>OX388348.1:16744485-18139758 GCA_947579665.1 Sympetrum striolatum | reverse complement strand
AAAACTGTATATTTTAGCGATACTTTAATTTTTTTCCACAATTTTGCCTGTATTTCCCACATTTAATCAAATTCAATTTTTTTTCTCAATTTTGCTATTATTTCCCACATTTACTAAAAATCTAAGCGAAAAAGCAACGAAAACGGATAATTTTAGCGAAAAATATTTTTTTCCTAAATTTGGCCTTTATTTCCCACAGTTAATCAAATTCTAAGCGAAAAAAGCAACGAAAACGGATACTTTTAGTGAAAATTCAATTTTTTCCTCAATTTTGCCTTTATTTCCCACAGTTAATCAAATTCTAAGCGAAAAAAGCAACGAAAACGGATAATTTTAGCGAAAATTCTATTATTTTCCTCAATTTTGCCTTTATTTCCCACATTTAATCAAATTCTAAGCGAAAAAAGCTACGAAAACGGATAATTTTAGCGCGAAAAAAGCAACGAAAATGGATAATTTTAGCAAAAATTCAATTTTTTTCCACAATTTTGCCTTTATTTCCCTCCTTTAATCGAATTCTAATCGAAAAAAACAACGGAAATGGATAATTTTGGCGAAAATTCAATTTTTTTCCTCAATTTTGCCTTTATTTCCCACATTTATTAAAAAATGTAAGCGAAAAAAGCAACGAAAACGGATAATTTTAGCGCGAAAAAAGCAACGAAAATGGATAATTTTAGCAAAAATTCAATTTTTTTCCACAATTTTACCTTTATTTCCCACCTTTAATCAAATTCTAAGCGAAAAAAAAACGAAAATGGATAATTTTAGCGAAAATTCAATTTTTTCCTCAATTTTGCCTTTATTTGCCACATTTAATCAAATTCTAAGAGAAAAAAGCAACGAAAACGGATAATTTTAGCGAAAATTCAATTTTTTTCCTCAATTTTGCCTTTATTTCCCACATTTAATCAAATTCTAAGCGAAAAAAGCAACGAAAACGGATAATTTTAGCGAAAATTCAATTTTTTTCCTCAATTTAGCCTTTATTTCCCACTTTTAATAGATTTCTGAGTGAAAAAAGCAACGAAAACGGATAATTTTAGCGAAAATTCAATTTTTTTCCTCAATTATATCTTTATTTCCCCAATTTAATCTAATTATGAGCGAAAAAAGCAACGAAAAATGTAAATTTTAGCGATACTTTAATTTTTTTCCACAATTTTGCCTGTATTTCCCACATTTAATCAAATTCAATTTTTTTTCTCAATTTTGCTATTATTTCCCACATTTATTAAAAAATCTAAGCGAAAAAGCAACGAAAACGGATAATTTTAGTGAAAATTCAATTTTTTCCTCAATTTTGCCTTTATTTCCCACCTTTAATGGAATTCTAAGCGAAAAAAACAACGGAAATGGATAATTTTGGCGAAAATTCAATTTTTTTCCTCAATTTTGCCTTTATTTCCCACATTTATTAAAAAATCTAAGCGAAAAAAGCAACGAAAACGGATAATTTTAGCGAAAATTCAATTAATTCCTCAATTTTGCCTGTATTACCCCAATTTAATCAAATTATGAGCGAAAAAAGCAACGAAAACTGTAAATTTTAGCGAAACTTTAATTTTTTTCCACAATTTTGCCTGTATTTCCCACATTTATTAAAAAATCTAAGCGAAATGCAACGAAAACGGATGATTTTAGCGAAAATTCAATTTTTTCCTCAATTTTGCCTTTATTTCCCACAGTTAATCAAATTCTAAGCGAAAAAAGCAAAGAAAACGGATAATATTAGCGAAAATTCAATTATTTTCCTCAATTTTGCCTTCATTTCCTACATTTAATCAAATTCTAAGCGAAAAAAGCAACGAAAACGGATAATTTTAGCGCGAAAAAGCAAAGAAAATGGATAATTTTAGCAAAAAATCAATTTTTTTCCTCAATTTTGCCTTTATTTCCCACCTTTAATCAAATTCTAAGCGAAAAAAGCAACGAAAATGGATAATTTCAGAGAAATTTCAATTTTTTTCCTCAATTTTGCCTTTATTTCCTACATTTAATCAAATTATGATCGAAAAAAGCAACAAAAACCGACAATTTTAGCGAAAATTCAATTTTTTCCTCTATTTCGCCTTTATTTCCTACATTTAATCAAATTATGAGCGAAAAAAGCCACGAAAACGGATAATTTTAGCGAAAATTCAATTTTTATCCTCAATTTTGTCTTTATTTCCCACAGTTAATCAAATTCTAAGCGAAAAAAGCAACGAAAACGGATAATTTTAGCGAAAATTCAATTATTTTCCTCAATTTTGCCTTTATTTCCCACATTTAATCAAATTCTAAGCGAAAAAAGCAACGAAAACGGATAATTTTAGCGCGAAAAAAGCAACGAATATGGATAATTTTAGCGAATTTCAATTTTTTTCCTCAATTTTGCCTTTATTTCCCACATTTAATCAAATTCTTAGCGAAAAAAGCCACGAAAACGGATATTTTTAGCGAAAATTCAATTTTTTCCTCAATTTTGCCTTTATTTCCCACATTTAATCAAATGCTAAGCAAAAAAGCAACGAAAACGGATAATTTTAGCGAAAATTCAATTTTATTCCTCAATTTAGCCTTTATTTCCCACTTTTAATAGATTTCTGAGTGAAAAAAGCAACGAAAACGGATAATTTTAGCGAAAATTCAATTTTTTTCCTCAATTTTGCCTTTATTTCCCCAATCTAATCAAATTATGAGCGAAAAAAGCAACGAAAACTGTAAATTTTAGCGATACTTTAATTTTTTTCCACAATTTTGCCTGTATTTCCCACATTTAATCAAATTCAATTTTTTTTCTCAATTTTGCTATTATTTCCCACATTTATTGAAAAATCTAAGCGAAAAAGCAACGAAAACGGATAATTTTAGTGAAAATTCAATTTTTTCCTCAATTTTGCCTTTATTTCCCACAGTTAATCAAATTCTAAGCGAAAAAAGCAACGAAAACGGATAATTTTAGCGAAAATTCTATTATTTTCCTCAATTTTGCCTTTATTTCCCACATTTAATCAAATTCTAAGCGAAAAAAGCTACGAAAACGGATAATTTTAGCGCGAAAAAAGCAACGAAAATGGATAATTTTAGGAAAAATTCAATTTTTTTCCAAAATTTTGCCTTTATTTCCCACCTTTAATCGAATTCTAAGCGAAAAAAACAACGGAAATGGATAATTTTGGCGAAAATTCAATTTTTTTCCTCAATTTTGCCTTTATTTCCCACATTTATTAAAAAATCTAAGCGAAAAAAGCAACGAAAACGGATAATTTTAGCGCGAAAAAAGCAACGAAAATGGATAATTTTAGAAAAAATTCAATTTTTTTCCACAATTTTGCCTTTATTTCCCACCTTTAATCAAATTATAAGCGAAAAAAACAACGAAAATGGATAATTTTGGCGAAAATTCAATTTTTTTCCTCTATTTTGCCTTTATTTCCTACATTTAATCAAATTCTAAGCGAAAAAAGCAACTAAAACGGATAATTTTAGCGAAAATTCATTTTTTTTCCTCAATTTTGCCTTTATTTGCCACATTTAATCAAATTCTAAGAGAAAAAAGCAACGAAAACGGATAATTTTAGCGAAAATTCAATTTTTTTCCTCAATTTTGCCTTTATTTCCCACATTTAATCAAATTCTAAGCGAAAAAAGCAACGAAAATGGATAATTTTAGCGAAAATTCAATTTATTCCTCAATTTTGCCTGTATTACCCCAATTTAATCAAATTATGAGCGAAAAAAGCAACGAAAACTGTAAATTTTAGCGAAACTTTAATTTTTTTCCTCAATTTTGCCTGTATTTCCCACATTTAATCAAATTCAATTTTTTTTCTCAATTTTGCTATTATTTCCCACATTTATCAAAAAATCTAAGCGAAAAAGCAACGAAAACGGATAATTTTAGCGAAAATTCAATTTTTTCCTCAATTTTGCCTTTATTTCCCACAGTTAATCAAATTCTAAGCGAAAAAAGCAAAGAAAACGGATAATTTTAGCGAAAATTCAATTATTTTCCTCAATTTTGCCTTTATTTCCTACATTTAATCAAATTCTAAGCGAAAAAAGCAACGAAAACGGATAATTTTAGCGCGAAAAAGCAAAGAAAATGGATAATTTTAGCAAAAATTCAATTTTTTTCCTCAATTTTGCCTTTATTTCCCACCTTTAATCAAATTCTAAGCGAAAAAAGCAACGAAAATGGATAATTTCAGATAAATTTCAATTTTTTTCCTCAATTTTGCCTTTATTTCCTACATTTAATCAAATTATGATCAAAAAAAGCAACGAAAACCGACAATTTTAGCGAAAATTCAATTTTTTCCTCTATTTCGCCTTTATTTCCTACATTTAATCAAATTATGAGCGAAAAAAGCAACGAAAACTGTAAATTTTAGCGAAACTTTAATTTTTTTCCACAATTTTTCCTGTATTTCCCACATTTAATCAAATTCAATTTTTTTTCTCAATTTTGCTATTTTTTTCCACATTTATTAAAAAATCTAAGCGAAAAAGCAACGAAAACGGATAATTTTAGCGAAAATTCAATTTTTATCCTCAATTTTGCCTTTATTTCCCACAGTTAATCAAATTCTAAGCGAAAAAGCAACGAAAACGGATAATTTTAGCGAAAATTCAATTATTTTCCTCAATTTTGCCTTTATTTCCCACATTTAATCAAATTCTAAGCGAAAAAAGCAACGAAAACGGATAATTTTAGCGCGAAAAAAGCAACAAATATGGATAATTTTAGCGAAAATTCAATTTTTTTCCTCAATTTTGCCTTTATTTCCCACATTTAATCAAATTCTTAGCGAAAAAAGCCACGAAAACGGATAATTTTAGCGAAAATTCAATTTTTTCCTCAATTTTGCCTTTATTTCCCACATTTAATCAAATTCTAAGCGAAAAAAGCAACGAAAACGGATAATTTTAGCGAAAATTCAATTTTTTTCCTCAATTTAGTCTTTATTTCCCACTTTTAAAAGATTTATGAGTGAAAAAAGCAACGAAAACGGATAATTTCAGCGAAAATTCAATTTTTTTCCTCAATTTTGCCTTTATTTCCCCAATTTAATCAAATTATGAGCGAAAAAAGCAACGAAAACTGTAAATTTTAGCGATACTTTAATTTTTTTCCACAATTTTGCCTGTATTTCCCACATTTAATCAAATTCAATTTTTTTTCTCAATTTTGCTATTATTTCCCACATTTATTGAAAAATCTAAGCGAAAAAGCAACGAAAACGGATAATTTTAGTGAAAATTCAATTTTTTCCTCAATTTTGCCTTTATTTCCCACAGTTAATCAAATTCTAAGCGAAAAAAGCAACGAAAACGGATAATTTTAGCGAAAATTCTATTATTTTCCTCAATTTTGCCTTTATTTCCCACATTTAATCAAATTCTAAGCTAAAAAAGCTACGAAAACGGATAATTTTAGCGCGAAAAAAGCAACGAAAATGGATAATTTTAGCAAAAATTCAATTTTTTTCCACAATTTTGCCTTTATTTCCCACCTTTAATCGAATTCTAAGCAAAAAAAACAACGGAAATGGATAATTTTGGCGAAAATTCAATTTTTTTCCTCAATTTTGCCTTTATTTCCCACATTTATTAAAAAATGTAAGCGAAAAAAGCAACGAAAACGGATAATTTTAGCGCGAAAAAAGCAACGAAAATGGATAATTTTAGCAAAAATTCAATTTTTTCCACAATTTTGCCTTTATTTCCCACCTTTAATCAAATTCTAAGCGAAAAAAAAGACGAAAATGGTTAATTTTAGCGAAAATTCAATTTTTTTCCTCAATTTTGCCTTTATTTGCCACATTTAATCAAATTCTAAGAGAAAAAAGCAACGAAAACGGATAATTTTAGCGAAAATTCAATTTTTTTCCTCAATTTTGCCTTTATTTCCCACATTTAATAAAAATTCTAAGCGAAAAAAGCAACGAAAATGGATAATTTTAGCGAATATTCTATTTTTTTCCTCAATTTTGCCTTTATTTCCCACATTTAATCAAATTCTAAGCGAAAAAAGCCACGAAAACGGATAATTTAAGCGAAAATTCAATTTTTTCCTCAATTTTGCCTTTATTTCCCACAGTTAATCAAATTCTAAGCGAAAAAAGCAACGAAAACGGATAATTTAAGCAAAAATTCAATTTTTTTTCTCAATTTTGCTATTTTTTCCCACATTTATTAAAAAATCTAAGCGAGAATGCAACGAAAACGGATAATTTTAGCGAAAATTCAATTTTTATCCTCAATTTTGTCTTTATTTCCCACAGTTAATCAAATTCTAAGCGAAAAAAGCAACGAAAACGGATAATTTTAGCGAAAATTCAATTATTTTCCTCAATTTTGCCTTTATTTCCCACATTTAATCAAATTCTAAGCGAAAAAAGCAACGAAAACGGATAATTTTAGCGCGAAAAAAGCAACGAATATGGATAATTTTAGCGAATTTCAATTTTTTTCCTCAATTTTGCCTTTATTTCCCACATTTAATCAAATTCTTAGCGAAAAAAGCCACGAAAACGGATATTTTTAGCGAAAATTCAATTTTTTCCTCAATTTTGCCTTTATTTCCCACATTTAATCAAATGCTAAGCAAAAAAGCAACGAAAACGGATAATTTTAGCGAAAATTCAATTTTATTCCTCAATTTAGCCTTTATTTCCCACTTTTAATAGATTTCTGAGTGAAAAAAGCAACGAAAACGGATAATTTTAGCGAAAATTCAATTTTTTTCCTCAATTTTGCCTTTATTTCCCCAATCTAATCAAATTATGAGCGAAAAAAGCAACGAAAACTGTAAATTTTAGCGATACTTTAATTTTTTTCCACAATTTTGCCTGTATTTCCCACATTTAATCAAATTCAATTTTTTTTCTCAATTTTGCTATTATTTCCCACATTTATTGAAAAATCTAAGCGAAAAACCAACGAAAACGGATAATTTTAGTGAAAATTCAATTTTTTCCTCAATTTTGCCTTTATTTCCCACAGTTAATCAAATTCTAAGCGAAGAAAGCAACGAAAACGGATAATTTTAGCGAAAATTCTATTATTTTCCTCAATTTTGCCTTTATTTCCCACATTTAATCAAATTCTAAGCGAAAAAAGCTACGAAAACGGATAATTTTAGCGCGAAAAAAGCAACGAAAATGGATAATTTTAGGAAAAATTCAATTTTTTTCCAAAATTTTGCCTTTATTTCCCACCTTTAATCGAATTCTAAGCGAAAAAAACAACGGAAATGGATAATTTTGGCGAAAATTCAATTTTTTTCCTCAATTTTGCCTTTATTTCCCACATTTATTAAAAAATCTAAGCGAAAAAAGCAACGAAAACGGATAATTTTAGCGCGAAAAAAGCAACGAAAATGGATAATTTTAGAAAAAATTCAATTTTTTTCCACAATTTTGCCTTTATTTCCCACCTTTAATCAAATTATAAGCGAAAAAAACAACGAAAATGGATAATTTTGGCGAAAATTCAATTTTTTTCCTCTATTTTGCCTTTATTTCCTACATTTAATCAAATTCTAAGCGAAAAAAGCAACTAAAACGGATAATTTTAGCGAAAATTCATTTTTTTTCCTCAATTTTGCCTTTATTTGCCACATTTAATCAAATTCTAAGAGAAAAAAGCAACGAAAACGGATAATTTTAGCGAAAATTCAATTTTTTTCCTCAATTTTGCCTTTATTTCCCACATTTAATCAAATTCTAAGCGAAAAAAGCAACGAAAATGGATAATTTTAGCGAAAATTCAATTTATTCCTCAATTTTGCCTGTATTACCCCAATTTAATCAAATTATGAGCGAAAAAAGCAACGAAAACTGTAAATTTTAGCGAAACTTTAATTTTTTTCCTCAATTTTGCCTGTATTTCCCACATTTAATCAAATTCAATTTTTTTTCTCAATTTTGCTATTATTTCCCACATTTATTAAAAAATCTAAGCGAAAAAGCAACGAAAACGGATAATTTTAGCGAAAATTCAATTTTTTTCCTCAATTTTGCCTTTATTTCCCACATTTAATAAAAATTCTAAGCGAAAAAAGCAACGAAAATGGATAATTTTAGCGAATATTCTATTTTTTTCCTCAATTTTGCCTTTATTTCCCACATTTAATCAAATTCTAAGCGAAAAAAGCCACGAAAACGGATAATTTAAGCGAAAATTCAATTTTTTCCTCAATTTTGCCTTTATTTCCCACAGTTAATCAAATTCTAAGCGAAAAAAGCAACGAAAACGGATAATTTAAGCAAAAATTCAATTTTTTTCCTCAATTTTGCCTTTATTTCCCACATTTAATCAAATTGTAAGCGAAAAAAGCAACGAAAATGGATAATTTTAGCGAAAATTCAATTTATTCCTCAATTTTGCCTGTATTACCCCAATTGAATCAAATTATGAGCGTAAAAAGCAACGAAAACTGTAAATTTTAGCGAAACTTTAATTTTTTTCCACAATTTTGCCTGTATTTCTCACATTTAATCAAATTCAATTTTTTTTCTTAATTTTGCTATTATTTCCCTCATTTATTAAAAAATCTAAGCGAAAAAGCAACGAAAACGGATAATTTTAGCGAAAATTCAATTTTTTCCTCAATTTTGCCTTTATTTCCCACAGTTAATCAAATTCTAAGCGAAAAAAGCAACGAAAACGGATAATTTTAGCGAAAATTCAATTATTTTCCTCAATTTTGCCTTTATTTCCTACATTTAATCAAATTCTAAGCGAAAAAACAACGAAAACGGATAATTTTAGCGCGAAAAAGCAATGAAAATGGATAATTTTAGCAAAAATTCAATTTTTTTCCTCAATTTTGCCTTTATTTCCCACCTTTAATCAAATTCTAAGCGAAAAAAGCAACGAAAATGGATAATTTCAGATAAATATCAATTTTTTTCTTCAATTTTGCCTTTATTTCCTACATTTAATCAAATTATGATCGAAAAAAGCAACGAAAACCGACAATTTTAGCGAAAATTCAATTTTTTCCTCTATTTTGCCTTTATTTCCTACATTTAATCAAATCATGAGCGAAAAAAGCAACGAAAACTGATAATTTTAGCGAAAATTCAATGTTTTTCCTCTTCTTTGCCTTTATTTTGTTACATTTAATCAAATCATGAGCGAATAAAGCAACGAAAACTGAAAATTTTCGCAAAAATTCAATTTTTTTCCTTTATTTTGCCTTTATTTCCTACATTTAATCAAATTTTAAGCGAAAAAAGCAACGAAAACGGATAATTTTAGCGAAAATTCAATTTTTATCCTCAATTTTGCCTTTATTTGCCACATTTAATCAAATTCTAAGAGAAAAAAGCAACGAAAACGGATAATTCTAGCGAAAATTCAATTTTTTTCCTCAATTTTGCCTTTATTTCCCACATTTAATCAAATTCTAAGCGAAAAAAGCCACGAAAACGGATAATTTTAGCAAAAATTCAATTTTTTCCTCAATTTTGCCTTTATTTCCCACATTTAATCAAATTCTAAGCGAAAAAAGCAACAAAAACGGATAATTTTAGCGAAAATTCAATTTTTTTCCTCAATTTAGCCTTTATTTCCAAAATTTAATAAAATTCTGAGCGAAAAAAGCAACGAAAACGGATAATTTTAGCGAAAATTCAATTTTTTTCCTCAATTTTGCCTTTATTTCCACAATTAATCAAATTATGAGCGAAAAAAGCAACGAAAACTGTAAATTTTAGCGAAACTTTAATTTTTTTCCACAATTTTGCCTGTATTTTCCACATTTAATCAAATTCAATTTTTTTTCTCAATTTTGCTATTATTTCCCACATTTATTAAAAAGTCTAAGCGAAAAAGCAACAAAAACTGATAATTTTAGCGAAAATTCAATTTTTTTCCTCAATTTTGCCTTTATTTCCCACAGTTAATCAAATT
Organism: Sympetrum striolatum; assembly: GCA_947579665.1. Taxonomy (NCBI): domain Eukaryota; kingdom Metazoa; phylum Arthropoda; class Insecta; order Odonata; family Libellulidae; genus Sympetrum; species Sympetrum striolatum. The sequence continues at coordinate 18,129,849 of OX388348.1, read as the reverse complement.
CTAAGCGAAAAAAGCAACGAAAACGGATAATTTTAGCGAAAATTCAATTATTTTCCTCAATTTTGCCTTTATTTCCTACATTTAATCAAATTCTAAGCGAAAAAACAACGAAAACGGATAATTTTAGCGCGAAAAAGCAATGAAAATGGATAATTTTAGCAAAAATTCAATTTTTTTCCTCAATTTTGCCTTTATTTCCCACCTTTAATCAAATTCTAAGCGAAAAAAGCAACGAAAATGGATAATTTCAGATAAATTTCAATTTTTTTCTTCAATTTTGCCTTTATTTCCTACATTTAATCAAATTATGATCGAAAAAAGCAACGAAAACCGACAATTTTAGCGAAAATTCAATTTTTTCCTCTATTTTGCCTTTATTTCCTACATTTAATCAAATCATGAGCGAAAAAAGCAACGAAAACTGATAATTTTAGCGAAAATTCAATGTTTTTCCTCTTCTTTGCCTTTATTTTGTTACATTTAATCAAATCATGAGCGAATAAAGCAACGAAAACTGAAAATTTTCGCAAAAATTCAATTTTTTTCCTTTATTTTGCCTTTATTTCCTACATTTAATCAAATTTTAAGCGAAAAAAGCAACGAAAACGGATAATTTTAGCGAAAATTCAATTTTTTTCCTCAATTTTGCCTTTATTTGCCACATTTAATCAAATTCTAAGAGAAAAAAGCAACGAAAACGGATAATTCTAGCGAAAATTCAATTTTTTTCCTCAATTTTGCCTTTATTTCCCACATTCAATCAAATTCTAAGCGAAAAAAGCCACGAAAACGGATAATTTTAGCAAAAATTCAATTTTTTCCTCAATTTTGCCTTTATTTCCCACATTTAATCAAATTCTAAGCGAAAAAAGCAACGAAAACGGATAATTTTAGCGAAAATTCAATTTTTTTCCTCAATTTAGCCTTTATTTCCAAAATTTAATAAAATTCTGAGCGAAAAAAGCAACGAAAACGGATAATTTTAGCGAAAATTCAATTTTTTTCCTCAATTTTGCCTTTATTTCCACAATTAATCAAATTATGAGCGAAAAAAGCAACGAAAACTGTAAATTTTAGCGAAACTTTAATTTTTTTCCACAATTTTGCCTGTATTTTCCACATTTAATCAAATTCAATTTTTTTTCTCAATTTTGCTATTATTTCCCACATTTATTAAAAAGTCTAAGCGAAAAAGCAACAAAAACTGATAATTTTAGCGAAAATTCAATTTTTTTCCTCAATTTTGCCTTTATTTCCCACAGTTAATCAAATTCTAAGCGAAAAAAGCAACGAAAACGGATAATTTTAGCGAAAATTCAATTATTTTCCTCAATTTTGGCTTTATTTCCCACATTTAATCAAATTCTAAGCGAAAAAAGCAACGAAAACGGATAATTTTAGCGCGAAAAAAGCAACGAATATGGATAATTTTAGCGAAAATTCATTTTTTTTCCTCAATTTAGCCTTTATTTCCCACTTTTAATAGATTTCTGAGCGAAAAAAGCAATGAAAACGGATAATTTTAGCGAAAATTCTATTTTTTTCCTCAATTTTGCCTTTATTTCCACAATTTAATCAAATTATGAGCGAAAAAAGCAACGAAAACTGTATATTTTAGCGATACTTTAATTTTTTTCCACAATTTTGCCTGTATTTCCCACATTTAATCAAATTCAATTTTTTTTCTCAATTTTGCTATTATTTCCCACATTTACTAAAAATCTAAGCGAAAACAGCAACGAAAACGGATAATTTTAGCGAAAATTCTATTATTTTCCTCAATTTTGCCTTTATTTCCCACATTTAATCAAATTCTAAGCGAAAAAAGCAACGAAAACGGATAATTTTAGCGAAAATTCAATTATTTTCCTCAATTTTGCTTTTATTTCCCACATATAATCAAATTCTAAGCGAAAAATGCAACGAAAACGGATAATTATAGCGCGAAAAAGCAAAGAAAATGGATAATATTAGCAAAAATTCAATTTTTTTCCTCAATTTTGCCTTTATTTCCCACCTTTAATCAAATTCCAAGCGAAAAAAGCAACGAAAATGGATAATTTTGGCGAAAATTCAATTTTTTTCCTCAATTTTGCCTTTATTTCCTACATTTAATCAAATTATGATCGAAAAAAGCAACGAAAACCGACAATTTTAGCGAAAATTCAATTTTTTCCTCTATTTCGCCTTTATTTCCTACATTTAATCAAATCATGAGCGAAAAAAGCAACGAAAACTGATAATTTTAGCGAAAATTCAATGTTTTTCCTCTTCTTTGCCTTTATTTTGTTACATTTAATCAAATCATGAGCGAATAAAGCAACGAAAACTGAAAATTTTCGCAAAAATTCAAATTTTTTCCTCTATTTTGCCTTTATTTCCTACATTTAATCAAATTCTAAGCGAAAAAAGCAACGAAAACGAATAATTTTAGCGAAAATTCAATTTTTTTCCTCAATTTTGCCTTTATTTGCCACATTTAATCAAATTCTAAGAGAAAAAAGCAACGAAAACGGATAATTTTTGCGAAAATTCAATTTTTTTCCTCAATTTTGCCTTTATTTCCCACATTTAATCAAATTCTAAGAGAAAAAAGCAACGAAAACGGATAATTTTAGCGAAAATTCAATTTTTTTTCTCAATTTTGCCTTTATTTCCCACATTTAATCAAATTCTAAGGGAAAAAAGCAACGAAAACGGATAATTTTAGCGAAAATTCAATTTTTTTCCTCAATTTAGCCTTTATTTCCCACATTTAATAAAATTCTGAGCGAAAAAAGCAACGAAAACGGTTAATTTTAGCGAAAATTCAATTTTTTTCCTCAATTTTGCCTTTATTTCCCCAATTTAATCAAATTATTTGCGAAAAAAGCATCGAAAACGGAAAATTTCAGCGAAAATTCAATTTTTTTCCTCAATTTTGCCTTTATTTCCCCAATTTAATCAAATTATGAGCGAAAAAAGCAACGAAAACTGTCAATTTTAGCGAAACTTTAATTTTTTTCCACAATTTTGCCTGTATTTCCCACATTTAATCAAATTCAATTTTTTTTCTCAATTTTGCTATTATTTCCCACATTTATTAAAAAAACTAAGCGAAAAAGCAACGAAAACGGATAATTTTAGCGAAAATTTTTTTTTTTCCTCAATTTGGCCTTTATTTCCCACAGTTAATCAAATTCTAGGCGAAAAAAGCAACGAAAACGGATAATTTTAGCGAAAATTCAATTATTTTCCTCAATTTTGCCTTTATTTCCCACATTTAATCAAATTCTAAGCAAAAAAGCAACGAAAACGGATAATTTTAGCGCGAAAAAAGCAACGAATATGGATAATTTTAGCGAAAATTCAATTTTTTTCCTCAATTTTGCCTTTATTTCCCACATTTAATCAAATTCTTAGCGAAAAAAGCCACGAAAACGGATAATTTTAGCGAAGATTCAATTTTTTCCTCAATTTTGCCTTTATTTCCCACATTTAATCAAATTCTAAGCGAAAAAAGCAACGAAAACGGATAATTTTAGCGAAAATTGATTTTTTTCCTCAATTTAGCCTTTATTTCCCACTTTTAATAGATTTCTGAGTGAAAAAAGCAACGAAAACGGATAATTTCAGCGAAAATTCAATTTTTTTCCTCAATTTTGCCTTTATTTCCCCAATTTAATCAAATTATGAGCGAAAAAAGCAACGAAAACTGTAAATTTTAGCGATACTTTAATTTTTTTCCACAATTTTGCCTGTATTTCCCACATTTAATCAAATTCAATTTTTTTCTCAATTTTGCTATTATTTCCCACATTTATTGAAAAATCTAAGCGAAAAAGCAACGAAAACGGATAATTTTAGTGAAAATTCAATTTTTTCCTCAATTTTGCCTTTATTTCCCACAGTTAATCAAATTCTAAGCGAAAAAAGCAACGAAAACGGATAATTTTAGCGAAAATTCTATTATTTTCCTCAATTTTGCCTTTATTTCCCACATTTAATCAAATTCTAAGCTAAAAAAGCTACGAAAACGGATAATTTTAGCGCGAAAAAAGCAACGAAAATGGATAATTTTAGCAAAAATTCAATTTTTTTCCACAATTTTGCCTTTATTTCCCACCTTTAATCGAATTCTAAGCAAAAAAAACAACGGAAATGGATAATTTTGGCGAAAATTCAATTTTTTTCCTCAATTTTGCCTTTATTTCCCACATTTATTAAAAAATGTAAGCGAAAAAAGCAACGAAAACGGATAATTTTAGCGCGAAAAAAGCAACGAAAATGGATAATTTTAGCAAAAATTCAATTTTTTTCCACAATTTTGCCTTTATTTCCCACCTTTAATCAAATTCTAAGCGAAAAAAAAGACGAAAATGGTTAATTTTAGCGAAAATTCAATTTTTTTCCTCAATTTTGCCTTTATTTGCCACATTTAATCAAATTCTAAGAGAAAAAAGCAACGAAAACGGATAATTTTAGCGAAAATTCAATTTTTTTCCTCAATTTTGCCTTTATTTCCCACATTTAATAAAAATTCTAAGCGAAAAAAGCAACGAAAATGGATAATTTTAGCGAATATTCTATTTTTTTCCTCAATTTTGCCTTTATTTCCCACATTTAATCAAATTCTTAGCGAAAAAAGCCACGAAAACGGATAATTTAAGCGAAAATTCAATTTTTTCCTCAATTTTGCCTTTATTTTCCACAGTTAATCAAATTCTAAGCGAAAAAAGCAACGAAAACGGATAATTTAAGCAAAAATTCAATATTTTTCCTCAATTTTTCCTTTATTTCCCACATTTAATCAAATTCTAAGCAAAAAAGCAACGAAAACGGATAATTTTAGCGCTAAAAAAGCAACGAATATGGATAATTTTAGCGAAAATTCAATTTTTTTCCTCAATTTTGCCTTTATTTCCCACATTTAATCAAATTCTTAGCGAAAAAAGCCACGAAAACGGATAATTTTAGCGAAGATTCAATTTTTTCCTCAATTTTGCCTTTATTTCCCACATTTAATCAAATTCTAAGCGAAAAAAGCAACGAAAACGGATAATTTTAGCGAAAATTCAATTTTTTTCCTCAATTTAGCCTTTATTTCCCACTTTTAATAGATTTCTGAGTGAAAAAAGCAACGAAAACGGATAATTTCAGCGAAAATTCAATTTTTTTCCTCAATTTTGCCTTTATTTCCCCAATTTAATCAAATTATGAGCGAAAAAAGCAACGAAAACTGTAAATTTTAGCGATACCTTAATTTTTTTCCACAATTTTGCCTGTATTTCCCACATTTAATCAAATTCAATTTTTTTTCTCAATTTTGCTATTATTTCCCACATTTATTGAAAAATCTAAGCGAAAAAGCAACGAAAACGGATAATTTTAGTGAAAATTCAATTTTTTCCTCAATTTTGCCTTTATTTCCCACAGTTAATCAAATTCTAAGCGAAAAAAGCAACGAAAACGGATAATTTTAGCGAAAATTCTATTATTTTCCTCAATTTTGCCTTTATTCCCCACATTTAATCAAATTCTAAGCTATAAAAGCTACGAAAACGGATAATTTTAGCGCGAAAAAAGCAACGAAAATGGATAATTTTAGCAAAAATTCAATTTTTTTCCACAATTTTGCCTTTATTTCCCACCTTTAATCGAATTCTAAGCAAAAAAACAACGGAAATGGATAATTTTGGGGAAAATTCAATTTTTTTCCTCAATTTTGCCTTTATTTCCCACATTTATTAAAAAATGTAAGCGAAAAAAGCAACGAAAACGGATAATTTTAGCGCGAAAAAAGCAACGAAAATGGATAATTTTAGCAAAAATTCAATTTTTTTCCACAATTTTGCCTTTATTTCCCACCTTTAATCAAATTCTAAGCGAAAAAAAAGACGAAAATGGTTAATTTTAGCGAAAATTCAATTTTTTTCCTCAATTTTGCCTTTATTTGCCACATTTAATCAAATTCTAAGAGAAAAAAGCAACGAAAACGGATAATTTTAGCGAAAATTCAATTTTTTTCCTCAATTTTGCCTTTATTTCCCACATTTAATAAAAATTCTAAGCGAAAAAAGCAACGAAAATGGATAATTTTAGCGAATATTCTATTTTTTTCCTCAATTTTGCCTTTATTTCCCACATTTAATCAAATTCTAAGCGAAAAAAGCCACGAAAACGGATAATTTAAGCGAAAATTCAATTTTTTCCTCAATTTTGCCTTTATTTCCCACAGTTAATCAAATTCTAAGCGAAAAAAGCAACGAAAACGGATAATTTAAGCAAAAATTCAATATTTTTCCTCAATTTTTCCTTTATTTCCCACATTTAATCAAATTGTAAGCGAAAAAAGCAACGAAAATGGATAATTTTAGCGAAAATTCAATTTATTCCTCAATTTTGCCTGTATTACCCCAATTGAATCAAATTATGAGCGTAAAAAGCAACGAAAACTGTAAATTTTAGCGAAACTTTAATTTTTTTCCACAATTTTGCCTGTATTTCCCACATTTAATCAAATTCAATTTTTTTTCTCAATTTTGCTATTATTTCCCTCATTTATTAAAAAATCTAAGCGAAAAAGCAACGAAAACGGATAATTTTAGCGAAAATTCAATTTTTTCCTCAATTTTGCCTTTATTTCCCACAGTTAATCAAATTCTAAGCGAAAAAAGCAACGAAAACGGATAATTTTAGCGAAAATTCAATTATTTTCCTCAATTTTGCCTTTATTTCCTACATTTAATCAAATTCTAAGCGAAAAAACAACGAAAACGGATAATTTTAGCGCGAAAAAGCAATGAAAATGGATAATTTTAGCAAAAATTCAATTTTTTTCCTCAATTTTGCCTTTATTTCCCACCTTTAATCAAATTCTAAGCGAAAAAAGCAACGAAAATGGATAATTTCAGATAAATTTCAATTTTTTTCTTCAATTTTGCCTTTATTTCCTACATTTAATCAAATTATGATCGAAAAAAGCAACGAAAACCGACAATTTTAGCGAAAATTCAATTTTTTCCTCTATTTTACCTTTATTTCCTACATTTAATCAAATCATGAGCGAAAAAAGCAACGAAAACTGATAATTTTAGCGAAAATTCAATGTTTTTCCTCTTCTTTGCCTTTATTTTTTTACATTTAATCAAATCATGAGCGAATAAAGCAACGAAAACTGAAAATTTTCGCAAAAATTCAATTTTTTTCCTTTATTTTGCCTTTATTTCCTACATTTAATCAAATTTTAAGCGAAAAAAGCAACGAAAACGGATAATTTTAGCGAAAATTCAATTTTTTCCTCAATTTTGCCTTTATTTGCCACATTTAATCAAATTCTAAGAGAAAAAAGCAACGAAAACGGATAATTCTAGCGAAAATTCAATTTTTTTCCCTAATTTTGCCTTTATTTCCCACATTTAATCAAATTCTAAGCGAAAAAAGCCACGAAAACGGATAATTTTAGCAAAAATTCAATTTTTTCCTCAATTTTGCCTTTATTTCCCACATTTAATCAAATTCTAAGCGAAAAAAGCAACGAAAACGGATAATTTTAGCGAAAATTCAATTTTTTTCCTCAATTTAGCCTTTATTTCCAAAATTTAATAAAATTCTGAGCGAAAAAAGCAACGAAAACGGATAATTTTAGCGAAAATTCAATTTTTTTCCTCAATTTTGCTATTATTTCCACAATTAATCAAATTATGAGCGAAAAAAGCAACGAAAACTGTAAATTTTAAGGAAACTTTAATTTTTTTCCACAATTTTGCCTGTATTTTCCACATTTAATCAAATTCAATTTTTTTTCTCAATTTTGCTATTATTTCCCACATTTATTAAAAAGTCTAAGCGAAAAAGCAACGAAAACTGATAATTTTAGCGAAAATTCAATTTTTTTCCTCAATTTTGCCTTTATTTCCCACAGTTAATCAAATTCTAAGCGAAAAAAGCAACGAAAACGGATAATTTTAGCGAAAATTCAATTATTTTCCTCAATTTTGCCTTTATTTCCCACATTTAATCAAATTCTAAGCGAAAAAAGCAACGAAAACGGATAATTTTAGCGCGAAAAAAGCAACGAATATGGATAATTTTAGCGAAAATTCATTTTTTTTCCTCAATTTAGCCTTTATTTCCCACTTTTAATAGATTTCTGAGCGAAAAAAGCAACGAAAACGGATAATTTTAGCGAAAATTCTATTTTTTTCCTCAATTTTGCCTTTATTTCCACAATTTAATCAAATTATGAGCGAAAAAAGCAACGAAAACTGTATATTTTAGCGATACTTTAATTTTTTTCCACAATTTTGCCTGTATTTCCCACATTTAATCAAATTCAATTTTTTTTCTCAATTTTGCTATTATTTCCCACATTTACTAAAAATCTAAGCGAAAACAGCAACGAAAACGGATAATTTTAGCGAAAATTCTATTATTTTCCTCAATTTTGCCTTTATTTCCCACATTTAATCAAATTCTAAGCGAAAAAAGCAACGAAAACGGATAATTTTAGCGAAAATTCAATTATTTTCCTCAATTTTGCTTTTATTTCCCACATATAATCAAATTCTAAGCGAAAAATGCAACGAAAACGGATAATTATAGCGCGAAAAAGCAAAGAAAATGGATAATATTAGCAAAAATTCAATTTTTTTCCTCAATTTTGCCTTTATTTCCCACCTTTAATCAAATTCCAAGCGAAAAAAGCAACGAAAATGGATAATTTTGGCGAAAATTCAATTTTTTTCCTCAATTTTGCCTTTATTTCCTACATTTAATCAAATTATGATCGAAAAAAGCAACGAAAACCGACAATTTTAGCGAAAATTCAATTTTTTCCTCTATTTCGCCTTTATTTCCTACATTTAATCAAATCATGAGCGAAAAAAGCAACGAAAACTGATAATTTTAGCGAAAATTCAATGTTTTTCCTCTTCTTTGCCTTTATTTTGTTACATTTAATCAAATCATGAGCGAATAAAGCAACGAAAACTGAAAATTTTCGCAAAAATTCAATTTTTTTCATCTATTTTGCCTTTATTTCCTACATTTAATCAAATTCTAAGCGAAAAAAGCAACGAAAACGAATAATTTTAGCGAAAATTCAATTTTTTTCCTCAATTTTGCCTTTATTTGCCACATTTAATCAAATTCTAAGAGAAAAAAGCAACGAAAACGGATAATTTTTGCGAAAATTCAATTTTTTTCCTCAATTTTGCCTTTATTTCCCACATTTAATCAAATTCTAAGAGAAAAAAGCAACGAAAACGGATAATTTTAGCGAAAATTCAATTTTTTTCCTCAATTTTGCCTTTATTTCCCACATTTAATCAAATTCTAAGGGAAAAAAGCAACGAAAACGGATAATTTTAGCGAAAATTCAATTTTTTTCCTCAATTTAGCCTTTATTTCCCACATTTAATAAAATTCTGAGCGAAAAAAGCAACGAAAACGGATAATTTTAGCGAAAATTCAATTTTTTTCCTCAATTTTGCCTTTATTTCCCCAATTTAATCAAATTATTTGCGAAAAAAAGCATCGAAAACGGAAAATTTCAGCGAAAATTCAATTTTTTTCCTCAATTTTGCCTTTATTTCCCCAATTTAATCAAATTATGAGCGAAAAAAGCAACGAAAACTGTCAATTTTAGCGAAACTTTAATTTTTTTCCACAATTTTGCCTGTATTTCCCACATTTAATCAAATTCAATTTTTTTTCTCAATTTTGCTATTATTTCCCACATTTATTAAAAAAACTAAGCGAAAAAGCAACGAAAACGGATAATTTTAGCGAAAATTTTTTTTTTTCCTCAATTTGGCCTTTATTTCCCACAGTTAATCAAATTCTAAGCGAAAAAAGCAACGAAAACGGATAATTTTAGCGAAAATTCAATTATTTTCCTCAATTTTGCCTTTATTTCCCACATTTAATCAAATTCTAAGCAAAAAAGCAACGAAAACGGATAATTTTAGCGCGAAAAAAGCAACGAATATGGATAATTTTAGCGAAAATTCAATTTTTTTCCTCAATTTTGCCTTCATTTCCCACATTTAATCAAATTCTTAGCGAAAAAAGCCACGAAAACGGATAATTTTAGCGAAGATTCAATTTTTTCCTCAATTTTGCCTTTATTTCCCACATTTAATCAAATTCTAAGCGAGAAAAGCAACGAAAACGGATAATTTTAGCGAAAATTCAATTTTTTTCCTCAATTTAGCCTTTATTTCCCACTTTTAATAGATTTCTGAGCGAAAAAAGCAACGAAAACGGATAATTTTAGCGAAAATTCAATTCTTTTCCTCAATTTTGCCTTTATTTCCCCAATTTAATTAAATTATGAGCGAAAAAAGCAACGAAAACTGTAAATTTTAGCGATACTTTAATTTTTTTCACAATTTTGCCTGTATTTCCCACATTTAATCAAATTCAATTTTTTTTCTCAATTTTGCCTTTATTTCCCACATTTAATCAAATTCTAAGCGAAAAAAGCAACGAAAACGGATAATTTTAGAGCGAAAAAAGTTACGAAAATGGATAATTTTAGCAAAAATTCAATTTTTTTCCACAATTTTCCTTTATTTCCCACCTTTAATCAAATTCTAAGCGAAAAAAACAACGAAAATGGATAATTTTGGCGAAAATTCAATTTTTTTCCTCAATTTTGCCTTTATTTCCCACATTTATTAAAAAATCTAAGCGAAAAAAGCAACGAAAACGAATAATTTTAGCGCGAAAAAAGCAACGAAAATGGATAATTTTAGCAAAAATTCAATTTTTTTCCACAATTTTGCCTTTATTTCCCACCTTTTATCAAATTCTAAGCGAAAAAAACAACGAAAATGGATAATTTTGGCGAAAATTCAATTTTTTTCCTCTATTTTGCCTTTATTTCCTACATTTAATCAAATTCTAAGCGAAAAAAGCAACGAAAACGGATAATTTTAGCGAAAATTCAATTTATTTCCTCAATTTTGCCTTTATTTGCCACATTTCATCAAATTCTAAGAGAAAAAAGCAACGAAAACGGATAATTTTAGCGAAAATTCAATTTTTTTCCCCAATTTTGCCTTTATTTCCCACATTTAATAAAAATTCTAAGCGAAAAAAGCAACGAAAATGGATAATTTTAGCGAAAATTCTATTTTTTTCCTCAATTTTGCCTTTATTTCCCACATTTACTCAAATTCTAAGCGAAAAAAGCAACGAAAACGGATAATTTTAGCGCGAAAAAAGCAACAAATATGGATAATTTTAGCGAAAATTCAATTTTTTTCCTCAATTTTGCCTTTATTTCCCACATTTAATCAAATTCTTAGCGAAAAAAGCCACGAAAACGGATAATTTTAGCGAAAATTCAATTTATTCCTCAATTTTGCCTGTATTACCCCAATTTAATCAAATTATGAGCGAAAAAAGCAACGAAAACTGTAAATTTTAGCGAAACTTTAATTTTATCCACAATTTTGCCTGTATTTCCCACATTTAATCAAATTCAATTTTTTTTCTCAATTTTGCTATTATTTCCCACATTTATTAAAAAATCTAAGCGAAAAAGCAACGAAAACGGATAATTTTAGCGAAAATTCAATTTTTTCCTCAATTTTGCCTTTATTTCCCACAGTTAATCAATTTCTAAGCGAAAATAGCAACGAAAACGGATAATTTTAGTGAAAATTCAATTATTTTCCTCAATTTTGCCTTTATTTCCTACATTTAATCAAATTCTAAGCGAAAAAAGCAACGAAAACGGATAATTTTAGCGCGAAAAAGCAAAGAAAATGGATAATTTTAGCAAAAATTCAATTTTTTTCCTCAATTTTGCCTTTATTTCCCACCTTTAATCAAATTCCAAGCAAAAAAAGCAACGAAAATGGATAATTTTGGCGAAAATTCAATTTTTTTCCTCAATTTTGCCTTTATTTCCTACATTTAATCAAATTATGATCGAAAAAAGCAACGAAAACCGACAATTTTAGCGAAAATTCAATTTTTTTCCTCAATTTTGCCTTTATTTCCCACATTTAATCAAATTCTAAGCGAAAAAAGCTTCGAAAACGGATAATTTTAGCGAAAATTCAATTTTTTTCCTCAATTTTGCCTTTATTTCCCACATTTAATCAAATTCTAAGGGAAAAAAGCAACGAAAACGGATAATTTTAGCGAAAATTCAATTTTTTTCCTCAATTTAGCCTTTATTTCCCACATTTAATAAAATTCTGAGCGAAAAAAGCAACGAAAACGGATAATTTTAGCGAAAATTCAATTTTTTTCCTCAATTTTGCCTTTATTTCCCCAATTTAATCAAATTATGAGCGAAAAAAGCATCGAAAACGGAAAATTCAATTTTTTTCCTCAATTTTGCCTTTATTTCCCCAATTTAATCAAATTATGAGCGAAAAAAGCAACGAAAACTGTAAATTTTAGCGAAACTTTAATTTTTTTCCACAATTTTTCCTGTATTTCCCACATTTAATCAAATTCAATTTTTTTTCTCAATTTTGCTATTATTTCCCACATTTATTAAAAATCTAACCGAAAAAGCAACGAAAACGGATAATTTTAGCGAAAATTTTTTTTTTCCTCAATTTTGCCTTTATTTCCCCAATTAATCAAATTATGAGCGAAAAAAGCAACGAAAACTGTAAATTTTAGCGAAACTTTAATTTTTTTCCACAATTTTGCCTGTATTTTCCACATTTAATCAAATTCAATTTTTTTTCTCAATTTTGCTATTATTTCCCACATTTATGAAAAAATCTAAGCGAAAAAGCAACGAAAACTGATAATTTTAGCGAAAATTCAATTTTTTTCCTCAATTTTGCCTTTATTTCCCACAGTTAATCAAATTCTAAGCGAAAAAAGCAACGAAAACGGATAATTTTAGCGAAAATTCAATTATTTTCCTCAATTTTGGCTTTATTTCCCACATTTAATCAAATTCTAAGCGAAAAAAGCAACGAAAACGGATAATTTTAGCGCGAAAAAAGCAACGAATATGGATAATTTTAGCGAAAATTCATTTTTTTTCCTCAATTTAGCCTTTATTTCCCACTTTTAATAGATTTCTGAGCGAAAAAAACAACGAAAACGGATAATTTTAGCGAAAATTCTATTTTTTTCCTCAATTTTGCCTTTATTTCCACAATTTAATCAAATTATGAGCGAAAAAAGCAACGAAAACTGTATATTTTAGCGATACATTAATTTTTTTCCACAATTTTGCCTGTATCTCCCACATTTAATCAAATTCAATTTTTTTTCTCAATTTTGCTATTATTTCCCACATTTACTAAAAATCTAAGCGAAAAAGCAACGAAAACGGATAATTTTAGCGAAAAATTTTTTTTTCCTCAATTTGGCCTTTATTTCCCACAGTTAATCAAATTCTAAGCGAAAAAAGCAACGAAAACGGATAATTTTAGCGAAAATTCTATTATTTTCCTCAATTTTGCCTTTATTTCCCACATTTAATCAAATTCTAAGCGAAAAAAGCAACGAAAACGGATAATTTTAGCGAAAATTCAATTATTTTCCTCAATTTTGCTTTTATTTCCCACATATAATCAAATTCTAAGCGAAAAATGCAACGAAAACGGATAATTATAGCGCGAAAAAGCAAAGAAAATGGATAATATTAGCAAAAATTCAATTTTTTTCCTCAATTTTGCCTTTATTTCCCACCTTTAATCAAATTCCAAGCGAAAAAAGCAACGAAAATGGATAATTTTGGCGAAAATTCAATTTTTTTCCTCAATTTTGCCTTTATTTCCTACATTTAATCAAATTATGATCGAAAAAAGCAACGAAAACCGACAATTTTAGCGAAAATTCAATTTTTTCCTCTATTTCGCCTTTATTTCCTACATTTAATCAATTCATGAGCGAAAAAAGCAACGAAAACTGATAATTTTAGCGAAAATTCAATGTTTTTCCTCTTCTTTGCCTATATTTTGTTACATTTAATCAAATCATGAGCGAATAAAGCAACGAAAACTGAAAATTTTCGCAAAAATTCAATTTTTTTCCTCTATTTTGCCTTTATTTCCTACATTTAATCAAATTCTAAGCGAAAAAAGCAACGAAAACGAATAATTTTAGCGAAAATTCAATTTTTTTCCTCAATTTTGCCTTTATTTGCCACATTTAATCAAATTCTAAGAGAAAAAAGCAACGAAAACGGATAATTTTTGCGAAAATTCAATTTTTTTCCTCAATTTTGCCTTTATTTCCCACATTTAATCAAATTCTAAGAGAAAAAAGCAACGAAAACGGATAATTTTAGCGAAAATTCAATTTTTTTCCTCAATTTTGCCTTTATTTCCCACATTTAATCAAATTCTAAGAGAAAAAAGCAACGAAAACGGATAATTTTAGCGAAAATTCAATTTTTTCCTCAATTTAGCCTTTATTTCCCACATTTAATAATATTCTGAGCGAAAAAAGCAACGAAAACGGATAATTTTAGCGAAAATTCAATTTTTTTCCTCAATTTTGCCTTTATTTCCCACTTTTAATAGATTTCTGAGCGAAAAAAGCAACGAAAACGGATAATTTTAGCGAAAATTCAGTTTTTTTCCTCAATTTTGCCTTTATTTCCCCAATTTAATTAAATTATGAGAGAAAAAAGCAGCGAAAACTGTAAATTTTAGCGATACTTTAATTTTTTTCACAATTTTGCCTGTATTTCCCACATTTAATCAAATTCAATTTTTTTTCTCAATTTTGCCTTTATTTCCCACATTTAATCAAATTCTAAGCGAAAAAAGCAACGAAAACGGATAATTTTAGAGCGAATAAGTTACGAAAATGGATAATTTTAGCAAAAATTCAATTTTTTTCCACAATTTTCCTTTATTTCCCACCTTTAATCAAATTCTAAGCGAAAAAAACAACGAAAATGGATAATTTTGGCGAAAATTCAATTTTTTTCCTCAATTTTGCCTTTATTTCCCACATTTAATAAAAAATCTAAGCGAAAAAAGCAACGAAAACGAATAATTTTAGCGCGAAAAAAGCAACGAAAATGGATAATTTTAGCAAAAATTTAATTTTTTTCCACAATTTTGCCTTTATTTCCCACCTTTAATCAAATTCATAGCGAAAAAAACAACGAAAATGGATAATTTTGGCGAAAATTCAATTTTTTTCCTCTATTTTGCCTTTATTTCCTACATTTAATCAAATTCTAAGCGAAAAAAGCAACGAAAACGGATAGTTTTAGCGAAAATTCAATTTTTTTCCTCAATTTTGCCTTTATTTGCCACATTTAATCAAATTCTAAGAGAAAAAAGCAACGAAAACGGATAATTTTAGCGAAAATTCAATTTTTTTCCTCAATTTTGCCTTTATTTCCCACATTTAATAAAAATTCTAAGCGAAAAAAGCAACGAAAATGGATAATTTTAGCGAAAATTCTATTTTTTTCCTCAATTTTGCCTTTATTTCCCACATTTTTTAAGAAATCTAAGCGAAAAAAGTAACGAAAACGGATAATTTTAGCGAAAATTCAATTTTTTCCTCAATTTTGCCTTTATTACCCACAGTTAATCAAATTCTAAGCGAAAAAAGCAACGAATATGGATAATTTTAGCGAAAATTCAATTTTTTTCCTCAATTTTGCCTTTATTTCCCACATTTAATCAAATTCTTAGCGAAAAAAGCCACGAAAACGGATAATTTTAGCGAAAATTCAATTTATTCCTCAATTTTGCCTGTATTACCCCAATTTAATAAAATTATGAGCGAAAAAAGCAACGAAAACTGTAAATTTTAGCGAAACTTTAATTTTATCCACAATTTTGCCTGTATTTCCCACATTTAATCAAATTCAATTTTTTTTCTCAATTTTGCTATTATTTCCCACATTTATTAAAAAATCTAAGCGAAAAAGCAACGAAAACGGATAATTTTAGCGAAAATTCAATTTTTTCCTCAATTTTGCCTTTATTTCCCACAGTTAATCAATTTCTAAGCGAAAAAAGCAACGAAAACGGATAATTTTAGTGAAAATTCAATTATTTTCCTCAATTTTGCCTTTATTTCCTACATTTAATCAAATTCTAAGCGAAAAAAGCAACGAAAACGGATAATTTTAGCGCGAAAAAGCAAAGAAAATGGATAATTTTAGCAAAAATTCAATTTTTTTTCCTCAATTTTGCCTTTATTTCCCACCTTTAATCAAATTCCAAGCAAAAAAAGCAACAAAAATGGATAATTTTGGCGAAAATTCAATTTTTTTCCTGAATTTTGCCTTTATTTCCTACATTTAATCAAATTATGATCGAAAAAAGCAACGAAAACCGACAATTTTTGCGAAAATTCAATTTTTTTTCCTCAATTTTGCCTTTATTTCCCACATTTAATCAAATTTTTAGCGAAAAAAGCTTCGAAAACGGATAATTTTAGCGAAAATTCAATTTTTTTCCTCAATTTTGCCTTTATTTCCCACATTTAATCAAATTCTAAGGGAAAAAAGCAACGAAAACGGATAATTTTAGCGAAAATTCAATTTTTTTCCTCAATTTAGCGTTTATTTCCCACATTTAATAAAATTCTGAGCGAAAAAAGCAACGAAAACGGATAATTTTAGCGAAAATTCAATTTTTTTCCTCAATTTTGCCTTTATTCCCCCAATTTAATCAAATTATGAGCGAAAAAAGCATCGAAAACGGAAAATTTTAGCGAAAATTCAATTTTTTTCCTCAATTTTGCCTTTATTTCCCCAATTTAATCAAATTATGAGCGAAAAAAGCAACGAAAACTATAAATTTTAGCGAAACTTTAATTTTTTTCCACAATTTTGCCTGTATTTCCCACATTTAATCAAATTCAATTTTTTTACTCAATATTGCTATTATTTCCCACATTTATTAAAAAATCTAAGCGAAAAAGCAACGAAAACGGATAATTTTAGCGAAAAATTTTTTTTTCCTCAATTTGGCCTTTATTTCCCACAGTTAATCAAATTCTAAGCGAAAAAAGCAACGAAAACGGATAATTTTAGCGAAAATTCAATTATTTTCCTCAATTTTGCCTTTATTTCCCACATTTAATCAAATTCTAAGCAAAAAAGCAACGAAAACGGATAATTTTAGCGCGAAAAAAGCAACGAATATGGATAATTTTAGCGAAAATTCAATATTTTTCCTCAATTTTGCCTTTATTTCCCACATTTAATCAAATTCTTGGCGAAAAAAGCCACGAAAACGGATAATTTTAGCGAAGATTCAATTTTTTCCTCAATTTTGCCTTTATTTCCCACATTTAATCAAATTCTAAGCGAAAAAAGCTACGAAAACGGATAATTTTAGCGAAAATTCAATTTTTTTCCTCAATTTAGCCTTTATTTCCCACTTTTAATAGATTTCTGAGCGAAAAAAGCAACGAAAACGGATAATTTTAGCGAAAATTCAATTTTTTTCCTCAATTTTGCCTTTATTTCCCCAATTTAATTAAATTATGAGCGAAAAAAGCAACGAAAACTGATAATTTTCGCGGAAATTCAATTTTTTCCTCTATTTTGCCTTTTTTTCCTACATTTATTCGAATTCTAAGCGAAAAAAGCAACGAAAACGGATAATTTTAGCGAAAATTCAATTTTTTTCCTCAATTTTGCCTTTATTTGCCACATTTAATCAAATTCTAAGAGAAAAAAGCAACGAAAACGGATAATTTTAGCGAAAATTCAATTTTTTTCCAAAATTTGCCTTTATATCCCACATTTACTCAAATTCTAAGCGAAAAAAGCAACGAAAACGGATAATTTTAGCGCGAAAAAAGCAACGAATATGGATAATATTAGCGAAAATTCAATTTTTTTCCTCAATTTTGCCTTTATTTCCCACATTTAATCAAATTCTTAGCGAAAAAAGCCACGAAAACGGATAATTTTAGCGAAACTTTAATTTTTTTCCACAATTTTGCCTGTATTTCCCACATATAATCAAATTCAATTTTTTTTCTCAATTTTGCTATTATTTCCCACATTTATTAAAAAATCTAAGCGAAAAAGCAACGAAAACGGATAATTTTAGCGAAAATTCAATTTTTTCCTCAATTTTGCCTTTATTTCCCACAGTTAATCAAATTCTAAGCGAAAAAAGCAACGAAAACGGATAATTTTAGCGAAAATTCAATTATTTTCCTCAATTTTGCCTTTATTTCCCACATTAAATCAAATTCTAAGCGAAAAAAGCAACGAAAACGGATAATTTTAGCGCGAAAAAAGCAAACAAAATGGATAATTTTAGCAAAAATTCAATTTTATTCCTCATTTTGCCTTTATTTCCCACCTTTAATCAAATTCTAAGCAAAAAAAGCAACGAAAGTGGATAATTTTGGCGAAAATTCAATTTTTTTCCTCAATTTTGCCTTTATTTCCCACATTTATTACAAAATCTAAGCGAAAAAAGCAACGAATACGGATAATTTTAGCGAAAATTCAATTTTTTCCTCAATTTAGCCTTTATTTCCCACAGTTAATCAAATTCTAAGCGAAAAAGGCAACGAAAACGGATAATTTAAGCAAAAATTCAATATTTTTCCTCAATTTAGCCTTTATTCCCCACATTTAATCAAATTCTAAGCGAAAAAAGCAACGAAAACGGATAATTTCAGAGAAATTTCAATTTTTTTCCTCAATTTCGCCTTTATTTCCCACATTTAATCAAATTATGATCGAAAAAAGCTACGAAAACCAACAATTTTAGCGAAAATTTAATTTTTTCCTCTATTTCGCCTTTATTTCCTACATTTAATCAAATCATGAGCGAAAAAAGCAACGAAAACTGATAATTTTAGCGAAAATTCAATGTTTTTCCTTAACTTTGCCTTTATTTTGTTACATTTAATCAAATCATGAGCGAATAAAGCAACGAAAACTGATAATTTTCGCGAAAATTCAATGTTTTTCCTCAACTTTGATTTTATTTTGTTACATTTAATCAAATCATGAGCGAATAAAGCGACGAAAACTGATAATTTTCGCGGAAATTCAATTTTTTCCTCTATTTTGCCTTTTTTTCCTACATTTATTCGAATTCTAAGCGAAAAAAGCAACGAAAACGGATAATTTTAGCGAAAATTCAATTTTTTTCCTCAATTTTGCCTTTATTTGCCACATTTAATCAAATTCTAAGAGAAAAAAGCAACGAAAACGGATAATTTTAGCGAAAATTCAATTTTTTTCCAAAATTTGCCTTTATTTCCCACATTTACTCAAATTCTAAGCGAAAAAAGAAACGAAAACGGATAATTTTAGCGCGAAAAAAGCAACGAATATGGATAATTTTAGCGAAAATTCAATTTTTTTCCTCAATTTTGCCTTTATTTCCCACATTTAATCAAATTCTTAGCGAAAAAAGCCACGAAAACGGATAATTTTAGCGAAAATTCAATTTATTCCTCAATTTTGCCTGTATTACCCCAATTTAATAAAATTATGAGCGAAAAAAGCAACGAAAACTGTAAATTTTAGCGAAACTTTAATTTTATCCACAATTTTGCCTGTATTTCCCACATTTAATCAAATTCAATTTTTTTTCTCAATTTTGCTATTATTTCCCACATTTATTAAAAAATCTAAGCGAAAAAGCAACGAAAACGGATAATTTTAGCGAAAATTCAATTTTTTCCTCAATTTTGCCTTTATTTCCCACAGTTAATCAATTTCTAAGCGAAAAAAGCAACGAAAACGGATAATTTTAGTGAAAATTCAATTATTTTCCTCAATTTTGCCTTTATTTCCTACATTTAATCAAATTCTAAGCGAAAAAAGCAACGAAAACGGATAATTTTAGCGCGAAAAAGCAAAGAAAATGGATAATTTTAGCAAAAATTCAATTTTTATCCTCAATTTTGCCTTTATTTCCCACCTTTAATCAAATTCCAAGCAAAAAAAGCAATAAAAATGGATAATTTTGGCGAAAATTCAATTTTTTTCCTCAATTTTGCCTTTATTTCCTACATTTAATCAAATTATGATCGAAAAAAGCAACGAAAACCGACAATTTTTGCGAAAATTCAATTTTTTTCCTCAATTTTGCCTTTATTTCCCACATTTAATCAAATTTTTAGCGAAAAAAGCTTCGAAAACGGATAATTTTAGCGAAAATTCAATTTTTTTCCTCAATTTTGCCTTTATTTCCCACATTTAATCAAATTCTAAGGGAAAAAAGCAACGATAACGGATAATTTTAGCGAAAATTCAATTTTTTTCCTCAATTTAGCGTTTATTTCCCACATTTAATAAAATTCTGAGCGAAAAAAGCAACGAAAACGGATAATTTTAGCGAAAATTCAATTTTTTTCCTCAATTTTGCCTTTATTTCCCCAATTTAATCAAATTATGAGCGAAAAAAGCATCGAAAACGGAAAATTTTAGCGAAAATTCAATTTTTTTCCTCAATTTTGCCTTTATTTCCCCAATTTAATCAAATTATGAGCGAAAAAAGCAACGAAAACTATAAATTTTAGCGAAACTTTAATTTTTTTCCACAATTTTGCCTGTATTTCCCACATTTAATCAAATTCAATTTTTTTACTCAATTTTGCTATTATTTCCCACATTTATTAAAAAATCTAAGCGAAAAAGCAACGAAAACGGATAATTTTAGCGAAAAATTTTTTTTTCCTCAATTTGGCCTTTATTTCCCACAGTTAATCAAATTCTAAGCGAAAAAAGCAACGAAAACGGATAATTTTAGCGAAAATTCAATTATTTTCCTCAATTTTGCCTTTATTTCCCACATTTAATCAAATTCTAAGCAAAAAAGCAACGAAAACGGATAATTTTAGCGCGAAAAAAGCAACGAATATGGATAATTTTAGCGAAAATTCAATATTTTTCCTCAATTTTGCCTTTATTTCCCACATTTAATCAAATTCTTGGCGAAAAAAGCCACGAAAACGGATAATTTTAGCGAAGATTCAATTTTTTCCTCAATTTTACCTTTATTTCCCACATTTAATCAAATTCTAAGCGAAAAAAGCTACGAAAACGGATAATTTTAGCGAAAATTCAATTTTTTTCCTCAATTTAGCCTTTATTTCCCACTTTTAATAGATTTGTGAGCGAAAAAAGCAACGAAAACGGATAATTTTAGCGAAAATTCAATTTTTTTCCTCAATTTTGCCTTTATTGCCCAATTTAATTAAATTATGAGCGAAAAAAGCAACGAAAACTGATAATTTTCGCGGAAATTCAATTTTTTCCTCTATTTTGCCTTTTTTTCCTACATTTATTCGAATTCTAAGCGAAAAAAGCAACGAAAACGGTTACTTTAGCGAAAATTCAATTTTTTTCCAAAATTTGCCTTTATTTCCCACATTTACTCAAATTCTGAGCGAAAAAAGCAACGAAAACGGATAATTTTAGCGCGAAAAAAGCAATGAATATGGATAATTTTAGCGAAAATTCAATTTTTTTCCTCAATTTTGCCTTTATTTCCCACATTTAATCAAATTCTTAGCGAAAAAAGCCACGAAAACGGATAATTTTAGCGAAAATTCAATTTATTCCTCAATTTTGCCTGTATTACCCCAATTTAATCAAATTATGAGCGAAAAAAGCAACGAAAACTGTAAATTTTAGCGAAACTTTAATTTTATCCACAATTTTGCCTGTATTTCCCACATTTAATCAAATTCAATTTTTTTTCTCAATTTTGCTATTATTTCCCACATTTATTAAAAAATCTAAGCGAAAAAGCAACGAAAACGGATAATTTTAGCGAAAATTCAATTTTTTCCTCAATTTTGCCTTTATTTCCCACAGTTAATCAATTTCTATGCGAAAAAAGCAACGAAAACGGATAATTTTAGTGAAAATTCAATTATTTTCCTCAATTTTGCCTTTATTTCCTACATTTAATCAAATTCTAAGCGAAAAAAGCAACGAAAACGGATAATTTTAGCGCGAAAAAGCAAAGAAAATGGATAATTTTAGCAAAAATTCAATTTTTTTCCTCAATTTTGCCTTTATTTCCCACCTTTAATCAAATTCCAAGCAAAAAAAGCAACAAAAATGGATAATTTTGGCGAAAATTCAATTTTTTTCCTCAATTTTGCCTTTATTTCCTACATTTAATCAAATTATGATCGAAAAAAGCAACGAAAACCGACAATTTTTGCGAAAATTCAATTTTTATCCTCAATTTTGCCTTTATTTCCCACATTTAATCAAATTTTTAGCGAAAAAAGCTTCGAAAACGGATAATTTTAGCGAAAATTCAATTTTTTTCCTCAATTTTGCCTTTATTTCCCACATTTAATCAAATTCTAAGGGAAAAAAGCAACGAAAACGGATAATTTTAGCGAAAATTCAATTTTTTTCCTCAATTTAGCGTTTATTTCCCACATTTAATAAAATTCTGAATGAAAAAAGCAACGAAAACGGATAATTTTAGCGAAAATTCAATTTTTTTCCTCAATTTTGCCTTTATTTCCCCAATTTAATCAAATTATGAGCGAAAAAAGCATCGAAAACGGAAAATTTTACCGAAAATTCAATTTTTTTCCTCAATTTTGCCTTTATTTCCCCAATTTAATTAAATTATGAGCGAAAAAAGCAACGAAAACTGATAATTTTCGCGGAAATTCAATTTTTTCCTCTATTTTGCCTTTTTTTCCTACATTTATTCGAATTCTAAGCGAAAAAAGCAACGAAAACGGATAATTTTAGCGAAAATTCAATTTTTTTCCCCAATTTTGCCTTTATTTCCCACATTTAATAAAAATTCTAAGCGAAAAAAGCAACGAAAATGGATAATTTTAGCGAAAATTCTATTTTTTTCCTCAATTTTGCCTTTATTTCCCACATTTACTCAAATTCTAAGCGAAAAAAGCAACGAAAACGGATAATTTTAGCGCGAAAAAAGCAACAAATATGGATAATTTTAGCGAAAATTCAATTTTTTTCCTCAATTTTGCCTTTATTTCCCACATTTAATCAAATTCTTAGCGAAAAAAGCCACGAAAACGGATAATTTTAGCGAAAATTCAATTTTTTTCCCCAATTTTGCCTTTATTTCCCACATTTAATAAAAATTCTAAGCGAAAAAAGCAACGAAAATGGATAATTTTAGCGAAAATTCTATTTTTTTCCTCAATTTTGCCTTTATTTCCCACATTTACTCAAATTCTAAGCGAAAAAAGCAACGAAAACGGATAATTTTAGCGCGAAAAAAGCAACAAATATGGATAATTTTAGCGAAAATTCAATTTTTTTCCTCAATTTTGCCTTTATTTCCCACATTTAATCAAATTCTAAGGGAAAAAAGCAACGAAAACGGATAATTTTAGCGAAAATTCAATTTTTTTCCTCAATTTAGCCTTTATTTCCCACATTTAATAAAATTCTGAGCGAAAAAAGCAACGAAAACGGATAATTTTAGCGAAAATTCAATTTTTTTCCTCAATTTTGCCTTTATTTCCCCAATTTAATCAAATTATGAGCGAAAAAAGCATCGAAAACGGAAAATTCAATTTTTTTCCTCAATTTTGCCTTTATTTCCCCAATTTAATCAAATTATGAGCGAAAAAAGCAACGAAAACTGTAAATTTTAGCGAAACTTTAATTTTTTTCCACAATTTTTCCTGTATTTCCCACATTTAATCAAATTCAATTTTTTTTCTCAATTTTGCTATTATTTCCCACATTTATTAAAAAATCTAACCGAAAAAGCAACGAAAACGGATAATTTTAGCGAAAATTTTTTTTTTCCTCAATTTGGCCTTTATTTCCCACAGTTAATCAAATTCTAAGCGAAAAAAGCAACGAAAACGGATAATTTTAGCGAAAATTCAATTATTTTCCTCAATTTTGCCTTTATTTCCTACATTTAATCAAATTCTAAGCGAAAAAAGCAACGAAAACGGATAATTTTAGCGCGAAAAAGCAATGAAAATGGATAATTTTAGCAAAAATTCAATTTTTTTCCTCAATTTTGCCTTTATTTTGTTACATTTAATCAAATTCTTAGCGAAAAAAGCCACGAAAACGGATAATTTTAGCGAAAATTCAATTTATTCCTCAATTTTGCCTGTATTACCCCAATTTAATCAAATTATGAGCGAAAAAAGCAACGAAAACTGTAAATTTTAGCGAAACTTTAATTTTATCCACAATTTTGCCTGTATTTCCCACATTTAATCAAATTCAATTTTTTTTCTCAATTTTGCTATTATTTCCCACATTTATTAAAAAATCTAAGCGAAAAAGCAACGAAAACGGATAATTTTAGCGAAAATTCAATTTTTTCCTCAATTTTGCCTTTATTTCCCACAGTTAATCAATTTCTATGCGAAAAAAGCAACGAAAACGGATAATTTTAGTGAAAATTCAATTATTTTCCTCAATTTTGCCTTTATTTCCTACATTTAATCAAATTCTAAGCGAAAAAAGCAACGAAAACGGATAATTTTAGCGCGAAAAAGCAAAGAAAATGGATAATTTTAGCAAAAATTCAATTTTTTTCCTCAATTTTGCCTTTATTTCCCACCTTTAATCAAATTCCAAGCAAAAAAAGCAACAAAAATGGATAATTTTGGCGAAAATTCAATTTTTTTCCTCAATTTTGCCTTTATTTCCTACATTTAATCAAATTATGATCGAAAAAAGCAACGAAAACCGACAATTTTTGCGAAAATTCAATTTTTATCCTCAATTTTGCCTTTATTTCCCACATTTAATCAAATTTTTAGCGAAAAAAGCTTCGAAAACGGATAATTTTAGCGAAAATTCAATTTTTTTCCTCAATTTTGCCTTTATTTCCCACATTTAATCAAATTCTAAGGGAAAAAAGCAACGAAAACGGATAATTTTAGCGAAAATTCAATTTTTTTCCTCAATTTAGCGTTTATTTCCCACATTTAATAAAATTCTGAATGAAAAAAGCAACGAAAACGGATAATTTTAGCGAAAATTCAATTTTTTTCCTCAATTTTGCCTTTATTTCCCCAATTTAATCAAATTATGAGCGAAAAAAGCATCGAAAACGGAAAATTTTACCGAAAATTCAATTTTTTTCCTCAATTTTGCCTTTATTTCCCCAATTTAATTAAATTATGAGCGAAAAAAGCAACGAAAACTGATAATTTTCGCGGAAATTCAATTTTTTCCTCTATTTTGCCTTTTTTTCCTACATTTATTCGAATTCTAAGCGAAAAAAGCAACGAAAACGGATAATTTTAGCGAAAATTCAATTTTTTTCCCCAATTTTGCCTTTATTTCCCACATTTAATAAAAATTCTAAGCGAAAAAAGCAACGAAAATGGATAATTTTAGCGAAAATTCTATTTTTTTCCTCAATTTTGCCTTTATTTCCCACATTTACTCAAATTCTAAGCGAAAAAAGCAACGAAAACGGATAATTTTAGCGCGAAAAAAGCAACAAATATGGATAATTTTAGCGAAAATTCAATTTTTTTCCTCAATTTTGCCTTTATTTCCCACATTTAATCAAATTCTTAGCGAAAAAAGCCACGAAAACGGATAATTTTAGCGAAAATTCAATTTTTTTCCCCAATTTTGCCTTTATTTCCCACATTTAATAAAAATTCTAAGCGAAAAAAGCAACGAAAATGGATAATTTTAGCGAAAATTCTATTTTTTTCCTCAATTTTGCCTTTATTTCCCACATTTACTCAAATTCTAAGCGAAAAAAGCAACGAAAACGGATAATTTTAGCGCGAAAAAAGCAACAAATATGGATAATTTTAGCGAAAATTCAATTTTTTTCCTCAATTTTGCCTTTATTTCCCACATTTAATCAAATTCTAAGGGAAAAAAGCAACGAAAACGGATAATTTTAGCGAAAATTCAATTTTTTTCCTCAATTTAGCCTTTATTTCCCACATTTAATAAAATTCTGAGCGAAAAAAGCAACGAAAACGGATAATTTTAGCGAAAATTCAATTTTTTTCCTCAATTTTGCCTTTATTTCCCCAATTTAATCAAATTATGAGCGAAAAAAGCATCGAAAACGGAAAATTCAATTTTTTTCCTCAATTTTGCCTTTATTTCCCCAATTTAATCAAATTATGAGCGAAAAAAGCAACGAAAACTGTAAATTTTAGCGAAACTTTAATTTTTTTCCACAATTTTTCCTGTATTTCCCACATTTAATCAAATTCAATTTTTTTTCTCAATTTTGCTATTATTTCCCACATTTATTAAAAAATCTAACCGAAAAAGCAACGAAAACGGATAATTTTAGCGAAAATTTTTTTTTTCCTCAATTTGGCCTTTATTTCCCACAGTTAATCAAATTCTAAGCGAAAAAAGCAACGAAAACGGATAATTTTAGCGAAAATTCAATTATTTTCCTCAATTTTGCCTTTATTTCCTACATTTAATCAAATTCTAAGCGAAAAAAGCAACGAAAACGGATAATTTTAGCGCGAAAAAGCAATGAAAATGGATAATTTTAGCAAAAATTCAATTTTTTTCCTCAATTTTGCCTTTATTTTGTTACATTTAATCAAATCATGAGCGAATAAAGCAACGAAAACTGAAAATTTTCGCCAAAATTCAATTTTTTTCCTTTTTTTTGCCTTTATTTCCTACATTTAATCAAATTTTAAGCGAAAAAAGCAACGAAAACGGATAATTTTAGCGAAAATTCAATTTTTTTCCTCAATTTTGCCTTTATTTGCCACATTTAATCAAATTCTAAGAGAAAAAAGCAACGAAAACGGATAATTCTAGCGAAAATTCAATTTTTTTCCTCAATTTTGCCTTTATTTCCCACATTTAATCAAATTCTAAGCGAAAAAAGCCACGAAAACGGATAATTTTAGCAAAAATTCAATTTTTTCCTCAATTTTGCCTTTATTTCCCACATTTAATCAAATTCTAAGCGAAAAAAGCAACGAAAACGGATAATTTTAGCGAAAATTCAATTTTTTTCCTCAATTTTGCCTTTATTTCCCCAATTAATCAAATTATGAGCGAAAAAAGCAACGAAAACTGTAAATTTTAGCGAAACTTTAATTTTTTTCCACAATTTTGCCTGTATTTTCCACATTTGATCAAATTCAATTTTTTTTCTCAATTTTGCTATTATTTCCCACATTTATGAAAAAATCTAAGCGAAAAAGCAACGAAAACTGATAATTTTAGCGAAAATTCAATTTTTTTCCTCAATTTTGCCTTTATTTCCCACAGTTAATCAAATTCTAAGCGAAAAAAGCAACGAAAACGGATAATTTTAGCGAAAATTCAATTATTTTCCTCAATTTTGGCTTTATTTCCCACATTTAATCAAATTCTAAGCGAAAAAAGCAACGAAAACGGATAATTTTAGCGCGAAAAAAGCAACGAATATGGATAATTTTAGCGAAAATTCATTTTTTTTCCTCAATTTAGCCTTTATTTCCCACTTTTAATAGATTTCTGAGCGAAAAAAACAACGAAAACGGATAATTTTAGCGAAAATTCTATTTTTTTCCTCAATTTTGCCTTTATTTCCACAATTTAATCAAATTATGAGCGAAAAAAGCAACGAAAACTGTATATTTTAGCGATACTTTAATTTTTTTCCACAATTTTGCCTGTATCTCCCACATTTAATCAAATTCAATTTTTTTTCTCAATTTTGCTATTATTTCCCACATTTACTAAAAATCTAAGCGAAAAAGCAACGAAAACGGATAATTTTAGCGAAAAATTTTTTTTTCCTCAATTTGGCCTTTATTTCCCACAGTTAATCAAATTCTAAGCGAAAAAAGCAACGAAAACGGATAATTTTAGCGAAAATTCTATTATTTTCCTCAATTTTGCCTTTATTTCCCACATTTAATCAAATTCTAAGCGAAAAAAGCAACGAAAACGGATAATTTTAGCGAAAATTCAATTATTTTCCTCAATTTTGCTTTTATTTCCCACATATAATCAAATTCTAAGCGAAAAATGCAACGAAAACGGATAATTATAGCGCGAAAAAGCAAAGAAAATGGATAATATTAGCAAAAATTCAATTTTTTTCCTCAATTTTGCCTTTATTTCCCACCTTTAATCAAATTCCAAGCGAAAAAAGCAACGAAAATGGATAATTTTGGCGAAAATTCAATTTTTTTCCTCAATTTTGCCTTTATTTCCTACATTTAATCAAATTATGATCGAAAAAAGCAACGAAAACCGACAATTTTAGCGAAAATTCAATTTTTTTCCTCAATTTTGCCTTTATTTCCCCAATTTAATCAAATTATGAGCGAAAAAAGCATCGAAAACGGAAAATTCAATTTTTTTCCTCAATTTTGCCTTTATTTCCCCAATTTAATCAAATTATGAGCGAAAAAAGCAACGAAAACTGTAAATTTTAGCGAAACTTTAATTTTTTTCCACAATTTTTCCTGTATTTCCCACATTTAATCAAATTCAATTTTTTTTCTCAATTTTGCTATTATTTCCCACATTTATTAAAAAATCTAACCGAAAAAGCAACGAAAACGGATAATTTTAGCGAAAATTTTTTTTTTCCTCAATTTGGCCTTTATTTCCCACAGTTAATCAAATTCTAAGCGAAAAAAGCAACGAAAACGGATAATTTTAGCGAAAATTCAATTATTTTCCTCAATTTTGCCTTTATTTCCTACATTTAATCAAATTCTAAGCGAAAAAAGCAACGAAAACGGATAATTTTAGCGCGAAAAAGCAATGAAAATGGATAATTTTAGCAAAAATTCAATTTTTTTCCTCAATTTTGCCTTTATTTTGTTACATTTAATCAAATCATGAGCGAATAAAGCAACGAAAACTGAAAATTTTCGCCAAAATTCAATTTTTTTCCTTTTTTTTGCCTTTATTTCCTACATTTAATCAAATTTTAAGCGAAAAAAGCAACGAAAACGGATAATTTTAGCGAAAACTCAATTTTTTTCCTCAATTTTGCCTTTATTTGCCACATTTAATCAAATTCTAAGAGAAAAAAGCAACGAAAACGGATAATTCTAGCGAAAATTCAATTTTTTTCCTCAATTTTGCCTTTATTTCCCACATTTAATCAAATTCTAAGCGAAAAAAGCCACGAAAACGGATAATTTTAGCAAAAATTCAATTTTTTCCTCAATTTTGCCTTTATTTCCCACATTTAATCAAATTCTAAGCGAAAAAAGCAACGAAAACGGATAATTTTAGCGAAAATTCAATTTTTTTCCTCAATTTTGCCTTTATTTCCCCAATTAATCAAATTATGAGCGAAAAAAGCAACGAAAACTGTAAATTTTAGCGAAACTTTAATTTTTTTCCACAATTTTGCCTGTATTTTCCACATTTAATCAAATTCAATTTTTTTTCTCAATTTTGCTATTATTTCCCACATTTATGAAAAAATCTAAGCGAAAAAGCAACGAAAACTGATAATTTTAGCGAAAATTCAATTTTTTTCCTCAATTTTGCCTTTATTTCCCACAGTTAATCAAATTCTAAGCGAAAAAAGCAACGAAAACGGATAATTTTAGCGAAAATTCAATTATTTTCCTCAATTTTGGCTTTATTTCCCACATTAATTCAAATTCTAAGCGAAAAAAGCAACGAAAACGGATAATTTTAGCGCGAAAAAAGCAACGAATATGGATAATTTTAGCGAAAATTCATTTTTTTTCCTCAATTTAGCCTTTATTTCCCACTTTTAATAGATTTCTGAGCGAAAAAAACAACGAAAACGGATAATTTTAGCGAAAATTCTATTTTTTTCCTCAATTTTGCCTTTATTTCCACAATTTAATCAAATTATGAGCGAAAAAAGCAACGAAAACTGTATATTTTAGCGATACTTTAATTTTTTTCCACAATTTTGCCTGTATCTCCCACATTTCATCAAATTCAATTTTTTTTCTCAATTTTGCTATTATTTCCCACATTTACTAAAAATCTAAGCGAAAAAGCAACGAAAACGGATAATTTTAGCGAAAAATTTTTTTTTCCTCAATTTGGCCTTTATTTCCCACAGTTAATCAAATTCTAAGCGAAAAAAGCAACGAAAACGGATAATTTTAGCGAAAATTCTATTATTTTCCTCAATTTTGCCTTTATTTCCCACATTTAATCAAATTCTAAGCGAAAAAAGCAACGAAAACGGATAATTTTAGCGAAAATTCAATTATTTTCCTCAATTTTGCTTTTATTTCCCACATATAATCAAATTCTAAGCGAAAAATGCAACGAAAACGGATAATTATAGCGCGAAAAAGCAAAGAAAATGGATAATATTAGCAAAAATTCAATTTTTTTCCTCAATTTTGCCTTTATTTCCCACCTTTAATCAAATTCCAAGCGAAAAAAGCAACGAAAATGGATAATTTTGGCGAAAATTCAATTTTTTTCCTCAATTTTGCCTTTATTTCCTACATTTAATCAAATTATGATCGAAAAAAGCAACGAAAACCGACAATTTTAGCGAAAATTCAATTTTTTCCTCTATTTCGCCTTTATTTCCTACATTTAATCAATTCATGAGCGAAAAAAGCAACGAAAACTGATAATTTTAGCGAAAATTCAATGTTTTTCCTCTTCTTTGCCTATATTTTGTTACATTTAATCAAATCATGAGCGAATAAAGCAACGAAAACTGAAAATTTTCGCAAAAATTCAATTTTTTTCCTCTATTTTGCCTTTATTTCCTACATTTAATCAAATTCTAAGCGAAAAAAGCAACGAAAACGAATAATTTTAGCGAAAATTCAATTTTTTTCCTCAATTTTGCCTTTATTTGCCACATTTAATCAAATTCTAAGAGAAAAAAGCAACGAAAACGGATAATTTTTGCGAAAATTCAATTTTTTTCCTCAATTTTGCCTTTATTTCCCACATTTAATCAAATTCTAAGAGAAAAAAG
This sequence comes from Sympetrum striolatum, assembly GCA_947579665.1. NCBI lineage: Eukaryota > Metazoa > Arthropoda > Insecta > Odonata > Libellulidae > Sympetrum > Sympetrum striolatum. The sequence continues at coordinate 18,099,037 of OX388348.1, read as the reverse complement.
CAACGAAAACGGATAATTTTAGCGAAAATTCAATTTTTTTCCTCAATTTTGCCTTTATTTCCCACATTTAATCAAATTCTAAGAGAAAAAAGCAACGAAAACGGATAATTTTAGCGAAAATTCAATTTTTTCCTCAATTTAGCCTTTATTTCCCACATTTAATAATATTCTGAGCGAAAAAAGCAACGAAAACGGATAATTTTAGCGAAAATTCAATTTTTTTCCTCAATTTTGCCTTTATTTCCCACTTTTAATAGATTTCTGAGCGAAAAAAGCAACGAAAACGGATAATTTTAGCGAAAATTCAATTTTTTTCCTCAATTTTGCCTTTATTTCCCCAATTTAATTAAATTATGAGAGAAAAAAGCAGCGAAAACTGTAAATTTTAGCGATACTTTAATTTTTTTCACAATTTTGCCTGTATTTCCCTCATTTAATCAAATTCAATTTTTTTTCTCAATTTTGCCTTTATTTCCCACATTTAATCAAATTCTAAGCGAAAAAAGCAACGAAAACGGATAATTTTAGAGCGAATAAGTTACGAAAATGGATAATTTTAGCAAAAATTCAATTTTTTTCCACAATTTTCCTTTATTTCCCACCTTTAATCAAATTCTAAGCGAAAAAAACAACGAAAATGGATAATTTTGGCGAAAATTCAATTTTTTTCCTCAATTTTGCCTTTATTTCCCACATTTAATAAAAAATCTAAGCGAAAAAAGCAACGAAAACGAATAATTTTAGCGCGAAAAAAGCAACGAAAATGGATAATTTTAGCAAAAATTTAATTTTTTTCCACAATTTTGCCTTTATTTCCCACCTTTAATCAAATTCATAGCGAAAAAAACAACGAAAATGGATAATTTTGGCGAAAAATCAATTTTTTTCCTCTATTTTGCCTTTATTTCCTACATTTAATCAAATTCTAAGCGAAAAAAGCAACGAAAACGGATAATTTTAGCGAAAATTCAATTTTTTTCCTCAATTTTGCCTTTATTTGCCACATTTAATCAAATTCTAAGAGAAAAAAGCAACGAAAACGGATAATTTTAGCGAAAATTCAATTTTTTTCCTCAATTTTGCCTTTATTTCCCACATTTAATAAAAATTCTAAGCGAAAAAAGCAACGAAAATGGATAATTTTAGCGAAAATTCTATTTTTTTCCTCAATTTTGCCTTTATTTCCCACATTTTTTAAGAAATCTAAGCGAAAAAAGTAACGAAAACGGATAATTTTAGCGAAAATTCAATTTTTTCCTCAATTTTGCCTTTATTTCCCACAGTTAATCAAATTCTAAGCGAAAAAAGCAACGAATATGGATAATTTTAGCGAAAATTCAATTTTTTTCCTCAATTTTGCCTTTATTTCCCACATTTAATCAAATTCTAAGCGAAAAAAGCAACGAAAACGGATAATTTTAGCGCGAAAAAGCAAAGAAAATGGATAATTTTAGCAAAAATTCAATTTTTTTTCCTCAATTTTGCCTTTATTTCCCACCTTTAATCAAATTCCAAGCAAAAAAAGCAACAAAAATGGATAATTTTGGCGAAAATTCAATTTTTTTCCTCAATTTTGCCTTTATTTCCTACATTTAATCAAATTATGATCGAAAAAAGCAACGAAAACCGACAATTTTTGCGAAAATTCAATTTTTTTCCTCAATTTTGCCTTTATTTCCCACATTTAATCAAATTTTTAGCGAAAAAAGCTTCGAAAACGGATAATTTTAGCGAAAATTCAATTTTTTTCCTCAATTTTGCCTTTATTTCCCACATTTAATCAAATTCTAAGGGAAAAAAGCAACGAAAACGGATAATTTTAGCGAAAATTCAATTTTTTTCCTCAATTTAGCGTTTATTTCCCACATTTAATAAAATTCTGAGCGAAAAAAGCAACGAAAACGGATAATTTTAGCGAAAATTCAATTTTTTTCCTCAATTTTGCCTTTATTCCCCCAATTTAATCAAATTATGAGCGAAAAAAGCATCGAAAACGGAAAATTTTAGCGAAAATTCAATTTTTTTCCTCAATTTTGCCTTTATTTCCCCAATTTAATCAAATTATGAGCGAAAAAAGCAACGAAAACTATAAATTTTAGCGAAACTTTAATTTTTTTCCACAATTTTGCCTGTATTTCCCACATTTAATCAAATTCAATTTTTTTACTCAATATTGCTATTATTTCCCACATTTATTAAAAAATCTAAGCGAAAAAGCAACGAAAACGGATAATTTTAGCGAAAAATTTTTTTTTCCTCAATTTGGCCTTTATTTCCCACAGTTTATCAAATTCTAAGCGAAAAAAGCAACGAAAACGGATAATTTTAGCGAAAATTCAATTATTTTCCTCAATTTTGCCTTTATTTCCCACATTTAATCAAATTCTAAGCAAAAAAGCAACGAAAACGGATAATTTTAGCGCGAAAAAAGCAACGAATATGGATAATTTTAGCGAAAATTCAATATTTTTCCTCAATTTTGCCTTTATTTCCCACATTTAATCAAATTCTTGGCGAAAAAAGCCACGAAAACGGATAATTTTAGCGAAGATTCAATTTTTTCCTCAATTTTGCCTTTATTTCCCACATTTAATCAAATTCTAAGCGAAAAAAGCTACGAAAACGGATAATTTTAGCGAAAATTCAATTTTTTTCCTCAATTTAGCCTTTATTTCCCACTTTTAATAGATTTCTGAGCGAAAAAAGCAACGAAAACGGATAATTTTAGCGAAAATTCAATTTTTTTCCTCAATTTTTTCTTTATTTCCCCAATTTAATTAAATTATGAGCGAAAAAATCAACGAAAACTGATAATTTTCGCGGAAATTCAATTTTTTCCTCTATTTTGCCTTTTTTTCCTACATTTATTCGAATTCTAAGCGAAAAAAGCAACGAAAACGGATAATTTTAGCGAAAATTCAATTTTTTTCCTCAATTTTGCCTTTATTTGCCACATTTAATCAAATTCTAAGAGAAAAAAGCAACGAAAACGGATAATTTTAGCGAAAATTCAATTTTTTTCCAAAATTTGCCTTTATATCCCACATTTACTCAAATTCTAAGCGAAAAAAGCAACGAAAACGGATAATTTTAGCGCGAAAAAAGCAACGAATATGGATAATTTTAGCGAAAATTCAATTTTTTTCCTCAATTTTGCCTTTATTTCCCACATTTAATCAAATTCTTAGCGAAAAAAGCCACGAAAACGGATAATTTTAGCGAAACTTTAATTTTTTTCCACAATTTTGCCTGTATTTCCCACATATAATCAAATTCAATTTTTTTTCTCAATTTTACTATTATTTCCCACATTTATTAAAAAATCTAAGCGAAAAAGCAACGAAAACGGATAATTTTAGCGAAAATTCAATTTTTTCCTCAATTTTGCCTTTATTTCCCACAGTTAATCATATTCTTAGCGAAAAAAGCAACGAAAACGGATAATTTTAGCGAAAATTCAATTATTTTCCTCAATTTTGCCTTTATTTCCCACATTAAATCAAATTCTAAGCGAAAAAAGCAACGAAAACGGATAATTTTAGCGCGAAAAAAGCAAACAAAATGGATAATTTTAGCAAAAATTCAATTTTATTCCTCATTTTGCCTTTATTTCCCACCTTTAATCAAATTCTAAGCAAAAAAAGCAACGAAAGTGGATAATTTTGGCGAAAATTCAATTTTTTTCCTCAATTTTGCCTTTATTTCCCACATTTATTACAAAATCTAAGCGAAAAAAGCAACGAATACGGATAATTTTAGCGAAAATTCAATTTTTTCCTCAATTTAGCCTTTATTTCCCACAGTTAATCAAATTCTAAGCGAAAAAGGCAACGAAAACGGATAATTTAAGCAAAAATTCAATATTTTTCCTCAATTTAGCCTTTATTCCCCACATTTAATCAAATTCTAAGCGAAAAAAGCAACGAAAACGGATAATTTCAGAGAAATTTCAATTTTTTTCCTCAATTTCGCCTTTATTTCCCACATTTAATCAAATTATGATCGAAAAAAGCTACGAAAACCAACAATTTTAGCGAAAATTTAATTTTTTCCTCTATTTCGCCTTTATTTCCTACATTTAATCAAATCATGAGCGAAAAAAGCAACGAAAACTGATAATTTTAGCGAAAATTCAATGTTTTTCCTTAACTTTGCCTTTATTTTGTTACATTTAATCAAATCATGAGCGAATAAAGCAACGAAAACTGATAATTTTCGCGAAAATTCAATGTTTTTCCTCAACTTTGATTTTATTTTGTTACATTTAATCAAATCATGAGCGAATAAAGCGACGAAAACTGATAATTTTCGCGGAAATTCAATTTTTTCCTCTATTTTGCCTTTTTTTTCCTACATTTATTCGAATTCTAAGCGAAAAAAGCAACGAAAACGGATAATTTTAGCGAAAATTCAATTTTTTTCCTCAATTTTGCCTTTATTTGCCACATTTAATCAAATTCTAAGAGAAAAAAGCAACGAAAACGGATAATTTTAGCGAAAATTCAATTTTTTTCCAAAATTTGCCTTTATTTCCCACATTTACTCAAATTCTAAGCGAAAAAAGAAACGAAAACGGATAATTTTAGCGCGAAAAAAGCAACGAATATGGATAATTTTAGCGAAAATTCAATTTTTTTCCTCAATTTTGCCTTTATTTCCCACATTTAATCAAATTCTTAGCGAAAAAAGCCACGAAAACGGATAATTTTAGCGAAAATTCAATTTATTCCCCAATTTTGCCTGTATTACCCCAATTTAATAAAATTATGAGCGAAAAAAGCAACGAAAACTGTAAATTTTAGCGAAACTTTAATTTTATCCACAATTTTGCCTGTATTTCCCACATTTAATCAAATTCAATTTTTTTTCTCAATTTTGCTATTATTTCCCACATTTATTAAAAAATCTAAGCGAAAAAGCAACGAAAACGGATAATTTTAGCGAAAATTCAATTTTTTCCTCAATTTTGCCTTTATTTCCCACAGTTAATCAATTTCTAAGCGAAAAAAGCAACGAAAACGGATAATTTTAGTGAAAATTCAATTATTTTCCTCAATTTTGCCTTTATTTCCTACATTTAATCAAATTCTAAGCGAAAAAAGCAACGAAAACGGATAATTTTAGCGCGAAAAAGCAAAGAAAATGGATAATTTTAGCAAAAATTCAATTTTTATCCTCAATTTTGCCTTTATTTCCCACGTTTAATCAAATTCCAAGCAAAAAAAGCAATAAAAATGGATAATTTTGGCGAAAATTCAATTTTTTTCCTCAATTTTGCCTTTATTTCCTACATTTAATCAAATTATGATCGAAAAAAGCAACGAAAACCGACAATTTTTGCGAAAATTCAATTTTTTTCCTCAATTTTGCCTTTATTTCCCACATTTAATCAAATGTTTAGCGAAAAAAGCTTCGAAAACGGATAATTTTAGCGAAAATTCAATTTTTTTCCTCAATTTTGCCTTTATTTCCCACATTTAATCAAATTCTAAGGGAAAAAAGCAACGAAAACGGATAATTTTAGCGAAAATTCAATTTTTTTCCTCAATTTAGCGTTTATTTCCCACATTTAATAAAATTCTGAGCGAAAAAAGCAACGAAAACGGATAATTTTAGCGAAAATTCAATTTTTTTCCTCAATTTTGCCTTTATTTCCCCAATTTAATCAAATTATGAGCGAAAAAAGCATCGAAAACGGAAAATTTTAGCGAAAATTCAATTTTTTTCCTCAATTTTGCCTTTATTTCCCCAATTTAATCAAATTATGAGCGAAAAAAGCAACGAAAACTATAAATTTTAGCGAAACTTTAATTTTTTTCCACAATTTTGCCTGTATTTCCCACATTTAATCAAATTCAATTTTTTTACTCAATTTTGCTATTATTTCCCACATTTATTAAAAAATCTAAGCGAAAAAGCAACGAAAACGGATAATTTTAGCGAAAAATTTTTTTTTCCTCAATTTGGCCTTTATTTCCCACAGTTAATCAAATTCTAAGCGAAAAAAGCAACGAAAACGGATAATTTTAGCGAAAATTCAATTATTTTCCTCAATTTTGCCTTTATTTCCCACATTTAATCAAATTCTAAGCAAAAAAGCAACGAAAACGGATAATTTTAGCGCGAAAAAAGCAACGAATATGGATAATTTTAGCGAAAATTCAATATTTTTCCTCAATTTTGCCTTTATTTCCCACATTTAATCAAATTCTTGGCGAAAAAATCCACGAAAACGGATAATTGTAGCGAAGATTCAATTTTTTCCTCAATTTTACCTTTATTTCCCACATTTAATCAAATTCTAAGCGAAAAAAGCTACGAAAACGGATAATTTTAGCGAAAATTCAATTTTTTTCCTCAATTTAGCCTTTATTTCCCACTTTTAATAGATTTGTGAGCGAAAAAAGCAACGAAAACGGATAATTTTAGCGAAAATTCAATTTTTTTCCTCAATTTTGCCTTTATTGCCCAATTTAATTAAATTATGAGCGAAAAAAGCAACGAAAACTGATAATTTTCGCGGAAATTCAATTTTTTCCTCTATTTTGCCTTTTTTTCCTACATTTATTCGAATTCTAAGCGAAAAAAGCAACGAAAACGGTTACTTTAGCGAAAATTCAATTTTTTTCCAAAATTTGCCTTTATTTCCCACATTTACTCAAATTCTGAGCGAAAAAAGCAACGAAAACGGATAATTTTAGCGCGAAAAAAGCAACGAATATGGATAATTTTAGCGAAAATTCAATTTTTTTCCTCAATTTTGCCTTTATTTCCCACATTTAATCAAATTCTTAGCGAAAAAAGCCACGAAAACGGATAATTTTAGCGAAAATTCAATTTATTCCTCAATTTTGCCTGTATTACCCCAATTTAATCAAATTATGAGCGAAAAAAGCAACGAAAACTGTAAATTTTAGCGAAACTTTAATTTTATCCACAATTTTGCCTGTATTTCCCACATTTAATCAAATTCAATTTTTTTTCTCAATTTTGCTATTATTTCCCACATTTATTAAAAAATCTAAGCGAAAAAGCAACGAAAACGGATAATTTTAGCGAAAATTCAATTTTTTCCTCAATTTTGCCTTTATTTCCCACAGTTAATCAATTTCTATGCGAAAAAAGCAACGAAAACGGATAATTTTAGTGAAAATTCAATTATTTTCCTCAATTTTGCCTTTATTTCCTACATTTAATCAAATTCTAAGCGAAAAAAGCAACGAAAACGGATAATTTTAGCGCGAAAAAGCAAAGAAAATGGATAATTTTAGCAAAAATTCAATTTTTTTCCTCAATTTTGCCTTTATTTCCCACCTTTAATCAAATTCCAAGCAAAAAAAGCAACAAAAATGGATAATTTTGGCGAAAATTCAATTTTTTTCCTCAATTTTGCCTTTATTTCCTACATTTAATCAAATTATGATCGAAAAAAGCAACGAAAACCGACAATTTTTGCGAAAATTCAATTTTTATCCTCAATTTTGCCTTTATTTCCCACATTTAATCAAATTTTTAGCGAAAAAAGCTTCGAAAACGGATAATTTTAGCGAAAATTCAATTTTTTTCCTCAATTTTGCCTTTATTTCCCACATTTAATCAAATTCTAAGGGAAAAAAGCAACGAAAACGGATAATTTTAGCGAAAATTCAATTTTTTTCCTCAATTTAGCGTTTATTTCCCACATTTAATAAAATTCTGAATGAAAAAAGCAACGAAAACGGATAATTTTAGCGAAAATTCAATTTTTTTCCTCAATTTTGCCTTTATTTCCCCAATTTAATCAAATTATGAGCGAAAAAAGCATCGAAAACGGAAAATTTTACCGAAAATTCAATTTTTTTCCTCAATTTTGCCTTTATTTCCCCAATTTAATTAAATTATGAGCGAAAAAAGCAACGAAAACTGATAATTTTCGCGGAAATTCAATTTTTTCCTCTATTTTGCCTTTTTTTCCTACATTTATTCGAATTCTAAGCGAAAAAAGCAACGAAAACGGATAATTTTAGCGAAAATTCAATTTTTTTCCTCAATTTTGCCTTTATTTGCCACATTTAATCAAATTCTAAGAGAAAAAAGCAACGAAAACGGATAATTTTAGCGAAAATTCAATTTTTTTCCAAAATTTGCCTTTATTTCCCACATTTACTCAAATTCTAAGCGAAAAAAGCAACGAAAACGGATAATTTTAGCGCGAAAAAAGCAACGAATATGGATAATTTTAGCGAAAATTCAATTTTTTTCCTCAATTTTGCCTTTATTTCCCACATTTAATCAAATTCTTAGCGAAAAAAGCCACGAAAACGGATAATTTTAGCGAAAATTCAATTTATTCCTCAATTTTGCCTGTATTACCCCAATTTAATCAAATTATGAGCGAAAAAAGCAACGAAAACTGTAAATTTTAGCGAAACTTTAATTTTATCCACAATTTTGCCTGTATTTCCCACATTTAATTAAATTCAATTTTTTTTCTCAATTTTGCTATTATTTCCCACATTTATTAAAAAATCTAAGCGAAAAAGCAACGAAAACGGATAATTTTAGCGAAAATTCAATTTTTTCCTCAATTTTGCCTTTATTTCCCACAGTTAATAGATTTCTAAGCGAAAAAAGCAACGAAAACGGATAATTTTAGTGAAAATTCAATTATTTTCCTCAATTTTGCCTTTATTTCCTACATTTAATCAAATTCTAAGCGAAAAAAGCAACGAAAACGGATAATTTTAGCGCGAAAAAGCAAAGAAAATGGATAATTTTAGCAAAAATTCAATTTTTTTCCTCAATTTTGCCTTTATTTCCCACCTTTAATCAAATTCCAAGCAAAAAAAGCAACAAAAATGGATAATTTTGGCGAAAATTCAATTTTTTTCCTCAATTTTGCCTTTATTTCCTACATTTAATCAAATTATGATCGAAAAAAGCAACGAAAACCGACAATTTTTGCGAAAATTCAATTTTTTTCCTCAATTTTGCCTTTATTTCCCACATTTAATCAAATTTTTAGCGAAAAAAGCTTCGAAAACGGATAATTTTAGCGAAAATTCAATTTTTTTCCTCAATTTTGCCTTTATTTCCCACATTTAATCAAATTCTAAGGGAAAAAAGCAACGAAAACGGATAATTTTAGCGAAAATTCAATTTTTTTCCTCAATTTAGCGTTTATTTCCCACATTTAATAAAATTCTGAGCGAAAAAAGCAACGAAAACGGATAATTTTAGCGAAAATTCAATTTTTTTCCTCAATTTTGCCTTTATTCCCCCAATTTAATCAAATTATGAGCGAAAAAAGCATCGAAAACGGAAAATTTTAGCGAAAATTCAATTTTTTTCCTCAATTTTGCCTTTATTTCCCCAATTTAATCAAATTATGAGCGAAAAAAGCAACGAAAACTATAAATTTTAGCGAAACTTTAATTTTTTTCCACAATTTTGCCTGTATTTCCCACATTTAATCAAATTCAATTTTTTTACTCAATATTGCTATTATTTCCCACATTTATTAAAAAATCTAAGCGAAAAAGCAACGAAAACGGATAATTTTAGCGAAAAACTTTTTTTTCCTCAATTTGGCCTTTATTTCCCACAGTTTATCAAATTCTAAGCGAAAAAAGCAACGAAAACGGATAATTTTAGCGAAAATTCAATTATTTTCCTCAATTTTGCCTTTATTTCCCACATTTAATCAAATTCTAAGCAAAAAAGCAACGAAAACGGATAATTTTAGCGCGAAAAAAGCAACGAATATGGATAATTTTAGCGAAAATTCAATATTTTTCCTCAATTTTGCCTTTATTTCCCACATTTAATCAAATTCTTGTCGAAAAAAGCCACGAAAACGGATAATTTTAGCGAAGATTCAATTTTTTCCTCAATTTTGCCTTTATTTCCCACATTTAATCAAATTCTAAGCGAAAAAAGCTACGAAAACGGATAATTTTAGCGAAAATTCAATTTTTTTCCTCAATTTAGCCTTTATTTCCCACTTTTAATAGATTTCTGAGCGAAAAAAGCAACGAAAACGGATAATTTTAGCGAAAATTCAATTTTTTTCCTCAATTTTTTCTTTATTTCCCCAATTTAATTAAATTATGAGCGAAAAAATCAACGAAAACTGATAATTTTCGCGGAAATTCAATTTTTTCCTCTATTTTGCCTTTTTTTCCTACATTTATTCGAATTCTAAGCGAAAAAAGCAACGAAAACGGATAATTTTAGCGAAAATTCAATTTTTTTCCTCAATTTTGCCTTTATTTGCCACATTTAATCAAATTCTAAGAGAAAAAAGCAACGAAAACGGATAATTTTAGCGAAAATTCAATTTTTTTCCAAAATTTGCCTTTATATCCCACATTTACTCAAATTCTAAGCGAAAAAAGCAACGAAAACGGATAATTTTAGCGCGAAAAAAGCTTCGAATATGGATAATTTTAGCGAAAATTCAATTTTTTTCCTCAATTTTGCCTTTATTTCCCACATTTAATCAAATTCTTAGCGAAAAAAGCCACGAAAACGGATAATTTTAGCGAAACTTTAATTTTTTTCCACAATTTTGCCTGTATTTCCCACATATAATCAAATTCAATTTTTTTTCTCAATTTTACTATTATTTCCCACATTTATTAAAAAATCTAAGCGAAAAAGCAACGAAAACGGATAATTTTAGCGAAAATTCAATTTTTTCCTCAATTTTGCCTTTATTTCCCACAGTTAATCATATTCTAAGCGAAAAAAGCAACGAAAACGGATAATTTTAGCGAAAATTCAATTTTTTTCCAAAATTTGCCTTTATTTCCCACATTTACTCAAATTCTAAGCGAAAAAAGAAACGAAAACGGATAATTTTAGCGCGAAAAAAGCAACGAATATGGATAATTTTAGCGAAAATTCAATTTTTTTCCTCAATTTTGCCTTTATTTCCCACATTTAATCAAATTCTTAGCGAAAAAAGCCACGAAAACGGATAATTTTAGCGAAAATTCAATTTATTCCCCAATTTTGCCTGTATTACCCCAATTTAATAAAATTATGAGCGAAAAAAGCAACGAAAACTGTAAATTTTAGCGAAACTTTAATTTTATCCACAATTTTGCCTGTATTTCCCACATTTAATCAAATTCAATTTTTTTTCTCAATTTTGCTATTATTTCCCACATTTATTAAAAAATCTAAGCGAAAAAGCAACGAAAACGGATAATTTTAGCGAAAATTCAATTTTTTCCTCAATTTTGCCTTTATTTCCCACAGTTAATCAATTTCTAAGCGAAAAAAGCAACGAAAACGGATAATTTTAGTGAAAATTCAATTATTTTCCTCAATTTTGCCTTTATTTCCTACATTTAATCAAATTCTAAGCGAAAAAAGCAACGAAAACGGATAATTTTAGCGCGAAAAAAGCAACGAATATGGATAATTTTAGCGAAAATTCAATTTTTTTCCTCAATTTTGCCTTTATTTCACACATTTAATCAAATTCTTAGCGAAAAAAGCCACGAAAACGGATAATTTTAGCGAAAATTCAATTTATTCCTCAATTTTGCCTGTATTACCCCAATTTAATCAAATTATGAGCGAAAAAAGCAACGAAAACTGTAAATTTTAGCGAAACTTTAATTTTATCCACAATTTTGCCTGTATTTCCCACATTTAATTAAATTCAATTTTTTTTCTCAATTTTGCTATTATTTCCCACATTTATTAAAAAATCTAAGCGAAAAAGCAACGAAAACGGATAATTTTAGCGAAAATTCAATTTTTTCCTCAATTTTGCCTTTATTTCCCACAGTTAATAGATTTCTAAGCGAAAAAAGCAACGAAAACGGATAATTTTAGTGAAAATTCAATTATTTTCCTCAATTTTGCCTTTATTTCCTACATTTAATCAAATTCTAAGCGAAAAAAGCAACGAAAACGGATAATTTTAGCGCGAAAAAGCAAAGAAAATGGATAATTTTAGCAAAAATTCAATTTTTATCCTCAATTTTGCCTTTATTTCCCACCTTTAATCAAATTCCAAGCAAAAAAAGCAACGAAAACGGATAATTTTAGCGAAAATTCATTTTTTTTCCTCAATTTTTCCTTTATTTCCCACATTTAATCAAATTTTTAGCGAAAAAAGCTTCGAAAACGGATAATTTTAGCGAAAATTCAATTTTTTTCCTCAATTTTGCCTTTATTTCCCACATTTAATCAAATTCTAAGGGAAAAAGCAACGAAAACGGATAATTTTAGCGAAAATTCATTTTTTTTCCTCAATTTTGCCTTTATTTCCCCAATTTAATCAAATTATGAGCGAAAAAAGCATCGAAAACGGAAAATTTTAGCGAAAATTCAGTTTTTTTCCTCAATTTTGCCTTTATTTCCCCAATTTAATCAAATTATGAGCGAAAAAAGCAACGAAAACTATAAATTTTAGCGAAACTTTAATTTTTTTCCACAATTTTGCCTGTATTTCCCACATTTAATCAAATTCAATTTTTTTACTCAATTTTGCTATTATTTCCCACATTTATTAAAAAATCTAAGCGAAAAAGCAACGAAAACGGATAATTTTAGCGAAAATTTTTTTTTTCCTCAATTTGGCCTTTATTTCCCACAGTTAATCAAATTCTAAGCGAAAAAAGCAACGAAAACGGATAATTTTAGCGAAAATTCAATTATTTTCCTCAATTTTGCCTTTATTTCCCACATTTAATCAAATTCTAAGCAAAAAAGCAACGAAAACGGATAATTTTAGCGCGAAAAAAGCAACGAATATGGATAATTTTAGCGAAAATTCAATATTTTTCCTCAATTTTGCCTTTATTTCCCACATTTAATCAAATTCTTAGCGAAAAAAGCCACGAAAACGGATAATTTTAGCGAATATTCAATTTTTTCCTCAATTTTGCCTTTATTTCCCACATTTAATCAAATTCTAAGCGAAAAAAGCAACGAAAACTGTAAATTTTAGCAATACTTTAATTTTTTTCACAATTTTGCCTGTATTTCCCACATTTAATCAAATTCAATTTTTTTTCTCAATTTTGCCTTTATTTCCCACATTTAATCAAATTCTAAGCGAAAAAAGCAACGAAAACGGATAATTTTAGAGCGAAAAAAGTTACGAAAATGGATAATTTTAGCAAAAATTCAATTTTTTTCCACAATTTTCCTTTATTTCCCACCTTTAATCAAATTCTAAGCGAAAAAAACAACGAAAATGGATAATTTTGGCGAAAATTCAATTTTTTTCCTCAATTTTGCCTTTATTTCCCACATTTTTTAAAAAATCTAAGCGAAAAAAGCAACGAAAACGAATAATTTTAGCGCGAAAAAAGCAACGAAAATGGATAATTTTAGCAAAAATTCAATTTTTTTCCACAATTTTGCCTTTATTTCCCACCTTTAATCAAATTCTAAGTGAAAAAAACAACGAAAATGGATAATTTTGGCGAAAATTCAATTTTTTTCCTCTATTTTGCCTTTATTTCCTACATTTAATCAAATTCTAAGCGAAAAAAGCAACGAAAACGGATAATTTTAGCGAAAATTCAATTTTTTTCCTCAATTTTGCCTTTATTTGCCACATTTAATCAAATTCTAAGAGAAAAAAGCAACAAAAACGGATAATTTTAGCGAAAATTCAATTTTTTTCTCAATTTTGCCTTTATTTCCCACAGTTAATCAAATTCTAAGCGAAAAAAGCAACGAAAACGGATAATTTAAGCAAAAATTCAATTTTTTTCTCAATTTTGCCTTTATTACCCACAGTTAATCAAATTCTAAGCGAAAAATGCAACGAAAACGGATAATTTAAGCAAAAATTCAATATTTTTCCTCAATTTTGCCTTTATTCCCCTCATTTAATCAAATTCTAAGCGAAAAAAGCGACGAAAACGGATAATTTCAGCGAATTTTGAATGTTTTTCCTCAACTTTGCCTTTATTCTGTTACATTTAATCAAATCATGAGCGAATAAAACAACGAAAACTGAAAATTTTCGCGAAAATTCAATTTTTTTCCTCAATTTTGCCTTTATTTGCTACATTTAATCAAATTTTAAGAGAAAAAAGCAACGAAAACGGATAATTTTAGCGAAAATTCAATTTTTTTCTCAATTTTGCCTTTATTTGCCACATTTAATCAAATTCTAAGCGAAAAAAGCCACGAAAACGGATAATTTTAGCGAAAATTCAATTTTTTCCTCAATTTTGCCTTTATTTCCCACATTTAATCAAATTCTAAGCGAAAAAAGCAAAGAAAACGGATAATTTTAGCAAACATTCAATTTTTTTTCTCAATTTTGCCTTTATTTCCACAATTTAATCAAATTATGAGCGAAAAAAGCAACGAAAACTGTAAATTTTAGCGAAACTTTAATTTTTTTCCACAATTTTGCCTGTATTTCCCACATTTAATCAAATTCTAAGCGAAAAAAGCAACGAAAACGGATAATTTTAGCGAAAATTCAATTATTTTCCTCAATTTTGCCTTTATTTCCCACATTTATTAAAAAATCTAAGCGAAAAAGCAACGAAAACGGATAATTTTAGCGAAAATTCAATTTTTTCCTCAATTTTACCTTTATTTCCCACAGTTAATCAAATTCTAAGCGAAAAAAGCAACGAAAACGGATAATTTTAGCGAAAATTCAATTATTTTCCTCAATTTTGCCTTTATTTCCCACATTTAATCAAATTCTAAGCGAAAAAAGCAACGAAAACGGATAATTTTAGCGCGAAAAAAGCAAACAAAATGGATAATTTTAGCAAAAATTCAATTTTTTTCCTCAATTTTGCCTTTATTTCCCACCTTTAATCAAATTCTAAGCGAAAAAAGCAACAAAAATGGATAATTTTGGCGAAAATTCAATTTTTTTCCTCAATTTTGCCTTTATTTCCCACATTTATTACAAAATCTAAGCGAAAAAAGCAACGAATACGGATAATTTTAGCGAAAATTCAATTTTTTCCTCAATTTAGCCTTTATTTCCCACAGTTAATCAAATTCTAAGCGAAAAAAGCAACGAAAACGGATAATTTAAGCAAAAATTCAATATTTTTCCTCAATTTTGCCTTTATTCCCCACATTTAATCAAATTCTATGCGAAAAAAGCAACGAAAACGGATAATTTCAGAGAAATTTCAATTTTTTTCTCAATTTCGCCTTTATTTCCCACATTTAATCAAATTATGATCGAAAAAAGCTACGAAAACCGACAATTTTAGCGAAAATTTAATTTTTTCCTCTATTTCGCCTTTATTTCCTACATTTAATCAAATCATGAGCGAAAAAAGCAACGAAAACTGATAATTTTAGCGAAAATTCAATGTTTTTCCTTAACTTTGCCTTTATTTTGTTACATTTAATCAAATCATGAGCGAATAAAGCAACGAAAACTGATAATTTTCGCGAAAATTCAATGTTTTTCCTCAACTTTGATTTTATTTTGTTACATTTAATCAAATCATGAGCGAATAAAGCAACGAAAACTGATAATTTTCGCGGAAATTCAATTTTTTTCCTCTATTTTGCCTTTTTTTCCTACATTTATTCAAATTCTAAGCGAAAAAAGAAACGAAAACGGATAATTTTAGCGAAAATTCAATTTTTTTCCTCAATTTTGCCTTTATTTGCCACATTTAATCAAATTCTAAGAGAAAAAAGCAACGAAAACGGATAATTTTAGCGAAAATTCAATTTTTTTCCTCAATTTTGCCTTTATTTCCCACATTTAATCAAATTCTTAGCGAAAAAAGCAACGAAAACGGATAATTTTAGCGCGAAAAAAGCAACGAATATGGATAATTATAGCGAAAATTCAATTTTTTTCCTCAATATTGCCTTTATTTCCCACATTTAATCAAATTCTTAGCGAAAAAAGCCACGAAAACGGATAATTTTAGCGAAAATTCAATTTATTCCTCAAATTTGCCTGTATTACCCCAATTTAATCAAATTATGAGCGAAAAAAGCAACGAAAACTGTAAATTTTAGCGAAACTTTAATTTTTTTCCACAATTTTGCCTGTATTTCCCACATTTAATCAAATTCAATTTTTTTTCTCAATTTTGCTATTATTTCCCACATTTATTAAAAAATCTAAGCGAAAAAGCAACGAAAACGGATAATTTTAGCGAAAATTCAATTTTTTCCTCAATTTTGCCTTTATTTCCCACAGTTAATCAATTTCTAAGCGAAAAAAGCAACGAAAACGGATAATTTTAGCGAAAATTCAATTATTTTCCTCAATTTTGCCTTTATTTCCTACATTTAATCAAATTTTAAGCGAAAAAAGCAACGAAAACGGATAATTTTAGCGCGAAAAAGCATAGAAAACGGATAATTTTAGCAAAAATTCAATTTTTTTCCTCAATTTTGCCTTTATTTCCCACCTTTAATCAAATTCTAAGCGAAAAAAGCAACGAAAATGGATAATTTCAGAGAAATTTCAATTTTTTTCCTCAATTTTGCCTTTATTTCCTACATTTAATCAAATTATGATCGAAAAAAGCAACGAAAACCGACAATTTTAGCGAAAATTTAATTTTTTCCTCTATTTCGCCTTTATTTCCTACATTTAATCAAATCATGAGCGAAAAAAGCAACGAAAACTGATAATTTTAGCGAAAATTCAAAGTTTTTCCTCTTCTTTGCCTTTATTTTGTTACATTTAATCAAATCATGAGCGAATAAAGCAACGAAAACTGAAAATTTTCGCAAAAATTCAATTTTTTTCCTTTATTTTGCCTTTATTTCCTACATTTAATCAAATTTTAAGCGAAAAAAGCAACGAAAACGGATAATTTAAGCAAAAATTCAATATTTTTCCTCAATTTTGCCTTTATTTCCCACATTTAATCAAATTCTAAGCGAAAAAAGCAAAGAAAACGGATAATTTTAGCGAACATTCAATTTTTTTCCTCAATTTTGCCTTTATTTCCATAATTTAATCAAATTATGAGCGAAAAAAGCAACGAAAACTGTAAATTTTAGCGAAACTTTAATTTTTTTCCACAATTTTGCCTGTATTTCCCACATATAATCAAATTCAATTTTTTTTCTCAATTTTGCTATTATTTCCCACATTTATTAAAAAATCTAAGCGAAAAACCAACGAAAACGGATAATTTTAGCGAAAATTCAATTTTTTCCTCAATTTTGCCTTTATTTCCCACAGTTAATCAAATTCTAAGCGAAAAAAGCAACGAAAACGGATAATTTTAGCGAAAATTCAATTATTTTCCTCAATTTTGCCTTTATTTCCCACATTTAATCAAATTCTAAGCGAAAAAAGCAACGAAAACGGATAATTTTAGCGCGAAAAAAGCAAACAAAATGGATAATTTTAGCAAAAATTCAATTTTTTTCCTCATTTTGCCTTTATTTCCCACCTTTAATCAAATTCTAAGCGAAAAAAGCAACGAAAGTGGATAATTTTGGCGAAAATTCAATTTTTTTCCTCAATTTTGCCTTTATTTCCCACATTTATTACAAAATCTAAGCGAAAAAAGCAACGAATACGGATAATTTTAGCGAAAATTCAATTTTTTCCTCAATTTAGCCTTTATTTCCCACAGTTATTCAAATTCTAAGCGAAAAAAGCAACGAAAACGTATAATTTAAGCAAAAATTCAATATTTTTCCTCAATTTTGCCTTTATTCCCCACATTTAATCAAATTCTAAGCGAAAAAAGCAACGAAAACGGATAATTTCAGAGAAATTTCAATTTTTTTCCTCAATTTCGCCTTTATTTCCCACATTTAATCAAATTATGATCGAAAAAAGCTACGAAAACCAACAATTTTAGCGAAAATTTAATTTTTTCCTCTATTTCGCCTTTATTTCCTACATTTAATCAAATCATGAGCGAAAAAAGCAACGAAAACTGATAATTTTAGCGAAAATTCAATGTTTTTCCTCAACTTTAATTTTATTTTGTTACATTTAATCAAATCATGAGCGTATAAAGCGACGAAAACTGATAATTTTCGCGGAAATTCAATTTTTTCCTCAATTTTGCCTTTATTTGCCACATTTAATCAAATTCTAAGAGAAAAAAGCAACGAAAACGGATAATTTTAGCGAAAATTCAATTTTTTTCCAAAATTTGCCTTTATTTCCCACATTTACTCAAATTCTAAGCGAAAAAAGCAACGAAAACGGATAATTTTAGCGCGAAAAAAGCAACGAATATGGATAATTTTAGCAAAAATTCAATTTTTTTCCTCAATTTTGCCTTTATTTCCCACATTTAATCAAATTCTTAGCGAAAAAAGCCACGAAAACGGATAATTTTAGCGAAAATTCAATTTATTCCTCAATTTTGCCTGTATTATCCCAAATTAATCAAATTATGAGCGAAAAAAGCAACGAAAACTGTAAATTTTAGCGAAACTTTAATTTTATCCACAATTTTGCCTGTCCTTTCCCACATTTAATCAAATTCAATTTTTTTTCTCAATTTTGCTATTATTTCCCACATTTATTAAAAAATCTAAGCGAAAAAGCAACGAAAACGGATAATTTTAGCGAAAATTCAATTTTTTCCTCAATTTTGCCTTTATTTCCCACAGTTAATCAATTTCTAAGCGAAAAAAGCAACGAAAACGGATAATTTTAGTGAAAATTCAATTATTTTCCTCAATTTTGCCTTTATTTCCTACATTTAATCAAATTCTAAGCGAAAAAAGCAACGAAAACGGATAATTTTAGCGCGAAAAAGCAAAGAAAATGGATAATTTTAGCAAAAATTCAATTTTTTTCCTAAATTTTGCCTTTATTTCCCACCTTTAATCAAATTCCAAGCAAAAAAAGCAACAAAAATGGATAATTTTGGCGAAAATTCAATTTTTTTCCTCAATTTTGCCTTTATTTCCTACATTTAATCAAATTATGATCGAAAAAAGCAACGAAAACCGACAATTTTTGTGAAAATTCAATTTTTTTCCTCAATTTTGCCTTTATTTCCCACATTTAATCAAATTTTTAGCGAAAAAAGCTTCGAAAACGGATAATTTTAGCGAAAATTCAATTTTTTTCCTCAATTTTGCCTTTATTTCCCACATTTAATCAAATTCTAAGGGAAAAAAGCAACGAAAACGGATAATTTTAACGAAAATTCAATTTTTTTCCACAATTTAGCCTTTATTTCCCACATTTAATAAAATTCTGAGCGAAAAAAGCAACGAAAACGGATAATTTTAGCGAAAATTCAATTTTTTTCCTCAATTTTGCCTTTATTTCCCCAATTTAATCAAATTATGAGCGAAAAAAGCAACGAAAACTATAAATTTTAGCGAAACTTTAATTTTTTTCCACAATTTTGCCTGTATTTCCCACATTTAATCAAATTCAATTTTTTTACTCAATTTTGCTATTATTTCCCACATTTATTAAAAAATCTAAGCGAAAAAGCAACGAAAACGGATAATTTTAGCGAAAATTTTTTTTTTCCTCAATTTGGCCTTTATTTCCCACAGTTAATCAAATTCTAAGCGAAAAAAGCAACGAAAACGGATAATTTTAGCGAAAATTCAATTATTTTCCTCAATTTTGCCTTTATTTCCCACATTTAATCAAATTCTAAGCAAAAAAGCAACGAAAACGGATAATTTTAGCGCGAAAAAAGCAACGAATATGGATAATTTTAGCGAAAATTCAATATTTTTCCTCAATTTTGCCTTTATTTCCCACATTTAATCAAATTCTTAGCGAAAAAAGCCACGAAAACGGATAATTTTAGCGAAGATTCAATTTTTTCCTCAATTTTGCCTTTATTTCCCACATTTAATCAAATTCTAAGCGAAAAAAGCTACGAAAACGGATAATTTTAGCGAAAATTCAATTTTTTTCCTCAATTTAGCCTTTATTTCCCACTTTTAATAGATTTCTGAGCGAAAAAAGCAACGAAAACGGATAATTTTAGCGAAAATTCAATTTTTTTCCTCAATTTTGCCTTTATTTCCCCAATTTAATTAAATTATGAGCGAAAAAAGCAACGAAAACTGTAAATTTTAGCAATACTTTAATTATTTCACAATTTTGCCTGTATTTCCCACATTTAATCAAATTCAATTTTTTTTCTCAATTTTGCCTTTATTTCCCACATTTAATCAAATTCTAAGCAAAAAAAGCAACGAAAACGGATAATTTTAGAGCGAAAAAAGTTACGAAAATGGATAATTTTAGCAAAAATTCAATTTTTTTCCACAATTTTCCTTTATTTCCCACCTTTAATCAAATTCTAAGCGAAAAAAACAACGAAAATGGATAATTTTGGCGAAAATTCAATTTTTTTCCTCAATTTTGCCTTTATTTCCCACATTTTTTTAAAAATCTAAGCGAAAAAAGCAACGAAAACGAATAATTTTAGCGCGAAAAAAGCAACGAAAATGGATAATTTTAGCGAAAATTCAATTTATTCCTCAATTTTGCCTTTATTTCCCACAGTTAATCAATTTCTAAGCGAAAAAAGCAACGAAAACGGATAATTTTAGCGAAAATTCAATTATTTTCCTCAATTTTGCCTTTATTTCCTACATTTAATCAAATTTTAAGCGAAAAAAGCAACGAAAACGGATAATTTTAGCGCGAAAAAGCATAGAAAACGGATAATTTTAGCAAAAATTCAATTTTTTTCCTCAATTTTGCCTTTATTTCCCACCTTTAATCAAATTCTAAGCGAAAAAAGCAACGAAAATGGATAATTTCAGAGAAATTTCAATTTTTTTCCTCAATTTTGCCTTTATTTCCTACATTTAATCAAATTATGATCGAAAAAAGCAACGAAAACCGACAATTTTAGCGAAAATTTAATTTTTTCCTCTATTTCGCCTTTATTTCCTACATTTAATCAAATCATGAGCGAAAAAAGCAACGAAAACTGAAAATTTTCGCAAAAATTCAATTTTTTTCCTTTATTTTGCCTTTATTTCCTACATTTAATCAAATTTTAAGCGAAAAAAGCAACGAAAACGGATAATTTAAGCAAAAATTCAATATTTTTCCTCAATTTTGCCTTTATTTCCCACATTTAATCAAATTCTAAGCGAAAAAAGCAAAGAAAACGGATAATTTTAGCGAACATTCAATTTTTTTCCTCAATTTTGCCTTTATTTCCATAATTTAATCAAATTATGAGCGAAAAAAGCAACGAAAACTGTAAATTTTAGCGAAACTTTAATTTTTTTCCACAATTTTGCCTGTATTTCCCACATATAATCAAATTCAATTTTTTTTCTCAATTTTGCTATTATTTCCCACATTTATTAAAAAATCTAAGCGAAAAACCAACGAAAACGGATAATTTTAGCGAAAATTCAATTTTTTCCTCAATTTTGCCTTTATTTCCCACAGTTAATCAAATTCTAAGCGAAAAAAGCAACGAAAACGGATAATTTTAGCGAAAATTCAATTATTTTCCTCAATTTTGCCTTTATTTCCCACATTTAATCAAATTCTAAGCGAAAAAAGCAACGAAAACGGATAATTTTAGCGCGAAAAAAGCAAACAAAATGGATAATTTTAGCAAAAATTCAATTTTTTTCCTCATTTTGCCTTTATTTCCCACCTTTAATCAAATTCTAAGCGAAAAAAGCAACGAAAGTGGATAATTTTGGCGAAAATTCAATTTTTTTCCTCAATTTTGCCTTTATTTCCCACATTTATTACAAAATCTAAGCGAAAAAAGCAACGAATACGGATAATTTTAGCGAAAATTCAATTTTTTCCTCAATTTTGCCTTTATTTCCCACAGTTAATCAAATTCTAAGAGAAAAAAGCAACGAAAACGGATAATTTTAGCGAAAATTCAATTTTTTTCCTCAATTTTGCCTTTATTTCCCACATTTAATCAAATTCTAAGCGAAAAAAGCAACGAAAACGGATAATTTTAGCGCAAAAAAAGCAACGAATATGGATAATTTTAGCGAAAATTCAATTTTTTTCCTCAATATTGCCTTTATTTCCCACATTTAATCAAATTCTTAGCGAAAAAAGCCACGAAAACGGATAATTTTAGCGAAAATTCAATTTATTCCTCAATTTTGCCTGTATTACCCCAATTTAATCAAATTATGAGCGAAAAAAGCAACGAAAACTGTAAATTTTAGCGAAACTTTAATTTTTTTCCACAATTTTGCCTGTATTTCCCACATTTAATCAAATTCAATTTTTTTTCTCAATTTTGCTATTATTTCCCACATTTATTAAAAAATCTAAGCGAAAAAGCAACGAAAACGGATAATTTTAGCGAAAATTCAATTTTTTCCTCAATTTTGCCTTTATTTCCCACAGTTAATCAATTTCTAAGCGAAAAAAGCAACGAAAACGGATAATTTTAGCGAAAATTCAATTATTTTCCTCAATTTTGCCTTTATTTCCTACATTTAATCAAATTTTAAGCGAAAAAAGCAACGAAAACGGATAATTTTAGCGCGAAAAAGCATAGAAAACGGATAATTTTAGCAAAAATTCAATTTTTTTCCTCAATTTTGCCTTTATTTCCCACCTTTAATCAAATTCTAAGCGAAAAAAGCAACGAAAATGGATAATTTCAGAGAAATTTCAATTTTTTTCCTCAATTTTGCCTTTATTTCCTACATTTAATCAAATTATGATCGAAAAAAGCAACGAAAACCGACAATTTTAGCGAAAATTTAATTTTTTCCTCTATTTCGCCTTTATTTCCTACATTTAATCAAATCATGAGCGAAAAAAGCAACGAAAACTGATAATTTTAGCGAAAATTCAAAGTTTTTCCTCTTCTTTGCCTTTATTTTGTTACATTTAATCAAATCATGAGCGAATAAAGCAACGAAAACTGAAAATTTTCGCAAAAATTCAATTTTTTTCCTTTATTTTGCCTTTATTTCCTACATTTAATCAAATTTTAAGCAAAAAAAGCAACGAAAACGGATAATTTAAGCAAAAATTCAATATTTTTCCTCAATTTTGCCTTTATTTCCCACATTTAATCAAATTCTAAGCGAAAAAAGCAAAGAAAACGGATAATTTTAGCGAACATTCAATTTTTTTCCTCAATTTTTCCTTTATTTCCATAATTTAATCAAATTATGAGCGAAAAAAGCAACGAAAACTGTAAATTTTAGCGAAACTTTAATTTTTTTCCACAATTTTGCCTGTATTTCCCACATATAATCAAATTCAATTTTTTTTCTCAATTTTGCTATTATTTCCCACATTTATTAAAAAATCTAAGCGAAAAACCAACGAAAACGGATAATTTTAGCGAAAATTCAATTTTTTCCTCAATTTTGCCTTTATTTCCCACAGTTAATCAAATTCTAAGCGAAAAAAGCAACGAAAACGGATAATTTTAGCGAAAATTCAATTATTTTCCTCAATTTTGCCTTTATTTCCCACATTTAATCAAATTCTAAGCGAAAAAAGCAACGAAAACGGATAATTTTAGCGCGAAAAAAGCAAACAAAATGGATAATTTTAGCAAAAATTCAATTTTTTTCCTCATTTTGCCTTTATTTCCCACCTTTAATCAAATTCTAAGCGAAAAAAGCAACGAAAGTGGATAATTTTGGCGAAAATTCAATTTTTTTCCTCAATTTTGCCTTTATTTCCCACATTTATTACATAATCTAAGCGAAAAAAGCAACGAATACGGATAATTTTAGCGAAAATTCAATTTTTTCCTCAATTTAGCCTTTATTTCCCACAGTTATTCAAATTCTAAGCGAAAAAAGCAACGAAAACGTATAATTTAAGCAAAAATTCAATATTTTTCCTCAATTTTGCCTTTATTCCCCACATTTAATCAAATTCTAAGCGAAAAAAGCAACGAAAACGGATAATTTCAGAGAAATTTCAATTTTTTTCCTCAATTTCGCCTTTATTTCCCACATTTAATCAAATTATGATCGAAAAAAGCTACGAAAACCAACAATTTTAGCGAAAATTTAATTTTTTCCTCTATTTCGCCTTTATTTCCTACATTTAATCAAATCATGAGCGAAAAAAGCAACGAAAACTGATAATTTTAGCGAAAATTCAATGTTTTTCCTTAACTTTGCCTTTATTTTGTTACATTTAATCAAATCATGAGCGAATAAAGCAACGAAAACTGATAATTTTCGCAAAAATTCAATGTTTTTCCTCAACTTTAATTTTATTTTGTTACATTTAATCAAATCATGAGCGAATAAAGCGACGAAAACTGATAATTTTCGCGGAAATTCAATTTTTTCCTCAATTTTGCCTTTATTTGCCACATTTAATCAAATTCTAAGAGAAAAAAGCAACGAAAACGGATAATTTTAGCGAAAATTCAATTTTTTTCCAAAATTTGCCTTTATTTCCCACATTTACTCAAATTCTAAGCGAAAAAAGCAACGAAAACGGATAATTTTAGCGCGAAAAAAGCAACGAATATGGATAATTTTAGCAAAAATTCAATTTTTTTCCTCAATTTTGCCTTTATTTCCCACATTTAATCAAATTCTTAGCGAAAAAAGCCACGAAAACGGATAATTTTAGCGAAAATTCAATTTATTCCTCAATTTTGCCTGTATTATCCCAAATTAATCAAATTATGAGCGAAAAAAGCAACGAAAACTGTAAATTTTAGCGAAACTTTAATTTTATCCACAATTTTGCCTGTCCTTTCCCAATTTTAATCAAATTCAATTTTTTTTCTCAATTTTGCTATTATTTCCCACATTTATTAAAAAATCTAAGCGAAAAAGCAACGAAAACGGATAATTTTAGCGAAAATTCAATTTTTTCCTCAATATTGCCTTTATTTCCCACAGTTAATCAATTTCTAAGCGAAAAAAGCAACGAAAACGGATAATTTTAGTGAAAATTCAATTATTTTCCTCAATTTTGCCTTTATTTCCTACATTTAATCAAATTCTAAGCGAAAAAAGCAACGAAAACGGATAATTTTAGCGCGAAAAAGCAAAGAAAATGGATAATTTTAGCAAAAATTCAATTTTTTTCCTCAATTTTGCCTTTATTTCCCACCTTTAATCAAATTCCAAGCAAAAAAAGCAACAAAAATGGATAATTTTGGCGAAAATTCAATTTTTTTCCTCAATTTTGCCTTTATTTCCTACATTTAATCAAATTATGATCGAAAAAAGCAACGAAAACCGACAATTTTTGTGAAAATTCAATTTTTTTCCTCAATTTTGCCTTTATTTCCCACATTTAATCAAATTTTTAGCGAAAAAAGCTTCGAAAACGGATAATTTTAGCGAAAATTCAATTTTTTTCCTCAATTTTGCCTTTATTTCCCACATTTAATCAAATTCTAAGGGAAAAAAGCAACGAAAACGGATAATTTTAACGAAAATTCAATTTTTTTCCACAATTTAGCCTTTATTTCCCACATTTAATAAAATTCTGAGCGAAAAAAGCAACGAAAACGGATAATTTTAGCGAAAATTCAATTTTTTTCCTCAATTTTGCCTTTATTTCCCCAATTTAATCAAATTATGAGCGAAAAAAGCAACGAAAACTATAAATTTTAGCGAAACTTTAATTTTTTTCCACAATTTTGCCTGTATTTCCCACATTTAATCAAATTCAATTTTTTTACTCAATTTTGCTATTATTTCCCACATTTATTAAAAAATCTAAGCGAAAAAGCAACGAAAACGGATAATTTTAGCGAAAATTTTTTTTTTCCTCAATTTGGCCTTTATTTCCCACAGTTAATCAAATTCTAAGCGAAAAAAGCAACGAAAACGGATAATTTTAGCGAAAATTCAATTATTTTCCTCAATTTTGCCTTTATTTCCCACATTTAATCAAATTCTAAGCAAAAAAGCAACGAAAACGGATAATTTTAGCGCGAAAAAAGCAACGAATATGGATAATTTTAGCGAAAATTCAATATTTTTCCTCAATTTTGCCTTTATTTCCCACATTTAATCAAATTCTTAGCGAAAAAAGCCACGAAAACGGATAATTTTAGCGAAGATTCAATTTTTTCCTCAATTTTGCCTTTATTTCCCACATTTAATCAAATTCTAAGCGAAAAAAGCTACGAAAACGGATAATTTTAGCGAAAATTCAATTTTTTTCCTCAATTTAGCCTTTATTTCCCACTTTTAATAAATTTCTGAGCGAAAAAAGCAACGAAAACGGATAATTTTAGCGAAAATTCAATTTTTTTCCTCAATTTTGCCTTTATTTCCCCAATTTAATTAAATTATGAGCGAAAAAAGCAACGAAAACTGTAAATTTTAGCAATACTTTAATTATTTCACAATTTTGCCTGTATTTCCCACATTTAATCAAATTCAATTTTTTTTCTCAATTTTGCCTTTATTTCCCACATTTAATCAAATTCTAAGCAAAAAAAGCAACGAAAACGGATAATTTTAGAGCGAAAAAAGTTACGAAAATGGATAATTTTAGCAAAAATTCAATTTTTTTCCACAATTTTCCTTTATTTCCCACCTTTAATCAAATTCTAAGCGAAAAAAACAACGAAAATGGATAATTTTGGCGAAAATTCAATTTTTTTCCTCAATTTTGCCTTTATTTCCCACATTTTTTAAAAAATCTAAGCGAAAAAAGCAACGAAAACGAATAATTTTAGCGCGAAAAAAGCAACGAAAATGGATAATTTTAGCAAAAATTCAATTTTTTTCCACAATTTTGCCTTTATTTCCCACCTTTAATCAAATTCTAAGCGAAAAAAACAACGAAAATGGATAATTTTGGCGAAAATTCAATTTTTTTCCTCTATTTTGCCTTTATTTCCTACATTTAATCAAATTCTAAGCGAAAAAAGCAACGAAAACGGATAATTTTAGCGAAAATTCAATTTTTTTCCTCAATTTTGCCTTTATTTGCCACATTTAATCAAATTCTAAGAGAAAAAAGCAACAAAAACGGATAATTTTAGCGAAAATTCAATTTTTTTCTCAATTTTGCCTTTATTTCCCACAGTTAATCAAATTCTAAGCGAAAAAAGCAACGAAAACGGATAATTTAAGCAAAAATTCAATTTTTTTCTCAATTTTGCCTTTATTTCCCACAGTTAATCAAATTCTAAGCGAAAAATGCAACGTAAACGGATAATTTAAGCAAAAATTCAATATTTTTCCTCAATTTTGCCTTTATTCCCCTCATTTAATCAAATTCTAAGCGAAAAAAGCGACGAAAACGGATAATTTCAGCGAATTTTCAATGTTTTTCCTCAACTTTGCCTTTATTCTGTTACATTTAATCAAATCATGAGCGAATAAAACAACGAAAACTGATAATTTTCGCGAAAATTCAATTTTTTTCCTCAATTTTGCCTTTATTTGCTACATTTAATCAAATTTTAAGAGAAAAAAGCAACGAAAACGGATAATTTTAGCGAAAATTCAATTTTTTTCCTCAATTTTGCCTTTATTTGCCACATTTAATCAAATTCTAAGCGAAAAAAGCCACGAAAACGGATAATTTTAGCGAAAATACAATTTTTTCTTCAATTTTGCCTTTATTTCCCACATTTAATCAAATTCTAAGCGAAAAAAGCAAAGAAAACGGATAATTTTAGCAAACATTCAATTTTTTTTCTCAATTTTGCCTTTATTTCCACAATTTAATCAAATTATGAGCGAAAAAAGCAACGAAAACTGTAAATTTTAGCGAAACTTTAATTTTTTTCCACAATTTTGCCTGTATTTCCCACATTTAATCAAATTCTAAGCGAAAAAAGCAACGAAAACGGATAATTTTAGCGAAAATTCAATTATTTTCCTCAATTTTGCCTTTATTTCCCACATTTATTAAAAAATCTAAGCGAAAAAGCAACGAAAACGGATAATTTTAGCGAAAATTCAATTTTTTCCTCAATTTTGCCTTTATTTCCCACAGTTAATCAAATTCTAAGCGAAAAAAGCAACGAAAACGGATAATTTTAGCGAAAATTCAATTATTTTCCTCAATTTTGCCTTTATTTCCCACATTTAATCAAATTCTAAGCGAAAAAAGCAACGAAAACGGATAATTTTAGCGCGAAAAAAGCAAACAAAATGGATAATTTTAGCAAAAATTCAATTTTTTTCCTCAATTTTGCCTTTATTTCCCACCTTTAATCAAATTCTAAGCGAAAAAAGCAACGAAAATGGATAATTTTGGCGAAAATTCAATTTTTTTCCTCAATTTTGCCTTTATTTCCCACATTTATTACAAAATCTAAGCGAAAAAAGCAACGAATACGGATAATTTTAGCGAAAATTCAATTTTTTCCTCAATTTAGCCTTTATTTCCCACAGTTAATCAAATTCTAAGCGAAAAAAGCAACGAAAACGGATAATTTAAGCAAAAATTCAATATTTTTCCTCAATTTTGCCTTTATTCCCCACATTTAATCAAATTCTATGCGAAAAAAGCAACGAAAACGGATAATTTCAGAGAAATTTCAATTTTTTTCTCAATTTCGCCTTTATTTCCCACATTTAATCAAATTATGATCGAAAAAAGCTACGAAAACCGACAATTTTAGCGAAAATTTAATTTTTTCCTCTATTTCGCCTTTATTTCCTACATTTAATCAAATCATGAGCGAAAAAAGCAACTAAAACTGATAATTTTAGCGAAAATTCAATGTTTTTCCTTAACTTTGCCTTTATTTTGTTACATTTAATCAAATCATGAGCGAATAAAGCAACGAAAACTGATAATTTTCGCGAAAATTCAATGTTTTTCCTCAACTTTGATTTTAATTTGTTACATTTAATCAAATCATGAGCGAATAAAGCAACGAAAACTGATAATTTTCGCGGAAATTCAATTTTTTTCCTCTATTTTGCCTTTTTTTCCTACATTTATTCAAATTCTAAGCGAAAAAAGAAACGAAAACGGATAATTTTAGCGAAAATTCAATTTTTTTCCTCAATTTTGCCTTTATTTGCCACATTTAATCAAATTCTAAGAGAAAAAAGCAACGAAAACGGATAATTTTAGCGAAAATTCAATTTTTTTCCTCAATTTTGCCTTTATTTCCCACATTTAATCAAATTCTAAGCGAAAAAAGCAACGAAAACGGATAATTTTAGCGCGAAAAAAGCAACGAATATGGATAATTTTAGCGAAAATTCAATTTTTTTCCTCAATATTGCCTTTATTTCCCACATTTAATCAAATTCTTAGCGAAAAAAGCCACGAAAACGGATAATTTTAGCGAAAATTCAATTTATTCCTCAATTTTGCCTGTATTACCCCAATTTAATCAAATTATGAGCGAAAAAAGCAACGAAAACTGTAAATTTTAGCGAAACTTTAATTTTTTTCCACAATTTTGCCTGTATTTCCCACATTTAATCAAATTCAATTTTTTTTCTCAATTTTGCTATTATTTCCCACATTTATTAAAAAATCTAAGCGAAAAAGCAACGAAAACGGATAATTTTAGCGAAAATTCAATTTTTTCCTCAATTTTGCCTTTATTTCCCACAGTTAATCAATTTCTAAGCGAAAAAAGCAACGAAAACGGATAATTTTAGCGAAAATTCAATTATTTTCCTCAATTTTGCCTTTATTTCCTACATTTAATCAAATTTTAAGCGAAAAAAGCAACGAAAACGGATAATTTTAGCGCGAAAAAGCATAGAAAACGGATAATTTTAGCAAAAATTCAATTTTTTTCCTCAATTTTGCCTTTATTTCCCACCTTTAATCAAATTCTAAGCGAAAAAAGCAACGAAAATGGATAATTTCAGAGAAATTTCAATTTTTTTCCTCAATTTTGCCTTTATTTCCTACATTTAATCAAATTATGATCGAAAAAAGCAACGAAAACCGACAATTTTAGCGAAAATTTAATTTTTTTCCTTTATTTTGCCTTTATTTCCTACATTTAATCAAATTTTAAGCGAAAAAAGCAACGAAAACGGATAATTTTAGCGAAAATTCAATTTTTTTCCTCAATTTTGCCTTTATTTGCCACATTTAATCAAATTCTAAGAGAAAAAAGCAACGAAAACGGATAATTTTAGCGAAAATTCAATTTTTTTCCTCAATTTTGCCTTTATTTCCCACATTTAATCAAATTCTAAGCGAAAAAAGCCACGAAAACGGATAATTTTAGCGAAAATTCAATTTTTTCCTCAATTTTGCCTTTATTTCCCACATTTAATCAAATTCTTAGCGAGAAAAGCAACGAAAACGGATAATTTTAGCGAAAATTCAATTTTTTTCCTCAATTTAGCCTTTATTTCCAAAATTTAATAAAATTCTGAGCGAAAAAAGCAACGAAAACGGATAATTTTAGCGAAAATTCAATTATTTTTCCTCAATTTTGCCTTTATTTCCCCAATTAATCAAATTATGAGCGAAAAAAGCAACGAAAACTGTATATTTTAGCGATACTTTAATTTTTTTCCACAATTTTGCCTGTATTTCCCACATTTAATCAAATTCAATTTTTTTTCTCAATTTTGCTATTATTTCCCACATTTACTAAAAATCTAAGCGAAAAAGCAACGAAAACGGATAATTTTAGCGAAAAATTTTTTTTTCCTCAATTTGGCCTTTATTTCCCACAGTTAATCAAATTCTAAGCGAAAAAAGCAACGAAAACGGATAATTTTAGCGAAAATTCAATTATTTTCCTCTATTTTGCCTTTATTTCCCACATTTAATCAAATTCTAAGCGAAAAAAGCAACGAAAACGGATAATTTTAGCGAAAATTCAATTATTTTCCTCAATTTTGCTTTTATTTCCCACATTTAATCAAATTCTTAGCGAAAAATGCAACGAAAACGGATAATTTTAGCGCGAAAAAGCCAAGAAAATGGATAATATTAGCAAAAATTCAATTTTTTTCCTCAATTTTGCCTTTATTTCCCACCTTTAATCAAATTCCAAGCGAAAAAAGCAACGAAAATGGATAATTTTGGCGAAAATTCAATTTTTTTCCTCAATTTTGCCTTTATTTCCTATATTTAATCAAATTATGATCGAAAAAAGCAACGAAAACCGACAATTTTAGCGAAAATTCAATTTTGTCCTCTATTTCGCCTTTATTTCCCACATTTAATCAAATCATGAGCGAAAAAAGCAACGAAAACTGATAATTTTAGCGATAATTCAATGTTTTTCCTCAATTTTGCCTTTATTTGCCACATTTAATCAAATTCTAAGAGAAAAAAGCAACGAAAACGGATAATTTTAGCGAAAATTCAATTTTTTTCCTCAATTTTGCCTTTATTTCCCACATTTAATCAAATTCTAAGCGAAAAAAGCTTCGAAAACGGATAATTTTAGCGAAAATTCAATTTTTTTCCTCATTTTTGCCTTTATTTCCCACATTTAATCAAATTCTAAGGGAAAAAAGCAACGAAAACGGATAATTTTAGCGAAAATTCAATTTTTTTCCTCAATTTAGCCTTTATTTCCCACATTTAATAAAATTCTGAGCGAAAAAAGCAACGAAAACGGATAATTTTAGCAAAAATTCAATTTTTTTCCTCAATTTTGCCTTTATTTCCC
This sequence comes from Sympetrum striolatum, assembly GCA_947579665.1. Classification (NCBI taxonomy): domain Eukaryota; kingdom Metazoa; phylum Arthropoda; class Insecta; order Odonata; family Libellulidae; genus Sympetrum; species Sympetrum striolatum. The sequence continues at coordinate 18,067,583 of OX388348.1, read as the reverse complement.
CAATTTAATCAAATTATGAACGAAAAAAGCAACGAAAACGGAAAATTTTAGCGAAAATTCAATTTTCTTCCTCAATTTTGCCTTTATTTCCCCAATTTAATCAAATTATGAGCGAAAAAAGCAACGAAAACTGTAAATTTTAGCGATACTTTAATTTTTTTCACAATTTTGCCTGTATTTCCCACATTTAATCAAATTCAATTTTTTTTCTCAATTTTGCCTTTATTTCCCACATTTAATCAAATTCTAAGCGAAAAAAGCAGCGAAAACGGATAATTTTAGAGCGAAATAAGCAACGAAAATGGATAATTTTAGCAAAAATTCAATTTTTTTCCTCAATTTTGCCTTTATTTGCCACATTTAATCAAATTCTAAGAGAAAAAAGCAACGAAAACGGATAATTTTAGCGAAAATTCAATTTTTTTCCTCAATTTTGCCTTTATTTCCCACATTTAATCAAATTCTAAGCGAAAAAAGCTTCGAAAACGGATAATTTTAGCGAAAATTCAATTTTTTTCCTCATTTTTGCCTTTATTTCCCACATTTAATCAAATTCTAAGCGAAAAACCAACGAAAATGGATAATTTTGGCGAAAATTCAATTTTTTTCCTCAATTTTGCCTTTATTTCCCACATTTATTAAAAAATCTAAGCGAAAAAAGCAACGAAAACGAATAATTTTAGCGCGAAATAAGCAACGAAAATGGATAATTTTAGCAAAAATTCAATTTTTTTCCACAATTTTGCCTTTATTTCCCACCTTTAATCAAATTCTAAGCGAAAAAAACAACGAAAATGGATAATTTTGGCGAAAGTTCAATTTTTTTCCTCTATTTTGCCTTTATTTCCTTTATTTAATCAAATTCTAAGCGAAAAAAGCAACGAAAACGGATAATTTTAGCGAAAATTCAATTTTTTTCCTCAATTTTGCCTTTATTTGCCACATTTAATCAAATTCTAAGAGAAAAAAGCAACGAAAACGGATAATTTTAGCGAAAATTCAATTTTTTTCCTCAATTTTGCCTTTATTTCCCACATTTAATAAAAATTCTAAGCGAAAAAAGCAACGAAAATGGATAATTTTAGCGAAAATTCTATTTTTTTCCTCAATTTTGCCTTTATTTCCCACATTTATTAAAAAATCTAAGCGAAAAAAGTAACGAAAACGGATAATTTTAGCGAAAATTCAATTTTTTCCTCAATTTAGCCTTTATTTCCCACAGTTAATCAAATTCTAAGCGAAAAAAGCAACGAAAACGGATAATTTAAGCAAAAATTCAATATTTTTCCTCAATTTAGCCTTTATTCCCCACATTTAATCGAATTCTAAGCGAAAAAAGCGACGAAAACGGATAATTTCAGCGAATTTTCAATGTTTTTCCTCAACTTTGCCTTTATTTTGTTACATTTAATCAAATCATGAGCGAATAAAGCAACGAAAACTGATAATTTTCGAGAAAATTCAATTTTTTTCCTCAATTTTGCCTTTATTTGCCACATTTAATCAAGTTTTAAGAGAAAAAAGCAACGAAAACGGATAATTTTAGCGAAAATTCAATTTTTTTCCTCAATTTTGCCTTTATTTCCCACATTTAATCAAATTCTAAGCGAAAAAAGCCACGAAAACGGATAATTTTAGCGAAAATTCAATTTTTTCCTCAATTTTGCCTTTATTTCCCACATTTAATCAAATTCAAAGCGAAAAAAGCAAAGAAAACGGATAATTTTAGCGAAAATTCAATTTTTTTCCTCAATTTTGCCTTTATTTCCATAATTTAATCAAATTCTAAGCGAAAAAAGCCACGAAAACGGATAATTTTAGCGAAAATTCAATTTTTTCCTCAATTTTGCCTTTATTTCCCACATTTAATCAAATTCAAAGCGAAAAAAGCAAAGAAAACGGATAATTTTAGCGAAAATTCAATTTTTTTCCTCAATTTTGCCTTTATTTCCATAATTTAATCAAATTATGAGCGAAAAAAGCAACGAAAACTGTAAATTTTAGCGAAACTTTAATTTTTTTCCACCATTTTGCCTGTATTTCCCACATTTAATCAAATTCAATTTTTTTTCTCAATTTTGCTATTTTTTCCCACATTTATTAAAAAATCTAAGCGAAAAAGCAACGAAAACGGATAATTTTAGCGAAAATACAATTTTTTCCTCAATTTTGCCTTTATTTCCCACAGTTAATCAAATTCTAAGCGAAAAAAGCAACGAAAACGGATAATTTTAGCGAAAATTCAATTATTTTCCTCAATTTTGCCTTTATTTCCCACATTTAATCAAATTCTAAGCGAAAAAAGCAACGAAAACGGATAATTTTAGCGCGAAAAAAGCAAATTAAATGGATAATTTTGGCAAAAATTCAATTTTTTTCCTCAATTTTGCCTTTATTTCCCACCTTTAATCAAATTCTAAGCGAAAAAAGCAACGAAAATGGATAATTTTGGCAAAAATTCAATTTTTTCCTCAATTTTGCCTTTATTTCCCACATTTATTACAAAATCTAAGCGAAAAAAGCCACGAAAACGGATAATTTTAGCGAAAATTCAATTTTTTCCTCAATTTTGCCTTTATTTCCCACAGTTAATCAAATTCTAAGCGAAAAAAGCAACGAAAACGGATAATTTTAGCGAAAATTCAATTATATTCCCCAATTTTGCCTTTATTTCCCACCTTTAATCAAATTCTAAGCGAAAAAAACAACGAAAATGGATAATTTTGGCGAAAATTCAATTTTTTTCCTCAATTTTGCCTTTATTTCCCACATTTATTAAAAAATCTAAGCGAAAAAAGCAACGAAAACGAATAATTTTAGCGCGAAAAAAGCAACGAAAATGGATAATTTTAGCAAAAATTCAATTTTTTTCCACAATTTTGCCTTTATTTCCCACCTTTAATCAAATTCTAAGCGAAAAAAACAACGAAAATGGATAATTTTGGCGAAAGTTCAATTTTTTTCCTCTATTTTGCCTTTATTTCCTTTATTTAATCAAATTCTAAGCAAAAAAAGCAACGAAAACGGATAATTTTAGCGAAAATTCAATTTTTTTCCTCAATTTTGCCTTTATTTGCCACATTTAATCAAATTCTAAGAGAAAAAAGCAACGAAGACGGATAATTTTAGCGAAAATTCAATTTTTTTCCTCAATTTTGCCTTTATTTCCCACATTTAATAAAAATTCTAAGCGAAAAAAGCAACGAAAATGGATAATTTTAGCGAAAATTCTATTTTTTTCCTCAATTTTGCCTTTATTTCCCACATTTATTAAAAAATCTAAGCGAAAAAGTAACGAAAACGGATAATTTTAGCGAAAATTCAATTTTTTCCTCAATTTAGCCTTTATTTCCCACAGTTAATCAAATTCTAAGCGAAAAAAGCAACGAAAACGGATAATTTAAGCAAAAATTCAATATTTTTCCTCAATTTAGCCTTTATTCCCCACATTTAATCGAATTCTAAGCGAAAAAAGCGACGAAAACGGATAATTTCAGCGAATTTTCAATGTTTTTCCTCAACTTTGCCTTTATTTTGTTACATTTAATCAAATCATGAGCGAATAAAGCAACGAAAACTGATAATTTTCGAGAAAATTCAATTTTTTTCCTCAATTTTGCCTTTATTTGCCACATTTAATCAAGTTTTAAGAGAAAAAAGCAACGAAAACGGATAATTTTAGCGAAAATTCAATTTTTTTCCTCAATTTTGCCTTTATTTCCCACATTTAATCAAATTCTAAGCGAAAAAAGCCACGAAAACGGATAATTTTAGCGAAAATTCAATTTTTTCCTCAATTTTGCCTTTATTTCCCACATTTAATCAAATTCAAAGCGAAAAAAGCAAAGAAAACGGATAATTTTAGCGAAAATTCAATTATTTTCCTCAATTTTGCCTTTATTTCCATAATTTAATCAAATTATGAGCGAAAAAAGCAACGAAAACTGTAAATTTTAGCGCGAAAAAAGAAAATTAAATGGATAATTTTGGCAAAAATTCAATTTTTTTCCTCAATTTTGCCTTTATTTCCCACCTTTAATCAAATTCTAAGCGAAAAAAGCAACGAAAATGGATAATTTTGGCAAAAATTCAATTTTTTCCTCAATTTTGCCTTTATTTCCCACATTTATTACAAAATCTAAGCGAAAAAAGCCACGAAAACGGATAATTTTAGCGAAAATTCAATTTTTTCCTCAATTTTGCCTTTATTTCCCACAGTTAATCAAATTCTAAGCGAAAAAAGCAACGAAAACGGATAATTTTAGCGAAAATTCAATTATTTTCCCCAATTTTGCCTTTATTTCCCACATTTAATCAAATTCTAAGCTAAAAAAGCAACGAAAACGGATAATTTTAGCGCGAAAAAAGCAAATTAAATGGATAATTTTAGCAAAAATTCAATTTTTTTCCTCAATTTTGCCTTTATTTCCCACCTTTAATCAAATTCTAAGCGAAAAAAGCAACGAAAATGGATAATTTTGGCAAAAATTCAATTATTTTCCTCAATTTTGCCTTTATTTCCCACATTTAATCAAATTCTAAGCGAAAAAAGCCACGAAAACGGATAATTTTAGCGAAAATTCAATTTTTTCCTCAATTTTGCCTTTATTTCCCACAGTTAATCAAATTCTAAGCGAAAAAAGCAACGAAAACGGATAATTTAAGCAAAAATTCAATATTTTTCCTCAATTTTGCCTTTATTCCCCACATTTAATCAAATTCTTTGCGAAAAAAGCAACGAAAACGGATAATTTCAGAGAAATTTCAATTTTTTTCCTCAATTTCGCCTTTATTTCCCACATTTAATCAAATTATGATCGAAAAAAGCTACGAAAACCGACAATTTTAGCGAAAATTTAATTTTTTCCTCTATTTCGCCTTTATTTCCTACATTTAATCAAATCATGAGCGAAAAAAGCAACGAAAACTGATAATTTTAGCGAAAATTCAATGTTTTTCCTCAACTTTGCCTTTATTTTGTTACATTTAATCAAATCATGAGCGAATAAAGCAACGAAAACTGATAATTTTCGCGAAAATTCAATGTTTTTCCTGAACTTTGATTTAATTTTGTTACATTTAATCAAATCATGAGCGAATAAAGCAACGAAAACTGATAATTTTCGCGGAAATTCAATTTTTTTCCTTATTATGCCTTTATTTCCTACATTTATTCAAATTCTAAGCGAAAAAAGCAACGAAAACGGATAATTTTAGCGAAAATTCAATTTTTTTCCTCAATTTTGCCTTTATTTGCCACATTTAATCAAATTCTAAGAGAAAAAAGCAACGAAAACGGATAATTTTAGCGAAAATTCAATTTTTTTCCTCAATTTTGCCTTTATTTCCCACATTTAATCAAATTCTAAGCTAAAAAAGCAACGAAAACGGATAAGTTAAGCAAAAATTCAATATTTTTCCTCAATTTTGACTTTATTCCCCACATTTAATCAAATTCTAAGCGAAAAAAGCAACGAAAACGGATAATTTCAGCGAAATTTCAATTTTTTTCCTCAATTTTGCCTTTACTTCCTACATTTAATCAAATTATGATCGAAAAAAGCAACGAAAACCGACAATTTTAGCGAAAATTCAATTTTTTCTTCTATTTCGCCTTTATTTCCTACATTTAATCAAATCATGAGCGAAAAAAGCAACGAAAACTGAAAATTTTCGCAAAAATTCAATTTTTTTCCTCTATTGTAGCTTTATTTCCTACATTCAATCAAATACTAAGCGAAAAAAGCAACGAAAACGGATAATTTTAGCGAAAATTCCATTTTTTCCTCAATTTTGCCTTTATTTCCCACAGTTAATCAAATTCTAAGCGAAAAAAGCAACGAAAACGGATAATTTTAGCGAAAATTCAATTATTTTCCTCAATTTTGCCTTTATTTCCCACATTTAATCAAATTCTAAGCGAAAAAGGCAACGAAAACGGATAATTTTAGCGCGAAAAAAGCAACGAAAATGGATAATTTTAGCAAAAATTCAATTTTTTTCCTCAATTTTGCCTTTATTTGCCACATTTAATCATATTCTAAGAGAAAAAAGCCACGAAAACGGATTATTTTAGCGAAAATTCAATTTTTTTCCTCAATTTTGCCTTTATTTTCCACATTTAATCAAATTCTAAGCGAAAAAAGCAACGAAAACGGATAATTATAGCGAAAATTCAATTATTTTCCTCAATTTTGCCTTTATTTCCCACATTTAATCAAATTCTAAGCGAAAAAGGCAACGAAAACGGATAATTTTAGCGCGAAAAAAGCAACGAAAATGGATAATTTTAGCAAAAATTCAAATTTTTTCCTCAATTTTGCCTTTAATTGCCACATTTAATCAAATTCTAAGAGAAAAAAGCATCGAAAACGGAAAATTTTAGCGAAAATTCAATTTTTTTCCTCGATTTTGCCTTTATTTCCCCAATTTAATCAAATTATGAGCGAAAAAAGCAACGAAAACTGTAAATTTTAGCGAAACTTCAATTTTTTCCTCAATTTTGCCTTTATTTCCCACAGTTGATCAAATTCTAAGCGAAAAAAGCAACGAAAACGGATAATTTTAGCGAAAATTCAATTATTTTCCTCAATTTTGCCTTTATTTCCCACATTTAATCAAATTCTAAGCGAAAAAAGCAACGAAAAGGGATAATTTTAGAAAAAATTCAATTGTTTTCCTCAATTTTGCCTTTATTTCCCACATTTAATCAAATTCTAAGCGAAAAAAGCAACGAAAACGGATAATTTTAGCAAAAATTCAATTTTTTTCCACAATTTTGCCTTTATTTCCCACCTTTAATCAAATTCTAAGCGAAAAAAACAACGAAAAATGATAATTTTGGCGAAAATTCAATTTTTTTCCTCAATTTTGCCTTTATTTCCCACATTTATTAAAAAATCTAAGCGAAAAAAGCAACGAAAATGGATAATTTTAGCAAAAATTCAAATTTTTTCCACAATTTTGCCTTTATTTCCCACCTTTAATCAAATTCTAAGCGAAAAAAACAACGAAAATGGATAATTTTGGCGAAAATTCAATTTTTTCCTCTATTTTGCCTTTATTTCCTACATTTAATCAAATTCTAAGCGAAAAAAGCAACGAAAACGGATAAGTTTAGCGAAAATTCAATTTTTTTCCTCAATTTTGCCTTTATTTGCCACATTTAATCAAATTCTAAGAGAAAAAAGCAACGAAAACGGATAATTTTAGCGAATATTCAATTTTTTTCCTCAATTTAGCCTTTATTTCCCTCAGTTAATCAAATTCTAAGCGAAAAAAGCAACGAAAACGGATAATTTAAGCAAAAATTCAATATTTTTCCTCAATTTTGCCTTTATTCCCCAGATTTAATCAAATTCTAAGCGAAAAAAGCAACGAAAACGAATAATTTCAGAGAAATTTCAATTTTTTTCCTCAATTTCGCCTTTATCTCCCACATTTAATCAAATTATGATCGAAAAAAGCTACGAAAACCGACAATTTTAGCGAAAATTTAATTTTTTCCTCTATTTCGCATTTATTTCATACATTTAATCAAATCATGAGCGAAAAAAGCAACGAAAACTGATAATTTTAGCGAAAATTCAATTTTTTCTTCTATTTCGCCTTTATTTCCTACATTTAATCAAATCATGAGCGAAAAAAGCAACGAAAACTGATAATTTTAGCGAAAATTCAATGTTTTTCCTCTTCTTTGCCTTTATTTTGTTACATTTAAGCAAATCATGAGCGAATAAAGCAACGAAAACAGAAAATTTTCGCTAAAATTCAATTTTTTTCCTCTATTTTGCCTTTATTTCCTAAATTTAATCAAATACTAAGCGAAAAAAGCAACGAAAACGGATAATTTTAGCGAAAATTCAATTTTTTTCCTCAATTTTGCCTTTATTTGCCACATTTAATCAAATTCTAAGAGAAAAAAGCAACGAAAACGGATAATTTTAGCGAAAATTCAATTTTTTTCCTCAATTTTGCCTTTATTTCCCACATTTCATGGAATTCTAAGCGAAAAAAGCCACGAAAACGGATAATTTTAGCGAAAATTCAATTTTTTTCCTCAATTTTGCCTTTATTTCCCACATTTAATCAAATTCTAAGTGAAAAAAGCAACAAAAACGGATAATTTTAGCGAAAATTCAATTTTTTTCCTCAATTTAGCCTTTATTTCCCACATTTAATAAAATTCTGAGCGAAAAAACCAACGAAAACGGATAATTTCAGCGAAATTTCAATTTTTTTCCTCAATTTTGCCTTTATTTCCTACATTTATTCAAATTCTGAGCGAAAAAACCAACGAAAACGGATAATTTTAGCGAAAATTCAATTTTTTTCTCTATTTTGCCTTTATTTCCTACATTTATTCAAATTCTGAGCGAAAAAAGCAACGAAAACTGTAAATTTTAGCGAAACTTTAATTTTTTTCCACAATTTTGCCTGTATTTCCCACATTTAATCAAATTCTTAGCGAAAAATGCAACGAAAACGGATAATTTTAGCGCAAAAAAGCCAAGAAAATGGATAATATTAGCAAAAATTCAATTTTTTTCCTCAATTTTGCCTTTATTTCCCACCTTTAATCAAATTCCAAGCGAAAAAAGCAACGAAAATGGATAATTTTGGCGAAAATTCAATTTTTTTCCTCAATTTTGCCTTTATTTCGTATATTTAATCAAATTATGATCGAAAAAAGCAACGAAAACCGACAATTTTAGCGAAAATTCAATTTTGTCCTCTATTTCGCCTTTATTTCCCACATTTAATCAAATCATGAGCGAAAAAAGCAACGAAAACTGATAATTTTAGCGATAATTCAATGTTTTTCCTCTTCTTTGCCTTTATTTTGTTACATTTAATCAAATCATGAGCGAATAAAGCAACGAAAACTGAAAATTTTCGCAAAAATTCAATTTTTTTCCTCTATTTTGCCTTTATTTCCTACATTTGATCAAATTCTAAGCGAAAAAAGCAACGAAAACGGATAATTTTAGCGAAAATTCAATTTTTTTCCTCAATTTTGATTTTATTTGCCACATTTAATCAAATTCTAAGAGAAAAAAGCAACGAAAACGGATAATTTTAGCGAAAATTCAATTTTTTTCCTCAATTTTGCCTTTATTTCCCACATTTAATCAAATTCTAAGCGAAAAAAGCTTCGAAAACGGATAATTTTAGCGAAAATTCAATTTTTTTCCTCATTTTTGCCTTTATTTCCCACATTTAATCAAATTCTAAGGGAAAAAAGCAACGAAAACGGATAATTTTAGCGAAAATTCAATTTTTTCCTCAATTTTGCATTTATTTCCCACATTTATTACAAAATCTAAGCGAAAAAAGCCACGAAAACGGATAATTTTAGCGAAAATTCAATTTTTTCCTCAATTTTGCCTTTATTTCCCACAGTTAATCAAATTCTAAGCGAAAAAAGCAACGAAAACGGATAATTTTAGCGAAAATTCAATTATTTTCCCCAATTTTGCCTTTATTTCCCACATTTAATCAAATTCTAAGCGAAAAAAGCAACGAAAACGGATAATTTTAGCGCGAAAAAAGCAAATTAAATGGATAATTTTAGCAAAAATTCAATTTTTTTCCTCAATTTTGCCTTTATTTCCCACCTTTAATCAAATTCTAAGCGAAAAAAGCAACGAAAATGGATAATTTTGGCAAAAATTCAATTATTTTCCTCAATTTTGCCTTTATTTCCCACATTTAATCAAATTCTAAGCGAAAAAAGCCACGAAAACGGATAATTTTAGCGAAAATTCAATTTTTTCCTCAATTTTGCCTTTATTTCCCACAGTTTATCAAATTCTAAGCGAAAAAAGCAACGAAAACGGATAATTTAAGCAAAAATTCAATATTTTTCCTCAATTTTGCCTTTATTCCCCACATTTAATCAAATTCTTTGCGAAAAAAGCAACGAAAACGGATAATTTCAGAGAAATTTCAATTTTTTTCCTCAATTTCGCCTTTATTTCCCACATTTAATCAAATTATGATCGAAAAAAGCTACGAAAACCGACAATTTTAGCGAAAATTTAATTTTTTCCTCTATTTCGCCTTTATTTCCTACATTTAATCAAATCATGAGCGAAAAAAGCAACGAAAACTGATAATTTTAGCGAAAATTCAATGTTTTTCCTCAACTTTGCCTTTATTTTGTTACATTTAATCAAATCATGAGCGAATAAAGCAACGAAAACTGATAATTTTCGCGAAAATTCAATGTTTTTCCTGAACTTTGATTTTATTTTGTTACATTTAATCAAATCATGAGCGAATAAAGCAACGAAAACTGATAATTTTCGCGGAAATTCAATTTTTTTCCTTATTATGCCTTTATTTCCTATATTTATTCAAATTCTAAGCGAAAAAAGCAACGAAAACGGATAATTTTAGCGAAAATTCAATTTTTTTCCTCAATTTTGCCTTTATTTGCCACATTTAATCAAATTCTAAGAGAAAAAATCAACGAAAACGGATAATTTTAGCGAAAATTCAATTTTTTTCCTCAATTTTGCCTTTATTTCCCACATTTAATCAAATTCTAAGCTAAAAAAGCAACGAAAACGGATAAGTTAAGCAAAAATTCAATATTTTTCCTCAATTTTGACTTTATTCCCCACATTTAATCAAATTCTAAGCGAAAAAAGCCACGAAAACGGATAATTTTAGCGAAAATTCAATTTTTTCCTCAATTTTGCCTTTATTTCCCACAGTTTATCAAATTCTAAGCGAAAAAAGCAACGAAAACGGATAATTTAAGCAAAAATTCAATATTTTTCCTCAATTTTGCCTTTATTCCCCACATTTAATCAAATTCTTTGCGAAAAAAGCAACGAAAACGGATAATTTCAGAGAAATTTCAATTTTTTTCCTCAATTTCGCCTTTATTTCCAACATTTAATCAAATTATGATCGAAAAAAGCTACGAAAACCGACAATTTTAGCGAAAATTTAATTTTTTCCTCTATTTCGCCTTTATTTCCTACATTTAATCAAATCATGAGCGAAAAAAGCAACGAAAACTGATAATTTTAGCGAAAATTCAATGTTTTTCCTCAACTTTGCCTTTATTTTGTTACATTTAATCAAATCATGAGCGAATAAAGCAACGAAAACTGATAATTTTCGCGAAAATTCAATGTTTTTCCTGAACTTTGATTTTATTTTGTTACATTTAATCAAATCATGAGCGAATAAAGCAACGAAAACTGATAATTTTCGCGGAAATTCAATTTTTTTCCTTATTATGCCTTTATTTCCTATATTTATTCAAATTCTAAGCGAAAAAAGCAACGAAAACGGATAATTTTAGCGAAAATTCAATTTTTTTCCTCAATTTTGCCTTTATTTGCCACATTTAATCAAATTCTAAGAGAAAAAATCAACGAAAACGGATAATTTTAGCGAAAATTCAATTTTTTTCCTCAATTTTGCCTTTATTTCCCACATTTAATCAAATTCTAAGCTAAAAAAGCAACGAAAACGGATAAGTTAAGCAAAAATTCAATATTTTTCCTCAATTTTGACTTTATTCCCCACATTTAATCAAATTCTAAGCGAAAAAAGCAACGAAAACGGATAATTTCAGCGAAATTTCAATTTTTTTCCTCAATTTTGCCTTTATTTCCTACATTTAATCAAATTATGATCGAAAAAAGCAACGAAAACCGACAATTTTAGCGAAAATTCAATTTTTTCTTCTATTTCGCCTTTATTTCCTACATTTAATCAAATCATGAGCGAAAAAAGCAACGAAAACTGAAAATTTTCGCAAAAATTCAATTTTTTTCCTCTATTGTAGCTTTATTTCCTACATTCAATCAAATACTAAGCGAAAAAAGCAACGAAAACGGATAATTTTAGCGAAAATTCCATTTTTTCCTCAATTTTGCCTTTATTTCCCACAGTTAATCAAATTCTAAGCGAAAAAAGCAACGAAAACGGATAATTTTAGCGAAAATTCAATTATTTTCCTCAATTTTGCCTTTATTTCCCACATTTAATCAAATTCTAAGCGAAAAAGGCAACGAAAACGGATAATTTTAGCGCGAAAAAAGCAACGAAAATGGATAATTTTAGCAAAAATTCAATTTTTTTCTTCAATTTTGCCTTTATTTGCCACATTTAATCATATTCTAAGAGAAAAAAGCCACGAAAACGGATTATTTTAGCGAAAATTCAATTTTTTTCCTCAATTTTGCCTTTATTTTCCACATTTAATCAAATTCTAAGCGAAAAAAGCAACGAAAACGGATAATTTTAGCGAAAATTCAATTATTTTCCTCAATTTTGCCTTTATTTCCCACATTTAATCAAATTCTAAGCGAAAAAGGCAACGAAAACGGATAATTTTAGCGCGAAAAAAGCAACGAAAATGGATAATTTTAGCAAAAATTCAATTTTTTTCCTCAATTTTGCCTTTAATTGCCACATTTAATCAAATTCTAAGAGAAAAAAGCATCGAAAACGGAAAATTTTAGCAAAAATTCAATTTTTTTCCTCAATTTTGCCTTTATTTCCCCAATTTAATCAAATTATGAGCGAAAAAAGCAACGAAAACTGTAAATTTTAGCGAAACTTTAATTTTTTTCCACAATTTTGCCTGTATTTCCCACATTTAATCAAATTCATTTTTTTTTTCTCAATTTTGCTATTATTTCCCACATTTATTAAAAAATCTAAGCAAAAAAGCAACGAAAACGGATAATTTTAGAGAAAATTCAATTTTTTCCTCAATTTTGCCTTTATTTCCCACAGTTGATCAAATTCTAAGCGAAAAAAGCAACGAAAACGGATAATTTTAGCGAAAATTCAATTATTTTCCTCAATTTTGCCTTTATTTCCCACATTTAATCAAATTCTAAGCGAAAAAAGCAACGAAAAGGGATAATTTTAGAAAAAATTCAATTGTTTTCCTCAATTTTGCCTTTATTTCCCACATTTAATCAAATTCTAAGCGAAAAAAGCAACGAAAACGGATAATTTTAGCAAAAATTCAATTTTTTTCCACAATTTTGCCTTTATTTCCCACCTTTAATCAAATTCTAAGCGAAAAAAACAACGAAAATGGATAATTTTGGCGAAAATTCAATTTTTTTCCTCAATTTTGCCTTTATTTCCCACATTTATTAAAAAATGTAAGCGAAAAAAGCAACGAAAACGGATAATTTTAGCGCGAAAAAAGCAACGAAAATGGATAATTTTAGCAAAAATTCAAATTTTTTCCACAATTTTGCCTTTATTTCCCACCTTTAATCAAATTCTAAGCGAAAAAAACAACGAAAATGGATAATTTTGGCGAAAATTCAATTTTTTCCTCTATTTTGCCTTTATTTCCTACATTTAATCAAATTCTAAGCGAAAAAAGCAACGAAAACGGATAATTTTAGCGAAAATTCAATTTTTTTCCTCAATTTTGCCTTTATTTGCCACATTTAATCAAATTCTAAGAGAAAAAAGCAACGAAAACGGATAATTTTAGCGAATATTCAATTTTTTTCCTCAATTTAGCCTTTATTTCCCACAGTTAATCAAATTCTAAGCGAAAAAAGCAACGAAAACGGATAATTTAAGCAAAAATTCAATATTTTTCCTCAATTTTGCCTTTATTCCCCAGATTTAATCAAATTCTAAGCGAAAAAAGCAACGAAAACGAATAATTTCAGAGAAATTTCAATTTTTTTCCTCAATTTCGCCTTTATTTCCCACATTTAATCAAATTATGATCGAAAAAAGCTACGAAAACCGACAATTTTAGCGAAAATTTAATTTTTTCCTCTATTTCGTATTTATTTCATACATTTAATCAAATCATGAGCGAAAAAAGCAACGAAAACTGATAATTTTAGCGAAAATTCAATTTTTTCTTCTATTTCGCCTTTATTTCCTACATTTAATCAAATCATGAGCGAAAAAAGCAACGAAAACTGATAATTTTAGCGAAAATTCAATGTTTTTCCTCTTCTTTGCCTTTATTTTGTTACATTTAAGCAAATCATGAGCGAATAAAGCAACGAAAACTGAAAATTTTCGCTAAAATTCAATTTTTTTCCTCTATTTTGCCTTTATTTCCTAAATTTAATCAAATACTAAGCGAAAAAAGCAACGAAAACGGATAATTTTAGCGAAAATTCAATTTTTTTCCTCAATTTTGCCTTTATTTGCCACATTTAATCAAATTCTAAGAGAAAAAAGCAACGAAAACGGATAATTTTAGCGAAAATTCAATTTTTTTCCTCAATTTTGCCTTTATTTCCCACATTTCATCGAATTCTAAGCGAAAAAAGCCACGAAAACGGATAATTTTAGCGAAAATTCAATTTTTTTCCTCAATTTTGCCTTTATTTCCCACATTTAATCAAATTCTAAGTGAAAAAAGCAACAAAAACGGATAATTTTAGCGAAAATTCAATTTTTTTCCTCAATTTAGCCTTTATTTCCCACATTTAATAAAATTCTGAGCGAAAAAACCAACGAAAACGGATAATTTCAGCGAAATTTCAATTTTTTTCCTCAAATTTTGCCTTTATTTCCTACATTTATTCAAATTCTGAGCGAAAAAACCAACGAAAACGGATAATTTTAGCGAAAATTCAATTTTTTTCCTCTATTTTGCCTTTATTTCCTACATTTATTCAAATTCTGAGCGAAAAAACCAACGAAAACGGATAATTTTAGCGAAAATTCAATTATTTTCCTCAATTTTGCTTTTATTTCCCACATTTAATCAAATTCTTAGCGAAAAATGCAACGAAAACGGATAATTTTAGCGCGAAAAAGCCAAGAAAATGGATAATATTAGCAAAAATTCAATTTTTTTCCTCAATTTTGCCTTTATTTCCCACCTTTAATCAAATTCCAAGCGAAAAAAGCAACGAAAATGGATAATTTTGGCGAAAATTCAATTTTTTTCCTCAATTTTGCCTTTATTTCCTATATTTAATCAAATTATGATCGAAAAAAGCAACGAAAACCGACAATTTTAGCGAAAATTCAATTTTGTCCTCTATTTCGCCTTTATTTCCCACATTTAATCAAATCATGAGCGAAAAAAGCAACGAAAACTGATAATTTTAGCGATAATTCAATGTTTTTCCTCTTCTTTGCCTTTATTTTGTTACATTTAATCAAATCATGAGCGAATAAAGCAACGAAAACTGAAAATTTTCGCAAAAATTCAATTTTTTTCCTCTATTTTGCCTTTATTTCCTACATTTAATCAAATTCTAAGCGAAAAAAGCAACGAAAACGGATAATTTTAGCGAAAATTCAATTTTTTTCCTCAATTTTGCCTTTATTTGCCACATTTAATCAAATTCTAAGAGAAAAAAGCAACGAAAACGGATAATTTTAGCGAAAATTCAATTTTTTTCCTCAATTTTGCCTTTATTTCCCACATTTAATCAAATTCTAAGCGAAAAAAGCTTCGAAAACGGATAATTTTAGCGAAAATTCAATTTTTTTCCTCATTTTTGCCTTTATTTCCCACATTTAATCAAATTCTAAGGGAAAAAAGCAACGAAAACGGAAAATTTTAGCGAAAATTCAATTTTTTTCCTCAATTTAGCCTTTATTTCCCACATTTAATAAAATTCTGAGCGAAAAAAGCAACGAAAACGGATAATTTTAGCAAAAATTCAATTTTTTTCCTCAATTTTGCCTTTATTTCCCCAATTTAATCAAATTATGAGCGAAAAAAGCAACGAAAACGGAAAATTTTAGCGAAAATTCAATTTTCTTCCTCAATTTTGCCTTTATTTCCCCAATTTAATCAAATTATGAGCGAAAAAAGCAACGAAAACTGTATATTTTAGCGATACTTTAATTTTTTTCACAATTTTGCCTGTATTTCCCTCATTTAATCAAATTCAATTTTTTTTCTCAATTTTGCCTTTATTTCCCACATTTAATCAAATTCTAAGCGAAAAAAGCAACGAAAACGGATAATTTTAGAGCGAAAAAAGTTACGAAAATGGATAATTTTAGCAAAAATTTAATTTTTTCCACAATTTTCCTTTATTTCCCACCTTTAATCAAATTCTAAGCGAAAAAAACAACGAAAATGGATAATTTTGGCGAAAATTCAATTTTTTTCCTCAATTTTGCCTTTATTTCCCACATTTATTAAAAAATCTAAGCGAAAAAAGCAACGAAAACGAATAATTTTAGCGCGAAAAAAGCAACGAAAATGGATAATTTTAGCAAAAATTCAATTTTTTTCCACAATTTTGCCTTTATTTCCCACCTTTAATCAAATTCTAAGCGAAAAAAACAACGAAAATGGATAATTTTGGCGAAAGTTCAATTTTTTTCCTCTATTTTGCCTTTATTTCCTTTATTTAATCAAATTCTAAGCGAAAAAAGCAACGAAAACGGATAATTTTAGCGAAAATTCAATTTTTTTCCTCAATTTGGCCTTTATTTGCCACATTTAATCAAATTCTAAGAGAAAAAAGCAACGAAAACGGATATTTTAGCGAAAATTCAATTTTTTTCCTCAATTTTGCCTTTATTTCCCACATTTAATAAAAATTCTAAGCGAAAAAAGCAACGAAAATGGATAATTTTAGCGAAAATTCTATTTTTTTCCTCAATTTTGCCTTTATTTCCCACATTTATTAAAAAATCTAAGCGAAAAAAGTAACGAAAACGGATAATTTTAGCGAAAATTCAATTTTTTTCCTCAATTTAGCCTTTATTTCCCACAGTTAATCAAATTCTAAGCGAAAAAAGCAACGAAAACGGATAATTTAAGCAAAAATTCAATATTTTTCCTCAATTTAGCCTTTATTCCCCACATTTAATCGAATTCTAAGCGAAAAAAGCGACGAAAACGGATAATTTCAGCGAATTTTCAATGTTTTTCCTCAACTTTGCCTTTATTTTGTTACATTTAATCAAATCATGAGCGAATAAAGCAACGAAAACTGATAATTTTCGAGAAAATTCAATTTTTTTCCTCAATTTTGCCTTTATTTGCCACATTTAATCAAATTTTAAGAGAAAAAAGCAACGAAAACGGATAATTTTAGCGAAAATTCAATTTTTTTCCTCAATTTTGCCTTTATTTCCCACATTTAATCAAATTCTAAGCGAAAAAAGCCACGAAAACGGATAATTTTAGCGAAAATTCAATTTTTTCCTCAATTTTGCCTTTATTTCCCACATTTAATCAAATTCAAAGCGAAAAAAGCAAAGAAAACGGATAATTTTAGCGAAAATTCAATTTTTTTCCTCAATTTTGCCTTTATTTCCATAATTTAATCAAATTATGAGCGAAAAAAGCAACGAAAACTGTAAATTTTAGCGAAACTTTAATTTTTTTCCACCATTTTGCCTGTATTTCCCACATTTAATCAAATTCAATTTTTTTTCTCAATTTTGCTATTTTTTCCCACATTTATTAAAAAATCTAAGCGAAAAAGCAACGAAAACGGATAATTTTAGCGAAAATACAATTTTTTCCTCAATTTTGCCTTTATTTCCCACAGTTAATCAAATTCTAAGCGAAAAAAGCAACGAAAACGGAAAATTTTAGCGAAAATTCAATTATTTTCCTCAATTTTGCCTTTATTTCCCACATTTAATCAAATTCTAAGCGAAAAAAGCAACGAAAACGGATAATTTTAGCGCGAAAAAAGCAAATTAAATGGATAATTTTGGCAAAAATTCAATTTTTTTCCTCAATTTTGCCTTTATTTCCCACCTTTAATCAAATTCTAAGCGAAAAAAGCAACGAAAATGGATAATTTTGGCAAAAATTCAATTTTTTCCTCAATTTTGCCTTTATTTCCCACATTTATTACAAAATCTAAGCGAAAAAAGCCACGAAAACGGATAATTTTAGCGAAAATTCAATTTTTTCCTCAATTTTGCCTTTATTTCCCACAGTTAATCAAATTCTAAGCGAAAAAAGCAACGAAAACGGATAATTTTAGCGAAAATTCAATTATTTTCCCCAATTTTGCCTTTATTTCTCACATTTAATCAAATTCTAAGCGAAAAAAGCAACGAAAACGGATAATTTTAGCGCGAAAAAAGCAAATTAAATGGATAATTTTAGCAAAAATTCAATTTTTTTCCTCAATTTTGCCTTTATTTCCCACCTTTAATCAAATTCTAAGCGAAAAAAGCAACGAAAATGGATAATTTTGGCAAAAATTCAATTTTTTTCCTCAATTTTGCCTTTATTTCCCACATTTAATCAAATTCTAAGCGAAAAAAGCCACGAAAACGGATAATTTTAGCGAAAATTCAATTATTTTCCTCAATTTTGCCTTTATTTCCCACAGTTAATCAAATTCTAAGCGAAAAAAGCAACGAAAACGGATAATTTAAGCAAAAATTCAATATTTTTCCTCAATTTTGCCTTTATTCCCCACATTTAATCAAATTCTTAGCGAAAAAAGCAACGAAAACGGATAATTTCAGAGAAATTTCAATTTTTTTCCTCAATTTCGCCTTTATTTCCCACATTTAATCAAATTATGATCGAAAAAAGCTACGAAAACCGACAATTTTAGCGAAAATTTAATTTTTTCCTCTATTTCGTCTTTATTTCCTACATTTAATCAAATCATGAGCGAAAAAAGCAACGAAAACTGATAATTTTAGCGAAAATTCAATGTTTTTCCTCAACTTTGCCTATATTTTGTTACATTTAATCAAATCATGAGCGAATAAAGCAACGAAAACTGATAATTTTCGCGAAAATTCAATGTTTTTCCTGAACTTTGATTTTATTTTGTTACATTTAATCAAATCCTGAGCGAATAAAGCAACGAAAACTGATAATTTTCGCGGAAATTCAATTTTTTTCCTTATTATGCCTTTATTTCCTACATTTATTCAAATTCTAAGCGAAAAAAGCAACGAAAACGGATAATTTTAGCGAAAATTCAATTTTTTTCCTCAATTTTGCCTTTATTTCCCACATTTAATCAAATTCTAAGAGAAAAAAGCAACGAAAACGGATAATTTTAGCGAAAATTCAATTTTTTTCCTCAATTTTGCCTTTATTTCACACATTTAATCAAATTCTAAGCTAAAAAAGAAACGAAAACGGATAAGTTAAGCAAAAATTCAATATTTTTCCTCAATTTTGACTTTATTCCCCACATTTAATCAAATTCTAAGCGAAAAAAGCAACGAAAACGGATAATTTCAGCGAAATTTCAATTTTTTTCCTCAATTTTGCCTTTATCTCCTTTATTTAATCAAATTATGATCGAAAAAAGCAACGAAAACCGACAATTTTAGCGAAAATTCAATTTTTTCTTCTATTTCGCCTTTATTTCCTACATTTAATCAAATCATGAGCGAAAAAAGCAACGAAAACTGAAAATTTTCGCAAAAATTCAATTTTTTTCCTCTATTGTAGCTTTATTTCCTACATTCAATCAAATACTAAGCGAAAAAAGCAACGAGAACGGATAATTTTAGCGAAAATTCCATTTTTTCCTCAATTTTGCCTTTATTTCCCACAGTTAATCAAATTCTAAGCGAAAAAAGCAACGAAAACGGATAATTTTAGCGAAAATTCAATTATTTTCCTCAATTTTGCCTTTATTTCCCACATTTAATCAAATTCTAAGCGAAAAAGGTAACGAAAACGGATAATTTTAGCGCGAAAAAAGCAACGAAAATGGATAATTTTAGCAAAAATTCAATTTTTTTCCTCAATTTTGCCTTTATTTGCCACATTTAATCATATTCTAAGAGTAAAAAGCCACGAAAACGGATTATTTTAGCGAAAATTCAATTTTTTTCCTCAATTTTGCCTTTATTTTCCACATTTAATCAAATTCTAAGCGAAAAAAGCAACGAAAACGGATAATTTTAGCGAAAATTCAATTATTTTTCTCAATTTTGCCTTTATTTCCCACATTTAATCAAATTCTAAGCGAAAAAGGCAACGAAAACGGATAATTTTAGCGCGAAAAAAGCAACGAAAATGGATAATTTTAGCAAAAATTCAATTTTTTTCCTCAATTTTGCCTTTAATTGCCACATTTAATCAAATTCTAAGAGAAAAAAGGAATCGAAAACGGAAAATTTTAGCGAAAATTCAATTTTTTTCCTCAATTTTGCCTTTATTTCCCCAATTTAATCAAATTATGAGCGAAAAAAGCAACGAAAACTGTAAATTTTAGCGAAACTTTAATTTTTTTCCACAATTTTGCCTGTATTTCCCACATTTAATCAAATTCATTTTTTTTCTCAATTTTGCTATTATTTCCCACATTTATTAAAAAATCTAAGCAAAAAAGCAACGAAAACGGATAATTTTAGAGAAAATTCAATTTTTTCCTCAATTTTGCCTTTATTTCCCACAGTTGATCAAATTCTAAGCGAAAAAAGCAACGAAAACGGATAATTTTAGCGAAAATTCAATTATTTTCCTCAATTTTGCCTTTATTTCCCACATTTAATCAAATTCTAAGCGAAAAAAGCAACGAAAAGGGATAATTTTAGAAAAAATTCAATTGTTTTCCTCAATTTTGCCTTTATTTCCCACATTTAATCAAATTCTAAGCGAAAAAAGCAACGAAAACGGATAATTTTAGCAAAAATTCAATTTTTTTCCACAATTTTGCCTTTATTTCCCACCTTTAATCAAATTCTAAGCGAAAAAAACAACGAAACTGGATAATTTTGGCGAAAATTCAATTTTTTTCCTCAATTTTGCCTTTATTTCCCACATTTATTAAAAAATCTAAGCGAAAAAAGCAACGAAAACGGATAATTTTAGCGCGAAAAAAGCAACGAAAATTGATAATTTTAGCAAAAATTTAAATTTTTTCCACAATTTTGCCTTTATTTCCCACCTTTAATCAAATTCTAAGCGAAAAAAACAACGAAAATGGATAATTTTGGCGAAAATTCAATTTTTTCCTCTATTTTGCCTTTATTTCCTACATTTAATCAAATTCTAAGCGAAAAAAGCAACGAAAACGGATAATTTTAGCGAAAATTCAATTTTTTTCCTCAATTTTGCCTTTATTTGCCACATTTAATCAAATTCTAAGAGAAAAAAGCAACGAAAACGGATAATTTTAGCGAATATTCAATTTTTTTCCTCAATTTAGCCTTTATTTCCCACAGTTAATCAAATTCTAAGCGAAAAAAG
This sequence comes from Sympetrum striolatum, assembly GCA_947579665.1. Taxonomy (NCBI): domain Eukaryota; kingdom Metazoa; phylum Arthropoda; class Insecta; order Odonata; family Libellulidae; genus Sympetrum; species Sympetrum striolatum. The sequence continues at coordinate 18,046,447 of OX388348.1, read as the reverse complement.
CAACGAAAACGGATAATTTAAGCAAAAATTCAATATTTTTCCTCAATTTTGCCTTTATTCTCCAGATTTAATCAAATTCTAAGCGAAAAAAGCAACGAAAACGAATAATTTCAGAGAAATTTCAATTTTTTTCCTCAATTTCGCCTTTATTTCCCACATTTAATCAAATTATGATCGAAAAAAGCTACGAAAACCGACAATTTTAGCGAAAATTTAATTTTTTCCTCTATTTCGCATTTATTTCATACATTTAATCAAATCATGAGCGAAAAAAGCAACGAAAACTGATAATTTTAGCGAAAATTCAATTTTTTCTTCTATTTCGCCTTTATTTCCTACATTTAATCAAATCATGAGCGAAAAAAGCAACGAAAACTGATAATTTTAGCGAAAATTCAATGTTTTTCATCTTCTTTGCCTTTATTTTGTTACATTTAAGCAAATCATGAGCGAATAAAGCAACGAAAACTGAAAATTTTCGCTAAAATTCAATTTTTTTCCTCTATTTTGCCTTTATTTCCTAAATTTAATCAAATACTAAGCGAAAAAAGCAACGAAAACGGATAATTTTAGCGAAAATTCAATTTTTTCCTCAATTTTGCCTTTATTTCCCACAGTTAATCAAATTCTAAGCGAAAAAAGCAACGAAAACGGATAATTTTAGCGAAAATTCAATTATTTTCCACAATTTTGCCTTTATTTCCCACATTTAATCAAATTCTAAGCGAAAAAAGCAACGAAAACGGATAATTTTAGAGCGAAAAAAGCAAATTAAATGGATAATTTTAGCAAAAATTCAATTTTTTTCCTCAATTTTGCCTTTATTTCCCACCTTTAATCAAATTCTAAGCGAAAAAAGCAACGAAAATGGATAATTTTGGCAAAAATTCAATTATTTTCCTCAATTTTGCCATTATTTCCCACATTTAATCAAATTCTAAGCGAAAAAAGCCACGAAAACGGATAATTTTAGCGAAAATTCAATTTTTTCCTCAATTTTGCCTTTATTTCCCACAGTTAATCAAATTCTAAGCGAAAAAAGCAACGAAAACGGATAATTTAAGCAAAAATTCAATATTTTTCCTCAATTTTGCCTTTATTCCCCACATTTAATCAAATTCTTAGTGAAAAAAGCAACGAAAACGGATAATTTCAGAGAAATTTCAATTTTTTTCCTCAATTTCGCCTTTATTTCCCACATTTAATCAAATTATGATCGAAAAAAGCTACGAAAACCGACAATTTTAGCGAAAATTTAATTTTTTCCTCTATTTCGCCTTTATTTCCTACATTTAATCAAATCATGAGCGAAAAAAGCAACGAAAACTGATAATTTTAGCGAAAATTCAATGTTTTTCCTCAACTTTGCCTTTATTTTGTTACATTTAATCAAATCATGAGCGAATAAAGCAACGAAAACTGATAATTTTCGCGAAAATTCAATGTTTTTCCTGAACTTTGATTTTATTTTGTTACATTTAATCAAATCATGAGCGAATAAAGCAACGAAAACTGATAATTTTCGCGGAAATTCAATTTTTTTCCTTATTATGCCTTTATTTCCTACATTTATTCAAATTCTAAGCGAAAAAAGCAACGAAAACGGATAATTTTAGCGAAAATTCAATTTTTTTCCTCAATTTTGCCTTTATTTGCCACATTTAATCAAATTCTAAGAGAAAAAAGCAACGAAAACGGATAATTTTAGCGAAAATTCAATTTTTTTCCTCAATTTTGCCTTTATTTCCCACATTTAATCAAATTCTAAGCTAAAAAAGAAACGAAAACGGATAAGTTAAGCAAAAATTCAATATTTTTCCTCAATTTTGACATTATTCCCCACATTTAATCAAATTCTAAGCGAAAAAAGCAACGAAAACGGATAATTTCAGCGAAATTTCAATTTTTTTCCTCAATTTTGCCTTTATTTCCTACATTTAATCAAATTATGATCGAAAAAAGCAACGAAAACCGACAATTTTTTCTTCTATTTCGCCTTTATTTCCTACATTTAATCAAATCATGAGCGAAAAAAGCAACGAAAACTGAAAATTTTCGCAAAAATTCAATTTTTTTCCTCTATTGTAGCTTTATTTCCTACATTCAATCAAATACTAAGCGAAAAAAGCAACGAGAACGGATAATTTTAGCGAAAATTCCATTTTTTCCTCAATTTTGCCTTTATTTCCCACATTTAATCAAATTATGAGCGAAAAAAGCAACGAAAACGGATAATTTTAGCGAAACTTTAATTTTTTTCCACAATTTTGCCTGTATTTCCCACATTTAATCAAATTCATTTTTTTTCTCAATTTTGCTATTATTTCCCACATTTATTAAAAAATCTAAGCAAAAAAGCAACGAAAACGGATAATTTTAGAGAAAATTCAATTTTTTCCTCAATTTTGCCTTTATTTCCCACAGTTGATCAAATTCTAAGCGAAAAAAGCAACGAAAACGGATAATTTTAGCGAAAATTCAATTATTTTCCTCAATTTTGCCTTTATTTCCCACATTTAATCAAATTCTAAGCGAAAAAAGCATCGAAAACGGAAAATTTTAGCGAAAATTCAATTTTTTTCCTCAATTTTGCCTTTATTTCCCCAATTTAATCAAATTATGAGCGAAAAAAGCAACGAAAACTGTAAATTTTAGCGAAACTTTAATTTTTTTCCACAATTTTGCCTGTATTTCCCACATTTAATCAAATTCATTTTTTTTTCTCAATTTTGCTATTATTTCCCACATTTATTAAAAAATCTAAGCAAAAAAGCAACGAAAACGGATAATTTTAGAGAAAATTCAATTTTTTCCTCAATTTTGCCTTTATTTCCCACAGTTGATCAAATTCTAAGCGAAAAAAGCAACGAAAACGGATAATTTTAGCGAAAATTCAATTATTTTCCTCAATTTTGCCTTTATTTCCCACATTTAATCAAATTCTAAGCGAAAAAAGCAACGAAAAAGGATAATTTTAGAAAAAATTCAATTGTTTTCCTCAATTTTGCCTTTATTTCCCACATTTAATCAAATCCTAAGCGAAAAAAGCAACGAAAACGGATAATTTTAGCAAAAATTCAATTTTTTTCCACAATTTTGCCTTTATTTCCCACCTTTAATCAAATTCTAAGCGAAAAAAACAACGAAAATGGATAATTTTGGCGAAAATTCAATTTTTTTCCTCAATTTTGCCTTTATTTCCCACATTTATTAAAAAATCTAAGCGATAAAAGCAACGAAAACGGATAATTTTAGCGCGAAAAAAGCAACGAAAATGGATAATTTTAGCAAAAATTCAAATTTTTTCCACAATTTTGCCTTTATTTCCCACCTTTAATCAAATTCTAAGCGAAAAAAACAACGAAAATGGATAATTTTGGCGAAAATTCAATTTTTTCCTCTATTTTGCCTTTATTTCCTACATTTAATCAAATTCTAAGCAAAAAAAGCAACGAAAACGGATAATTTTAGCGAAAATTCAATTTTTTTCCTCAATTTTGCCTTTATTTGCCACATTTAATCAAATTCTAAGAGAAAAAAGCAACGAAAACGGATAATTTTAGCGAATATTCAATTTTTTTCCTCAATTTAGCCTTTATTTCCCACAGTTAATCAAATTCTAAGCGAAAAAAGCAACGAAAACGGATAATTTAAGCAAAAATTCAATATTTTTCCTCAATTTTGCCTTTATTCCCCAGATTTAATCAAATTCTAAGCGAAAAAAGCAACGAAAACGAATAATTTCAGAGAAATTTCAATTTTTTTCCTCAATTTCGCCTTTATTTCCCACATTTAATCAAATTATGATCGAAAAAAGCTACGAAAACCGACAATTTTAGCGAAAATTTAATTTCTTCCTCTATTTCGCATTTATTTCATACATTTAATCAAATCATGAGCGAAAAAAGCAACGAAAACTGATAATTTTAGCGAAAATTCAATTTTTTCTTCTATTTCGCCTTTATTTCCTACATTTAATCAAATCATGAGCGAAAAAAGCAACGAAAACTGATAATTTTAGCGAAAATTCAATGTTTTTCCTCTTCTTTGCCTTTATTTTGTTACATTTAAGCAAATCATGAGCGAATAAAGCAACGAAAACTGAAAATTTTCGCTAAAATTCAATTTTTTTCCTCTATTTTGCCTTTATTTCCTAAATTTAATCAAATACTAAGCGAAAAAAGCAACGAAAACGGATAATTTTAGCGAAAATTCAATTTTTTTCCTCAATTTTGCCTTTATTTGCCACATTTAATCAAATTCTAAGAGAAAAAAGCAACGAAAACGGATAATTTTAGCGAAAATTCAATTTTTTTCCTCAATTTTGCCTTTATTTCCCACATTTCATCGAATTCTAAGCGAAAAAAGCCACGAAAACGGATAATTTTAGCGAAAATTCAATTTTTTTCCTCAATTTTGCCTTTATTTCCCACATTTAATCAAATTCTAAGTGAAAAAAGCAACAAAAACGGATAATTTTAGCGAAAATTCAATTTTTTTCCTCAATTTAGCCTTTATTTCCCACATTTAATAAAATTCTGAGCGAAAATACCAACGAAAACGGATAATTTCAGCGAAATTTAATTTTTTTCCTCAATTTTGCCTTTATTTCCTACATTTATTCAAATTCTGAGCGAAAAAACCAACGAAAACGGATAATTTTAGCGAAAATTCAATTTTTTTCCTCTATTTTGCCTTTATTTCCTACATTTATTCAAATTCTGAGCGAAAAAACCAACGAAAACGGATAATTTTTGCGAAAATTCAATTTTTTTCCTCAATTTTGCCTTTATATCCCCAATTTAATCAAATTATGAGCGAAAAAAGCAACGAAAACGGATAATTTTAGCGAAAATTCAATTTTTTCCTCAATTTTGCCTTTATTTCCCACAGTTAATCAAATTCTAATGAAAAAAGCAACGAAAACGGATAATTTTAGCGAAAATTCAATTATTTTCCTCAATTTTGCCTTTATTTCCCACATTTAATCAAATTCTAAGCGAAAAAGGCAACGAAAACGGATAATTTTAGCGCGAAAAAAGCAACGAAAATGGATAATTTTAGCAACAATTCAATTTTTTTCCTCAATTTTGCCTTTATTTGCCACATTCAATCAAATTCTAAGCGAAAAAAGCCACGAAAACGGATAATTTTAGCGAAAATACAATTTTTTTCCTCAATTTTGCCTTTATTTCCCACATTTAATCAAATTCTAAGCGAAAAAAGCAACGAAAACGGATAATTTTAGCGAAAATTCAATTTTTTTCCTCAATTTAGCCTTTATTTCCAACATTTAATAAAATTCTGAGCGAAAAAAGCAACAAAAACGGAAAATTTTAGCGAAAATTCAATTTTTTTCCTCAATTTTGCCTTTATTTCCCCAATTTAATCAAATTATGAGCGAAAAAAGCAACTAAAACTGTAAATTTTAGCGAAACTTTAATTTTTTTCCACAATTATGCCTGTATTTCCCACCTTTAATCAAATTCATTTTTTCTTCTCAATTTTGCTATTATTTCCCACATTTATTAAAAAATCTAAGCGAAAAAGCAACGAAAACGGATAATTTTAGAGAAAATTCAATTTTTTCCTCAATTTTGCCTTTATTTCCCACAGTTAATCAAATTCTAAGCGAAAAAAGCAACGAAAACGGATAATTTTAGCGAAAATTCAATTATTTTCCTCAATTTTGCCTTTATTTCCCACATTTAATCAAATTCTAAGCGAAAAAAGCAACGAAAAGGGATAATTTTAGAAAAAATTCAATTTTTTTCCTCAATTTTGCCTTTATTTCCCACATTTATTAAAAAATCTAAGCGAAAAAAGCAACGAAAACGGATAATTTTAGCGCGAAAAAAGCAACGAAAATGGATAATTTTAGCAAAAATTCAAATTTTTTCCACAATTTTGCCTTTATTTCCCACCTTTAATCAAATTCTAAGCGAAAAAAACAACGAAAATGGATAATTTTGGCGAAAATTCAATTTTTTCCTCTATTTTGCCATTATTTCCTACATTTAATCAAATTCTAAGCGAAAAAAGCAACGAAAACGGATAATTTTAGGGAAAATTCAATTTTTTTCCTCAATTTTGCCTTTATTTGCCACATTTAATCAAATTCTAAGAGAAAAAAGCAACGAAAACGGATAATTTTAGCGAATATTCAATTTTTTTCCTCAATTTAGCCTTTATTTCCCACAGTTAATCAAATTCTAAGCGAAAAAAGCAACGAAAACGGATAATTTAAGCAAAAATTCAATATTTTTCCTCAATTTTGCCTTTATTCCCCAGATTTTATCAAATTCTAAGCGAAAAAAGCAACGAAAACGGATAATTTCAGAGAAATTTCAATTTTTTTCCTCAATTTCGCCTTTATTTCCAACATTTTATCAAATTATGATCGAAAAAAGCTACGAAAACCGACAATTTTAGCGAAAATTTAATTTTTTCCTCTATTTCGCATTTATTTCATACATTTAATCAAATCATGAGCGAAAAAAGCAACGAAAACTGATAATTTTAGCGAAAATTCAATTTTTTCTTCTATTTCGCCTTTATTTCCTACATTTAATCAAATCATGAGCGAAAAAAGCAACGAAAACTGATAATTTTAGCGAAAATTCAATGTTTTTCCTCTTCTTTGCCTTTATTTTGTTACATTTAAGCAAATCATGAGCGAATAAAGCAACGAAAACTGAAAATTTTCGCTAAAATTCAATTATTTTCCTCAATTTTGCCTTTATTTCCCACATTTAATCAAATTCTAAGCGAAAAAAGCAACGAAAAGGGATAATTTTAGAAAAAATTCAATTTTTTTCCTCAATTTTGCCTTTATTTCCCACATTTATTAAAAAATCTAAGCGAAAAAAGCAACGAAAACGGATAATTTTAGCGCGAAAAAAGCAACGAAAATGGATAATTTTAGCAAAAATTCAAATTTTTTCCACAATTTTGCCTTTATTTCCCACCTTTAATCAAATTCTAAGCGAAAAAAACAACGAAAATGGATAATTTTGGCGAAAATTCAATTTTTTCCTCTATTTTGCCATTATTTCCTACATTTAATCAAATTCTAAGCGAAAAAAGCAACGAAAACGGATAATTTTAGGGAAAATTCAATTTTTTTCCTCAATTTTGCCTTTATTTGCCACATTTAATCAAATTCTAAGAGAAAAAAGCAACGAAAACGGATAATTTTAGCGAATATTCAATTTTTTTCCTCAATTTAGCCTTTATTTCCCACAGTTAATCAAATTCTAAGCGAAAAAAGCAACGAAAACGGATAATTTAAGCAAAAATTCAATATTTTTCCTCAATTTTGCCTTTATTCCCCAGATTTTATCAAATTCTAAGCGAAAAAAGCAACGAAAACGGATAATTTCAGAGAAATTTCAATTTTTTTCCTCAATTTCGCCTTTATTTCCAACATTTTATCAAATTATGATCGAAAAAAGCTACGAAAACCGACAATTTTAGCGAAAATTTAATTTTTTCCTCTATTTCGCATTTATTTCATACATTTAATCAAATCATGAGCGAAAAAAGCAACGAAAACTGATAATTTTAGCGAAAATTCAATTTTTTCTTCTATTTCGCCTTTATTTCCTACATTTAATCAAATCATGAGCGAAAAAAGCAACGAAAACTGATAATTTTAGCGAAAATTCAATGTTTTTCCTCTTCTTTGCCTTTATTTTGTTACATTTAAGCAAATCATGAGCGAATAAAGCAACGAAAACTGAAAATTTTCGCTAAAATTCAATTATTTTCCTCAATTTTGCCTTTATTTCCCACATTTAATCAAATTCTAAGCGAAAAAAGCAACGAAAAGGGATAATTTTAGAAAAAATTCAATTTTTTTCCTCAATTTTGCCTTTATTTCCCACATTTATTAAAAAATCTAAGCGAAAAAAGCAACGAAAACGGATAATTTTAGCGCGAAAAAAGCAACGAAAATGGATAATTTTAGCAAAAATTCAAATTTTTTCCACAATTTTGCCTTTATTTCCCACCTTTAATCAAATTCTAAGCGAAAAAAACAACGAAAATGGATAATTTTAGCGAAAATTCAATGTTTTTCCTCATCTTTGCCTTTATTTTGTTACATTTAAGCAAATCATGAGCGAATAAAGCAACGAAAACTGAAAATTTTCGCTAAAATTCAATTTTTTTCCTCTATTTTGCCTTTATTTCCTACATTTAATCAAATACTAAGCGAAAAAAGCAACGAAAACGGATAATTTTAGCGAAAATTCAATTTTTTTCCTCAATTTTGCCTTTATTTGCCACATTTAATCAAATTCTAAGAGAAAAAAGCAACGAAAACGGATAATTTTAGCGAGAATTCAATTTTTTTCCTCAATTTTGCTTTTATTTCCCACATTTAATCAAATTCTAAGCGAAAAAAGCCACGAAAACGGATAATTTTAGCGAAAATTCAATTTTTTCCTTCAATTTTGCCTTTATTTCCCACATTTAATCAAATTCTAAGTGAAAAAAGCAACAAAAACGGATAATTTTAGCGAAAATTCAATTTTTTTCCTCAATTTAGCCTTTATTTCCCACATTTAATAAAATTCTGAGCGAAAAAACCAACGAAAACGGATAATTTTAGCGAAAATTCAATTTTTTTCCTCAATTTTGCCTTTATTTCCTACATTTATTCAAATTCTGAGCGAAAAAACCAACGAAAACGGATAATTTTAGCGAAAATTCAATTTTTTTTCCTCTATTTTGCCTTTATTTCCTACATTTATTCAAATTCTGAGCGAAAAAACCAACGAAAACGGATAATTTTAGCGAAAATTCAATTTTTTTCCTCAATTTTGCCTTTATATTCACAATTTAATCAAATTATGAGCGAAAAAAGCAACGAAAACGGATAATTTTAGCGAAAATTCAATTTTTTCCTCAATTTTGCCTTTATTTCCCACAGTTAATCAAATTCTAATGAAAAAAGCAACGAAAACGGATAATTTTAGCGAAAATTCAATTATTTTCCTCAATTTTGCCTTTATTTCCCACATTTAATCAAATTCTAAGCGAAAAAGGCAACGAAAACGGATAATTTTAGCGCGAAAAAAGCAACGAAAATGGATAATTTTAGCAACAATTTAATTTTTTTCCTCAATTTTGCCTTTATTTGCCACATTCAATCAAATTCTAAGCGAAAAAAGCAACGAAAACGGTTAATTTTAGCGAAAATTCAATTTTTTCCTCAATTTTGCCTTTATTTCCCACATTTAATCAAATTCTAAGCGAAAAAAGCCACGAAAACGGATAATTTTAGCGAAAATTCAATTTTTTCCTCAATTTTGCCTTTATTTCCCACATTTAATCAAATTCTAAGCGAAAAAAGCAACGAAAACGGAAAATTTTAGCGAAAATTCAATTTTTTTCCTCAATTATGCCTTTATTTCCCCAATTTAATCAAATTATGAGCGAAAAAAGCAACGAAAACTGTAAATTTTAGCGAAACTTTAATTTTTTTCCACAATTTTGCCTGTATTTCCCACATTTAATTAAATTCATTTTTTTTTCTCAATTTTGCTATTATTTCCCACATTTATTAAAAAATCTAAGCGAAAAAGCAACGAAAACGGATAATTTTAGTGAAAATTCAATTTTTTCCTCAATTTTGCCTTTATTTCCCACAGTTAATCAAATTCTAAGCGAAAAAAGTAACGAAAACGGATAATTATAGCGAAAATTCAATTATTTTCCTCAATTTTGCCTTTATTTCCCACATTTAATCAAATTCTAAGCGAAAAAAGCAACGAAAACGGATAATTTTAGAAAACATTCAATTATTTTCCTCAATTTTGCCTTTATTTCCCTTATTTAATCAAATTCTAAGCGAAAAAAACAACGAAAATGGATAATTTTGGCGAAAATTCAATTTTTTTCCTCAATTTTGCCTTTATTTCCCACATTTATTAAAAAATCTAAGCGTAAAAAGCAACGAAAACGGATAATTTTAGCGCGAAAAAAGCAACGAAAATGGATAATTTTAGCAAAAATTCAATTTTTTTCCACAATTTTGCCTTTATTTCCCACCTTTAATCAAATTCTAAGCGAAAAAAACAACGAAAATGGATAATTTTGGCGAAAATTCAATTTTTTTCCTCTATTTTGCCTTTATTTCCAACATTTAATCAAATTCTAAGCGAAAAAAGCAACGAAAACGGATAATTTTAGCGAAAATTCAATTTTTTTCCTCAATTTTGCCTTTATTTGCCACATTTAATCAAATTCTAAGAGAAAAAAGCAGCGAAAACGGATAATTTTAGCGAATATTCAATTTTTTCCACAATTTAGCCTTTATTTCCCACATTTAATCAAATTCTAAGCGAAAAAAGCAACGAAAACGGATAATTTAAGCAAAAATTCAATATTTTTCCTCAATTTTGCCTTTATTCCCCACATATAATCAAATTCTAAGCGAAAAAAGCGACGAAAACGGATAATTTCAGAGAAATTTCAATTTTTTCCTCTATTTCGCCTTTATTTCCTACATTTAATCAAATCATGAGCGAAAAAAGCAACGAAAACTGATAATTTTAGCGAAAATTCAATGTTTTTCCACAACTATGCCTTTATTTTGTTACATTTAATCAAATCATGAGCGAATAAAGCAACGAAAACTGATAATTTTCGCGAAAATTCAATTTTTTTCCTCTATTTTGTCTTTATTTCCTACATTTAATCAAATTCTAAGCGAAAAAAGCAACGAAAACGGATAATTTTAGCGAAAATTCAATTTTTTTCCTCAATTTTGCCTTTATTTGCCACATTTAATCAAATTTTAAGAGAAAAAAGCAACGAAAACGGATAATTTTAGCGAAAATTCAATTTTTTTCCTCAATTATGCCTGTATTTCCCACATTTAATCAAATTCAATTTTTTTTCTCAATTTTGCTATTATTTCCCACATTTAATCAAATGATGAGAGGAAAAAGCAACGAAAACGGATAATTTTAGCGAAAATTCAATTTTTTCCCTCAATTTTGCCTTAATTTCCCACATTTAATCAAATTATAAGCGAAAAAAGCAACGAAAACGGATAATTTTAGCGAAAATTAAATTTTTTTCCTCAATTTCGCCTTTATTTCCCACATTTAATCAAATTCTAAGCGAAAAAAGCCACGAAAACGGATAATTTTAGCGAAAATTCAATTTTTTCCTCAATTTTGCCTTTATTTCCCACATTTAATCAAATTCTAAGCGAAAAAAGCATCGAAAACGGATAATTTCACTGAAATTTCCATTTTCACCTCTATGTTGCCTTAGTTTTCGAGATTTTGCCAAGATATGATCGAAAAAATCATCGAAAACTGATATTTTCACCAACATTTCAGTTTTTTTTCCTCTATTTTGCCTTAGTTTTCGAGATTTTTTTGCAGGATATGATCGAAAAAAGCATCGATAACGGATAATTTCACTGAAATTTCTATTTTTACCTCTATGTTGCCTTAGTTTTCGAGATTTTGCCAAGATATTATCGAAAAAATCATCGAAAACTGATATTTTCACCAACATTTCAGTTTTTTTTTTCCTCTATTTTGCCTTAGTTTTCGAGATATTTTTGCAGGATATGGTCGAAAAAAGCATCGATAACGGATAATGTCACCGAAATTTCCATTTTTACCTCTATGTTGCCTTAGTTTTCGTGATTTTGCCAGGATATGATCGAAAAAAGCATCGAAAACGGATAATTTCACCGAAATTTCAATTTTCTTTGTCTATTTTTTCTTCGTTTTCGTGATTTTCCAACATATGATCAAAAATAGCATCGAAAACAGATAATATCGCAGAAATTTCAATTTTTTCCACTATATTCCTTCGTTTTCGTGATTTTGTCGTCATATAATAGAAAATAGCATCGAAAACGGATAATTTCACCGAAATTTCAGTTTTTTCTTCTCTTTTGCCTTAGTTTTCGTTATTTTTCCAAGATATGATCGAAAAAAATCGAAAACGGATAATTTTACCGAAATTTTAATTTTTTCCCTTTATTTTTCCTTTATTTTCGGCATGTTATCGAGATGTGATGAAACAATGCATCGAAAACAGATAACTTTCACCGAAATTTCAATTTTTTTCCTTCATTTTGCCTTGTTTTCAAGATTTTGCCAAGATGTGATTGAAAAAAGCATCGAAAACAGATAATTTTACCGAAATTTCTATTTTTTTCCTCTATTTTGCCTTAGTTTTCGTTATTTTTCAAAGATATGATCGAAAAAACATCGAAAACAGATAATTTCTCGGAAATTTCTTTTTTTTCCTCTATTGCCTTAGCTTTCGAGATTTTTCCAGGGTACGATCGAAAAAGGCATCGCAAACGGGTAATATCATCGATATTTCAATTTTTTTCCTCCATTTTGCTTTAGTATTCAGGATTTTGCTAAGATGTGATCGGAAAAAAGCATCGAAAACGGAAAATTTCACCGAAATTTCAATTTCTTCCTCTATGTTTCCCTAGTTTTCGAGATTTTACCAATATATGATCGAAAAAAGCATCGAAAACAGTTAATTTCGTCGAAATTTCTATTTTTCTATTAAATTTTCGCTAAAATTCAATTATTTTCCTCAATTTTGCCTTTATTTCCCACATTTAATCAAATTCTAAGCGAAAAAAGCAACGAAAAGGGATAATTTTAGAAAAAATTCAATTTTTTTCCTCAATTTTGCCTTTATTTCCCACATTTATTAAAAAATCTAAGCGAAAAAAGCAACGAAAACGGATAATTTTAGCGCGAAAAAAGCAACGAAAATGGATAATTTTAGCAAAAATTCAAATTTTTTCCACAATTTTGCCTTTATTTCCCACCTTTAATCAAATTCTAAGCGAAAAAAACAACGAAAATGGATAATTTTGGCGAAAATTCAATTTTTTCCTCTATTTTGCCATTATTTCCTACATTTAATCAAATTCTAAGCGAAAAAAGCAACGAAAACGGATAATTTTAGGGAAAATTCAATTTTTTTCCTCAATTTTGCCTTTATTTGCCACATTTAATCAAATTCTAAGAGAAAAAAGCAACGAAAACGGATAATTTTAGCGAATATTCAATTTTTTTCCTCAATTTAGCCTTTATTTCCCACAGTTAATCAAATTCTAAGCGAAAAAAGCAACGAAAACGGATAATTTAAGCAAAAATTCAATATTTTTCCTCAATTTTGCCTTTATTCCCCAGATTTTATCAAATTCTAAGCGAAAAAAGCAACGAAAACGGATAATTTCAGAGAAATTTCAATTTTTTTCCTCTATTTCGCATTTATTTCATACATTTAATCAAATCATGAGCGAAAAAAGCAACGAAAACTGATAATTTTAGCGAAAATTCAATTTTTTCTTCTATTTCGCCTTTATTTCCTACATTTAATCAAATCATGAGCGAAAAAAGCAACGAAAACTGATAATTTTAGCGAAAATTCAATGTTTTTCCTCATCTTTGCCTTTATTTTGTTACATTTAAGCAAATCATGAGCGAATAAAGCAACGAAAACTGAAAATTTTCGCTAAAATTCAATTTTTTTCCTCTATTTTGCCTTTATTTCCTACATTTAATCAAATACTAAGCGAAAAAAGCAACGAAAACGGATAATTTTAGCGAAAATTCAATTTTTTTCCTCAATTTTGCCTTTATTTGCCACATTTAATCAAATTCTAAGAGAAAAAAGCAACGAAAACGGATAATTTTAGCGAGAATTCAATTTTTTTCCTCAATTTTGCCTTTATTTCCCACATTTAATCAAATTCTAAGCGAAAAAAGCCACGAAAACGGATAATTTTAGCGAAAATTCAATTTTTTCCTTCAATTTTGCCTTTATTTCCCACATTTAATCAAATTCTAAGTGAAAAAAGCAACAAAAACGGATAATTTTAGCGAAAATTCAATTTTTTTCCTCAATTTAGCCTTTATTTCCCACATTTAATAAAATTCTGAGCGAAAAAACCAACGAAAACGGATAATTTTAGCGAAAATTAATTTTTTTTCCTCAATTTTGCCTTTATTTCCTACATTTATTCAAATTCTGAGCGAAAAAACCAACGAAAACGGATAATTTTAGCGAAAATTCAATTTTTTTTCCTCTATTTTGCCTTTATTTCCTACATTTATTCAAATTCTGAGCGAAAAAACCAACGAAAACGGATAATTTTAGCGAAAATTCAATTTTTTTCCTCAATTTTGCCTTTATATTCCCAATTTAATCAAATTATGAGCGAAAAAAGCAACAAAAACGGATAATTTTAGCGAAAATTCAATTTTTTCCTCAATTTTGCCTTTATTTCCCACAGTTAATCAAATTCTAATGAAAAAAGCAACGAAAACGGATAATTTTAGCGAAAATTCAATTATTTTCCTCAATTTTGCCTTTATTTCCCACATTTAATCAAATTCTAAGCGAAAAAGGCAACGAAAACGGATAATTTTAGCGCGAAAAAAGCAACGAAAATGGATAATTTTAGCAACAATTTAATTTTTTTCTTCAATTTTGCCTTTATTTGCCACATTCAATCAAATTCTAAGCGAAAAAAGCAACGAAAACGGAAAATTTTAGCGAAAATTCAATTTTTTTCCTCAATTATGCCTTTATTTCCCCAATTTAATCAAATTATGAGCGAAAAAAGCAACGAAAACTGTAAATTTTAGCGAAACTTTAATTTTTTTCCACAATTTTGCCTGTATTTCCCACATTTAATTAAATTCATTTTTTTTTCTCAATTTTGCTATTATTTCCCACATTTATTAAAAAATCTAAGCGAAAAAGCAACGAAAACGGATAATTTTAGTGAAAATTCAATTTTTTCCTCAATTTTGCCTTTATTTCCCACAGTTAATCAAATTCTAAGCGAAAAAAGTAACGAAAACGGATAATTATAGCGAAAATTCAATTATTTTCCTCAATTTTGCCTTTATTTCCCACATTTAATCAAATTCTAAGCGAAAAAAGCAACGAAAACGGATAATTTTAGAAAAAATTCAATTATTTTCCTCAATTTTGCCTTTATTTCCCTTATTTAATCAAATTCTAAGCGAAAAAAACAACGAAAATGGATAATTTTGGCGAAAATTCAATTTTTTTCCTCAATTTTGCCTTTATTTCCCACATTTATTAAAAAATCTAAGCGTAAAAAGCAACGAAAACGGATAATTTTAGCGCGAAAAAAGCAACGAAAATGGATAATTTTAGCAAAAATTCAATTTTTTTCCACAATTTTGCCTTTATTTCCCACCTTTAATCAAATTCTAAGCGAAAAAAACAACGAAAATGGATAATTTTGGCGAAAATTCAATTTTTTTCCTCTATTTTGCCATTATTTCCTACATTTAATCAAATTCTAAGCGAAAAAAGCAACGAAAACGGATAATTTTAGCGAAAATTCAATTTGTTTCCTCAATTTTGCCTTTATTTGCCACATTTAATCAAATTCTAAGAGAAAAAAGCAGCGAAAACGGATAATTTTAGCGAATATTCAATTTTTTTCCTCAATTTAGCCTTTATTTCCCACATTTAATCAAATTCTAAGCGAAAAAAGCAACGAAAATGGATAATATTAGCGAAAATTCAATTTTTTTCCTCAATTTTGCCTTTATTTCACACATTTATTAAAAAATCTAAGCGAAAAAAGCAACGAAAACGGATAATTTTAGCGAAAATTCAATTTTTTCCACAATTTTGTCTTTATTTCCCACAGTTAATCAAATTCTAAGCGAAAAAAGCAACGAAAACGGATAATTTAAGCAAAAATTCAATATTTTTCCTCAATTTTGCCTTTATTCCCCACATATAATCAAATTCTAAGCGAAAAAAGCGACGAAAACGGATAATTTCAGAGAAATTTCAATTTTTTCCTCTATTTCGCCTTTATTTCCTACATTTAATCAAATCATGAGCGAAAAAAGCAACGAAAACTGATAATTTTAGCGAAAATTCAATGTTTTTCCACAACTATGCCTTTATTTTGTTACATTTAATCAAATCATGAGCGAATAAAGCAACGAAAACTGATAATTTTCGCGAAAATTCAATTTTTTTCCTCTATTTTGTCTTTATTTCCTACATTTAATCAAATTCTAAGCGAAAAAAGCAACGAAAACGGATAATTTTAGCGAAAATTCAATTTTTTTCCTCAATTTTGCCTTTATTTGCCACATTTAATCAAATTTTAAGAGAAAAAAGCAACGAAAACGGATAATTTTAGCGAAAATTCAATTTTTTTCCTCAATTATGCCTGTATTTCCCACATTTAATCAAATTCAATTTTTTTTCTCAATTTTGCTATTATTTCCCACATTTAATCAAATGATGAGAGGAAAAAGCAACGAAAATGGATAATTTTAGCGAAAATTCAATTTTTTTCCTCAATTTTGCCTTTATTTCCCTCATTTAATAAAATTCTAAGCGAAAAAAGCAACGAAAACGGATAATCTTAGATTGGAAAAAGCAACGAAAACAGATAATTTTAGCGAAAATTCAATTTATTTCCTAAATTTTGCCTTTATTTCCCACATTTAATCAAATTCTAAGCGAAAAAAGCAACGAAAACGGATAATTTTAGCGATAATTCAATTTTTTCCCTCAATTTTGCCTTAATTTCCCACATTTAATCAAATTATAAGCGAAAAAAGCAACGAAAACGGATAATTTTAGCGAAAATTAAATTTTTTTCCTCAATTTCGCCTTTATTTCCCACATTTAATCAAATTCTAAGCGAAAAAAGCCACGAAAACGGATAATTTTAGCGAAAATTCAATTTTTTCCTCAATTTTGCCTTTATTTCCCACATTTAATCAAATTCTAAGCGAAAAAAGCATCGAAAACGGATAATTTCACTGAAATTTCCATTTTCACCTCTATGTTGCCTTAGTTTTCGAGATTTTGCCAAGATATGATCGAAAAAATCATCGAAAACTGATATTTTCACCAACATTTCAGTTTTTTTTCCTCTATTTTGCCTTAGTTTTCGAGATTTTTTTGCAGGATATGATCGAAAAAAGCATCGATAACGGATAATTTCACTGAAATTTCTATTTTTACCTCTATGTTGCCTTAGTTTTCGAGATTTTGCCAAGATATTATCGAAAAAATCATCGAAAACTGATATTTTCACCAACATTTCAGTTTTTTTTTTCCTCTATTTTGCCTTAGTTTTCGAGATATTTTTGCAGGATATGGTCGAAAAAAGCATCGATAACGGATAATGTCACCGAAATTTCCATTTTTACCTCTATGTTGCCTTAGTTTTCGTGATTTTGCCAGGATATGATCGAAAAAAGCATCGAAAACGGATAATTTCACCGAAATTTCAATTTTCTTTGTCTATTTTTTCTTCGTTTTCGTGATTTTCCAACATATGATCAAAAATAGCATCGAAAACAGATAATATCGCAGAAATTTCAATTTTTTCCACTATATTCCTTCGTTTTCGTGATTTTGTCGTCATATAATAGAAAATAGCATCGAAAACGGATAATTTCACCGAAATTTCAGTTTTTTCTTCTCTTTTGCCTTAGTTTTCGTTATTTTTCCAAGATATGATCGAAAAAAATCGAAAACGGATAATTTTACCGAAATTTTAATTTTTTCCCTTTATTTTTCCTTTATTTTCGGCATGTTATCGAGATGTGATGAAACAATGCATCGAAAACAGATAACTTTCACCGAAATTTCAATTTTTTTCCTTCATTTTGCCTTGTTTTCAAGATTTTGCCAAGATGTGATTGAAAAAAGCATCGAAAACAGATAATTTTACCGAAATTTCTATTTTTTTCCTCTATTTTGCCTTAGTTTTCGTTATTTTTCAAAGATATGATCGAAAAAACATCGAAAACAGATAATTTCTCGGAAATTTCTTTTTTTTCCTCTATTGCCTTAGCTTTCGAGATTTTTCCAGGGTACGATCGAAAAAGGCATCGCAAACGGGTAATATCATCGATATTTCAATTTTTTTCCTCCATTTTGCTTTAGTATTCAGGATTTTGCTAAGATGTGATCGGAAAAAAGCATCGAAAACGGAAAATTTCACCGAAATTTCAATTTCTTCCTCTATGTTTCCCTAGTTTTCGAGATTTTACCAATATATGATCGAAAAAAGCATCGAAAACAGTTAATTTCGTCGAAATTTCTATTTTTCTATTAAATTTTCGCTAAAATTCAATTATTTTCCTCAATTTTGCCTTTATTTCCCACATTTAATCAAATTCTAAGCGAAAAAAGCAACGAAAAGGGATAATTTTAGAAAAAATTCAATTTTTTTCCTCAATTTTGCCTTTATTTCCCACATTTATTAAAAAATCTAAGCGAAAAAAGCAACGAAAACGGATAATTTTAGCGCGAAAAAAGCAACGAAAATGGATAATTTTAGCAAAAATTCAAATTTTTTCCACAATTTTGCCTTTATTTCCCACCTTTAATCAAATTCTAAGCGAAAAAAACAACGAAAATGGATAATTTTGGCGAAAATTCAATTTTTTCCTCTATTTTGCCATTATTTCCTACATTTAATCAAATTCTAAGCGAAAAAAGCAACGAAAACGGATAATTTTAGGGAAAATTCAATTTTTTTCCTCAATTTTGCCTTTATTTGCCACATTTAATCAAATTCTAAG
The DNA here is from genome assembly GCA_947579665.1 of Sympetrum striolatum. Taxonomy (NCBI): domain Eukaryota; kingdom Metazoa; phylum Arthropoda; class Insecta; order Odonata; family Libellulidae; genus Sympetrum; species Sympetrum striolatum. The sequence continues at coordinate 18,027,830 of OX388348.1, read as the reverse complement.
AGAAAAAAGCAACGAAAACGGATAATTTTAGCGAATATTCAATTTTTTTCCTCAATTTAGCCTTTATTTCCCACAGTTAATCAAATTCTAAGCGAAAAAAGCAACGAAAACGGATAATTTAAGCAAAAATTCAATATTTTTCCTCAATTTTGCCTTTATTCCCCAGATTTTATCAAATTCTAAGCGAAAAAAGCAACGAAAACGGATAATTTCAGAGAAATTTCAATTTTTTTCCTCTATTTCGCATTTATTTCATACATTTAATCAAATCATGAGCGAAAAAAGCAACGAAAACTGATAATTTTAGCGAAAATTCAATTTTTTCTTCTATTTCGCCTTTATTTCCTACATTTAATCAAATCATGAGCGAAAAAAGCAACGAAAACTGATAATTTTAGCGAAAATTCAATGTTTTTCCTCATCTTTGCCTTTATTTTGTTACATTTAAGCAAATCATGAGCGAATAAAGCAACGAAAACTGAAAATTTTCGCTAAAATTCAATTTTTTTCCTCTATTTTGCCTTTATTTCCTACATTTAATCAAATACTAAGCGAAAAAAGCAACGAAAACGGATAATTTTAGCGAAAATTCAATTTTTTTCCTCAATTTTGCCTTTATTTGCCACATTTAATCAAATTCTAAGAGAAAAAAGCAACGAAAACGGATAATTTTAGCGAGAATTCAATTTTTTTCCTCAATTTTGCCTTTATTTCCCACATTTAATCAAATTCTAAGCGAAAAAAGCCACGAAAACGGATAATTTTAGCGAAAATTCAATTTTTTCCTTCAATTTTGCCTTTATTTCCCACATTTAATCAAATTCTAAGTGAAAAAAGCAACAAAAACGGATAATTTTAGCGAAAATTCAATTTTTTTCCTCAATTTAGCCTTTATTTCCCACATTTAATAAAATTCTGAGCGAAAAAACCAACGAAAACGGATAATTTTAGCGAAAATTCAATTTTTTTCCTCAATTTTGCCTTTATTTCCTACATTTATTCAAATTCTGAGCGAAAAAACCAACGAAAACGGATAATTTTAGCGAAAATTCAATTTTTTTTCCTCTATTTTGCCTTTATTTCCTACATTTATTCAAATTCTGAGCGAAAAAACCAACGAAAACGGATAATTTTAGCGAAAATTCAATTTTTTTCCTCAATTTTGCCTTTATATTCCCAATTTAATCAAATTATGAGCGAAAAAAGCAACAAAAACGGATAATTTTAGCGAAAATTCAATTTTTTCCTCAATTTTGCCTTTATTTCCCACAGTTAATCAAATTCTAATGAAAAAAGCAACGAAAACGGATAATTTTAGCGAAAATTCAATTATTTTCCTCAATTTTGCCTTTATTTCCCACATTTAATCAAATTCTAAGCGAAAAAGGCAACGAAAACGGATAATTTTAGCGCGAAAAAAGCAACGAAAATGGATAATTTTAGCAACAATTTAATTTTTTTCTTCAATTTTGCCTTTATTTGCCACATTCAATCAAATTCTAAGCGAAAAAAGCAACGAAAACGGAAAATTTTAGCGAAAATTCAATTTTTTTCCTCAATTATGCCTTTATTTCCCCAATTTAATCAAATTATGAGCGAAAAAAGCAACGAAAACTGTAAATTTTAGCGAAACTTTAATTTTTTTCCACAATTTTGCCTGTATTTCCCACATTTAATTAAATTCATTTTTTTTTCTCAATTTTGCTATTATTTCCCACATTTATTAAAAAATCTAAGCGAAAAAGCAACGAAAACGGATAATTTTAGTGAAAATTCAATTTTTTCCTCAATTTTGCCTTTATTTCCCACAGTTAATCAAATTCTAAGCGAAAAAAGTAACGAAAACGGATAATTATAGCGAAAATTCAATTATTTTCCTCAATTTTGCCTTTATTTCCCACATTTAACAAATTCTAAGCGAAAAAAGCAACGAAAACGGATAATTTTAGAAAAAATTCAATTATTTTCCTCAATTTTGCCTTTATTTCCCTTATTTAATCAAATTCTAAGCGAAAAAAACAACGAAAATGGATAATTTTGGCGAAAATTCAATTTTTTTCCTCAATTTTGCCTTTATTTCCCACATTTATTATAAAATCTAAGCGTAAAAAGCAACGAAAACGGATAATTTTAGCGCGAAAAAAGCAACGAAAATGGATAATTTTAGCAAAAATTCAATTTTTTTCCACAATTTTGCCTTTATTTCCCACCTTTAATCAAATTCTAAGCGAAAAAAACAACGAAAATGGATAATTTTGGCGAAAATTCAATTTTTTTCCTCTATTTTGCCATTATTTCCTACATTTAATCAAATTCTAAGCGAAAAAAGCAACGAAAACGGATAATTTTAGCGAAAATTCAATTTGTTTCCTCAATTTTGCCTTTATTTGCCACATTTAATCAAATTCTAAGAGAAAAAAGCAGCGAAAACGGATAATTTTAGCGAATATTCAATTTTTTTCCTCAATTTAGCCTTTATTTCCCACATTTAATCAAATTCTAAGCGAAAAAAGCAACGAAAATGGATAATATTAGCGAAAATTCAATTTTTTTCCTCAATTTTGCCTTTATTTCACACATTTATTAAAAAATCTAAGCGAAAAAAGCAACGAAAACGGATAATTTTAGCGAAAATTCAATTTTTTCCACAATTTTGTCTTTATTTCCCACAGTTAATCAAATTCTAAGCGAAAAAAGCAACGAAAACGGATAATTTAAGCAAAAATTCAATATTTTTCCTCAATTTTGCCTTTATTCCCCACATATAATCAAATTCTAAGCGAAAAAAGCGACGAAAACGGATAATTTCAGAGAAATTTCAATTTTTTCCTCTATTTCGCCTTTATTTCCTACATTTAATCAAATCATGAGCAAAAAAAGCAACGAAAACTGATAATTTTAGCGAAAATTCAATGTTTTTCCACAACTATGCCTTTATTTTGTTACATTTAATCAAATCATGAGCGAATAAAGCAACGAAAACTGATAATTTTCGCGAAAATTCAATTTTTTTCCTCTATTTTGTCTTTATTTCCTACATTTAATCAAATTCTAAGCGAAAAAAGCAACGAAAACGGATAATTTTAGCGAAAATTCAATTTTTTTCCTCAATTTTGCCTTTATTTGCCACATTTAATCAAATTTTAAGAGAAAAAAGCAACGAAAACGGATAATTTTAGCGAAAATTCAATTTTTTTCCTCAATTATGCCTGTATTTCCCACATTTAATCAAATTCAATTTTTTTTCTCAATTTTGCTATTATTTCCCACATTTAATCAAATGATGAGAGGAAAAAGCAACGAAAATGGATAATTTTAGCGAAAATTCAATTTTTTTCCTCAATTTTGCCTTTATTTCCCTCATTTAATAAAATTCTAAGCGAAAAAAGCAACGAAAACGGATAATCTTAGATTGGAAAAAGCAACGAAAACAGATAATTTTAGCGAAAATTCAATTTATTTCCTAAATTTTGCCTTTATTTCCCACATTTAATCAAATTCTAAGCGAAAAAAGCAACGAAAACGGATAATTTTAGCGATAATTCAATTTTTTCCCTCAATTTTGCCTTAATTTCCCACATTTAATCAAATTATAAGCGAAAAAAGCAACGAAAACGGATAATTTTAGCGAAAATTAAATTTTTTTCCTCAATTTCGCCTTTATTTCCCACATTTAATCAAATTCTAAGCGAAAAAAGCCACGAAAACGGATAATTTTAGCGAAAATTCAATTTTTTCCTCAATTTTGCCTTTATTTCCCACATTTAATCAAATTCTAAGCGAAAAAAGCATCGAAAACGGATAATTTCACTGAAATTTCCATTTTCACCTCTATGTTGCCTTAGTTTTCGAGATTTTGCCAAGATATGATCGAAAAAATCATCGAAAACTGATATTTTCACCAACATTTCAGTTTTTTTTCCTCTATTTTGCCTTAGTTTTCGAGATTTTTTTGCAGGATATGATCGAAAAAAGCATCGATAACGGATAATTTCACTGAAATTTCTATTTTTACCTCTATGTTGCCTTAGTTTTCGAGATTTTGCCAAGATATTATCGAAAAAATCATCGAAAACTGATATTTTCACCAACATTTCAGTTTTTTTTTTCCTCTATTTTGCCTTAGTTTTCGAGATATTTTTGCAGGATATGGTCGAAAAAAGCATCGATAACGGATAATGTCACCGAAATTTCCATTTTTACCTCTATGTTGCCTTAGTTTTCGTGATTTTGCCAGGATATGATCGAAAAAAGCATCGAAAACGGATAATTTCACCGAAATTTCAATTTTCTTTGTCTATTTTTTCTTCGTTTTCGTGATTTTCCAACATATGATCAAAAATAGCATCGAAAACAGATAATATCGCAGAAATTTCAATTTTTTCCACTATATTCCTTCGTTTTCGTGATTTTGTCGTCATATAATAGAAAATAGCATCGAAAACGGATAATTTCACCGAAATTTCAGTTTTTTCTTCTCTTTTGCCTTAGTTTTCGTTATTTTTCCAAGATATGATCGAAAAAAATCGAAAACGGATAATTTTACCGAAATTTTAATTTTTTCCCTTTATTTTTCCTTTATTTTCGGCATGTTATCGAGATGTGATGAAACAATGCATCGAAAACAGATAACTTTCACCGAAATTTCAATTTTTTTCCTTCATTTTGCCTTGTTTTCAAGATTTTGCCAAGATGTGATTGAAAAAAGCATCGAAAACAGATAATTTTACCGAAATTTCTATTTTTTTCCTCTATTTTGCCTTAGTTTTCGTTATTTTTCAAAGATATGATCGAAAAAACATCGAAAACAGATAATTTCTCGGAAATTTCTTTTTTTTCCTCTATTGCCTTAGCTTTCGAGATTTTTCCAGGGTACGATCGAAAAAGGCATCGCAAACGGGTAATATCATCGATATTTCAATTTTTTTCCTCCATTTTGCTTTAGTATTCAGGATTTTGCTAAGATGTGATCGGAAAAAAGCATCGAAAACGGAAAATTTCACCGAAATTTCAATTTCTTCCTCTATGTTTCCCTAGTTTTCGAGATTTTACCAATATATGATCGAAAAAAGCATCGAAAACAGTTAATTTCGTCGAAATTTCTATTTTTTTTCTGTATTTTTGGCATGTTTACGAGATGTGATCGGAAAAACCATTGAAAACGGATAATTTCATGAAAAATTTCAATTAGTTTTAACTATTTTGCCTTTGTTTTCGTGATTTTGCCAAGATATGATCGAAAAACGTATCGGAAAAGGGAAAAATTTACCGAAATTTCAATTTTTTCCCTCTATTTAACCTTAGTTTCCGAACTTTTGCCAAGTTATGATCGAAAATTTTTACCTCTATTTTGCCTTAGTTTTTAAGATTTAGTCAAGATATGATCGTAAGAAGCATCGACAACGGATATTGTCACCGAAATTTCAATTTTTTTCGTCTATTTTGCTTTCGTTTCAGTGATTTTGCAAGATATGAACGAAAAAAGCATCGAAAACGGATAATTTCACTGAAATTTCCATTTTTACCTCTATGTTGCCTTAGTTTTCGAGATTTTGCCAAGATATGATCGAAAAAATCATCGAAAACTGATATTTTCACCAACATTTCAGTTTTTTTCCTCTATTTTGCCTTAGTTTTCGAGATTTTTTTGCAGGATATGATCGAAAAAAGCATCGATAACGGATAATGTCACCGAAATTTCCATTTTTACCTCTATGTTGCCTTAGTTTTCGAGATTTTGCCAAGATTTGATCGAAAAAATCATTGAAAACTGATATTTTCACCAATATTTCAGTTTTTTTTTCTGTTGCCTTAGTTTTCGTGATTTTGTCAGGATATGATCGAAAAAAGCATCGAAAACGGATAATTTCACCGAAATTTCAATTTTCTTTGTCTATTTTTTCTTCGTTTTCGTGATTTTGCCAAGTTATGATCGAAAAAATAATCGAAAACGGATAATTTCACCGAAATTTCAAATTCTTTCGTCTAGTTTGCGTTATTTTTTGGCATGTTATCGAGATATGATAAAAAAAGCATTGAATACGGATAATTTCACCGAAATTTCAATTTTTTCACTATTTTTCTTTAGTTTCGTGATTTTGCTGTTATATGATCGAAAAAAGCATCGAAAACGGATAATTTCACCGAAATGTCAATTTTACCACTATTTTGCTTTTGTTTTCGTTATTTTTCCAAGATATGATCGAAAAAAGAATTTACGAATGCTCTCACTTTTGATGTCTATATTTTATGTTGATGGCCAGAAAACATGCAGCCATCAGGATCCCAATAATTGATGCAGCAGCCAGGCACACAAAGATAGGCAGATGTACTTTTCCTTGCTCTGTGAGGACCAAAGTCCGATCTTTAGGTGGCCCTCCACCACCCCTCCATTTCACAGGGTAAACGGTGTCCACTCCACCCTTGGGGTCGGGAATAGCTCCTGGTTGAGGGCCAATTTCCAGATGTCCAGTGGTTGCGTCAAATTCCCCGATTTTCACTTCTTGTCCATCTGAAGATGAAAGAAAGGTATTTCATGATTCAAGAGAAGTGTGAATTGCACATCGGTTCAAAGTTCTGATGAGACTAGGCTGAACCTTTCCACTAAATAAATTACAATTTAAAAGTTGCCGTGAAGGCAGAGAGAACAATGAATAATATTTATATATTATTTATAAACCTCTGTTTTCAGTGACCAACGCTTTTCTCCCTTCACACCGCATCAAAAAATATAAATGGCATTTTAAAGATAAAATTTCCCGTTTTCTGCTAAAAATAGAACATCAAATGAAAATTGCACCACTTGGTAAAGAAATTGAGTTAAAATTTCAAATTACTCTTAGAGTTTCATTACTTATATGTAGATATCGATATATATTGATACAAACGGAAAGAGGCAGTGAAGGTACCTCAAAGATACTTGGGATAGGAAAAAGCTAAAAAAATTATCCCCTGTGGCGTATCAAAGAATTGACTTAAATTTTAAACTCAAACTCTCACTCACACAGATTCTTTAAACTCTAATGAATTCATGAATATTTAAACAGAAAAGGACATTGCAAGTAAATTACAGGCCTGCGACTACGAAAAAAGAACTTTTTCTCCGATAGGAAATAGAGGTAAACTGAATTAATCTATATATATAAAAATGAATGTGTGTCTGTCTGTCTGTACTCGATAGATTCAAAAACCATACATCCAATCGTCGTGAAAATTTGGGAAATTATTACGTATATCCTCGGGAAGGTTTTTGTAAATTTTTATTTTAATCGGAGTACTCAGTTCGACTCCAGAAGGAAAAACTGTTTCCATAAGAAATACTTGTAAACTTCGATTTTATCACTTGCATGCTTCCTTTTTTTTGCAAAATTAAATTAGAAATAACCAACGTATGGATTTAAAATTAGCACCAAAAGAAGGGAAATTGAATAAAGTTTCTTATTTTGGTCATGAAATACAGTTTGCGATCAGAAATTACGAGAATTTGAATAATTAGATGATAATTTTTATGAATTTTGAGGCTATAAACAAACTATTTCTCAGTTACGACGAATGCGATTGTTGAATTTTCTCATAAGAACACATTGAGAATTTATTCCAGTATTCAAATGATGTTTGTTTATAGCAACGTAAATATTTACGTATATTATCGTGGAGTGAACGGTTTTTGATATTTAATGAAAATGATATTTTGATAAATTCAAGAGATTGTATGTACTGCACAACTTGGTGAGTTGATGACGTTACCGACTTTGATTACAAATGTCATATATTTTTAACATTTCAATTTATGTTATGTCTTTGACGAGACTGAATTTCATTTTTAGGTCTTCTTCAGTTGAATATGTGTTCTCTTTGAGATTTGCGAGATGCGAAGTGTAGAGTAGCACATAATTTAGCATATCTTACTCCGAACTGAAAAGGTACTATGATGATATATTTTCTTATATACCGAATGAAAGTAATGTAGATAGTATATATGATTTCATTATAATAGCCTTGCAACGCGAATAGCTGCCTGCCATTCAAATTGCGAATGGATTTTCTACGGGAAAAATAGAAGTACGATACATAAATTGATCCCATTTGGGCAGAATTTATATTTTTCAATTATTGTTTAAATATTAAAAATTATATTAAAATTTAAAATATTTTAAATTCGTAAATTGTATTTCTTTTAAGATTTCAAAAAATTAATTTAAATTACAAAAAAGAACATCAATGCATTTGACGTTCGATTTTTCGCCAGCAAATTCTAATAAATACAAAAATGCAGTCAAAAAACTTTTGCAATTATTAATACGAGAATAAATTATTAATACGTGAATAAATAAAAATATTATTAATATCCAGCTGAAGAAAATAATTGGAAATACGTTTTATTTAACCCTACACCAAAGCGAAGTGCCATTGGTCTACAAATCAAGCAAAAAGGAGAAGAGAAGAATGATCATTAGAAACGAGTGAACAGAGGCAAGCAAGGCAAGAAAGAGGTCACACTTCTCTAAACACAACAACGTGTGAACGGGTACAGCTAGTTAATAATATAATTTTTTGCACAGAAAATTGAAATTATTAAACATTTCTTAAAGTGCTCCTATGTCAAGAATAGCAGACGAGCACTAAGAGCAGGCAAAGTTTACTTATTGAGAATACAATGAATTTATCCTTTATCCTAATTCTGGTCAATTTTACAAAAGAAAGAGTTATTCCGAGTTACTCTGTCGCCCACTTACCTTTAAGTTGTTGTTTCGCCATCTGCTCCATTCCTCCTTCGGTGAAGTCCAATACATTCTTTCAGCATTAACTTCCTTCATATTGGTCGCATGGGCAATCTTCCGTTATTCTATTTAACTGTTCCTTTGTATGTGTACTTCAAAAGTGGACTATTACAGTTTCGCCTTTTCTAGAGTTAGATCCCTTCTGTCACCAACCCCAGTAGCAGAGAAAGTTGTCACAACGTTGTATCAACATTACAATGGAAAAAATGTAACGTTGACAAATGTTACGTAATGTTGATGCAACTTTGATACAACGTTAAAGTTCCCAGGAATCAACGTTGCCACAGCGTTACCACAATGATGTCTTAACGTTGCTACAACGTTGTCACAACATTAACGTTGATGTCACAAAGACAACGTTGTATCAACGTTACAATGAGAAAAACCAAATGTTGCCATAATGTTACCAAATGTTGTCACAAGGTTACATAACGTTAATGCAATGTTGATATAATGTCAACGTTGTATCAACGTTGATACAACTTCAAAGTTCCCAGGAATCAATGTTGTCTTAACGTTGCTATAATGTTGTCACAATGCTAACATTAATGTCACAAAGTTTATAATGTTGATATTTCTTTTCTTCTTTCTCTCATTTCTGAATTTCCCATACTTTAGCCACTCCTGAACGTAGTCTCTAATATTTGCTTGTATTTCTTCCTCTCTCCATTTCGATATCCTTACTGTATAAAAAAGCAATATTTTAGATAAAGTTGTGGGCACATCATAAGTTTTGATTTGGCATAGTAAATACAAGAACACACAAAATTCCTTGGTCAAATTCAATGTAGCTGTCCAGTTAGAAATTCCTTATTGCTAGTGTGGAACATGGCAATGTGGAACTTAAGTGGACAGCCACAAGACGTTTGCCACAGTCCATGAGGACGATGTAGAACAAAAGTCCAATGTGGATGCTAACATGTGGAACTAATGTGGAACTAAAGGGCACCTCTGCCTATTTTCAACCTAGGCTCTTGCTATAGGTTATAACCTATTGGGAATCTTCAAATACCAATGTGTCGTCCATAAAAACAAATTTATTTCAAGTATTTTTGAAATAACATATCTAAAAGAAGTTATAAATAAAAAAACAATTAAAAGCATGCATAGCTTATGCGCTACTATTCATTTCTTGGGTCATATTATTATATCATACTCATTATTTGGGCTGTTAAGATTTCTTAGTAATTGAAAGAAAAATAAAAATTATATTAATGAAATGTCATCAAAAGGGTACAAAAATGAGCCACTTTAGTTTTCAGCATTAAACTAGGTTAAGCCAATTAAATTGTTTTAAATCATTGATAACGAATTTCCTATTTAATATTCAGTGTCTTGAAGAAGGTAATAGAAAAAAACCTTTTATCTCGTGAATCAAAAAAACTTAATCAGTAGCTTTATTATTTGAACATAGAGAGAAATATAAATAGTTGGCAATATACATTAAAAAGTTAACCAGTATACAGATACTCATATGAGATGGTTGCAATACAATAATCACAGAATTAAACAAGAAACCAAAATAAATTAAGCAATAAGAAAGTTGCGGCAAATCTGGATGCTCCTTAGTAATTAGCAACTGATATTTGATGGAACTTTCTGAAACATAGTATTTTTGTAATGCGATATAAGTGCACAAAAGATAGGGAATGAAGTGCAATAGTTTGTGCTACATCCATAACTTTTACTGAATTATAACATTTTTTCACAAACTTTTTCGGGATTTAAGTTTTGATTAAACTATTTGGAATAACAAAATTATTTTTCAGAATTTCTAATACTTTTTAATAAACGGCCACATATTTTTAGCAAACTGGTAGGAGCCAAGTGAACTGTGATGAAAGAAAGATCAACCACTTTATATTATTATAATATTTCAAAAACTTTTATAAGAAATAATGCCAATCATCTACTTATATGCCATGGCAGCTAATTGATTAGGTATGAGAAAAGGTAAGAAAAAAAATATTGCTTGAAAACCAGAGGACACAAAATCACTGATAGGTTAAAGATAGATCAAGCAGGCATACTCACAAGATGTGAAGTGGTGGACCATAGACGTTTATAAAAGTAATCCTTTCCAAAAAAATATTAATGTCTAAGATTTATTGATTATGTGTCATTATAATTGTAGGAGTTGAGGGGTAAGTATACTTACCCCTCAAATTACACAAGGCACTCTGTGAAAATTAAAAGACTCTTGAAGTACTCCATCAGAGGAAAAGTTTGGAAAACCCTGGTAAACGGAGGAAGGAGAATTCAATTCATAAGCTCCTTCAAGTGACAAAAAATTTTTTGTCTTTAGGTTGAGTGTTATTGTGAGCAAAAACTTATCATAAAATGTTAAAAGTAATTTAAGATCTAAAAAATGATTTTTAACTGTTTGGAATTGATGTTTAGGGAGCCTTAGGACATTCAAAAGGATAATTTATTGAGGCAAGACATTTTCTCTTGTCACTATTTCTTAAGTATAATTGAATTTATTGGAGAAGTCTTTGTCTTATTATAAACTATTTATAACTACATATAAATACTTATAATGTATGAATTAGAACCTGTGTATCATAGAAATTAATTTTATTTCACATATTTTAAAATTTATTAACAGATCAATAAGTCAACAGGTCAATCACAGAAAAACTATTGGCCTCAAACATTTAATTTAATGAATTAAAGCAATTATATGCAAACAGTTGAATGTGATTTAAATGTACAGAACTAAATATTAAGTTTATAATTTCAGGTTAACTCACAATTAATCAAATACACTGTTCCATGAAAACCAATATTTTCAGTGTTCTGAGGAATAATGAAATTTTTTTAAGCTTGCAAAAATTTTAAAAAATCAAAATCATGATTATTTCAACTTAAAGATTAAGTTTGAGTGATTGGAAAACATGAAATAAATTTTTATACTAAAAAACTAAATTAAAATATTACAATTGTATGCAAATAGAATTTAATATACCTTGAAGAAACTTGGGAAAAATTTAATTGAACTACATGGCAAAAATAGAAAATATTTATAATAATTCTGGCTAATTTGCATAGAGAAAGACTTAATAACCAAATCTTAAAAAAATTTGGCTAAATTAGTGGCTTTACTCTGAATTAAATATGATCAGAACAAGAAAAGGCATACAAAGCATATGTCATGTTATGTAGGACTCTTAACTTTGCTGATACATATCATACAACTACTCTCTATCAATGACAAAGTAGATTAGATTAAATGCACTACTCATGGCATTCATCAGTCATAAGCATGAAAAACTTAGTCATTAGAATTAACTAGCACCTACTGCAGTTATCATATGCAAACTGAAATAAAACAGAAGAAAGATAAAGTAATTTTTACCAAAGCTGCAGCAATAATTGTATTAATCTCAATTCAACTCAAAATTCTCATCAAAGAAGAGTGACTGACATCATAATTATAACCTCACCCTACACATTACACCTACAAACTCAATTAAATAGCTGATTGGCACATTAACAAATATGTAATCTTTTGATTCCTGGCATTTACTAACTTTGCATTGATACAAAGTTAAAGTCACAATAATTTAAGTATTCACTTGATGCAGCTCCAAAAAATTAGAACAATCAACTTGCTATTCTATCATGATGTCAAGCAATTCCAACCCACCAATGGAAATATCTCAGAAAATATTATTTCTTTATGAAAAAACTGGGAAAAGGTTAAAAAACCTATAAAACAGTCCTTGAGAAGAAGTGAAGGAGAAAAAGTCTGCCGCAGCCAGGACTCGAACCAGGAACTTCCACTTACCGGGCAGATGCTTTAGCCAATTAAGCTACTGCGACAGAACGTTCTCCCCTTCACTGTGTATGTGTATCATGTGTATTTTCATCACTCACATACTTCGCCATTCCTGGCCTCTGGAAGTCCGCTGTGATGGTGCGGTGACATCTTAGATGTCCTGCGTGTGTGCAGGAGTGGTGCCAGCTTCGATGGATCCTCCACAGCACACCTTGCAATCATAGCATCAGAAAGTGAAGGGGAGAACGTTCTGCCATGGTAGCTTAATTGGCTAATACATCAAGTGAGTCCAAGTAATCTCACTCTCATTTAAACCACAATAATTGAACAGTAAAACTGCCTGGGGTGTCGAAATCTGTATAAGGTTCAGCTTTAAAACTTCCTATTTACCTCCTAAATCATATGCTCCACAGCCCGGGCAGTAAAGGGTTTGCCAAAGCGATAAGGTGTTGTTTGACATGATTGTAATTTGTTAGCCAGACCCCAGATCCGGGTTCGAGTCCTAGCTGCGGCAGACTTTTTCTCCTTCACTTCTTCTCAAAATTCAAGCATGTGTATCATGTGTATTTTCATCGCTTACAAAACAGTCCTTGATGATTAAAATTGAGAGTAGCATTGCTTTAATCATAGCTTGATATCACATAAGTAAATTTAATCTTTCGATCTTATTTTTAATTACAATATTGGACCCATCAAACTAAAATCCCATAAACTGTAAACTAAATTTCCAACAGCTAACTACCTTTGAAAAATATAAAATTAATCAATGATCTGACCAATTAAATTAAATTCTCAATTAAGTAACTTATTCATTGCCAAAATGTATAACATTTCGATTAAAATGCATATCAATAGATGAATTAAAAAAATAACAATCAAATAAAGTTAAAAGTGTCATTGATACGGTTCATACCTAATCCTCATTGTAGAAAATGCAAATCAAAATCAAATCTTAAGCTATCACCTTTTCATTAAATAATTTATAAGTCAACAATTATTTAGTTGACTGCTACATTCTAGCAAAGTCAACAGAGTGAATTTAAAACACTAATTAAAATTCTCTAGAATGGAGATATCTCAGAAAAAAGTTATTACTTTATGACAATGATGGAAAATGTTTACTAATCTATAAAACCTGATGACTGAAATTGAAAGTAGCATTGCCATAATATTCTTTCAGTATTAAGTAAATGCTAAATTCATCTTTGAAGGCTTTGCAATCTTTCTTTTAATAGCAGTTAAATACTTCCAACTAGAAACCCACAATGGTCAAATTAGTTTCCCTCAAAAATATCAATGATGCAACAAATATGAATCAATCATCATCAAAATCTCCACAAATTAACTTATTAAATGCCAAAATTTATGAAATGTAAACTGTAGGCTCCATACCTCTTCTCTATAGTATGTTACACAATGAGTACATTTTTAAATTCGTTGATGGATCCATCGATGGAATCACATATCCATCAATCTATTTTTAAAATCGGCAATGAATCCATCAAACCACATTTTTATTCACTGGTGGATCTACAATACTTTCCACCATGGTTGATTGCTTCCATTGTGATTAATTCCTAATTAGCTGATAATATAAGAATAGATAAGAGCCAATGGTTCTCATGACAGCAGTCATTCAAGTGTAAATTTCCATAACCATATGGAGTTTGTAAGAGTAGCGTGTTTTTATGTGGCCGAAATTACAGGCGTAAGGACAAAGAATGGTACAGAAATCAGTTTGTATAAAAGGTTGGACCACATCACGCACACACCCTGCAAGAGCTCCTGATGCAGGAGCCTGGATGCCTGAGGAGGGGATGCCTGAGTGTGTCCACTCAGTTGGATAGCACTCAAAAAACCTCCCGCCAGATCAACCGCTGCTTGTGCCATGAGCTCTGAGCCGTTGGCAGGAGCAAAGGGGGCATCACAATCCCATAGAAAGCCAGTAAATGACACATTACAATTGGGAATATTACGTATTTATAAATGCAACAATTGCCAAACAAAAACATCCATGGGCTGTTTATGTTTCAACAGAGTTTAAAGAATTATGGAGATTCAAAAAAGTTGCATATTCAACAATTGCAATATTGCCAACAGAAGACCAACCAACAGATTGTTCTTAAACTCATCAGAAATCGAGAATCCATTGAAGTAAACATTGTTGCAATCCATCGTTCATCAGACTGAAAAATTTAAAACCATGCCCAATTGCTGTAACTGAAAATTGAGATATTAATTCATTGAATGAGCAACCTGTGAAAAAAAGGCATATACATAAGCATGGAATTAGAGAAAAGAAACCTTAGATAACAACGGAAATGTTATATAAGATGGAAGAAAGAAGGAAGTACATACAAAAATAGGAGTGGGGAAGAGAACAAAGCAATGTACGGCAGACTGAACAATGAATTAAGGAGAGAAGCACATAAGGCGAGAGAAAACTGGCTCAAAGAGCAATGCAATGGTATCCAAGATCTTGAGAAAAGAGGCAAGTATCATATGGTGTATAAAAGTGTGAGAAATTTTGAATGGGAGGGCAAAGGAAGAAGTAAAATGAGAGCGATGTTGAGCAAAAATGGAAAAGATATGTTTGGTGAAAAAGAAGTAAGAAAAAGGTGGAAGGAGTATATGGAAGACCTGTATAAGGCAAGGGAGAAACCAGATATTGCGGACATAGAAAGAGAGCTGGAGGTAGAAGAGGAGGAGAGAGGCCCAAGAATAATGAGATCGGAGATAATACAAGCAATGAAGAACATGAACAATGGAAAGGCAACAGGAATAGACGAACTGCCAATAGAATTCTTTAAGTGTTTAGAGGGTGAGGGTGTAAAGGAAATAGTAGAATTGTGCAATAAGATCTATGATACTGGAATAGGGCCGAGTGACTTTGTCAAGACAATTATGGTGCCAATCCCAAAAAAAGCAGGCACCAAAAAGTGAGAGGAACACAGAACAATAAGTATCATAGCCCATGCTGCAAAAATACTACTGAGGGTTTTGAATCAAAGACTCCTAGGAGTAATGGAAAATAATATAGGAGAGGAAAAATTTGGCTTTAGAAGAGGAAGGGGCACTAGAGAAGCTATTGGTCTATTGCAAATAGTTGGAGAAAGATACCGGGAAAGAGGAAAAGGAGTAAGCTTATGTTTCATTGATTTGGAGAAAGCTTTCGACAGGGTCAAGTGGGATAAGTTAATGGAAATTCTTAAAATTAAGAGAGTAGATTGGAAGGACAGGAGACTGATCAGGGAATTGTATAGAACCCAGAAAGTGGCAGTGAAAGTTAATGGAAAATTGACAGAGTGGATGGAATTGGGTCGAGGGGTAAGACAGGGCTGTTGTCTTTCACCAACATTATTTAACTTCTATATTGAGGATATGATTAGCAACACCCTGGATGAGGAAAAAGGGATAAGTATTGGAGGAAGAGAAATAAAATACATCAGATTTGCTTATGATATGGTTATCTTGGCCAATGACAACCAGGCACTCCAAGGAACGATAAGTTGTTTAGAAGAAGAAATGGAAAAATATGGGATGAGAATAAATGCTAGTAAAACAAAAGTTATGAGAGTGAATGACAGAGAAGATGTTGAAACAAATGAGGGTAGAAGAATAGAGCAGGTTAAAAGGTATAGATATCTGGGGAGCATGCTGACGGAGGATTGGAAGAGCAGTACGGAGATCAAGACAAGAATAGCTATGGCAAAGGAATCCTTCTATAAGAAGAGAAATGTGCTGTGCAGTAGTATTAATCTAGAACTGAGGAAGAGATTGGTGAAATGTTATGTATGGAGCGTTATGTTATATGGATGCGAAACATGGACCTTGGGAAGAAAAGAGAAGGATAGGATTGATGCTTTTGAAATGTGGGTGTGGAGGAAGATGGAGAGAATAAGATGGGTGGATAGAATAAGTAATGATGAAGTGCTTAGAAGAGTTGGGGAGGAAAGAACATTACTCCGCACAACACGGAAAAGAAAAGGAAGCTGGATTGGACATGTTGTAAAAGGGAAGGGGATTCTAACTTCAGACATTGAAGGAACGATGGAAGGAGAAAAGAGAAGAGGAAGAAGATAGCTGAAATTAATAGATGAAGTGAAGAGAGGAGGATACAAGAAGACCAAGGAGGAGGCCCAGGACAGGTTTAAGTGGAGACGGTTGTGGTGTGTGGGACCTGCCGACAGGCAGAACACCAGAAGATGATGACATAAGCATACGAGGGTCTTACATAAGTAACTTATTTGACCAAACGAATTGAATAAAAGAACAAAAGCTAAAACAAATATTAGGTCAATGAAAGGGTTTTAAATGTGTAAACTATTATCAGAGCAATGCTCCAATACACTTATCAATCAAACCACAGGATTTGATTAAAAAATTATTTATTATAAATTCAATATTTCATTATTCCCAGGCATACAACACTTTAATGAAGATGATTAGCTGCTCAAATTCTGATTAAAGTGTACTGTTGTTTTGGACAGTTTTTAGATACCTTAGTAACATTCTGAACATATTAACAAGATTTGACATAAATTTCAGCCCTCAGAAACAAGAAGGTGAATGAAGAACTGTTCATCATAATTTCTAATTGACACATATTTTTGATAATTCATATATCTTTAAATAAAGGTCTCTGATTTGTCTTGTCATTTGCATCTCCTAACAAAGTATAGAATTAACATTCAACATTCTTTACGCATTTAAAGTAACCCATGGCAATAACAGGAACATATTCAACAATTTTTAGTATAATGATCTCAATATTCTATATTTATAAACATTTTCTTAGGTTTGGCTTATGATAAAGGGATGGTAAACTTAGTTTTTCATTGAACTCTAAAAATTTCTTCATTTGATCAAATAAAAAATATTCAGTGAAATAAAATAAAATTTCGCATTATGAAAGGTAAATGAAGGCATCTGAGAAGGAAATTCAGGTATCAATCTTCTTTTTGGTTCATTCTTAAAGTATTAATAAATTTAAAACATATTAAAAACATACAATTTCCTTTCCAGAGGCATTACAAGGTTCATTTCACTTTGAAGATCTTTGAGAAATTGAAAGTAAGGCTTTTTTAAGAGAATATTAAACATATAATGCTCATTTTTACCAGAAAACATATTGTATGCCATTGCTTTGAATGAATCCTTTACTTCTACTGTCTTTTGATTAACAGCCAACTGAAGTTACCTATCCTTATGACTTCATAGAGCCTTTCTTGCCCAAATTATGTATGAACTTTCAATGAAATTTGCTGCTTTAATTAAATAAATTTTATGAAATTTACTTTCAATTTACTTTTATGTGATATTGAAATTGAAGTGCTCCAAAAGTTTAAAGTATTACTGTGCTTTAAGATACATAGAACACATTATGGAAGCTGATTGATGACCAGTAAAATAATGAATATACCAAAATATAGGAAGAAATGTAAAATAAATACCATGGTAAACAATAAGAGGATACTTTTGTGGTCTGCATATGGATTATGTTCAAAATCTTATCAATCCTGCACAGCATATTCATTTTTTAAGATATATAAGCTATTGAAGTTACCTGTTTTATTTAGTTCTGCTGAGTTTCAGGAAGAAAATTGTAGACCAATCATTCCCTAATCTTCACTTACTTATCAATGAAATTGAGACCTCTATCTCAACTCTTCTTATAAACCAGAAATTAATTTGAACTGTCCTTTGATTTTTCCAATGAACTCATAGAAAATGGATGCACTGCTTGTTTCTTTTTGTACCAGTTTAAGACTCACTCAACTAAGAAAAAGAATAACACTAAATTGAGCCAAGTCAGAAACAAATTTTTAAATTTGTTTTATGAGTACACCTGCCACTACTATTGATGCATTTGGATATAAATTCTTTCAAGATGTATTTGAGCAAGGTTTTTCATACACAGAATTGCACCAGAGACTTCCTTGAACCATTCCACTATTATGTGCTTTGTTAGTCTTTGCATTCTAATATCAGAAGCATTACATTTAATTTGAACATTTTTACAGAATCTGGCAACATCACCATCAGGATATTTAGAAATAAAATATATTTCTAAACATTCTCAAGAAATAAATGTATTTGCTTAATGTTCTTCTATCTTCACACCAAGGTTTGGACTTAACACTACTAACCACCCATGCAAACCAGGTAAATCAATAATGCAATTCCTCATAAGACATGGTAAATGTTATCATCCTGGGTTATCGTTGAATAACAAAGATAATTGACATTAATGCATAGGAAAAGCAAGAATAATAAATGATTTTCAATTAAAGAAAGATAAGTAATTTAAAAATAATTCCTCAAAAAATAATATTTCATATTTACATTTCTTGATGGCAATATACTGTTTTAAATGTCAATGTTGATTATCAATAAATATATACTACAATTCATCTTTAATAAACAAATCCTGACAGATGAATTAGTTTTGTAACTTAAAAAAATTGCCTGCTTGATAAGATACTTCTTATCTTTAATTTTATTTCCTTAGAAATAATTAAATAATAAAAAGGAAAGTTATTTAAATTTCTAAAATTATAGATAATTTTTCAGGCAATTCAATTGCAACTGAAGTACAGTCCTGTCCAAAATTACCGCAACACCGGCCGTAAGGATCGCTAGGGAGGTGCTGCGCTAATTTTTGCCAGGAGTGTACATTGAGGAATATTTAATGAAATATTCATGAAAAATGTGTTACCTTAATAATGATGATGTTATTTCAGAGATTCTTGTCAAAACGTTTTTCAATGGAAATAAAGTGGTTGGTTGCAGCATAAATATAAATTAACAAATTTCATTAAAAGTTTTAAATATGCCCAGTAATCAAAAATCTCAACATGGGTGGCCAGAAAGAACTAATATGTACTCAATTGCAGTCTTTTCGGTCGCTTTCTTCATGCAGAAAATGTTTGGGATAGATTATACAGAACAAGACAGCAAAAGATACACTACTTATGTACCCCAAAAGACATCAAATTTAAGGAATGGAACATCTTTGTTTGATATGTTATAGAGGAGAATGCTTAATCACTTAACATAAACAAAGCTCAGGAAAACAATCAGCTTCCACAGCAATACTTAGCATACAGACCAGATTCTTACCTGAGGATTTGCTTTCCTTTGTCATCTTCCTATCACCAGGATCTATTCTACTGACCCTCACCGAAAGATTACTTTCTGTTCATATTTCCACCCAACACTAAACATTTGTGCTACCTGGGGTGGAGTCTTCATTTTAAACAATCAACCATATTTCAATAGGTTTCTTCAGTTTTTTAACTTTTTGAGCTCCTGATATTGCTAACAGGTTCTTCTGAAGGGGCTGTCCCTTTTGCCATTTTGAGCATTTGTAACAATTCCCTCATTTGTTACTTTGAATTTTCTGGATCTAACAAAAAAAGAGCATGGAATTCTTGCTTTTCTTTTCAGTTTTGTAATTAAAAAGCAACAATTCCAGCTCCGGATGTTTCATTCACACAAACACAACAAGAGAGAAAGATTTTCTTTAAGTACATGAAGAGTCTCTCTTTTTTCTCTTCTAGATACTGAAAACTAAGCATATTAAAACTCCTTCTTTTTCTGTCTCCTCAGTTCACCTTCACCAAAAACAAAATGATTTTAAAAGCTGTTTTCTGTGTACACCATTTCCTTTTAACACACTTTTCTTCTCACTAGGGCAACAAATTGAAAGACGAAAGTATTTAATGGAATGAGAAACACAACAAATCACAGATACTCAACTATGTCACACTTGATAGAAATGTTTGGGCATGATGCAATTGAATACGAGGTCCCACCACTGCTTGAACTTCCCCCTCCACCCCTCCTACTCTTATGACGCTCACTTAAGAGCTTTTGGAATATGGGAAGAATGGCTAAGTCGAGATCTGCATCACTAGAACCATTATTGTTCATCCCTCTATTGTTATTGTGGTTCTGATGGTGGTGACCAGGTGTCACCCCTGGTCCATGAGGACAGCACTTTGTGGCCTGGTGGCGATGGCATAGGCGGGCCACATCTGGAGTGCTTTGCACATGTCCCAAAGGTATTGTACTACTTTGACCACGTAGTGACCCAGCTGCCCTCTCTCGGCTACGCTCAGAAACAGAGCGTTGAATCATGCTCACATCTTCCTCTGAGAAATGGAAGATATTATTAACAATGTAGCAAAAGAATGGTTTCCATAAAATTACAACACTCTGCTAGTGTTTCGTAGTGATTGCTTTACAGATCTTTCATTGAAAATTTTGAAAGACAGTCCAATACCTTATGTGAGTGACAGTAAAATAATGCTGAATTTTTAGCACACAAGCAATCACAAAATTTATCAATTAATTCCTCATTTCTTAGATTACAGTGAATGTTAAAATGTGTACTAGATGGAAATGGAAAATTGCTGCAATTCATTCAAAACAGCAACTTTACTCCTTTCAAAGAAAACAAAACTTAAGTCTCTCAATTTTGAACAGTTAATTAGACATAAATACTCATTGCCATCTGATTCTGACAAGAAATCAATTTTTTCAAAATATCATATATATTCATATTATACTTGCAAGATCTACAAGGCCTAACCAGAAACTAAATCTTCCGATACCATTTGGCTTTGGTTTCAAAATAGAAAACTCTTCATTTATGACAGGTATTCATTGCTGTTATTTAATATAATCTCTATTTTATTCCAAGCATTCCAGAATTTAGACAATAGGTTCTTAATTAATATTTAAACCATTATCACTTCTAGATCTTTGCATATAAATTCAATTCTGCAACCAATTTGTTTGTCAAAAAATACATAGGATTAAAGTAATGAATATAGATAATAAATTGCTTTTTCAGTTTTGAAGCAGCAGTTTGATTCTTTGGATCATTGGGGAACTAAATTTTCATTGCACATACATTTGTCAAAAGTTTAGCAAAAATTAACTGTATAAATTTGTGACAACATTACACATTGCTAGAATTTGAGCTCTTTTTAGCCCAAAGAAAGACACAGGTAAGGTTTACATACATGAATTCTCTACCTTTAGGCAGGTTCATGTGCATTCAAAAATCCCTAATTAACTCCATCTCCTTCATTTCCTTATGGTTAACCCCTCCCCTTAGGTTGTCCAAAATCTTTTGTCTTTGTCTTCATAAATTGAGCACAAGTTCCCTCTGTATTTTTCCCAAAATTCTACCCTCAATTACAGTCTTTACCAATCCCTATCCCCACAATATTTTACCCAACCATTTCTTCTGTCAATGCTGAATCACATCTATAAAAGCCCTCTCCTCCCCAACCATCTCCAGCAACTCTGTGTTTTTTACTTTCTCCATATACGAAGTATAGAGAAAGTATTGTTTTCATGAAAAAAATTGACTTCGAGATTTCAACGGAAATACATGTTTTGGGGTCCCTAGAAGACGTTTTGACCATTTTTGGAATGATGCCTGTGTGTATGTGTGTGTGTGAGTGTGTGTGTGTGTATGTATGTGTGTCTGTGCTTGTGGGCGCTCTAACGTGAAAACTATTAGTAATATCAATACCAAAATTCATATATAGTACTGTGGTGTGTGCTGTCAGAGTTGATTAGTTTTTAGAGTAAATCGGTTATCCGGAAGTTGAGCTTCATTCATCGAAGCTCATTTCCAGTTTTCACAATATCTCCGTAAATATGATATAAAGGTATATTTTATACCTTATAAAAGTTTTAGATAATGTAATTTACTATAACTTTTGAATTTAACATATTTTTGTATCACCGGTTGATTAGGAGTTATTCGTGAAATACCGATAAACCGGAAGTAGCTGTTATGTACTTTGTGGGTGCTCTAACATTGAAAGTATTAGTCGGATCGACACCAAATTTCATATATAGTATTTTGATTAGTGTTGTTAGAGTTGATTAGTTTTTGGAGTAAATCAGTTAACCGGAAGTCGAGCTTCATTTTTCAAAGCTCATATCCGGTTTCCAAAATATCTCCATAAATATTATATTTAGGTATAAACTATTATTTAAAAAAGTTTTAGAAAATGTAATTTACTATAACTTTTGTATGAAACATATTTTTGTATCACTGATTGTGTAGGAGTTATTTGTGAAATACTGATAAACCAGAAGTTGCTGATTATGTACGTTGTGGGCACCTGGGGCGAAAGGCCATTTCATCGTTTTTCATCGAACATGTCACGAAAAACATTATTTATAATGCTTGTGACGTTAAAGATAATATGATATAAATTAATCACTCATCTTCCAAGTTTAGATTGAATATAGAGTTCGAAAATACTGTCGTAGATAAATATTTACATCTTATATATGGAGAAAGTCATGTGCTGGCCACATCAGATTTTTTCCTATCAACCCAACTTACTTTTTCCATTCTATGCCATACCCGCATTTTTAAGGCATTCAAACGCTTGACTTCTTCCTTTCTTAATGTCCACATTGGGAAAGCATAAAGATAAAATATTATATGGCTGAGATTACAATTATTTTCACTCACCTACATCCTGTATAGCTCTGGATACATTCGGCGAAGAGGCACCCTTACTTCCATACCCTCCACTATCTAGGCCATCATCTGAGACATGCCCGCTGTCTCTTTTGCTACCAACATACACTCCTTGCCTACCGTCCAGAATTCTTCCACTTCCCCTCCTACCACTCAGTCCAGCATACATGTCTGCATGCCCTTTGTCTCTTATGTATGGATCATCCAGTATAGATGGGTTAGAAAAGGAGGGAGGAGGAGGTGGATGCGAGAAGCCCGTTTCTATCGGGTATGTTGGTATTCTATGAGTCTCGATGGCTGGGAAATGCGTCTGATGCCTGTAAGTTTGTGCTGCCTCCATGTGATGCTGCTCATGCTCTTTCTCCTCTTCCAAAAGCACAGGGTTTGCAAACTCAGCTGGCACAGGAGGTGTGAAGTCTGGCGGTAAGGGATCGAGATTGGATTGGTCCACCACCTGAGGTGGCATTTGACTGGGGATTATTGTAAATGGAACACTTGTGCGACGTTGGTGTCTGGTGGCGGATGCAGATTTAGTGCGACCTTGCTGAAGATGTGATTCACTTATCAATGTTGGTGCAGCACTTGAGCGACGTCCGGAAGAGATGGAATGTGGAGGAAACCTGAGTTTCCAGAAAGAAGAATAATTGGTGGAATAAATATGAAAAGACCATAAGTTTCATTAATTAAAGACTCCAAATTAGCATTGTGTTGAACTCTAGAATACATCATCTCATATTTATCAAGATAGCAACAAAGTTATTACTATCATTCTTAAGAATACTTTTAATTTGAATTGTCAAATGAAATCATAGTTATGTGATATAAATATACATTCAAAATGTTATATCATGATGCCTTTTTAATATATTAGAATGCGAAATCAGATGAATTCAAATTATTAATTTTAATGAATTAAATCAGAAAATATTTACATGAAATTCATACTACCCAATCATACATAAGTAGGAGGAACACTTCACATAAATGAAATCAGCCCAAAAAACAGTTGTAAATGTCAGAAGACAAAAATTTATGAATAAAAGAAATTATTTGAATAATTCAATAAATATTTTGGATTGAACTAAAGCAGCAACAGTTTGCGTATGAAACTGTATTTTATAACTTGCAGAGCAGTCACATAAACATTCTCCTAATATAATCATTTGACTCCACATAGATATTCATCATTCAGCCCCTATGAAGGAAAAAGTATATTCAAACATGCTGTTTAAATATTTCAAAAAGAAGAATACTTATTTTTCAGCATTAAATAACAGAAAATATTTGGAAAGAGAAATATGTGTATGTTCTTGTAAGGTAAATGTCATAATTCCCTAGTCATTCTTAATGGAGCTCCAATTTTTTTATATACATGAAGAATACAATAAGGTTTTAACTCTTCAATTTTTAGGAAGTGTATCAAGATCTCTCACCGGTGCAGATCGTTATTTCCATATTTAGGACAATTTTGGGAGTAATACCTTATAAGCAAATGGAATCAATCTTTGCTGGTATACATTTCCTTTTGTTATCTCTAAGATAATATTGTTTTAATTTACCATGTACATACATTCTTTCTAACTCACAATCTAACAAAATTGTTATTTTAAATTAATCTGAAAGTAACTTTTTCTGAAAATGTTATTTCTTACTACTGTTAATTGAGGGGATAATTATACCAGAAGACAAATGATGCACGTACATACTTTAAATAAACAGCAATGATAAGTCTTCAGTTTAATCCAAGAATAGTTTTTGAGATAATTTAATTTTATCTTAAAATACATCCTCTAAATCTGAGCCTCATTTTCATGATTCTTAGTGAAATCAAAGATTTCTAACTTTGATCTTTCATCTCCTAAAACCATGTTGTAATGGATTTATTTTGATGAATGATTAGAAGGTATTTTATATCTTTTCATGAAATAATTAATGGAATGACAGTCTCAATTTTAAGAGAAAATTATATTCTTCATGTTGACATCACTCAATACCTCTCATTATTTTCATTTTACCTTATAAAGATAAATAAACTAGCCTGGTTTTCTAAGTTAAAGTCTCACTACTCTGTTCCTTTAATTTTATATTGTTTCTATTAAATGCCCATTCATATCCCTTTAGGTTTTTCCCAAGTGATCTAGAGAAGTAGTTTACTTTAGTATACCTGAAAATTTCAAGCTTAAGGCACCTTAACTTTATGGAAAAAGCTCACTCACTCTGACATCTACTTCAATTTACAAAATATTATTCAATAATAGATTATTCCTTCATTCTAAACTTCTCAGACTAATGATTTAACTTTACATGGATTCACTACTTATTTCCTCTACTATGGATTCCATCTACAGCAGTGTTTTGACTTATTTCCTACCCTCTATTTTGTACATTTAATCAAATATACCAATAAGTCTTCCCATTCCTTCAGCTTAGTAAAATTGTCATTTTCCTTCATCATTTAACTTATTTAATTTTTCATTCTCTGAATAATCCTTCATAGTCAATTCATCATTATTTGTCACAATATTTATATTCTTCCTCGGACATAATTTTGGACAATATCTTATAATGTTTATGAATTTAGTTTCATTTTGCGAAAATTTCTGGAACTATAATTGTGGCGTTTAGCTAGAATCTTTCTCCCTTGCATAAATTTTTCCTCATATATCTTTTTTTTTGTGGTTTCAATTAATTTATTGCAACTTTAAAAATTGAATGATTCTATTGTCAAACATGTTTTAAATTCTCTGTGAAATATCTCACAACACTCATCTTTCTCCTTCTACCACTCAATCCAACTGCTAAATTTGCATGAGTAACTTCACCTTTAATTTAATTTCATAATGTATATAATATCAAGTTTGTTTAGGACCAATAAGTTTGGGAGCCACTGAACAAGGCATTGATTGGGAACCTCTTTATGAACAGATTTCTCTCACACTTCTTTTCTTCAGTCTTCTGGGGAAGATATTTACTCATATTGTCAAAGTGCCTCCAGGGTTAATCTTGATTTAAATAATGGTCATCTTTGTTTCAGTCAACAAAAATAACATGAAAGGTTTGTATTTTTGGCAACCAGATAAAACTTTCTTGTCCTAATTGAAGAGGAAATGTAAGTGTTTGAGTCTGAATGTTCTTCAGTAAGCTTTCCATGATCAAGTTATGAAATTTATTTATTCCTAACATGTATCTTGCCAGCCTCTGTAGCATAATGGTTCGAGTGCTTGCCTTAGAATGCTGGGATCTGGAGTTTGAGCCTTGGTAAGAACATGGTTGTTTGTGAACTTGAATATGTTAGTTTAAGATGAGTCTCTCAAGGCTAAATATTCACCATATAAGTCGTCATTATCGATTTCTACCCCTTTCAGTCATGTTATGGATATAATAGATTTGCTATATTCCATATGATCTGTTATATTTTTTTGGTTACATCAAACTGTTCTAAATTTGATTCAATTCATTTAAATAATGTTAATTGAAAATCAAGTTTCTCAACACTTGTAAGATGCAAAACTACCATTATTTCTAGATAAAAGAGGTAAAATAATAAAGTAGATAACTTGCATCTGAGATTGATTTTCAAATTTTTGGTTCAAGAAAGGTATAATAATATTATAGCAAATATTTTGTTAGGGAATAATTAAATTCTTTTCTCTTTTTAGTTGAAATTGTGGAAGTGTGTCATGTTTAATGAGCAAATTTAAAAGGACTGAATTAAAAAATAAAACACATCAAATGGTTATAGCAAGAGAGATGTAGGTGACAATGTCATATGTCTACCAAAAAAATTCTTTCCTAAGCCAAGACAAAATTTGGTCATCAGAGGTGTATATTTCTTGAGTCTTTTGCTATAATAAGGGTACATTTATCAGACAAAAAGTAAATAACCGTTATCCACACTAAAACATTGATTTGAATAAGAAAACACTCATTATACATAACATAAGCACCCTGGTTTCCAGATAAGAAGGATAGCAGTAAAATAAATTGAGATACTATGACAACACATTCATTACAGCTACAAAATCTGGCAAACACAAAAGATAAGGCATTTCTAAAATAGAAAACCAAGACATTAAATTCAAACATCCACAGCTTAGAAAAATTGGAAAGTAAAATATTGACATAAAATGCCACTTCCACATAAGATCACAACAGATACTCTCATTAACTGAGTATTTCCATTACCACAGCCTCACCTATATTGGGAGAGAGAAGGCCTGCTCGTCAATCCTGAAAATAACAATTTTGATCAAGAAATAAACTTTTATCTTTTAAAAGGTGATTTTTAAGGAGAATATTCTAAGTTTATGAAAGGCAATCAAGCTCTCATTTGGAGAACAGTTTAACTGAATGCAAAAATGTTCACTTTGTCTGCAATTTAATGTCTTGTTTTTCCTTTGAAGTCTAAAGATCTACTTTCTACATTGTTGCAGATAAACCTTAATTAGTATTAACTGGAAAAAAAGTTATAAATTATCGGTATGTACTGAAACTCTGAAAGATTGAAGAAACTACGTACTGTCAGCATATTTGAAGATAACATTAAAAAAGGAATAGAATATTAAATGGGAGATAAAACAAATATGAATTCATTTATGAAGATAAATTTTAAAAATTAAAAGATGAAGAATAGGTGACAATTATTGATCCAGGTATAAAATGCAAGTATTTCTATGATTCATTTTTGAGTAAATAAGAAAAGTGATACAAAATCAAAACAATTGTATGAATTTAATCTTTTACAGACAATTGTATATTATGAAAACAAATACAATGAAGTAAATTACTTCTCATTAAATTTTATCTGCCAAGCTCTAGATTTGAAATTTTAATAATTTAATGGTGCATCCTTTGTTTACAAAACAAATTAAGAGCACCCAAGTGCATTTCTTGTTTAACTTTAAATTTTATGACATGTCCAAAAAGACAGCATAAATCAAGTAGAGCTTAATTGCTGTCATTAATTATTGATACAGATACCTCTGAAACTAAAATAATTTTTTAGCAGTTTTCAATTCAGTCTATCATTTTGTATATTGCAAAATTTGTTTACCACCATAAATCTACTCACAGAGCTTAGATAATAAAATTTTGAAATAGGATGATTATTTTTTATGAATTAGTCTACTTAAGCAAGCACAGTGAAAAAGTTGATCTCTAAAGAAATACAGAAGAAACTTATCTACATAAGGAGGAAGAACTTCAGAGGCCTAATAAGGCAAATAAGAAATTTTAACGAGGAAATGTTTCTAAACAGTTATTCTAATTGGTCAAATTGAGATTGAATTCAAAATATTATGGATTTAAATGTGTTGATCAAATGCACTTAAATTGATAAGGCAGAAAAGTTACCAAAGAAAATTTTGATAACTTTGGGTAAATTAATATGGTCTCTTCAATTTGATTCATATTTAAAAAAATTGCTCCAAGATCTACAGCTAACCATATTGAATTATTTTATGGCCATGTAGGCAGTCCATTATGTGGAGTTGTATGATTTTAAGATATCCTAATGTTTTAATGTGCTACTTAAATAGCAATTGTTTATTAAGTGTTAGAAATGTGTGATATCTCTGGCATGTAAAACTGAGATAAATATTGGCTACAATATTTTTATTTTTAATCTAACTATACCTTGAAGAAGCTTGAGGTGGAGCAGTATCGCTGAAGGATACGACTTTAGATATTGGAGTCTGAGGCTGCGACGGATGGAGACTGCAGGTAGATATGCATTGCGAAAGCATAGGATCACCATGGTAATCATCTCCATCCCTCCCTCGGCCATCCTCTTCCGTTTCTTCAGGTGTGGTATCCATTACCCTGCCTGGATCTATTTCACTTGCACGCTGGTCATTAGAAAGTACCACTGTCTCCTTAGATGCAGATATTGTTGGTAACTTGGAGAAGGTGGTCTTTTTGCTGCAGAAGAAGTTATTATGAAATGACTGATTAATGGACTGCTAATTTCAGACCAAAATTAATTTATTAACCTACTACCTAATGTAAAACTAATAAGATACAAACTATACTCCCAATCATGATTCATAATAAGAAGATCATTTCAG
Source organism: Sympetrum striolatum (assembly GCA_947579665.1). Classification (NCBI taxonomy): domain Eukaryota; kingdom Metazoa; phylum Arthropoda; class Insecta; order Odonata; family Libellulidae; genus Sympetrum; species Sympetrum striolatum. The sequence goes on along the minus strand of OX388348.1, from coordinate 17,998,685 downwards.
AAATAAAATGAATCCAATTTCTTATTTCAAGCAAATTTGACATTGATTCATTTGTAAAACAATCAGTTACAAAGTTAGAACATGGAAATGGAAATATTATCGTATTTTCTGGTAGATAACCTGCGTGTTATCTATACAAAAAATATAGAAAAATGATAAAAATAATAGTGCGTGATATACAACGGAAAATCTAGTTTCATTGAATATTGAACTCGGAAACAAATTACTAAACAATACTCACTTACTAGGGCAAATTTATTATAACCAACATGTTGTAAATGTTAATGTAATTATATAATTAATTTCAAAATAAGAGTAACTATTCCAAAGCATTACAGTGGTGAAAAAACATTGTCTGCATAACACAAAGGAGGAAAGCATAAAAAAGGAAACTTAAGAAATTAGTACAAGGATTACATTAAAACTTGCAAACATAAATCTTAGTCGAAACCATAAAATTCATCTCCCGAGTCACACTGGAATGAATCCATAGTTCGCAGTATTTCCACCGGAAGATCAGCAACTTCGCTTTCCTCAGTAGCTTCCCACATAACATAACATGTCTCAGAGACGTCTCAGAGACGTCTCTTGAGTCGTTCACATCGCAACATCTCTCTGAGACGTCTCTGAGACGTTCTTATGAGACGTTTCAAGATCATGTTTTTCGTACTGCTATGAGACGTCTCAGAGACGTCTCATATGAGACTTTTCAAGATATTTTTTTTCATGTGGCCAGAAACAATTGGTTGTGGCTGCTTAGGCATAAGGAATTAATATTACTTTAATGTTTGGTATTGCCTTTAGTGTCGTATAATTATTAAGTTATTCGAGTAATTCAAAAATTATGTATGTTTTACGATTCATTAGTTTAAAGATTGTGGTATGGTGGACATCCATTGAAATTGATTATAATCATAGCGTAGACGTTAAAATAACGTTGTTATTGTTTAAAACGTTCTTATGACATGATTATTTTAAATATGAAATTGTAATTACTTATTTAATATTATATACTTGTTGTAGCATGTTATCTGTTCTCTAAAACGATAATTATAAATTTATAGATATGTGCAAATGTTTTATACGTATTTTAAGTGTATATCATAAATCTAATAATAATAAATAAATTTCCAATATCGTAATATTTTTAGGATTTCAGTGAAACATTTCAAAAGATGAAAAAAGAAATCGATCGCGAATGTTATTGAAAAGTTGATTTCCTTGTATTTTTCTCATGCTTTATTTTCTTTGGAAATGGATCTTGCGAGGACCATCTTCCTTTTGTCCGTATTTCCTGAGGTCGCGAGGGCCACCCGTTGACCGTAGTGCTCCGGGAAAAGTCGAGGACACCGGTATGTCAAACGAAGGAACGGGACGTGTAAACCCTTGTACGGAAGAAGAAGATTTCTCCCCGCACTCCCTCAACGATCCTCAGTTATTTGGAAGACCTCGACCGTTTCTTTTTCTCCGGCTCTTTCCTTAGCCCCACATATGCGTAATGACTGTTGCAGAGCTGGTGGTCTATGGGAGGGGATGACCATATATGTGACCTATGGCCAGGGACGGCTTAAAATTTAAGCGTCCTTTTTCGGTTTTTTCGGGGAGTCAGGCAGCGGACGTGAAGGAGGAAGGACGATCATCAGAAACGAGAGATCCTCATTTTCAGTACCTCGGAAAATAAACCTCTTAAGATCTACACCTTTCTCTCACCCTTACGAGGATCGCCAATATCAGGTACAACGAACCTGATTCTTACATCTGGACTTCTTCGCTGGACGTTTTATTCCATTTCAAATCAAGATTCTTTGTAAGTAGGTAAGTTTCCTTAATAATTGTTTCCATGACTGCTTGTTCCCCAACTACCCGTTTAAGTTAACATGGTTGATATTCCAATCTTCTTCGCCGGACGTTTAATTCCATTTCAAATCAAGATTCTTTTTGAATGATCTCCTCTATAGGTTATTATTCAACCACACGGCTGTTAGTTGTTGTAACCATATGCGTATTACTGTATTTCATTCATTACATATTTTGTTACAAATTCATTTTTCTTTCAGTGTAAAGTTCACTTTCAACGAGCCCTTTCCAGCGCATTATTTGCCTTGTGTCGTCGAGAACGTTTGCCGAAACTCCTAGTAGGTGGCGCTGATAAACACAAGGAAAACTTATAGCAATAGGCGGTATGCGGTATGTATCCTGTATGCGGTGCAGTAAAGGTTTTTTATTGTTTGATAAATACAGTCCTCGGCAAACAAACGAATGTTCGATTTCAGGATTTTTGGTAAGTCATTGATATAAGTTAAAAATAGTAAAGGTCCTAGCACACTTCCCTGATAAATGTCTGAGGTTACATTTGTAGTTTTTGATAATTGTTCACCAACCCTTGCATTTATTGTTCAATCACTCAGAAATGAATTTATCCTTTTACTATTCTTGGATCAGTATTTGTAATTGAAAATAATGTGAAAATTATGTTAGAGATATTACCATGTGACCATAAATATGTATAAAATGTATATTCTTAGCAATGTAAATAAATGATAATTTGCTTTCATCTACCATATGTTATTCAATGGCTTGTGTCCTTTCCAGTAGAAATTATACATCTGAGATGTAACGAAACTACAATATTCCTAATCCAAATATTTGAATTTGTCTAAAGCTTTTCTATGTTTTATCTTTTGATGTATCTTTCAGGGATTCTTGTATAATTTACCCTTTCAATAACTTTTAAGGAAGCTCAATTATTATTTATTTATTGTTCTCAAACTTTTTCAATTGGCTTCAAATATTTGGGTTTAGAATGATTCCTGCTATTAGTATTCAAAGAGGTTTCAAATATCTAGGAGAATTCTCAAAGAGATCTCTGTTACATCTCAAAGGACGTCTCTAAGGACGTCTCAGAGACGTCTCAAAGGACATCTAAGAGACGTCTCAGGGACGTCTCAAAGGACGTCTCCAGAGACGTATACAAGGCGGACATAGAGACGTCTCAGAGACGTCTCTGAGACGTCACAGAGCGCATATGCGCCGTCTCTGAGACGTCACTGAGCGCGTATGCGATGTCTCTGAGACGTCTCTGAGACGTGTTTCTGCTATGTGGGTTCATCGTTTTCAGAGTCTGCTGCTTCTGTAACCTGCAAATCCCCAAATGATTTATGAAAACCTCTTTGGATGCAAGTTACTGTCACAGAATTCCAGCTTTCCGATATCCATTTGAATATTTCCTCATATGATGGTCGCTTCATCTCCCCAGAGTTTGTATATTCATGGACACCTGCAATCATCCATTCTTCCCACTTAGCTTGAAGTTTTGATTTGAAGGATTTATTCACCGTTAAATCAAGGGGTTGAAGTTTCTTCGTCAGCCCACCGGGTATAATTGCTACCTTGGAGTATTTGTTGACCAATTTCTTTACTTCGGGTACTAAATGGGCTCGACATGCATCCATAATTAAAACAGATTTGGGGCTGAAGAAAGCATGTTTACGTTTTTTTTCAAACATTATCTTCATCATTTCTTTATTTATCCATCCTTTTTCAATTGCGGTAACAATAAGGCCTTTCGAAAAATGCCCCTTTGGAACGGTTTTCCTTTTAAATATCACCATATGAGATAGCTTGGAACCATCTGATGTTATGCACAATACAATTGTAAAATTTGACTTATCCTGTCCTGTCGTAGTAATGGACACTTCCTTTGCACCTTTAAGATTCACAGTCCTTGCAGTTGGAAGGTCAAAACTTACTGGGACCTCATCCATATTACCCACATGCATTTCTTCTACTTCGAAAATGCACTCTTTCACAAACTGTCTAAATTTTATCACCTTGGCCTCCCAATCTACAGGTAGTTTCTGACCAATGCTTGTCGAGGCACGAACACTTAAATTATTTCTCATCGAGAACCGGAATCTCCAAGTGGGATATCCTTTGAAGTCAATTATGTTTTTCTCTCGTACAATTTGCTTTGCTTGAAGTAAAATTCTAGTTGTTGAGAGTCTTATTCCTCTTGATTGTTCACGAATAATCCAGTCGTAAAGTTCTTTTTCGAGAGTTGGCCAGAAACACTTTCTGTAGCGCATGGCTCGTTCTCCACGATGCAGTTTCTTAAAAACCTTCTCATTCTTTCGCCACTCTCTCACACTAGCTTTATTTACATTGAATTTTCTCCCTGCTGCACGATTTCCATTAACTTTTGCAAACTGAATAACTTCCAGCTTAAACTGAGCCATGTACGATTTGCGTGTTTTTGCTTTTCTTTCTTCCATGGACTTACAATAATAAATATAACTAGGCACTATTGAAATACCTTCGATACCACTTTCAAAATTGTTTATTTCCTAGTTCATTTGTTCATAGAAAGGTAGTCATAATTACTTCGCTGCGGCTTAAACAGCAACATAATGATATTTAAAGCTTTTTATGAAAAATAGTACTAATTTGAAATGCGCGTTATCAATACATACATCACAGAGAAGAAATTTTTTAAATGCGTCTTATCTATACATTTCTAACAGTGAAGAGATTTTTAAAATGTGCGTTATCTAGTAGGTGCGTGTTATTTACCAGAAAATATGGTAATATGTATCACTGTAAGCAATTCTCCGTGAATTGCTTTTTACTCAGATAGATACTGAAACTGTTCAGGGAGATGCGGTATTCCTTGTGTTTAACAGTTTACATACATTATTAAAATCATGAACACTTCATTAAATTTTGATTGCAGAAAAAAAACGAGTTTTTTCTAGTAGCTAAGAAATGTTGCAGACTTGAAATATCCTGAATTAAAATTATTTGATCCAAAAACCAAATTCAAGATAGTTGTGGATCTGGAATGAATGTGAGCATTCTATTGAATTTGTTATTATTAGTATGTGCATTCAGAGCTGCAGTGGAAATGGTTTGAAAATATTTTCAAACAAAGAAATTTAGCTAAAACCTATAGATTCTTTGGTTAATTTAAGAAAAGTTCTTACGGCTCATAAAGAGAGAGAATTCTGCATCTCAATGCTAATTAGTTCCAAAAATATCAGAAAAAGAAATGCACTATAGACAGTGAAGAAAAAAGGGAAGTATGAGCTTGATGATTCAAAGTTTGTAAGAGTTTCATGCTTAAAAAATTGACCTTAGTATTGTGAATGATTCAATAAATGCTCAAATCAAAACATAACTGCAACCACTTAAATTAAGTAATATTAAATAGAAATCTTACCGTTGCGATGGAGTATCTACGGACAAGTTCACATATTCACCATCAACAGAAGAATTTATGGAACATAGAGAGCTGATATCAGTTGTTTCTGTCCCAGAAGGAGCTGCTTGGAAATAGAAAAGAAGAATACTTTCTTTCAAGTTTTCAACAACATGACTGTGCTCATATGTCTAATTTTCAAACTTCTATAAATTTGAAAAGAAACGATTGATGCTTGTAAGAATATGGAATGGTAGAACTCATGTAGAAGTATACAAAAAGAAATTTGCTTCATAAATCCCAGCAATAATAAAAATATTAACTAATATTTTGCAAGAAGCATTAATTTTGAAGCAGACATGGGCAACAAAAACAAAAGTTTTTTTGAATCCCTTTAAATCAAACCAATTGCATTGAAGACTTAAGTACACAAAAATTCATGAATTACCTATTGAAATATATTTCTTTATAATGTATAATTACATGAATTACATATGATTAGTTATCAGTCAAAATCAATAAATAATTGAAGTAATACCTTAGAAATTTCTTCTTAATTGATAACATGACATCAATGTAGTCACTTCTTATATATATTTATGAATATATATATATATATATATTGTTTTATTTCTCAACTTGGAAGTGAGTTTTAACATTCAAAATTCAACAAATTTAACGCTAAGTTAAGCTATTACCTTCTCTTTTCATGACAGAGTCATTCCGAGGGACTGAGAGCCTATCCATTGTACCAATATCCATAGAACCTATTATGTCTTTTGTTGCATCTGGCCCACCTAATTTTGAAACTAAAGCCTGCAAAAATATGAAAAACATTTTATAAAAAAATGTTCTAATTTTTATGACCAGATGGATGCCAAGCGTCTGGACCACCATTTTAAAGGTATTATTCAGAAAAAGTAACTTCCTTATACTATTCAAATGGTAAATAATGCAATTGAAATTAATTAGTAATAGAGTAGGGTTCCAAGTGTATATATTAACACCTAGATCCTTTATGATAAATGGCATGCCATGATCACATGCAAGGCTCATTAAACAAATAACAATAGAATGAATCATGATTATCCACTTGTAAGTATGCCTTGAAAAATATTGTGAAAGAGATTTCTGAATATAGTTTTATCAAATGTTTACAGTATCATCTGGAAAGTATTCATGGAGGAAATAAAAGGAAGAATACTAAAATTTTGGTGAAATGACCTAAAAATCATGTGATAATATTAATGCACCTTAATTTTTAATATACATGAAGTACAAATATGCTGATTGACAAGAAGTCAATGTAAAATTATTAATTTGAAATTAAGTACAGTCAACTCTGTACCATTGATAAATTCAATGTGGGATCACATTGTCCCAATTGCTTTCATTACAAAACTTTTTTTACCAAAATAAATGCAATAAGACAAATACAAACATCCATTCTGATTAAGAAATTTTGTGCAAAAAACATTTAATATTCATGAAAATTTAGTAATAATGCCAGCCAAGTAAGAATTATTATAATCAATATTATTATATTAATATCAAACCGAAGTATGAGGCAGTTTTTTCATAGATTTATAAAACTATATATTCAATAATTCAGTTACCTGTATTAATTTTAGCAGAGAGACGTTTTTGTAGAAACAGCCATCAAAAAGATTCCATTATTATTCTCATAAATAAACATGATTAGAGAGTGAATATAGCTGTTTCTTCTGTCAAACTTAGTCTTAGTCATTCTATTTTTTCCAATTAATTTATCTCATTTTGCAACATCTACTTTTATTTATACTTGGCAATATTGATACTTATGAAATTAAGTCATTAATTCTCTTTCATCCATTGCTTTCAACAAAAAAATACTCCAAAATAGATTAGGAATGCAAGAAGTCCATATAAAAATATTAATTTGAATTTAGTAAAGTCAGCTCTGTACCATTGATAAATTCTTTGGTGGGATCACATTGCCCCAAACGCATTCATTAAAAAACATTTTTTTTACCAAAAAAAAATACAATTAGACAAATAGAAACATCCATTCTTGAACCTGAATTTAAATTTAGGACCTCAAAATTACTTGGCAAGCAAGGCAAATCACATGCTACCATGACCTAGATTGAATATAGATGAATATATCTATCTACATCTTAATTTTGCACCTCTGAAAAACTGTATTTCTTCAAAGATTAAAGCTTCCATGTCTAGGACAATAGAATACCCAAGAAATCTCTCATCTACTATTAATAATATTAAGCCTTCATTTGTCTGATAACCAGCAGGAAACAGGTACAAGGTATTGTCAAGTGAGTAGATAAACTCAATACATAAAAAAGTGAGTGTAGAGAAACTCAGTACATAAAAAATAATAGGATGTAAATATGAATAAACACAGTCAAACTTAAATTAAAGAATATAAAATACAGATAAACATAAAGATGAAAAGAAAAACAAATTACTAATTATTATATTTTACATAGACAGTCAGGGCCAGATTAAGGTTTCTGGGGTCCCGGGGCCAGAGAATGGTGGTTGCCCTTTATTCAATTGAAAGATATGAAACTAGAAATTTACCTTTGTTTATTTAACTGTTTTCATAAAAGGGTCTGTTTTTAAAGTAAAAAAAAAATTTTTTAATTCAACGTCTTTTCAACCCACATGAACTTTTCTCGATTTTTTCCTAGCGAATACATCAATGAGATTTTCAAAAGATAAAATTTTTAATATGCCGCTTTCGATACTCAGAATCATCAAACTAGTCAGACGTTCCTGTCCTATGCTCGTCCGTAAACTGTTTTTGATGATTTTCATTTTTGAAAACGATCTTTCTCCACTGCAATTTGTCACCATCAAGGACAAGTAAATGCTAAGTACTATCTCCGCATTAACAAAGGTTGAGCGTAAATCATCCTCTATGATTATGCGGTAGAGAAATGTCTCAATTGATTCTTCTTCAAGCTGTTTATACAACTCTGACAACTTGGCAAGTTGAAGCAATTCGAGAGATAGAGTTGATTCTAAATCCTCTGGATAGAGTTCGATGAGATTTGACAGCGAGTCGTTGTTTGTGATACACTTCGTGATTTATACATCAATTTCGATATTGAGATCCACCAAAAGATTCAGCGGAAGAAACAACGCAACTTCCCAATGCAGAGATAGACCCGGAAGTGGCTCATCAGAGCTAGAGCCCGTTACCGCGTTTCTCGACAATAGCGCGAAAATAGTGCGACACCAGCGCTACCGCTACGTGCAGAACGGCAACACCGCATAGGTAGTCCTTTTATGTTACCTTTCTCTGCAGGGAGAAAAAATCCAGCGAGTCGACTGGCGATGAAAATCGCCATAATCGCCACCTACAACTCAAGTTATCGCCATATTGGCGCCAACAGCTAATCGTGTGAAATTTCCATTTTTAGAGGGAATATTCAAATAAAACCATGGTGTTTGACCGGTTTGGCGCATAGGAAAAATATTAGAATTGACTAGGACAGACTTATGTGGTCGGAAAAAAAATTTCAAAAAATGTTTTTTTATAGAAAATCGCCAAAATTGCTGACATATCGATACTTATACTTATATTTACACCGATTCTAGTATCAAGTCAGCCGCAAATATAAAGAGTATAAAGTGTACATGGCTTTTGAATGCTCAAAATTACATTACATTACAGAATGCTCAAAATTACAGTACATTAGTTATTTACCACTTATTGTAACTGGAAAACTTGATTTAAAACAATTCATCGAGAAGTTTTTATCTATTTTTTCGAATTCAGATTTACTATGATGTGCTTAATCATTGAAAGCTAGTTTTTTGATCCAAGGTACAAAAAAAATTGTTTTCGACAGAAACTTTTATCACTGCAGGTGGGGGCCCCCAAGTGGTGGAAGCCCGGGGCCACTGGCCCCCCTGGCCCCCCCTTAATCCGGCCATGTAGACAGTCATTGAATTCCTCCACACTATACAGTAGATTTTTTTGTCAATAGATTACAGGTAATAGACTTAAAGTTATTGATATTAAGATTCTGCACCTGTGCAGGAAGCTTATTGAATAGTTGAAGGCTCTTCACATTGATGCGGTTAAGAGACTATGAAAGTCTACAATGAGGTATATTCTAGCAATTCAAAGTTCTATTTCATCTTAACATAAGTAATTAACATTAATATTGCAATTTTTAATATATATTACTGGTTAGTGTTGTCTCTTTAGTATTTACTTTAGAAAATTAGTGTTTTTTACCTGTATTTCTGCATCTCGTTCCCTTAGCAACCGTCTCTTCCTTGCATTTTCCTCTGAAATTTCTCTGAGTCTCTCACCAGCATCTGATGGCTCATCAGAGTCTCTCCGTCTGCTACCCAATGTCCCTGCACCTCTTCCTCCTCCTCCCCCACCACCTCCAAATCCTCCTCCACCTCCACTACCCTTCTTTGACATTGGACGTAAGGTAGCTCGTATCCTCTTCTCCATGCTACCTTGAGGGTTCCTTTTCAATTCTATCAGCTAAAAAAGGATCACAACATGATATTTTACTTTTCTAGAATAGGGTCTATACCTCACATAACGTGATAATAAGAAAAAAGATATGAATTGAAACAGTTTTATTATAGATAAGAAAATAATTATTACAGTGTGTCCACAAAGTCCCTTTTGGGATTTGAAAAATTGTAGTATGCAAATAAATTGAGCTATCCACATGCAGTTTGTGGCAAACTACAGTGAATAATTGAAGCTTTTACTGAGTGTACAGAGCACCACACACTGAGCATTTACAGCCACACATCATTTTGCAGCAAGATCTATCTGCAACCATCTCATTGGGGTCTGCAGGCATGTGTCTACCTAGACAGGAAATTTTCCAGAAAATGGATCAGCAGAGTCAGTCCACATCAAGGTCTACTGAGATCAATAAAAAACTTCCAGAGATTCACTTTATAATCTACCACAAATCACATGTTTCTTGCTCAATTTGTTTGTGGATCACAATTTTTCTAAACCCTGAAGATACTTTGTGGGCATGCTATATTCCTGATGGTATAGTAATTAGGTATTGAAATACATAGTTAGTTATTCTTCATCCTCTCTATAACTAAAAATTAAAGTCAATTTTAAATTTCTCAGCCTTTAAAAATGTCAAGTAATTTTAAAATACTAGGATATACATATCTGCTATAGCAATGATTATCGGTAGAAAAGTTGAATGAATGTCTCAAATGAACTAGGTCTGATGATGCACACTTAGCTAGCTTGAGATGACTTTTGGAAATAGAAGACATCTTGAATTTAACATATTCATGAATGAAATAACATAGTTAAAAACTGTTAATTTCTTCAGTACATTGATGAGATATATCTCAATACTACTCTTATAACTCTGCGATCAAATAAATATTGTCTAGCATAACTTGGTGGAATTTCATATAAAACTTTTAATGAGAAAGTCAAAAGAAATAACTTATATAAATTCCACAAATTTGAACCAGAAAATAGGTTTACCAGTTTTAGCAAATGAGCATCATTGTTCTTCCCTTAAGAGCTGGGATAAGTATAAGGGAGGAAAGAAAAGAAAGAGTTGAGCAAAGGGCCCTTAAACAGGGTGTCCTGGTTAAACTTATAATATTACAAAATGTAATAACTTGAGATTCAATAAAGATATTTGTTGGCAGTTTGTTTCTAGAAGTATGGTAACTCAAATTATTTTTACACAGTTAATACAGCTTGATATGTGCTCCATCAGTGAAAGAAAGACATCTAATCTGTATTTTACTCTCTCCATGTGTTTTACAGCATTGTAGGCATAACATTTGCAATAACTGGTGTCTGATAAACTTGACTCTGGATAAACACCCACAGTAAAAAATCAAGTCGCATCATGTCTGGGCTTCTAGGGGGCTGAGCAATCGATAGACTACCTCTCCCAATCAAGCGATCTGGGAATTCATTATCCAAGAAATCCCTCATAATCACTGCATAATGGCAAGGTGTACCATCATCAAGCAAACATAAAATAACATTTTGAGTGATCATATTTAGCAAACCGCTAATTAATATCTCAATTACTTCTCAAGTTATTACATTTTGCATTATTGCATGTTTAAACCAGACACCCTGTATATATCCTGGCTCTTAACAGTTTGTAAGTTTCTGATGCCTGTGCTCAGTCCTCAAAACCGGAAAACCTCCTTTTGGGTCCTACTTGTGGAATATGTACAAGTAATATCTTTTGACTTTGCCATGAAAAGTTTTTTTTCTCAGTGATCAAGGTTTGGTAAAGTAAATATGAGTTTCAACATCACAGTGATAAAGGGATTCATGACTCCTAAACAATCAGTGCAATAATCAAATACTATCCTTCTCCAAATACAGTGACCCTCACAGTAATAACTACTGATGTGATTGAAGCATGTGATAGTTTCTGCAAGAGCAAATTACAATTTACCTTAGGCACAAAGACAAGACAGAGAGTTCCAGTTGTGCAGAAAAGGATGAAAATGGAAACAATGAGGAATGATGCATCCTGATGATCTGAAAGGACAAAAGAAACTGCAGCACCTGCTATACAGAAGATGACGCAGTTGTATACTGAGAGGCCAACCAGACGGGAGTCATTCAGAGCTGGAATACTAACATATCTTGTCTCCCACGCAAGAAAAGCACCAAATATCTGAAAAGATGAAAATGAAGTACGATGAGCTTTTAAATGCACACATGAAGAAAAGGGCATATGAAGAGCAAACAATCTAAATTTCAGTATTTCAAAAGGTTTTACATTTATGGGATTATGTATTACTGGGTTTTCCTAACTGTGCTCTGTGAAACATTGACAGTAGTTTATTTTACCCTAAGTGTTAATATAAATAAAGTACATAAAAATAAATATTAAAGGAGAAAAAAAATGATAAATGCTTAGCTATCTGTTTTTCTTCTGAAAAAGCTAAGAGAAGCACAAGATGGGTAAAACAAAAGAGAGACCAAAAATTAGTTGATTACTTAAAACTTAAGCTTAATTAAGAGAAAAAGTTTATGAAAGTAGAGATTGAATGTAAACTTACCAGTAGTAATCCTTTGTAGGCATAAATAGAACCTACAAAAACTGTCATGTTTCCACTCTGACAGTATTCGTTCTCTGGAATGATTAAAATATCTTCACTTGAAGGATGAGGCTGAAACGATAAAAGTTTTTTGTGTCATTTATCTAAAATATTTTTAGAATAAGAATTTTAGATAAAAACACACCATCAAAACAAAAGTTCTTCAAGATATTAAGCTTATATTCCAAATGTGTCACAAAAGGTATTCTGCAAGAGTTTTGAATGAAAAATTAAACATTGGTTTCAGTTCAGCAAGAAAAAATAGTACTTACATATGGATCCATCTTCTTGGTTTCCCTGTAAAATGGGGCAGTTATTTGCCATGTTGTCATTATTGCTAAATCTATAACTAACAAAACGCCCACCACCATGAACAGCTGGTAATCTTTAATTACCTGAAAAAGAGAGGTGTAACAATTAAATTTTTACACTCTTCTGGTGAATGGTCAAGTTACAATGCTATATTTCTGCCAATCTTTGAAAATTAATGAATGATCATCAACGAAAAATCATTTATGTGAAATGAACATTAAGATTAGGAATTCATAGTCCTACAAATTATATAAGAATTGACCAAAAATAACTCATTAACCTAGTTCACAAGAAGTGAATGGAAAAATGTAACAATTCCATAACGCATATCAGAACAAATGAATGAAAGTTACATGAAGTGTAAAGTTATTTTAGAAATAAGCATAAAACATGCATAAATGAAGAAAGTGAGTATTACCTTCTTGTTGAGCTTGACATCTGTAAAAATTGAGTGAACTCGCCAAGTTTTAGAGAACATGGAACCAAAGGCTAGTGAGAAACCAGCCATGAGAAGCCATGCTCTGGATGTGCAGATGATGGGGAAAAATGACTCAGAGGTTAGGCGAGAGTCAAGGCCAAGGAAGACCACAGATAAATATGTGAGGATGCATCCAATGATAATTAGGTTGTTCAGATGAGGGCTGGACATCTTTATGTACCTGGATGAAGAGAAAGATTATTCTCATGAAGCCTCACCTTAATTATCCTTGTTCCATTATTGTATGCAAATGATAATTTAAACTTGAACATCAAAAATGATTTTATCTCAAGGTACTTAAGAAGTGTTTATTATCAAATACTAACTTTTCTTGTTTACAGCATTTCATATTTACATTTCTAAGGAAATCAAACTCTTAGTAAATTTATAATCTTTCTAATTTAAGTGTATTTATAACTCTGTGTCATTGCACGGCGATTTTTTCCGGTCTACCAAGTATAGTCCTATGGTTAAAATGCAAAATTTGTCAGATTTACTGTCAGCAAGATTGACTTAACCCAAACAAGCTGGTAGTAATGGGGATAAAACATTGAAATTTAATTACCATATTTGACGGCATATAAGACGCACCCTCATTAAGTTGGCCACTCACAAGGAAAAAAGTTTTAATAGTCTATGTGAAAGCGTGGTACCACAATAACTTAAAATGTAGTTTCTTTTAGTTGTCACGTTTCGTAAAAGCCAAATATTAACACAATCATTGAATGCAATTATGAAATAGTTAGTATAGACTATCTGAGCTAAAATATCATTCAGTATTGAAAGTTAAACTGTGGAGGTTGAACCTTCACATATAAGACGCAGGGAAATTTTTCGAGACATAATTTAGGAAAAAAGGTGTGTCTTATATGCCGTCAAATACGGTATGCTGAATACTCTAGAAGAAATCACTATGAAGAAAACCATCAATGTAAAGTTACACTCAAAATATACTCTGCACTACCTGTTTAGAGGTGCTTTTTTAAACATGTAAATCTTAATAGATATTTTAGTATCTGTTTCTTGGACCTATTAAGAGTAAGATAAATTAAGAAATATTCTGAGAAGACCTGTGCAGGACATGTAGTAATCCTCAGTCATGATATATAATGAACATCAAAGACAAATTCAACCCTGAGAAAAACATTAATTAATTAAGGCTACATTGAGGATTTAATAGATAAAGATTAACTCATATTGATATTTTTATTTTTGCAGTAATTTAGTAATTAAATTGTTTGGAAGAACATCATGTGATATGTTAGTCTCTGGCCCGCTCTGTCATATGGTATTGATAAGATATTGTGAATATTCAGTTATTTAGACAAAAACTCAAAAAAGTTTTTACTGAAAGGTGCTTTTACTCTATAAATGAATACTTAGAATATGTAGATATAAGTAAAAAATGAGCTGTATTACTATGTATGTTCTATATTTTTGTTCTTATTTACTTTGTATTACATGTGCCGTAGTGTTCTTATAATGTGTTAAAAAATACTGTATAATATAATGTAAAATTTACCACATGTCAAACTTTAATGTTGGTATTTTAAGGCTATATACATGTAAATATTTTAATTCTGATGAATCCTTGCGATGTAATTTGCTTATGGATAATAAAAAACTATACTATAACTATACTATACTATACTATGAGGAAAGCTTTTATCTATGTGAGTGGACAAAGATTTAATAAATATAGATATTTAATACAAAGTATGTTCTTTAACACAAATACTTTATCTAGAACTGTTCACCTGATATTTAAAGTGTGAGAGAAACTTCAGTTATATAATCATACAGGAATTTTAAGTGTTATGTTTGTAATACAAAATTAACATTTAGATGCATTAATTAATTAAACAATTAATATAATTAATTTATATCATTAAGTGTTTTAATAAACTGCAAACAATAATATTCAAGGTTTAAATTTTCTTTTCAACAATATATTAGATACAATCAACATTTAGCTGCTGTAAATATTCAAGCTTTTGCACAAATGAGTCATCATAAGCTAACATAAATATTTCCAAAAGAATTATCAACATCCATGAATTAAAATGTACGTTAGAAGATCCAGAAACTTATTTAAGCTGGTAGCAGATTTTGAAATGTGAAGATGGGAAGTTTCCTTATTGAAATGGGAAGTTTTCTTATTACAGTATGCATATGGTTAGAATAATTTTACGAATGCTCTCACCTTTGATGTCTATATTTTATGTTGATGGCCAGAAAACATGCAGCCATCAGGATCCCAATAATTGATGCAGCAGCCAGGCACACAAAGATAGGCAGATGTACTTTTCCTTGCTCTGTGAGGACCAAAGTCCGATCTTTAGGTGGCCCTCCACCACCCCTCCATTTCACAGGGTAAACGGTGTCCACTCCACCCTTGGGGTCGGGAATAGCTCCTGGTTGAGGGCCAATTTCCAGATGTCCAGTGGTTGCGTCAAATTCCCCGATTTTCACTTCTTGTCCATCTGAAGATGAAAGAAAGGTATTTCATGATTCAAGAGAAGTGTGAATTGCACATCGGTTCAAAGATCTGATGAGAATAGGTTGAACCTTTTCACTAAATAAATTACAATTTACAAGTTGCCGTGAAGGCAGAGAGAACAATGCATAATATTTATATATTATTTATAAACCTCTGTTTTCAGTGACCAACGCTTTTCTCCCTTCACACCGCATCAAAAAATATAAATGACACGCCATTTTAAAGATAAAATTTCCCGTTTTCTGCTAAAAATAGAACATCAAATGAAAATTGCACCACTTGGTAAAGAAATTGAGTTAAAATTTCAAATTACTCTTAGAGTTTCGTTACTTATATTTAGATATCGATATCTATCGATACAAACGAAGTATAGCAAAACGGACTCTGATACATTTTTTGTTTTAGCATTGAATGTAAATGTTCTCATTACCTCATTAAAAACACATTTGTACCCATTTTTTAATAAATCAAATTTCATGCACCCTTATGACTATTTGTACGAAATTTTTGCAGTGAGCAACTAGTTTTAAACATTCTACTTTTTAATCTTGTTTCTTTTTCCGTAGTCTTCATCAGGTGAACGTTTCAATCACTCTCTAAGTTCATTGATTCTCCGGGCATTTTAAAAATTATAGGTGTTATGAGTCTGTTATGTGTTATTTAAAATAGCTTCCATTTCTCTCGAGATAAACTCTCCTAGATGCGGTGTTGCGCATTTCTGTATCATTCACCCAATAAGACGTATGAATGTAAACATGAAGCGTTTTCATCCGTGGGTTGAAGGGAATGAATTAACTTAATGAAATAATAACTGAATATGATATTAATAAATTATCATCTACAGTCTTCATTCAGATGATTTCCACAATGAAAATATGGATTTTAATGATTGTATAAAATTCAGTACGCGGTAATTATATCTCATAAAGACATCCTTTTATTATTATTGTTTACAATAATAAGCGCAAACTATTCTTACCTTGGAATTGCTTTAGGAGGATCCCTGATTTTCGTTCGTTGTCGTAAAACCGTACGGGTCCCTGGAAAAGAGAAATAAATTAAAACTTTGCTCATTAATGCATACATTTTATAAACAGGCTCCTTTGTTGTATAATTTGTTTCGAAATCCGTTAGTAATTTATTACCGTCTAATAGCCTCTGTAATCGGAATTCAATTAAGAAATTTTACAAATTCCTTAGTTAGGTAAGATTTCCGGCTTTTCCGGTGGATAGATTGCTAAAGGAGTTCTCGGGATTACAACCGGATTGTTTAACGGAATGAGGCGGACGTTTCGACCCTTTGGCAAGAGGCAACCGGGTTGGAAACCCCAGAATTCTTTCTAGATTTTAATATAATTCAATTGTGCCCAAGTTGAAATGTTCGGTTCTCCTTAGCAATTATGTGATTTTAAACAAGGAAGAGAAAAATCTTTTAACTCAGATTAATTTAACTATGAAGATCCCTTCATAAACAGATTGAGAGAAACAGTTTTTAAGGAGTTTATTCTTTGATATCTGACCCGTTGCCGGTTGCTTTAAACTTCTCAATGGATAATTTTGAGGATTGTGATTTTCAACCGTAAATAATTCATTTATGTAATTTATTTCGAGTCACTAATCGTCCCCATTCCAATGTAAAACGTCTTCGACGGTATGATTATGTCAGGCGAAAGATACAGTTTTGCTTCATAAGATCTTAATTTAGGCAAGATTGAGACTGAATAGTCTCTTCTTTCATCAAATCTTTCGTTAATGATATTATAAACATAAATTGTGTGTAGGTGAATAGAGGTAGAGGGGATAACTTAGGAGGGAATATACATGAAAAATACCTAACTTAACTTTCTTAAGAAAAAAGATCCACTGCACAGGAATACAGCCACAAGGAAGGAGGGTGTGAAAAACCAGTGCAAAAATATTGATAGTCGAAGCTAAAAGATGCAAAAGAAAGTTGAAGACATTACATAAGCAGTACTATAAAGAAATAAAAAAAGGCAATAAATAAAATCAAAAACATGGAAAACTGCAAAAGTACACAATGAGAAGATAATTAATATCACAAAAACATTCAAACGAAATTACAAAATATAATAAAATAAAATCACAAACAGAAAATTGCAATGATACGTACTTCGGAAGCAATTATCTGTAATATAGGTGGTAAAGGATGAATTACTTACGGTTACTCCTTCGAAGCTGGTGTTCCGCAGTGCGTCTATGAACAGATCCTCCCATACCGGGTCTCTGTAGCGGAAGTCTGCGGCCACACTCTTGAGCCTCTTCGGCGGCTGCCCTGGCCCTGACCCTGCGCTGCTCGTGACGGGATTCGTTCGGTGGAGTAACCTTCTGGCCACGTGTTGGATGGCCAAGGCGATGGCCCACACGCCGTCGTACGTGTAACCGTGGAACCGAGAGTATTCGCCCCCTCGTCTCAGATCGTATTCCTCACGATACTCCCCCGCCGTCTGGTGAGAAAGAGAGGAATTCCACTACGTCAGCATACAACTTATACCAAATACATAGAACAGTAAACTCCAATGTATTTAAAGTGATAGGGTAGACAGTAGGAAGTTTGGTAAGGGGGCAAGTGTACACTAGGGTGGAGCGTTTTGCCACTTTTTTCCTTCCTTCCGATAAAAATCAATATCATCACCTTTAAGTTAAGTCATTGTGTAAAAATATATAATGAAAATATTCATACAACAAATAAGATATTAAATGTTATAAATTGGTGCAAAACAGCAATGATTAGCTACCGCTATGAGCAACCGTGTGAAGGAATTGACGAGGACGGAAGGAGCTACAATGCAGCTTAATTTTACTGAATTTGTCTCATTTTCTAGTACCATAGGGGGCATCTCATCCACCTCCAGAGGCATATAAATGGCATATTGAGGCTTGTTCATCCGTTTTCTTTGCAAGTGACATTTCTTTTACGCAAGAATTGGTTGTTTTAACAGAAAAAAATGTTTTGAGAATTTTGATGCTTTTATCGAAATTTCAAAACTTCGCGGCAAACATTCTCACAGTATATATTTTTTATTTCGAAAATATTTTATATTAGTAATGTCTATGTAGGTGGGCCACTTTTGCCGGGTATTAAATTTCGATCAGAAAAAAAGTGGCGAAACGCTCCACCCTTGTGTACACAATGCTCTTGACTATGATATTTGTTATACGAGGGTATTGAATTACGTCAATAAGTAAGTCGCAAATGTCAGTTTACTATACGCTATTAAGAGCGCATATTTTGCCAACAGAGAGCAAAATATGTATACTGGTCGTAGTGGCGGCGTGGCATTAACTGGGCAGTTAGCCAGTCAGTTCAAGGAAAGAATTTTATCGATGGTCCAAACCCAAGCTATGCCAGGAAACTCCTATTCCTTGATAAAAGGAGGCTAAGAGCTATAGTAGGACTATTATCAGGCCAATATCTGGTGAAAAAGCATCTCTACAACGTTGGAATCACCGACTCTCCAAGCTGTAGAAGGTACAACCAAGAGAAGGAGTCTTCATCTTCCGTGCGAATGCCTGGCTACTTCCAGGACTCGGCTTCGGTTCATGGGCATCCTTTTTTTAGGAACCCATCAATATTAGAGACTTGCCCATTGGCGGCATCTTGGCCTTTTGTAAGGCTATAGGGCTCCTTGCGCAATCACTTATCGCGGTGGATGGCACAATGGATCAACTCGGTCTAAGTGCTTTTTGTCCCTTTAGGATACCGCTTCCAATACCTATCAACCTAATCAGTCAGTAGCAGCCAGTACAAGATGGTCGGTGCATTGAATAGTAGACTAGAAGAACAGCGTGCGGTTGTGCAATTTTTTGTGGGCCAATTGATAATCCACAGAAGGAGTGCTTCGCGAAATGCGTCTCCTGAAAGGAGACCTGATCTGAATGTGAAACTGACCGAGGGACTAATTCTTCTGGATGACAATGTCCGCCCTCAATAGCAAGACGAATACAAGAGCTACTACGAAAATTTCTTTGGGAACGGTTACAAAATCCACCGTATAGTCCCGATTTATCCCCCAATGATATTCAACATTTCGAGCCCCGAGGAAGTAATCTGGGCGGCCAATATTTTCTAAATGATGTTGCTGTAGTCCAAGTGGTCACTTGGTGGCTGCGACAGCAACCAAAAGTCTTCATATTAGCTGCCGGCTATAAGGACTTTTAAAGAGATGGGATAGGAGTATGTGAATGTACAGGGAGAATATGTTGAATAGGGAAATGCATTTCAGTAGTTTATTTTGGTTATTATTGCCTCTATCCTGTTTTGCGACTTTCTTATTGACTAAACCTCGTAGTAGCAGAGGGATCACTAAAATTATCACTCCGTGGTTCTCCAGTCAGTATATAAATGTTTATTAAAAACCTCCAATATCAAGGATCACCACCGAAGAGGCGCTAATGACTTCCCAAGCTGTAGGGTTATCCACAAAGAGTTGATCTTGATAATGAAAAGACTAAAGAGGGATCGAGCTCCCATATGACTTAATACGGAGTGAAGGTGCTTTTATTAGCTTCTTCACTTTTCGGAACTTTCAACTACAATACAATTCCGAATACCGTTGCGATGGCTTAAGAGTTCGATAGCTCTTGAAATGTCATTCTGTCTTCCATTGATAGCGGTTTGATGTTGATTTTCGATGCGCGCTAATTACGTTTCATTGTTTGGTGGTGAGTATGATACTGTTACGTGGACGTTGACTGAAGCCGACGAAATGCATCACACGATTAGTTTCGACTGAGTGCTGACATTGGACGTCCACACTCGGGAACTGTGTACTTAGTTGAAACTCATAGACATCCCTGTAGCTATGAATGGTTTTATGGGAACATGACGGTTCAGCGGACTTGGCAAGCAACTTTGAAGAAATATAGCGATGCAAATAAAATTCCATAAACGAATACGAGAGTGTAAGGAAAAAAATACAAGAAACATCGTTGTTAATATTGACCATCAATTCAGATTCAAAAATATTATTCATGGTGAATAAATAGAATTAAATATTTCAGTTTCCACAGAAAAGTTTAATTAAAACTGACAAATAATTTCAAACTGAGTTTTAAGGTGAGTTGAGAACGAGCCTAGTTAAAATAGACGTCGACCTTAATATAGCTGTGGAAACCGAAATATTTATTGCTTCGTATTCATCCTGTACGATATACTAGAATGTCCCACAAAATGAAGGCCATCCATCATGTAGATAAATTTCGATATTCCGTGTGAATGGTGAATTTTGAATTTGTTATTACTCATGACACAGAACCATAGGATGACGAATAACGAACGATAGTGATAAATCGCGGGGACAAACTTTCGAGTGGAGACAAGTGTTCTGAATCAGTTGGCTTCCCAAAAGGACAGTTGTAGGTAGCCCTGTAACGATGAAAATGGCATAGATAAACCAAGACAACTTTCAATAAAGGGAAGAAAAAATATTTGTGGGAGACAGATTTTCAGCATACGTGACAAGTGCAGAACAAGGCAAAGGAAAATATAATATTATGAATAACATTCAGTGAAATTTAACAACACTATATTGAAGAATTTCGCTAATATTTATAAACTTGCTTTGATAAAACTATAACAATAAAACTGTAATAATGAGATTTTAATGATAATATGGTAATCATATAATATAAATGATATTCTTGTAATCACAACATTTTCATAACAAGATGGTAATGATAAAACCGTAATAATAAAATGTTAGTGATATAAAATTTACATTTATATTATAAATGTAAAAATAAATCTTAACTTAAAATTGTAAAAACAAATTGTGATCATAGGATATTAATAATAGCATTTTAATGACAAGATTGTAATGATAAAACTGAAATGAAAACTGTTTAATAATACTTCTGTAATGATTTATTATGATTTTAAAGTGTAGTGATAAGATTTTAATTATAAGATTGTAATAAAAAAGGGAAATAATAGAATTTTAATGATGAAATTGTAATTTTAAAATCGTAAAAGTAAAATTGCAATTATATTAGTGTAAAAACAACGGTAAATACATTTATTCAAAATTACTTATCGTTTTGCACCTAAATCAACTCTTCGGCCCATCCCATCCTTTTTAACGACCGCCTCAAACACTTCGCGCTGATGAGCTATTCGAGGGACATCTCTAACCACTTGGCAAAATGCACGTCACTCGGTCCGCTTTGGAGGCAACATCGGGCGCAGGATAATTTTCGAGGGCACAAATGTCCATTAAACGGCCTCAAAGGATTCCCCCGGCTTATGCGGTCGCCGCTGCGTCATTAGTTCGCCAACTCCGAAGGATCCAATATTCGGAAAAGGATTCTTCCAGCTCCAGGGATTATGGTCGACTCGGACCTGCGATACATTAGCGGTTATGCGAGTGGGCGAGAGAAACTTCGGTGCGAAGGGTCGGCGGAGAGTGGGGAAGGATTCGACGTCTGAGGGCGAAAAACGAGTAAGGCTAGCCTTTGGCGTGATGTATCTTCGGTGGTGGCGAAAGGGAAGTTAGGATCGGCCCCCTGACGAAGGGTTCGCGGCACTATCCCCGAGTCGCAACTCTTACACAACAGCAGGATGTTTGCATCGTTAGGCAATCCTTCTCACCAAATTTCAATGCCTGCGGTATTAAGGTTGTTTAGTACCAGATGGGAGCTTTGGACCGCCATCGAGTTCGATTGCTTTCGGTCGTTTTCGGCTGGAGAGTAGTTAGTTGGAAAGACATAGCTCAAAACCTCGTTATCTTGCAATTTAGAGGATCAGAAAATGCCACTTCGGATTTTTCTGATTTTAACTAATCAACTAATAAAGAGATGACAAAGTATGTAGATACATAATTTGAGTGGATGACTACTCAATGAATTCAAAATTAAAAGAAAGGATTTAGCTCCTAAGTATTTGAGAGACTAAAGGATTTGTGTAACACACCAATGACATTGTGATGAGCTTATAAGTATTACAGCATTAAAATTAATATTTATTATGCTGTAAAAAGTAATTTTATTGTAATATATTGTAGTTCGGATGTTAGGAAAATATATATGCAAAAAATAATAACAATACAATTGATAAGATAAGTTATCAAATAATGATGCAGACAATAATGCTATGCTATTATTATCTACAAAAGTGTAATATGCTATTAATATTTACCAAAATACTGTTAAATATTGAAATAAATGCAATTTTTTAGTAATGATAAAAATAATAATTTATTTAATATAAAAAGGAGCCCCCAATTACATACGCTATAATAAATGAAATTTGTGAAACATGAATATTAGAGGAGAGAATGGGTGAACATTAAAATATTAAAATGAAATGATGTTAGAACAATAATAATTATAAAATAGCAATAATGAACATTAATGAAATATTGAGCATGTTATCTTTCTAATTTTGTCTAAAGAGGCTGTAAAATAGTCCACTAGCTATTCTAGAGATTGAAGAAAATCTATTTAAATTATATTTGGAAAACGAAGAAACCAAGAAGGACGACGGACGAGTTCTATTCAAGAGAATAGATGATCCAAATTACAGCATAAACATATCCAATCGTAAAACCACAGAATATTTAGCTCAAAAGTGATATCGAATATCTTCCGTCCAACCCATAGGGGTTTAATGGAAAACAAATTTTATAATAAAGAATATAGCTATATAATGATAAGAATATAATTATATAATAAAGAATACCTTTAATTAACTGTGGTATATTTACGACCATAGTATCGACCCTTAAGGTCATCTTCAGTTGACTAGGCAATATCCAAAAACAGAATATACATAAATGTTATTATCTATATTCATGCTATTTTCCCTCCTTTTAGCATAAATAAATACTGTGTTTGGATATTTTATCGTCACCTGAGGATGACCAAAAAGGTCAAAACCATAGTCGTGGGATAAATTACAGTGTGGTAAAGGAATAAATGCTTTATTTATCATAATGGAGGACTACCACAGAGTCGAGGCAAGGTTATTAGATTCTAAAATCAAATACATTGAGATAGTTTTTACTACTGTTTCATTTTCTCATTGTGACAGAGCCACTACCACGAATAACAATGAGTAACTATTGAGTCAACCATGCACTTTGCATGTGCTTGGAGGTACTCCTTCGCCAGAGAACGAATACTTTAAATGAAGTCCGTCAGCAAATTTTCACGCGGAAAGGAGGAAGTGAAAGGCGCCCGAAAATGATTGGGAGGCGAAGAAAGAAAAATGAAGGGGACTTGAGTAAGACGCTGAAGGAGAAAAAGGTCCAGGGAGGTCCCTCATTATACAAGGGGGTCTTCGCTTTCACTCTCTCCATCAGCCTCTCTCTCCATTTATTTCCTCTGTTAAAGACATCCGGGTGACATTGGCACTCGTTCGATGTCACCCTTCGAGTGACCCTTAGTCGTCGGAGGGTGCCTTCAATCTCGTCCGGGAGCAAATTGACACCAAGCCCGACACGTTGGAAATGGAGTGCTTATAAATATACAACCTAGGGGCCACCGTGTTTGTGCGGAATTCTGCCTGAAATTTGTCTATAAGGTCTTTATTAAGGCGAGATTGAGACTGAAAAGTTTCTTCTTCCATCTAACTTTTTGTCAATAATATTATATACATAAAATGTTTTGAGTAGGTGAATAGAAATAGAGAGGAAACATTTAGAAGGAGTGGATGTAAAAAAACCTAAGCTGATATCTTAGAAAAAAAAGATCCACAACTGGAAAACACCCGCAAAGAAGGGGGGTGTGAAAAGCCTGCTCAAACCTACCCTGACAGTACAAGCTAAAAGGTGTAAAAATAAGCTGTGTATAACATGGAAATTACAAAAGCAGCACTATAACGAAATCACAAAAATAATAATAAAATAAAATCAGAAACAGGAAAAATTGCAATAGTAAACAATGAGAGAATAATAACTATGACAAAAAACATAAGATTGAAATTTAAAAAATAATAAAATAAAATAAAAAAAGAGGAATTTACAGGAATACACTATGAGAATACAATAAATATCACAACAAAGAATTAAATTAAAAATTCAAATAATACAAATTGTTTCGTTTTTGTGGGGAGGATCACTCGAGATCGGGGTAAAAGTACAGCGAATTTATCCTCTTCAGCTAACGGTGCAACTTATAATAACTTGTAACTTTGTACAGTAGGTAATAATAATAATAATAAAAGGACTTTATTCAGGGCGAGATTGAGGCTATAAAGCCTCTTCTTACATCCAACCCTTCGTCATATATATGTAAAATAAGAGATAGCTTGAAATAAAAGACTAAAGCAGAAATTTACTTTGTGGTTAAAAATAACTAAGCTACGAGCTTAGGAAAAAACTCAACTGCAGGAAAACACCCAAAAGAAGGGGGATGTGAAAAACCTACGAAACCTAAAGATAGGAAAACTACATTTAGCGATGAAATCAGATTAAATGAAATTTTAAGACAAACCAATAGTATCATATAGGAATAAAAAAGAACAAACAGTTACTCATTTACAAGTAAGTAGGTACAAAATAGACTGATAAATATGCTAGTCAATAAACAATTAATCAAAGACGATCTAAACAGAATGGTAAGATGAGAGAGAAAATATGAAGAAGTAACGTAAATCACGTTAAAATGGAAAAAAATGACATCAATGCGAGGTAGAGAATCATCAATGCTTATACTTCACTTCCCCTTAATAGCTTCGGTATACGGGTAGCATCCAACTTGCATCTCATGAATCACGACTCGTAATTTAACTTAGAAACGTCTTCCGACGAAGATGCGAACTTTCACAATCCTTAATTTCGAGCGGTCTTCCGGGACGGGAAGGCTTTTTCTGCTTCCCTCTTACTCCAGGATGAGGAAAGATAAGACAGAATAAAGATCGGGAAGTAGAGGACACAGCAGAAGGTTATGTGCACAATGGAAGGGTAAGTATGCAGGAGATTGAAGTTGGGGCCAGAGAGGTTGAGTTGGGAAAACGTGGGGTGACTTCTGCGCTTATTTATCTCCAATAAACTTCCTTCCCAGAGTTCCTTTGGTTCACCCTCAACCTTTCCTTAATGAGTTCACCGGTATCCATCTTCCCGCTCTTTTGCCAATTCCTTTCTCAAATGATAGAGAGTCCGTTTAGAGACGGTCAGATCCTCTGAAATCTTTCTATTGTTCTTAGATTACACTATATTTGGGCAATTAGGTAATATGGCAGACATTAAAGACGGAAAATAGCAGATAGAATGCGTGGCATGCACCCTAGTCGGATAACCACACTTTTCGAATGCAGTGGGACATTGATGTAACAAATTGTATACATGCATGAGTGTTCCACCCTTCGGTAGATTCATGTGCATCAAAATTCCCTATTCAGCGCCATCTCCTTCACTCCCTGATAGTTTACACTACTCCTTAAGCCATACAATATCCATTGTCTTTGTCTTCTCCTCTGCTTTTCCCTTGAATTCTACCCTCAGTTACTTTCTTCGACAGTCCATCTCCTCCTTGGTCCATTGAATAACATTAACAAATTGTAACTTACAATAATAAGTAACAAATTTCAACTAATACAAAACACAGATTTACAATAATACTGCGTTTGATCAGTTATACATTTAAGTACACTCTAGGCCAAAACTAACGCAGCACCTCCCTAGCGATCCTTACGGCCGGTGCTTCGTTAATTTTGGCCAGGACTGTACAAAGACAAAAGATGTTGGATGACATAAGGAGTGGGGTTAACTATAACGAAATGAAGGAGATGGCGCTTAATAGGGATTTTTGAGTGTGCATGAACCTAACGAAACGTAGAACATTCATAAAGATGATACATTTAAGTGGTGGATTCAACTTAATAATCTTTTAATTATTTGTTTTTTTTTTAATTGAAAAGTCATTGCACAAACGAGAAAAGGGTACAGAGCTCTTTCTGGCCCCATTGCTCTCATTGACCCCGATTCAAAGAGGAGTACTTAGGTTGGCTCTTTTACTTCAACTACCGAAATACTGTAGTATCAAAAAAGCAACCTTTTACTTATTTTATATCAAAAGTAATTAAATAAGAAACACTTTTCTCTACTTTCCAATATTAACTTCACCTTCCATTACCAATGGTCCAAATATATAATGGAGAATAAATCTACATCTACACATTTATCCTGTAAGCTACCTTTCAGCGTGTGGCACGGGGTGCAAGCACCATAACGCTATTTCCATGATTAATTACTTTCGTGCATTTTTAGCCGAAAAAATGAATTTTTGAAGCAATTCATTCTAGTATCAGTTTCTCTCATAGTGTCTGAGTGGCCTATATAACATGAGGGATGTAAAATATTGGAATTAACACATTTGAATTTTCTACGACTGAACTTTCTCTGAATTTATAAAGTAAATCAAGTCCTTGGTTGTATCTTGTCTACTAATGATCACGATATCACGTTAACTAACTAACTGAATGTACTCGAATTATGTTATTACTTATTTCTTTCGTCTACATAATACATAATAAATTTTTATCTCTTTATTATTGTTTATAAATTACACATGTTTCAGATATAAAAGTTCCTAATATGTCTACAATAACACAAATTAATTATTAAATGTACTATGTATGCATATGTATAGGTATACTAGACGTATTGCCATAAGAATGATATAAGTATGTTTTTTATGTTAATTAATTATGAAATTATTATTATTAATACTTTAATAATTACTCAAATAATTTAAAAACAGAAAGAAACTACAATATTCTCCAGAGTTTGAGGCCAACAAAGTTGTTTAAAATAAATATCCCCTGTACCAGTTATGGTAGAAACTCTTTTGAATATATAATACCGACAAAATGTAACAAATTACCATTAAAATTATTAGATAGGAATTCCATAATGTGTGTGAAAGTGGAAATAAAAAACTGGCTATTTAATGTCTCAACCTAAGCTGTTTATTGCAAACTCTTTATGTATTAACCTTTGTAACCCTTAATTGTATTTTAACATGCAATGTGTGTTTGTATAAATATTGATATGTAGTTGTATTTAACTGTAATTTTAATATTTTTTTGGTACTCTACAACTATTAAACACTTCTTTTACATTCCTATAATTTTACTGTAGATTACCTAAATGGAACCTGCTGACAAGCATTTTGCTTAGCAGGACCTGACTGTTCTGTTACTATGTAAGTTTGAGCTGTGTATTATAACCTATTCTTTGTATTTTTTATATATAATTTTTTCTTTCATTGTTGGTTATTGTACTGTTGTATTTTTAAAATTGTAGTGAATATTGTATTGAATAATTATTATCTCATGTATAATACAATTATTATTATTATTATTATTATTTAATACTTCAATTATTATTATTATTATTATTAATGGTTATTATTTTTAATTGCGTTTGTAATTAATAAGTTGTAAAATTGTATCGTATTCATTGTAAAATGCAACAAAATTAAATTAAAATTAAAAATATATATCCAGATGGGTACCCGCCAACAAACCATATTTGGTTTGCCAGGACCCAAATTGGTAAACTGTATTTCCCAAAAAAATTCAAATTGTAGTGCATATATTCAACTGAATATTAAGTTGACAAAAATGTACCTTCTCAATTTTTAGTCTTTTCTGTTTTGATTTTTGTTTCATATTGTAAATTGCATTAAATGCATTGTATATAATACTACATGTAAGCGTATTATACAGTATTGTGCATAAAAAATCAAATATATAATAGGATATCTATAGGATAAAAAAACAATGTGCAATCCTTGTAACTGGACTCTCCCCGCAATGAATGAATAGATGCATGAATTAGTTTAAAGGAGATGCACATACATATCAAAAAGGGAACTTGCATGGAAATAAACTTCTAATTTTCATTGACGCGAACTTCCATAGCATCGATTCTCCTTTACTCTCCGCAAAGCACTCCTTGCTCGTCTCCGAACACCGGCCGAGGCTATTTTATCGAATTCCATTTTCAGATTCATTCGCCTTTGAAATCGTTGGAGAAATGAAGCGACAGTACCTCTTTGGCTGATGTGGTGTTGAGAGGGGGGATAAGGGATGGATCATATCCGCTGGAGTGGAAAGAAACGGACCTTATTCTACTGAGCTCTATTTTCAGCCGGAGTAGAAAGAATGCGAGAGATGTAACAAAAACATACACGGAATAAAGGAAAGGATGCATTCGTGCGCTGTCTGAAACCTTCGAATACTATTCCACGCAATCCATTACATGTAAAACTGTCTTTTACTCGCCGAATTTTGTGGTAATTCACGCATGCCTATCGCGTGACGTGCGATTTTAAAATTTCTTTCATTGAAGAAAATACCCAACCACACCCTCTTAAATTATCTTGTTAGAGTTTTATGCAACGAGCATCAAAACTTCCGTAAAAGAAACTATTCTAAGAGGAAATTATCGAGGCATTTAACCCATAATCATTTCTGATTTTCATTTGAGATTTCTTATCAATTTCATGAGTTCATCAAAACCCATTTCATCATTGGATGTCCAGAATTTGATATATCATTGTTGTCGTCTTTGCATGCACTTTTCATAATAAATCGTGTACTGGTATTGATATAATTTTCCTATGTTCGGAAACGGTTCTTTACTATCACTGTTATATTTTATGAAGAACCTGCCTCTAAAGTTTTCAACCCAAAGGACGGTTTGTTCTTCAACCCCTTAAAGAGTATTTAATCAGTTAGTGACAATGAGGCTTACTAGGCAAGTTGTGAGGTATTTTGTTCTTTCTGTCCTTACCAATCCAGAATTCTGTAAGTGGAAGATGTCAACGTAAGTGAGGTACGATGACTTTAAGAGTAACACTTTTCTTAGCATTCCATAAACGTCTCGCTGGGACACATAAGTGTACATCTATAAGTGTATTCCTCCATTAGGAATATAATGGAATTATAAACATAAACCAATACTTCGTATTTCCCGCGAAAAGGATGATTTTCTAAGGAATCTAGCACCCAGTATTTATTTCTCTATTTTTTCTTCCCGTATCTGACAGACCTATGCAACATCATCATTTATCATTTGAAAAAATGAAGGAAACATACAGCAGGGCCTATGTTCTGTAAGATCTATAGATATTGAGGATGAAGAAGTCTCTTCTTCCATCTAACCTGATCAATGATGTCAATAAAAAATATATAACGCATAGATTAATGGAAATGGAGAGGAAAACTTTAAAAGAAGTGGATATAAAAAACCTAAGGTATTATCTTAGCAAAAAGGAGATCTACGACAGGAAAATATTCACAAAGAAGGGGGTTGTGAAAAACACGAACACCTAATAGTAAAAGCTAAAAGGTATAAATGAATGTAAAAGATGTAAATGCTAAAAAGTGTAAAAGCAAAAAGATATAAAATTAAAATTAAAAAGCATGAAAAATTACATAAAATGAAATCCATAATTGAACACATCGCAATAATTCACTTAGAGAAAACAATAGAAATCACGAGAGAAGTTAGTATTTTAACATTCTACGCAATATCTAGAAATTAAAATAGTTGAAAAAATAATGAAATGGTCCTCCTCTTGACCTAAAAATTCTCCTTTAGCTTTCCGTATCTGAAGTTTTCACTTTGCTATCTTTACACGAAAGATAAAATTTGTACTAGCGAATGCATCAGAGTAAAAGTATCTCTTCGCAAGTATCACTCCAATAAAATTCAAATTATAAGTCTTCAAGATGCGAGGTCGCAATGGAAATGTATACACAGCATACCATCATATGCTTATTTCTAGGAGACTGGAAGAGCGATTGTTAAATTATCGATTCGAGGACTTTGAAGCAGCGGAATCCGAGAGAATTATAAAGAAGGAAAATAAATTTTTCCGAATGAAGTCTCCGAAACAGGTCCCTTGATGAACGCTAGCCCTGAGGGAGGAGTACGAGATAAGATATATTCGTCAAGAAAATTGAATTGAGGGCAACATACAAAAGGGACGTGGAAAAGAGATTGAAAGTCAAATGGGAGAGGATGTGGCGAAGGAAATGGAGGGAGAAGAAGAAACAAGAGGGAATCTCAGCATCCAGGATTTGAAGGGAGAGTAAATATGAGTTTTCTGCTCCCCGCGAAATCCTTGACCTCTATTGTTACTCTTAAATTTTATTTCGCTCAAAATATTGAGTTTGACGAACAAATTTTTCAGTCTATGAATTTTTGGCTGAGATTTTTGCCTCTGAATGACATCTTTGGGATGTTTCACTTTATTATAAAAACCAACTTTATTTCTTGTTAAAAAAACTATATATACAGTATACATACAGGCGTTACTTTGTGGAAGTCCAGGTCAAAAAAACAAAAACATTATAACCTATCCAGTCTTTTTTATTTATTTAATTTCTTTTAAAGTTATCCCTCTACACTTTTACTAGCATATGCATGAAATGAAAAACAGTGTTAAAATATGTTTTCTCCATCAATGATTATCAATTGTTTTTCATATATTTTTAGTGTACTCTTATATTGATAAAATTTCTTTCTTTTTCTGTAAGTAGATTAGTAGTCTACTAATTCGGCTCCGACTTTGATAAATGTCTCCTTTATAAATACTTGACCATTGCCACCTGGTCCTCTGACAAAATTGCAAAGATGTATTAAATTAATAAATAAAATAATTACGGAAAAAGATATAATTTTACCTTTACCGAAATATTTATATTATTAAATTATTTCTTAGTTAAATATTTTGGGCACCTTTTTGAGTTATAATATTGAACCTATTAGTGGCTTTTCTTCGACAAACTGATAAATAGGATCTCTTATTTTCAAGAATAAAAAATAAGATAATTAGAAGAAGTAAATCTAGCTTCAATAAGGTAAAGTTGTTCTATATATCTCGAAAATAATTGTACATCATAGGAATGATAAAAGAAGCTTTGCCATTGTGACTACCGCGTTAAGATCATTCGTGGCATTTTGAATTGAATCTGAAAACTCCCTCTCCGTTAAGGATCATTTCTAAAGAAAAATGCTTCAGAGGAGAAAAACTTGTAAGCATAACAGGTCCTGACGATTCTAGACATGATGAAGCGATGAGGGAAAAATTGATATAAGCGCAGCAATTTAACTTCAGTCGTTTCTTCAGAATTGAATCGAGTGAAGGGAGGCATTAGTTATCAGTCCATTGCATCTGAAAACCCTGCGTAGACCAAAGGCTTCGCTCCTCTCTATTTGATGAGATGTAGTGGAAGGGCGTAAAAGGTTGCAGGCGGCATTGGAAGTCGCTA
The DNA here is from genome assembly GCA_947579665.1 of Sympetrum striolatum. Lineage (NCBI taxonomy): Eukaryota > Metazoa > Arthropoda > Insecta > Odonata > Libellulidae > Sympetrum > Sympetrum striolatum. The sequence continues at coordinate 17,966,860 of OX388348.1, read as the reverse complement.
GCTCCAGTCCATAAAGCTGAAGGTACAAGGCGCAGGTGAGTGGAAAATTCATTCATATGCTTCCGTACATGAATTTTCTGAGGAGGAGGCTTGGGAGAAAGTAAGAAAGAAGAGAAAGGAATCTAAGATTGTGAAGGTGGAAGTTTACGGAATAATATAGAAAATCCAGGCTGTAGGGAAAGAGAGAAATGAAGGAAGAACTTTATACTGGAGAAATACAGAAATATTCAACGAGAGTGGACCCTCCACTTGTATTAAGAAAGTGGGATTGTTCGAAGCAGATTTAGTTACTTTCCAACCTTTTTTTCCGCTATATATTCGTAGTCCTAAAAAACGTAATTAAAATTTCCAGACACATCAAAGATTTATTTTCTGAAGTTTACCTGAATCAAAACTCATATTCGAATACTTAGTAATCCAAATAGAGGTTAAAGGATGTCTGTACCTATTACCAATTTTTGAGATAGAATGTGGAATAAAGGTGGGGTAAACTATCAGATAGTGAAGTTGATGGCGTTAAATAAAGATTTTTGATGCAAAAGAACTTACCGAAAGGTAGAACACTCATGCATGACAACATGGGACTAGATTGTTAAAGTACTGTATGACAATAAGACTAACACTAATCTTACTTAGTAACAACATTCCATTCATATATTTATCATGAAAATGAAATAATCTTTAGCGTCGTACCATAGACGTAATAAAAATGAAGTCAAGTAAAGTTAATTAAGTGCATAAAAAAATTTAAAATAGTGCAGCCTTTTAAAATTAATTTAGCTTCATGGTTGGCGATCTTTTACGTGTGAAGTTAAAACAGGAGTACAATAAGTTATTGTAGTAGCATATAAGTAGAATCGGTAAAGTTAAGAGGTAAGGAGAAGTTAATGCGAGAAGAAAAGGAAAAAGTACACATGTAAGATAAAAGCCTTTGGATAAAGGAAAGTAGAAAAGAAAATCTTAGCCAGTTTGACTGACGGATTTTTGAGGAATAAGTCTCCTTGAAAGAAAGAAATTTGCCCTTCTGCAGCCGAAGTGTGAGACACTTTTTATCTTGGATTATGGGAGAGTTTTTCATAGAATTTCACAGCCGAAAGAAATGCCTCGGTGTGCGAAATGCAATTATGTGGAGTTATTGCATCAGGTCTTCGTAATTTCTGTAAAAAATGTAGGAAATTAAACGGATGTATACACTGCGTCAACTCATGAACTTACAAAAGTATAGTAAGTGAAGGTTCTATCATTAGCTGATCATAGTTGATTGTACGACCGGGATTTTTCGCAAAATTTGGTCAACTTTAACCCCCTGTATGATTTTTAACACCCTCGAATCAAATTAAATTACTTGCATGGTTGTAAGAAAAAAAAACCCTCTTTTCTAGCTCTTTTCGATTCTAACCCACTATGCGACCTTATGTGTATTAAAATAAATGCTGACTAAAAGGCAAAGAATACTTGGAAGGTAAACAGAGGAAACTGAATGGCAAAAAGATAAGTTATCAGTAAAAAAATGGAATAAATTAATTTTCTAAGTGTAAAATCTCGAGATTATATAGAAATGCAGTCTTGGTTGCTTACCTCCAATTTTAAACTGCTAATTTTTAATAAACAAAGGTCCATTGGATCGGAAACGTGTCCACTATTTTAAATTAAGAACTTTCCCTGGAAGTTTCGTGCGGATCTGTTTCCAAATATCTGGCATTCCCCTTATAAAGAATCAACTAAAGCAAATCTTTATTTAGATTAGATTAGTTATAGATGGATTACATTGACATATTGTAGCAGATTAATTACGGAGCGGATGTATTTCATTTTTCCGATTTAACCTACACTGAATCGCATAATTTGAAAATGATAAAGAATTCCCTCGATTCGTTCAAAACAAGTGATTCTCTTTGAAGTGCTCAGCCTGAAGACGGGTTAAAACAACACTACCTCTACCGCTGTCTACCGAGAACTATTAAGGGGAATGAGGAATTTTAGGTAAGATTAGGAGTGAGGTAGTTTGTCCTTACTTTCAATAATGAGCTAGATTAATATATTAACATGTTAACAGAAGCGCAATGACTCAAAATATCCCAATCATTAAGATGCAGCAACTTTGTGATTGTTGAATAATGTTTGTAAAATTGATGTGTGATTATTGCAATAAGATGTATGATTTTTCAATGCATTCAGTGATTGGCATTTCTATGTTTTTAATTGTTTGTAATGAAATTAAGAATAATTACCTATCCTAAGCATACTTTGTAAATCCTTGGGCCAATGAATTTATTGTTATTAATATGCAGGAACATAGTGAGGTTGTGAAGTAAAGTTTCAGGTGGAAGATACGAGTATATCGAAAGAAGTTTTTACTAGACCTATTCCTATCTTAACAAATATTAAAAGAATTAAAATTGCTAACGAAAGAAATGGAGAAATCTCTACAGTTTTCCCATGATATTATGGCATAATGAGAAAGATTAACAACAACCGATAACATCCATTTCACAAAAATTGAGACTTTTCGCTAGCTACAATGAATTTGAACGTTTATTGACGTAATTAAAGTTTTTTTAATGCGGTTCTCAGCCATACTGATTGCACTTTCATGGCTTTGAGTCGGTATATGATAGCAAAACGAAAACTGAGAAGATTGATAGCGGAGAACGATGTAGTAAAGAAGTCTGCGGGAGAATCAAAACCTCATCTCCCATCTTGGAAACTTGCTACCCGCCATCTGTAACGGCAGATGGAGAAAGCGCTATTCAAAATTGCTTCATAAGGAAATCCACGTAGAAGTGAGAAGTTTTGATATCAAGAAGTGAATCACAGGAATCTACACGTAAAATTTATTCTTCCAAAGATTTAGGACTGGACCGATGACAAATTGTGAAAGTTTTCCTGCAAATCTTGTGGAAAGAGCGTCTGATACGGGAAAATGTGACTATGATAGTTTACATACAAAAACCTGAGCAGAATTTCCAATGAAATTTGGTGATCTGCTGCATTTTATTCGGAACGGAAATAATGGCAATCTATAACTAAAATAATTTCGTTTGCTGATGGAGTTATTGATGTCGAACATGGTTTTGATATTACTTCGAATTTCCTCGAAAGCTCAACTATGTACTGCTAATGCAATGCTTTAACCCTTCGGCTACCAAGGGGAGAAACTCAATTTCCCCAGCGATACTTTTTCTGTGTTATTTAGCTTAAAAGTTTTAAAATAATTTCATGCGCCTATTTATTTGTTCTTTAAGATCTAATGATTTTAATCTTTGCATAAATTTTCATCAATCACACATTTTCGGTGTTATTTCAATAAAAAGAGACCTTGCTGGGAAACGGTATGCACCCTGTAAAAGAGATGAAGATAGACAAATTTGAGATATGTTCATAAGAACGACTTCTCTTTCTCCAAGTGCTCCTAATGTGAAAATACTCACAAATATTGATAAAAACATTTAGCGAATCGCATTACATGACTTTTTTTAAGTCGAATAAGCATTTGAAAGGTTTCTGGTGAAGAATTTTCAAGTGTTATTGCTTTTCGATCATATTTTTCAAGAAAGGTATTTCTCAAGAGCAAATATCACTATTATCATTCATTTTTATAATCTATTCATAGTGTTATTGTTAACAATGCAGTCATAACACAAAATACTTATAGTGTATCCCAGTTACCCCCCTTGGGAAAGGTAAGCTGTAAAATACCTTGGTGGCCGAAGGGTTAAGGATGATAAATGTACCATGAGTTTAAGGTACAAGATGATAAAGTGTGAACATATACTTTGCTTTAAAGGTAATTTTGCGTTGTTTAGATTTACACTGTGAAATTTTCAAACAAGTTTTCATTGCTAAACCTTATGGAATAGCTTGATTCCCAAATTCAGAATATTGGTTCAATAACAAAATGATTATTTTATTTCAGCGAATTATTGGACCCCATCTATTCGTCCAAAAAATCAAAAGCCATCCTTCATCGGACAGTCTCAAATTACAAATTAACAGGGAGGGTTAATGTCTCTGCATAAACACTCTGGGACTACCACGAACATTACTGCCATAGAATCATCTTTTTATTTTAAAAACCTGTCATACTTAGGTATAGATGATTATTAATGTATTATATAATATATGATACAAAAATTATCGTAAACCATAATGATATCTCCCCCAAAATTGCCGGATAAATAATAATACAATAATAACGTAACACACATACGTTAAAATCAATTACTATAACTTTTCTTCAAATTAGAGCAGTTTAAATCGATGATTATACACCTTAAGTGTTAATTAAAATTCTATGTAGTGAGAAAGAGACTGAGAATAAGAAATTTACATTAAGGTTTTTATTAATCTGTGACTGAAAAGTCACTTCTTCCATTAAACTTTCGACAGTGATATTAATACCATAAATGATGTGTAGGTGAATAGAGATAGAGAGAATTTTCAATTTTCACTTTTTTTTTAAATTTTACATTACATTCTGCGTTACTCTGGACATACTTGATGTTGATGACGACTGCAGTCTAACGAGAAAAACATGTTTCCTCCGAAAATATGATGAGCTATAATCAAAACTCTTAAATTAAGAGCAGTGTCTAAAAGGTTTCCAGGAAGGCCCTTAAGCTTTCCCGAAGCTGAAAGTTTAAGACGGGTTCATCGCTCGCGAAAACGGGTCAGAGTTTGTTCTTACACTTTGGATATGTTTTATTTCATTACCGGTTCACGTTGCAATGATTTAGATTGACCGTCAAGCTTTAAATCGATTGATATCAATGTTTATTTCTAAACTCTTTTCCTGAAAGTCAGAGACAACCAAGTAAATCATCGTTCGCTACCCTTCATATAAGTAATATTAATGTAATTTAACCTAAATTAGACACAAATCTTTGGCTTGTAGATTCAAGAAGGCTACTATATAGTAAAATTATTTGATCGCGTTCAGTGAAATATGGTAAAAAGTCGTACATAGTGAAAATATACTAAGTAAAACGAATATACTGTGAATGAATATGCTTCTAAGGTTATTTTTATACTGATCTACTGTTAATGCCTTATTCTGTAATATTGTTCTATTGTCATGTCTTACTGAAGCAACATCAATAAAAATATAAATAAACTCAAGGAGACGGAGAAATGAGCTATGGGCACGTCTCTTCGAAGCCATTCCAAGCTAAAATCTCCTGATGTTTTCCTTTTCTTTCCATCCTCAATCCCCTGGCTTCTTGAAGGATTAATCTCACGCGAATAAAAAGCTTTCATATCGATCTCGGGCGCATTCGACCAACTCGACCTGAACGAGAAATATTGGAGGCTGCCTGGGAAATTTCGGCAGGAACGCGACCTGAATGCTAAACCGAGTGAATGCCGAGAGACTCGCCCTTCCGGTAAATGCCTTCGAGGATGCGACCTCGTCCGTGTTTCAGATCTATCATTCCGTTCTCCTCCACGTAATATTCGGAATGCGCTTCGTCGCCATCTTCACTATCGCCATTATTTTTCCAGGGCTCATTAATTATGCCGATCCACGCCAGGGGGGGCACTGTCGTCCGGGAGCCATGTTTACTCATAGCTCCGTTTATTTGGCACCCCAATTTGAAAAGCAGCCTTCACTCATTCATCTTTCTTACCCTCGAATTCTCTTAAGCCCCATCTACATTCCCCTAATTCCTCCCTGGGCACCCGTGAAAGAAGAGCTGATCAAGGAGAGGAATTCGCGTGGTTTGACTAGTTTCCAAGAGACTGCATCCCTTGCATTTTACGGTAGGGTTTATTCAAAATTAATTTGATCATACGGAGATACAAAGGCCTTTTATTTGCGACATTATGACGCTTATATTGGCCTTGGGTCGGATGCCGATGACGCAAAAGACATCAACAAACGTAAACTCAAAATTAAAGGAGTTGATAGCTCCAGCTGCAATACATGGTAGGAGAAAAAGACAATTAGCTTACTTTCGGAATATTACCATTCTTAACAGGAGATAAGGGTCTAACATCAGCGTACCACGTTCTCGAAATAACAATTTGACGAGGCTTCTTTTCCTTATAGCAGATGAGTGAATACATATGCTTAACATAATTTAATCTACGTTCGATAACTTCAGTATCTGTGATTTTCAGATTTTAGGTGAACTATGGTAAAATCAAATACATATCTCCCCATAAGGTGAAAATATTTCCTTCTTCTTTTTTTGGAAATAAATCTTCGGAAACTCTTTGGTACTCTTGTACATGGAGGATGACAATGATGAAACAACATATATTTCAATATATCAATAGAAAAAATTACCATTGCCACTACAGAAGTAAAATTTATGCAATTAATTTAAGAGATTTTTTGCAAAAATGATGAAGTTGAAATTATAGAAAGAATAATATATCTAATATTTTAAATTATGTGTATTTTGTATGTATGTATTTTGTTTTTGTATGTATGTATTATGAATGTATAACTGTCTATGTATTTTGTGGGTTTGTATTAATGAAAAATATTACATGTTTTATTCTTTTCATAATTACAATGATCTTTCACCAAGTGAGGGTCGAAACTATAAACGCTACGAGGAAGTTGATTTTTTATCGAAAAAGATTGTATAAAAGATATAGTATATTGAATATCATGAGTATATTTTAATTATTATTTTGTAATTTTTTATTATATTTACTCAGGTTCTTTATTTTATTGCATTAATAAAACAATTTATTTATTTAAATGATGTTGAATTTAATAAAAAGCCGGTAAACCTGAAACAGATCACCTTACGGTTACTCATGTTCCTTGATCAAAATGGTGTCCTTCATTTGTCGTACATAATAGGATGAAGAATGAAATTTATTGTTGTTATAATAAACTAAATTCACTATTCCTCAAGAGAGATCCGTTTCAATTTCCTACTTTCGGTCACTCTTTCATCCGTATCCATATGTCTTTCTAATCCCTTCTATTTCTCTTTGAGAGTTATTCTTCCTTTCACCGTTCTCTCGTCGTCAACTTTCCCTTAACTTTCCCTCTCATCTCCTCCTTTTCACGCCGCAGACCCATTGCTCATTCAGACCTCGCTCCTTAAACATCTTTGCCCCCTTTATACTTAAGCGGGGGCAGAAAAACTCGAGCAAGACATAAAAATCTACTTAGAGGTGGTCGTTCTCGAAGCCACTCACGCAGGCTTCGATGGGTTGTGATAAGAATGGGTATCGATTGCGCCAACAATCTTCTTATAGATTCCTAAGACGGGATTTTGTAGATTATCTTAAGACACGTTTACACCTAGCGATATATCGTACGCTCGATTTGGTTTTATCTATCGTACGATTTTGATAGATTCCTAAGCCGTGATTTTATAGATTATCTCAATGACCATTTACACTTAGCGATGTATCGTACGACCGATTTAGTATTGTCTGTCGTGCGATTTCGAAGAATATCTCAAAATACTCCATACACCTGTGAGATTATTTTCCGGATTTTGACAAATATTGCTTAAAAGTTAATAAGTTACTTAAAGATGATTGGTTGGAGATACACGAAACTCTTGTGATAAATCAAATTATTTATCACGATAATATTTACAAGAGTATTTATCGTAGCACTACCTAAGTATTTCTACGGCCGAATAAAGTATAACAAATTATAGTTATAATTTTGTAAATAACAATTTCGTATGTGATTTCTTAAATGATTATTTCGAAATGGTTGCTTTGATGTACACGAAACCACAGTTACAAAACAAATCATTATTATTACTATACAAAAACGTCTCTTCTCCATCTATTTCCAGCAAATCCATGTTTGTTTTCTTATAAACCCAACTTACATGTCCCTTTTTACGCTAACCTTAATCCTCGAAGACCTTTAAACATACGACTCCCTCTTTTCTTCAGATCCACGTTTCACACCCGGAGGTATAATATAAGGAGACATAACATGATTATAATGTTAAATAAATATTGTATGGCGTAACTGGGTAAATTTTCATATTAAAAATTTAAATAAAAAGTCAATAGATATACAGTAGAACCCCGATCTATCGTTTATGAAAGGACCGAGAGAAAAAGACGATGAATGCGGGAAAACGATCAAAACGGGAAATGTAGACTCAGCTCTCACTATTAAAACAAAAGTTTATCCAAAGAAAACCCCTGAAGATTTCGAAAAAGAACGTACTGAACTCCTAGAGACGGTAACAGGGTGAAATATTCCGGTAAACTGAGAAGGCCAAACAGGACTCTTACGCGCATCCATGTGAAAGCTCTCCAATAGGATACAATGTATTAAAACAGCCCCGGATGTGTTTCAAAAATCGGCCGTTTTGAGCAAGTGCTACGACAGCCTTAAAAAAAGTTCATGCCAAGCTCTCAAAGAAAATTTTTGTCGCAATTCCTAATATATTGTCTTTCTTCCTCGATTGGGCCAAAACTCTGAACGATGGATGCGGGAAAATAATATTTCGATGAACGATGAATGCGGTATTACTTTACATGTCTCCTTATGAGCCTAAGTCGGGACTATAGAAAATAAACGATAAATCCGGGAAAACGACAAATGCGGGAACGATGGATCGGGGTTCTACTGTAGCTAGTACAAGATCCAAAAATGCTACAGTCCAGAAAAAAAAGTTTGAATTAAATATGAGAACGAATTACAGAAGTTCGAGCATTCAAAATCCCACTGTAACATCATCAGAACTTAATTTTATGATAATTGCCTGGTAGCAATGTCAAGAGAATTCGGATTTTAATATAGCAGCAATACCAATGATGATAATAGTAACGATTTAATTATCACAAACATGTTACAAAGGAACTCATTATATATCATATATAGCAGCAGTGATGCATCGATTTCGCCAGGGACCTAAAAATTCCAACTAAACTTCAAATCTCTCGACGCGTCGCACCGTATCCTTTACATTCAGACTTGGCCCCTGGTTATCCAATTTCCATTCTGCTCTATTCTCGTCCCGCCCTTCACCTCGAGCATCGCCGACCACCTCCGCAAGTCTCCCGTATCTCCGTGTTTGTTTCCAGGCCCTTGTTACATCTCGCATTTCCTCTTTCTCTTCCCTCAAAACCCACGCAAAACCTTAACTCAATATTCATCTCTTCATTCAAGGCGGATGCTTCTCGTCCCTGTTCTTCCTGCAACGTTTCACTTCTCAGCTTCGTCCTCGTTTTGCGGATGTCGGAAATTTCCTCGCATTTTACTTTCTCGATTTGATTTTGCCATTTATATCCACCGCAGAGAAGATTAATTTTGAAGCATGTAGGTCACCCTTGACGGCAGCGCCGCTTGTGAGTGAAAAATGTACAATTTTTACTTGCGGAAATAATGAAATTTTTTGCCCTGAAATGTTATGGCCTGTTAAGCTCAGCCTCAAATACGAATCGTTTGTAAGACCCGTCCCACCTTCACTCTTCGTTCGCTATTAATTCACAATACCTATACTAAACAGCTAAAACGGTTCGGTAGGATATGCTAATTGGATTTGACTTATTACAATTACTTAGTTCTTATTAGTATCGCGAACATTCAGGTATAATATTTATTTATTTTTTGCATTCGTACTTATCAAGCTTATTTGCCTGTCGACAGGACATATATAAAACAATGTTTATCAAAGGGAGAGAAAAATTCTATTTAAATTTGAATTATTACTAATACTTAGTACTAGTATCGCAGGCATTCAGATATAATATTTATTTATTTTTGCATGTTTACTCTGTCAGGTTTATTGCCTGTCGACAAGGCGTGATTTATTTATCACAAACAGGTTACAGAAGAATCCTATTACATGTGATATGTCTGTAAAGTATACAACCTGAAGGCTGTTTTTCGCCTCACCTCACCACTGATATAAGCTAGAAAGAGCTTGCTGAGAGGAATGAGGCAGAATGAGGAGTGAAGTAGTTTTCCTTTGCTTTTCTCACGATGCCAGAATGCTACTAGCATATAAGCATGTCCACGTGAGTGAAGCACAATGACTCTACGAGTAAGTTTCACCATTCTCTGTTTCATCTGTTTCATCGATCTCAATTGTAGTAATATTGGTGAAGATATATTGTTACGCACGCCAGCTACACTTCTGAAAGTTTCCAGTACTCAAAATGGATCTCTGCTTATAATATCTGCTCAATATTATAGAAAACTATGAAACTCGATGCTTTATAGAATATATTATTTCATTGAGAAATGACATTGAATAGGGAATATTGAGGGCATCCGGATAGCCATGTAGGCAGTGCCATCGGCTTCGGTGAAAGTGGTTCCTGGTTTAATTTCCGGTGGGAGTCCATGTGCAAAATTACCTAAGCACTTTTAATAGTACTATACGTAATATTGAGGCACATGAACCTACCGAAGAATTATATATTTATGTAGGCATTGGCCCCGTAGAGTATAGCAACCAGCAATACTCTAAGGCTAGGGTTCCGTAACCCACATTGCATTATCGCATTGTTTTTGCATAAAAATCAGGCGGAAGCCCAGAATGCAAAATTTATTTTTTCATGGAAAATTGTGTAAAGCTCACCAATTTCATTAAATATTTATAAAAGAAATTCATGGTGGTGTTATCTTTGGTTTCCAGCATAAGAAAAATTCAGAATTTCTGAAATACAGTCGTATGTTTATGATTTTTTGTGTATAAAACATTGGTTATTTTTTATAAATATATGTTAACTAATATAAGGAAAGCCATTAATTAAAATAAGTTAAAGTAATGTAATATTCTCGTGAATACACTTTTTTAATTGCAATTTATGCATCTCGGATTATAATTAACCGACGCGACCATTTACTGCAAGCACAAACAGAAAGTCGCTACTCTGAAACAGAGAACAGATTAAATTTATTAATATAATTAAATGAGCTTCGTGATTTTATTGAGATTATTGTAATATAGTTGTAAGTTTGGAACATTGTTTATTATTGTTGTAAATTTTGTAATTTAATAAATGTAACTATATGTAAGATGTACTGCTTTTGGGAGGTTTTGAAGGATATTTGGCCCAACTAGGATGAATACCACGCAGGGTATTTTAGTTTTTCTTCGCCCCACAGGAGTGACTGGCCAGGAGCACATTTGTAGTCCTCACGAACACATAAACAAATACCGTATTAGACAGACTTGTTTCTAACAAAAATTGCCTCCAACATTTTGGTGCGTTTTATACTTGAAATTAATATAACAATGTCCAGTTTATGAAAATTCTCATAAAGCTTAAACATTGCCATACATTCGATTTCACGGGAAACCTATCTCTATCTGGCAATATTGGATTCAACTGGCAGCAGCAGTTTACTGATGCAACGGACTTGAATTTAAAGTGATTTGTGTTATCTGTAACAGCACAAGTTTTTTTGTTAGTAGCTAAATTTCGCAACGGAACAAAATTAAAGAAGAAGAAAGTTCAGATGATGATTTTCAGGGATTTTAAAGGTCAGTTCGGTTTTATAAACTAAGGTTTTATTAGTCAGGCTTTGAAGTCTAATAAAAAATGATAAAAATGTTATTTTAAAAATGCTTGAAAATTAAGGTGCGTCTTATAGTCCGTAAAATACGGTACTACTTTGTAAGTTTTTGGTTGTGACCAGTTGAGTGTACATATGAGACCCCTCGGTGCAAAACGTGCTAACTCAGTTGTATATATCTCACGAGGACACTGTCTTTCTTATCTCGTGTCTCTCATCCTGTTCATTTTGTCACCTATTACACCCTGTCCTTCTCTTTTATCTTCTCATTCACCTTGGCTTACTTCAGTGTCCCATCTAACGTTCTGTTTCGGTGAAAACCCCATCTTTCTCTCTCTTTCCGAATTCCGGGATTCCAGGGTCCATCTCTTCTCTTATTCGAAGCCTCTTCCCTATTTATTACAGCTCCCATATCACGTCCGTCCGTCGGAATACATCCCTTTTACCCCTATTCTGCTTATCTCCAAAACCCTTGTATCCCGTCTCCTATCTGACTTTTCCTTTTTCGACGCCAATTACCTCCAAAATCCGATCTCCCAGGGCCCCTTTATTTTTAATCTTTATTCTCTCGTCCAGGAAAATTTGACCCTCTCATATTTTTAAGGTTAATAAATTTCATCCTCTGTCAGACTGATTTTTTCTGCTGTTAGGCTTTTCTTAAGAAGGAATATTTTGGCTGGAAATCATCTCGAGTGGTTTTCGAGCATCCATTTTGATGAAGAGCAATGCATCGGTTTCTTAAAGATGTGCATTATAAAGATAATATAATAATCTGTAATGATCAATTGGCTAAATCAATACTATCCTACCTTCTATAAAAATATGTTTCAATCCATGTGCAAATGTAGTCCACTTAAGCCGAGAAGATTAGAATACCCATTAAAATAATCACATACTCAAATCATGTCTTGCAGCCCGTAAAAGTTCTCGTAATTTGTAATATTCATTCAATTAGCGTCCATTTAGTACTTTCCTGGATTCTGAACGAATTTTCTCTTAATTCATTCAGTAATTGAAATTAACCCTGGGAACGATAAAAATGAACTTTACATGCATTTCTTATGGGACGCTCTGCCTCGTCTTTAGCCGAACTGGGGACGATTAAGTAAATATAAATTAGTCAATCATCTTTCTGGGTGAAAAGAGAGGAAAGTTAGTACACGGCTGGTAAGGAATTAGATGTGTAAGATCTCCAATAGCCGTATTTGTCGGCGTTTCTCTTCTCATTTCCCGGTATTCCGAGAGTGCTGTCTTGTTTTCTCGGAATACCGGGGAATGAGAGGATGAACGCAAACAAAAACGGCTATTGGAGATTTTGAACCTCTAATATCTTTCTAGGGAAGACATTTACCGAATTTAAAGTTAAAAGTTTAAAACCGCGGTACTTGAGGTTTCATGGTCTTATGAAACCGTAATACTTAGATTATTGCGAAGTTAAATCGAAACTTTCAAACACTTTAAGCTGTGAGATGAAACTTTATTAGATACTTAATAGAAAGTAAATTCATCTATTTATGTTACCATCATTTATTAACGTTTCGTGGTGATACCTAATGTCGAATGAAAAAAAGAAACATTCTTTTATATCTCTGTTTTGTTAATGACCGGTTTTAAGTATCACTCTTCGTCATATTTCAATGAATTATTGCCTTTTACTAAATAACTGTGAAAAACGGTGATATTCCTCAAAGTTTTTACGTAATGTATTACCAGTTTGATATAAGCTATGAGACCATTGACGTTATAGCTTAGTTGAATAATTTTCACCGAAAACCGTCACAATGCCTTTGAAACACCTCTATAATATTTACACCCTTAAAAAGATAATCCCTTCAGGAGTTAAACGATGAATTACTTAATCTTCTATTAAAAATAATTTAAGTAGATTGAAAACAATTGTCATATAATATTTGTTTTCTTTCAATCTTAGTAAATGCTTTTTATAACCGAGAGCGGAATACGCGTCCACGAAACAGCAGCTGCGAATAAATCTCATCGGGGCTTGAGGGTGTAAAGAAAGAAATTTTGGAACACGGCTGTTAATGAATTAGAAGTTTGAAATCTCCAAAAGTCGTCTTTTTCGGCGTTCCTTCTCTTATTCCCGGTAGTTGGATGGAACCAGAAAGGATATATAAATATCTAATAAAAGTACGGATATATAATAAATATATATAATGAATATATAATAAAAATGTGGTAATCCTTTCTTGCTTTCTTCTACTACCAGGAAATAAGAAGAGGAACCCCGACAAAGACGGCTTTTTGAGATTTTAAACCTCTAAGGGGCCTTAGGGGTTAAAAATTATTCATAGTTTCCTCGCGTCCTAGTTACCGTAAAGAAACCAGAAAAAAACTATTAAATTCTGCCGAGCTAAGTATTACTTAAGTTCCAGATGCGCAAATCTCAAGCAAACAGTACTTGCGGGCTTGTTAACGACAGAAACAAAAAATCTGATGTGGCCAGCACATGACTTTCTCCATATAAAAGATGTAAATCTTTATCTACGACAGTAATTTTGAACTCCTTATTCCATCTAAACTTTGAAGATGAGTGATTAATTTATATATTATTATCTTTTACGTCCCAATCATTATAAATAATGCTTTTCGGGACCTTTTCGATGAAAAACGATGAAGTGGCCTTTCGCCCCAGCGCCCAGAGCGTCCACAACGTACATAATTAGCAACTTCCGGTTTATCAGTATTTCACGAATCACTCCTAAACAATCAGTGATGCAAAAATATATTTCATGCAAAAGTCATAGTATATAATATTTTATAAAAGTTTTATAAGTAATAGTATATACCTAAATATCATATTTATGGAGATATTTTGAAAACCGGAAATGAGCTTTGAAGTATGAAGCTCGACTTCCGGTTAACGGATTTACTCCAAAATCTAATCAACTCTAACGACACAAACCAAAATACTATATATGAAATTTGGTATTGATATGACTAATAGTTCTCATGTTAGAGTGCCCACAAAGTACATAATCATCTTCTTCCGGTTTATCAGTATTTCACGAATAACTCCTAATCAACCGGTGATACAAAAATATGTTAAATACAAAAGTTATAGTAAATTATATTATCTAAAACTTTTATATGGTATACAATATACCTATATATCATATTTATGGAGATATTTTGAAAACCGGAAATGAGCTTTGATGAATGAAGCTCGACTTCCGGTTTACCGATTTACTTGAAAAGCTGATCAACTCTGACAGCACACACCACAGTACTATATATGAATTTTGGTATTGATACGACTAATAGTTTACACGTTAGAGCGCCCACTGTCACACACACACACACACACACACACACACACACACACACACACACACACATACACACAGACATCATTCCGAAAATGGTCAAAACGTGTTCTAGGGACCCCAAAACATGTATTTCCGTTGAAATCTCGAAGTCGATTTTTTTCATGAAAACAATACTTTCTCTATACTTCGTGTATGGAGAAAGTAAAAAAACAAATTAATGCGTAGCTCTTTGTTACTATATTGAAACTATATCAACACATATTTACTCAGTGAGCATTAGTAAGGTATTCTGTGAACTGTAATAGCATTTTAAACATTATAGATTCATTCCTAAAATATTCAGTAAATCTTGAAAATATCCCGAAACCTTATGTTTTGGATATTAATTTTCGTCAGTTTATATGCATGATATGGTGTTCATTATTTTTTTGATACTAACCTATGAATTATTTTATGTATAGGTGCTTAAAAATTGTTGAAATAATGTTTAGATAATTAATAAAATTTATTTCAGTAAATTTTGTAGCACTGCTAAAATTGCATACTTCTTATAACTTGACATTAAGAAAATCCTCAGATAATCATAACATGGACAACATTTTTACAAAACGAAAATTTGGTTAAAATATCTTCATTAGTTTCTGTGATCCCGACGGTAATATAGCGCCTGATGTCACATTGACCCCACGAGACTACTTAAGGTTTAATGGTGAAATGTTTCAAAAACGGAAATGAGCTTCCAAAAATAAAGATCGACTTCTGGTAAACCGATATCCTCCAAAACCTAATCAACTCTGATGACACCAACCAAAATAAAATGTACGAAATTTGGTGTTGATACGACAAATAGTTTTCAGGTAAGAGCGCCCACAAAGTAAATAATCAGCAACTTCCGGTTTATCGGTATTTCACGAATAACTCCTAAACAATCAGTGATACAAAAATATGTTTAATACAAAAGGTGTAGTAGAGTAATTTTTCTAAAACTTTTAAAAATAATAGTATATACCTAAATATCATATTTATAGAGGTATTTTGCAAAATCGGAAATAAGCTTCGAAGAGTAAAGCTCAACTTCCGGTTCAATGATATACTCTAAAAAATAATAAACTCTAATCACAACAACCAAAGTAATATACATGAAATTTGGTGTTGAAACGACAAATAGTTTTCATGTGAGAGCGCCCACAAAGTACATAACAGCTACTTCCGGTTTATCGGTATTTCATGAATAACTCCTAAACAATCGGTGATATAAAAGTATGTTTCATACAAAAGTTATAGTAAGATTAATTTTCTAAAACATTTATAATTAATAGTATATACCTAAATATCATATTTATGGAGATATTTTGAAAACCGGAAATGAGCTTTGTAGAATGAAGCTCGACTTCCGGTTGACCGATTTACTCCAAAAACTAATCAACTCTAACGACACCAACAAAAACACTATATGTGTAATTTAAAGTTGATACAACGAATGGTTTTCATGTTAGAGCGCCCACAAAAGACATAACAGCTACTTCCCGGGTTATCGGTATTGCACGAATAACTCTTAATCAACCGGTGATACAAAAATATATTAAATACAAAAGTTATAGTAAATTATATTATCTAAAACTTTTATGAGGAATACAATATACCAATATATCATATTTATGGATATATTTTGAAAACCAGAAATGAGCTTTACACAACGTACATAATCAGCAACTTCCGGTTTATCAGTATTTCATGGATAACTCCTAAACAATCAGTGATGCAAAAATATGTTTCATACAAAAGTTATAGTAAATTAAATTTTCTACAACATTTATAAATAATAGTATATACCTAAATATCATATTAATGGAGATATTTTGAAAACCGGAAATGAGCTTTGAAGAATGAAGCTCGACTTCCGGTCAGCCGATTTACTCCAAAAACTAATCAACTCTAACAACTGTAATAAAAGTACTATGTATGAAATTTCGTGTTGATCCGACAAACAGTTTTCATGTTAGAGCGCCCACAAAGTACATAATCATCTTCTTCCGGTTTATCAGTATTTCACGAATAACTCCTAATGAACCGGTGATACAAAAATATGTTAAATACAAAAGTTATAGTAAATTATACTATCTAAAACTTTTATAAGTAATACAATAGACGTATATATCATATTTATGGAGATATTTTGAAAACCGGAAATGAGCTTTAATGAATAAAGCTCGACTTCCGGTTAACGGATTTACTCCAAAAACTAATCAACTCTGACAGCACACACAACAGTACTATATATGAAGTTTGGTATTGATACGACTTTTAGTTTTCGAGTTAGAACGCCCATTATCACACACACACATACACACACACACACTCACACACACACACACACACACACACACACACACACACACACACACACACACACATACACACAGACATCATTCAGAAAATGGTCAAAACGTGTTCTAGGGACCCCAAAACGTGTATTTCCGTTGAAATCTCGAAGTCGAATTTTTTCATGAAAACAATACTTTCTCTATACTTCGTATATGGAGAAAGTAAAAAGGAAGAAGAAAAATCCACACACTGCGAAAGATCTCTGCCAGGAGCTCAATAAAACGAGG
Organism: Sympetrum striolatum; assembly: GCA_947579665.1. Classification (NCBI taxonomy): domain Eukaryota; kingdom Metazoa; phylum Arthropoda; class Insecta; order Odonata; family Libellulidae; genus Sympetrum; species Sympetrum striolatum. The sequence continues at coordinate 17,949,494 of OX388348.1, read as the reverse complement.
GATTTTCATTTTGCGAATCCGATGCCGCGTTGTTTTTTATCGCTGAAACATCTGATGCTTTATTTCAACCTCTTTTTTATTATATTCCCTCCATCTCCCCACTCTGCCTCCATCCCGTATCTGTTTTCGCTTTCTCGCCCGGGGACCCCTCCGCAGAGGGTACCCGAGGGGGGCGGGGGCCTAAAAGCTTCTCGGAAACGTAGGAATCTCTCATTCGGAAAGCAAAATGGCGAGAAGCAAAGGGGGCCGTAAAAAAACGAAGCGTTCATGAAGATTAAGTATTCCACCGCAGAAGGAAAACCGTTATATTACTGGAGATGTAAAAAACGTTTTTATTTGCAGCGTGACTTTTGCTGTCAAGGGTTCCATAGCCTTGTTAGTCTGAGAGCGCCTTCTTTTCCCTCTTCTGCATCGAAAAGTATCGCTTTTGATTCGTCCTCTCGGAGTTTTTGTCGGGCGACGAGCGCCTAATTTATCGGCGGCGTTTAAAGCTGCGGTTGCTCGACATTGGTGGTGATTGTCTGGTTGTAAAGGCGACGCTTTTTGAAGGAACGAGGGTGGGTTCTTTTGATGCGTGGATCGGTGAGCTTGCGCAATTCTTTCGAGTATTTTCGTAAAGTGTCTTTCTCTACTCATTCTTCTTTAGAAGGGATTTTTTGCAACGTTATGCTCGCCTCCGCTGAACTCAGATGTTTGAAATCGGGCCCCTTGATTGGTGGTAGGTATCCATCATAACACCATCATGTCTCTGATGTATCTCAAAATTCTTACGTTGCTTGGACTCAATGATTTTACTCTTCTAATAACTATAGTAAGCACGGGTAGCAGTAGTGTTGTGGCAAATTTTCCAGTGTAGGAACCCTAAGTAAACTTGTCAAATTATAAGGAAAGTCTTATTAATATGATTTCTTAAAATGCCTACAATAGCCAAGAGCATAGAATTAAAACGTATCTAAGCTCGCTGAATAACGCAATGTTTTTATACCAAATCAATATTTAGCAATTAATTGGCTATTTTTCACTGCGGAAAACTTGTGTAGGAACGCCGTTCCCACGCGTTCCCACTCCACTACACCACTGACGGTCAGGTAGGTACCGGTGTGGTGTATTTCGTGTTTTAAAAACACGTATACAGATATGAAGCTGCCAGCAGGCGTACAAATTATTCACTTTCAAATTGAAAGCTTATGGTTCCTGAACAGGAGCTATTTTATAGTCTAGACATGGTCGAATTTCTAGATATACTGGTGAGTATTGGTTACCTAGTGAATACAATGTATCACAATTTATGTTCGAAAGTGAGAGAAGCAGTCCCACCCTACTGTCTAACCAACATCCGTAACATTTCTGTATATTTTGCGTATTTTGACTAATTTTGACGAACTGAGAAACCATTTTCCTTGATTCAAGCGTACTAAATCTTTAATATTAAGCAACAACCAAGCCATATATGTATTTCTTTGCCATTAAATCACTTCGGAAACATTGAGATACCATCTGGAAAAAATGCAAACATTTGACATTTTTCACAAACATTTAAAAGTTTGACTAAAATTCGCAGCCTTAGGACATAATCCAATCGAGTTGAAATTTTTATATGTTATACGGACTACCAACCACAAATTTAAAGCGTTAGCCATTGACGGTTTTTTGAAAAGTTTTTTCGATCCACCCTACTATACATACATAAATATGAATTCCTACATGTTAAAACCAAGGAGCTTCAAGCCACTGAATATTCATTAATTTACTCAGATCACATAATATCCTACTCTTTACTGCTGGTGCTGGTTCTTAATTTATATATTCTGTGGTCTATATAAATTAAAAAATATTTTGTTGCTTGAACTTCCTTTATTTTAGTGATGGAATACCAAGACGATTCGTTTACCCTCATTATAATTGAAATAAATAACTATATGCATACGTAATGTAAATCTGTCACTTAGATAACACACAAATAATATTTTTATAAATTTAATCTGCTTTTTCTGGGTTTTCGGGGTTCATGAGTTGATGGGTTACCTAACTGTATATGCAGTCATTATAATAACAATCCTCTAAGGGCTGTGTAAACTTTATATATACTTATATACTTTGATAAGTAGGAATATTACATTTTTGTAGTGTTTTGCTTTATGGGTGGTTCAATTATTGAGAGAAGAGGGACTGCTGAGGAAAGTAGTTGTGGGCAGAATTCAAGGGGAAAGCAGAGGGGAAGGATAATAAAAAAGTTATAGATGACATAAGGAATGGGGTAAGCTACAAGGAAGAGAAGGAAATGGCGTTGAATATGGCCGTTTAAATTTTGACGCACAGGAAACTACAGAAAGGTAGAAAGCTAATGTGTATTCATGTAATATGACTTATGGTATCGTATATCCAAATGTAATAATTCTAGGATTTGTATCGAATAACGTATGGGAATAAGAACATGAAGTTTCACAATTTCTGAACCCTAATTAGAAATTTTCAAACAATCCTACAGACATGCGGCGACAAAGATGGTTTCAAAACCACCCAAAGAAATTTGGTTCTATAATGAAATTAAATTTTCAAGAAGCCTTAAATCTATGCTTTTAATAATAATGTGATTGAAAATTTTTGTTTTTCAATTTGATCATTGTATTTTTGCATATCATTTCAATTTATCAATAGGTTAAATTATTTTTCTGTTCATATTATCTCCGTTTATTTCATGTATGTTTGCTGATATGCCGATGGGTTAATTCTTTAAAACAAACTTTTGTATATGTAATCTTAATATTTATTACTTTATTGTTTATATTATTTACTCAGTACTATAAAAATATACTATACAAATGTACTATATTAATTTTTTTATATTTACTGCTTGTATTTACTTCTATCCGTATTTATCTCAGTACTATTTATTTTGTTATTGTGCCCAATGGGTTTTTTATATATAATTTATTTTCTGCTCTCGAACAATCGCTGTTATATCAAATGAAGGTAATCCCCGTACAAGATTTCTTCTGGGATGTCTATATTTCACTCACTTATAACTTATCCATATGTGCGTGGCTTCTCCTTGTGTGAAATAAAATGCATTATATTATGTATAAGTTCTTCCGTGGGTGCAGCAAGCATTGGTTACAAAGGACAAAGCAAGTGGAGACCACAGAGATCCCGTTTCGGGTGACTTAAACCTTCACATAAATAGGGCAGTGGGATACCAACAATGGTTCGATTGTTTATTCTTTGAGCGCGGGGTGGCGACTCGTTTTTGGCAACAAAGAGGAAGTAGAAGGCAGGCAGCTCTTGAGATGGACGACGGATTAGCTTTCCGAATGTCGGGACAGAGGACAGATCCTTCCTGAGACAGAGAAAGGCCTTTTTTGCGGGAAGGCAAACAACGGCCATTTGGCGGTTCTTCGCTACTTTCCTTAAAAGGCAATAGATGTCTCTATACCAAGTATCCTGATGGAAGAAACGATTAATGAGTTACGGAAAGTTGAACATTTAGACTGGAACACGTTATTTTGTTATTAAATCATCATTTTAAATACTTTGCGAGATGGAGCAGAGAAAAAGATTTGCTTTCCTATCATTTTGGAATGTGTTATTTAAACAACTTGAGGATATCCTTTTAGTAATCTTGGTAAATAACTTTTTAAGTTTAAGTTTTCGGTATAACAAATCATTTTGATTAAGCATACTTATCTTTTAAAGTGATATGCCTCTTGGCAATGGCGCAGCGAGGGGGGGGTTTTAGGGGTTCAAACCCCCCCCCCCAAGAGTCAAGTCCAATGACTAGCTGTCCTTTTTTTCTGCTGAAGAGTACAAAACCCCAATCAAGACGCAAGTCTTACAAATACACAGCTAGTGTTTGCTTGATTAATTCAGCGAATTCGCATACCCGTAAATATGGCTCCGATGTCAGCTAAGGAGATGTTTTCGGTAGCAGAGCAGAGGCCTAGTGCCGACATCGATATCAATGGGACGCTAAGATACGAGTGTTTCGCACACAACGTTCAACGCGTGCACTTCTTAAGCCTATCCTTTAGTTAGACGACTCACACCATAAGATATGATTCCCATGAGAAAAATTCAAAAGTGCTGATTCGTTTACTCCTCGCAAAAATAAAAGGGAACATTCGAGAAGTAATTCGAAACTTACACCCTTAAAACAGATTTTAAGATTACGTTTGAGGGACAAACAGATTCATAAAAGCTCAGTTAGATCTTCTGCATGTAACTGCTTTAATGGTGTGAATGCAAAGCTTGGCTCGTGAGTAGCGCTTTTGAGAAATTCACAGTGAACAATTCGAAGTAGAGTTTAGTTTGGATTTCATAAGTTACAGATGGACCAAAAATTGTTTTAACAGTCCGCTAATAGCTCGAGACCTTTATTGAAAAAACGTTATTAATGGTTATGTTGTTTTTTGTGAAATGACCATTATTAGATGTATAAATTAGAATTGTCTTATGTTAGGGCAGTTATCGGAGATGAGTTTAGCAACTATTCCAAAGGTACTGTTAAGTAGACTCTTCATTATTCGTGATGATAGAAAAAATACTGATCATTATTTTATAATTACCTGTAAATTTCATGTATATTTACGAAAATAATTCAAAACCCAAATGTCCGTAGAAATTTGAAAAAGTATTGGAGCAATACAAGATATCAGTAAAATTAATTTTCGATGATAATATTAATAAAGTACCAATTTGGAAGCAGATCGGTCAGCTGAAAGGTATTGTACGAGTATGGTACGCGCAGATTTATCGGAACTGTAACTTGGTGACTCGAAATAAATTTCATATAGTACTGTTAAAACTATGACTTAAATTCCTCAGCTTCCTTGTCGTTGTAACCAATTTTTCTCTGGCGATAGAATCCAACGAATCTCATGACTTATCCTGTCAACCACGTAGTCATGCAATGCCCCTTTAAAATTTCAATTCATGGAAAACTTTTGATTTCTTTGAACACGTACGTAATAAGTACGTAATACTGGGTTTGCGTCAGCTATCTACTGGTTAAAACACCTAACTATTACTTAGTCTAAATAAAATTTAAGTTGACGTCTTCATATTTTCACCTTTGTATGTAAATCTAATTCTGCAAATTAAATTATAATATCAACTATAATCAAGAGTCCATTGTATTTTTTAATGCAGCCGAATTTTTAATGTTCGGTATGAGACAAAGTCGATTAAACACTTCGCTAATACATAAATAACGAAATCAGGCTTAATTGTAAGCTTATCAGAGAATTTCATCTGATATAAAGATTTTTGTTTCTTAGCGAGAGTAATTTTATAAACGAAGGTTGAGGTCACTCCCAAGAAAGCTCGAGTAGATGTTTCGAGCGATGCAGCTGACAAGTCACTCTTGGATATTGGATTGTTCATTTGATAATAGATAAAAATCCGAATTCTGAAACTATTCTTAGAAGTATATCGAAGGACACGTGCACATTCTATTATTCCTGCAATAATTGAAAAAGAACGAAGAACGGGATGTAGTGGTTCTGTTGTCTGCTCCAGATGCCAAGAACCCAGAAAACAGTCAAAACACAATTCGATTTGTTACCATTTTTCTTATCATTTTGATGGTTTATTCTATGGTTTCTGATAGTTTCAGGGTCGATTCGCGACCCACCGGTTGGGAACCGCTGTTCTAGACTGACGACACAACTAAAATGGAGATTCTGAGCAATCCATAGAATGATTTTGTGATTTTCTTACTTAAAACTTTTAATTCTTGGTTTTGAAACAAGAGTTATAGTTTTTGAGAACCATTTTTATTATTTTTCAGTTTAGGTATTTACTAAATTTAAATATCCTCTTTTTATTAAAATATCTTAGTTATCAAATCTAATTAACTTTAGATTAAAAGAAGCAAATTTACAAGGAATAGATTTATTTATACTACTACCACAGAAGAAATTGTTACAGACGACCCAGGGTTTCGATGCATAACATCATCTTCAGGTGCACACATATAAGAACTAGAGTCATTTCTTATAACTAGAAATCCAAACAACACTTACGATAAGTTTCCAATAGTTTACTTATATAAACTACTATTTTGGAAAGTTTAATAAGTTGACCACATAAGCGTTAAACTCCTCTTGTTTTCAATGCACTTTAAGTTTTGAAAGAATTTACATATATATTATAGTAGCGGGCATAAATATACTAGCCCCTGTAAGGTAGGCATTTTTTCGTTTTCTCGGACCCCCCCCATTGGCAAATCCTGGCTACGCCACTGCCTCTTGGGTAATTTGATAATTTTCTATTAATAATTCAACTCTATTTGATTTTGACTCTTAAATACTCTGCTACCTGTAACATTTAGACCTTTATAGATTTCTGAGTAGTTTATATCATTTCTTAAATGGTATTTTATTTATTTACATATAATTCAAATATATATGGAGGATTAAAATAGAGAGGAGAATTTTAAAATAAATGATTGAGTAAAGGAAAAAAAATCACAAAGGAAGGTTATTAGTTAAGGCCCACGTTGCGGAAAAATACAGAAGAGTAAAACCTACGAAAAGACAGAGAGAAATGTAGCTTGCAAAATTTAATATGAAAAATTGAATAAACAGCAGCCTATGGGGTTTCCGTACGTAACAGCTGACAAATTGTCTCCCTATAGATCGTCGATTTCATTGGGATATTTGTTTCGGCTGAAATGAGTAGCACCTGAGATGAAGTGAGCGAGAATGAGTTAAAGGCATTTTCCGGATAGGTATCAATACGTGAAAACGTTTCCCTTAAATTTGATTGAATAATAGATTTGCTAAATGAGAAATCTTAAGCAACGGATATAATAATATAGACGGTAGATGCATCTCTCAAGACTGAATTCCTTCTCAAGCTCTATTTCGTATTATTGGCGATTTAAAACCTCAAATTCATTAATAGTCGTGGTTCAAATTTTCTTTTTTACACACTATTTCGAAACATTTAATTCAAATTTTCACATATAGTTGGCGCAGAGATAGAGAGGCGAGGAGTCATGACAAGATATTCTGGTTTTACAGAGGCGAGATATTTTCCTGAGTTACTTTTAGGAGTCCTGATCTCATTCAACAAACTCAGGAAGTATAGAGAAAGTATTGCTTTCATGAAAAAAATCGACTTCGAGATTTCAACGGAAATACATGTTTTGGGGTCCCTAGAACACGTTTTGACAATTTTCGGAATGATGTCTGTGTGTATGTGTGTGTGTGATAGTGGGTGCTCTAACGTAAAAACTATTAGTCGTATCAATACCAAACATCACATATAGTACTGAGGTGTATGTTGTCAGAGTCGATTAGTTTTTGGAGTAAATCGGTCAACCGGAAGTCGAGATTTATTCTTCGAAGCAAACTTCCAGTTTTGTAAAATATCTCCATAAATATGATATTTAGGTATATACTATTATTTATAAAAGTTTTAGAAATGTAATTTACTATAACTTTTGTATTACACATATTTTTGTATCACTGATTGTTTAGGATTTATTCGTGAAATACTGATAAACCGGAAGTAGCTGATTATGTACTTTGTGGTCTCTCTAAAATGACAATTTTTTGTAGTATCAACACCAAATTTCATATATATAGCACTTTGGTTAGTGTCGTTAGAGTTGAATAGTTTTTGTAAGGAATCGGTTTACCGAATGGTGAGGTTTACTTATCGAAGCTCGTTTCCGGTTTTGCAAAATATCTCCATTAATCTGATATTTTGGTACATACTATTATTTATAAAAGTTTTAGAAAATATATTTTACTATAACTTTTGTATGAAACATATTTTTGTAAAAATGATTTTTTAGGAGTTATTCATAAAATACTGATAAAACGGAAGTTTTTGATTATGTACTCTGTGGGCGCTGTGGGCGAAAGGACAATTTCATCGTTTTTCTTCGAAAATGTCCCAAAAAACATTATTTATGATTTTTTTGACATAAATGATAATATGATATAAATTAATCCCTCATCTTCCAAGTTTAGATGGAATATAGAGTTTGAAAATACTGTCGTAGATGAATATTTACATCTTATATATGGAGAATGTCATGTGCTGGCCACATCAGATTTTTGTAATTTGTGACAATGTCACTCATGTCACCATCAACGGTACACCTTATATTAATTAAGTGTTAAAAAACCGAGATCCATATGTAAATTACATATCTGCTATACTAAAAATATAAGTGTTTAATACTTCGGTATTTTCCCCGTAAATGTAAGGCATTCCTCAGCACCTCAACAGAAGGAAGGACTATATAAGAGGACCATATATAGAGTCTCTGAACCCAAAGAGAAACTAAAATATCATCGGCGAACGCTCGGCTCGTGACACGACAATTCCAGCGGTTGGACATATTCGTTCCTCGAATTAGATTCGGTACGGCTAAATTTTCCCGATCCCAAAGAGAACGCGCACCACTCAAAGATCTGCCGCCGTTCATTTCGAACGAAAACCTCAAGCACGTGCCTACTCCTACCTTCGAATCCCTTGGAATATGCGGAAATATCCCCGTGGTCTTTTTCTTGGTCACTCCTGACAAAAGAATATGAAAACCAGGCTTTCCTTCACGTTCCCATCATTCCGCTGAAAAATCGTGAGCAGCGAGCCGAGGTGCGACGCGGTGGTCATTGGAATAACTAAGGGGCCAATTCATTCCCGGGAATGGGTCCTTGAGATGGGAAGAGGGAGTAAAGAACTTTGCGACGAATAAAAGAAGAGTGCTCATTGGCCGAAAGGGGTCAGTGGATTCAAACCGCGGGAAATATATTTTTCCCCGCGGAGGTAAGAATGAATTGAGGACTTGTAGAGAACGCAACTGGTTTCCCGTTCATAACTGCTTTTGAAATCCTCACAGAAAGATATTCGAAAAGGAATCCGAGTTAAAATTGACTTACTGGGAAAGCAATAAATGTTAAGAGTTTTTTTAGTGCCTTTAAATGAAGGGAATATATCAGTTAAAAACGAATTTTTTGATAATTTCATACGGATTGAATCTTCTATCCATAAGTATGGATAGCTTAAGGCTCTTAGTCCAAATAGTGTTAATTATATCAAATAAAGTGCAAGGCGATAGTTCTTCTAATTGCAACATACGATGTATATTCACTTACATTATAAAGAGCCTCATAAATATATATACTAGAACCGAACGATAAATTCTTTTACACAGACAGTCTTCTTTTTGGGATGGAAGATACAAAGATGATGTTCGTAAAAGAGTAGTCTTTACTCATGAATCCTTGATGAAAAGAAGAAAATCGACAAGAAGTATTATATCAAGTAATTCGGAGATTATTTCTAAAATCATTGGTGTAGAGTGTTTCGGTATCTGGATATGAAACGTGGATCTTACCTAAAGATGAAAAGGATTCTTTTGAAACCAATCGATAGATATGACGTTGACAGATTTACCCTTGTGTAGGCACCCGGGTACCCACTAAGGTATATTTTTACTTGTACGTTGATTGTAAAGAAAAATATCGCTTTGATGCTTCAGATCGTCGTTATCTACCTGAACCCCTAGTAAATACTACCATTATAAATACGTTAACTGTATTTAAAGGTTAAATAAAAGCATTAAAAGTTCACATACGTCTTGGAAGCACCCGGGATACCCGGGTACCCACCTGAAATTTCCTTCTCATTTTCTGACACATATGCGTTGGAATCCGTTCCTTGAAAACTATTCAATAAATAGACATTTTATGAAGATATTAAAGCTATTTCTATATCAATTGAACGGTTAGAACTTTTACTATGAATAAAAATAGAAAGGTGTGTTTCTTACTTCCGTAAAACGTCCAGCGTCAGTCACGCGAAATATCGGCTTTTTTGTTAAGGAGGCTCAACTTTGGGGTTGCATAAAAGTTTAAGTAGAAATTGCACAAAAAACAAGTGACATCAACGTTTCACGGAGTGCTCTTTTTGAACGTTTGTTCCTCTAACGCTATTGCTTCAATCACAAGGTAATATTGATAGAATATTAATACGTTTATTTTTAATTAAAATACGAAGTTTCAGAATATTTGTACAAAACAATAAAAAGTTGCTGTCGATTTTGTAAAACAATTTTTTCTCGGGAATGGATAGCCGTAGAAATACAAAATTGGGTTCGTTAGAAAGATTTCGGAATGAGTTTTCACGGTAAATAATTGTCGTCCACTACAAGTTAGCGGATTTCTTTATACGAATTAATATTTAACGCCGAGATTTGCAACTGTTGAGCAGTGTTGCCGTGTTGATGTCTTCGGGAGTTCCTAACCTCCCTATCTCGCCCTGCTCTTTCTTTGTCTCATTTTTCAGCTGCGATAACATCAGCGATCGTTTTATCTGAAAAAAATCAAAATTAAAGTACTAACACCTCAAATTCACCCGAGCACCTTCAGTTAAGCTTTAGTAATATTGCTTCACTGACTGTGTGGTAGTTTTTCGTTAGCTTCTATAGGAAAATATATGCTGCATGATATGTGCTTGAATGATAATTTTCACGGAGAATTTTTATTCACAGCAATCGGTAAATTTGACATACGTTTTCGAATGTTAATAACAGACAGGTTTTCGCACACTTTTCTAGTTTTTCTTCTCCTTCTTATCAATTGCTTATAGCACAGGTGACAGCTCCCAGTGATCTTCTTTCTCCCGGAGCTGTCCGATGTAGATGCACCAAGAGTAGAGTATGTATCCTCCGCAATAACTGGCAGGCCGATAAAACTTTCAATCGCTATCTATGTTGTAATATTGCGCATAACTTGCAAATTTTGTGATCTTTGCTAAATTACTGGCTTCGCCAGTTCTTCACTTAACACTAGGAGGACGGCAGTTTCAGCCTACCTAGAAGGACGGGAGGTGGTTATTTGACCACTTAATTTTAAAATTCGTAATCAAATACTTTTATGATTTTCAAATACCTGAATTTTGCATAACTTCTAAGTTTGACCATTACACAAATGCTGATAAGGTGTTTTATCCCGCATTTTGTTTAAATTTTAATTAATTAAACAAAATGTTGACCGATGTCCTAAATCTGCAGAATTTCATATTCTAGAATATTTTATTTATCCATACTGGACCAATGAAACTCATATTTTCGGAATAAGTGGAAACAAGTCCGAATTGTTAATAAAAGTCAGTCACGTAACGCCAAGATTGTTATGCCATCTGACGGAAACCATATAAAACAACTCTTTCGTGCCTCGGAAAAAACCTCCATCAAATACGATGGTGGAAGAATTTTTCGAATTTCGTCGTCAAATTTCCAATCTGTGGTTTTCGTCAGTGCCAAATCGTTCTATAACATTTAAAAATTCATCAAAAAATTTTAGTAGGATTGCCAACATATTAGTTTAATTAGTTTTTCTTATTGCTCCAACCAATGAGATTTTTTTTTTTTTAGGTTTTCAGCAAGGTTGATTGAAGAGAAGTAATTGTTAGACTATGATGATAAAAAAATTAATGTGATTCCGAACACCGAGGAAAAATTGTATATTTCATTCGCAAAGTCAATGGAAAATAATTTCACCATTAGATTTATCGACACATGTCGCTTCATGCCAGCGTCATTTGGTTCACTGGTAACAAATTTAAAACCATTTAAATGTACTACTACTAATCGTGTGTCATAGTCGAAAACTGCTAAACTGGAAGTTTCATAAAAAATCGAAAAATTATTTATGCGCTATGTTTTGACTTTTTTTCGAAAGGAATGAAATTAATTTTCATTATTTTCCTACGGCATTTGAAACATAGAGTGACTTCGTTATTAAAAATCAATATAATAAACCCTTTTTACATACTCCAAAAGTTTAAAACTGTTAGGTTACTTATAAATAGGAAAAATATCAAAGTTAATGCAATATTGGTACATAGATGTTTAAACATTTTTTTAACTATTATAAATAGAAAAATATATTTGGTTAAAAAAGTTAACGTTTATTTTTTTAACCCGCCTTCCTAGGTAAAGTAGACTTTTGCTAAATATAGTATAAGTATGATACTGAATTATATCTCAACTTATGTTAATGTTACAGTTTACTTAGGGATATTTGTATTTTTTAGTTAAAAAAGTTCACATTTTTCTGGAGATGCAGCATTAATGTCAATGTTTAATAACGAAAGTACCAATTTTCCTCGAGAGATGGCATTAGTGGCGAAGTTTATAATCAAAAGGTCCGATTTCCCTCAAGAGATGGCATTAGTGGCGAAGTTTATAAACCAAAGTTCCAATTTCCCTCAAGAGATGGCACTAGTGGCGAAATTTTTAAACCAAAGTTCCAATTTCCCTCAAGAGATGACATTAGTGTCGACGCTCATAAACAAAAGTTCCAATTTTCCTCAAGAGATGACATTAGTGGCGAATTTTTATAAACCAAAGTTCAAAATTCCCTCAAGAGATGGCATTAGTGTCGACGCTCATAAACAAAAGATAAAATCGGACCTTTTGTTTATAAACTATAAGAGCAAATAGTTACTCTTTAGTGAAAATAAATTATTGTTCTCAAATAGCCTTTGCAAGAAAAAATTCTAAGAAATAAGAAAGTGACACTATTTTTTATTTAATTTACGTAAACCTGTGAAGCGTTCGGCTCACTCAGTAATGTAGCGACTAGAAGAAAGCCGGGAGTAGCACTGAAGCACAGATGTTCAGTTTCTACGAAACATAAGGGTAAGAAAGATGATCAATAAGATAAGATAATAAGGAAAAATACGAAACGTATTGATATGATTAGGCGTAGCTTCGCAGTCCATGGCGATAGAAAGTAAGGCTGAGGGACGGAGTGTTCAGAAGCTCGAGATACAAGACCAATAATCCGGCAACACTGCTGCACAAATGCGAATCCCGACGTTAAATATAAATTCGTATAAAAAAATCCTCTAACTTGTAGTGAACGATAATTATTTACCGTGAAAACTCATTTCGAAATCTTTCTAACGAACCCAATTTTGTATTTCTACGGCTATCCATTTCCGAGAAAACGTTGTTTTACAAAATCGACAACAACTTTTTATCGTTTGATACAAATATTTTGAAACTTCGTATTTTAATTACCGATAAGCGTAATAATATTCTATCAATATTACTTTTTGATTGATGAAATAGGTTTTTAGGAACAAACGTTCAAAAAGAGCACTCCGTGAAACAGCTCGTAAAAATGGGCACTTTTCCGTTCCATCTATGATAAATACCAAATGTTATGAAAACAGAAATAATTAGCTTATATGGTTAAACGCGAAATAAAACGCACTAAACGTTGATGTCACTTGTTTTTTTGTGCAATTTCTACTTTAAATTTTACAAGACTTCAAATTTGAATTTTTAATGAATAAAAAGGAATTCAAGCGTCAAGAACCGAAGAATAAACATACCTTTCTGATTTTGTTAATTGTAGAAGTTCTAACCCGTCAAATGATATAAAAATGACTTTAATACCTTCAAAAAATATCCAATTATTAAATAAAATGTTCAGGAAACGAATTCCTTTACAAATGTGTTCAAAAATGAGATCTAAAGAGGTGGGTACCCCGGTACCTCGGGTGCCTAACAACGTAGGTAAAGTTGGGTGCCTACACAAGGGTTAAATAGACAGCAGAGCAAGTGTGTTCTTTGTAGTAATTCGTTAAACACAAAGAAAGCTCTTTAGTCAGTGTTTGTATGAATAACAAATTCACAAAATCGTTAAGATGTATTAACACACGTATATTTCAGCTCTTTCAAGAGAGCTAAATCTTTTTATCCACAATATTCCTGATTAAATTTCCTTCAAACCTGTTTAAGTAAGACTTTCAACTCGAATTGCGTGTTAAACACGAGTGTATAATTTTTAGGCCGAACGTAAGCCCTCATTTAGCCCCGTCTCTTTTCGTACACTCACTTTATTAGACTTTTAGCGGCTCTTGTGCGATATGCTATCTAGAAGTGGCTTCTTTAGTATTTAATTCCTGCAGGCTTGGTTTGGATGTTATCACCACAAAGTAGAAACACGGGTCTTTTTCCAAACGAAGACAGAGCGGGCCAAAGGGGAGAATGAAAGGGAGCGTGAAACGCATAAAAAAGAAGGATTTTCGAGAGATAAGAGAAACACACAGCGGTGGATCCCAAGGAGGCAAAACAGCGGCTTCAAAAGGGGGCTCAAAAAGCGTGAAAAAAAGATGAAAGGGATGAAAAGAAAGATACAAAGAGCGCAAGAAACAGACTCCGCCAATGTAACAATGGTGCTCATCTTCCTCGTTGACCAATTCGAAGATTGTACGGTTTCAATTGAATTTACGAACCCTATCTTCACATACTCAAATGAATCTTTTTCCTATTTAGAGTTACCTTAATGTTTATGTTTTATGCAATACTGTAAGCAGCTTCCTTAATGACCAATACGATGATTACACGGTTTCGATTGAGACTCTGAAACGACTTTAATCTTCCTTGAATAAGTGTTCTAAGACAATTTAAGTGATTTAATTTCGCAGTAAAGCACGATAATTCTGTTGAGATGAATTATGAGATCAGCTAACGAGGTCCTTATTCTAGCTATTAAAATTGTTTTTACTAAGTCATTCCCTTTTATTTTTAAAACGAAACATTTATTATACGTATGTGTCACTGTAATGTAATTGTAAGCCTCTTTGTAATATATGTAGTCATAGTAATTTTTTTCCTTTATGTTTTCGTACTTGTGTGTATATTTATTCATTCATTATATCACATGTAATTGGGTTATTTTACCACTTTTCGATACATTAAATATAACTACTATTTTGATTGAGACCATCCACTGTAACCTGGAGTTTAAAGAAGTCTTAATATATAAAAACCATATATAATATTTCGATTTCTTCATTCCTAAATCCCTGTATCTCTTTATAAACGTTGTAAACCTTCGTAAAGTAAAATGTACTACGCTATCCGTAGGATTCGAAGGTTTTTCACACCCCCTTACTGAGGGTGTTTCCCTGCTGCGGATTATATTTTCTTTAATGAAAAAGCAGTTTTATTCTCTGCAATAAATTTTAAGCTATCAGTTTCTTAAAAAGTATTCATGATAAAGGGTTGCATTTAAGAAGAGGGTTGGTTGGTTGGGTGGGATAACATTCAATCAAGCTGTCGGAAAACAGAGCTGTCGACCAAACGAGGAATCGAGCCGAGTGTTGAGGTCGAGTATTCGTCGGTCGAGTCCGATTCTTGAGGTCGAGTATTCGGCGGTCGAGTCCGATTATTGAGTTCGAGTATTCGGCGGTCGAGTCCGATTGTTGAGTTCGAGTATTCGTCGGTCGAGTCCGATTGTTGAGGTCGAGTATTCGTCGGTCGAGTCCGATTGTTGAGTTCGAGTATTCGTCGGTCGAGTCCGATTGTTGAGGTCGAGTATTCGGCGGTCGAGTCCGATTATTGAGTTCGAGTATTCGTCGGTCGAGTCCGATTCTTGAGGTCGAGTATTCGGCGGTCGAGTCCGATTATTGAGTTCGAGTATTCGGCGGTCGAGTCCGATTGTTGAGTTCGAGTATTCGTCGGTCGAGTCCGATTGTTGAGGTCGAGTATTCGTCGGTCGAGTCCGATTGTTGAGTTCGAGTATTCGGCGGTCGAGTCCGATTGTTGAGGTCGAGTATTCGTCGGTCGAGTGAACGTCGATCAAGTGAGCGCCGGTCATTCGAGGGTGTCCCGCCACCGAGAGATCATTTCCTCGGACATTATTCAAATATCAAGCGGCGGCGTAACAAAAGGGATTCATAAAATGCAAGAATAGATAATTTACGAGATAGTGGAGACACGGGGAAGTGGCTGAATGCGGTAGTTTCCGGGACATAGGGCGAGAATTATGGATAAAGGAGGAAAAAGTGATTTGTGCCCACACCGCTCGGAAAGCGCGGCTCTGCCGGTCTTTTTCTCTCGCCATTTCCTCTTTCACCCAAATCTCCGCTTTTTCGGCCCGTGACGTCACATCCACGCCCTTTTCCCAGCACCTGCGTACCCTAGCGATCCAGGGGTGTCATCGGTGGTCTCTTCAAGGTACGTGAGATAGGGATTGATAAATTAATCCTCTACACCGTCGTTATTAATTCCTAGGGAAAGGCCGGGGATGAATGGGGAAGGTTTCCCCGGAAATGGGAGAGAGCAAAACACTGAAAAAAGAAAAAAAAAAATGTTTTGGACGACACTTAAATTGTGCTGCACGAACAAATTTCTTTGAGGCTGTTCTCTACTTTAATAAATTTTTGCTAAATTTCGGTTTCTCTAAAATAAAAGCATTTGGTTATCATCCGTGCTAATGACAAAAAGGTCCCGGTGAGGTATATTTAAAGCTGCCGTTTTTTGGCTGAGAGTTCCGCTCTCAGAAAGAAAAGTCAATAACTAAAGTTGAATTCAAGATATCGACCCGAAACCAACTGTAAATGAAAATTTCAACATTTATCTCAAATTCAGTTAAGAAAAGTTGTTTTTCACGTGAAAAATAAAAATGTTTTGGACGGCACGTATATTGGGCTAAACGAATGAATATCTCTGAGTTTGGGCTCCAATTAAATAATTGTTTGCTAAGCTTTGGTTTCTCTAAAATAAAATGCATGTGATTTGTATCCATGTTGATGATACAAGGAGCAACTGAGCGAAAGCAGAATCTTATATTGAGTTGGTAGATATGTTTAAAAATTAAAAGTTGGCATTTTTAAAAATTATTATGTGAAAAACTTAGGATAAATCTTCTTAAACTTGATTTGATTGAATTGATGTACTACATACGACAAAAAACACAAAAAAACTATCGTTGTGAGGGGTTTATTTTCTAATTTCATCTTGACCAAAATTACTCAGACCAGGGATGGAGAGCCTTTCCTCAAATAATGGATCAACCATCCCGCTTGATATGCAAGTTGTCTTTTTTTCATGCACAGTCACTGTTGCCCTTTATCGGTGAAGTCCCTCTAAGCTCTCCTGAACATGTCAGGGGATGCTTCACCAAGGCAACAGTATCAACGAACGCCCACAACCACTCCCTGATCGGAAAAATCCAATCAGCCGGGATTCGAACCCAGGACCTTGGGGTTTGGAGTAATGACGCATATGGGATGCTATCCATTCCGCCACCAAGACCAGTGTTCATACTGAAATAGCCCGAAATCTTATGAAACGATTTTATATTGTTAAGTGATAAAACGAAGATTGAAAATCGTTAAATGATGAGGAATCAAATCAGGAAATATATAGGAAATAGAGTTGGGGGAAGCAATGCAACATTGCAGGAAGAAGGGTTGAAAAAGGGGGTTGTTGAAAGCGCTAAGGTTTAATGCTTGAGGAGTGGGAACGTTCTGGGTGTTTGGGGTGGGAGAGGATTTTTCGATAGATTACAGAAGATTAAAGCAGAGTATGGTATTAGAATTATTTAATTTACAACATTCTAAGAAGCAATTCTAGACACTAAGCTTTCTCCTTGCTCCAAGAAGTTCATTAGTGGCCTTTCATGTTGTATGTGGAGAATTTTAAGGAAAAAGCGGGAGGAATAATGGTAAAGGCTATGGTGTTGTGCAAAGTGGAAGATGAGATATTTTTATCACGAAATTACTAACTTTGCAATCCGACTAATGTCTAGAAAAATATCTTAGGTATACACATGGATAGTATACACATTCATAAATGATATACCTTTTTGAAATTGGATGCAAAAGAATGCATAACCTAGACGATTATTTTAAAGATATTTCCTCATAAGATATAAATTAGCCCTCTATCATCAAGCACGAAATACACAAAAGTATCTTGCTACGTTGGGCTTCACTAGTTTATATAATACGATTCTAGGTTTTACCATACAAAAATATTATAAAACAAAAATATATCTACAGATATTACAGTACAAGCCTAACTTATACAACTGTTAGAATACAAACATTACAATACAAATCTAACCTAGCCATTGTTTCTTTTCTATAATAGTCACACCAAACCTTTGGTTAATTCTTTCTTGCGAATCGAGTGAGAACACATTACAGCTGAGCTAAGACAAATTGTAAGTGTGAGAGAGGAAACGTTTGTGTGAAGGTTATACGGAGAGAGATTTAATGGGAAAGCTGATTAAATAGCGTCCTTAAGGATTCTTAATACATGATTCACGTTGACTCGTACGCGAAGGGCCGTCTTGGGGTACCCTCAAGGCCTGGAGACAGCTCTTCTGAAAAATGCAGGGCCTTCACATCCGCTTGAGGAGCTGTCAGAAGTGTGAGTGGGTCTTCAGCGATCCTTCGGTTTTATCCAGTTGGGCGCGATAATAGCATTAATTATTGCCAGATGGAGAGCTACAGTAAGAGAATCAAATATTAAAAACCGGAGGTTGAGCGGATTCTCCCATTTACCGGAGCTTAAATATTTCGGCAGAATTGCTACCGCGGAAGGGACTAATGGCCGCTGGCAGGAAGACTCAGAGGTTGGGTTTCGAGCAAAATCGAGCATTTACCGATCTCGTAAGTAACCACAGGTTAGGATTGCCAAAGTTGTGCATGAAAGCAACTTCTACACTAAATCATCTTTGCAATCTATCGTATGATTGTAAGTCTTCTATGGCAATTCTTTGTCACTGTAGGGATTAACCCTATATCGCTTTGTTTTGTTTTTTTTTGTGGTATTTATTATTTTCTTATAGTGAATTATTGCAACATTTCTTATTTAATTTGATTTTTAAATAATTCTGTTCGAATGCTTTGATCTAATGTTTTTGTGATACTTGTTATCTTCTCATAGAGTGCGATTGCAATTTTTCCTTTTTTATTTTATATTACTATCATTTTGGTGATTTCGTAAAAATACTGCTTTTGTAATTTCCACGCTCTACACAGTTTTCTTTTACATATTTTGGCTTATACAATCAGTAGGTTTGCGCTTGTTATTTGCACCGCCCTTCTTTGCGGGTGTTTTCTTGAAGCGGATCTTTTTTCCTAAGATATCATCCAAGGTTTTTCTTTTACATCCACTCCTAAAGTTTTCCTTTTTATTTTGGTTCTCCTATGCAAAAGTTAAGTTTTTTTGTTTATGATGCCATTGACGAAAGGTGTGATTTTTAGATAGGTTTTCAGTTTTAATCTCACCTTAATAAAGACATTATAATATAAGACCCCTCAAGCCCTGATGAGGTTTACTGGTAGCAGCCGTTCCTTGGCTGCTATGAATATGAAGACGTTTACGAATGAGAAAAAGAGAATTTTATATTGGATTCGTAGAAAGTATTAGCAGTTTCAAAAATGATCAAGGGTGAAAAATTCGGGATACATCTTCCTAAACTTGATTTGATTGAGGAGATAATTTTAAAGTTATACTGGTTTGAATAATATACATCACATTGACCTAATAAGCATCATAACTAATCCTAATAATGGAAATTGGCTCTAAAATATCTTAATCTACGTAAGAGAAATAACACAAAACAAGTTAAAATAAGAGATGAATAATGTTTAGGCTTTCAATTAATTATGTGATTATTGTTCATTTTAGGTATTTCTATCATTACCTTTACCACATATTATTTTTGTTTTTTTGTACTACATCTATGATTTTTACTACGATCGTAAATGTTTTTAAAATTTTTGATAGTATTTTCTATTACAATTTCTTCAAAACTTTTATCTTTCACTTCTTTTCAAATTCTTATCTGTGGAACTGCCCAATAACTGTAGATCTTTACGCAACCTTCAGTTACTTCGCCCACTCTGATAAGTGCAACCGCTGTTTGGGATGTATTTTCTCGCGAAAAAACTTCGCGGACAGGTAATCGGCCTTTAATTTAGGAATAACGAGGAAATAATATTCGTTTATAAGGCTTTATGACCTTCCGTTCGCGTTTTAATAAATAACGTTCCGCGCGGCGCTACCCGGCGGAAACTCGAAGTAAAAGCGGGCTAATGCGAGCAAAGAAGGAACAAACAAGTGCATTACGTTTAAATTATTCCGAGAGAGCGGAAGAAGGAAAAATTGAAAAATGTTTACGCGGGATTTTGAAAGAGGGGGTGAAAAAAAGTTTTTATGTTGAGAGGTGTACGGGAAGGAAGTTCATGGAGAGGATGTAAGGAGAGTTTCGAGGGAAAATGTGTTGCTTAAGAAGAAAAAAGCAGAAAGAATTCAAGGTAGGGAAGGTAAGGGAGAGCAGCAGGGGAAAGTTGGAAACAAGTAGGAAAATCTGTTACTGGATTATTGTTAAGGCTGAAAAATTCGAGGATTGGTTTTTTGCATCTCACGAAGTATAACGATTAATTCCTCACAACAATTAGGAGTTCTCGATAACAAATATCTACCACTCATGATACAACGTACCTATTTTTCATAAATAATATCTATACCCATCTGCAAGGAGATAACTCTTCTGTGTACATAAAGTATGTAAGTAAAGTATGTAAGTCAATTTATTCCATTTTGCAAAGAATATAAACAACATGAAAGATAGATATTAAAATGGAAATTAAGTACCCCATAAGTATAACCTGTTTCGGGCTTACCATCAAACTCAAAGAAACGTAATGCGAGTATCTGGTGAAGATACAATATTGAACTTACAAAAAACATAAGAAAGGAAGTGGTTTAACAGAAAAGGAAAAAAATGTTCGTTCTTTACACTTGTTCTTAAGAAAGTTATACCTGTAAATTTAACGAACTTACAAGACAAATGTGTAAAACAATAATAAAGAATAATATTACTATTTCTATCAGGTAGTGAGTGCTAAAACTAATTAAATTATATTTTAAAAATCTATTTTTAAGTTATCTATCAACCTCTTTATTTTTTTCCATTTGTTTATTCCCTTGAATACTACCCTCAATTACTTTTTTTAGTAGTTCCTCCCCTCTTAATATTTGACCCACCCATTTCCTCTGTCGAAGCTGAATCACATCAATACCTCTCCTTCCCAACCATCTCCAGCACCTCCTTGTTTGTTTTCATATCTACCAAAATACTTTTTTATTGTACGTCATACTCTTTTGTTTGAGCCAATGGTTCTAAATCAGTGTTGTACGAACCACTGAAAATACGATGAATTTTGATAAAAATGAACAGTTGCAGAATAGAACTGACAGATGATAAAAGCCAATCGCCCAAAATGCAATTTGCTAAATAAATGTGTGTTTATGAATGTAATATCATGTGATATTACTAATCAGTACCAAAACCAGTCGTTTAAATATATCTTGTGAGAATATGTTAAGTGTGACTTTCTTATATTTACTTTCATCTAATTTTCGATGTAAAATAGAAATATTTTAGTAGTACTAACTATATTTAAGTATATGATCTCAATTAGAGACGCTTAAAAGCGGTCGTTTGAATATACCTTGCGAGAATTGAAGGTGAGTTTTCATTCCCTGCATTTTATTTTCATTTTATTTTTTGATGAAGATTGGAATCATCTTAGGAGTACTAACTTAATATAATATGCTTCAACTCAATTATCTCACTTAAACTTCTTTATTTCAAATGCATATCAATAAATACTCAATCACTATAGATGAAAAAATATAGCCAAATGTAATCTGTAATTGTAATTGTAATTTTATGGTCACCAATAAAGATCAGATGAAAGGCGTAGAGTAAATATACGACAACAAATTCACTAAATGGAGTTTGAAATAGAAACATGAACAAAATTAGGTGGGAGTACATCCCAAAAGTTTCACTAGGAGAACCTAACATATACGTGAAGCATCAGAGGATAATTTTGAGGTAGTGTACCGAGGGTAGTGATTAAAAGTCGCAACTGGTAAGATAAAACATAAGAAATGCCTCATTAGTTACCTGTTCTGCCCCTGGGCTCAAGTAGCATTTCTGAAATGTAAGAGAGGCAAACACGGACCTGAGTTAAGAAACTTCCGGCCGTTAACCCGAGCAAGTTTTCGGAAGAGGCAAAAACATGCACTTACCGAAGGCGAGAGACGTCTCGTTCCAAATTACCTTCGTCGAGTTTAAATTATCATGAAGGAGTTGGGGCACGGAAAAAGTGCTGGACGAGTGCGAAGAATTTAAGCGTTTGGATGGAGATTTCATGATTTAAAAACAGGGGTCCATTCACAAGGGGCTGAGTGGTCTGAGGTACTAGACATAAGTAATGGCTACCACGTGAGAGAGCGTGAGTTCGAACCCCACACCTGGAAAGATTATATTTTTGAATTGGCTTTAGCGTAGTTCTACGATTCTGAGTGTTTTCATGATTATTTATCATAAAAATTTGATCTATGTAAATTGTTATAATATTGTGTGCTAATATAGTTTACAAATTATAATTTCAAATTCTGGCCATTAATATTTTAATTTGATATTTTGAATTTTGGTAACCATAATTATTAGCCTACAATTTTATTCCTATTTGTTTTCATTCCATTTCATCCACATACGTTGCTAAAAGCGTTATTGTGTTATTTTTAAGTGTAATTTTCTCATACACATGTAAATAGTTCCCTACTAATTAGGTAGCGAATGTTTCTTCGAGATAATTTTATGACACTTGTTTTGCGAAATTTTATAGTTTTAGAATCGTTCTAAGTAACTTCCTGATGATCTATTTGGCTTATGGGGACCTGATTGTGAAAATCTAGTTTTTCAACTAAAAAATCTATGTATAACGACATATAATATACCAATATTTGATACATACCTTCTAATAAATCCATTTTTTAATTCTAAAAATCATTATTATTATGTAAACACTAAAAATATATACAAGATCTGGTAGCAATGAGCACAAAAATAGATATATCAAAACAAAATAAAATTAATGTAAAAAAAGCATGTATTATGCTATGAAACATAAAAAAGAATCATATGCATAGGTAAAACACAAAACACGTACCTCTAAAGCTATCTCAGGAGAAAACCATGAATAAGTTGAATGATGCGTGAGATGATTGAACAATGAATTCAATTAATCCAACATTAAGAACTTAACTTCAGTAATGCCTGCAGAAGAAAAATATTTTTGAAACAACAACACAGGAAAGGAAGACAAGATGTAAGTCGACAGAAGAGCCAAAAAAGCAACACAGTGAACACACGAAGAAAATTTGGGAAGACAGAATAAATAAAAATCACCAAAGAGTAATTCTAGTTCAAGCGCTTTATTTAACAGGGAATGATTGTTAATGATAATATATGAAAGATGGCATAAACCTGCCCCTGTCTCCTCCAGAGAAACTGACACTAATTCAATGCAGAAAACATATCTAAAAAAAACGAGGCTATAAGTAGCAACTCTTACAACTCCCATTACGCCAACTCAGTGGCGTAGCCAGGATTTGCCAATGGGGGGGGTCCGAGAAAACGAAAAAATGCCTACCTTACAGGGGCTAGTATATTTATGCCCGCTACTATAATATATATGTAAATTCTTTCAAAACTTAAAGTGCATTGAAAACAAGAGGAGTTTAACGCTTATGTGGTCAACTTATTAAACTTTCCAAAATAGTAGTTTATATAAGTAAACTATTGGAAACTTATCGTAAGTGTTGTTTGGATTTCTAGTTATAAGAAATGACTCTAGTTCTTATATGTGTGCACCTGAAGATGATGTTATGCATCGAAACCCTGGGTCGTCTGTAACAATTTCTTCTGTGGTAGTAGTATAAATAAATCTATTCCTTGTAAATTTGCTTCTTTTAATCTAAAGTTAATTAGATTTGATAACTAAGATATTTTAATAAAAAGAGGATATTTAAATTTAGTAAATACCTAAACTGAAAAATAATAAAAATGGTTCTCAAAAACTATAACTCTTGTTTCAAAACCAAGAATTAAAAGTTTTAAGTAAGAAAATCACAAAATCATTCTATGGATTGCTCAGAATCTCCATTTTAGTTGTGTCGTCAGTCTAGAACAGCGGTTCCCAACCGGTGGGTCGCGAATCGACCCTGAAACTATCAGAAACCATAGAATAAACCATCAAAATGATAAGAAAAATGGTAACAAATCGAATTGTGTTTTGACTGTTTTCTGGGTTCTTGGCATCTGGAGCAGACAACAGAACCACTACATCCCGTTCTTCGTTCTTTTTCAATTATTGCAGGAATAATAGAATGTGCACGTGTCCTTCGATATACTTCTAAGAATAGTTTCAGAATTCGGATTTTTATCTATTATCAAATGAACAATCCAATATCCAAGAGTGACTTGTCAGCTGCATCGCTCGAAACATCTACTCGAGCTTTCTTGGGAGTGACCTCAACCTTCGTTTATAAAATTACTCTCGCTAAGAAACAAAAATCTTTATATCAGATGAAATTCTCTGATAAGCTTACAATTAAGCCTGATTTCGTTATTTATGTATTAGCGAAGTGTTTAATCGACTTTGTCTCATACCGAACATTAAAAATTCGGCTGCATTAAAAAATACAATGGACTCTTGATTATAGTTGATATTATAATTTAATTTGCAGAATTAGATTTACATACAAAGGTGAAAATATGAAGACGTCAACTTAAATTTTATTTAGACTAAGTAATAGTTAGGTGTTTTAACCAGTAGATAGCTGACGCAAACCCAGTATTACGTACTTATTACGTACGTGTTCAAAGAAATCAAAAGTTTTCCATGAATTGAAATTTTAAAGGGGCATTGCATGACTACGTGGTTGACAGGATAAGTCATGAGATTCGTTGGATTCTATCGCCAGAGAAAAATTGGTTACAACGACAAGGAAGCTGAGGAATTTAAGTCATAGTTTTAACAGTACTATATGAAATTTATTTCGAGTCACCAAGTTACAGTTCCGATAAATCTGCGCGTACCATACTCGTACAATACCTTTCAGCTGACCGATCTGCTTCCAAATTGGTACTTTATTAATATTATCATCGAAAATTAATTTTACTGATATCTTGTATTGCTCCAATACTTTTTCAAATTTCTACGGACATTTGGGTTTTGAATTATTTTCGTAAATATACATGAAATTTACAGGTAATTATAAAATAATGATCAGTATTTTTTCTATCATCACGAATAATGAAGAGTCTACTTAACAGTACCTTTGGAATAGTTGCTAAACTCATCTCCGATAACTGCCCTAACATAAGACAATTCTAATTTATACATCTAATAATGGTCATTTCACAAAAAACAACATAACCATTAATAACGTTTTTTCAATAAAGGTCTCGAGCTATTAGCGGACTGTTAAAACAATTTTTGGTCCATCTGTAACTTATGAAATCCAAACTAAACTCTACTTCGAATTGTTCACTGTGAATTTCTCAAAAGCGCTACTCACGAGCCAAGCTTTGCATTCACACCATTAAAGCAGTTACATGCAGAAGATCTAACTGAGCTTTTATGAATCTGTTTGTCCCTCAAACGTAATCTTAAAATCTGTTTTAAGGGTGTAAGTTTCGAATTACTTCTCGAATGTTCCCTTTTATTTTTGCGAGGAGTAAACGAATCAGCACTTTTGAATTTTTCTCATGGGAATCATATCTTATGGTGTGAGTCGTCTAACTAAAGGATAGGCTTAAGAAGTGCACGCGTTGAACGTTGTGTGCGAAACACTCGTATCTTAGCGTCCCATTGATATCGATGTCGGCACTAGGCCTCTGCTCTGCTACCGAAAACATCTCCTTAGCTGACATCGGAGCCATATTTACGGGTATGCGAATTCGCTGAATTAATCAAGCAAACACTAGCTGTGTATTTGTAAGACTTGCGTCTTGATTGGGGTTTTGTACTCTTCAGCAGAAAAAAAGGACAGCTAGTCATTGGACTTGACTCTTGGGGGGGGGGGTTTGAACCCCTAAAACCCCCCCCTCGCTGCGCCATTGCGCCAACTGAGAAACAAAACACGAGTTTTTAATGCCCTAATCTAGTTGGAAAAACCTACGAAACGAGAGTATAGCGTAAGAGAGAGACTGACTCAGAAACATCATTAACAAGGAAGAATGGAAGAGAGTTTTTAGTGAGAATAACGGGAAAAGAAGAAATTGATGAGGAAGAGAAGAAAGCGTGAGGATAGATGAGAGGGAAGGAGAGGTCTAGAAAGAAGGTCCACGGCGACCTCCATTAAGTCTCATACATTATTAGGGCCGTAAGTTGGAGAAAGAGGGAAGACGACGAGGAAAATGATAAGGAAATGGGGGAAAATTGATAAAGAAGGCTCAAAAGGAAGGGACAAGGATGGAGATTACGAGGCACTTTGCTAGCGGAAAATGAGAATGGAGAAAGGGTGGCGTGAACAAGATGGGCATTTAGGAGATAACGTCCCGAGAGTTTCCCGTGACAAATTTCATCTTCCCGAAATAGCAAAAGGAACAAATTGACGCCATTCTGCCTTTCTCAGCGCTATATTTTCTGTGCCCTATTAAGTCATCTGCGACTGCGATGCTTGCTGTATGAAATCCAACCAAACTCCATCCTCTTCTTTCTCTAAAAGGCATTACCGTGGAGGTATTTGGAGGATTATCAGTCAGTTGAGTCTGGTCGGATCCTCACAAACCTTTTGCCATTAACCTTCCGTAGCGTTTCTTAGGGAATACGGCATACTTGGTAAGACGAGGAACAATGTAGTTTACCATTACTGTTCTAATTATTTATTTAGGGCAATTTAATAACATTGGGCTTCTACAACGGAATAGAAAACAATAAATATTTTTACAAAAATAAACGGACAAAAGTTTTAAAAATAAACGGACAAAAGTTTTAAAAATAAATCTAAAAACTTCTCTAGTGAGGTTTGAAGAAAACTAATTATACAGTTTATTTATTTAGTGTAAATCCATAAACAGCACCGGGCCTCCACATTGGAATGGAAAACAGTAAAATTTTAACGAAGAATCGACGAGTAAAAATGTAAAATAAATAAAAAACTATCACAAGAACAGAATAAAACAAAATGTTCAGCTGCATTGTTAAACTGCAGTTTGTTTGCAAATAGAAGTCTCATTTGAATCCTTTAGCAACGATGTATCTGAAGAAAATGAATCAGAGAGAGTATATTACTGTGCAGGTGAGGAAAACGATACATGAAGGACCATTTAATAAAGTTAAGGTGCAGAGCAATGAAATTAAGTATCATTAAATAGTAAGAGAAGGTACTCAAAGGGGAGGACTTAAACTAAATTAATGGTTCCATATTTATCCTTTACTATTTCCTGAAAGAAATTAAAGTAGTTGCGAGTTAAACAGTAAGAGACGGTAACCATTAGGTATATTCGATAGTTTTTTAAGGTTGTGAAAGGGTTGAAAGTTTTTCTACAAAATATTCTGGCTCTGACGAGAACTTGCTTAAAATTACTCTTATGCGTTAAGCAATCAGGAGTTTTCGCAGCCATTGTTGATGAGATAATGTATTTTATCAAAAGAAACAAAACGTGAAACATATTGTGCGGAAACCTTGAATTTAAGGTGCTCTAAGAAGTTGCGAGAACATAATTCTTTCTCCGCGACTCTAATGCTAACCAGGATAATTTAGCGTATGATTATGAAACGTGTGCAATTTTTTAACATTAAAAGTTTATCTCTAGAATACTTGATTCGCATAGACGAAGAGCGTAACTCTAAATAGGTCTTAAATTTGTCTACGCTTAAATGTAAATATATTTTCTTCATAACCATAACCCTTGTTTTCTCAATGACCACATCTTAAATAATAGCTTTGCGATGAAAATCTTCGATCAGTGCCGCAGCCGAATATTCATGGTCCCTGCAGTAATAAACCTTCGTTGGACTCACGCGGAACTACGAGGATCCTCACTACGCCATGGAAAGTATTTTCTTTCGGCTAGAATATCCATCGGCAATTTTGCGCGCTTATCTCATGGCTCGGTACTTAACGAGATTCTTATCGCACAGAAACATCGTTTTCTCTGACCACAGTTGCCATTTAAAGTCTGTGCTGGCAGATCTTCCGGTTGCCAGTAGGATCGTTGGTGCTGCGTTAATTTTGGCCAGGTGTGTACAATAAGTCAATTATACAAGATACAAACACCTAACAATGATACGGTCAATTGAATTAATTTCTACCAGATAATTTAATTAGTTTCGTTGATAGTCTGCCCCGTATCTCGCAGAAGAATCGGAGAGTCTACCCCCCTGAAATTTTTTCCATATTATATCTCGAGAACTTTTCAACGCTCTCCTCTGTACAATATTTGTTACGATCCAAGTTCGATGTTTACAAGTTTGTCTCGCTATGCTAACAGCCATACACATGCGACTTTCCCTTTTTCCATATCAGCCCGAGGAATCCCCTTTGAAGTCCATTCCCAAGGGGAATTTTTCGAGCATTCCTTTAATAAAACGGAGGGTGAGGCATCTGGTCCTTCTTTGTCATCTGGATGGAGATTCTGGACGCCGGACCGCGCGTGGGAGTGGAGTGTGGGGCAGAGTGCTTTCGAGGAGAGAGTTTAAGGGAGTGAAATCTCAAGGTGGTGACGCCTAAGGAGTCGATAACACAACGTGGGAGGAAATACCTGACTCGACAGTCACGGTGTAGGCGTCTCGTGCCTTGTGAGTGCTTGGTATCCAGCGATGAGCATGGATAACCTTAACTAATATAGCAATTATAGAATATACATGTAATACTTTACACAGTAAGAAGTTTCCTATTATTTATATCGTATTTTATAGTTGAATATAGTACTTATTATTGCATAGAAGATTGTATTACTATAAATAGTAATCCAAATTATAGTGAAAAATATAGAAGCTCTATAAACAAAAATAGTAAACAATATCAGTATGAAACCTATTACTATAATATTGTACTGAATAATGAGATTATGATCAAGTTCTAGAGACTATACGGATGAGTGAAAATGGCCGACAGTTGCAATCGAAACGTAATAATTATTCATTTTGCCACGCTATGAATTAAATTCCTTATAATGAAGAATAGATTGTTTGTTGAAGTAAATTTCCAGTATTCCCCAGTCATTTAGCTCTTAAAAATATGGAGTAAAGTTGTACTTGAGGACTTTGCCATCCAAAACTAATAAAATATTTACGAGAAAATATAAATAGGGCAGAACTCAAAAATACAACACAACACCCAAGACAATATATATGGTAATATGCTATTGCATAGAATTGTATTGTGTAATCTCTGTTACATAGTGTTGGTACGTTGAGACCAAAATATTTACAAGGTTTGGAATAATACTAACATAAGTAGAAATGAAAATTAAGTTTGACAGGAAAGAGAAACCAACTTGGAGAAATGCAACAGTGCAGAATTGAAGTGCAATTGAAATGTAAAGGATAATTACTCAAGGTGAAGTCTCAATATGACAAATTATTGTTGCAAATTTTTTGTAAACTCATCTTTCTTAATCTTAAACTTCAAATTGATATTAGCCTATCATTGTCAATAACTGTTTGACAGATTGCAATAGAAAAGAGATCAGTGTAATAAATATAAGCGATATGTGTAACATTCGACTCGAGCTTCCATAAATACGTAAGCAAACACAAGTCACAATTCACAATTTGAGACGAACTACTTTCAGAAGGATGGTGACGGGAATCAAGAAGACATTTATTTGATTGAGGCAAGGAGGTCAGTGCGGTATTTTAAACGTGATCCATCATATTTGAGCGATTTGCCAATATTTTTTTTTCAGCAAATTTCTCTTTCTCGATGTTTGGCAGTGACAAATTATCACTTCCGACGAAAGGTCTTCGCAAAAATATCCACAGCACAAATACCCATAACAGACGCATCTGAGAAAGATTACTCCTCCTTAATAATTCGCGAATGTTGGTTCATTCTATTTGCTATGGTATGGAAAAAGATTTTTGGTAACTGTTTGAATAATGGCCACTTCTTTTCGAGACTATTAAGTCTTTATTTAGTAGAGATTAAGACTGAAAAGTATCTTCTTCCATCTAACCTTCCATTAATGGAATTAAAACTTAAGCAATGTGTGAGTGAATAGAGATAGAGGAAAACTTGATCATGGATAAAGCCATGCATAGTAAAGATTCTGCTCCATTGATCTCAATTGCAGTGGTATTGATGAAAATATATGTTAACGCACGCCAGCTACACTTTAAATGGTTTGCAGTACTCATCATGGATCTCTGCTTATAATATCTGCTCAATATTATGGAAAACTAGGAAACTCAATGCCTTATAGAATAAGGCTTATTCCATTGAGAAATGACATTGAATAGGGAATATTGAGGGCATCCGGATAGCCATGTAGACAACGCGATCGGCTTCGATGAAAGCGGTTCCTGGTTCGATTTCCGATGGGAATCCATATGCGAAATGATCTAAGCAATTTTTACGATACTATATAGAATATTGAGGTACATGAACCTACCGAAGGATAGGACACTTAAGGAGACATTTGCCCCATGGAGTACGGCAAACAGCAATGCGCAAAGGCTATATCACGTAACCAGCAATACACAACCTCATCCTATTTGTATAAGGACCAGGCGAAAGCCCGGAATACAGAATATTATCCTCAATATTTTTTCATGAAAAAGAGTGTAAAGCTCACTTATTTAATTAACTATTATTTAAATAAATTCAGAGTGGTGTTATCTTTGGTTTACAGCATTAGAAAATTATAGAAAATTTCTGAAATTCAGCCATAGGTTTACGATATTTTGTGTGTAAAAAATGGCTATTTTCAAAGAAAATGTATTAACTAAAGTAAGGTCATTGCTTATGCAAGGTTGAAATTGAAAAGTCTCTTCTTCTACGTATCTACCCTTTTGTAAATGATATTATGAACGTAAGTTATGTGTAGGTGAATAGTGATACTTTAGAAGGAGTGGTTGTAACAAAAATCTACTGCAGGAAAACACTCGCAAAGTAGGGGTGTGCAAGAAACCTGCCCTAACCTACAAGCTAGAATATGTACAAAAAAGCGAATAAAATGGAAATTACTCTATTGCTCTATGAACAATTACAAATTTACAGATTTATCCTAAATAGATTGATTGCAAAAACTCCATGACTTCGTGAAATCATTCAATCAATCAAAGGTAAAGCTATTCGATATTCAATTTATATTTATTTTTCAATGAACAGTCCGCAACAATATATTCGAACGAGTCTTCCCTGAATCTTATGCAGCCGGTGGGACATATGACAACGATGTTGAAACACAGCAGACTTCCAGCTGCTATAAATCTGTTTAGTCCATTCTCGCGTTTGTTTCCCATGTGGGTTTATATTAAAAAAGAGCAGGGGAGGTCGATAACAAAAGAAAACTTTCGTTATTATTTTTCGCTACTCCATGCCATGATTTTTTTTGGCGATTTACCCATAATATGGGTATGAGAAGAATAATCGTAAATTTCACGATTCTAAAAAATGCTGTAACAAGAAAGTTGGATAGTATTTAAATATTCAAATCCTCTGAATATTTTATTACAATTGTTCTTCCTCGTGGTATATGTTCATTTTTAAGAAATATAAACGAAAACCTTAATGATGGCGCATATGCAATACACAGAGTAATACGTATAATATACTTTTAACAAATTTGGTAGTTTTTCTTGGGAATATTTTTAGGAGGTGAAGGATTTGCGTTAGTATACTCAAGATGATTAAGTTTCATAGATTTATATATGGAAGTGAAGTGGGAGTTAGGTCTTAGTTGAGACACAATTATTATTGAGAAAGAAACGTTTTCAACGAACCAACTTACAGCATAACGAAATAAGAAACAATAACTCGCAAGTCCTAATTTCGCAGAGTAAACGTTAAAATGGCGTAGTTCTGTAATAAATAATTGGCTTTGTGATTCTTTGCATAACAGAATCTCAAGCTGTTCGCACAAAAACATTTTGTATGAAATATCACACGATGTTTTTGCAGCGATATATCGCGCACTTTGATCGATATTTTATGCGAGTCTTACGAAAAATTGTACTTACGATTCCGGAGACGGTGATTTCGCCGTTGGTGCTGAGTGGTAAGAGGTCGGTGAGAATGCAGCCTTCGAGGGCTTCGCTGAGTTGGTCCGGGGAGCAGTTGGAAAAGTCCTCTTCTTCCTCCTCCTCCTCTTCGTCTGGACCCAACGTCTTCGGCGGCTTCTCGTCCACAACCTGCCACAGTGCAAATGCTTTTTAGACTCAAGTTAAATGGGAATACAAGCAAATAATCACAGTGCTTCGGCGTTTGCATTAAAATTATTTATTATCAATTGCTTGACGATTGCATTAAAATACGGCCTCAATATCTTAAGAAATTACAATTTCAGAATTTTCGACATCAACTATGTTGAAGTAGTCGAAAGTGGAATTATTTTTTAAGTCATGAGTGAGTGAATACATGAAGCGACATTCGTATGAAATATCCCAATTTCTTGTCAAATTTTAGGCATTCAAGGGTTGAATAATAATCCATTCACATAGTATTTAATCGGCTACCCCAAAGCTGGAATATTCAACTATTTCAATTTCTTATCATATTTTAGGCATTGAAAGAGATAATAAAAACCCATATAATGCCATAGGCTGTTCTAAACCTGGAATATTTAAATATTCCAATTAGCTATCAAATTTTAGTTATTAAAAGAGTAAAGTGAGGCGGCTGCTGATTCCTGTATTATAAATGCACAATGAACTCTGAACACCATCAAGAATAACATAAATTAATTAATTAATAACTTTTAATTCCAAGAATTAATTAATAATTAATTATTGGAATTAAAAGTTCAATTCACACAGCATGTCATAGGCTGAAAGTTGAAATATTTACGGATCAACTTACTTTATAATCCATGTTAAATGGAATACTACAAGTTCTATTCCACAAACGTTTCAAAAGATAATTTTAACCATATTTTTTTAAATTACAACATCCTGGATTGATTATTCCCTGCCTTACGAAACATCCGGAATGGACAAAATTGGAAAAAAATACTCTTTGACGCTTCATTAGAACCATTCACACGCATTGCATTGATTTACACTCTCCTTCCTTAAAAAAACCCTTGTGAGACGCTCAACGGGGATATTCCCACCGAAGTTCAACTTCAGGGGGAGTTGGAAAATTCTCATTAGAGTCGAGGGTAGTGAGGTTTTTAATCTTCAACATTACCTCCCACCAATTCTGCGAAAACGTCCCCACCAAGAGCCACTGGTATCTCCTCCCGACCAAACCCTCCGACAACGCCGCGCAGAAAACTCGCCTCGCCCACGTTTCGTTGAAGTTCCCCAGAATGACACGGACGTCCCGGCGCTTCAGTCGCAAAAGAGCGGTTTTCAGTTCGCGGGGCACAAAGCTCTGGCTCTCGGCAACTGACACGCCTTCCATCTCCAAGTCGGCCACCAGTCGGTTGTGGGCCTGTTGAAGAGAAAAAGCACACAGCATTAAGAGGAGGATATCCCAAGAGGTCATTCCGTTTGGAAAATGTACGTTCTAGGCAAATAAATGCGTTTGTAAAGCTCGAGCAAGCGTTTCCGTGATAAAACTGCATCGAGTACAGGAATAATATACAATATATATTCACTAATGCCATTTTCAAATTTAATGACGCCCTTAATGTTATATTATTTACCATGGCCGGAATGTATCATAAGTATTCAAGAATGGTAAATTTATTCACGGAAATATGTAAATTAAATTTGATACCAGCATCTGAGTATAGCAGATTCATTGCTTTACCAAAATGATCTTCTTTTTGTTCATAAAGTGAAGATATCCGTGTATTGATTATTATTCAGAGTTGCTTGGACAATAAATAAGCAAGGAAAACATATGATGCGAAGGAATTCACAATTTTCATATCTCACATCCACTTGGAGGAAGAAATACAGAAAATCCAGTTTAATTGGAATTACATAGTTTATTCTCCGAGCAAGATGCTGAGATGAACTTAAAAAATGTCCTACAGTTTTTCGAAGGTACCGAGGAATATAAAATTAGAAGAAATAAGAGAATCATAATATAAGATAACTACAGTCAATGATGTTTTAGAGTTGATCAAAATTTTCAGACGAAAAATCGTCAATTTTGTACTAGAAATGGATAGGAAACGCTAAAAATAGCATCTAAAACTTATGAGCCATGAGAGTTGAGATTCTTCAAGAATTTTAGATTTATATACATGAAAAAAATATGCCTATTTTAGAATGGAATCCCACTCCCGGCTACCTGCAGATGTACGTTTAGATTTATCTAAATCGTACGAAACATTATTTCTATCAAAATAAAATTTTACTCGACTGTCATGACACTTAAGGTCTATATTGAGTTTTTACGAACTGCTTTGATGCTAATTACCACACCCGAATTTTGTATCGAAACATGAGCACCAGAGTACCGCAGAACCTTTAAATCGTTAGCCCGCCATTTTCCTGGAAACCATTCATTAAAGATCATGATAGAGGCGGAACCAGATGTTTAATTATTCCAATAAATTTTGAGTAGCATTCTTCCTCCCGTGAGAGGTTAATCCCCCATGCAGCCATCGGTTTTCAGGTTAAACCAACCGCTAATGAAACCATAACTTCATCGGGGATAAAACCATTAAAAAACTGCCACAAGCGTGGTCTGGGCTCGTCGCCGAACCTTATCTGCGGATAAATACATTGATTGTCTTTATTAGAGCGATACTTAGAGTAAAGGGTTTTCTATTTCAGCTAATCTAAACTCAACGATAATATATTCTAATAATGATTTAGAAACAGAGTGAGAATAAATTAGAAAATTAAGAAACCAATTTCGACCGAAAATTCAAAATGCATTAAGGACACTATGAACCTAATAAATATGAACATATTAAAGGATAAATTTATCGAAGTTTTAAACCTTACTCTGGCTTTTTGTGGAAAAAATCTTCTTATATTAATTACCTATTTCACTAATTAATAAGTTATACACATTCATTGAAGCACGACTCCGACTATAGGGAAATTGAAATAGGTTTAAGGATGTGATTTTATTGCCCGAGTTGATTTTACTCTGTACTAACGTAAAGAAAATTAATTAGAACGTTTTTCGGTGAATTTACATTCTAAACAAGGAATTAAGGATTATGGTAAAATGTGTGGATTACTAACATCTCTGCAATATGCCTCATTTCCATTAAAAAACTATCAAAATTGTACTTGGCTTGCTCTTATGGTAGTAACGTTAATAAAGGAATAAGACGATCAAAGATTTACATTGCAAGGTAGATTTACTGATTAAGTGACACTAAAAGCCTGGAATACTTTGCTTTTCATCAAGATTTCAGTAGTATATTAACCTTTCTTACGATATTCATTAGTTCTAGAAGCGGAGATAATTTATCTGTTTTGCGAGTATAGCTACTATTAGTTTAAAAGCAGGATATTGAAAGGAAACGTAAAACAATGGCTCCAAGGCAAAATTTCTAAGTAAGTAAAGATAGGGGATGTGAAGGGAGGAAGAAGATTAAGCACAAGGGAAAACTTTAATTACAATAAGATTAAAGAGAGTAGGATAAGGATGCAAATACAATTATCATAGGCATACCATATTTCGGTGCAACTAGATTAGTATCAATATTGATATTAACTATTTATTGTTAGAACCATCAAGGAAACATGTATACCGTAAATGAGTCTTTTATTTTTAAGAAGGCATTAAAAAGCAGTCATAAAAATATGATCTCATACTTCGGTGGTGGTGGAGAATTGGAGTTATTTACGATTTTTATAACTAAAAGCCACTCCTGGTTACTTATAAAAATACGTTTCGACTTATCCAAAATTCATGAATATGTTTTTATCACAATAAAAATCTCCTTGATCGCTAAGAAACAAAATTTGTGGTCTGTTTTCAGTTTTCGTGAATTCTTTTGATGTTTGATTACATCAAAATTTCTAATGGAACATGAGGACCAGAGTACCTTTCAATTGGTTAGGCTGCCATTTACATGAAAACCATTCATTAAAGATCGCTATAGAGGCGGAACCAAATGATTAATTATTCCAATAAGATATGAGTAACATTCTTTCTCCAGTAGGAGGCAAATCCTTCCTGATACTACCCATTTTCTTACAGCGATCGTCCCATGAAAATCTCCCCCGTTGAAACCAGACGCATTCAAAAATCCGCCTCGTAACCATAGAAACGAAAAAAAAAGAATCTTCGGCGGAAAAATGCCTTCCACCGGACAATGCGTTCACGAACCCGAAAAAGCTCCCAAAATATCTCCAACGGCTTTATTTGCACACGTCTATTACCCGCGGAGGTAATCTCGTTGTAATGATGAAGTCGAACGAGAGTATAATCAATCTGGGACGACTAGCATTGTCTGCCGCTAAACGATTTATCTCCGCCTCTCACTCAAAAACACAAATGGTGCCGATGTCCGACGCACGCGGCGCTCTCTATGGGATGCAAAAAACATCTCCGGTGTGCGTCAAGGCAGCGTTTTGGGCCCTTGTGACGCTAGTGGATAACAAGGCAGTGATAGGCTGGAAAAAATAGTCCCGTATGCGGAGATAAGGGGGA
Organism: Sympetrum striolatum; assembly: GCA_947579665.1. NCBI lineage: Eukaryota > Metazoa > Arthropoda > Insecta > Odonata > Libellulidae > Sympetrum > Sympetrum striolatum. The sequence continues at coordinate 17,913,112 of OX388348.1, read as the reverse complement.
GAAAGGCGGGTCAAAAGGAACGGAATGTTATAAGGAGAAAGTTGGCAATGTACGCGAGTGAAAACAGCTGCCCGGCGCAGATTTAGGCGTGGAACTTCGCTTGAGTCTACGTATAGCCCGTGATTGCTCGAGTTCCGTGCTCGTGTTGATGCGCATAATTTCCCAAAATAGAGAGGAATTTGGCTTTCAATCATACATTGTACAGAATAGAGAGAAACAAATAGGTTAACAAACAATTATTCCTGCAACTCATCGTTTTATGAATACAAACTGATCCTTCCTTTCCTACGTGTCTACGTTTCCTCTTTATTAAGTTGTTCTAAACCTTGACTTTCCGCCACTAAACGGTCCTTTATTTACTACTTACCTCATCTGTTTAATTGTATACTCGATTTTATCCTTCTTAAGATCTTTTTATAAAACAGGATTCTATGCATTGATATGATAGGAATGTAATCTCCGAATGGACTCGGTTAGAATCTCGGATCTCTCTGCATTTAGAAGATTTTTCTTCAGTTGTTTTTATCTTATACCTTATCAATGTTCTCCTGCAATAAGGAAATGAAGGAGAAAAAGTCTGCCGTACCCGGGTTCGATCCCCGGCTACGGCAGACTTTTTCTCCTTCACTTCCTTATTGCAAATACCCTAAACATGTGTTTCATGTGACTTCTTTCACCTAATTCAATGTTCTCCTGCTTGGTTAACCTCTTCCAAATCTAATATTTATATTATACAGATGCCTTCAACTCCTTTCTTTTTATTGTGAGATATCTTCATTAATCGTTTCGCAGCCTTACAGTAAAATATCACATCTACCTTAAAATCCCTCACTGAACATTTAACCCCCAATGACTTGAATTTTTTCGGAAAATTGTTAGGGGTAAATGTAGGAGCAGTTAACTAATTCCTGTATTTTCCAACCACTTGCCTAGAAGGCATGGCCTACTCGGTTGGGGTTAATTATAATGAAGGAGATGGCGCCTTATAGGGATTTTTGAGTGTACATGAACCTACCAAAGGTATGAATGCATGACTCAGTCATGAATGAATGAATAAGATCGTAAAACATAAATGAGATTTATCATATATAAAAATATAAATAAGATGTATCATCTGAGTAAAATAATAATACAGCACATGGCAAAATATGCATAGAGTGGCATATTTATGATAGCCGTCGGAAATTTCTGACCAGAACTATTGGATTGAAGAGCTCTCCAATGACGAAAGTAGAGATTGGTCTGGGAGAATTTCTTCCAAGGACTGTCCCTTGGGGATTTTCTGATCCACCAGAACCCTTATCTCTCCCTTCATCGATTTGGGTACGCGGTGTTGGATGAGAGCCAGTGGTACCCTCCGCTAGCATTGGGACCCACAGAGCTAACGCTCTTAGGAGAGAGTGGCGCTCTATGCTAAATCTCCCTATGGTGGAAACTCTCCAAGCTCGCTCGTGCACGAACATTGCAAGAATGGGCCAGAAAATTCACTTCCTTTCCACGATGAAGAGGGACTTCGAAATGCGTAAGGAATAGTGAGCAGGGAAGATGGATATTATTATAGTGAAACCGCTATCAGTTTTAACGAACGGTGGCAGTTTTCGATATACATAAAACAGGGTGTGCGGGTTAAATGTATAATAATATAAACAGTAATAACTTGAGAAGTAATTGAGATATTTATTAGCGGTTCGCTTCAACAAGTTCGGTAACTCAAAGTGTTTTTTTACAAGTTTATACACCTGGATATGTGCTGCATTAGTGGCAGAAAGACATCTAACCTGTATTTTACTTTCTCCAAGCGTTTTGCAGCATTGTTCGCAAAAAAATTGCAATAACTGAAAGAATTCGAAGGCGCAGTTTTAGTAGATGAAGAACTAGTGTCTGATACACTTAATTCTTGATAAACACCCAAAGAAAAAAATCAAGTGGCCTCATGTCTGGGTTTCTAGGGGGCCAAGCAATCGATGGACTACCTCTCCCATTCAAGCGATCTGGGAAGTCATTATCCCATAAATCCCTCACAATTATTGCATAACAGCATGGTGCACCATCATCAAGCAAACATAAAAAAAACATTTTCAGTTACCAAACTAGTAGAGGCAAACCGCTAATAAATATCTCAATTACATTTCAAGTTATTATATTTGTATTATTATATGTTTAACCCGGAAAAGCAGTATACATAGTTAATATGTGATTCAAATGATTCAATGACACTTGGTGGGATTCCATCACGCACAGCAATTAATTGTAACAAAACAGTTGTGCAATTCCACAATAATTAACAAACACGCAACCCATTTCGGCGTACTACGCCAACATCAGGTGGAAACTGAGAGAACGGTATTAAGTGAAAGAAAGTCAGAAAGGAGATTTTGAGTTAAGGCAGTGGCCCTAGACAATATGGCGAAAGCCTAGACTTAACTGTGAGACCACTGTTCACAGATAAGTATAGTCTACATTATAAACAGTAGGATAAGTATCGTAGAACATACGGGAAAGAGGAAGTTCAAAACTCACCGATAATTCACCGTAAACAGAGAAAAAGAAAATTAGCATTTCTGCAAGTATGTTACGAACTTAGTTCATCTTTGAACCGTCTATTTTGAGCAAAGATAAACGAGACGTAATAACAATGGAGTATTAGAAAACTAAGTTTGACCGACCCTAAACTTTCTCTATTAATTTCACTCCACTCCAGTAGTAAAAATATGTCATTAGGTACTTAGATCTACAGCCTGGAACTATACAATCACGCACAAGTTACCATGAGATATTTTACGAAGAGCCATCCAACGCTCTCTGCACACCAACTGTTACACAGACTACGGACTTCATCTTCGGCGAGGTACAATGCGCCGGCTGCATCTCTAAATGGCCTCCGTCTCGTAAGGAGGATCGTTAAGTACGAAACACTGTCCCATGCATACAATGGCGCTCGGATGAGAGAAGAATTTCGCGGAATAGCAATTGTCCCTTATGCCGTGCCGTACTGCACGTGTATTTTTTGCGACTCTAAAAAGATTCCACGAGATTCTGATGAGAGCCTATTAAATGACCGTGGAGACTGTGAAAGGCTATCTACTCCATTGGGCCACTTTCACCAATGGATAATTATCTCAACTGCACGTGCTTTTTAAGCATTTTTGCGAAGCGCTTTCGATGACTAGCGTTTTCATCTCGAACCTCCAGTTTCGTTCCCAGTCTTCTCATCGATTGACTTTGGGAGAGAGAGAGCCAACCTATTATTCCGTATTCTAAGTATTATTTTTTACACGGGAGAAGAATATTTTTTTAATGGAAGACTTAAACTAAGAGAATTATTTTACCGTATGACGTTTCCTTTATTTTAAAAATAGGGAACGTGGGCAAAATACTTTTGGCACGGACTGCTTCAATTTTTACCATCGTCATTAATTTCATTTCGAAGAGAGATTCTTGTTATAATTTTTATAGATTTCTTCATCAACATTTTCTCTTTTTGTAGCCTGTGACCATTGCAGGATTGTTTTATTTTACTGCTTGCCATCTTCCCTCAAGGGTACTTTTTACTTTAGATAGCCAAGCTATATTTATCCCTCATCAATTTTGTCCTTAAAGTTCAGAACCTTTATATAATATTTAATGTTCCATAGTTCCGGAGGTCCGAATTTTACTTTAAAAACAACGAAATTGAGACTAGAAAGTCTACCTTTCCATTTAACTCATCGTCAAATAAAAGTAGGTCTAAGTTGTAAATAAATACAAAAGTTAAAATGAATTGATAGGGAATTGAAAAAATAGGAATGGATTTAAAAAAACAATGTGCTATAGAAAACGTCACCTTTAAAACAACTTAAGAATAAGAACTTTCTAAAAATAACTAACATTCAAATAATATGTATAACAAATATTATATACTACTGATAAAATTTAAATACTTCTAATGAAATACAGTTAACAAAAGGTAAAGGGTAAAGTTACTTAGAGGGTAGTTACTAAAGGTAAAGTTACTTAGAGCCATAACTAATGAAGGTAGTCAAACTAAAAAATGTCAATTATATGTTAATGTATTGTAAAAAAATATTTGCTATAAGAATAGCGAATAAAGAAACTTTTCACAGTCACACAGATTCACTAAAAATCAGGATTAATCGATACTTTAGATCAGAATTATCAGAAGCACATAAAATAAAATGGTAAATGAAAATTAGACCGGTACAATTACTTAAAAATACATAAGTTCAACTAGGAAAAGATAAGGATAAGTATAATTTGATAAGGATAGCAAAAAACTATAGTGATCTCAATTATATGAAATGCTTATATCATTAGTATTTTTATAGTATATCAACGATATAAGTAGCATAATGGATATAAAAGTAACTGTGTTAGTGACTTCTATAAAAATCGTACTTTGCTGCAAAACGTTTCGAAAAGAATGACATCCACGTAGATTCCCTCATGATATTCAGATCAGTAGAAGAAAAATGGGATCCCATATTACTTTTACAGATTATAGGACAATCGGATATAACCGGAATAAATTTGGAGAGATTTTCCTATGACTTAAAACAGGAAATGGAAAATCCTCGTTCATTTCTGATCGGATCATTGTTACAGGCAATCCACTTTATGTTGTTGACTTATCTCCTGCTGCACGAAGTTATTTTTGCAAGCAATTCCTCATGAAATATCAATAATGTTATTCGGAAGCAGTCCCATGAGTTACAACCTTTTCCCTTCCTTAACTTTTCATTTATTTTCATCTTTCACCATCCATACACATCAAAAGAATTCGACTGAAAAATTTTTCTTTCGTCATTCATCATCGACGGTTGATATTAAAAAAGGACATTTTGATGCATTTATTTATCTTTCTTATCAATATATGAGAGATGAGTTTAAACTAAGTCAAAAAAATCGCTCTTCCTCCAATAACACGTCAATTATCGCTTGTCATACACATACAAATTCCATATTAGACACGAATTCTTTCTATTTTAGGGCACAGACTTCTTCGTATCACTCCATCATTTTTTCTGTATTTTTTCCGACATCTTTCCCTCGTAAACTATCTTTAACTAATTTCTCTGTAAATATTACCCCTCTCAATATTCGACCCATAGGTAACTGTTATCCCTGGTTACTTTCCTGATCAAAACCCTTCCTTACCAAGCCACTCACTAAGTCATCACTCCATAAGCCCATATCCATACTACTAAGCCATACATTTCAAATGTTTCTATTATTTTAATTTTTTTCTTAAGAAAGCACGTTTTGTGACCGAACAAAATAGTACTTCCGGCTAAGGACTTGGCCTCCCTTTCCACATATTTCCACAATGGGTCATTTTACATAGAGGTCACATTATATCGGATATATAATCTGAGAACGATATATCTCTGAACTCATTTAGCAAGTTTATCTTTTGAATTAGTCTTCCATCCTCTAATGATTCTCATCCCGCGTCCTGCATCTTTTGAGTAACACTCGCTGTTTTATTGTAGCAATTCTTTGCCTATACTCATCGCTTTTCATGGCTCCTTTTCTAATTTCCGAATATGTTGGCAGGGTCCCATACGCAACAAGCATACTCTAAGTTAGGCATAACTAACACTACGTAAAATCACTTGCGAACTCCTACCGACTATTCTCGTAGCGAAGAAAACGATATCACTCGGTAACATGAGATTATATCACACGGCAATAACGTCATATGATCTCATCAACACTCTCCCCCTTTCACCATTTCCGTCAACATTGATACGCACCTCTCGCAACTTCTCAAAGGATACGTCAAATTAAATACTGACTGCCGAGGGAGGCAATTTCCCCACGAGGTTTTTGTAAAGACCCCCTCTCGATCCGACCTAGGAATTAATTACCTCTCTTGTTTTGAGTGGAAATAATTTTAAGAGGATTAATTTTTGACTTCGAAGGTCTTTCCACGTTGCGGCTGCCGTAAATGGACGCCTTCTCGGTTTTTAATTAACTTCCGAACAATTTTCCGAGGTTTCTTCATGTTCCCCAGTTTCTTCCGCGTGTGTATTTTCAGTGTAGTGAAAGAGTGGAGCCAATTTATGCTTCAATCGATACGGGTGCGTTGTACAAGCGAAGTTTTTCTTTATTTTACTTTTTCCCGTTCCCTCGAGTACTTCGAATTACTGCAACAGTGTAATCTTCATTAATTACCTTTCTGTTACGTTCCTTTGATTTTTATTTGAACTACCTAATAATTGTAAGCTTTAATGGAATATCAGTGACTATGTAAGGCTGTTATCAATTAATCTTATCCTGAATATATTATATAACGTTAATTTTTATTTTCCTCTGTTATATATTTAATATTTCATATAATTTTTAATGCGTAATTAGCAAAAAAAGTTATCGTTACAAATGTTTCTGTTACAATAAATTGTTTTGTATGATGGAATTCCACCAAGTATCATTGTAGCAGTTCAATTTTACGTAATTAAAGTTTATTTTATTTATGGTTTAATTTTTAGTCGGAATCTATGTACTCTACTGTTTGTTTTTACTATTTTCAGTGTATATTATTCGAGTTTTTTATATTTTTACTGTGATTTTTGTCCAAGGTCCTGATAAGAGTGTCTTCGTAGTTTTTTTAGTATAATATAATCGATTGTGAGAGCCTCACGCTGGAGGTTTTCCATAACAACAGAAGCTAGCTGACAAAGAATTAATTTATTCACACAGATACACCAAAACCTTTGCTGTATTTGCTATGGATTATTTGTATAGATAAATTCATTCTTTGTCAGCTTGAATCTGTTTCTTTCAGTTAGTTTGTGCAGTGTTCTAATTCTTTTTTCTGTGGGTGTTATTCTGCTATTTTAGTTTTTATACATCCAAAATTGTAATTTTAGTATTACATATTAATTCAAATTAGTTTTACTATTATTTGCTAATGTGGTATTTATAAGGTTAAAGGTGGGTTTAATGGAAAAGAAGAGTGGAATTTCTCAAATGTTTCCAATATAAAGTTGATTTTTATCTATTACTAAATATTTGGGAAAATGAAATTCAGTAATTAATTATTGGTTTGTTTAGTTTTGATAAACGATTGTATTGTAGCATCTTAAAATTATTTATTTAGGTAGGTTTGTTTAGGTTTTTTGTACCCTCCTACTTTGAGTGTGTTTCCCTGCTGTTGATACATCTTCCTAAGATAAACTTAGGAAAATAATTATTATTTAAAAATAATTTACTTTGCAGTTGACGGTGATCAAAATGGAAGAGAAAACTTATGGGTCTCAATTCCATCCGAAACAAAGAAGAAATTTATTCAGTCATTTTATTTATTTCGTTAACTTCGGGGAAATTATGGCTCAATCAAGCGAAAAAGATCTACCACGGCTGTGGCTTTGAAAGAGTTTTTATTTTTCCTTTCTCTCATTTCTTCCAAAGTGTGCCGGAACGGGGAGAAAGGGAGCGATGGAGCGTTCTTGGGCCGCGATTTTCCTTCTCGCTGTCGTCGCAAAAGGGAGTTATTGGAAAGGAATCGAAAGTTGAGAGAGCGTCCTTAATTGGAGTGCTCAAGATGCGTTGAAGGACTTGGCGAATCGTATGAGGATTCCTGCGGTGGGATTCGACGTCATTAAAAAAAACGATTGACCATGGTATTTCAGTTCAACTACATACTATGCTGCTTATTATTAATATTATATCAAATCTCCAGATGGGAGTTAACATGGTGGCAGAGTTTGCTATCATACAATGACGGTCACGAAAGTTAACTACATATAATGGGTTGACATAATAAAATAGAAAATATCAAGTACTGAAATCAAATATATCATCAAAAACAAAAAAAAGTAAAATAAGGGCATCATCAAACGTAAATTACTAATAGAGTAATAATAATAATTTTCTTTTTTTTCCGTAACTCATTTAACAATCAACACTTACTCACTAGTCAATTTATTTATCATAATGTTACTAATTTTTTATTAATTCACTAATTTATTCTATTAATGCTCAACAAAAATTACTTGTACAATCCTTACACTATCAAATAATAAAATAAATACTAATAATTAAAGTATATAAATGACACTTGTCAGATTATGTGAAGTTTCCTTTAGAATGTTATTTCCATTTTTCTTTTATCAATTCAAAAGAATATAGTTGTATTTACGCCCACTTGTTTACACCACTTACGATAAGTTGTCGTAACTATTAGTTGTAGCTACGCCGACTTGTCTTACGACGGGTTGTCCTTACACCAATTTGTCGTACGACGAGCTGTTACCGAATCCCTTAATGTAATTTTCAGAGAAAAACTCACTAGAATGCGGTGTCATATTAATTTTTATCCAAATCATTTTCTTCATAATCTCACTCGGACGACCTTTAATGCTTCAGATACTTTGTTTTAGGGTCTAAATGAAAAAAAAAAGATTTTCGGCTTCTCCAATTACAACCCCATAAAAGAAACATTTCTCCTCGTAATGCGATGTTTCGATGGATGTGGGAGTGGAAAATCATTACGCTTTCTCAAGACGAGCAACATCGCCTGATTTGCTCATTTTCGCTTCGGAGAGTACTCTCTCTGGGGACTCACGCAAGACGAGTGCGTCGTTAGGAGAAATCGCCGATTGTAATGTAAAAAGATCAGATTTCGAGAAACTCCATGATTTTTTCCTCTGCTTCCATCGCCGGCACCAATTAGGGGGGCTGAATCGGCACAAAAGCGGCGTGTTCACGCCTCGCCGGCCGTCTTCCACCCACCGACTTCTCGACGTCGCTTCTCTCTTCCTGCTCCACTCATCTTCCTTCTCTGAGATGTATCTAATTGAAATTTTCTCTTTTTTCCCTTTGCTTCTTCGTTTAGGGGTACGCAGCGGAATCTCGTCTTAAAAAGTTTCCCTTTTTATGTTCCTTTATGAATCTCGGAGTTTTGAATTTGAATTTCAAAAATAAAATTATCGTATTTTTCGTATTTTATCGGAATTTTTTTATCAAAATAGAAAAATGCAAATGAAGCATATTTTATAGATTATATAGATAAATACTAGCTTGTTTTATTTGAAAAATATTAAAAATCAAATGCAAAATGGAAAAAAAATCCAATCAATAAATTAAACCTTTAAGATACCGCTTATTAATGATATTAAAATTATTAACTACCTCTTGAATACGCCTTTTAAAAAGAGAAAAAAATTCTTTTCTTTTACTCGCATAAGTAATGGCACATTCATGTAGTTTGATATCAACACAAAGAAGTTCTTGGCAGCTTATGACTTACCTAGAACTATCTTGCAGCGCACAGGCTGAGAAGCCCTGAATCTGTCGCTGAATGGACTAATTTTAGACAGTTCTGTGAGATCAAGCATCCCCAGGTTGCCTGCATAATCTATGCCCTTACGTCTTAACGATCAATGCGAAGCCGTGTTATTTAGCACAGAAGGATTATAATAACCAATTTTGGGACTAAATGAGATTTAGAGAAGAAAATTAAGGGAAGAGAAAATTTAAAACTTCAGCTGTATAATTAATAACTTTGGAGTTACTAAATGGAGTCAGAGGGAATGTTATTATAATATAATGCTTCTATTTCCCGCTAAATTATTACATTAAATGATGTTGATGATTCTAAAAGATCTAAATTTTATTCGGAATGAAAATAATTTGATAGAATAAGAATAGAAGGAGTAACACAAATAATATACGCCGAGGAAGCTGAAAACAGTAGATTTTAAATCTTCCACTGATACCTCTGTAGTTAAATGTTACCACCGGGCTTTAAGTCCATTAGAATGTACAGCAATGATATGCATATTTATCCTGATAGCCGCTTTTCGGTGTTTGGCAAGGGATGCATTAGATTCAGTTTATTTTACCAATTTTGTGTGCAAAATGACTTAATCTCTCGAAGTTACTACTTGCTCTTGTTGTGCATGGCAACAGAGAAATGCATTGTATGGCTGTAGGGATGCTTTTTAAAAAAATTCTTAGGTTCTCATGAAAACAATTCCTCTTTTTTCTCTCTTGTTTTCTCCTTCAAATTTATAAATGATATAGAATTTGATAATAATAATAAGTCGTAATAGATGTGCCACTCCAGTTCAGAGTACCATCAACTTTCAACTCATTGTTATCCAATAAAAACTTAGATTCTTTTCATTATCCTCTTAAACAGATCCTGAATATGTATGCAAGAGATTAATAATTAATGCAATGCCTATAATTTCTCATAATTAATCCACGTAATGGTTTCTATATTTTTGTTTAATTTTCACTTTTTCTTTTATACCATCATCTAATATTTTGATCTTATCTTTCTATCGTTCTTGTAATCACTGCTCATCGTCAGCTATAATTAGCCTCGTGCTTACCTTAAAGTTTATTTAAATAAATGAAGAAAATAAAGTGGATTTAGTGAGCGAGTGATGACCTTTAATTAATGATGAATCTTTGAAGTTGTTCGTATGTCTCTAAGAATTGAAAGAATGCGATAAAGTTATCGGTTCTGATTAATTTACAAATAGTAATGGTAGTTTCTTTAAATGGTCTCATTAAGCGAATTCCAGGAGAATACAAGAGCCTTGCATTTTACACCACGCTTTCCTTCATAACCTCCTATTCCTCGGTTCATTTTGGCGCTCTGCCTCTCGTATTTCCCTCTCCAGAGCCCTAATTCTATCCCATACCTCTCTCTCCTCCTAACGAGATGTAAAAGCTGTATAATTGAAGCAGTCCTCTGCCTTCCTTCGCATTAAAACGCTCTTTAAAATGTCTTTTCTCGGCCCAAGAGCACGGAATTGCTCGTTAGCCTTCTTTTAGATCAGTCCCTGAATCGTTAAACTGCGAAATCTTCGTTGGAGAGATTCCTATTCTTCGTGGAGTGGAATTAAAAAGGTAGTCTTCTTTCCAACCATCCTGTAACGTTAACTCACTTTCCCTTTTCTGAACTGTATATCAATACTGTATTCAGAAAGGAAGCTATTCTGATACTCTACCCCTCCAACATCAGCAACTAAATACTCTGTAGAGAGTCTACCTAGGCAAGATGAGATGTGAGGTAGATTACTAATTCCTCCCTCACTGAGTCAGTGAGGGAGGAACTTTTTAATAAACAAAGTCCATATAAAGTCAGCGTGATCTAGCAGATAACAATTTCCATAGCATTTAATCACGGGAGACCAATTGAAGACTACTTACTATTCACCTTAATTCATATTTATATAGATTGTTCCAAACATTATATAGGTTGCCAAAACGTTAATAAAGATGGCCATTAACTTGATTTGTTTCAAAAGAGAAGTCTTTGTTGTTCGCAGATAAAAAAATTACTTTATAAATTATAAAAATTACAAGGAATTTAGAATAAAATAAATATAAAATAAAATAAATATCACTTCCATTTCACTCTAAACATTACATAGAATATTTACACCATGTTCTTAAAACTCTCTAAAGGGGGAGTATAAACTAAATTATTACAATTTTGGAAGTTTGTAAGAAGTAATTGAATTCACTGAACGGAATAATCTAACTACGGAACTTAATGAATACCTGTGTAAAAAATCCTTTCAGGATGTAAACGAACATTCGAGTAAATTTTAATAAGCACTTTATAGGTATTATTTAAGTAGAATGAGGTTATCCTTTGTTAATTAACTGAACTAGATTCATCATTCATCTTGATTATTTTCGTAATTATGTAAATCTCCTGTAATGTTTCTAGTGTATGTGCTGCTTCCATAGGACTAGATAAGATTTCCTCCCGATCAGGGTGAATTAAAAACCAACCTTTATTCGACTACGAAGATGTTGAGTATATCAGTTTCATTACCACACTATTTAATTCCTTTTACTTATTCACAGATGGTTTCCTCAGCGACTACTCCCGGCTAGTAATATCCATCTTCAAGGTAACATCAAATAATTTGTTGTTTTGTAAATTTGTTTTATTCAATATATTCATCATGATATCGAAATTAGTAGTATTAGTATTGTAAAAAATGCTTCGACAACTAGGTCATTTGCGCATGGGCTCTTACCGGGAACCGAGCCTAGGATCTTTTATGACAAAGCCGATACCCACTTTGCTGACCGGGAGACCTGTACGTCAAAATTCCGCATAATGACAACCTTCTCCGTGCTCTTTATGATCTACTTCCCCTAAAACATTTGTTTCATCAAATTTACGGAAGCATATCCCGACAACAACCATTAAAAAACAAACGGAAAAGAGTTTAACGAGTTATGAGAGTAAGGTTATCGTTTATTAGGTACTACATAATGCTGCTCAGAAACATACTGACCTAACGAATTATGTTCACTTCCTGACGGAAATTTTTTTTTATGGATCCTGACTCTAGGTCTTATCCATGGCTTTCTTTTAAGCACTTTAAAGTTCACTTTCCTTTTTTTGAAGATCACTAGGTGGGGGAGAGCGGCTGACTCGGTTTCAGGTAGGGTTATGGTTTATTTATTTAGCGCCAATTTAGGACGGCGATATTCATTGATAATTGTTTTCAGGTCGTAATTCCAGATTGTGGAAAATAAGCTATTCTGAATGTGCTTTTCTTTTGAGTTGGATCTTTTAGTTAAAATATTCAAAGTTGTGAGAGAGCTCTGATTTTGTGGTATTTATATATCTCGGAGGTATTTGTGCAATATGAGACATTTAGAATCCCTTTGGTGGTTTTGCTTTCGAATATACACAGCCTCTGAAGCCAGGATTTGTATGCATAATGTCAGGTGGGTGATGCATAAATGAGTCTAGGCCGAATTATGAAAAAAATAAGTCAGAAATTTAGTATTAATGGTGGTATGAGATTTGTTAAATAGTATAAAGCGAATTTAGTTCTGGTTGATTTTTGAATTATGTGTAGGATGTTACCTTTCCATGTTAAATTTTCGTTCAGAGACGTACGTACGTTGTGTCACGTTCAATTTTACAAGCTTGGTCAAGGTATCCTCCCTTCACCGAGCTCCAAAATTTCTCTTCCCAGAGGACGAAATATCTCACCCATTGATTTCGTGCCCATTCACTTCATCACGGCGAGACTAACCTCTTTACCACCGGGGACCTCCCATTTTACTTCCGCGACCCAAATTCGACTCCCAGACATAAAAGTTTGCGACCGTCATTTGCGAATGGCTCCTGGGTAAGGAGTTGGCCCCCTGAATTCACAACCGTTCCATCGCTCGGCTTTCTGTCTGTGCGGAAGTCGTCCTCGTAAAAGGGGAAGAAACTCCGCGCCCGGCAGTTCGCTTTCATTCGGGACGATCGACCGAATCGCGTCAAAGAATTTCGATCATCGGACAATACCATCGGCGGCCGCAAAATACGATTCGAGGGCGTGGAATGGAACAAGAGCCTCAGCATAACCGCGTTGTAATCGCCTACCATTACGGAGCATTTGTCGGTTCACTGTCCTATCTCGAAATTTATCAAATCGGCGTATTTGAAGTCGTCGTCAGTTGAAGCGGTTAAGACCATATACCAGAGGAAAATAAATGCTTGGTTCATTCTCATTTACAGTTTTTCACTATCTTCAGCCTCAGCATATCCATGACCTGTTTACTTTCAAATACTGTTTCTTTTAAAACTACCCGCTCCGGCACTAACTACCTTTTATGTCCAATCCCTCGGACTAACTCTTACCTGAAATCTTTCAATTACTGCATTTAATTTCCGGAACAACCTGCCTTTACAGATTAAAAATTCCAGTTCGGCACAATCTTTTAAAGAAAAATTATTTGATTATCTTCTAGTTACCACAGAATAATTCTAAAATCATAATACTGGATTATTTCTTTTTGTATAAACTTTATGTGAGCAGACAAACTTTTGTATTATTGTGTCTACTCTTGATCTATTTTTTCTTTTGTATAATCTTTATGGGAATAGAAAATATTTTTTATTATTTATTTTCTGCTCTTATGGGACTTAAAAATCCCAGAGCATAATAAAGTTTATCATTATTATTTAAGCACGCAGAACTTTATTGCGACCGGGTGGCTTGAGCAAGCGGGAGAACAAGCGGAATATCCTAGCAAGTGGGAGAACCGGGTTCGAGTCCCGGCTACCTCAGACTTTTCTTTTTCAGTTTATCTCTAACAAGAGATTATCCCCAATACGTTACTCATGGCTTGTGAGTAAACGAGATTTTCTTCTCTCCCGTTGTTCGTCAGGTCAGTGTAGGAAAGGAAATTATATATTTAACGTCATCTTATTGCCAGACGTAATATTTCAAATATTGAACCATATATCGGTACATGCTATTATAATAGCAACGCAATTGATAATTAAATTCTAATAATTTAAAATTGCGCATCGAAAGGCACGTCCAAAAACTTGTTGACAGAAAACAAAGGATATCCCATATTGAAATTTCTCCAACGATGTTTTTAAAATCCATAAATGTGCCTTTAGCATTTGGCAAAAGTAATTAGTAAGCCAAGGTAATTTAAGATGTCAAAACATATACGAAGCAAGCCGTAACCTCCTCCAGTTAAGAAGCTGAAAATTAAATACTTCAAGTGAAGTTCAATATACTTCGTGACAGGTGACACTTAACCAATGGAAACTTAAATTTACAATTTAAAAACGAGCTGAAAAATTATCTATTAGGATAAAGCATTTCGAAAGAAACACATAGGCTTCCATTTTTTTACTAAAACTCCCTCCAGGAATTCCCACGAGATGGCAGCACCTCCTGGCCCCACCACCCCCATCCCAGCCCCTTCCGCTCTCATGAAAGCCATTCCATAACTTCCGCTCCCATTTTCTCCATCACTCCGCTCAGTTTCCGCTGCATAATAATAGAAACCGATGCCCCAACTAATCCCGAACGCGCTCTTTCTCACACCCACTTGTCAATCCATCGACGCGCTTAGCCTTTCGTTACACTCTGCGCAATCACTACTGTTTCTCATATCCATTCCGCCTTTATTATGCAAACGCTCATTGGTTTAGGGGGTCGGAAGTCGAGAAGGATTTCTCGGTATAAAAAGGGCATCGAGGGATGGGGAAGTCGTTATGTATATAGTAAAACCTCTCTAAAGCGGAAGCCCAAGGAAATGAGTAAATTTACCAGCTGCGCAGTTTTCCAGGCTCAAGTTTTCAAGTATTTAGGGACGTTGTTTTTGGAAAATATCGAGTTTTATTAAAATTCTATAACACATGACTGTTAAGGTAATTTTAATATCACTTTGCGTTGCCGGTGACACATAACAGCTTTTTGGTAATTGATAATTAAATGAAATGTAATGAGAACTCATGTATGAACAGTGTCTATTGAAAACTCATGTATGGTGAAGTTTACTATGAGATAATAATAATAATAATGAATTTATTACGGGTATCAAACCGATTTACATAATACATAATCAATATAAAATACCTCTAGAATAAAGCAAAATATACAAGTAAATTTAAATACATCAATAACAAAGAAAAGAAAATAATATAAAGCAATACATGTATACTGAGATCTAATTTGCAAAATTAAATTAATATAAATCTAGGAAAGATTCCGTGCTTTCCTGCTGGATACATTGTCGAAGGTACTCTCGGGTTATCTCGCAGGTGATGGTTGGCTTCCAACCAACCATCACCATTACCAGCCAACCATCACCTGCGAGATAACCCAAGAGTACCTTCGATAATATAAATCTTTAATCTAATTTCATCTAGAGTCCTATGAGCCAAATTTAAGATTCAGGAGGACACCATGTTATTTTAGCTTTCATATGCTTTGTATGAATCACAAATACGTGGCATTGAATAAATATTATATTATCAATCAAAAATATACAAGTGAAAGTTTTTTTTAACTATACTTTGCTCAGTTATAAATACCATCTCGAGCGCCAACCTCTATTACATTCGCAATATTCAATCCACTGACCCAATCGTTCATCTCCAAACCCCCATTACATTTCACTACTCATTCCAACCCCTCCTCTCGCCTCATTCATCGCCTTTTATTTAAAGCATAAATCCTTCACATTTTTCCCGAGCCAACGGTTTCGTCCGCGCCGCTGAACTTGGCTGCGTCTGTTTCCAATTTCGTTCCGAATGCATCATTCTTCCTCGTTCCGCCCTCTCCATTAATCTCCATTCGCGCTTAATTTGTTGGCATCAAATGGAAAAAAGGTGACGCGAAAGGAAATGTGTCAGGCCCCAGGGAGATATTCGAAATTCCGCGCGAATCGCTAACTGAAAAGGACAATTTATTTTGGATTCGGTTGTCTTAGAGTGGCATTTTAGGTCGAAATACTTAAAAGATGTACAGAGTTCAAAGAAAATAAGGGAACATATGAAAAAATATATGCATCCATCTGTAGCGAAAGGTATTCGTGTATATAAAAGAAGGAGGTGTGTTGTTATTTTCTACGCCTAATTCATTAGGATTCTTACTACGGAAGAGAACGAAGCAATTGAGGCGAATGTATGTTAGAATATCGTGAATGGCGATAACCTTCGCTATGTAAAATTCTTTGATCCTTAGAAATAAAAACGTATTGAAATTCCATTAATGTATATTTAAAAACTATGCGACTGGTTTCAACTACCAATAATAATAATTGACCTGAAGATGACCATTAGCAGTCTAAACCGGTCGCTGAGTTTTTAAATATATTTAGCAGGAATTATAAAAGGTAAATGTTTCTTCCAATTATTTTATGTTTTAAGATCCATTCATTTCTGTCATACCCAAGGAGATCATCTTAAGGAGAGCACACTCTCACCCCTACTCTCCTTCAAACGTTATATTCCTTTTTATATCGACTGTATTTACTTGTATCGATGTATGTATATATATATATATAAAATGTAGCTTGCATACTGCAAGCAGATCGACAACACTAATTTTATATCGGCATAATATCGGGTCGGTCCTTAATAGAAAAAAAAGGATTGAAATATTTCTTCAAATTCGCTGAAATTTCATCGTCTGGCAATGAACCCGGGTCTCTCTGGTGAACTTACTATGCAGCACAATAGAAGATCACCGATTCTAACTATGTGTGAAAATTCAAGCAGAAATATTTGGCTACAACTGCCTCAAAAGACGTTTTAATTTTCACGAATGTAAATTGCTCTCTGGATTCGAACCAAGGACGATCTTGGAAATCTAAAACATGTTTCTGAAAGTTATTTATGATCTCTATCTATATGCGGAATTTCAAATTTCTATATTATTGGGAAAGGTTTCAAAATAATTCCTAAAAATCGGATCAACTTCTAATTGCAGAGACACCTGGTGTCGAACCAAGGACATATTGTAAGCTGTGAATGCACAGTTTGATTTGTAAAGACCTGTTCTTCTATCACGCAAAGTTTTAAGTCGATAGCATGCCGGGAAGTACCTTAATTTTGTTTCCGTTATCTCCGTAAGAAATGCATTGAGAAGTGCAAATGACCCCCTGGGATCGAACCAAGGACCATCAGCGAACATTTAAAATTCGATTTTGAAATATATTTATGATATCTATCCACGTGCCGAGTTTCAAGTATCCATGTTATCGGGAAAGGATCCAAAAAAAATCTTCAAAATCGCCGCAATGCATTTTAAACGGCCGATTTTTGCCCCGACGTAGCATCGAACCATGGACCATATTCGGCGATGTCTTTTTCATTTTCTTTGGATATGCACGGCTTCTAGCGATCCCTCGAATTTCATTTCTCTCCTTTTCCGGGAAGTGCCTCAAAAAAATTTTCGAAAATCCCTGCCATGTAATCTTATGGGGAAAATCGCGACTTTGGGGCCTTCTGGAATCGAACCCATGACACCGAGGTTCAAAGTCGGCTTTTTCCTGGAGGTTACACCTCATGGCCATAACGTCGTAAAAATTTCAAGTCAATGACGCTTTTGGTTTAGCCTGTGAATTTGTATCCTATCTGGGTATCTGGGTATCTGGGTATCTGGGTATATATATGAATGAATCCGGAGAAGCATCTATATATAATAGATATATATATGCACATACTTGTATATATTTTCTTTTCTCTTTATGCTCATTTGAACTACTTTAACAAATTTGTTTTTTGTTTTTGACTCGCCAAATGTTTATTTTTTTATTTATTTTTTTATTATGATTATCATTGTCTTTTTATTTTATTATTTATTCACTTTTTTGCAACGGGTTAAATGTAAGATGGGACTAATCAGTCTCAATTTCGCCCGACAATAAAGACCTTTATCTATCTATCTATCTATCTATCATTCGCTAAACCATTTGAAAATCACTTACCGAGTTGGTTCAAACAAATGAAAGATCTTCGCTCAGGAGTTTAGATATTAGTAGATAAGAAAAATACTCCACGAGAGAAAACTTTTACTGAACTGCAAGAATATTACAATGCACGACCTTGGTTTAGTAGTATCGCTACATCATCAAGTGATCTGGTGTGCGTAGCAATATTCTTGTGGTTTTGTAAACGTTTTCTCTCATACAGTTTTTGCATTAATAAGTATACCACAAAGTCATTCCATCTGATCTATTCTTGTTCTTAGCTACACTTGGCCTAATTTTATATGTTGGTGCTTTTTTAATGAATAAATAAAATTAATAAATTATTAAATTAAATTAATAAACCGAATAAATTGACGAAATTAATTAATGAAATACATCAAATATAGAAATTGAATAAATAAATAAAATAAATCAAATAAAATGAACCAAATAAAATAAATCAAATAAAATAAAGATATCAATTACATATATAAATAATGAAATATTTTTCACGTGTATCAGAGACAACCATGATTTCGTTGTCCAACAAAATTATAAGGAACCTACATAAAACATACATCGCAACACGATAAACATTGGAATGTAGTTCCTTCAAAATCGAAATAAAAGAGTCGAAAGAGAGTAGATCTGACCGTCGCTCAATCCCCTTCTTTCGCTCTCATTCCTTTCATTACGTCATTCCTTCCTCTTCGCATTTATTTCCCTTTATCCTTTTCCTCCCCACTCTCCCTTTGATGGAACTCCCATTTTCCGGGGGCGGTTTTATTCACGATCATATCCCCCGTTTTACGCATGCATAAAAAAGCTCCGAGATAGCTCCAGCAGTCATTTGCCTCTGTATTCGGCAGGGAATTGTTGCCTTGGAAAGGTGAGCATAGGGTTGAGTGGTTTCTGCCTCCCTTATCCCTACTATATCTATTTACAGTGAAACCTGTCTAAGGCGGAATCTATTTAAAAGCTAGATCCTGCCAAAGCCCGAAGTGCACTTAAGTTAACCTTAACAGGTCGCACTCAAAAACATACACGAACGGTCTCATCGGGTCATTATGACCCTAGATGCATAAACTACAATTAACAAATTTTATTTACGGTACATTTGCATAACGTTTATTTATTTGAATCGTTGAGCGTCCTAATGTTAAGGAAATATATTTTTATCACAAAAATGGCCGCAATTTTATACACTTTAAATCATTAAATCACGAACTAACTATATAAATTTGGTATTAAAACGTTTAGTTACGTTGGAAACCTGTACCAACATTATTTAATTTTAAATAACGATATTTAAATTAGTTCAAAATATATGTTTTACACTTGAGTTGGATTGAGTAAATCCTAGTCCTCTATCGAAAGTTACTTTCACTCCAACATCGTTCGCATTCCTGAATTTTATTTCTATTTATAATGATAACAGCAATAACTGAATTATAATATTTCACAGTATTATAGCTTTATGAGATTCGTTTTAGATTTTGTAATCTCAGGCTCATTTCAAATTGCCTCTGTCAGTTGAATTGCAAGAATAAACAACATATTTCTCTGGAATTTCAAATATTTTACGTACCCAAGAGGCTAAATTACACCTACTGAGATGCATTTGTACTTTCTGAATTTATTTAGTAAATTAATCTTCTAAAGTTTCTCATCTCACTACTTGAATCATCTGAAAAAAGCTCATTCATTTATCTTAACAATTACTTACCAAACGTATCGCCTTTCGTTCTACCTTTTCTAATTCTAATGTAAAATACTTGACCAATAGGCTAATTTGTTTATTTTCATAATTTTTGAGTGTTGTGGATAGTCCGTCTAAAATAAACGTATGGTAAGTATACGGCTTAGCGGTCGACCGACGAATCCTCGATTGAAACCGTCGAGGGCGCTCGAATAGCTCGGCATGTTAAAAAAGTCTCAGTGGAAGTAAATTAAAAAATTGATACAAACTCAAAATGTAGATAGGGATCAAGTGGATGCGCGGAAAAGAGTCGGGGAGTGCACGAATTCCAGAGAGGAAGGATTTCTCTCAGGGATAAATCGTTATCGAAAAGTTTAACGAATCGGAAAAATCAGCGGTGAATAATTGAAGCCTTCGCGAAAATGTACAGAAACAAAATGAATGGTGTGGGCAGTTTTTAATAATTCTCCCACCGCAAATTCGAAACTTTTTGGGCACTTCATGTTTATTTTAGTTATCCGGAACGAAAAAATCAATTTGCGGTGTAGCGCACCTTAGTAACTTAACTCTTTTCCAGTAATTTCAAGAAATTCTTCCGCCGGGGAGCCAGCGGTTAATTGTAAATTATTTGGTTTCCAGCCAATGCCCTAAAAATTAAAGCTATAAATTAAAGCAATCCGCAACTCAAGGATCGTCATTTAGTTTCCTACGACTGCAATTTTAATTTCCAATCAACGAAAACATTTTAATTTACGAAACGTAATGTGAGGTAGAATTGCAATAAAAATGTTTCCTTTATTGGTAGGACGAGTCTGTATAATTATTTTAATCAGAAAGGTTATCCAATTACCTCTCGTTGACGTGGTTGCTTGCAACATTACTTGAATTTTCTACCATTTGGTAAGTTTATATGCCTTATAATCCCTACTCAATGCCATTTAATTCGTTTATTGGGCGCATACTCAACCTTTTATGTTATCTACCATCTTCTGCCATGGTATTTCCTTTAATTTCGACCCGATTGAAAAAATTTGAGCTATGAACATTTAAATAATTATATTTTGAAGAAATTATGAATTTTTTTCTGTCTAAAAAGTTGAGTTATATATTTTCCATCAATTAGAGAGAAAAGCGGTGAAAGAGATTTGCATCGAAGCATTAATGTTGGAAAGAGGTTATCAGATAAGGTGAATTTAGGGTCTTTATCCATTAATTCCGTCGAATCAAGAGATAAATAGGCCATAAATTGATAAGGTACGGAATAAAAGGATCAGTCGACCATAATCATGAAAGTTGAGTGAATGGAATTCATTATGCATAGCTTTCATATCTTTGGCTGGGCATAGTAATAGAAATATAGTTAAATTCTGGATCTATTGACTTATCGGTGAGTTATTGTAAATTTCATGGAAATTAATACTTCGAACTGATTTCATGCTATATCATTATTATGTTAATGCTATAAAATGATAAGGTTATTAAGAACTCCAAGAAGAGAAATCGTTGCATTGCATGTAGAGAAGCAACTATATACATGGTTGAACAATTGAAGATAAAATCCTTTATACAGGGACCAGATGTTAGCAGTTTGGTAGCAGCCTAATCAGCTCACTCAATGATCGAGTTACATTCAATTGTATACTTTTATTCATTCTGTCCTCAATCAATTCAAAGATAAATACCTTGAGATTGCAGCCGAGAATCAACCATGGAATTCTTAATCAACGTATTCAACGTAAGCCTTTTATTAGGATTTGAGCATATGTTTGAGGACAATACATTTTTCTACCGTAATCTTAAGATTTATAATTTCATTATGCTGTTGTAATCTTATAAACTTATCTTTTGAATGTTTAGTTTAAAATCCACTTAAAATACTATTTTCTTACTGCTTGTTCGAAATTTTGCACTCCCACTTCTGTGTGGATGTATTTTCATAACTAGGGTTCATTTGTTGTCAACCTTCAGTTACTAAGAGTTTTTCTCTCGCTGTATTCTTTCTTTATCTTTCATCTCTACACATATTATAACGACTCATAATATACGATGTAAGAACGAGCCTAACCACCCCAATATCTATTAATAAGCCATACTTTTCGGAGCATTCATCAAACTTCCAGAATAACCCACGTATTATTCTAAAATAACCACGCGATAAAATAAATGGTACCGCATAAATAAAGCACCCTGTTCGGAAACCCCGCTTCCGGGAGCATAAAATATTCCTCTGCGAGATTGCCTTCCCCTCTGGTGGGGAAATCCCGGTAAAAACCCGAAATGTATCGACCTCTCCTCGGATAAGAGATTTCTCCGGGGATCCGCATGAGAACAGCCGTGTTTAATATTAACAAAACGTCATCCCACCGATGTATTCGTCCTAGACGGCAATAACTCCCGAGCACATTCTTTCTCTCTCGCTTGTTACAGTGTTTCCGTAAGATATTTATATATTAATTATTAAATATGCTGCTAGTAGATTTTCTTCCGGTTGCAGCTTCAACCATTGTCTATGTAAAACTCAATTCCAATCCCAATCCCCACCAGAAGTTACACACAAACAAATGTTCCAAAACCATCATCACTACCCACACTCAATATTCAAACATCGCAATATTACAAATAGATCTAATTTACATAAATCTTCGCCTCCCTCCAAAAAATGCACTCAACATATATCCTCTAATCACAAAACCTTCATTTTACAGTTTATAATGTCACTTTTCAGGCCTAAATGTCACTTCATTGTTATCTGATCGTCACGTTTAAAAATATCCAAATACTAAAAAATATAACATTATTGAATCCACATAATTAAATAAACTACAGAAATTACTTTTAAACTCCTTTTTTCGGGAAGGGTCTGAAGAATTCTTTAGGCAATATATTCCATTCATTGACCCCTCTATTTATAAAAGAACATTTGTCGATGTCATTCTTTTGTTTCCTCAGTTTTAACTTGTGCTTGTGATCCCCTCGCACAAATTGATGTGGTTTCTCTATTCTGCTTTTTAACTCTCTCCTTACTTCTCCTCCGTTTCTGACCTGAAAGATGCCTAAAAGTCGATTTACTCTCCGCTTTTTTCTAAGGTTTCACAACCGAGAATCTCTGATATAAATATGCATCCACATATATGGAATATCAAATTATGTACACTCTGATAGGAGTCAATTCGATGATTGCCAACTCAAGCATAATTATGGAGCCAGTAAGAGAAATGAACTGAAGTTTTCCAATAATAGATTGACTATGTATGAAAGAACTCCATACCAAATGGGAATAAAATTATTTAAAAGAATCCCAGAAGAACTCTTAGAGAGGCATGGCAAAGATGATAAACTATTTCAGGATAGCATAAAAATATTGCTAGTAAAATGGTATTAATCCATAGAAGAGTTTTTAGAAGATAAGATTTTATAAATATTTAAATATGTTTTAACTTTTTTATTTAATATATAAAATTTATTTGTTTAAATTTGAAAAATGTGAATAATGATGTTTATTTATGATGTAACCTAAATAAAAATAAGAAGGAACGGTGTAAGTGAGAAGCTAAACCATTTGAAGTGGGAATCTCTAGAGTCAAAAAGGAAGAAATTTAGATTAGCCGGGATGTACAGAACATGGAACTCAGAAGAAGGCTAGGAATAAGCTACATGGCAGATTTGAATTTCCTAATTATGAATAACGCGGCAACCATAGTTTTAAAATCAAGGAACGTGAGCAGAAAACAGACGTAGCAAAATACTCTTTCACTAATAGTGGTATTATTGAATGGAACCTTTTACCTGGTGAAATTCTCATGCCAATGCCTAAAATAGTAAGTTTTCGAAAATAAGCTTGAGTTAAATCCTATGCTATTTGTTGTAATGTAGTTTACGGATATCTCCTCCGTATTTTTATTTCGATTTACATTTGTTATATACAATCGATCTATTCCTATGTATGTGACTATATGGATATTCTACCAGGTACTGTTTTATTTCGATTAAATGAAAGAACTTATGTATATTATATGTATGATAGCTCTTATTTATGATATTTGACCTTATATCTTATGTATATTGTTATGTAATTGTAAGGCCTAAGAGAGGTTCTTGGAGGGGTTTCCTCTCTCAACCGCCCTAAGGTCTCTCGCCTTTGGGCGAATACCTTACAATTTTTTTATGTTCCCCTTAAACGTTGCCACCTCGCCAGAAGGCCAACTTGCAATGTAACTTACATAAATAAATAATTTAAGTTTTAATAAAAATTAATTACAGGACGTAATATTTCTGTTATAATGAATGTATTTCTTGAGACGCAATAAAATTAATATGAAACGGTGGCTGCCGGCCTCCTAAAGCATAATATATCGCAAGCGGTTCTGGGGAAGGATCGGGAGGCGGGAGAGTCGATGCAAAGGAAGCGGTTGAGGAATTGTTCGCCGTGGAAGTTATGAAAAACGGCGGCAGAGGGAGTTGGGGCGCATCTGTCGTGGTTTATAAAAGAGAAAATAGGCAGGGAAAGGCTTCTGGAGGAATAAGAATGATGGGGAGAATCTGCGGTGGGCCACGTGTTGTGAAGGAGGAAGGGTCATGCAGGAAATATCGGGAAGATGAACGCCTCGCGGGGAAGAGTGATGGCGTGGGGTTTGAAAGAGGGACCAGCGTAGACTGTACATAACCGAGGATCAGATTTTGATTGGAGGCGGTAAACAAGTGTCAAATTAGTTATGGAAGGGTCATACCTCAGCGTTAGATTGCATCTTAATGCTTAAAATATGGGCATCTAAAGCAAACGATGAGTTTTAAAATGAAATATTGTGGAGACATTCCAATGCATAAAACTTACATTCTATGGTATAAGAAAGTGGTATGCCCTTTAAAAGTCATATACTTCCGATATCAACTGTAGAGGATAAACAACTACGGAATTAATATAGACAATTTGAAACAAAATATATTAATTAATGTAATGGATAAGATGTATATTAGATGATTTTATAAATTATATATTTGATATGATAAAAAAATCCCGTCATGATCAAATTTATTCTGGATTTGTATGAAGCCCTTGATGACTTTCGTTGCGTTTAAAATCATTGTTAAATTAAAAAATGCCATTCTGAAAATTAGGAAATCGTCACTGAATGAATCATGTAATTTTAATATACCTGTTCTTATTATCGTTGTTCTAATTGCTATGATTAAATGTCTGTTACCTAAACCTGATACATTTTTCTTGAAACAAAATCAGTTATTTAATTTGAATATATTCTAGATATATTTCGAAAGTTAAAAAAGCTTTACATTCAAGTAGCATTGAAAACAGATAAACCCAAATAAGACACAATCATTATATATTGAGCCACCGCATTAGTTTATGAACGTAAAATTCTATTTCATCTCATCATGATCCTTCAAGATATCCTTCTAACAATTTCTCGAAAGCATATTTTCAGAGGAGAAATGATTAAAAATTTTAAATTCAAGCTAATAGTTATTCTACTTTAACTTTCATTAACCTCATCTCTCGCGGATATTCGTTCAATATTTACATAATTAAGTGTTGAAGCAGTCACTAAATTTAACTCCACCAAGGAACGGAAAGCAAAATAACTTTGTACAGTTCCAACATAATAAAAGGTTTTGTGAAACTAGTTTTAACTAACAGAGAAATCAAGAGACACTAAATGCAAGTTTTGGGCTCATTTAGCAATTATAATCAGATGATGACAACAAGTTAAAACTTTTCGCTCAAATATATTCATTTTATTACGATTTACGACCTTATTTTATTATCCATTCATTTAATATTCATACTCTCTGATTTGCGATGAGGAAATTCAATTGATTATCCCTTGAATATTTTTTCTTGCTCTGCTACTGTTGAAACTATTTGGTAAAGTCCTCCAAAGCTCTATGGAACTTGTCTAGAGGTGATACACCAACCCAACAGCAAATAGACGAACACATGCACAGCCATTCCCTGATCAGAAAAAATCGATCAGCCTTCAATTCCAGAAAGGAGCGATAGAGTAATCAGAACGCTAACCTTTCGGCCACCCTGGCCGGTAAAATTTAATTTATCTAGTATTTAGTACCAATTAAATTTCTCTAAGTAGTCGAGTAGTTTAAGTGTAAGCAGCGTTGCATCGAAACATGTGACTTTGGAAGTAAACAAGTAAATCCAAATTTCACTTTTAGTAGTGAAATGTTAACATTTAGGAGAGCTTGCCACCAAGGTTAGATGATTTCAAAGACACTTCTGCATTATTGACAGAAATCGGAAAGGTTAGCATTAAAATTCATGGAACTAAATTTCAGTGCTTTCGTTTCAGTGATTATTCACTAATCCTCTAAAATATTCACACCTCCTTTGGAAGTGCTGTGAACCGGAGAAAGAAGCGAATGGGTTCAGAATTTCTGACTTTTGACCAACCAAGTTAATTACTTTAGCTACCATCCCATTCCAATAAAAAGTTCTACCTCTGTATTAATTACCATTACTAACTCAACTCAAAAGTGTAAGCATATAACCATTAGAAATAGTTCATAATTAATTAGCAAGGATATTTAGAAAGCAAAAACGATCATTTATGTTTTGAGGTGTAGTAATGGTATCAACTCATTACCAATTTGTTGGTAGCTAAGTCTGCCCGGCTTAGAAATTGATCAACACCAATATACTATTTTTGAAATAGAACTTGCTGATGAGACACATCGATATGAATGGAAGATAACGTATATTGATAATGCCTTCTCAAGAAAATCGGTCATTGTATTTTATTTAAACTAATTACTATTTAAATATTCAATGAATTTTTTCCTGTAGTCATGAATATCGTCTGCTATTTTCACTTTTTTATTTTCTATGTTATGATACACTAATAGTATTTGCTTTTATGTTCTTCATCTGGAATACATTCTCATATATGTAGACTATACTGATTGAGATGTATACCTAAATATGCTTAGTTTATATAACAATAACAATATATAGCAATAACATTAATTTAGATATTTATCCATCATGCATTTGTTGATTGTGACACATTCTTTCTCAAGTTTTTGTCATAATTATCAGTATGTTCGTGCAGGTTTTTCATTCCCCCCCTGTCTCAGTAAATTACTGCTGAGGATAGTTATTCCTAAGGACCTCAGGTGTTTTAAACCCACATATCTTTTGGGTTTTTTAATTTTCAATTTAAATATATAACTGTAATATGAGGAAGGATTAGAAAATATGACCTTTAGTCTCTATCACGCCCAATTAAATACGTTTGATCATTATCTTTCAAGCGAGTGGGGATTGATTTACACTGAGTTTATTCTTACATAAATAGGAGAAGGATTCTATAATTTCATAAGGCACTCCTGGTATATAAGCTTTAATTTATGATAAATTTACATAACCCTAGGACCCTTATCGTCTAATGATTTCATTTATGAAAAGAGAGCAATGCGATGGTAAAGATATCCCTAAAGCCGACTCTATTGACATTTTATGCAAGAAAGAGTGAAGTTCTACATGGAGGATTTGATACCTGAATGATAGGCCCTCAAAAATAGTAAATGCAGCTTTTGGTATAAAAATCCTAAAGCAAGGAAATAAAGCCTCCAAAGTGAATGTACGCTACATAATGAGGAACCCACGAAGAAAATTATGGCAAATTTACCCGAGCGTCCGGCTCACAGAGGGAAAATTACCCTTAATTCTTTCTGCTGGGCATCTCTACCATTTACTGGGAAAGGCCAGCCCCCGCAATGGTGCTCGGACGACAAGAAATATCTAGATTACAATACCCCACTGGCCCCAAATACAAAAGTGCCCATTGGTAAGCAGCTGGTACGAAATTCTCCCATCCGGGGCAGAATTACTCGCTGTCTCATTTAGTATACCGGTCGGCCTCCCTAACTGCATGAATCGCTAAAATATGGGTTCTTTTTCGGCAGCAGGAGAGTAGAAAGTAGAGGGTAATGGGGTGATATTGAAATGCGCGACATGTATGGAGTCCAATGCGATTTATTCTAGTTCACTACACGCAAGGTCCAGTTCTGAAGAGATATTCCCCAAAGCCAGTGGATTTCTAACCTTTTTATTTTATTTATTCTAACCTTTTTATTTATTTGTGTATCTTTGATACCACGCAAACTTTTTAATAACCGCTCCCATTATATTGCTAAAATATTTCAATATCTGTCGAACTTGTAATGAAATACGATAAAAACTCGCAAGTTAACCTAATTAATACGTGGAATAACTAGAAAAGATGCTGAGAGCAGATGTAATTATCATACCTTTGCCTATATTCAATTTTGCCGAGCTATTCTGAGTCCTGAGCAAGTAAAAGTTGTACGATTTGCAAGCTGGATATCACTCATCTATATTTTTGAGCTCAAGCAAAAAGAAAACTATTATTTCAAATATTAGATATTTTAAGAATTTACGCTAATAATTTAAAATGGTTATGCAAATAAACTATCAAGACATAATAGATATACATTTGGCATAGCAAAACATCCAATAAAATTTACGTAATTAACTATCTGGTGAAAAAAAGTTAATATACATTAGTTTCGAGAGATGAACAAGCCACACCCAACGTCAAAAATGGTCATAAGAGGTTTAATAACCACAATTTTCTAAAAAAATCCTTTTATTGCATAAATATAATAACCTTATGATTTAAATGTTAAAAAATACTAAAAAGAAATGCAATGTAATTTAAAATAGAAATTTATGAATAAAAATAAGTCGAAGATGCTATTTTTTTAATATGTAAATTATACACTACAAATATACATTGGTGTTATAAACATTTGCATTTGCTTAAGCCGTCATTTCGTGCAACTCTATCACAAAATGGGAAACTAAGCAACTTGAAACTTTACAAAGTTATTTATATCTACGGTCTCTCGTTTCATTAAACTCCTCGGAGAATCGCTCGAAAAATTTATAATAATGATAAATTATTTGAAAAAGCAAGAGTTTGATTCCATTAAACTATATCCATAATTCGGCCAAATACGCAATACCGTACAATACAACTATCAACATATTTCAACACGATCGCCAAAATAATTCATCACGGAGGGAGATAATGTTATTGATAGTACAAAACGTGCACATTTCTATCTGCAAACAGAGATTCCAATACGTAACGGATGACTCGGAATTTCCAAAACCTTTGAGAAGTTACGTAGCAAATCACCGTCTTCTTTGTGCCATCACGAAGTTTGAGAATCACTCGCCTGAGGGCGCAGCGATCGATGGCTCAAACATCTGAAGTTTAAAGCACTCCTCCGTAATTCGGACGATGAGACAAAGGCTGAGGAAAGGGAAAAAATAATTCATTTAAGAGAGCTTTTAAGAAAGTATCCAGGAGCCGGGAAATTTATTCTGCGAGACCAAGATTTACGGAGGCAGCGTGAAATCGGTTGAGTAGTTTCCACAGAGTTTCAGAGCAGATATGGAGGGCGGGAGAATTCGTTCCGCATGGTTGAATGGGGCGGCCTTGTGGAAATCTACGTACACGAGGATGGGCGGAAGGTAAAATGGGGCGGAGATGGGAATGATATGATGGAAGAATGAGAAGAATAAAAGCTCTTTTGAGTCTTGGAGAACGAGATTTTTTCGCGCTATTTTTCCTACTAGCGTAAGTTATTAATAGTGATTCCAACTCGAACCATTCATCCTGTCTTGTCATCCTCCACAGAAAAACTAGCCGTAGATATATTTATCGCTTTCGGATGTAAATGACATAATCATGGATACAGTTTGTTTTTAATTTTTGTGATACATTCCCCTCTAGAAAATTCTATCAACGCATGACTTCAGGAACGGATCTAGAGAAAAATTTTGGGGGGGGGGTCCGAGCAAAAAATTCCAAAATAAAAGATATATCGGCTTTCGCAAAACGTGACGTTAGAATGGTGTTAGACAAATTCGAATATTTTCGCTAGTGATTGCTTATTAAATTGTGTGTTTATTTGCGTTATTTGAGTTTCATTTTCGAAAAATAGGCACAAGTGATATTTCGGGGGGGGGTCCGGACCCCCAGGACCCCCCTGTATCCGTCCCTGCATGACTTACTCAATTATAATTACAAAAGTGTATGTTACTTACGACTGTGATCGTTTATTCCTATATCAATCATGGTAATAAAGTCAAACGTCATTAGCTATTATCTTACGGTGTATTCGATTATGTGCCAAGCGACAAGATATTAGCTATGTGTACAGCGATTTGTATGTACAAAGAAATTGTCATCTTCTTATCCTCATTATCCATATTGACTTTATGCTACCTGCTTTAAGGTTGTTTCATAATTACCTTTCCATCTCTATATTTTCCACCGTAATAAAAATATCGTTTATTCTCTAATTTCAATTTCTAATTTAGTAAATAATTATGTTTCCAGACCTACACCGTAAATTCACTTTCTTTGGCGATTTATTAATTTCCTGATAACGTTTTAAGTCTTAATTAAATACTCTTGCCTTTTCACTAAAATTATTACATTATATTAATTGCTTATTTGTTAATCTCATGCGTAAATGTTTATTAATTTCATGTATCCACGAGCCTCGTCTTCTTTTATTTCATTTCACTATTTCATCCCGTTGGATTTTCTCTCCCGTTTTGTATTGGTTAAAAAGATGATGGGTCTTATGAGATACAGTTTTTTCGAATAGAGCCCTATGTTTTCATGTTTAACTCTACATATCACATGATGTAGTAACAGCGTGTAGTCAGTGTACAGCATACTCTGATCCTGCCGTAAATTATCATTCATCGGTAATGCAAAACCCTTGCGATTATCACATAAAAGATCAGTTCAGCTCAAATGAAATCTAAAATCTCAAAAGGATACTCATTCACTACTACGTTTTCTCATCTTCGTTATGAGCTAGGCCATTTTAAGGTAACTTTGGCTCGTTAGACGAACTTTCAACTCCTTTTCCCTTCACACTACCACGACTTCACCTCACTTTGTTTGAAAGGAGCCCATCAAACTTAATCAGAATACTTTTCATCCAAAGAGAATCAATGCACGTATTAAAATTTCTTACTAATAAAAATATATTGCTATTCATGGAAAATTCATGCTAAGACAATAATGAGAGGCTACATGAAACCATTATGTTGTTTACTCTATCACAGCTCCGAATTTCAGAACACACTGAAACTTATCTCAGGATATGTAATGTATCTTGAGTATATTGAATACATTTCGATACTCCTTTTGCTGATAAAAATCAACGAAATTAAAACAAGATAATCCGCTATATGAGCCATACAAGAATAAATATCTGAGATTACATTGAAGATTATCATCACTACACTAGTTTTATTCCCTCATGATTACTTTAAGTTATCGTGAGATTGCGTCCTTGATTTGTATATTGAATACATTTCGATACTCCTTTTGCTGATAAAAATCAACGAAATTAAAACAAGATAATCCGGTATATGAGCCATACAAGAATAAATATCTGAGATTACATTGAAGATTATCATCACTACACTAGTTTTATTCCCTCATGATTACTTTAAGTTATCGTGAGATTGCGTCCCTGATTTGCGTCTTTAGAAATGAGTGTTAAATCAAAATATACTTGTATATACTATATAATATTTTTTTCCAAAATAGGTAAAGTCTATATGAACAATTATGCTGCTACATAGTAGGTGCCCATAGTTGGTGGGAAAACCTCAGTAATTTGTTTTAATTTTCTTTGAATTTACGTTGTAATACAAATCGTAAAGAATGTGCCGTACTAACTCGTTAAACCATAAGTTGTCTAGCCAAAATTATACTCAAGAGCTCTAAAATTCCTTACTTATCGCTCTTTCCTATATTCTTGGGATCCTGTCCCGTCCTCTGTACCATCTTCTACCTTGACTTTCTCCTCTCTCTTTTCCATCGCATATTAAACTAAAGAACTCCTTACAAATCCCTCTTCTTTCGACATTTGACCCCTCACCTCTTGTGTTGAGGCTTAATTATTTCAATAAGAACCCTTTTATTTCAATAACTTCCGTACTTAGTTTCTTATCAATTCATATCCATTGCATGTGTTACAGTAAAAGTGTGAGGCTTTTCCCTATTGTAAATTATTTTACTGAATCAGATGTGAAAATATTTTCATTAACGAGCAATAGTATAAACTTTCGACACTAAGTTCATACTTTTCCTTTGTGACCTTTGTGATTTCATGATTTATTGCCAACATTTACATGACGTTGCCATCTGACTTGTCCACTTGTGACTTCATTATTCTAGTGATAATAATAGTGAAGTTTAGTTTAGTTAGACCCTTTATTGGTGAGTTTAGGCCCAGGTGGGATTCTCTTCCACCTAACCTCGTATATCGTTAGAATATGAGTAGACATAAATTGAAAAAAAGATAGTGTGTGGTGGAAAATCTTTGCAACTGAAGGTTGACAAAGGAAAAGCCTCCGTAGCGGGAAAACACCCACAGAGAAGGGGTGAAAAAACCGCAAAACAGTAAAAAATATCAATGAAGTATAGACAATTATAAAATTTTGTGAATTTTGCATATAAAAAATGAATCAATTTACAGAAAAATATCATGATTAATAATTACAAGAAAAAAATAACATTTACTAAACCCAAGTGGGAAAAAAATGACAAAAATCACAAAAATTATGACATGTCCTATTAATAATAGAGAGCAAACATTAAATTACACTGAGTACACTATGTACTTCACATTCGACAGGGCTCGAGTACTCCAAATGAATCCGTCGGCAAATTTTCACGAGGGGAAGAGGAGGTGAATGGCGCCCGAAAATGATTGGGAGGCGACGCGAGAAGAATAAAGCATTACTATCGAATATATAAAACACTAAACGGAAGAAGGTTGAATGGGAACATTTACGCTACTTAGAGAGTTAACTTGAATTCCTCGTAACTTAGATCGGGGACACGCGACCAAAATTATCCTCCTTAAACCCTTCCTGTTCGCGCCATAAACTACGGGGACTTACGGCCGGTAAACTACTCGCGATTGCTTACGACACCCAGGCGTACACGGCAGATGCGTGGCGGGGCACTTAAGCCACTTCCGCCGGCCGCATAGAGCGAAAAATATGGGAGGAATAATGCCCACCCGGGAACCCAAGAATAAAGAAGGAGTAGCCCCATGATGGGGCATGTAAAGATCGGTCGCGATGTGGATATGGAAAAAGTGTGGCCCCGGCGGGAATTGGCCCCGGAGGATATATCGAGTGGATTTAAGAGACCATAAATATGAGAGGAGGTGGAATGAGATGCAGCGTCCTAGAGGAATTCCATCCCTGGAACCCTCTTATGTTCCCATAGATTCTCCATCTTAAGATGACGTGGAATGTATACGGCAATATTCGGTTCCGGATCGAAGGGAAAATGCCCCTGGCGGGAGTTCTCCATTCTGAGAAAATTACAATGTTTTGATTCGCATATAAACCGCTGATCTGCCGGTTCCATTAAGGGATGCTTCCAGGACCGCTGGAGAGATTTGAACGATTTTATTCCCTCAGTTTCTCTCTGTTTGCGCTGCAATCTCAAGGAACTCGACTCCGCCGATGGGAGTCTCTATGAAAAATGGATCGCGCGCCGCGCCTTGAGGGAGCCCGAATCGCGGAGGGACGCCGATTTGTGTAGCTTAGTCCTTGTGGTAAAAGTATGGGAATAGTCGGTGGAGATTTTGAGACAAGCGTGGGGTGGAGTTGAATGTCCTCGTTTATTCGAATTGAACCGGCGGATAAGAGTGCCCGATTCCTTCAAAGAAGACTAAGTGAACGGAGATATTTATTCTCGTGCTGGAAGCTAAAAGAAATCGAATACTTGACTATCGGAATTAAACCTCATTCGCTTATGCCAAAATAGATTAAAAACGATGCGGATGGATTTTATCAGCTGTTTTTGAAACTTAGAGTAGAAATAATATCTATTCTAACCCTTTCAGACCTGACTTTTATTACAGGAAGAAAAAAATTATTTTTGAATTTATTTGTCTTTTTTAGATATATTTATACTTATTCCACTAATAAACGTTGAGATTTATAATTTAGTTAGCAATTTATGTGTTGTCCAATATTTTGGACACCTATTTTAAACTGTTACATATATATATATATATATATATATATATATATATATAATAAGAGTAAAAATAGAAACATAAATTACCCTCCGAAATTATTTAAAAAAAACTCATGGCATTCCGTTATTCCATATGCTATCAAATCTTACTATGAGACTCCTTTGATATGAGATTTGCATAATATTAAAATAAAAGAAGCAAAACTATAAATAATGCAAAAAATAAATATTAAATAAATATGAATAATATATAATAAGCACGGAAAATGGCGTCCAATATATTGGACACGGGTGTGAAAGGGTTGAACAAAGAAGTCGAATATGCTGCTATCTGAATCCTAATCATTGCCTAAGGAAGTTGTTGCAATGAAGTGCGGATGGTGTTAATTCGAAGATTTACGTTTATCTAGAAATTTAGAAAATTAAAGTAACTGAGATTTCCTTTAAAGAAAAAGTATTGGTTTATAAATATCGGGGTTAAAGAGTATAATATAACCAAATATATTGCCTTAAAGGGTATTAATACCCTCTTCGGAAAACAATAAGGAGTTTAGGTATGGATGTTGCAGCTTATAGTAAAATAGTATAATGAATGTAAAGTATTTGTAAATATTCTGTAAATTGTACAATTTGACAAAATAAAACAAAGCTAAGCAGGAGAACAATTAATGCTATGTAGAAACTGCAATGATGGGATCTCTAGAGAGCATGTGCAATGGAGTGGGTACCAGATGTATTAATTAAGACTTGTTGTTACGTCTTTGTGTGTATGAGTGAAGTTGTAGATAATGGCTTGGAATGTCAACTGTCAAACAGCGGCAAATAATAATAATTATAAATAACTAATTATAGCGACCGAGTCTACTACACAAGAAGTCGATCCGCGTCACTCCGAACTTGTTTATGCTCCAAGGTGTCTCATGAATGAAATATCGAAAGATACACTACTGAAAGAAAGGGGGATCAGAATAAAAAACGGAAATACTGCGAGAATAAACAAAAGGAATAAAGGAAACAATTAAAAAATTGCGAGGCTGAAGCTATGGGTGAAGTGGTGAAGACCGGAGCAATGCAAATGTTGGGAGGAATTCAAAGCATCTCGAGCTGTGGATGCGTCTCATCAGAAAGGAAGGGAGCGAGTCTATTTTTTTCTGAATATAGAGGAGGAACTGAAAGAAGAGCTATTGTGGTTTCAGTAGACAGAGAGGGAGAAATAAACCGTGTAGAAACTGAAATTTCAGCCCAAAGACGGCGGTGATATGCGAAAAGTTTTCATTTCCCCGAGATAGAATTTTAAATTTGATTCGAGAATCGCATCTCAAGCGGAATGTGAATGCGGAAGGAAAACGCTGCGAGACAAGATTCTCGTTCTTCGAGAGGAAAGAACATTCTAGAAAAAACGGGAGTAAATAAGGCGAAAATAACTTCGTATTTATTGTGTCAACGAAGGAGTTTCTTATTCTTTGTAAAATCAAATCCGGATGAAGTCGCTCGGGGGGTACGTAATGCAAGGATATGAATTCTAAATTATTATTATGAGATCCGAGCGAGAAAATACTGTGGAATTTTAGCTTCACGAATAATCTGCGGAAAGTGCACTATGAATTGGTTTTGAATATTCATTCGTACTTTAATCTTATATCATTTAAAAAAATAACTTTCATAGTTCCTAATACATTCGAACGAGTTGCTTTTTTGTCTTGTATAATAATATAGACTTATTGCTCTAGAACAGTGTCCTTTGGAACATGTTAACAATAAACACAATTAACAAATGCTTTGTGGCAGAAGAAGGTAAAAGATAGAATTATAAATATATATGGTATTACAAATAAGACAGTTTCAATTTAAATTTATACATACAATGCGAGAAGATAAAAAAATAAAAAAACACAAGAAATTAATAATAATTTTCATAAAAAATGAAAACAATTTAATTTTGAATTGATGTAAAATAGTGGACTTTGTTATATAATCTGGAAAGCTATTCCATACATTTAAACCTAAGCTAATGGTAGATGACATGTATACAGTATATCAGCATTTAGGACTATTAAATTTATGAGTATGAGTAATACTCATTGAGTATATTATACAAAATACTTTATATGTTTATTTGATGAAAGAAGGCTTTATACTCGTAGGTGCCCCGAGGGAATTACCAAATTCTAAACTACTGTTCTAAGCTAAGATGGAATTAACTTGACGAATCCGCTTCCAGAATCACATTGCCTTACATTATGGAACATATTTCAATTCATTAAAAATAAGTTGATGTTCTATTCTTAGAACAACCATTTTGCTTTTATACATTTCTATGCCCTATTCAACTGTTGAGAAGGATTACGACTCAGATGAAAATGAAGGGGCAGGTAATACTTACTGCAGCATGTATTTCCTGCTCCATTAGCCATGCGCATTGCATCTTAAATAGACCTACTGTCACATCACTTGCTTCTTGTACGTATTTCACCCTGCACTGATGTAATGATTTGATACTAAGTGATTTGAAATCTGAAAGTATTAATATATTGCGTTAAATTATCTGATTCAAAGAATATACCAATATGTATATGTATGTATGCCAGAACATTCAGATAGGCTTTTTTTGGAAATTTTATTTTCATAACTCTGGGTATTTTATGTAGGATCTGGGTTCGAGTCCCGCTCCAGCCAGACTTAAAAAGTATTTTGAACTCCTAATGTTTAGACCACTTTCCGCACGCAGCAGAGCACCTTGTAGAGTATTAATGAAGATTAGGGGTTTGCTAACATATTGAGAGACTACGAGCTCACAGAAAGAGTTAGGCGAGGCGGATCTATACGATATTCATTTCATGTCTTAAAATATATAATGAATGTATATTTTTTATATTTCAGATATATTTTCGCAGATAAGACGAACTTCAGATAAGACAAGGTAGGAATTTTCGACAAATATTTATATTTTTAGTTTATATCTGTCCTATAAGACGACCCTCAAGCTACTACTATAGTACAACCTCTATACCAACGGTCTATGAATTTATTTTATATCAGCAATTATCATCTGGATACTAATACTGTACAGCGAATTCAGAATTTTTTCCTAGTCCTAATTTTTTGAATGAAAAAATTATATATTTTGCATCTGGTAGCATTTTCTTGCGATTGCAGCAAACATTCGCCAAGATTCGGGAATTTGGGTAACGACCTTGACTATTGGTAGCTCAATAAACATAACTTCTAATATTTATTTTGTTTTGTTATTTTTTTACTATTTTTAAATAAATAAAGAGTTTTACATACATTATATTGGTGATTTTTTTATATTTTACACTGGTTTAATTGATGTAAATTTTAATAAAATGTTTTGTATCTCTCCTCGGATTTTGGTGATTTGGATACGACACCGGATTTTAATGGTATTTTAAATGATTCTTTTACCGTATTATTTGACGATATATACGGTAATTAAATAGTTAAACTAACCTTGGATTTATATTTAACAATAAGTATTTAAATACGGAAGAAATACGCGAGAATACAATAAGAATTTAAACGTCTAACCCTGGAGGTATGCTAAGAATAACATCCTGTTCACTCGCTGTGAACATAAAACATCTCAGAGGACGTAGTTTGGAGAACCTTGATGTTGATAGATGAAAGGTTATTTTCAGCATCCACTATATGATCCTTCATTCCAGGTAACCCCTCAAAAATTAAGTTCAATCACACAAGTACGATCGCGTTCCTTAGCATGCATCTCACGAATGAACCCAAAGAAATGAAGAGGAAATGCTACCATCGAATTGCACCCAACGGATTCGAACAGAGTGATATATTATGCGGCCAAAAAATGGATTTAATACTCGGCGAGATAAGGGGGTTTGGAGAGAAAGGATTGAAAAATAGCATAAGATGGAGAGGGATTGAATTTTGTGCACGAGGAAAGGGATTCGGGAGATGCGAATCGAGGGTTTGGAGGTCGCCATTCCAGTCTGAAGGACGAGAGGAAAGGAATGGAAAGATAGGATGGGAAGGGAGGGGGAAGAGAGATGGTGGAAGACGAAAAATTGCGGTTCCTGGAGAGAAAAAATTCGCTCGCAGTTATTTGGAAATCATGCGCGTAATGGAGGGGAAAAGGGAGCAGAGAATGAAATCAGAATATAAAACGGAGAATAAACGAGATGGGAAGAGGTAAGGAGATAAATGTTATCAAGTGGAAGAACGGGGTATAGGAACATGTGAGAATGGTGTGCATAAAATGAAACTTATTATTACGTTAAATCTGAAGATATGTATGAACCAAGTGGCAGAGTTTGGAATCAATCATTTGAACAGTCACAGACTTTTTCCAGGAGTAGTGGGTAGATATATTAAAACAGCAAAAGGCAAGTAGTAAAAAATAACAGTATATAACAGCAGATTAGACGACTTCGAAATACGATGAGGTATCAACTGTCGTCAAAGTATTATAGCTTTAGGATATATCTATCCTACAAGAGGACCCTCGAACTACCTTAAAGGCCTATGTACTTAGTTTAGATCAGCGATCATCATTTAGACAATAATACTGTACAGAGTATTCGTAATTTTGTCCTATTGTAATTTTTTCTGTAAAATACGAAGTTAAGGGATTGACAAACCTTCTTGCTGGAGAATATAGTATAATTTGGACATAATTCCCATTTACATAGAAAATTTACATTTATCATTATTTTCAGGTATTCAGTACTAGTATGAATTTTTATTGAAGTGGATCATTTAATAGAAAATTTACTATTTCTCTTTAGGTAAACTCTATTGGAATAATTTTGTAGCACTCAAGCAGATAAAAGAAAATTGTTTCCAATGTTATGGAAAAAAATGAGATTGGATCATAAAGCTCATGTTATTCAAACTATTGTGTTCATATCATAGGATCCCAATGGCTCCCATTGCTTAAAGGAATAAGCGTTAATTTATCTACGATACAGACTTGCCAAGAATAAAAATTTGGACAGAATTCTTCCTACCATAATGTATAAGTTTAATAATATTAAAGTAAATCAGAGAAATGTAACGCCTTCTATTACGAGTGAAGGAAACTTTAAGACAACAAACTTTATTTTTACTTTCTCCATATACGAAGTATAGAGAAAGTATTGTTTTCATGAAAAAAATCGACTTCGAGATTTCAACGGAAATACATGTTTTGGGGTCCCTAGAACACGTTTTGACCATTTTCGGAATGGTGTCTGTGTGTATGTGTGTGTGTGTGTGTGTGTGTGTGTATGTGTGTGTGTGACAGTGGGCGCTCTAACGTGAAAACTATTAGTCGTATCAATACCAAAATTCATATATAGTACTGTGGTGTGTGCTGTCAGAGTTGATTAGTTTTTGGAGTAAATCGGTTTTACCGGAAGTCGAGCTTCATTCAACAAAGCTCATTTCCGGTTTTCAAAATATCTCCATAAATATGATATATAGGTATATTGTATACAGCATAAAAGTTTTAGATAATGTGTTTTACTATAACTTTTGTATTTAACATATTTTTGTATCACCGGTTGATTAGGAGTTATTCGTGAAATCCTGATCAACCGGAAGTAGCTGATTATGTACTTTGTGGGCGCTCTAACATGAAAACTGT
Organism: Sympetrum striolatum; assembly: GCA_947579665.1. Lineage (NCBI taxonomy): Eukaryota > Metazoa > Arthropoda > Insecta > Odonata > Libellulidae > Sympetrum > Sympetrum striolatum. The sequence continues at coordinate 17,873,505 of OX388348.1, read as the reverse complement.
TTGTCGGATCAACACCAAATTTCATATATAGTATTTTGGTTTGTTTTGTTAGAGTTGATTAGATTTTGGAGTAAATCGGTAAACCGGAAGTCAAGCTTCATTCATCAAAGCTCATTTCCGGTTTTAAAAATATCTCCATAAGTATTAAATATAGGTATAAACTATAACTTTTAAAAGTTTTAGAAAATGTTATTTACTATGACTTTCGTATGAAACATATTTTTGTATCACTGATTGCGTAGGAGTAATTCTTGAAATACTGATAAACCGGAAGTTGCTGATTATGTACGTTGTGGGCGCTCTGGGTGCTGGGGCAAAAGGTCACTTCATCGTTTTTCATCGATCATGTCCCAAAAAGCATTATTTATAATGTTTGTGACGTAAAAGATAATAATATATAAATTAATCACTCATCTTCAAAGTTTAGATGGAATATAGAGTTCGAAATTACTGTCGTAGATAAATATTTACATCTTATATATGGAGAAAGTCATGTGCTGGCCACATCAGATTTTTTATATTTTACATTGAAGTTATGAAAACGTCAAATGAAATTCCGAAAAGTAAAGATTTTCAACAGCTTTAAAGGAACCCTTAGTCTTCGATTCCCTTTGAGAATACTTCACTGCTAATGGCTTTAGATATTTATCGCTATAGCCTGATTAAGCATTCTCCACTAGGAGGACATTTGGGATCCAGCCGATCAAGACAAGAACATTTCTTTTCCAAACGTCCTGATCCCTGGAAATTTACGACGCTTAGACGGTTAAGCGAAGGACGTTAGGAGAAAGGTCTCATTTAACCCTAAATTCGGAATACTGCGACACCGAAAGGTAAAGTACTGATAGATTTACTGACTTAATCAAATAAAAACTTCAGCATAAAAGTGTACTTCCTGGGTATCAAGTAAAATTTTTCACTAACACCACCACTTGCACTAAGACTGAGCTGGTAGTAAACGAAACGTTAGAGAAAACCTTATGCCGATTGAAAAATTAGTCAACAATATATTTGTAACGGACTTCAATGTTCATATTGATATATGTTAAACTCTTGCCATGTAAAACAGCCTGTGTAAGTTAAAATGCTAGAAATATATTGAATTTTTGGCAGTTTGGTATTTTTAAATTCCTTTAACATTTACCAATCTTAGTGCTTTTATAGTCTATGTTATTACTATTTTGCTTCCGAAAGTGAAGAAAGAAAAATGCAATTCCTTTATTTCCTCAAGGAATTTTTAGACAAAATGGATGGACCAGTGAGGGGACGTAGTGTAAGGGGAGTAGATCATTTCCTAGTTGGGTGATATACGGTGGGGTACCACAACGGTAGAATGAAAGGCCTACCTGGAACTCTGAAATATCTAGTATGGTAAATAAGAGATGTAAAGAGATAAATGTATTATAATAATTATGTTGTGTACCTATATATCTTTTCTGTAATTGCCATTATTATAAAATGTATTGCAATTTTTATTACATACAGATCTAGTGTTGTATTTTATAGTAGTACATAATATTATATAAATTATTATTGAATGGATATGTATTAAAGTATACCAGTATTTAATAATGATACCACCGGAATATCTGTCCAAGTTTATCACTTAAATAAAATAATTACCATCTATCTTTTTTTGTCACACTAGCTCTCCGTTTAGTCAATTACAGCAGCGTTCATTTTTGCTATTTAATTCTTTTCTACTTATGATATTTCATTCATATAAAGAATTCAATGTTGTAGCATTGAAAGGAAGGAAACATGGAGGACTCTAGCCAGCAAAGTATGGATAAAACAGGGAGAAAATGTCACAATATCCCGCAACTGAAATAAAGATAGTGTGTAAAGGGTACATTCAGGGAGGAAGAACGGGGTTATAAATGCTCGGGGGAAGAATTCGGGAGTTATAAGGATCGGTGGGAGTAAAAGTACTGTGTCGTCTTGGATGGCAACCCTTTCGAATTCCAAAATTCGTATTGATTCTCCTTCCATAAGTTGAAAAATCGCCCTTCCCGACTTATCTGCCGGAGGCGCGCAGTGAATTCCGAAAGCATTGGCTCGAGAGGCGATTCGAGTAAATGCCGCCAGGGAATAGACAGAGAGAAATTGAAAGAATGCGATTTCTTTCGGGTCAGACCCCATTTCTCCATGTGGCGTGTCTCCGTGCAAAGGGTTATTAATTAATGCCCACGTCAAACTAATATTTCATGACATAAAGGTTCTTAATATATCTACAGGTACACATAGTAATTATAATAAATATTATATCAAGTTTTCACCTGTTCCATGAATATCAAGATTAGTTAATGAAAAGGCAAGTCACTTTTATTTCTTTAATGAGACGTTATGCTCAGTAAAGAGGAAGGCATGTAACTTTTTTAGCATTAGGGTTTTCCTTTCTTCTTTTTAAATTTTTTTGCTGTATTTCTAATACTCTATGAATTCGAATTTTATGTCATGTTTTATATTATCTTACCTTTCATTATATATATTTTTATATATTTTGTTTTTCATTATAGCACTCGTAATTGGGAGTTCCTGTTAGTGCTGCATACGTAAATAATAAAATTAATAAATTCATATCTAAAGTTGTGCTGAATGCATCTATTATCATTAGGATGACATAAGTATGTTATTTTATGGTAATTAATTACATAATAATTATTAATACTTTTAACAATTTGGAATAAAAAATAATCATTTCCGTCATATTTTCATAAATTGATTCATCCAACGTCAGCAATTTTAGTAAGAAATACAAGTAAAGTAGATTAACTAAATCTAGAAATATAAATCTAGCACTGTCTGTCCTTAAATGTTGCCATTTTCATAACAGTGGCAGGTAAAGCTGAATAAATAAAATATATTTGTGAAACATAAATGTATTAAGTATGGATAAATATGCATAACAAGCAAGCATTTTCATATACGAGTATTTCAGCAACAAAATACTGCCAAAAAGGTATCTTCCTCTATAAATGAGTATCTTGTGCTATTATTTATTAACGAGTATATTATTTATTTACAATGATGCTTAATCAAGCAATAGCATTAGTAGTAATTTTTCTCTCTTCTCTTGTAGGTCTTGTATTTATTGTTTCCACAGTAACGTTAATACAGTTCGTACGGATTATGTAAGGAGTACGTATGTGAGTGAAAACAGAGGAGACTGAGTCGGTGGAGAGTGGTGAATAAATGAATATGGACCAAAAGGGAGGCTGTGAGACCAGTATGCAAGGGGTGTTTCATGTTGCTTTGGAAACACGGAAAGGGTAGATGGAAACAGAATGTTGAATGCGGTGTTAGGGGAGAATACGAATGATTTTAAAGCGAGGAAGAGTTAGAAAAAAAGCTGGTAGAACGTAAAGAACTGCTATTGAGAAGAAAATATGTAGATTAAGAAATAAGGGGAATAAAAAAGTAAATGTATGGATTATGGAAACGAAATAGATGTAAGAAGGTGTAGGAGAAAAAAGAATGATAGTGTGAATATGTTTATGAAAAGTTGTGAGTAGAAGTAAGAATGTCAGCCAAAGTTGCAGATCCAACTGCAAATTTATCAATTCCAGGACACGAGAAAGAAGTGTAAAGAAAAGTAAATATAACCACGAAGCTCTGGAATCAAACCTATACAACATACTGCTTTTGGGAGGTTTTCTGCGGATTTTAATCTTAGCTAATGAAAATGCCAAGTAGTGCTTCATTTTCCCACAGCTAAGACTCCAACCTGACCTAGAGGAATTAAAATTAACTCTGATTGGCAATATAAAAAATAATTAACAATAATTGGCTATGCATAAAATTGGGCTAAACCCCAATTTGTAAATATCTGGATGTAATGTACTAGCAAAAATTAACCGGTGAAGCGAAATATTTATATATTAACAAAGGTATACGGGAATGAAATTAATCGAATTTGAAAATCGTATTTACTTGGATAACTTCTCTTTCCATTGCCGAAAAATGATAACATTTACAAACAAATACATAAAAGAATTTCAAAAATTTTAACTGTATATATGTATGTTCTTATATTAAGTAGATGTTACTATATCATAAAAATGTTATGCTATTATCTACATCTATGACTATATAACCATCTTGAAATAAATAAACTTTGTAGCTTCCACAACATATTAGCTACAAAGACAAAATTATATAACCACAAAGTTTATTCATTTCAAGATGATTATATATCCTTTCCATGAAGTGAAGATTGAGCGTATTAATTTTATCTATTACTATATGGTTGCGTATATCTGTAAATAACAATAATATATAATGTACAAATATTTTATGCAATAACGTTTACTATTTGAATTGTGTTTGAGCATCGTGTATCCTTGTATAATTAAAAATATGTGTACCTACTATCCACGAGAGGTTTGTTAGGGCTTTTACTCCTAACTTAGGTTAAATTCGGGTAAATTACCTGGTGAAACAAATAAATTGCGAAATATACAAATAAATATAGCCAACTCAATTCATATGAATCAAAAATCAAATGGCGGAAATTTTTTTCATTAGACTCTACTCCATAATGCCTTATTAATTTTTCATTTCGACGGTAATGCTAGGAGAGAAAGGTAGGCAGACAGAATGGGATATGCGACGCGAAATCTCCTGGCATATGAACTCCGGGGCGGAACTTCGACTTAATCCGAATCAAGCACCTTACAAGGGCCTCGCTCTTGGGAGAGTAAATCAAAATGAGTTGTTAGGTCCCGAAACATTGGCGAAATATATTCGCGGAGAAGTGGGACTGTAAGTTTGTTTCGAGGGTCCGGAAGTTATGGAAGAAACAACGAGGCGGTGAAATAATGCTGGGAGACTGGAGAGTGCGGTGGTGAGGGGAAATGCGGGAAGGGGAACTTCGGAGATGGTTCAGGGAAGGGGATTGGGCGAAAAAATCTGAGGAGCTTGAATTTGGTCGAAAGGGTTGAGCGCTAAATCTGCTGCCACGAATAAGATTTATCTTTAAAAGGATAAAAAACGGGGCGTTAAAAGCTTACGAATGGGGATGAACAGGGTAATAAAATACAAGCATTTTTAACATACTTCATAGGTAGTGAAAAGTGTTATACCAGCGTTTCAACGTATTAATGGAAGATATAAATGTACACTCCTGGCCAAAATTAACGCAGCACCTCCCTAGCGATCCTTACGGCCGGTGCTGCGTTAATTTTGGCCAGGAGTGTACTTAAAGTACATATTAATTTAAGAACTATTAATTTATTTTCGTATTTACTGCGGCAAAATCACACCAATCCATTAAGTCCATCGAATATTCGTCCTCAAAGAAAATTATATCCTATATTAACTCAGACAAACGAATTATTACTCGGTAACTGAAAGAATTTCATTTGGGATGAAAAAAATTGTTTCAGATTGTATAATTGATATGGTGTAAATAATGATAAACTAGCATGTTTGACTTCAATTTAACATATCTAATTTCAACTAATGAATTATTATAGAGTGAAAATTAGAGCGAAATAAAATAATAACTCGTTTGTCCGTATATTCTTTCAAATTCTATCATGATCAATCACATTGAAGATATATTGGAGAATAGACCTTAGATTTTAAAAAGATCATCATCATCATCATGCATCATTGCTCATCAAATCGATACAAAGTAAATCGCCGCTTCATTACCGATAAATAACAACATCGCTATATTTTATCCTCTGCCCTGTCATTTTTGTCGCTTAATTAGCTCTCTGTTCCTCCTTAATTGAGTTCGTGTCAGGCATCGCGACGGTGTAGATTAACAATACGGACTCCGCACCAAGGGTTTAGCGTGGTAAATCAAGCGTCGACACGTGGTGTCATCTGTCTCATTTTCCATGAAGCTGTCATACATAACCCTCAACAAGTGACTGATCGCACGCGCTCCATTAACTACATTCGTGATGGTGAAATTAGGTTACTGGATATCGACTCCCTTGGCTTCCTCGTACGTGAGATTAAATTGAAACGAATTAAGGACTTTATTTGAAATACGGGGATTGTTAGTTTTATCACAGGGATGTATGGGATACCGATATTTCGTGTTTTTCGAGGATAAAGTGAGTACATATCTCATGTTAAATGAGGTGGATTTACCTTTAATATATTGATCTTCTCTTCTAATGTCTATGAATCATGATAAGAGATTGGGTGATGTGCTTCCGGGAAGAGCAACTTAAAAATACATAATAAGTTGGTACTTGCATACTTTAGATATTCATATCTAGAGTATTCCTAACGCTATCAACGACAATAAAAACGTACAATTCGGTAAACAATTAAAAATTATCCTCACAAAATCTTACTATAGTGTAAATTAATTTGTAAATCTTTTATTAAGATTTAATCTATGCCGTATTAAAACTTTATGTATGTTTTAATGTGTTTCTAATGTAAATTTGACTGCGTTATATCGGTGTGGTTATTGATGACTTATCCTATGCATGCATATGTATGTCCTTGGATGAATAAACATTATTATTGTTATTATTAGATATTCATAAAGGGTACGACTAAAATCATACATTTATTAAAATTAAGATTTTAATATTTTATCAGGGTTTATGAATTATAAATATATGCTGTTGAATAAGTACTATATAATGTACTATACTACTATATAATGTATACTAATAATAATAAAAAAAATCGAAGTTCCCAGAAATAGTCTCCAGGAAATTTGCAAAACTGTCTAAAACTTAATGTTTGGTCAATACATTTTTTATACCACTCTATCCTTTATGTTTGTATATTGTATAACCTAACTTCACATTTCAGGCACCCCGAGATAAAATGCAGTCCACGCCAGTCATTTAAATTTGATACTTTTGGATTTATGTATGTTTCAACAATATTTGACCGTTTACTCATTTCCTGGTGACTATTTCTGGGAACTTCGATTTTTTCTCAGGAAATGTATAAACGAGGGTGGTCTGAAAAGTTTCCGACCCCAGATTTTTCAGACATCTTCAGAAAATTTTCAGAAAACATGTCAAGAAATGTTGAAATGTCGGAAACCTTTCAGACCATCCATGTACATACTGCGATTCTAGTTTTAAAAGGCCTAGTTGAAAGTAGATGTAACGTTGGTAATTTCAATTATTTTCTGTGTATCCAAGCAGAATACATTGCACTTCACTGATCTACGAATAATGTTTTCACAGCGACGAAGTTACTTGTGGTGTGCCCTGAAGGCAACCTGCACTTATTCTTCGGATTTACTAATTTGCCCATTTTATTCAATTGTTTTAAGTACTTATTAATGGATAAATCACTAACTCTGAATTCCATCTTTCGTATATACTACTCCCACAAAGAAAAACAGGGAAAAAGTATCATAATCGTGCCGTTTTTTCCATTTACTCTATATGAGAGTATGGTTTCAAAGGGCGAGCTTCAGTGCTGCCATCTGGTGGCTGCGGACATTAAGGGCGTCAGCCGATTGTACAGCCAGCGTAGCAGCTTCAGGGGCGTGCCTCAAATGCAAGCCATTTATTATCGTTGTATCATATTTGTTGACTCAGTAAAACCTGTAATACTCGTAGGCAGAAACCCAAGGGATCGAGTAAATTTTCCGGGTTATGCAAGTTTTCCGACTTAGGTAGGTTAAAACTAAGTAAATACATTAATCTATTAATAATTGCCGATTTAAGAAATAGGAAACGAGAAAAAGGAAAACGCAATGAAAATGGTAAAATTATCGCAATACAATCAAATTTATTTTCAAAAACAATTGGCCCGCTGGTGGAGTAAATTAAAACAAGAATGCTTAGCCGGAAGAGTATGGGAACACCAGAGGCGAGCTAAGCACATACTAATTTCTCAAGCGTAAACTATCAAAATAAAGTCCTCTATATTGTATTTTTCTTTTGAGTATTCTTTATTTTAGGATTAACCGTTTTTGCATTTCTTCTAAACGATAAATGTACTTGTAAGAGAAGCAAGTCAAAGGTCAATACTTCTAAAAGTAAGAAAGTTTTTCTCATCCCTTCACAGGTTCAAAAACTAGCTGTTCTTAAATGAGGTTAAAGGAATATAGATTTTCGTCTGCGTTACGCAGGTTCCTCCTTACGGAGGGCCTTTCCAGTAAAACCTTTGTGTATGTGCAGTAATACGTGTATTGGTTTTTCTTCCGGCTTAGAGATTTTTTACTGTAAAAGGTATTTCACCTTTCTCCAGAAAAAATTCTATGGTGAAATTATCTTCCACAGATGTACCTTCTAGGATGAACAGGGAGCATTAATGTTGCTACAATGATGTCGTCATGACAACTGTAGTTTAGAGGGATTCGGGAGAGTTTATTAGCGATTCAGGACCAAGAATTTAATGACCGAATTCAAACTCGAAGCGAACTCTTGAGACAACTTCAGCGTGCAGTAAGTTCCCCAGTAATTCAGAACAATGAACGTTATCGTTGAGATGAGGCTCAGTATTCGAAGTCTACTTTCATTTAGAATCCCCTTACTTTGAAGAAGTGCTGAGACTAGCAAACATTTGCCTGTTATTATGATATTGATCACGATATTATATTTCACTTATAGTTACTACCTTGAGTATGCATGTTATTACTATTGATATAGAAGTCTTAATAATGTAATTCTAAGCTACCTAAGATCTGTAAATACCTTATTAAAATGCCATTATCTTATGTGTTTTGATCTATATCTCTCTGTTGTTTAACCTTTCCTTCCCATTTCGCCGATTTTTCTCACCCCTTGAACTTTAGTAGGGTGTTTTCCTGCAGTGCAAATTCTTTTCTGTGATAAAAAAGAAACACTTTATTTGCTTCTGCACATATATGAATAATCTGGCGAATAATGAGTGCGCCGAAAGAATTTCCTCACAAACCACGAGTGAGAAGCAGGGAGACAAAATCGAACAACGAACCCCATATTCAGAAGTTTTAGATGTCTACCCGTCGACCTTTAATTTCAGTGGGCCCCAAGAAAGCTTTCGCTCCTGAAGAAAGTTTCCAAATCCTCTCCTCTATAGAGATCTCAACTCATTAAAAACTTCCCGATCCATCAGCGGAACAACGCTCTCAGTTAAGGACTTTGTTCATCTTTGGATTTGTACTTTGTCCATGTACCTAACCTGTTGCTTGATGGATATCCTAAGTGATATGAACACTACCCAATTAATTTAGTATCTAACAAAATAAACGTACAATTATATTTTCCTTTCAGTCCAATAAGATATTCTTGTGCGAGTTACAAAATTACAATGGTATTTTTAAGTTCCTGATTGAGTTAGCGTTACGATTTTTGGAATCCATTGGTATCAAGAAATGAACAAAAAATATGTTTGTGATTCAATTCATAAAGGAGTTTGTAGAAAAAATCCGGCAACGTATATTTTCAATAATGGATGGTAAATTCAGTAATTATTTCGTTTATTATCATGGAAAAAACTAAAACTTACGTTTAATAAAAATATTATATTTTATCGACCTATATAAATTTATATTATTCGAATTACCGACTCATCAAATTTGAGTTTATAAAATATGCTCAACTTATCCTTTCTAAATTGCCAATTTAGCGACTTTTTCGTAACACGCAGTCACTATATCCTTCTTCAAATTACTCATTTTCAGTTTCAGCGACATATATCACCCTATATAGAACGATAAGGCAATTGTCCCTCATCAACTTCAAAACATAACATGTTTGATCAATCAATAATAAAAATATCATTATTTTAGCTCATAGAAAAATCAGAATCATTATTACATATTTAACTCTTATTACTTATGTTATGCATACTGGAGTTCGTACGATTCAGTTTATATTTTAGTTCCTTTCTTGGCGGTTCTTCGTCTGAGTTTAGCGACTTTTTGGCTACATCGACAAAAATAATTTGGCAGATATATGCCCCTCTCCTTGGGTATTTAAACAAAAAATAATTTTATTCTTGCTATGCCCTTGTTGGGTCTCAAGCTGAAATCAAATGCTGTTGAAGTTAAGTAATACCATTTATTTCGAAGTGTCATCAAACTCACATCCAGCTGGGGAATTACTCTTACTTCTGATTTACGAGAAATGTTCTGTGTTGGAGTTCTGTCCGGTGCTCGAACAAACGTGTTTCATACAATGGAACGTACCGATGACTTAAAGGTGCCGACGATATGTTATTGACGGGAAACAAACCTCGGGATCGGGCTGTGCAATGATGGAGTTTGAGCGATGGTTCCATCACTGCAACGAAAAACCCTTTCCTCAAGGTGAAAAACGGGTCAGACGAAAGGCAAGGAAGTTCTGGCGAAGTCATTTTTCCAGCATTCCGAAAAAATACCATTTTCTCTCATCCTTCAATTCCCAACCCAACATTCTCTGCTCATTTTGTCTTAAAAACAATAGAAAATTGCCACCCGCGGCCTAGAAAGGAATTTAGTTGAAAAGGAACGAAACGTTTAACGCACAGGATCTGAAAATTCCTTGGAGTACTTGGTGTTTTGAAACCCTGGATGTTATATCTTTTGATTATGCTTACCTATGTTTAGATGGCGTTGAAGTTTTGCAAAATCATAAAAGTAGGGTTTTTGCTGTCTTCAATCGATGGCTCATTGGTTTGGGGTAGCAGTTATAAAATCCAAATTTGCAGCCAGATTTTATCGCAAAAGGATATCTTGTATAGACCGCATGTTTCACTGCGCCCTGCCGAAGACTTTAAGTAGTGTTTTACGGTACTTTATGCGGTGAGATTTTTTATAGGAGCAATTGCTTACGTTGATTTGCAAGCTCTTGCTAACTATACTAAAAGGAGAAAAGGTTAGCCTCAAATTTTTTTAAAATATAAGTGCAGCATAAAAATCATAATCAATATTAAATAACTAATATGAAAACAAGATAGTTATGCAGGTGGTCCTAAATAGGAGAAAAGAAAACGCAATAGTTATTTTAATTCGAAGAATTTAACTCTGTGCTATATTCGTTAATTTACGTTACACATGTATATAAACTTCGCTTTTTGAGGTATTTTATTGATCGATGAAATTCAGTTGCGAATATTATATCAATCTCAATTATAAGAAACGTTTTCTACTTTTTATGCGTTTTGATTTTTAAGTGATACAAATGATAAGGGAAGACGAAGAAAAAGTTATTTTCATTGGGTAAGAAATAATTAATGCAGATGATTAATTACATATCAAATTTGTAACAGGAAATCCCTGAATGGTTTTATTATAACGAATAGACAAAATTTTCATCCAACGCCTTTCAATAGATTGCCCATATCACCCATTACATTAGCAACTCTGGTCGACATTTCCTTCTCCACCAGGATAAATAAAATCCAAGCCAAGCCAAGTCATACACTTTTCATCACCGCTTAGCAAATTTTCCTTTAAATTCCCATTATTCCTCCCTCTCCCTCTATTTGTTCTCTTTCCCTTCATCTTCTTTCCCAATTCTGATTCCAACCTCACAAATCACTCGCCTCAATCGGACCTTTAACTTCATCAACACATCTCCATTTCAGAGACATTAAAATCTCCTCTCCACGGAAGTCCTCGAAAAAATCTTTCGCAATTTCCCTTCCCGACGTTGTGGCCGTATCTTTCTCCCGATTTAATTGAAATTTCTTCCCTCCCGCTGAGACTGTTAAGTTATGAGGTTTGCAAGATGCGGACTTTTCTCCTTTGAAGGGGTCTTTCGAGGTCTGGGAGGACGAAAAACAAGTTTGGGGACGATTTGAATGGAGAGAGGTTAGGAGAAGGTGTGGAGAAGTGGGTGATTTGTATAAAAGTCCAGAGGAAGGTGACAAAGGTGACAGTTGGAGGAGGGTGGAGGAAGAGTTAGCGCTGTGGTTGGTTGGGAATCGCAAGTTAGGCTGAGCATTTACCATTGGAACGAAAGATAGCTCCATGCAGTCTTCGTAAGATGTCTCAGTAAAGGACTAAATGCGTGATGATAAAATAAATATTTATGGTCAACAGAGATTATTTAATTCCGTTGCCATTTTTATAGTTCATCTAAATGCTACCTAAATGATATCCAAATGTTACCCTACATATACACCAAGATGGTATCTTCATGTTCATCTACAATACCATACAAGCCCTCTTTCAGCATGTGGCAGGAGGGAGACACCAGGCGTTTGGACTACTTCTTTAGTTGGTTATTATCTCGTATCGTTCTTGGAAAGAATGAATTTTTGAAACGGCTTGTCATGGCATCGGCCATGATTAAATGGTTTTATTTAACCTATATTGAAAGTAATCTAACAATTAACATATCTATTTGGTATCTTTCGGTTTTATAAAACTCAAGACAATATGCAAAAGTGCAAATTTATTAATAATACCATGTCATGGGTTTTCATACAAATAAAAACTTCTTCAATTTAACTACTTCTAAAACCTAAACTTAAATATTCCGCCAACAACTTTCCCTAAAATCTTAAGCTCAATGATTAAAATCCCCAACTGTCAAGGTTTTATTTTTTTCCCTACAAGCATCGTCTTGAATTAATATATTTTTCAACTATAATAACGATGCGTGATCAATTATCACATGAATGGAGTGCAATGGAGAAATTCCTAAGAAATTCATATTCTTATAGGGAAATTTAAATTGTACTTTACGACCTTGTTGTAATCCTGAATGCAAACATTAACATCAAAAAAATAGTGCCTTGAAGTCTAGTTTTACTGGAATTGCTTCGTTTAGAAACAAAAATTGTAAAAGCATAATTATGAATACATTAAAGTAATGAAATATCGATAGAGAACGAGTGCTTATGAACTATTTTTACACAAAAATGACCCGATTAAAAAATAATCACTCGTGTTCAGGGAAAAACGACTGCTATTATCAAAGATATCTTACATATAACGAAAATATCCAAACAAAATTGTAATACGATTATAAGAACACTATATGTAAAATAGAAAATGCAAGAAACTTCATTGATAACAAAGGAAGTTAATCAATATGCGGGCTTAGAAAGATAAATAGCGTAGATTAGAAGGAAAAATGGGAACAATAAATACCGCTGAGGTTGAATGATGTGAAGGGCCCTGAATAATGAAATAAGAAAGAAGACAAATAATGCAAAAGGCTTGCGAAAGGAAAGACATTTTGATGAAGTGTAGATGCTGGAGAAAAATGAGAGCCTATTTATTACCAAACATGGCGAAAGGGTTAAAGCGCTATAAAACGTGTAAAAACTTGGCTACGATGAAAAGATGGAAAGATTTTTTGCGGCTGTATAAGGTGAGGGAAGGGAATTGTATAGAATGAAGGAACGATAAAAAATTCCTAAATTTCCCGAAGGATAAGAATGAGGAATGTATTGACAAGAAGGAGCATTGCACGATAAGATGGAAGGTTTACTGCATACAACGCTTAGGAAATCAGCGACAGAAAGCGTATAAATACACTCTCCAAGTAATAGAAAAGGAGCATAAATAATTTAAAACGCAAAAATACATGGGATATCTTAGCATCTATGATGCCGTTTTATATAACGGTGGAGAATATAAACAAAATAGTGAAATAAAAAATCAATTTTACTTAATTCATAATCTTTTTCTTGCAAGTTAAATGTTTGTAGATCTTGAAAAAGAGAGCGAAATGTTAACGCTTACAGGTATATACGTAAGCGTTACTTAACCTTTCATTTACGGAGAGGCTGATGATAATGAACATAAGGGGACGGTTAATAACATACTCGTATATAATATATATGTAATTTAGTATAATCTGCACATATGATGGCTAATTGTATAATGCTGTGTATATTAACATGTTGAAATGTAAATGAATCGCTTTAAAGGTGTTTAATTTCTCACCTGAAAAAAGTCATTGCAGCAAAATTTATAAATAAAGTTAATAAATCTTTTTTTATTCGATGTGCGAACATTGAATACGTTTGAAAACAACTCTCGGAGAACATGTTGAAACAAAGAAGAAAATCTTAATCTCTCTAAGATATATTATTGGCTAAGGCATACATAGGGTTATGAATCTATTTTATTAGTATGTAATTTATGTATCTTTTGTATGCCTCAAAATGTGAATAGAACTGATGAATACATTCAATAATATATGTATGTATTTCTGAATAAATGTTATTATTTAAATTAAAATGTGTGAGCATATTGTATCATACGCAGTTTTAGCTCCTCAACTCTGAAGTATATTCTTCTGGCATCTAATTAATGGCTGCTAGCTGGAACTTTTGACAATTTTCTACACAGGCAATGATTAGAATGATCATAAAAAATAAAATGTTACAATATAACACAGGTTTAATCCTACCGATTAGTAATGTACGTTTGTATGGTGATGATGACATCAGAGTAACAAAGGGAGATTGGAATGAGAGATTTTTTAAGTATTTCCACCTACAAGAATTAATGAGAGAAAAAAACTATATAGAAGAATATGAAAGGGTTGGAGTTGGAATAAGGTGCCCCATAGTATTGTTTAGAGGCTGGAATATAAAGGAATGGAGATGGGAGTATATACTGTGAAGAGTCTTTGGTACTGAGCAGCCTCCCGTGGTGGCAATAAGGCGAAAAGATTTGGATGGCGAGGGCTTTGATCCTTAAAGAGGCGACCGGACTTGGAAAGGAATTGAATTAGTCGAGAGGGGAATTTTCCATTTTGACTCAAATGAAAATGTTTTGCGAGGGACCCTCTTAAGAATCCTTCCTTTTGTTCTCTCTGCAAACATTTCAATCTCGAGCTCATCGGACGTTTTTGAGGCTTGAGATCGGGAGGCTAAGCAAAAACTAACTTAATTCCGCGAGGACGACCCTTATCTCCTGCTGGCGGAATTCCGCTTTGATTAAGATGGAATTATGAGGTGTTCTAGAAGCTACGGGGTCAAGACACTTCAATCAATTCAGAAATCTTTCATCTCGCGGAATTGTTTTTCGTCTCCTTCAGAAACGAGCATTCCACAGCGTTGCATATTAGAAGTGTTGGACCGTGTTCCGAAGCACAAAAAGAGAGGACACGCGTTGGAGGAATGTGGAGCGGGCACGAGTCGAGGATCTTGTTCCGGAAGGATCCTGGTTTCCGAGGACAAAGACCACTCGCAAATAGAGGAATTTAATATCTGAAGCGGAGATTGAGGAATGTACTTGATGGATTTTTCTTGCTCCGTGTGGAATCACGAAAAGAGGGGAGGCTACATGGAGGAAGGATTAAAAAAAAGTTCTTGATTCCCTGGGAAAATAAAATTTACTATCCACAAAATGTTCCTGTCACCATAAATCTGATATGTTCAAGCCGGCATAAGTGGAAGGGAGCCATAATAAATTGAACTTTAAACATTTAATAACTTCCTCACATGTAGTTGTTAGCCAACTAGTTTCGTCAATGAATTGACATCAAGTTTTATTGGAAATGTCAATTTATTGACGAAACTATTCACCTTTAATATATAGGGCGTCCGGGTTAAACGTATAATAATACAAAATGCGATTACTTGAGACTTAATTAAGATATTTATTGGTGGTTTGTTTCCAGAAGTATGGTAACTTAAAATGTTTTTTTTACATTGTTAATACACCACCATATGTGCACCCAATAGTGGCAGAAAGACATCTAATCTGTATTTTAATCCTTCCGAGTGTTTTGCAGAATTGCAGGAGTAATATTTGCAATAAATGCTCGAATTCGATGACGCAGTTCTGGTAGATCACGAACTGGTGTCTGGCACACTTGATTTTGAAAAAGTACAACGAAAGGCTATACGATTTGTAAAATTGCTACGATAAAACAAATAGTGTTACTGAAGTGATACAGAACGCGGGGTGGGAATCATTAGAAGATAGAAGACTAATTCAAAGGTTAAATGTTTTAAATAAGTTCAGAGAAATTACGTTCTCAGGTGATGTTACTGATGTAATGCCACCCCTCTGTTATATGGGTTCTTATACTGCGAGGAAGATAAGGGAAATTGATGCTAGAACAAATCGTTTCAAGAAATAATTTTTCCACGAACAATACGCAAAAGCAATCGATTACGAAAATAGAGTCAAATTGCTTGCACCCCCTGCCACACGCCGAAAGGTGGCTTGCAGGGTTCTTACATAGACACACCGGAAACAATTTTTTTAAATTTTAGAAATTTATTGCGAAGATTTTGGAAATTGGAATACGGAATTGAGTTGTAGAATATTAGAGGATTTCTACTAAAAAGAAATGCACTTACGCCTTTACCACACTCTGATATAAAAGTCGACGCCAGATTAGAAGAGTTTCTACTGTTTATGAGGTAGTTCCACTGAGGGCCATATGAGCAGCAGTCTACAGCGGTTCAATTCCGTGGCAACGATTGCCGTTTGGAGATCCAAGCCCTTCTTTATCCATCATTTTAAACGCCGATCCCACCCTAACACTTTCCGTTCCCCAATTCATTTTTCATCTGCGTGGTTCCTCGCTACCTCGCAATCGTCACCGGAGCCTAACGGCCGAAAGCGGCTTAAGCGATTACGCCTTCCTCCCCAGAGCAATTTCCCCGAAGTTCGAAAGGTCCCACGAGATCCCACGGCACCTGCGCAGTAGGTCAATTTCAGTTTGGGAGAGTCCATTTATAAAAAGTGTGATCAGCGGAGGTTTGGGTTGCTATCACATAGCGTTTCTCCTCTCGTCCCGGTCACTAATTCAGCTTAGTTTACTCCCTCCAAAACCACTTCCCCTCCGCGCTGCGCATTTCAGTGCCTTGAGTTTTCGTGATTCCTCCACCACGTGTTACCCGCATCGTCATTTTTCAACCCTTGAGTAGGGTGCGGAAAAACTTGTGGATGCCATTCTTCGCTCATAAATACGTACCTTAGGATCGATTTTTGTGGGAGATATCGTCCCCGAGGAACGTCGAAATAAAAACAAGATAAGAACTCCGAGCGTCAGTTCCCAGAATATAGGGGATTTCCTGCAGATAAATCCGAGGAATTGAGTTTTTGGGATAGAAAAAGCGGAGCCGGAGATAACCGTGAGAAGAATTTCATATACTGGCGAAAGAGCGGCGGAATTGAGAAATGGAGGAAGGAAAATAAGAAGCAGTCGGAAGTGGAAAGTTAGAGGAAAGGAGAGGGTGGAGCATGAGGGAAATGAAGTTGAAAAGGAAAATGGAAAAACGAATTTGGAAGAATTTGATCAACGACCAAGACGGGGAAAAATATTATTATGTTTCCGAATTCATGAATTTCAGCGACTGTTTTCACGATAAAGAAGAGAGATGCCGTAATCTAAATATGATGAAGCTGCCTTAGGTTTTCACCATTAGAAGACTAGATGTCTTATGACAAATAGAGGAAGTTTAAACTATGTGGAACTCCATCAGATAATAAGAAAAAAATCATTTTCGATTATGGTACATACATAAAAAAAGAATTATTTTAAGTATCTAGGACCTGTATATATCTTCAATTTTTTGGAATGTATACGAAGCTGTAATTAAACAGGTCCTTCAATTAGCACTATAGAAACTCGGTAACATGAATATTTTTTGTGTTAAGTTTTACATAGAAAAATAATATTTTTACTGGTAATAAGAAAAACGGCTAAATTTTAATTCCACAAGAAATTAGTTTCGTGACCGGTTTCACCTAAAATCTAGAAGTTATCTGATATATAATCTGATATTATTTATCCGTAAAGCAAATCGCGAGACATACAAGTGAATCTACTAATCTTTTATTTATTCCATTAATTTTATACAGGTTATTTATCATGTTCATTCTTAAATGGAAAGAAAAAGAACTTCGTAAACTTATACACATTTAAGGATTATATTTTCCGACGGATTTTGGCTTCGAGACCATCATTAGTGAAAGGGTACAGATTAGACATGGGCGCCGTTATGATTATTGTCAGCGGCGGCGTAGAGGGAATATGAAGCCGGCGGCGGCGGCGTAACGGCGTGAACGCTGACTGCTTAATCGTCGGCGGCGGCGCGGCGTAACCGGCGGCGTGTAAAATTTCGCTCGTATACGGCTGGATAAAAGGCGAATAACTCGAATATCTGAGAGTACATTATTACAATTATATCATATCAATAAAGACAAAGTAGAGCTATCTTGAATACGCATCACAATGGGCTACAATCGAAAAAACCTGGCAAAAAAATCCTTTTCTTGAGTGCGGACTTTAGTACTGGCAATTCTCGAATAAATCCTGCCTATTACTACCAAATTATTTACACTGATTTCTACCTATTAAAATTCTAAAGGTGGTCAAAATTGACCAAAATTCACGAATAATGCCAGGTTTAGATTTTTGCAAAATTCTTCAGCCTCAAACCAAACCCAAATGAGCAGAATCATCGGGAAAAATCAATACAGTGTTAAATAATCAACCCTTTAGCATAATTATGCTTTTTTAAGTGATCACAGTTGAATATTTGAATTATTGCATCACTTCCATCAGATCTCTGAATTAGCTTCTGTTTGCGAAATACGCACTTCATGCAACATGACTTTTAAGTTATATTTCTTTCTCTAATCCTCTCTCGGACCCTCCGATTTAAGGAAAACGAGCTCACATAAGACGCTGTCTGGGAATATCATATGCAGAACTTATTGAGGTATGGAAATGCGAAGTTTCAAAGTTCACACTCAAAAAATATTTCCTTATTCTTGGCCAGCATTTTTCGATTCTAGCTCGCTCTGCACCGTAAAGGGGTTAATTTGGCAATACGTTGCTTTTCTTATTTTCACAAAAGCATTCTTCTTATAATTACGCTACATTACTTTAAGAACGTTTAAAGAGTGGAATCACAAATTGGGCACAAATAGCCAGTAGAATGTCGATAAATGGATGTACTATTGTTGTGAATTAGTTTTAACACCACATTTGCGCCACATTTTTCAAGTATGGAATCCAGGAATAGACGTTCAATTGAAATTTCCAGAAAATAAAAAATGTCTAAATGATGAACGCAAATCAAAACATTTAAGTTTAAACAAACTAAAAGAATAATAAGGAAATGAATGAATGAGAGGAGTTTAAAATAAATATATTAATAACATTCATCAATAGGTTACACTCTGTCAACAAAATCATTGCACAACGCATAGTTGTCATGGATGAATACCATTTTATTCTATCTCTGTGGCTCTAGTCTGCTTTTCTTATCGTTGAGAGTGAGCCCTCATATACTAAAACTACTCTCAATGGGAGTGCTGGTTGCGGGAATACACTATATATGTTCTAATAAAGATATTCAAACGGATTATAATGTTTTAGAACTCTGGATTAGACGTTTTTATAAATCAAAAGATGCTTCAATTATTAGGAATTGAAGTTAATCCAGGAAAATACTGTTGTACCCTATGAAGAAAATTCTCTTATTGGAGTTAACATTTTGGTTTACATATATGTTCAAGATGGTTTTTATCATAGTATTCACATAAATTATGATACGTAATGAATACACATTGCTTGCCATCAGGGCCGGCTTTAGACAATTGGCGGCCCCAGGCAAAACACATTTGGCGGTTCTCCCGTTCGTAATATTGCAAATTCAATAATGGTGTAAACCTGACAAAATATAACAACAGGCTCTTTTACATTGAATATTAAACTAAATTACTAAGATTATTTCTCTCTAATGTTTTTGTGAGTTATTTGAGAGTCAATTAATAATAATAATCTTGTAATGTAATAATTTGGCCAAAATTTGGCGGCCCCAGGCGACCGCCTTATTCACCTTCCCATAAAGCCGGCCCTGCTTGCCATTACTAAAAAGCCCAACGTATCTCAAACGGTCCCATGTTCATAAGAGAAATTGA
Source organism: Sympetrum striolatum (assembly GCA_947579665.1). Taxonomy (NCBI): domain Eukaryota; kingdom Metazoa; phylum Arthropoda; class Insecta; order Odonata; family Libellulidae; genus Sympetrum; species Sympetrum striolatum. The sequence continues at coordinate 17,853,743 of OX388348.1, read as the reverse complement.
TGCACGTAGTAGAAATATACGCGATGAAAGAGAAAGTTAGCCTAAATTAATTTTAATATTATACCACATGGAGATTAGTAATTGAAAGCTGTTCAGTGAAACTTAATTATAATTTATTATTATCATATTTACAAGGAAAAATAAGAAAAGAAAAATATTTAATTGAAAAATTTGGAAATTCGTAGATAATTTGTTTGTACTTGTTCTTTAAATACTCACTCTCATTTTAGAAACGAAGTTCTTATTCTTGATAATTTGCATCCTTTTCTGATCTTTTTTCGATACTTTTAAATTTCCTGGTAAATATTCTGGGAAAAAATATATCCTTAAAATTTTGAAGGGAATGTCGAGAGATTTGAGAAAAATGCGTTCAAAAAAGTAGTTGCCTACTACTTTTCGCTATACTTCATTCATTAAAAACTTCCAGTGAGATACTATTCTTAGAAAAGACTGAATTTTATTTGTGTTATTTTTAATCCCTATTTTCTATCATAAACATTCGAAAACGAACATACATTGCGGAAGTTAGATCTTCCGCAATGTATTGTATGAATTATATTACGTATGAAATATATTATTATATATACGTATTATGAAATATTCTACTAAGAGCTTGGTAACGAAACCAAGTTTGCAATCGTACCTACTTTCATTACTGAGAAAAGTTGTTTTGCATAATCGGTAACAATTTTTTCTGGTGGCAAGGAAATATATTCAAATTTTTAATTTTCATTCAAAATACATACCGCAATAATGTGTTAAAATTTTGTGTTAATTAAATTAATATTTTTTGCGATATCTTTTTCAAATTGGGCGCTCTGTTTGAGAGCGCGAAAAACCGGGAACTTATTTATTTCTGACTACGATAAAGTACCAAAAAGATTTCTATTACATACTTACACATTCCACATTCAATATCTTTTATATATAGATGCTTCTCCGGATTCATTCATATATATAGATACTCAGATAGGATACCAAGTCACAGGCTAAACCACAAGCGTATTTGACTTGAAATTTTTACGACGTATTGGCCATAACGTGTAACCGCTAGAAAAAATGCGATTTTGATCCTCAGTGTCATGGGTTCGATTCCAGAGGCCCCTAAAGTCCCGATTTTTCCCGTTTAAATGCATTGCTTTGATTTTAGGGAATTTTTAAAAAATACTTCCCGGATAGGTAGAGAATTAAAACTCTAGGAGTCTATATTTGTAGTCATAATCTATCAAAAACATGAATTGACTTTTACAAAATACATCCTGGGTTCGATGCTAGGACGATGCAAATATTTGCCCTTTAAAATATATGGGAGTAGTTTTTCATTATTTTTCTTGATACACTTATCGAAATGATAGGAATTTCGTGCTTGGCTAAAACATGTATGGTAAGAATTGATTTAAGAAAAAAATTTAGATAAGACCATACTATTCCTGGGTTCGATGCCAGAGAACAATAACTTTTCTCTCATAAGGAATATAAGGGAAAATCAGGACGTCGTTTGAGGCAGTTGCAACCAATATTTCTGCTTGAATTTGCATATGTAGTTAGAGATGGTTATATTCTGTTGTGCTGCATAGAAATTATTGTCAGAAAGACCCGGGTTCGATGCCAGGCGGTATCCCCCATATACAGGGTGTCCCAAAAGTCATGAACTAAACGAAACACAGAGGTAGAGCATCACCTGGGCTACAGGTTTGCAATTTATCTTGGTGTCCGATCTTCTTTTATTTTCGAGTTACGATTTGTTTTCCTATTTTCTGAGAAAACCATGGCTTTCCAGACAATTGTGGTCATGGTGACGTAAGTATTTGAGATGCATTGTTTAATTTTTTCTCTAAAAATACTAAATAATTGCTGTAACTGACAAGAGAATAGCTTTTACCCTTACTCTTACCGTTTAGACAAAATACAATTTCAAATTCTTAAATTCTCAAAATTCCGAACTTTGAAAAAATCTTTGAGGGCAATTTGAAATAAAATTCATAATAAAACAATTTTTTGTAACGTTTCTTAATAACGTTTTCAGTGCATCAGCTATTTACCACGTAAATTTCGTTGGGTTATCTTTACGGCATCATACCTAAAATTTGATTCGAAACATAATATGTCGATGATTCCCAGTTCAAACAAACAAGTCAAAGCCTCTTTAAACCTTAAACTAGAGTTATTAATGTGTTTAATTATCGAAACAAGAAAATTTTTTACCATTTAACATGGCTGTTGCACTCTTCGGCGGTAAGTTAAAATACCCCCTTCCCTCATTACTTGCTTTAATCAACAACAATACCCTTCGAGATTACTACAATGTACGGACGATTGTTGGGAGCCGTGGCGTAACTAAGCTTTCGATTAGAATTAGATTAGAATTTGTAATGTATTCTGGCATCGAACCCAGAAAAAATTATCTAATTTTTTTTCATAAACCAAGTCTTGATATACATCTTCTATCTAAGCTAGAACTTCCTAACATATCGATAATAGATCTAAAGGAATATATGGGAAAAGTAGGACGTCATTTGAGGCAATTGCAGCAAATATTTCTGCTTGAGTTTTCACACATAGTTAGAGACGGTAATCCTTTGTTGTTCTGCATAGTATTTATCACCAGGAAGACCCGGGTTCGATGTCGGACGGAGAAATTTCAGCGAATTTTATGAATAATTTCAATACTTTTTCTACTTTTGATGACCCTCTCGATATGTTGTCGACTTGAAATTTGTGTTATCAACATGCTTGCAGAACGCAAGCAGCATTTTACTCGTATCAAGCTAAAATTTGGTAGAACTTGTTTTTCTGTGGACATTCTTGTTTAAGTTTTATTCAACTCAAAACTCAAGTCACTATAATGGAAAGACCGGCAATAAATAGCTTTTTCATTTATTTAAAATTAATAACTTTGTTTACTAATAAGATATGATATAATAATTTATAACTCCTTTAAAACTTATGTCTGATAATTAGAAACAAGTTTCCGCAAATTCTAAGACAAAAAACTACAAATATGTGAGGAAAACTATGCGTTAAGTGATAGCCGCCTGAGTAAAGTTTACCCCGCCCGGGCAAGGCACACTTGTCAAGTGAACGCAACTTTCTGGTGGGACTCACTGTACAGTGACTCCTGCCCGTTAAGTGCTCCACGACCCCTACACCGGCACCTATTTTGCCGGCACGTGTGCAAACGGCCTAATCGTAAAACGTATCGATATCACGTATAACTCAGCGCCCTCGTGGAAAACCAGAGATGTATTCTATCAGTTCAAAGCGTATCTCTTCGAACTATTTGTCAGCATATTTTCGACTGTGGGACCTTGTTTTTAAATCCAAGCCACGCCGCGCCGCCGCCGATAAAATTTCCGGCGGCGGCGCGGCGGCGCGCCGTAGTTATTTCTTCGGCGGCGGCGGCGTGCCCGATAGTGTCGGCGGCTGGCGTAATCGGCGCGGCGCCCATCTCTAGTACAGATAATTCAGCAGTATATATTGTTAAAGAAATTTTGAGGGGAGGGTAAGGAGAGGGGAAGGGTTAAGAAAGGTTCAATTATTCGTGAGGAATTTACAAAGTATTTCTTCTTATAATTTTAAATGTCGTTCCACGAAGTACAGCCGGATATGATAGAATTTATAGGTTGATCATTCTCATTACAATAGCAATTTCTATGAAATCTGTATGCAAGATGTGACGAAACACTAACTTTATGAACTTTCAAGTGGAGTTAAAGTTGTTGAATTTCTTATTTCAATTTCGAAATTTCTCCCCGCTAACTAGATGGCTCCAATGCAAGATATAGATTCTACGCGGGGTAGCGTTTACATAAAACTCCCTCGATTCCGTCACCACGTGCTCCAATAGCGTTTGCTACCGCATTCCAGATATTACCACCAGATATTCCAATATCCTAAACCCTGCATTCACTTTCCTCTTTAGATTCGTCTTCTCCCTCGTTCATTTCCCCATCCTAACTTGCTCTGCCCCGTCACTCCGCATTGCACTCCGCCTATCCATCCAACAAGTGGGTTTATTAATAGCTTCCATATCATCCATAGAGGCGACATGGCAAACTAGGGCTCCAACTGCGTGTATCTGGGATTCGTACCTTTAAAAATTTCGATGAAGAGATATTCCGAAGTTGATGTAGATAGCAAATTCTCTTTATTCAATTGGACTGCTTTCATAATACTCGAAGGAATTACATCACCCAAAACAATTGATTCTAGCAGTAACACTTATAGAATAATATTCGGAGACTTTCAGTACAGTTTCACAGTATTTCACAAAAAGAGTCGGTTTTGGCTGTGCATTTCGGTTTCTGATGTGTAAGTTTCTGACTGTTATTGTAAAAGTTTTATTACAATAAATTATTTTTTTCTGTTATATGAGTATTAGTTGATCTATTAGGAGAAGTTAACTGACTTTCCAATTATTATGCTGATTCATTACCTTTTAATCTATCGGACAGCTTAGTCCTTATTTTAAAACCATACATTATGGATATGATGCTTAAATTATTTACTGATTTTATATGAAAATGAGCATTACATCTCTATCAGGCAAGAACAGTCGACGGAACACAGTTCACAGTTAAATTTCAGCTGTTACAGTTAAAGTTAATGAGTGTAACTTTTTCCCGAAGTTAATTTGTTTCCGTTTTATTAGTGTTGATAAAATAATGTTAATTTTTAAGGGCAAGATGTAGACTAATAGGTTACTTCTTAAATCTAAATAAGCTTAATTAAAGGATTTTATCAATATCAAAAGGAAGATATTTGACAACTCGGGCTGGGGATTGGAGAAATCTAGAGTATCTATAGTGCACAATTCAGTAAAGCAAATGAAATGCATATCTGTCTGCCTGTTAAGTATTCAGCCAAAAGCTTTCTCAGTACCTCATTTCTTCCGATAGATATTCCTCTATTAAATACAAGCTAGTAGGGGGTAATGAGGCTAAATAGGTAGGATATAGCAGCTGAAATGAGTAAGATTTCATAGAATGGAAGAACTTTGAGGGGATTCATTCATAAGTATTCTACCTTCCGGTAGGTTCATGCACAATCAAAAATCCCAATTTATCGCCATCTCTTTCATATCCTTATTTATCCATATTTAACCCCACCCCTTATGTCATCCAACAACTTCCGTCTGTCTTCCCCTCTGTTTTTTCCCCTGAATCCTACCCTAAATTACGACCTTTAGCATTTCCTCTCCCCTCAATAATTGGCCCACTCATTTCTTCTGACGATGCTTAATCACGTTGATCAAAGCCCTCTACTCCCCAACCATCTCTCACACTTTCGTGTTTGTTTTCCTATCAACCCAACTAACTCTTTCCATTCTACGCCACACCTACATCTCGAAGGCCTACAATCGCTTGACTTCTTCCTTTTTCAAGGTCCACGTTTCGCTCTACTTTAGTATATATTAGGTTGGCCCTCCCGCTTTCCACCAGCTTTTCTATTTCATTATACTGCCCCTTCCACCACTGTTCCCTAGCCTTATTAGTTTCCCTTTTAAGTTCGTTGTTTAGTGCTCTGTACATTCTGCGCCCATGGTCAGTGTTGACTCTTTTCCATTTCCTTCTTTCCTCCATTTTATTTAACATTTCTACAGTTACCCATGGTTTTCTAATTTTAGTTTGTTTAACCCTCCCAACAGTTTTTGAGCACAATCCTTGACACAATTTTTTAAACTTTTTCCATTCCTCGTTAGTGGTTAGTTCCCTCCCCTTACTATCAAGAGCATTGCTGACTGACTCTTGAAATTCTTTAGACTTCCCACCCTTTAAAGCTTCTAAATTCCATTTTGATGTACGTTTTGGTCTAATGATCTTTTTAAACTTAAGCTCGGTTTTCATCATGACCAGGTTATGATCGGAATCGACATCAGCACCAGGATAACTTCGTGAGTTTTTAACACTATTTCTAAACCTCTTTATTACCAAAATGTAATCAATTTGGTACCTATCTGTATCGCCGGGCTTTTTCCATGTGTACTTTCGTCTGTTGTGGTGCTGAAAGAGTGTGTTTGTCATACAGAGATTATTTCTTTTGCAAAGGTCTATCACTTTATGTCCTCTGTCGTTCCTTTTCCCTAAACCGAATTCTCCCACCTCTTTCCCATATTTGCCTTTACCAACTACAGCATTCCAGTCTCCTATAACAACGATATTCTTATTACCCTTCACCCTTCCCATAACCCCCCTATTTGTTCGTAGACCATGTCTACATCATCCTCACCGTAATCACTAGTGGGCAAGTACACTTGAACCGTGTTTACTGGATCAGACTTTACTTCTACCAACATAACCCGATCGCTTATTAGCTCGGTGGCTATCACGGATTCTCCCGCTTTTTAATCCAACAATACAGCTACTCCCCTCTGGATAGTATTTCCCCCACTGAAAATGACTCTAGCATCATCGCTCCAGAAGTCTCCCTCGTCTTTCCACCGCACTTCGCATGACCCTAGTACATTTATGTTGGACCTTTTCATTTCTAATTTTTCGTTTTCCAGTTTCCCTTTCCTGAGCATTATCCTAACATTCCATGTCCCCACCCTCGTTACCATCTTCTCTCTTCTTTTGTTGTCGTTCCTTGTGTAAAGGTTTCGTGGAATGACGACCCAGATGGCCTTACTCCCATCACTGACAGGCATGACACTCATCCTAGAAGGCTGAGTCCCTTTGCCAGTACCTATATCAGCCAATAACAACCAGTACATTTGAAGGGAAATATAGTAAATTGTATCACAATGCAATAGTATTAAATTATTCGAACAAACATAAATAGTTCGAAGGACAACGACAAGACAAAGAGAACATCCTATTACTCGAAGGAAAAGCTAACCGAGGAAGTAGTATGTATTTTCAACGACGCAACAGAATGGCGGCACCATTTTCGATCTGAAATACCTCATTACCTCAGCTTCATCGATAATTAATCGCCCATTTTATAGTTTAAATCGTTTGTTAGCTTCGCGCACACTTCAAACATCCTCCGCAAATCAAACAACACACGGGGAGGAGCACAAAGCAAGGTCGGGGGCATTAATGAACTTGACGGCCACGTTTGTTAAGTATGAAAGGCCACTTCCACTAATCATCAGGAGAGAAAATATTTTCCCTCTCGCATGAAATAACACTGTGATCTCATAAGCGGTGGAAGTCACTCGATTTTATTCTCCCCTTTCCCTCTGCGGAATCACTGGGGAGAAATGGCACCGCGGAAGGGCGAGCTGCGAGTGGGACACCACATTAATTCTTGATGAAGCGAACCTAAAAACGGAATAAGCGATGCCTTCCTCTCTCTCGACCTCGTTCCCCATAAAAACCATTCAATAAAATTCCGCGAAAGGCTCCGAGTGAAATAATTTCTCTCTTTCGGGCAAATGTGAAAGGTAGATACGTTGTTGGTCCCAATGGATATCAGAGAGCATAAAGGATATTTTAAGTCTTGAATGTGGAGGTTCTCTTCTAAAAGCTCAATGGAAATACGAACTTATATACAGACTTGTTTTAACATTTGGTAGGTTCATAGGCCTCAATATTCCCTATAAATTGCCGTTACTTTCGTTTATTGGAAATTTACTCCACCATTTGCGTCACCTAAAATATTTTCTCTTTATTTGAAGAATTTAAAAATTCTCTATTGATATGCTAAAATACCAAATTTGGCTAAAATGTTTGGTGTATTCTCATATGGCTGCATGTATAAGAATAGGGCTACCCGTGGTTGATTCATACGTCTTAATATTCCATATTCAATACCATTTCTTTCGTTTTTACTTTCTCCATATACGTAGTATAGAGAAAGTATGGTTTTCATGAAAAAAATCGACTTCGAGATTTCAACGGAAATACAAGTTTTGGTGTCCCTAGAACACGTTTTAACCATTTTTGGAATGATGTCTGTGTGTATGTGTGTGTGTGTGTGTGTGTGTGTGTGTGTGTGTGTGTTTGTGTGTGTGTGTATGTATGTGTGTCTGTGCTTGTGGGAGCTCTTACGTATAAACTATAAGTTGTATCAACACCAAACCTCAATAGCACTGTGCTGTGTGCTGTCAGAGTTGATTAGTTTTTGGAGTAAATCGGTTAACCGGAAGTCGAGCTTCATTCATCAAAGCTCATTTCCGGTTTTCAAAATATCTCCATAAATATGATATTTAGGTATGTTTTATTCCTTATAAAAGTTTTAGATGATTTAACTTACTATAACTTTTGTACTTAACATATAAACATATATTTTTATCACCGGTTGATTAGGAGTTATTCGTGAAATACCGGTAAACCGGAAGTAGCTGTTATGCACTTTGTGGGCACTCTAGCATAAAAACTATTCATTGTATCAACACCAAATTTCATATATAGTACTTTGGTTGGTGTTGTTAGAGTTGATTAGTTTTTTGAATAAATCGGTTCCCCGGAAGTTGAGCTTCATTATTCAAAGCTCATTTCCGGTTTTCAAAATATCTCCATAAATATGATATTTAGGTATGTAGTATTAATTATAAAAGTTTTTGAAAATGTAATTTACTATAACTTTTATAAGAAACATATTTTTGTATCACTGATTGTTTAGGAGTTATTCATGAAATACTGATAAACCGGAAGTTGCTGATTATGTACTTTCTGGGCGCTCTGGGCTCTATGGGCGAAAGGCCAATTTCATCGTTTTTCATCGATCATGTCCCGAAAAACATTATTTATAATGTTTGTGACGTAAAAGATAATAATATATAAATTAATCTCTCATCTTCCAAGTTTAGATGGAATATAGAGTTCTAAATTACTGTGTTAGATAAATATTTACGTCTTATATATGTAGAAAGTCATGTGCTGGCCACATCAGATTTTTTATTTTGGCATTCATCGCCCCCTTATGTCATCTAACATATTCTTCTATTCTCTTTCTTTCAGTTCTTTCCCTTCCATTAAATCCTCAATTGATTTCTTCAACTTTCCCTCCTCTGTAAATATTTTACCCACCCATTCTCTTCGTAGAATCCTAGTTACAAATCAAAACCTTTCCTCCCCACCCATCTCTAGTAGTTCCGTGTTTGTTTTTCCATCAACTCAACTTACATTTTTCAATTCTGTGCCACACCCATATGTCAAAGGCCCATTTACTTTCGATGTTCACTTTAATTTTTGTCTTGAATATTATTAAACAAATCTTAATACTGTCACAAAATTTATTTGAGATCAGTAGCCAATTGGCTTTCTTCAACCATCTTTTAACGTGATGCTATCACTCATAACGGTTTCCCATTGCAATACAGACATTGAGTAAAATACCGTTAGTCTATCCTCAATCTTTTGACCTTCTGATATGGGTGACTTTGCCAGGAAGCCAGTTAAGCCCTTTAGGTCACAGGGACACTTAAGCCCTTCCACCGATAGCTTTGTAGTCTACAGAAGAGTACTTGATATGATCGAAGCGCAATAGTCGAACGTGACTTTAATATAGGTCTTCCGATTTTAAGTTCTCGAACATATAGGGGAAATATTTTGACTTAGGCAAGGATGGGGAACTTTTTCTACATTAAAAGACGTAGGCACTTCTCGATTGCATAATAGTTCTCTATGTCGCATGAAAATCACACCACTGCACTCGAGGGGTATAATGACTACAATCAAAGAGTTAGTCACTGAAATCCCACAAAGGAGTACGATTTCAATCGCTAATTATACTTAGGAGAACAATGTTCCCTTTTCTTTACGCTTTGAATGCTAATCAAAACTGAGAGAATAAGCCGTATAGATGCAACAATTCTTTAGAAAGCGAATAAATTGCTATGCTAATTTCAATAAATGCCTTAGACCTACGGTATTAAACTCGGTTTTATACAACACTGGTAAACCGAATTTAATATTGCAATCATGCTAGGAAAAACGTAAAATAGATTATAATTAGTTATACGGCAGCATATGAATCAGTATGAAATATAAACGCTGCTTTAAACATTTTTGTAATCTAACATTAAAATAATATTTTTCCTTTTTCAGAGCACTGATGATAAATTTCTGTGTTTTACAAAACGAAAATATTTTCGAAACATAACTAATAAAGCGCGGAGATGACTGGAATTATGAATTATAAAATTTTGTTGCAATCCACATCAGCCCAGATGTTGGAAAAATTTGTTTCGGCTGTGATGTCATCCTTTATTCCACTTGGTGGAATTATTTCCTCTTTAGTAGTCATTTTTGGATTCAAACTCAAATTTAATTTCGATATTCAATTCTCATTTTACTTTTGAATATTAATTTATTCGTGTTTTAATTTTTCATATGAAGTTACAAAACGAAATAAAAATTTCGTAATCTTGGACTTTGAACAGAAAGTATGCTGTATTGAGAATAAATTTTTCATCATTCAAGGCCCAGCAGTAATTAGTTGCTAATGAAAATAAGATTCCAAAGCTTAAATGGTATCATCTTACCTACTGCTAAATCAATTACAAATGTTAAAATTACCGATTAGAGGACTTGTTTCATTACTCCAGTTTCGTAGACAGAAATTTCGTTCTTTGCTCTTTGGGACCCGGCCAATCTATTCATCAAGGGATTCGGAAAAGGGAATCTGCTAGCGCATTGGGCGTCGCTATCTATGTTCTTTAATCCATTGCCAATTTGTGATGCTTAAATAATTAATCACCCGAATCCGGTGCTTCCGCGGGTCGCTCTTGCCCCCGCATTATTTAAGCCAATGAGATTCGCGCGCATTGATCACGTGACGCGGAGGGGCGCCGTCAAAAACCAATAAGCGGCAGACTTAGCCGGGTGCACCTTCCTAGCCGAGCCCACCTTCCTAGCCGATGTGTTTCACGCAAGATTAAAGTTTTAAGAGCGGCGATTATTCCTGGATGTTTGGGGAGATTAATCGATGCTTCCGCCGTAGATTTCTCTGCGACTTAAACAGAAAAGAAACGCTGCGCGGGTGACATGTGGCAGTCAATTACGCTCCCCGTGATCATCGGTCCATTAATTCTATGGGATTTGCGCGCCTCCGAGAGAAGATCGTGCATTTTGTCTTCATAGCCGATTTTCCGATCCACGGGCGTCGATTTGTTTCGGCAGCGTCTTCCCTTTTCGTTTTAGATAAGTCTCCGCGGAATGTACCGTAGGCGGTGGTTTCAAACTCCTCCCTTTTATCTTTCCTCATTTATATTCCTAACCTGCATGCCAACTTTCAATATTGCTGGGTATGTACAAATCAAACGATTATTCATTTATACAATTTATCACATACAGCGATGCTGCTATTTATTAGTGCAACTATAAAAAAGAGAATATTAAAACAACAAATTATAAATCAAAGTAATTATAAAGATAAAGAAAAGCTTCTTTTACTTGGTATGAGTCTATTAGTCATACGATTATCTAGTCCATACGAATTAAGACCATATGATGAACGTTCTTATTTTATGTATTTTATGTATTTTTATTACGTATTTTATGTTTTACTATTATCAGAAAGGATAAGAATTAGAAACGATTCTTCCGTTATCTCTTTTGCTCTTTTCTACGATCATCAACGGTCTACGATAATTTTGCTACCCAAAGGCAAGAAAAGAATTGTCCTGAGTTAAAAATGAACAATTCCTCTGTTGAAAAGTATTTTCAGTGTAAACGAAATTTGGTTTCTGTCACGTATGACCGTCTTTCTTCCTTGAAGGAGGTATTCATTCTACAATAACTTTCAGCTATTTAAGAATATGTAGAAATACATAGAATTGAATTCCAATAGCTAGATGATAATATTCTACATAAGAACTAACTGGATGCTCATTATCTCCGCAGTATTCAACGAAACAAAAATAAATGTGTCCGAGTATTGCTTCGTAGACATCCTTCTTTAGATCATACTCTTCCCGACTCACTACTCCTTAACTACCGACAACGGCAGAGGCGACCTTGGAGACGCCATAAAACCCTTCTTGATTGCGATATAACTCAGTATAAAAATGGAAAAATGGCTCGAGGCGAAGGCAAATGGGTGAAAGTGAATTAAGGCGGCAGAGAAGGAAAAACCTCGGTGGTGGAGGTGCGAGAAAGACAAGGGGCCTTAGTTATTACGAGTTTCTGCATAAACAACGAGGATAGGGAGAAGAAAAGTTCCCTTCGGCCGCAAATATGAGGAAGAGGCCATTTGAAATTCGAACCCCACTGTCCTCTCAATTCAGACATAAATTGTGCAAATGGATGCTGACTAATGGGAAGGAGAGATCTGCTGGGAATACACTGCTGGACGAGGGATTAAGATCCGAATGGGAAGGAGGAAGGAGAAAGAAAGGGTCGACTGAGGAAAGGAGAGAGAGGGAGAAAAGGTAAGGAATAGGAGGTGAGGTTAAAGAAGAAAGAAAAGAGGTAAAGAGGTCGCCCAAGATAAATGACTTCATCGGGGAAAAACTGGGCTGATCTAATCTTTCCCCTAACTGAAAATCGGGCTGGAAATTTAGCTCGGATTCTAAGCAAGTGCCTGGATTAACGGCAATGAAATCGGAGCACTTAGTTCGGGGTGTAAAGGAGTGGATTACTCGTCCAATTATTGCCTCAAAGCAGTAAATTGGGATATGCATTTGGGAGAAATGAATTTATTCATCCTGCCAGTTAGCATTTAGTATTATATCTTCATTCACATTTGATTTTTTCAGCATTATTTAGCCAAATATACGTATTTATTTTAAATTATTTGGCAGGAATTCGTGGTAAGACGTACGAAAGAGTGAAGGAAAACTCAGTAATATCTACACAATTTTTTTATTTAGTCTACCGGTTTCGGCTAAAGCCATCATCATCAAAAGAAAATTGTGGATACTAATACATTTTGTTCACTATTACGAATATGCTGATTTACTTATCAAATAAAAAATGAAAGCAAATAGATAATCAATCAACGGAAAAAGAAAAACCTTTGAAAAAATTTCACTTAAAAAGACTTTATTGCGACCAAAGTTTCATTATGTATATTCGTGCAAAGATTTATCGTAATGGTAAAAGACTAGTTCCACATAGGTTTCACCTCGGAGGCAATAGTCTTTTAACCTCACCTTTCACTACCTTGCATCTATAGGCAAAGACAAAGATTTTTCATAATAGTAAGACCCTACATACCCAAGAGAGAGATAGAGAAGGAAGGAAATTGATCTACTAACTCTTTGCCTTGCTAATTTATTCAATGTGAAAATGCACCAGGTATTGCGGGTTCCCACAATTATTATTAATAACGGACCTCTTGTTTCAATTTAAGCGTAGTCGGTTTATGATTAAAAATAATAGTTGCATGGAATGCGGAATGCCAGTCGTTTAATTTGGAATTACGATTAATGAGGAAAACAAATAGAAAGTTTGTAAAATAAGACATTTAAACTTTTTTCAGAGTCATTTTCAAATGAAATCAACCACTCGACGGATGAGTTGCAGCCCATATGCTGTCCTATTTCCCTGCCAATTGCTTTATCCCCTCAGAGTTTCTAATTGAAGTACTTGCTACACTATAACTTATTACATCATAACCTGTCCTCTACAAATAAATTTGAGCTTCTGCCATAATTTTATTCCTATCAACATTTCAACTTGTAATTCGTTCAGGAAATCATAGTAACCTCGTGTGTGTCTCACAAATATTCTATTTATCTTTCGATATTCACAGCAAAATACCTCTCAAAAAATGGTTATATGGAAGATAGGGATCTTTGTGACTAACATCTGTTACAAAGTTGAACATTATCATGAGATTGTAAGAAGTTAGGTTTATTAGGTTTGTGTACCGTAAGAATGACAACATTGGACGAAATTCCAATATACTGAGGTTTATTTACAGAGATCGATTCCGCAGTCATATTTATTGAGAGTATTTGCTCAGCGTTCCATATCAATAATTATAAACAAACAGGTGACCTTTTTTACCACTTCATATGGGATGATTCAAAAATACCTTTGTAAACAAGTTCTTTCCCCGTTTCAATTGAGGACGCGGTTGAGGTTCTTACGTTGTTTACATTGTGTGAGATACATGGGAATGTTTGAGGTAACTCTGTGTTAAAGCCCCATATTGTGGGACTGATGTAAATTTAATAATTCGTAATACAATTAGAATATTGAGGAAGTGAAATTTTCCTTAAGGATGCGAAGTTTATTCATGATTTAAGGTTGCACAGCAATATTATTACGCAGTTTAAGGAGTAAGTATTTGAAAAATCGAAATTTGTTGCATAATTGTATTAAATTGCTGTTTCTTAGTAGCATTAAAAGTGCGTTTGTTGCTTACTTATTACGTACATTTCCTAGACCTTTCTCGTACCAATTCATAAATTCAGAAATATCTCAAAAATTGTCCTCAGTTGGGAATATGAATGAAAATGAACCAATAGGAAAGTCAGAAAAGTGAAAATTATCGGACAAATTTAGGTTATCATTGTGAATATTATTAATATATTTTGGATTTTGAATGCAATTTTCAGAAAAATTCGTAATTTATTTATTGATGATATAAATATTGACAAAATGTTTAAGTAGTTAAGAATTCACCGGTGATGTGATTCACTTTTGATAAAAAAATTGTGTCTGAGAAGATAAAGAAGATAATTAAAATACATGTCAAAATGTCTCCATTCATACATGGATTCTACAGTAATATTGACAGTTACGATTTCACATAAATAAAAAAAACATTTGGGTTTCATCAATAACGTCGAAAAAATTGGTTGAGTATGGAGACATGGCTGTGGATCAATAACTAAAACAGATACTCCACAAGAAATCATTCTCTTACGGCTTACGGAGTCTCTTTTTCGCTACATTCGAGATAATTTCCGACAAATCGGCATTCCAAATATAGCATAAATCTATGTCAAAATTAGGAGAAGGTGAAGCTTCCAAAAATTTCTATTTATAAATTCCCTCATTCTCTAGCATTTGCTAATCGTAATTACATCCGTCAACCGAACCTATTTTCCGAAGTGTCGACCATTGAATTTCACGCTTCGAACCACAAATTGCCTTAGCGCAGGGCCACGGATCCCGATAAGAGAAAACGCGTTAGCGGGGATCACAGAGTGGAAGGAAAGTAGAGGATAGAACCCCAATCCACAAACGTCGTCCGACCCCTAGGGGAATGGGCTAGACGTAGTTGCGGCTTCCAATGGCGTCGGGACGCAGGATTGGGAAGGGAATCATGGGCTGAAATAAGAGATAATAGAGTGTGAGATTGGAGGGATGTTATAGGTTGACGGGGCAGTTGAGATGGGATATAATAAAGACAGCAGTGAGGGTAGTAAAAACCGAGTATGGTGGCTGTAAGGAATGAGGCAGAGCGGGAAAGGGTTAGGAAGAAGGAATAAAGAAGAGGAAATCGGATTAGGAGGGGATTAGAAGGCGGAGGTATATATAAAGAAGGGGACAAATTGTTATCTTGATTGTGTGAGTCTCTTTCCTTGTCCCGAACCTTTTTTATTTGATGGAATTTTCTATCAGTTGGTACAGTGGCTGGGAGTTAATTCTTGATGAAGCGCAACGAATGTGTAGAAATTGTTTTCGTTTCGAAAGTAATTTTGCAGAAAGCTGAATGAAACGAAATGTAGAGGGTGAAGATATTGTTATCACAGAATGAGAAACACATCCATTATTTTGATTCCGGTACCGATTAAATCTTTATAGTGAGCAAAAGAAACAACAGCTAGGGTTAAAAATAAAGTAAATGGCTTAAAGAATGACAAATATGCTGTAAAAGTACTGAAAGAAAAGAAAGTAAATATAATGCGACGAATACAAAGGTAACAAATAAACGTAAATTAAATCTCTCCAAGTTCAACTTTGCGAATTGGAGCCATACTAATGTAAAACACGCTTGGTAATTTCCATAGGATAGATGTTTTTGAAAAGGGGACAAGTTTCGTTTGCAAATAGATGCGGGATGATGTCTAATTGTGGATGAAAATAGTCCCCTCCTCAAAAAAGATATACCCTGCGGAAATTACCGAGTTTGTTTGACCTTTTTAGTCACACACATGTCAATGCGCTGATAAGAAGTTGTTTGTTGATGTATAAAACTTTAATTTAACTCGATATAACAACAAACAATTATTCACGCTAATACACTACAGCAGCCTTAGAGCACAAGTTACTCCAGTTTTTATATAAATTGATATGAATTACTGTAAATTTTATATCATGACAGCTGGACTCGAAATGCCAATGTATTTTAGTGCTTCGTTATAATTATATGAAACGAAATATAGCATAAATAGCACCTTCTACGCCTTAAAACGATCCTAAGCTGTAAAAAAATCAATAGTATGGTCAAAATTTAATTTACAATGAATACAAAATGAGCTATCCGAAGAGAAATCTATGGTAATCGATAATGAGCAAAGACTTAGTTATTAAATTACAGATGGATGAATCAATAAGAAATTAACTGCATTTTTTTCCTGCTCACTGCACTGTGAAAATTTAAGATTCTTTGGGAAAAAATCCACTGCAGGAAAATAGCCACGAGGAAGGAGTAAATTAGAAAACTGCGCAGACCGCAAAAATGTGGGTAATAGAACGACTGTAACTCTTTAAGGCAATTAACAAACTCCATAACGAGTTATTGCTTTCGAATTGCTCAATATACCCGTGAATTAACATCAGTGTACGTGCCACCAACATAATACTTACAGTAAACTCAAAATTTAAAAGTATTGCAGTCGTATAGTAGCAATTCTAACCTCTTCGTGCTCTTAGCCCTTAACTAAATTGCGTATTTTTGTGTGCCTCTTACTCGCCATCCATAAATCTCGAATCGCCTCGCAATGGAATCCTAAACATCCGGCTACTTTAATTAAACGGGGCACTGGGCCTAGTCGTAGCGGAAGACGAGTAGGTTGAAGAATGAAGAGAAAGAACAAAGGAAAAGAGGGAGAGAAGAGAGAAAGGCCAAATAGATTCGGAAAGCAATTAGTGCCGGCGGTATATTGGGCGGGATTGATTCTTTAGGAGAGATGTAATGAAGGATTTGGAAAACAATGGTGGTGCTGAATGAGTTTAAAGGACGGAGGAGATTGCATTTGACCCGAGAAAAAGCGGATGGGACGAGAGGCAAAAGCGCTGGGAATTGCAAATGAAGGCGGGGGAGAAGTTGAGGGATGGAGAACCGCCAATGAAAGCTGATTTGCAACTGCCGAAGGTTGAAAGTACTTCTTAATTTGTAGAGGACCCTAGGACTTGATATAACTTCAAAGATTACAATTTGGCAGCTGTCGTCTTTAGATTTTCGAATTTTGATGGCCCCGCCCGGAAAATTCCGCGGTCGCTAAGAAAGTCTGATTGCGTTTTAAGCAAAGATTGCGTTCAATGTAATGAGTCCGTGGGAGTTTAATTTACAGTTTAAGTTAATGAGTCTTGGATCGAGAAAGGTTTTGATCCTCCTCTCCTTCATTTAAAGGCGGTTGCTTTAAGCTATGGCTATAAAGATTCTGATTTATGTATTTTGAAGACTCCTGAAATTAAGATCCTACAGGTCTTTAACATTCAGTGAAAATTTTCTAGGAATGCATTCCGATAATTAAATATCCACGTATATTAATTTTAACTTCTTATAAATATAATTTACTCAATTACTAAATCGTACGCTACTATTTTAAATTTTTTTCGTAGGTAATATTTTCTTTCTTAATTGGATTATAGGTAGCTTATTATTCTTAAGTAAGTAAATACGCTATTAATTGAGCGATTTGTGGGATATCTCTACCCTCTGCACCACTGTCATTGATCGATAGATAATTTATACCCAGGTAGAAATTATTAGATAGTGATAGTGTCTTAGGGATAAAAATGGCTTTTAGATATTAAAATAACCCGGTTGAGGCCCAGAATAAATCATTCACTGAAATGTAGTGCAGACATATAGAGAACTTCCCGAGAAGAAAAAAGGTGAAAAAACAGCATTAAGCGACGGATAGGAATAGATAATAGATGTGAGAATGGAAAAATTGTCGACGGTTTAAAGGTTCCTCGATATTATATAATCTCGCACAAGATATTCAACAGGGTATCGACCACGTTGACAGCTTTCACTGAATCCAAAAGCACTGCCCACGCAGCTATCCTAGTTGAAAAATCTCGTCGACGAATAGAAAAGAGTAGTTTGATTTTTCTTTAGCATTTTACCCAACACAGTAAGTAAATCGTAACAGTAACCCTAAAAATAATTTTTATTGAGCCTACGCATTCAAACCTCCATCACCACGTAACTACGTTGTTTCATTTAAAAGGATTCAGTGATAACCGGCTAGCTATACTATGAAAATACCATAAACACACGGAGCTATTTAATATTTCGGTAACATCATGCCGAGAAATATGCCTATTTTCTAGTAAATTTATGAGGAACCGACATGATGTTTGATTAGATTAATATAACTTGGAATGGCAACTATTCCCGGATGGAATTGAAATAAATAGAATTTTAGAATTAAATTATAATATAATGTAATTAAGTAGAAGTAGTTGGTAAGCTTGAGTTGGGGAAAGTGGTATTGTTTCGCCCAGTTGGCATTTCTCTGTTTGATAACTTACCACATTACCGTCAGTCGATCATCACTACACTAGTCGACGGAATGCACCCCAGAAAATGGTACTTTTAGGGAGTTCATCAACCTCCATCAAGTCATAAAACCTAAACCTCTTGCAAAGGGTAAGCGATATGTGAAATAATGCACTTCTACTTAATCACATAAATTATACACATATAGGATAATGAGGTGAAATATTCATTGGCCACAGGTAGTTGACTCACTCTCTTACGTACGGGCATTGTAGGTAAAGTATGACATAAGCTTAATTAACCGCGCCGTAAATTTTCAGCCACTGGAAAGTGTAGGCAATAGAAGCGACAAAAGAGGTGGCGATGGGATAGGAGCAGAAATGCAGGGATTGAAGCGTTGCGGAAGGAAATATATAAGAAGAGATAAAACGCCTTGGAGAAAGTGTGTGTTTTGGGTGGTGCTCAGCGGCCTCCCGCGATGGTCATAAATAACATTTCACCCCTTCGGGAGCGAATAGAATCTCAGTCAGAGGGTCTCCGAGTGTTTGTGTGCGGGGGGCGTACTGGGGCGCAGGACAAATGCCGGCTTTTTTCTCCAAGGGGGGAAATAAAGATGAGGAGGGGTATGCGGAGGAAAATGTGATAGTTTCGGGATGGGGAAAAAGGGTTTGTGTGTGGGGCGAGAAAGGAAATGTCCCTTAAGGGTTGGCCAGAGGGCCGTAATTGGAAGGGAAGAAAGAGACGAGTGTGGGGAGGGGTTACGGGGAAGGTAGGGGGAGATTGTGGAAGGGTTAGGGTTGGGGTTTGGTAGAAGGGAGGGGAGGTTTGGAGGGGGTTTAACTCCTCGATCTGCAGAAACAAGAAGTGATTTTCGGGGAATGTCCTCCTCTTCGGCTAATTTAAAACGGAATCTCGCGGGGGCGAATGCGATTCTCTGCCCGCTTCGTTTTTTTTGTCCTGTTATAAATACTATTTTTTACACCGCGTTCACTGAATTGAATGTACTTAATATAGTGAACTTTTTCAAATTAGGGTCCGCTGGATTTACTTTAATTTTCTTAATATTAATAATATTTACAGTAAAGATATAAAAAATACTTTCCATCTTGCAGGGATTCAATACAGTAAATTACATTATTTATTAAAAAAGCTTCCAATTATTTTTATTTTTTCTTTATGGGATTTCACTTTGCTGGGATATATCATATTGATTACATTAATGTTTATAATAATGATCACCCGCTCCGCGATGATAATAATGAATGAGAAAAGCACGAAGAAGAATCATAAAACATATTTGGGAAATCAGTTATCATTAGAAATCATCCAGTAAATTAACACCTATTCTTCAATATCTCTCTCTCTATCTTTACACTTTATGGCTTTTTTCACTAACAAGGGAGAATGTAAGACTGTGTAATGACCAAGATTTTAAGAATGAATATTTCGATAAAATTCAGAAAGCAGAAAATGTAATACTTGACTATTTGATAACCTAAATGCGTATGAAATTACCGATCATGTTATTTGATTTAAATTTATGTTACTATTGCCATTTTAAGTTGTGAAATGCAATGCTAGTTTTAATTTTCATTCTCTTTCTCAAGCATATGCTATTAACTAATTTTCTTGAAACAGATCGTTCACAAAATTACAACAAACCAATGCGAACTTGTTAACTAAGATTGTATCAATGAAAAGACAGTAATAGTTCCTCGAATATGCACTTGAAAGATTAAGGATGTTATTATCACGTACGAGGCTGTATACACATAGCATGTTGAGTTACTATACGAGCATTCAAAAATAAAACGCCTAGTAATATCCGCAGAATATGTTAAAAAAGGTGACTATTCTTGTCTACAATAAATCCTCTTTTTCCTGAACCTTTTAGTATGGCTCCCTCCCAAAATTTGGGCTTCGACACATTAGATCTATAAAGAGAATGGTTTAATAAATATTACGATTTGATCATTCAATATGTCGAACAGTTTTGGGTCCTTGTACAAAAAATTCCGTTTCTGGAGGAAGCTCCATCAATCCAGAGCGTAAAACATTTTGTAATATTTCGCCAAGGCAAAATGGCGCCTATTCCTCGGCCCTTTCCCTCTGGATGAAAAAGATGCGCAAGTTACTCGTAAATCTATTCGGGAAGGAAACTCCCACTTAAGGCTGTTGGGCGGAAATTTTTGTCCTTCCCTAGTTAAACTGATCGTCGGGGAAAAAGCGGGAGGTATCGATAGGGGAACAGGAAGGAAAGGGTCCGGGATACGGTTAGGGGAGGTTTGCCTTGCGGTTTGCCTACCGCAGCGGATTGAAAGGGGAAGAAACTCTGACGCAAAATCCATTTGGCAAGAAAGCGAAGGTCTGCGAGAAGGGAAGCAGGGCAAAAACAGCTGAGAGCGAGGTATGACCGAGCGACTGCTGAAAAAGGAAAAAAAACAAGGGGAAAGGGGAGGCCTTGGTACGTATCCGTTCTGGCCAATTTGGCTTCGTTAGCCGAGCCCTTTTCCTTTCGAAAGGCAATGAAGGGACTTTATCAGAGGGGAAAAAAGGTCGGCGGACCGCTGATGTAACGATGTATTGCGGGGAATGTTTGGCGAGCTGTAATTTCTGATTAATTCCCCTTTCGTTTACTCATTAATTAACGCGATGGTCGTTGCGGCTGATTGATGTTTCACTTCTGAATGGCTCGTTTGTTTGCCGAGGAGAGCCTGTTGCCTTTTCGCTCCTCGAGTTCCGCCCCTCACGATTATTGCCTTTTTAATGAATCGTATCGTCTGATTCAATTTCACTATATCCTCTAGGGATTGAGAATTCGTCAGCTGCGATATGAGTGAATGCGACTCAAAAATGAAAAATTTAGATGTGACGAAAAAAGTAGATTTTTATTGTTGTCATGGAGAATGAAAGCAACGACTTACAATGCAAGAGTAATTCTGTCCAGTCTTCAGCCCGAAGGCTAATCTGAACCTCATCCCCCCCATCATTACCTAAATCTTTGGATATGGGGAAGATACGACAAGACAAAATTAGGAGTAAGGTAGTTTACCTTTATCTATGGCTATCTAAGGACATTGCAAGCCACCTTTCGGCGTGTGGCAAGGGTGCAAGAACCAAGTAGCACAACACCACTACGAGTGGCACTTTCGGGGATTTAAGATCGAATCAATCTATAAAATAAGTCGGCAAATCCGTAAATCTCAGAGGTAAAACTTTGCGTAGTGATAGGGTATACAAGAGAAGTGATTGCCTAAATTAAGTTTATTTCATGTCGTCAAGTTAGAGAAACTGCAGCCTTAACCAGTATTTTTCAGTGTTCTTACGCATGAACGGGTGATTACTGTTACTAATGTAAAAATCTACTCAAATATTGGCAACTGCGTATTAAGGAGAGCAGTAATTTTATTAGTAGTTATGTATTACTTAATATTTTTTCAAATTGATTTTACTCAGTTTCCGACAACGTTTTATCTCCTCGTTACACATGTATCATTGCTCTTAGAGTTGTGGAGATAGGGGGTGGTGACGAAATGACATTTAAATTACTTCTACATTTTGTATTCAAGACTTTTCATCACAGTGACACTAAAAGAATCGAGTACACATCCAAAATTACATAAATCGAAGGTGATAGTTACGTAGTAGCTATACTGCTGAGATGTTTGAAGATAACTGGTTAAATACACTGACATAAAATTAAAATCTAAGTAATCGGTAATTTCTGAATTCTTAATAAATACAGCATCATTCTGTTGGTACAATCATGAAAATTTCTTCGATGAAATATTCTATAAATGTGTTGTTGGGACGCAATTGTAACGGAAGAATAAAAAGTTCTCAACATTTTTTTCAGTGAAGGTTGTTTCAACCTACTTGTAGCTTGGTTAGCATTTCATTTCCCATCTCCCCTCAAAACGCTGATTTTAAATTAGTACCATTTTCTTCAGGAGATGAGTAGATGACCTTATCATAATAAAACTTCACTTGTCACTTGAATGTAATTAAATGCATTGAATTTTCCTCTTGACAACCTTAAGAATACAGATACGGTCACTCGCAATTTTACTGTTGGTTACCGCAAGTTAACTACCACTGTCCCATCTTTAAATATAACAGCAATACGCTTGCTAACTACTTTAAATTTCTTTTCGTCACTTCTATGAATACGTTCATTTCCAATTTCAGCTTAAGTTTCCGCACCATCATCATCACTTCGCTGTCTATAATATATTAAAATCAACACGGTTGCTAGCTACTTTAATTTTCCATTAGTCAACATACGAGTACAAATAAGGTCACTTGCAATTTTTAGCGTAAATTACCACACTGTCAATACCATCACGTTGTCTATTAAACATTTTCGCTAGCGGACCTCCTGAAAACAAGACGTTGTATCCTTTCGATTGCGCTATTCTGTCGCAGCGGACTCCGTCAGAGACAGCGGTGACTGACCCGTGAGGACAATTAGGGCCAGCTCTCCGCATCCGAGGCATTTTGAGGTGAATGGTACTCACCAGGGAGTAGCGAGGCTCGTTCTGGTAGAGCGTCCCAACCCTGGTCCAGTTGTAGGCGCGCAGCAGGGCGAGGCGGGGTGCGTTGAAGGCTGTCTCGGACGGCACCACTCGGAAGAAGTTGGGGAAAGCTTGCTTGGTGAACATGGGGTGGGTGTCTGCGTACGACAGCTGAGCGCCGCCCGAAAAGGAAATGGAAGAGCAATTGTTATTATTGCGCGCAGTCAAAGGACTCAATTTCCCTCAGAAAGGGACGGCTGTCAGGGGAGACCCCTGAGTTCGGAGTATTTTGGCCATATAATGCTTTATAAAATGCAAATTATGGATTCAGGAAAGATGCGAAACGAAAGTCAAGGCTTTTTCATCCCTCAAAATGGACAACTTCTCAACGAGGATTTTCATAGAGTACGGTACAAATTCTCGTACAGATACATAATAAAATTTTAAATCGTGGTATACGTCTCACATTCAATCTGCCATTCACATTCACAAAAGTTATGCTAAATATTAAATAATAATATTATGTATATTAAGCGTCGTATCCCATTAACAATAAAAAAATTTGTAGGGCTATAAACTACCATCAAACAATAATCAAGAAAATAAAGTTAATAAAATACAATCAATAAAATAAAATCAATAAAATAAGACCACTAAATTAAAATAAAAAATTCCATATATGAAATATAATCATAATTAAATGCAACTTTATTTTTATCATTTTAAGGGCACTCTTTCCAAATGTAATAAGCAGGTATGTTCAGATCAATATTTTAATTTATATTTAGAATTTATTTATTTATATTTATTTAATATTTAGAATTTAATACACGACAAACATCTCGCAAACGAGCTAAGTTGGATAATTTCACTTATTTTGAAGAACTCTGAAGGCTTCCTAAATTTCAAGTATTCATCTTCATTTATTTGGAAGCGTGTGAAATTAACTATTGAGTTGAGTTATTCAATAAGATATTGAGGCCTTGAGTAATTTTTCTTCTTTAATACATTGATAATTATCAATATATTAAAAATGAAAAATAACTTAAGTAAATAAGTGTAGGATTGATTTGATATCTTGGTATTCTGGGTAATTATGAATTGACGGAATCATATTACGAATAATATGATAAATCTGGGATGTATTGTAAACATACCTCAGCGAATGAACCTATACGTATCTCAATTTATAAATATCAAATTCTTTGAGTCATATTTCAACACTTCTTTAGAAATGTTAAATCCCATACTTATGTCCAATCTTGATAAGACATTAACATTTCCTCATTGAAAGCATTTCGTGCCCACGAGAATGGACCCATTATTTATTTTTTGAAGATAAGTGAAGAGTTGTTATTCAAGAATAAACGGAAAAATGGGTAGATTAACAGAATAATTGGAGGCTTTTGGGTTTCCGAAGCAATTTTCGCCTGAATAAACTCGATGACGTGGGGAGGAAAAATCTATAGCGAAGGTATACCGGAGCAATCACGCCTCACCACCCTCGTCAATGAAAACAAGTCTGATTGAGTCTTCGCAAACGACCGACGATTTATTCTGAGACGATTCCACTCTTTTTTTACAGAATTGGCTGTTTTTTGCCATTTCCGCTATGAAAATAAAACGCGCGTTTGTAAATCATCGGAAAAGAATATATCAATTGGATTTGTCGAGATGGTGCGTATAGAGGCAGCAAATAGAGCAACAGAAGGAGTACCAATTGGTCAAACATTTGCTTTTATAGGTTTGAAATTGATATTTCGCACTGTGAAAGGCAGAGTAGCGTAGAATACTCTCATATTTGAGAAAGTATATTGGGGAGTAGGTGTTTGAAAAGGGATTTTAAGGCAAACTTGGTACGAAAAGCCCAGTTCGTTGATAGAGGACAACACGGAAGAGAATGTTCCACGTCAATTAATTAAAATACTACAATGACTAGGTTATTCGGTATACAGGAATGATATCTCCATACACAACAAGGTTTTGAATGAAACTATGGCATTTTAAAGAGAGGAAGCAGGAAACTAACTAGGCTAGACTGCATGACTTAAAAACATGATTTAGTTCAAAATTAATCTTCATCAATTTGAGCGCAGTTGGTATATATTATGCTTTCAAGACAGATTCAGAAAAACTCCTAATGTTTGCCAAACAAGCTAATATTTCTCTATCACTATCGATACCATCAACGCGATTAATTAATTTATGTATGTACAAGAAGAACTCTTGGTCTTTTTTAAATAAAATTTTGAGGTTGATATTTCTATAAAAAAATTATGGTATTGTTAGTAAAAACATTGGAAATATTTTTACTTTATATATGACTGTTGATTATTGCAAATGGATAGAAGGTTGAGAAGAAGAACAAGAAGACATGGAGGCTGACTGTGAAGGAAACAGGCTCATCCACAGCTGTAGCGCTATAGATAAAGACAGAAAAGGTAGAAATATTGAGGTTTTAAAGATATCGAAGGTTTAAAAGAATTCTTTCCTACGATATGACAGACCAATCCAATACCAATTCACGCGCATTAAATATAGTCTAGTCTAAGTAGAAATTAATGATATAAGGCTCCCCATCCGAGCCTTATTCGTAAATGAAGAGTCACATAAATCAACTAATATTAGTTTAAAGTATTTCATCTTAAGTGCTCAATTAAGGGACCACCGCGGATGATATCTGCACCATAAATCTTAAATTAATATCGAATGGTGTTTCCCTCGCGGAATTTTGCATTTCGTCACAAATATGCTCATCCAAACAGCCTCGGTCTCTTAATTATGCTCTCATAACACGTCCATGAAACAGATAATCTAAATTCTGGGAGGACTTAAATGCTAACCCTTGATTATCTCTGCGAAACATTTCCCCGGAGAAATATCCGAGGTGCTAAAACCGCTGAGCATTCCGAACGCTCGTGGTTTCGCCTGCGAGTCCTGAATTTTTATGGTTCCATCCAATTTTACACTCTCTTTATTATTTTATTCGTTAGCATCAAAATTATTCTCGTTATGAATGTGGATTCGATATCTCAAAAGAACGCATTAAAAAGAACTTTTTCCTTGGGTTTATGGCCATCAATATTTCCATAAATGATAAATATACTAAATGTATTGAAGGGGGATTAAAAGTGATGTCAAAAACATCGTTTGAAATTACTGTAAGTATTTGGATGTTATTTGTAGCTGTTCGAGAACGAGTTTGATTGGTAATAAGCAAAATATAAAAGAAAACTTTAATGCTGATGACAGTGTTTCTGCCAAATAGCGATTACATCACCAGTGTGATTTTAAAGATTCAGTATTATGCAGTAAAAAAACTAATAAATCTGATACGTAGCAATAATTGGTTAACATAAGATTTCATTATCAAATAAAGGATAAAGGAGAAAGTTACTGTAGACCAATAAAGCAATTAAACATCGTTTCTATTTAGCCCATACATTGTTGATGATAGGCTATCCCATACATTTAAACTGTTTTATTGTAATGACGCGATTGCAATTAACATAAGTAACGATTGAATACGTGGGATGGGGCAGTCATATTATTGTCTTTCATTCAAATAAGCAATTGTTTAATTAAATTAATTTGGCATCCGAAAGAATAATATTTACACGGAAAATTCAGCTAAAATAAATGCGCAGTCGATTTTAAATTAAGCTTATTTACTCAATGCTAAATCATCAGAAAACTTCTAACTTATTTCAATTTAACTTAATTTTAATTTTAACTCGAAATTGTGTTAAATTCAATTGTAATTTTAATTTAAAACTCAAGATAATTTAGTAATGGTAAATTAACGTATTATGCATTCAATTGTTAATTGCGTAGTTAATAAGCTAGTGCAATTAATGGATGAGGTTATTTCACACCATTGCTTTGTAGCTGTACACATAGAAGAAACATTACAATCATACGAATCATTTGATACTTTATAATCAATCGATTCGGCCGAGATGTTGTGGAAAGACATAATTGAAAATATATTTTTAATTTTCCACAAAGGTTTTTATTTAGGAACTACCGGTTTCGGTACATTTGATATTTTTCCATCACTAATTGAACACTAAGCAATATGAATATCGCCTGAGTATATCATCAAAAAGACGTCCACTATCAGGGTAGAAGACATCTGAATGGATAAAGAAAAAGAATAGCGTTCATAAATGTAGATGGTATGAATCGTAGGTATGAATGTTTCGAATCATATTTTATCGAAAGGCGTCTTCCTTTAGGTAGAATAATACGCATTTTCGGGAGGTACGGAATGCGAGGAAGGGACGGCAGAACGTCTTTATGCCAGCGAGGAAGCATTTCTTCTGAAAACACTACCCTTTAGTTGGCTTTACGGGAGCTAGGGAAGAATAAAAACATCGGTACCCTGTACCCCTCAGGAAATGACGCAGCTATTCCTGAAAACGAGATGCGAGAGAAAGAAAGAAAGCTTTGGGAAATGCACAGAGATAAGGGACAAAGAAAAGAGTTCAGGGAGGAGAGATAACGGCGAAATGCAGGGACATCTGGAGAGAGAATTGGGAAAAAAACTGAAGCAAATGTTGCAATAGTGACGTTTAGTGTCGCCCGTGGGAGCGGTGGGGTTTTCGGCGAAGAGCTCAGTCGATTACGGAGTTTTAACGCCAGGGGGCAGACTTTCCACGTCATTCCGCAGTCGAATTTTTCTTCGGAGCGAGACGCTGGAATTCCGGCGGAAATATAGAATTCGAGAAATTCTTTTTGCGTTCTCCGTTGTCCCATTCGCAGATGTGGAGGCAAAAGATTAGGGGACGTTAAATGAGAAACGATGCTTTTACATTCGTAAATGCACTTGTGAATTTTTAATATCTTTTGCCGTAGGGAAGTATCCATTGCCATATCCCATATATTATTTATTTGACTATATACAGTATGTTTTGTATTCATCATGTTTCCATTATATGAAGACATTTGTGTGATATTAAAATAATTTATATCCCGCTCACTCGATTTGGCTAATGGTAATAATAATATAATATTGGTGTTGGTGAATTTATGCATTTATTAAATTGTCGATTTTAATCTACTGTTGTACATTCTCCTATTTATTGAGTATTATTGTATTGCTAAGTTGTCAATTTTTGTCTTAATTTTTTATATTTTTATTGTTTTATATCATTATGTATCCTGGCTACATTTATCGAATCATAACTTGACTATGCTTATCAGTGTACCACATAAAATGATAATTCTTATTGGCAATGTTAACCTGATTATGGTTATTGATGTACACTTCTGGCCAAAATTAACGCAGCACCGGCCATTAGAATCGCTAGGGAGGTGCTGCGTTAATTTTGGCCAGGAGTGTACTACATACTTGAACGTTAACTTGGCTATGGTTATTAATGCAATATACATATAAAAACTTATCGGTATTGTATTTAAATATTTTGTCATGTTTTCCTGTTTTATTTATTATTAATAGTAAGTATGCGAAGGTAGTAGCACGTGCTATGTTACGTACTCTATAGAAGTCTCTCATATTAGATGATTAAAATAATTTTTTAAACATTATGCCTTATGTATAAGTGAATATGATATTTTCAGAAGACTTTAAATAAAATAAAATACATCTATACTGCGTTTAAGTTTTCTTAGTCAGTTAGATAACCAATAACAGTAGTTGAAATCCAATGTTAGCAATAAATCGTGATTTCAGTCGTCAGATGGGATACGACCGCAAAGGGCCGACCTAGAATAAAGCTACTCTTCCATGTGGAGAATAATACCAATATGAATTCATTCCCACATCATTACCGACTAGTAAAACTGGAACACACTATATGACCCTATTATGGTTTATGGTTAGGGTTGAATTAATCGATTAAGGGTGTCCAAACATTTGGAATAGCTAAAGGATTCCACGAAGTAGTATTGTTAATTTCATCCCCATAGCATTACTGACTAGAAAATCTAGAACGCTCTATTTTGGTTTACTATTAGAGTTAAATCAATCGATGGAAGGTTTCAAAACGTAGGGAATACTAAATGACTCTCAGAATTGGTATCCTTCTTGGGATCCCTTACGCGACGAATATACGCTGATTGAGTTCGAAAAAGAGACAACCATGCATATAGCTAATCCCGCACGTCCACAGAAACCCACTCTCGCCAGAATGGATGCGATAAGAATCCGAGAGAGGTCGCTTCGTCTAGCGAACCTCGTTTCCCCGGGAAATTAAATTTTTGGATTAAGTATCCACTCCGACGCCATCCCCCCATTTGTTTACATGTTTCTCACGATCTCCCCCTAATTCCATCACACCCAACTCTCCGCTACGCTGCAGATGAGAAATAACGGAAGAATGGAGAAAATGGGCCCAATTTTTCAATCGAGGAGTCTTTAACCCCGTGAGCACGATCGCCTTACCTTCAGGGAAGCGAAATTATCTTGCAATACTTTCTTCTCCTCTAACCCTAATAATTAGCCGAAATAGGGTCCTATAGTGCATTCCAATCTTTCTAATCTGTAATGATGTTAAGATGAAATATTCTGTATATGTATCTACACAGCAGTATAGTTGCCATTCACTTTATATAAAGTCCTCTGAAAATATGAATCGCTATACATAAGACATAGTGGTTAAAATAATATTTTAATCATCTAAAAGACTTCCATTGAGTGCATAGCATAGTAAGCGCTACTATTGGTAAACCAACTGATATGAATCACTTAAAGATGAGAATAAACATGACAAAATATATAAATACACTATCGATAAGTGCATATATCGATTAGTAGCCATAGCCACCATAAACATAAAATCTTTTAAAAAGAAATGTTTGAATGTATTGTATTAGATAAGGGTATTATAGAATGTAAAGGAATTTCAGTAATGTAGAATTTCTGGAGGAAGTAAGGGATTGCATGACAGGGTGATGTACGGTGGGGTTTTACCCCGGGACTGCTACGGTAGCCGAGAAGGCCTGTCATGAACCCAGAAAAATCCAGAAATAGCATTTTATATGTAATATGTATATGTATGAATTTAGATTGACCTTTATCACATTATGTATGTATTTATGTGTAATATGTATATATATAGATTTAAGTTTACATTTAGTAAAACTAACAAAAGGTTTATATATGTTTAACTGGTAATAAGTATATTTATGTACATATGTAGAAAAACTGCCGCCTGGATTACAGCGTACTTGTAGTCTATCACATAATAGTAATAATAATAAAATTCAAAAAATGTACTGTAAATAAGTTAAAGTATGTGGTACATCAATAAGGATAGGGTTAATGGTTCTTTCTACATAAGGGCGTGAACTCGGGAAAAATCCCTAATCAATAATCCATTTCTATGAATATGTTCTGGCCGGGTAGCCTAGATGGTTAAGGTAACCCCCCGGATAGAGGAAATTCCTGGGTTCGATTTCCGGCCCCGTCAGACTTTTTTCAAGTCCTTGGGATTTTTTCCTTGGGATTGGTACATCAACAATCATAATAAAGTTAACATTGGCAATAAGCATGTGTATGTATGTGGTACATCAATAACCACAGTCAAGTTATCATTCTCACGATCTCCTACTAATTCCATCACAACCAACCCTCCGCTCTACTGCAGATGAAAAATAACAGAAGAATGGAGAAAATCGGCCCAATTTTTAAATCGAGGGCTCTTTAACCCCGCGAGCACGATCCCTTTACTTTCAGGAACGCGAAGCTATCTCCCAATACTTTTGTGGCGACCGGTGCAGACAGCCTGCGCCCAGCGCCATATTGTAGCGGCCGACGGTGGGCATTTGTTTTTGGAGAGCTCCGTGCCCAACGCGCTTGAGATGCTCTCACTCCTATCGTGGCCTCCGCCTAGATAACATTGAAATTGTCTCAGTTTGTAACCTTTATGGCCGCACGCGCCATCTTGTCCTGTATATTCAAAGCCAGTTTAATAAAAGGCATATTCTTTCGTCGCAACGCAGTACTAGTGTGTCTCTTTTAGAAAACGTTTATTTACGCGCAACCCACTTCCCAAAGTGGTGACCCCCGACGTGATGTTCGTGTTATTATAGGGAAGTAATTTCGCGAAAATGGACGTTTCCGCCGAACCCATTAACCACGCGGTAGAGAAGGTTAGTTTTGCTGCGCCCGCGTTCTGGCACGAAAAGCCAGCATTATGGTTCTCACATTTAGAGATACAGTTCGAGTTGAGCGGAATAACGAGTGACCGCACGAAGTTCGGCCACGTGGTCAACCTCCTTGGGCCACGACACATGCTCGAGGTGGAAGACATTGTAATTAACCCCCCGTTGACCGGCCGTTACGATAAAATAAAGGAGGAAGTTATTAGGAGGCTCTCCGTTTCGAAGGAGCAGCAGATCCGGCAGCTTCTCGAGCATGAGGAGATGGGAGACCGGAAGCCATCCCAATTTTTGAGGCACCTCCGCAGCCTAGCGGGAGCGACAATGCCGGACGGTTTCCTGCGTTCCCTTTGGCTTGGACGCATACCGGAGCATATCCAGCCCATCGTTACTGCTCAAGATGGGATTGAGCTGGACGCCCTCGCCCTCATGGCCGACCGTGTGCACGAGCTCGTTCCGAGACCCAGGGTCCATGAGATGACGAGGCAGCCCGACCGCGTGGACACCGCCGCCGCAGAGACAGCCGCCCTTAGAGCACAGGTGGAAGAATTGACGCGGAAGATTGACGCCATGGCCTCCGGATGGACGACGACGCCACGAGGCCCTCCATACCCGCGACGTCCCCGCAGCCGATCCCGTTCCCGTCCCCGCGCACCGTTGACCGACGCGCAAAATGGCATGTGCTGGTACCACATCAATTTCGGTAAGAAAGCGCATAAATGTGTTTCCCCATGCAATTTCGTGCCGGAAAACTAGAGAGCCAGTCGGTAGATGCGGCAGCCGACTGCCGCTCGTCCTCGCGCCGCCTTTTTGTGTCTGACGCAGTGACTAAAACTCAATATCTCGTTGATACCGGTTCAGATTTGTGCGTGTATCCGCGAAATTATGTTAGTGGCAGGCGAGTGAAAACTAACTATGAACTTTTCGCTGCTAACGAAACTACCATCGCGACGTACGGATGGGTGACATTAAATTTGAATTTTGGGTTGCGCAGAGACTTTACGTGGCGTTTCGTGATCGCGGATGTGAGCAAGCCCATTATCGGTGCCGATTTTTTGAGCCATTACGGACTTTTAGTGGATGTTAAAAATCGCCGATTGATAGATAGCACGACTACCCTCTCTGTCCCGGGAGGCCTCGTCGGTAATAGTGAAATGCAAGTGAAGGCAGTCGCGGGTAATTCGCAATATCACTGCATTCTCGAGCGTTTCCCGGAAATAACCAGGCCAGCGGGAACCCATAAGGATCCTGCTCATTCCACAGTTCATTACATCAAGACGACGCCTGGCCCTCCTGTGTTTTGTCGACCGCGTAGATTGGCTCCGGATAAACTTTCAATCGCGAAGAAAGAGTTCGAGTTAATGATTCGCCTTGGGACCGCCCGCCGATCCGACAGCTGCTGGTCGTCGGCCCTTCACCTCGTCCCGAAGAAAGGAGATGAGTGGCGCCCCTGTGGAGACTACCGCGCGTTGAACTCCCGGACGATACCGGATAAATATCCCGTGCCGAACATGCAAGATTTCGCTCAGAACCTCGCAGGTAAGAGAATATTCTCCAAAATAGATCTTGTGAGGGCTTATAACCAAATCCCCGTGCATCCCGACGACGTGTGTAAGACTGCAATTATAACGCCGTTCGGCTTATTTGAATTCCCATTTATGTCGTTTGGCCTTCAAAATGCAGCGCAAACATTTCAACGTTTTATTGACGAAGTGCTACACGGGCTGAATTTCTGTTATGCATATATTGATGACATTCTTGTTGCGTCAGAGAATGAAGAAGAGCATTCGATACACTTAGAAAAACTATTCTCGCGTTTAAGTGAATATGGTGTGCTTGTCAATCCTTCGAAGTGCGTTTTCGGTGTCAATGAAGTGGAATTTTTAGGATGTAAAGTCACGGAGCGCGGCACTCAGCCACTCGATGAGAAAGTGCGTGCGATATTAGACTACCAAGTGCCAAAGACAGCGAAGTCTCTTCGTAGGTTTTTGGGGATGATAAACTTTTACAGACGATTTATTCCCAAAGCCGCCGAATTGCAAGCCCCACTGAACGATTTATTGAAGGGCAATGTGAAAGGTGATGACGAATTAATGTGGACTTCGGAAGCGACGAAAGCTTTCGACACTTGTAAATATTCCTTATCAAATTCTGCGCTTTTGTCTCATCCTAATCCTTGCTATGATTTAGCACTTTTTTCAGACGCTTCCGATAGCAGCTTAGGAGCCGCATTGCAGCAGCGGCCCGATGGTGAATGGCAGCCGTTGGGTTTCTACGCCCAAAAGTTGAGCCCAGCGGAGAAAATGTACAGCGCTTATGATCGTGAGCTGTTGGCGATTTACCGGTCCATCCGCCACTTCAAACACATGCTGGAAGGGCGCGCTTTCACCATATTTACGGACCACAAGCCTCTAGTGTTCGCTTTTCGTCAAAAACCCGAAAAGTGTTCCCCTAGACAATTCCGGTATTTAGATTTCATCGGACAGTTTTCCACCGACATCCGTCATGTGGATGGAACGGATAACGTGGTTGCGGACGCACTCTCTCGCGTTGAAGCTGTTCACCAAGGGATGGACATGGAGACTTTGGCAACCGCCCAACGGGAGGATGTGGAACTCAAGGCGCTGCTAGATTCAGGTTCATCACTCGACCTGCGAGAGGTCACAATCCCGGGCTCACCCAACAGCCTGTATTGTGATTTCTCCACCAAACCAGCGAGACCTTTCGTGCCGGCACTTTGCCGTCGCCAGGTATTTGCCTCTCTGCATTCTCTCGCACATCCTGGGGCAAAAGCATCGGCAAGACTCGTGGCAACCCGCTACGTTTGGCCTGACATGCAGAGGGATTGCCGCAAGTGGACTCAAGGATGCATCTCGTGCCAGAGGGCGAAGGTTCACCGTCACACGGTCGCACCGCTCGGCAATTTCGCAGCCGCCGCCTCGAGATTCGACCACGTCCACGTCGATATCATCGGACCATTGCCGTACGCACGGGGGCAGAAGTACTGTCTCACCTGTGTGGACCGATTTACGAGATGGCCGGAGGCATTTCCCATGGAGGACATCACTGCTGAGACCGTCGCCCGCACATTTGTTTCCGGATGGATATCCCGATTCGGACCACCTCTCCAAGTAACGACTGACCAGGGACGCCAATTCGAGTCTGGGGTCTTCAGGGAGGTCGCGCGGATGACCGGAATCACGCACCTAAGGACCACGGCTTATCATCCCGCATCCAACGGCCTAGTTGAACGTTTTCATCGCCAGTTGAAGGCTGCTATAATGTGCCATGAGGATGACAGCTGGCTGGACGCATTGCCGATCGTCCTTCTGGGAATTAGAGCGGCATGGAAAGAGGATGTCAAAGGCACCGCGGCGGAGATGGTATACGGGCAACCCATCCGCCTGCCCGGCGAATTCCTCACCTCAACAGACGCCGCAGACTCAACTACCTTCGCGTCTGAATTAAGAGAACGCATGCAGCACCTGCGGCCAGTAGCAACTGCCAACCATGCGCGGATTAAGGTTTTCATTAACAAAGACCTAATGACTTCCACGCATGTGTTCCTTCGGAACGACGCAGTGAGGCGGCCATTACAACCTCCCTACGACGGACCATACGAGGTCATCAGCAGAAGGGAGAAAACTTTCCTCATCCTATGCAAGGGCAGGGAGGTTAGAGTTTCGGTTGATAGGCTAAAACCCGCCTATTTCGTCGCCGATGAGCAACGACCGGAGTCCACAGAAAACGAAAGGCAGACGAGAATAGGAAGATCTGTCCGTTTTCCGGAACATCTCCGGGATTTTCAGTTGTTTTGATTATTATTTACTAACAGTTTTTCTTTTTTATCTTTTTAGTATTGTTTCGTGTTTTATCGAGAGCAAACCACTGGCGGGGGGGTGCTGTGGCGACCGGTGCAGACAGCCTGCGCCCAGCGCCATATTGTAGCGGCCGACGGTGGGCATTTGTTTTTGGAGAGCTCCGTGCCCAACGCGCTTGAGATGCTCTCACTCCTATCGTGGCCTCCGCCTAGATAACATTGAAATTGTCTCAGTTTGTAACCTTTATGGCCGCACGCGCCATCTTGTCCTGTATATTCAAAGCCAGTTTAATAAAAGGCATATTCTTTCGTCGCAACGCAGTACTAGTGTGTCTCTTTTAGAAAACGTTTATTTACGCGCAACCCACTTCCCAAACTTTCTTCTCACGTCACCCGATTCCTTTCGAATGCCGAAAAGTTTTCCGCTGGCATTTCTCCCGATGGAGAGCTTCCTCTTTATGCAGCGGGGCTTGTTTCTCCAATCATTTTCCCCCGTTTTCACGTGCCGCTATTCTTGCCCCGTTTTCACCCCTTCGGTCCCCGCTTTCGCCCCTGCCTCCTCCGATTACACTCACGTCCCGTCGCACAGTGGTCCAAATCGGAAAAAGCCGGACAAAATTCCAAAATTGCTTTTTTTGTGATAAAAACTAGAAACTCTGCATATATATAGCCAAAGGCTTGCTGAGTATGGAACGGTAAGTCATTTTTCATAAATTGTATACGTTATATTGATACGGAGGATCAAACATGACTAAATGTCCAAAAACACGCCCGATTTTATTTTTCTTCAAAAATCTTATTAGCTAAGATAAAGGACTTGTGGAAGGAATTTAGTGGAAAAAAATAATATTCTATTATAATGTTTTTTTATCTATACTATCCATCAGTTTCAAGAATAGTGGACCATATTTTTATGGTGTTCCATCACAAAATGGCGGACGCCTTTTTCAGGCAAAATTTTACATAGAGTAATCAATATCTTTTGTTTAAGAAATATGTACACTGGGAAATTACTCCAGAGTATTGGTTGAAGACGTTTTAAGAATATCCAGCAGATATATTTAAAAACCGTAGCCGACCGTTTTTATTTTCATTCCGACAGATAACAAAACCGATCCAGTTTGATAGAAACGTGAGATTTCGGTTCCGTCCCGGTTTTAACCCGCTGTCGGTTTTTGTACCGGTTCGGACCTGTTTTTATACCTCCGAGGAAGTAAGATCGTATCTTAAATTAAAATTTATACTAAGAAAAGGGTTAGGGTATATTTGCACATAAGGGCGTGCAACAAAGAAAAGTCAAAAAGACCAACGGAGTTAAAGGAAGTCTGACGGGACCGTTATGGAACCTCCCAGATTGAGAAAGATTCCGGGTTCGATTCCTGGTCCCATTAGACTTTTTTAAGTCCGTTCTTCCATGGGATAGAATATATATATATATATATATATATATATATATATATATATATATATATATATATATATATACATTTATTATTACATATTCTCTAAAGGTATGAGTTATACTGAATAATGGAATTAATAAATGCCATTCTTTGGTTTATCAAAGAGATTCTGAGTCTCTTCCAGAGTAAGACAGAAGTCGATGTTGAGACAATATTTCATTCAGTTTTGGAGCATGAGATACAAAATTTCGAGACATCAAGTTGAGTAATTCATCCTCACTGACCCTGCTGTTCTGAGTTGGACCAATTAATCTCCTCAAAGCAATTTTGTCTGAAAAATGGTAATATGTAGTTTTTAATAAAGCATATCAATAATCACTATCTTAAACAATTTAATCAATTTCCTTCTGTAATGCTAAGAAAAGTGTTATTTGTAGAGTCACTGGGATTTTTCTTCGTGGATATTTTTCTACTTTCATGAATGAATTTGTTCCGCTGATAGCAATCTGGCTTGGAGAGGAAAGCAAGGGAAAACTACCTCATCCTTCGTCTTGCCTAGCAAGCTTCTGTCACATCTGCTAGCTAATAGTAGCTAGTGCAGGTGGGTGATGCCGATAAGTAGATGGACCGGGTTCGTATACCTGTCTTAAGAGATACTTTTGACTTCCATTTTTCTTTTGAGATTTTTTACGTATTTTCCCTTAGCAGATGTAATATATTTTCTACTTATATTTATTCCTTACCTCTATTTACCATTGATTTTTGCTTAACTGAAATTCTTACCCTTGTCTCTTCTCTATTGCGTCAAAATTAGAATCATTGTTTATTTCTTCATGAGTATAAATCTCTCCGTAAGAAAAATGAAACTGGCGTGTTGATGATTGGATCTGCTGTATTAATACATCTTCCGAGCGATTTGGGAAGAATTTGTCGAGAGATGACCGTTAAATGTCTTTATCCGTCCTTACTAATGTCCTCTTCCTTCTCCAATTCATTTTTTCTCTATTTCTGTCATCTTTTTTTTACCCTGATTGTGAGATAAATTATGATCTCCACGATTCTCATGGTCCTTTTGCTCAGTTTCTCTCTCACTCACTTAATCCTCCGCTTGTATTGCCGTTTTGGACTCAATTTGTATTAACATCTAAATGATATTTTTTTCATATTTTTATAGCATATAAACGCATTCGATTGCTAACGGATACTTATTATGCTTTAACCCTTAAAGGACTGACGTTCCCATATGGGAACGGACTGCAGCTGGGTTCTCTAGGTAGCTAAACAATATCTTGAGTGTCATAAAATGGTCAGTAAACGATATTTTGTGAGCTAAGAGGTTCCAAAGCTTAGTTTCGTTTGAGTTTTGGTGCATTCAAGTCAAGGGAAATATTTTTTGTGATTTTTCGAAAAACAGGGAAATTATGAGATGGATCCTTCTGGCAACTAATTTTTATAAGTTTTACTGTTTTTAATTTAAAGTAGTATTTTGCTTGTATACCTTTAGTATGATGTTCTAATCGTCGAAAGAAATTAAATAGAGCTGAGTTTGAGGTTATTTGTTGTTGTTATAACGTTGTTTATTGCTGCGTTCCCATATGGGCACGTCAGGCCTTCCCACTACTACGCGATTTCCTTGCCGATGGCTGTCAAGGAAAGCTATATATAGTATATAAAAGAATATTTTGCGACATAATACATTATTTTTGGTGGAATTAAGTTAAGAATTATTTTAGTTTTAAGTTGTGACAAGAAGACTATGGCAATTATTATGCATATTTATGAACTAAATCTCGGAAAACCTAAATTTATATAGTAGAAGCGGCAACAACATATATTAGCGAATGATTATTGTACTAGATATACAAATCCTATCAAATTTTATTAGCTTCACATAAAAATGATATCATTATAGGTGTTATAGTTTCTATTCAGGAGAAACGTAAGTTTTCATGGGTCGACTTCACTGAAGGAGGCTCTCCGAATCCTTGCCGAGGATGAAGAGAGTGAGGTAGATGTTACCGATTTCTTCATTTCTCCAACAGAAGAAAATGAGCGAACTGATGAAGCATCGGCTGATGAAGATGAAGAAAGATTGGTTGACAATTTTACTGGCAAGCAAATGAGGGCACAAGCCGAAATTCGGTTGGCAACCAACGAAAGTATCGGTGCTGGAGAAGACGATAGGACAAAAAAATCTGTGCGGAGAAAATGGATAAAGGGCAGCATTGAATGTACGGGAAGTTTTTCTGAAGCAGATTACTTTTCATACTCTAAACTAAGCTGCATCTAATTGCTAGAGCTTTTCATCGATGACGATTTAGTCGCATTCATAGTGGAACAAAGTGAGAACTACGCCCGACTTTTTAATTGCCCCAGTCCACAAATTACAGCAGAGGAGATGCGAGCCGTCATTGGCATTTTGATTGTATCCGGGTACAACGTTCTCCTGGAAAAAATATTACTGGGACGCGAAAAAGGATGTACATATTGAATTGGTTAGTAGAGCGATGAGGAGGGACTGATTCATCCAAACAATGAAATTTTTTTACTTAGCGGATAATACTGAGTTTGACAGTCAAGCGATGGGTTCTACAAAGTCTGGCCTACGATGGAAATAATTACACAGAGATGTTTGCAGCATTTGGTGCCTTCCCAATTCTTAGATAGTTAAGGAGAGATGATAAGATACTACGGAAGACACAGCTGCAAGCGATGTAGTAGAGGTCAATCGATAAGATTCGGTTATTATAATTTGAAGTGGTATGTGAAATAATATAATAGCATTAATTTATTTAGCT
This sequence comes from Sympetrum striolatum, assembly GCA_947579665.1. Lineage (NCBI taxonomy): Eukaryota > Metazoa > Arthropoda > Insecta > Odonata > Libellulidae > Sympetrum > Sympetrum striolatum. The sequence continues at coordinate 17,814,562 of OX388348.1, read as the reverse complement.
CAATATATAAATTATACGAAAGAATTTATTGCTACATTTGAAAGGATGTGGCTACAATGGAGCTGGGCGAATCAGAAAGAACCGGATTCCGAAAGATTGTCCGCTACCACCAAAAAATGATCTAAAAAAAGAGGAGAGTGGAAAGAGCATCACAGCTATTTCTACATGCGAAGGAATAGGAATCACTAAATGGCTGAACAATTTGGTAATTGTGACAGCTTCAACAGCGTATGTAGTTACGCCGTTGATGAAAGCTAAAAGGTTTTATAGGAAACAAAAGAAAATTATTCAGCCTCTATAACCCTACTTCATATCACAGTATAATAAGCATATGGGTGGAACTGACCAAATACATGTAAATTCACTGCATATTGGTAAGATATGATTTATATAAATTATTTCTAAGTCAGACAATCCAATAATAATAATAATAAAAGGAAATCCTCAGACCCAAGGACAAAATTAGAGTTTAGACGGGAGATTGCTCAGGTGTACTTTACTCGGTACAAGACGGAATAAAAACCACCCGGTGGACGGCTCAGCAAGGCTTCCACGTCATAAACTGGCTCCACGCAAGAGCTGTGGTATGATCAATTAATCGGTGTAATCGGTGACATACCGCAGAACAAGAGAAAACGCTGCACATACGAAGAGTGCGAGAGTCGTGGGAGAACAATGCGTAATAAGTGCGATGTTGGGCTCTGTGCTAAATGTTTTACAAAGTACTTAACAAAATTATTATAAAAAAATACTTATATCTTCCAAGAAAAACCATTTCATACAATATTTTTTTGAAATAAATATGATTTTTTTCAATAAAATGCTTTTTCTAAATTTCATCATGGCGCGCGTAATAGTAGTAGTGGGAAGGACTGACGTGCCCATATGGGAACGGGCATTTGCAACGAACCTATTGTTGTTAACTTTTTTAAAACAATTTTCTGTTGTTAATTTAGGTCATCTGAATACCAATATACTAAAATTAGGGTAATTTTTAAGAAAAAATAATTCTCGTCCTTGGAGGGTTAATGCTTAATTGCTTACTCGACAAGGTTACCCTGAATGCGTTTGAAAACGACACATCTATTACATTACCAAACGGATATTTATTTGTTTACTATTTTTCGGCCCTTACTAATTTTTTGTTTTAATTTGATAACCTCGTGAGAAATGTGCCCCTTATTTCACTATTAATTTACTTTTTATTGTTTTTTTGTTGGTGCAAGGCCTATTGGGCTAAGTCATCTTATGACCCTTCCCTGTATAAAATGATGAAATAATTTTACACATGAATACCTTTCGGTAGGTTTATGTGCATTAATATTCCCCATTCAACTTCATTTCCTTAATTTTTTGGTATCCTATCCCACTCTTCGGCCATCTAATATCCTCTGTCTTTGTCTTCCCTTTCTGTATTTTCCCATTGTATTCTACCCTCAACTATTTTCTTTAGCTCTCCTCTCAATATTTGACCCAACCCCTCTGCTGATGCTTACTCACTTCAATTAAAGCCCTACACTTCCCAAACATCTCCAGCACCTCCTAATTTGTTTTTCCATAAAACTAACTTTTTTCATGAGACGCAACGCCATGATATAGACATTATTATGTCTCCCGAAATTTACTACCTAGTTTCTTCATGTCCACATTTCATATCTATACACGAAAAAGCTCCTAATGTAGTGTTTTACCAATACTTGTAGAAAAAATATATGACATTTTTACTAGGCTAATATGATTATAAATATTTTATATATCTTAAATGTAAATAACAGAAGCACTGAAGAGATGAACGAGCAAGGAACGAAGATGAAAGAACTTCGCAGAAAAGATTCCAAAGAATAATTCTCAAAGAACTGGAAACGGCACAAAAATTAAAAAAATCAAACTCCCTCAGAAGACGAAAAATCCCTCCTCGGAAAGGCACCTTGAGAGGGAAAATTTTCCCATTCAATACAAAAATAATTCTTTAGATTCTCCCTTATATTTGGGATAAATCTTCTTTAAAGGCATCAGATAGGGACAACGGCGAGGATCTTCAAAAGATGCGGTAAGAAAAGGAAAAGGGAGAGGGACGCCTCGGGGAGGCGGGGGTTCTGCAACGAAGGCGAAAGAGAGAAATAGAGAAGGGGTCCGTAATAGCAAAAGGGAGGAGTACAAGAGACTTCTGATGAGTTTTCTCATGCGGAGAGAGTAAAAAGACGCCGAAGGTCGCTCGAGAACGTTGGCAGGTCGAAGGGTCGTACTCGGCGACCAAAAGGGGTTTCAAAGGAAGTCCTATGCGAGGGAGATGGGATATACCGAGGCTAACTGAACAGGAATGCCTCTATGTTCGTAACTTGAATTTTAATGGGAGTATTTGAATACATCAAACACAGAAACAATACTTAAAGTGTGGTATTTAACTATCAATATTCAGAAGAAATTAATAATAATAATAATTGTCTTTATTTGGGCGAGATTGAGACTGGAATTCGCTTCTACCATCTAATCCATCGTCATTTATTATAGAAATATAATAAAATTAAAGAAAATAGTATGAGAAACAATAAGGAATTGTGTATGTAAAAAATCTTAGAAATTCTTACGGAAAATATCCACTCCAGGGGGGAAGAACGGGGGTGTGAAAAACTGCCACCTGCGCAAACCTACCGATAGTATTTACCTAGTGATAGTAGAAGAACTGCAGGGACATCACTATGCATCTGATGAAGAAGTTGTGAGCACTGTGAGAGGCTGGTTGCTGAAAAATAGTGCTAACTTCTTCAGTGATGACTTCAGAAAACTTTTTCATCATTGGCAGAAGTGAAAAGAAAGAAGTATGGAACGTGGTTGTTAATGAATTAGAGGTTTTAAACCTCCAATAGCCGTCTTTTTCGACGTTTCTCGTCACATTAACCGTGAATGAGGAACGCCGAAAAAGACGGCTATTGGAAATTTAAATCCTCTAATCGCCAGAAGTGTGTACTTATATCTGGTTATTATGTAGAAAAGTGAATATTAAAGCATATTCTAAGGATTATTTCTGCTTTTGTTTCATTGAAATATTCCTATCCAAACCCAAGTTACGAAGGGGCATTACTTTTCAGTCCACTCTCTTATTAAAGGGAGATTCCTCAGAGGCAATATTTCGGTCCTCACACGCTTTAACGAGAAGAGCGGAACACGAGGAATTAAAAGGGGGAGGGTAACCGGCAGATGAGTGCGTTTTTTGCTTTCTGAAGTGACTTGGCCGCGTATAAGGAAAGGGGAGAGTTTAGGTCCTGTGCTTTTGGAGGGTAAACACATATTGAAGGTAGAATAAACCGGGGAGGAACCCACTCCCAATCTTAACGCTTCCGTTATGTTTGCGCGGGTGAATCGTTATTCGCATCTGTGTGAGCGTCGACGTCTGAGCTTTAACTTCCTTCTTTCGGAGATGTATTGTTTGTCCACATAGACCTTTTTTGGAGTGATTCAGTCGTAGCTGTGATCTGGGAATTCACGCGTATCACTTCATAAACTCGAGGTAAAAAAAAGACCTCTTATTTCTATCAATATTGCTATAATAGTATCACATAGTAGAGAGCCTGCGCGGAAATGTTCGCGCATCCCCTCCTCGGAGGGGTATACCCCCACCCACGCGAACTCCTTACCCCGTGTACTCCATGAAACGACCCTCACTTCCTCGTGGTTGCCAGCTTTCTCTAATTGTTCTCTTGCGTTTCTTCAAAATATGCCATGTGTACGCCATCAATTATTAAGTAATAAGCGAATTGAGAGAATTTGGCAACACTGCTGAGCATAGAAGAGACTCACTGCATGAGAATGGAAGGTAGGGAAACCAAAGTTGGAGGTACTGGAGGGTGAAGTAGGTGTCGATGCTCCGCTTACTTAGTGGTTGAATTTGCCCTCTGAATTTCAATTTAGATGTCTGACGATATGAAACAGGTATACCACTGAAAGATGATAGCCTGATGGTTATACATGAGTCCTTCCTAGAAAAAATTTAACTGGGCTTAATTAAATCCATGTAGCTAAATTAAAATGGCAAATAGTTTTATGATACAATATAATCCATTTTACGATTACCATAATGAGTTGACATAGAGAATGAGTACCATTTGACGTTGTTTTTAACAAAGGTTTTGTTGGAAGGAAAATATTTTTCTATACTACAAATGGAGAGAAAATAAAAAGATAAGCATCCCCAAAAAAAACTCATGCCAACAGGTAATCTCTCGCAAATCTCCATAATTCTCGTATATATCGCGGAAAAAAACATGCTGTCTTTCTCTAGGGCGATCATGAAATCCTTTTCGTCGATTTATTGCAAATAGAAACGTCTAAGACGTCATTTTCGCGGGAAATTACCAGATGATAAATTTTTATCTCATAGGGGAAGATATATCTTTCTGTATGGGAAAGCCCGCAAGCTCTTTCCCCGGGTAATAAATCTAAATAACGCTTGACAAGCCTTTCTGGTATCTATTTCCCTAATGGAACCAATTTGCCACGTCGGACGAAAAAAGCACGATATCGCGTTTCTGATTCAGAAATAATTCGCCGGAAACAGCGTGAATCAAAAACGTCACTCAGCTGCTTAATACTTTGATTGCTTGCGGTGATTGATTGAGGAGCATCTTTGATAGTCTGTGGAAGGAGAAACTGAATGGAATCGAGATCAAAATATCACGACTCAAACGGATGTGAGAGTAGGTTATGATTTGGCTCTTTGAAGGCGCACAGAAAAAGCTAATAATAATTGTAAGTACCAAATAATCATTCAAATCTATTTATTAGGACCTTATCTCATAGAGCTCTATCAGTTATCATTAGATAGTCATAGGTACCAGCAATCAATCGCCGCTTCTTTAATGACCATGAAAGACGCCTACGAAACAATTTCGAAGTGATTTTTCCATCATAAAAATCGGTGAAAAGGTTTGCAGAGTATTAATTGTAGATAATTGGGTATTTTATTTTTGAACTCTATGTGGACATCAAAGAAAGAGAAGAATGTTTACCAGAGTCAGTTTATTCTTTTACCTTCGCCTTCCCTATGTCTTTTCTCTTACATTTTACTATTTTAAAATTTTCATTCAATCTACTACCCTCTAAATTTGACCCATCCATTCCTTCTTCCTTTGTTGAATTATTTCAGTTACAACACTTTCTTCTCTCACAATTTTTTGTACATCCGTTCACGTTTCTTATAAATCAATCTAACTCTTTAGGAAAAAATTTTCAAGTCCCAAAAGTGTACAATTGACTGTTAGTTCCATACCAGGAGATGTGAACTCGTTGACGAAACAGGTAGACAAAATAACTGTGGAACTTAAAAAGTTGTTCTCCTTCCAAGATGCCCGTATTCCCTGAAGTAAAGATTGAGCAAATTAATTTTAACTTTTTTAATTCTAAACCTGACTCACCTCTGGAAGGTCTAACATAAATTGATGTCCTCCTTTTCTGCACTTATACTAAGATTATCATTGAATTTTCTCAAGCGTTTCTATTACTTCGTTTCTAAAGCAGTTATTTAAAAATATTTATCTTTCTCTTTCTCTCTTGTTTTTAATTCCTTGGAAATTAATCTTTATCGTGTTTTATTCTTTATCTATACAATCATAAAATTAAATTCTTGGAAGAGGTCATAAATTTGTTGAATTCCGATATAACGAGTACTGTTAAATAAAACAGTTTTAACAACAGCAGGGAAGTAATTTTAACTCATCAAGAGAAAAAAAATGTCGGCAACTAGTTTCGGTGGCCATAGCCCAGACTAGTCGCCATTTGTGGATCAGTAAAAAAGTTAAAGTTATTTGGTGGAACTTCATTTTCAACTTACAAAGGAAAAAACACGCTTGTACAAATTCAAAAAATTTTCTTTTCCAAAACCTTCGTTGTTTCTTTTGAACTGTGTTTTATTTAACAACTTTTGTCTTTGCAATCTTCTATTTTCCCTTTCTTCATCCTCCTCTTTATCTAGCTTTCTCTTTTATTTCTCCTTCTCCTCCTTTTCTAGATATGGGTTGAACAAGGCTGAACCCTTGTTTGTGTTTTATTTGTTATAATTGTGCCTAAATCCTCGGGATGTTTGCTTGGGGATGCGGGAGGCAACGTCTGGGCATGCAGCGGGGCATGTGATAGGGAAGAGGTGGGAAGGGAGTCTGAGGCGGAACTGGGAACCGCAAGGAATCTTCCGCTTACATCCTTTTCGGTAAACAAGTTCCCCAGAACACTTCGCTTAAAATCTCCCCTCACTCTAACCAATCTTCTCACTCGGCACACCGTACCCTCGCAAAAATTATCATCCGCTAACGTAACCGAGTCATATCACGGGTCATACCCAAAGTCACGCATGTCTATTCTACGATGGATTTTACCACGAGTGCTCTTTTGTCTTAGTACTAATTTCTTTAAGTCAAAATCACTCCATGTTAAGTTTCCACAAGTGGGCAACGAGTAAGCAGAGAGGGAAAGTATTTAAGTGGACTCTTTCAAGGATGTGATTACCTCAACAGAGAGAATTTCAAATTGGATTCCCTAAGAAACATTTACTAAAGCCAATTTAAATATAAGCACAGGCATACAGACTTGCTTGTAATAAATAAGTGCTCCTATAAAATTATTTTATTTATTTAACTATTTCGTATCAAAAGCAGTTTTTAAATAGTAGTATGGGGAAATCAACCGCAAAAAACGTAAAAATATAAAAGAGGAAATGAAATAGTTGGACCCGTTTAAGATGTGGGTTTGGTTTAGAATGGAATATGTCTGTCTTAATAATGAAATCAGAAAAATATTGGGCAAATCTTTAGTATGGAGTGTTTAGCTCTTTGGCTGAATTTTGATACTTATAATTGCTGCTTACTTTCTGAGAGTTGATACGGTGCTTAGGTATATTTGCTGTTGTTGATTGTTTCATATTTTCAGGAAAATAATCTCTATCCTCAGTGTAATTTATAATGCACTCTACGAAGGATGCTACTTGAGAAATTTCATGTTAAAATATGTGTTCATATGTACTATGTGTAAGTAATTTGACAATGTTGCCACCTGACTTTCGGATGCTTGTAACATATGTAATAGGAATAAGTGATTGCGTATGTATGACTGTAGTCAATAAAAGACTTCGAAAAGTGCTACATGACAAGTTTAACGTTAAACGATGTGATTATAAAAGAAAACAAACAAGTAATAAGAAAATGCAAACTTTAATGAATACGATCAGTGAATGTAGTTTCTTCACCTGTTTTCTTTAATTTTGGTATACCACCAAATTAAGGCTGAAAACATTGAATCTATAAAAAAAATCCATGGTAAAGAAACTTTTACTAGACCACTATTTATTTCAGAATAACACGACTCAGGTTTCGTAGCGTCACTACATCTTCAGGTGAGAAAATATGAACACTTCCAAATATATATACTCATGAACGTCAAGAAATCAGCGAATAGGAAAGGAGGAGGGGGGAGAAGGCAGCAAGTAACGGAAGGAGGAACAAAAACATATAAAATATTGAATCTTAATGATTGTGGACCTTTGCTGTGTAACCTCCCTCATCCCTTACCCCCCCCCTCCCACTTTCCACCTTCCTCCCCCTAGGTCCCTTTGTTCCTCCTTCCGTTACTTGCTGCCTTCTCCCCCCTCCTCCTTTCCTATTCGCTGATTTCTTGACGTTTATGAGTATATATATTTGGAAGTGTTCATATTTTGTCACCTGAAGATGTAGCGACGCTACGATACCTGGGTCGTGTTATTCTGAAATAAATAGTGGTCTAGTGAAAGTTTGTTTACCATGGATTTTTTACAAGTTAATAAGTACCCAAAAATTTACCCTGAATCTGTATCGTTTATTGAATCTATGGTTGTATTTTATATCTGTATGTTATCAGAAAATGCTGCCACCTGATTTTCGCATACTTGTAACTATTTAATAGTAATGAGTAATAATATCTCTTGCGTGAGTGTATGCGTCTCTCCCATCCCAATCCGATGAGAGTTAATCTTCGAATTGCTTTTTCATGTTTCCCTTTCTTGCATGCCGTTTTATCCTCCAAACCATATCCTAAGACTCATCAGAGTCGTTTAATCCTCTTTCCCTCTCAAAAGGCAGTTTGCGTCGAAAGGGCGTGTTGCCTCAAAAGAGAAGCATATGCTGTGAAAAAGCCGATTAAGCCGTCGCTCCGTCGTCTTACGGCACTGTCTTCCACGTCGCCTATGAGTTTAAGCAATAGCTTTCTCCAACCAGAGTATAGGTAAGGAAATCGGCTATGGTTAGGGCTTAACCACGCATAACCTAGTTGCAAAATCTGTGGAATTATTACTATTGTTACTTTTCCATATTATTCATATAAGGTGTCCCTAAGCATTATCTTCTATTTTTAAACTTCTTCATTTCCTACTAATCTTGAGGCACCCAATTAAGAGAGAATGGTCTTGTATTTTCTTAACTGAATAATTACTATTTAAATTATAGGACTGATTATATTGATATCTATTCTATTAAAAATAATTATAAATGTAGAATTTTGTAGAAAATTAAAAAAAAACATTTACCGAAAAAATAGTCTTCGAGGATTTTGTCAAAGAAAAATATATTTAATTGGATCATAATGTAAAATATCTGGTAAAATTATTTGTATATTTGTAGTAAAATAGAGTGAATTTTAATTGAAGTATATATGTATATGTGATTATTAGCCGCAGTGTAATTTAACTACTCGTGGCTCCATGACATTCCTATATTTGCCATAGCGTGTCATTAGAAAAATAAAATAATATTTATAATTACTGATAACGTAATTTGTAAGTAACGTTATTTTGATTATGGTGTTCTATCTTGTAAGCATAAGAGATAAATTCTGTTATCTTTTATAACTTTGCGATACAACCTGCTGACAAGCATTTTTCTGTTGAGCAGGAACAATAAAACTTAGATTAAACGGGTTTTATCTTGCAGCATATATTTTTTGTATGTAATGAACATTAAATAACGAAGTGCGATCTTTTCATTTTACTTTTTATGTTTGCTTGGACCTTGAATGGTCAGATGAATAAATTATCATTCATAAACGTGAAAAATAATATTCAATTCAAACGGAGCTACCAAAATCATAACTCCGACTCGTCCCTGAAACCAACGATGAAAGTGAATCCGCAGCATGACGATTCACTCGCAAACGACCTCTCACTTTGCCGATGCATAAACAGAATCGCTATGGCCTCGTGCTACGCTCGGAAACGCGACCGATATTCCGGTAATTTCAGAGAGCGAAATTCCGGGGATATCGATCGTGATTTATCCTCGGCAGAGTTCTCGAGAATTTGAGAATTGAATAATAAACGTGGAATACACCCACGCGGTGTATTGCTCTCGATTAACGCTCCCGGAGGGAGGATCCAAACCCGATTTCAATATCGGAAACACACGGAGGAAAAATTTCACAAATTTTCGGAGCCTAATTGATTCCCGCGGCGCACGGAAATGCGAATTGTTTCCCTCTCTCCATGTTTCCGTCGAAACTACATCACGGCTATTTCCGCATCGTTGATGAGAAGATACTAAAGGAATCAATGCTCGTTATGTGTGAATTTGAGGTAACCACAAGGTTTATTTTTCGCAAAACCTTTGTCAAACCTGTTACGAACGTAAGTCGTCCGTGAAAAATATAAGGAGAGGTTCATTTAAGTAACTGGTTCTAGCATCATTTCTTTTAGCATCTGTTGGGAGGATACATTATAGATTTACGTAGAGACAACTTTTAGAATGTCAAGGCCAGTTTGGAATTCCGTAAAGTGAAGAAACTAAGTTGGTTGAAAAATTTTAAGTAAATACCTTAGCCAGATGTATATCGAAATAAAAATATTCTATTGCTAAACCTTGACATTTTGCACTTCTTATTCATTATTTGCCTTTTTCCAGCTTATAAAATTCATGGATAGTAATATATTACCATTTCAATCAGGGAAAATTTCTACTTATCAATTCCGTTTTCTTATTAAATCTATAGTAAAAAGTAATGGTTTTACGTTTACAGCAACTTGTAGAAAGGGATTGAGAGCCTTGTCTTAACTTATATTAGTCACTTTCTGCATGTTAACGGAGCAACCTGTAAGTGATTCTATACGTTAAGCCGTAAGGAAGTTTGGTATCTCACCCCCTCAACGTTAGCTACCTAGAGATAGTACGGGAAATGAGGCTTACTTGGCAAGATGAGGAGTGAGGTAGCCCTTGAAAATGCTGCTACCGATCCATAATGTAATGTGGGAAAAGTCCTCGTAAGTGAAGCGCAATGACTCTAACAACAATCAGTAACAGTTTAGCAATCAAGAGTAATAATTTTCTTAGCATTACATAAATAGATCCCTAATCAGTGGAATTATTCACTTGAGTAGCTTTCATATAATCACAGCACAAAAATATTCCATTCATCAGAAAATGGTGAAACGAAGAGTAGGTGATATATTTAAGGAAAAATGCTGATCATCAAAAGGCTCTTCCATCGCGCCCTTGGATGAAAATGAGAATGGAATGAAATTCAGATATGAGAAATATGGAATGAGCCCATATCCGCGAAAAATATCAATCAATTTCGGACGGGGGACTCTCGTAGACGTAGATATTTGCTTCTTACCGGTGGATATTGATGAAAAATACAAACTGCGAGGTATAAATTCGGTGGGAGGAGAAACGCGTTAAGGAGAGCTGTGAATATGAAGTGAATATCAGAGCTCAACGATTCCAAAATTGATATTCGGCACGAATAAATGTATCGCAGTTCGCCGAGAAGAGCGAAAAATGATGAAACTCATCTCAATTTCGGCGGGCATTTACAATGTTCCACTTCTCACAATCAGACAGCGCATTTCCACATAATTGATGGGTGTCATATCGCTCTCTGTTAATACTCTCGGCATCACGTCAGTTCATATTCATCCTCTCTTTTGGGTCACTTACGTTAATACTCATGCTGCCATCGAATTCTGCATGACTACAGAGCGATATATGGAAATTACCTGAATTTCTAAATAATCATTTCGAACAAACTTATTATGCTGAAATTTCAATGCGACAAATGAATTCTACCTCAGTGAAGAAAACAAGGTTAAACTACCATTTATTTTGCGTAGTATCATTAAGCATCTCCCAAAAACAAACATATATAATTAGAGGTTGAAAATCTCCAAAAGTAAAGCCGTCTTTGCGGCACTCCTCGTCTCATTCATCGGTATTCCGAGAAAACAAGAAAGGATCACCGCACTTTTGAGAAAACCCAATGCATGTTTCGAAAGCGAAGCTCTCATCTTCGTACCTAATGGTCTCTGAAGATGAGAACAACGCCTTCGAAATGTGTATTTGGTTTTCTTAAAATTTCCGTAATCGTTTTTCGGTGAATGAGACGAAAAACGCCGACAAAGACGGATTGTGATGATTTTAAAACTGTAATTCATTAACAGCCATGTTCCAAATTTTCTTTCATTATAAACGTATAAAGGCCAGAACAACTTGTCAACCTCAACCAATAAGCTTGTCTCTCTCAGAGAAATCAAAAAGTTCCACAATTTAACAACAGTTTCAAACATCGCAGCCAAGTCGATAGAAAAATTTAACTCCAACAAACCAAATTTAGACGACCCGCTTCTCAACTCCGCTCTCATCTTTCAAACCCGTAGTGGATAAAGAACATAAAAACGTCAAATTGTATTATCTATAAATTAAATTTTCTCTCTATAAAAAGAAAAGAAAGACTTGAGTTCTTTCCGCCTCAGACGTCAACTCGAACATTTGATCTTAATATTTACCTATCATGATGTACTTTTTCAAATTCCCCACTGTCTTTTCCTGCGTCACGAATATTTTCTAGTCTCACCTGCGTTGTTTCAGTCTCAATGTATTTCATTTTCCAATGCTCATTGCTGTAAATGAAGTACAAACCAGCCTTAGAGCTGAAAGTGCACAGAATGACACAAATCTCATGTTTATGATTACGATCATCGTAGTAGATATTACATGCCCAGTCTTATACATGGAACGATAACTTACTAAGGTCAATGAGAAAAATAGCTGGAATTGTACACTCAAGAAAACACACATTTCAGCGTACTATGAGTAACATGAAGAAATAAGAGAAATAGACTCGAGGCAACAGCACCACTAGTTACATTTAAAAGGAGGCTTATAAGGTGCTTATGGGATGTAGATTAATGGACCTTTAAAGCGCACTTAGTAGAATATTTATTCTACACTATTCATTATTTTCAAATATTATTCATTCGCAAATATTTCGAATATAAAGAGTCCTCGACGTATCTCTAATCAACAAAACAACATGGTGATTTCCGAAATATCACGTTTCAATCGGCTGTGAAAGGATAAGAGGATTGGAAAACAGATAGCAAATAAATTATTCTGTCGATATAAAGAAAGGCTTTCCAATGAGAAACGCAATCACTAGAATGAGTAAAGTATTACGCCGCATTGTAAGACATGTCTTCCACTTTCATCGGAATGTTTTAGAAAAGAAAACCTATTACAGCTTCGCAGAAGTATGTTCTCAATTCCCATAAATATCTTACGCGGATTGGCATTTGGCCAGATACAGCAAACGGGCCTAATTTTCGTTCCGTCCGGATACAAACCGGATGTTTGGCAGCTTGGGATTTCAATTAACCCTATTATCCGATATCCGGAATTACTGTATCCACGTCACAAGCAGCATCCACTGTTCTCTACTTACGTGATTAAAGATATTTGGGAGACTTATATTGATGCATTACAGTAAGATCGTCTTGCTGTAAAGTTTTTAGTACATTGAGGAATTCTTATAAAATCTCTACTGCCAACATTAATGAATCTTTCAAAAATAGATTCATAAAATTTTAAATAGATGATAATTGGACGAATTTTAATAAGTGATCCGTTACGAAACAACTGAAAAGTTATTCATTTGAAATAGTTATCTAGTAATATCTTCACAAATTTAACAATTTCAATAAGAATCAACATGATTGGAAGAGTTTTAGTTAATCATAGTTAATTTACATAACAGATCAAATTTATTCTAACATCCTGCCATTTTTTTAACGGATTATTAATAATGGTATGTAGTGTTATGGATATCAATTAATAATATTTGTCGCCAATTCATAATATCAATCAATAGTTATCAATAATAACTTACAAATAGTTTATTTAGATTTAATTATCGAAATTATCTGAAATTTTTAATTGTTTTTAAAGCCTTTCACATTAGTATTTACGGAGTATTTAAGTACTGGTCCGGTGTTACGATGACTACAGAAAGAAAATGGACTGACCAAAACGGACCCAGAATTATTTTTACGATTTCCTATTTTCTTTTTATTGAATGATACACTATTCGATTCTGTTCTTGAACTTGGAAGTCTCTTGATTGTTTTATTTCACATAATTTATTTTTATTTCCCACTCTGCAAAGAATAGACCAAGGTAATGGAGCCACCTACGGAAGAAGGCTCAAAATTATAACTCTCGCAGGGTATGAAATATTATCTTAGCTATCTCTCGACCAAACTGCTACATAGTCACGTTTTTTCCGTAAAATTCTGAAATTTTCATATTGGAGTGAGTTTCCGATTAATTTAATCCATTATTGATAAATGCATCCGGAATAAGACTGAGGAGCCATCGAAAAGTGTGCAAGAAAAGGATTTGATTATACTCATTATACTCGTTTTCTTCATTTCATTAAATTTTAGAGGAAACAGCTTTCATCTCTTATTCAAGGAACAGATGCTAAAACGGAAAAATCTAAAAATATTTCAATCAGTTCGATAACAACTTCCAGCAGAAGGATGCATTTTCCTTTCCCCCTTCCAAAAGGATTCTAAAGGGTATGGGAATCCTCGTGTTCGTCTTATCAGATCGGAATCGCGAACTTTTTGTCACGAATTCGGGAAAATATATTGGCTCTTCCTTAATTCTTCGCAATTGAATTCCGAGGCTAAAATAGAAAGAAGACAAATGCATTTCATTCCACGCACGTTTTACTCGAGGAACGTCCTTAATGTCTTCAATAAGGAAAATTAAGCTGCCAAGGCTTTGAATACGAGAGTAATCGAGCGATTTTGGGAATGAATGCATCTGTTGACTGCGGAATAGCTAGAATCGCTATTTGCATTGTGAAATGAATTTACAATTTATTAACATGTAAATACTAATAAGTAAATAGTTTATTACATAATTGTTTTGTTTCTACATTATACGTATATACGACAACTTGGTTGTAATTAATTTGATTTATTGACTTGTAACATTTCTATGTTAAAGACCCAAGTGGTCAATAAAATTATAATTATTATTTCTACATGTGTGACCATTCCTTTTAGTGCAATATTTTATTTAGTAATGATTTCTATATGAATTTACCAGAAATATTATTACCTTTCTCCTTTGTGTAGAAATACAGTACCTGTACCGTATATTTCCGCAGATAAGACGATAGTCGTATCACAAAAAAGGCCCCCTAAATCTGGGGTTGTCCTATAGGACAGTTAAAAAAAATAGTTTAAAGTTTATATGCATTAAAACCATTTCAAAATAAAAAAACAAATCACTCAATGAATTTTCAGCTATTTAGTTATGTAAAAATTGTAAACAGAGTAAATATTCGAAGTTTTGTTTACTGAGCGACGAGATAAAACTGCAAAATATTTCCCGCTTTTTTAAGTTTAATTTAATTTTAATTCCTAAGACATATTTCTGTGGATATTTAATGACATAATAAAGGATATGTCTCATTCTTGCCCTGAAATAAAGTCATTTGTCATCATTCCATCTTTGGGTACCAACTTGCTTATGAAAATGCGACAAAACGAAAGTTTTCTCACGTTGAATCAGACCATGAGTCATAGAAGTTTCAAGACCATCATCATGAGTGTTCTACCTTTCGGTAGCTTCATTCATTTTGTACATACAATCAAAAATCCCTATTGAGCTCCATGTCTATGTCTATATAAGAACCCTGCAAGCCGCCTTTCGGCGTGTGGCAGGGGGTGCGAGCACCTTGACTCTATTTTCCTAAACGGTTGCTTTCGCGTATCTAGTTCGCGGAAAAAATGAATTTTTGAAACGATCCGTTCTAGCATCTATTTCCCTAATCTTTCTGGCCGTATCAGAACGGCCCATATAACAGGGGGGTCGCATTATATCGGTTACATCATCTGAAAACGTAATTTCTCTGAACTTATTTAATAAATTTATCCTTTGAATTTTTCTTCTATCTTCTAATAATTCCCATCCCGCGTCCTGTAGCACCTGAGTGACACTCGCTGCTTTATCGTCCATCTTATTCATTCCCTAGTTTCAATATAAATAAATTAAAGATTCTAATGTGTTAAGCATTCCCAATGTATTCATTCGAAAATCAAAAAATAAAATTCCAGAAAAACAATTTGTGATTATAAGTCCCTGAGAAATCATAACGACAAAAATGCAGGCGTAGAAGTAGAATAAAGTGTCACGAAGTACCATAACCTTTCTTTAGAACCTGGATGCCAACACTTCCATTGGGGGGTTTCTGCAGCACTGCTATTTCCAAGAATTAAAAATCTGGTTACAGTCCACATCACAACTATCTTAACTCATTGAAGAGCTTAAGATCTAAAAAAACTCATTGATGGTTTTGGTAATAAGTTGCAATTTATTCCATTAACTTAGCCTCAGCAGTATACTTTGCGTTAGGAATAGAAGTGAATTGAATACCTTCTGTATTGTGTAAATCAAAGTATGAGGATTCTCCTAAAGCTCTCCCCAACAGAGCACAATCATACAACGCGTCTGAAACTATGTGACAATAAGGTTAATTGAAACGGCAGATGGAAGCGGAAAGGGATCTGCGAAACGGAATGACAGGACTTCTGATAATGTAATGATTTTGCGTGAAAGGATAAAAGCGGGTTTAATTGAAGCTAAAGCGGTGCTTAGTGGGGATGCGCCTCGAGCGGAATGTCAGTCGACTGCCAATGGTCGGCTGAGACCATTTGAAAAGGAGGATGGGGAAATTGTGGGAGAGATGAGCGAGAAGAACTAGGATTCTGTGAGATCACATAGTAGAAGACCCATATACTACTAATTATGTGAAAAGGTATGCTTTGTACAGTTTTGGAGGAAATCAGTTATTTTGAGTAACAATTAAGAGCTACGCGATGAATGAATTCTGATTTGGTTTTTCGTTCCACTCACTTCTATTTTATCTTTTTTATTTATTGACTGATCTCAGCTGATTGCTTCAACCAAAAACCATTTAAAATTGCAATGCAGCACAGTCTACAGTTATTAACCTATTAATTTGTTAATAATTTATCAATTTTATGAGCAGTGTGTTTAAATTAAACGTTATTTTTTGTCTCTGCTTAAAAGAAGTTGTTTCATAATTTTACTGTTAAATACGAGTAGTATCCTTTTTCTGTTTCGTCAACTCTTGCTCAGAAAATTCCAAAAATGATGCATGCAATAAGTCTATGATGTGCCTTCTAATTAGAGGGCTAACAGTTGAATAGTCTGTAACATAAGTACAATATAACATATCTACTGAGATGTATAAATATATTCTATATAGCTGCGTAAAATAATGTTAGCTCAGTCTTCAAGCATTAATATTCAGTCATATACTTAAATATATTTATTTCTACAGGTAATATGCTATTTCTATGGTAATAGATCATTCATATTCATTTTAGAGCTCTGAATCGCTAGGTTACTTATTCATTAGGATGGATGCTGGATTAACTTCTATTTGTTAGACGCAGAATTAAGACATTATAGTAAAAAAGATACCAAGCTCTGAGCCACTAATCCAGTTCTAGCGCAACATATACGAAATCGTTCTGACCCAGTTGCGGAGGCCGAACGGCTTTCCATTAAAAAGGCGAAAGAATTTCAATTTCGTTATATTTACATCCTCATGTATCAGGGGTCACGAGCGACATGGCTCTAATGCGTCAGCTTCATTACTGCCCATTCATTTCGAACGACCACTCACTCGAGATCTCTTGGGCTTCCGCTAGCGATAACAAATCGGAACCAACATGGGTGACCGGGTTATCGGGCACTGTTTACAGCGGGATATCTATTATAAGCCAGAACTCTCGGAAAAAAATTTGCCATTTGCCCTGGAGCACAAAGTCAAATTTCGTTCCAACCATTTAGTGGTAAAAGCATTCAAGAAAAATATTGAATGTAGATTCATCGACGCTCTTCTCCGACGTTCATCTCCCGCGGGATCCTCCGCGGGCAAGCCATGGAGGTTTCGAAGAGATTGAGGATACCGGCGACCTTGGCCATCGCAATAGTGTTTGTTGCTAGCGTACTTTCGGACGCATCAGCTGATCATAAGTGCAGTCCCCCCGATCCTAAAAAGACGGTGAATCTCACGTTGGAGTGGGTAAAGAAGGAGGGTGTGGACTGGCAGACTGAATTCACTGTCCGCGGAGATCGCGAGCAGATCGCCCTGTTAAAATCCTTGGACATATCGCTGTCGGTGGTCAAGTGTGACGGAGAGGATGTGGTGCAGATCAAGGGAATACTTAAAGGAGTTAACGGTCTCTCAGGTAAGAATATCGTCTAAAATAAAAAAAACGTGTTATTTGTAATGTTCTACTTCAACTGGTTTTCGCCGACGTTACTCGATAAAGAAAAATTGTGTTAGATGGTTAGATACAAAATAATGTATTGTGACAACAACACTTAATACTTAGGAAATAATTGGCAAACTACCCCACTTCCCACCATAATTAGTAAGCCTCATTCCTCTCTGCAAGCTCTTAGTATCTTCTGTCAGAGTGGGTGAGGTACCAACCGGCCATCGGGCTGAATACGTGAGTAGTCTGAGAGGTTTTGCGCGTTTCTATTTTTGAAAGCGTTTTGCGTATGTTTTGAAAGATACTTAACGAAATTGCAGACATTTTGACGCACAGATGTTGTTTAACAATTAAATAAAAATGAATTTGAAGAAAAACTCAATACAATAGTACTCAGTAACATGTACACAGTTTAGTTTGCACCTGACGATGGCGTAATACGCCGGAACCTGATGTGCATTTGCTACATAAAGGGGCAAAGTAAACGTTTCTGAATATTATTGTACATGTGCTTTAATCATATTTAAAGGTATTTTAAGTAATGGAATTCAATGATGAATTAAATTGAAGCAGTTAAATTTTAAAGGATGGTTTTTATTGACAAGTTGTCTGTTTTATCGTACGAAAGATACACAAAGGTAAAGTTTTGCATCAAATTTATGTTTATGTAAAGCTTTCGGAGATCTTTATCGGATATCATATAAGATCTGCATCTATCATGCGAGGGCAGCTATGAAATTAAACGCCGTTGATGATTGCTTCTTTTAATTTGTTTCCATTTTAATATGAGTGCCATCTATGATTCATAAAACTTAGAACTGTGCTGGTGGGAGCACCGAATTGTTGCGCGTTTACTCACTCTAATTTCACAAACGAGTGCTAAATAAAAACTCCCGCCAAATGCAAGATGCATGGTGTGATAAGATCTACTGAAGCAAACAATCTGTCATTAGTGGGTGTTCATCGTCAGTTGTGTTCTGTATATGGACGAAATATTATGAGCAAAAGTGTTGTAGTACCTATTCTCAACCAGTGGAATTTCTTTAAGAAGGAATTACAAATATTTATGATTAACGCAGGAGTGAGCCAGAGCTTGGCTCCAGCACATTTGCTATTCACTTTTTATCTGTTCAATCACATAAAAAAGGGGCTTTGAGCTCAGAACTTCCATGACGATGAAGATATTCAGAATGCTGAAACAATGCCGTGGTGGTAGATTTTTATGCGAATTATACATAAAAGCTCTTGAATTTAAAAGGTGGTTATGTTGGAAAATAGTAGAAAGCAATAGTTTTAATTGGTACCAAATACTATATTTTTGTCAAAGCGGGTGTTTAATATGTAACTAAACGGTGGCATGTTTCTGAAACGTTCTCGTATTTACCTAGCTTCTGGAAAACAGTAAAGGATGATGCTACTATCATGGGAATAGATATTTCATTCTACTATATATTGATGAATGGAATGCAATTAATTTGTCTTTTGGTACAGGATAGAGAAAAGTAGATCTTTCAGTTCATTTTGTCACCGCCTTGTTCATAGCTTTGATATTATGAAAGCTAGTAAAAGGGAGGAAAGTAATATCATTTTATTAGGAATAAGTTATTGCCATGTTGGGCTTCAAAAATTAAATAAATACCCAGAGTAAAGTTTAATTACTGTTTCGATAGTATTTTGGAATTTAATTTTCCTATCTTTCAGATCCCAAGAGAGCTAAAGTAGAGATCGTGCCTGAAGAAGGTAATTATTCATTATAGTACTATGAGAATACAATTTTACACCTATTTCGAAAAAAATGTATTATAAATACCTATATCAAATCCGATTTGGACTTACGCTATTCCAATTGTATCACTCTTTCGGTGATAAACACGCATTGTATACTTTTCTACATTTTAAATATCGATTTGTTAAGATTAGGCTTCAAGTGCCAATTTAACGTACTAAAATCTGTAATTTTTAAGCGCCCTTTTTAATATGTATATTTTTTTAGATATAAATTCAAATTCTTGTCTAAAATTTATCTTTTTATTCGTACCTTTCTTAGTTTGAAAAATGTTTATGACGCAATTTTCTATCTATTTCACAATATTACTTCCCTATTCACCTAATCCGTAAATTAGTTACATAAATGCTTATTTGTTTATGCATAAACTGATAATAATTAGTCCCTATTCATTGAATTCAGCCATGAACTTTATAACTCCTCTCAATATCATTTTCATAATGCAGTATTTTACTTTTTTTTCTTTTCTTTACATTTCATCTTCAAATAACTCATCCTCCTTGATTCTTTCTTTCCTACTTCTTGCGCTTCTTTGTTGATTACATGAATTCTGAATACGGTAACTTAATTCGAATTCGACCACATCAAAGAAAGTGAATATTTCATATGCATGTACTTGAAAATAGGTTAATTGTAAGCAGTTTTATTGAATTTTTCTGTATCATTGCAATGCAATTTTGTTTTTCAGGCCCCATTCCTGATAAAATCGTAACCACCACAGAAAAAGGTGAGTAGATTCATTTATTTTAATTAAAATTCCTGAAGAATATATGTTTACCCTTGGTCGCTCGCATTAAGGAACTAATTTCACTAACTTTTGGCATAATTTTTTCATGAAAAAAATCAACTTCGAGATTTCAACGGAAATACATGTTTTGGGGTCCCTAGAACACGTTTTGACCATTTTCGGAATGATGTATGTGTGTATGCGTGTGTGTATGTGTATATATGTGTATGTGTGTGTGTGTGTGTTGTGGGCGCTCTGACGTAAAAACTAATTGTCATATCAATACCAAACTTCATATATAGTACTGCGGTGGGTGCTGTCAGGGTTGATTAGTATTTGGAGTGAATCGGTTAACCGGAAGTCGAGCTTTAATTTTCGAAACGAATTTGCGTTTTTGCAAAATATCTCCATAAATATGATATTTAAGTACCTACTAATATTTGTAAACGTTTCATAAAATATAATTTACTATAACTTTTGTATGAAGCATATTTTTGTATCACTAATTGTTTAGGAGTTATTCGTGAGATACCGATAACAGGAAGTTGCTGATTATGTACATTGTGGGTGCTCTAACATGAAAACAATTTGTCGTATGAACACCATGCTTAAAATTAGTACTTTAGTTGGTGTCGTTAGAGTTGATTAGTTTTTGGAGTAAATTGGTTTACTGAAAGTCGAGGTATTATTTGTATAACGGATTATTCAGGAGTTATTAATGAAATACTGAAAAACCGGAAGTTGCTGATTATGTACTCCTTAGGCGCTCCAGATTTTTTTCTGTGATATTGCTAATGAAACTAATTCTCTCTTTCAGGCCCTAGTGCTACGAAAACCGTGCCCGATGAAGAAATAGGTGAACAGATTTATTTACTATAAGGCGTGATTGTATGATGGCTATAAAAACTTCCTGAGAAATATCTTATCAACCTGCGTCACTCACATTGTCGAAATAAGCTTCATTATTTCTACTTTTAGCTGTTAATACAATTATAAGTATGCCGTTTACATGAAATTTTCTGCAGTATTGCTTCTAAAACTTCCATTTCTGTCTTTAAGGCCCAGTTGTGGCAGAAGTGGTGGCCGCTACAGAGAGTGAGTGCCAATTGGGAGGTCCTGGTTCGAGCTCTGATCCTCTCAGGCTATTTTCATGTCCGTTCGTTCCTATGTGCACATCTCAACTTGAAAAAATTTCTCAACTTTCACAATCTTTCCTTTTGAATGGATTTAATTATCCTACGAAACGGTTGTATGAAAGTAAAAATATATAAATGAGGAATATTTTCAGTAATTTACAAATGCAATCTGATAAGCTCTTGATATAATTGTAACTAATCCGTTTTGTCGAATTTTTGTTAATTGGTGTATCTAAAACCACGTATTCCATTTTTTTTCCTTTACATTTCCTGTTCAAATAACTCATCCTCCTTGATTCTTTCTTTCCTTCTTCTTGCGCTTCTTTGTTGATTACATGAATTCTGCATAAGGTAACTTAATTCGAATTCGATCAAATAAAAGAAAGTGTATATTTCATATGCATGTACTTGAAAATAGGTTAATTGTAAGCAGTTTTATTGAATTTTTCTGTATCATTGCAATGCAATTTTGTTTTTCAGGCCCCATTCCTGATAAAATCGTAACCACCACAGAAAAAGGTGAGTAGATTCATTTATTTTAATTAAAATTCCTGAAGAATATATTTTTACCCTTGGTCGCTCACATTAAGGAACTAATTTCACTAACTTTTGGCATAATTATGTGTAAAGCGTTTGAATTTTTACTTTCTCCGTATACATAGTATAGAGAAAGTATTGTTTTCATGAAAAAAATCAACTTCGAGATTTCAACGGAAATACATGTTTTGTGGACCCTAGAACACGTTTTGACCATTTTCGGAATGATGTATGTATGTATGTGTGTGTGTGTATGTGTATATATGTGTATGTGTGTGTGTTGTGGGCGCTCTAACGTAAAAATTAAGAGTCGTATCAATACCAAACTTCATATATAGTACTGTGGTGGGTGCTGTCACAGTTGATTAGTTTTTGGAGTGAATCGGTTAACCGGAAGTCGAGCTTTATTCTTCGAAGCGAATTTCCATTATTGCAAAATATCTCCATAAATATGATATTTAAGTATCTACTAATATTTGTAAACGTTTCATAAAATATAATTTACTATAACTTTTTTATGAAGCATATTTTTGTATCACTGATTGTTTAGGAGTTATTCGTGAAATACCGATAAACAGCAAGTTGCTGATTATGTACATTGTGGGTGCTCTAACATGAAAACAATTTGTCGTATGAACACCATGCTTAAAATTAGTACTTTAGTTGGTGTCGTTAGAGTTGATTAGTTTTTGGAGTAAATCGGTTTACTGAAAGTCGAGGTATTATTTGTATAACGGATTATTCAGGAGTTATTAATGAAATACTGAAAAACCGGAAGTTGCTGATTATGTACTCTGTAGGCGCTCCAGATTTTCTTCTGTAATTTTGCTAATAAAACCAATTCTCTCTTTCAGGCCCTAGTGCTACGGAAACCGTGCCCGATGAAGAAATAGGTGAACAGATTTAATTACTATAAGGCGTGATTATATGATGGACATAAAAACATCCTGAGGAATATCTTATCACCCTGCGTCACTCACATTGTCGAAATAAGCTTCATTATTTCTATTATTAGCTATTAATACAATTATAAGTATGCCGTTTGCATGAAATTTTCTGTAGTATTGCTTCTAAAACTTCCAATTCTGTGTTTAAGGTCCTGTTGTGGCAGAAGTGGTGGCCGCTACAGAGAGTGAGTGCCAATTGGGAGGTCCGGGTTCGAACTCTGATCCTCTCAGACTATTTTCATGTCCGTTCGTTCCTATGTGCACATCTCAACTTGAAAAAATTTCTCAACTTTCACAATCTTTCCTTTTGAATGGATTTAATTATCCTACGAAACGGTTGTATGAAAGTAAAAATATATAAATGAGGAATATTTTCACTCATTTACAAATGCAATCTGATAAGCTCTTGATATAATTATAATTTATCCGTTTCGTCGATTTTTTGTTAATTGGTCTATCTAAAACTACCTATTCCATCTTTCAGAACCTGGTGCAGCGGAAAATGTGACCAAAAAAGACGGTAAGCAAATTTTATTATTTCAATAATCCTATGATTATGACTATGCTTTATTCCTTGCGGAATTTAATCCCCATCGGTTTATCAATTGGGCATACATCTTCGGATTCATAGAAGTTTGAGCAAAGGGCAGTGTAGTACATGGAGTTGATGAGTACCTGAAGATGCAAGCAAACTTGTGAAATCGGTGGTGATTTAATCTCCTGAGAAAATATACTTATTCTTCGTTATTGTCGATGGATTTTCAGGAGGTATTGCCCTCCTCTTTCGATTTTATAATCATTTCAAAATGCTAATAAACGGAAATAACAGAACGCTTGGGAGGAAATTTTTTCTTCCATAAAAATCTCGTAAGCTCAGTTTGATTTGGTTTTGATATAACAGTATGCATCATGTTTTTGACGTATTTAAATTATTCACAGTAAACTATGTTAATATTGTTATTTACACTACAAATAATATGTTTTTACGTGCAAAATGTCTTAATTTAGGCTAATTCACGCATATCAACGCCTTTTTCTCAACTTTACATACCTTATTTATGATACAAGTTTTGCATGCTTCCAGAAAGGCTTTCCAAAGAAGATAGCATTATGTATATCATGAAATATATTCGTAATTATGGCCATAATATTCATTGATGTTCAAGCATTTGAAAAAATGATATTTTCCGTAATAATGTAACCTTGTATATAATGTTTTATGTTTTACGATAGTTGAACAAGCCACCAACGTCAATGTGACCAATGAGCTCCCAACAGCAGTTAAACCGAAAGTGAAAGTGTTTCACTTTCACAAAAAGACGGGCATCAACATTGAACTCAGCAACGATGGACGCACCGCGGCTCGAAAGAAGTGAGTCTCTTACCTCTAGTTTTTCTAGCAATGCATCAATATTTTTCTAGGTTGGATCGAACCTACAACACCAATACCGGACGATTGCGTCCTCTAGGACTTTTGCATCTCTGAACGCCCTGGCTGCGGGACTTAAATCAAATTAGATACCTAAAAGTTGTTGAATCTCCATGAAAAAATTAATTTTTGTTGTTATTGAATATTTTTTTGCCAAGTGAGCCTAGACAAACACAATATTGGAATTTAAAAAATTATAGGAAAATTTAAACATTTAAACAAATAATTTAATTCTTAAGGATAAAAATACAAAAATGCAAAGGGTTGTGAAATATCAGTTTTTGAACAGAAAATTGTCCATTTTAAAATATTAATCTTATATATCTATAAAAATGCCTGTATGTTTGTATGTATGTATATTCCAGATAATCTCGAAAACTAGACGTTGCACAATGTTCAAACTTTTGACATCGTTAAATGTTTTTCCGGGGATGATCAAGTGGTATTTATAATTTCCCGAAAGTCCATGGTTCGAACTCAGACAAGTAAAATAGTTTGCATAAGAAATACACGTAAAGTTAATTTTTTTCGTTGCAGGGTTCATTACTTTTGAAAAAGTAAATTAGAAAGAACGGTCGTAAGAAGTCGAAACGAGCATCAAAAGAAGGAAAATAGAATGAAGATTTTTATTTTGGTCGAGAAATATCGTTTTTGATTCGAAAGTGCGAGAATTTCGATAAAATGTACGAAAATTTTGACTAAATTACCATGTATAAACAAACCCATTCCCTTGACGATACAATTTTTTTTAAATTCGAATTTTGTTGACAACTCTGTAGCAACCAAGTTTTATTTACGTCAACTTAATTGTTTACCGTCTTTTTCGTATAATGAAATGAGTTTTATATCAGTGGTTTACTGAAAATGGATTTCTATCGATCAATTCAACTGATTGCGTATAAATATCCTGGTACGTTGCTTAAGTTTTGAAGTATATTCTTCTGAATTAAGTATTAAATCTAATCTATTTGCATTGATGTATATATAGCAATTTACGGAAATGGAGTTTGCGAAGGACGAAAAGAATTCCCAGATTCGTAGTTTGTTATCCTTGATGAGTTGAACGGCGAGTTGTTAAGTTGTAGCAAATCTCTAACATCATATATCAGACCAAAAAGGTAAGGCAATTTTATTTTGCTAAATGCAGGATGCAAAGATTGATATTAACGTTGTTTTTAAGTGCTTCCACTCCATATTCATTTACTATCCTTCTTTTATTGGTGTTTAATTTTTGTTTCTATTTTGACATTGCGATTACTTTTGTGTTTCGTGTTTATATTACACATTTTAAGATTGAGATACGAGTCAGCTCCATACTACATTTACTTTCCGTATAGAATATTCATATTTGGTTATTTGAGTGAAATTTACTTTATTTCTGTCATTTACGTTTAATGCTTGATTCATTTGTCCCCTTGTACCTGTATGAAAATGTGACTTTAAACGTGGTACTGCTTATCCTTATGTGATCTTAGAATATATTTATATATAAATATATTTAAAAACAAGGGAAATAGATAAAGATTCTTATTTTGGCTGAGTAATGTCGTATGCGATTTGAAATTGCGAGAATTTTGATAAACTATACGAAAATTTAGTCTAAATTTTCATGTTGTAAACAAACCCATTCCCTTGACGATCAAGGCAATTGTTGATTCCGAACTCATGTGTAATTCTATAAGAAGACATGGCGGATCAATGGCCAGTTAAAATAAATTTCGAAAATAAGAGTTGAAGATTTATGATGAAGAAAAAATTGAATGGCATTTTAAAATTTGTTGTGACAAACAATATCCTGTGAAGAAACGCACGTTGAAAGGTACGAACATTTTTTCATTGATTTTTTCAATTTTCTTTAAGCGTCTGTGAAAACCGAGTTTTGTTTATGGTAACGTAATTGTTAACTGAATTTTTAATGAAATAAAACCATTTTGAAATTCGTACGTTGATAGAATTTGCATTCTCGCTGTCAATTCCACTGATTTAAAATAATAACGTGGTAAGTTGTGGACATCTCTCATATTATTTTTGAGTTTTGACGGAAATTACGGACGTTCTTATTTATTATGTTTAATCGGTCTTTGTTTTCTTTTAAGTTTTGAGCGACGAGTGGTCAGGAGCGAATAAGTAACATTTCAAAGCCTAAAAAGGTAAAGCGATTTCAGTTATCTGTAGACCTCAAAAAATCTAAGATATTGTAGTAGAATGGGTAATCCCTTACTTCAATCCAAATCCAAACTACTGCCCGCGAGCCGCATCTGCTGTTTGACAGTTAATAAAGCTGAAAAGTTTGGAGACCCCTACTTGAAACGCAGTATATTGTGGATATCATAGACACGAGTATAATAGTTTTTGAAATCATTTCTCAATTTTTCAATCACAAATGAATCAAGTCTAATCTACTGCACTATAATACTATGCTATTTTGTGTTGAAAATTCTTACTGCAACAGGTGTAAAAACGTTTCAAAAACTTATGTAACATTAATGGCCGGTATTGTAATGTATATTTTGCGTTGTTTATAACTTTAATCTTCATATAAATGGCTTTGTCTTTTCATCATATTGTTTATCAGTTTCAATATTATGAAATTGCATGATTTTATGCATTGTTAATTGTTTAAAGTGAAAAATTCTGTTTTTTTTTCGAAACCGTATAGAAATATCTAATGCTGCGTAAATTATAGCTGTAGTAGCAATAATAACGTTCAATTATAATTACCAGCATCGTCATCAACTTACTGATGTATGATTTACCTAGGTGTTTACTGGACGGAGTGCCATGTCGAAATAAAACTCTGATATTGAAAACAGCTAACCCAAATGTCAATATTTAACACACTGTACGCTGAAATTTATTAATTTGACCTCAGCCGAAGAATAGGTTATAATTCTTAAACATCTTGAACATAAGTTTGTTTTCGGGATAAGAAACTATGCAGATAACCACAAAATGTAAATTTACTTAAGCCACTATACACCTTCTCAACGGAGGTAGGTGGTGTCTGTATTTATTGATTACTGTGAAGATTCTACGCTGAATGTATTTTGGGGTCCAGGAAATAATTTATCTTAGAAGTTTTTCATTAGTTACTGGAGAAGGAATTAATATATCAGATCATTTACATTGCCAATATTTTCCCCAGCCATACGTGACTCGCGGAGTACATACATATCGGCAGAGTGTTTACCGAGATCAAACTAGCATTTTTCGAAGCCTTATCACTTGGATCCAAAAGGAACTTTCCTGACATATTTCTGTGTGAGACTGCCAATGTTATTATTCGATCGAAAATATTTTCAGCAATAAAATAATTGCAAATATTTATTAGGTTTGTAATAAAATACTTTTCCGCTCACTTAACCCAATGCACTTATCATATAATGAATTTCGACTTACGAGCATAGCTCCACAGACTGATTTCGGTAAAGTTGTCGCTCTATTGTCATGGCTTTTATCGTTCCACCCTAATATGGCGTTGTGTCTTGCACTTAATCATTCCCAAGATCTACGACTACGTTCCTGGGCATTAATTAACATACCACTACATTTTATACAAGTCACGAATTCTCACTAACAACCTCATGTTATAAGTATAGCCAAAATAAAACAATGAAACATACCTTCTGGTTCTATGATACACCATTTCTTATTTAATGTCTATAGTTTTTTCTTCACGTGAGAAATACAACAATGACGTCTTTGTCCATTCTCGGAATCACACTTATTCAGTTACTGACGATATCCTCTCAATGATGACCAGTGGAAATTTTGCGGCTTCAATCGGCGTAGAAAGAAGCAAAATGCTCCTTAATGAGATAAAAGTCAGAGGGGAAGAAGCTATTATGTACGCCTCTTTTCATACGTAGATACATTTTGATACATTGTCATTGAAAAGATCATCAACCTGCGTTAAATTGAATATTTAGTTAGAGTGGATTTGTAGACTTAATTGTAACTTACATTTCTTGATATATTGGTGTGGAAAGTCTGGTATTCGCTATTTACCAACAATTATGAAGAATTTGTTACGATCAAGGTTATTACACTGATATTTATGAAATTAAATATCCCCGTTGAGAATCAACGGGTACTTCTGCTAGTAATCTATAAAAAAAAGTTTATTTAGAATTGTATTCAAGAATTAATCATGTCAGGCATGTTTAACAATATTTACAAGAATGATAAAGTATACCCTCTTCTTGTTATTTACCGAAGCCTGCTGCAATTAATTCTATATTATAAAGAGTGAATGCATTAATTAGCTGAAATGATCATTCACTTGCTATATAAAAAGATCAATATTAAATATTTGTCTAATAATTACCATATTAGTAATAAACAATACCTATAATTATTAACTAATTTTCAAAATTTCGTTTTCATCAAAATTTTTAGGTAGATTTTTATAAAAAAATCAAAAATATTTCTCCAAAATTATAAATATTTTATGCACTAACAATTAGGAATTTAAATAAAATATCTTACATTTCAAAAGATCAATTTATATTAGATTTGGAGTTTTTTTTATTGATTTATTGAGCAGTGACCATACCTCAAAAAGTTTTTTCCCCTTCGCTTACGTAACGTTTTTTTGTACCGTAATCATTTCTAAATATGTGCATTTTTTCATAGTTTGCTAAGGTTTTTGGCATTTGTAAACAAAAATAAAGCAAAATATAAAAAATAAATTCAATTACATTAGAAGCGAGGAGTAGACCAGCCCCAAACCTCTACTTTCGGGGCGCAATAGTCCTAGTCTATGGACGCAATTTTTGTAGTCGAGGGACGTAAAAGTCTTATGAACGCAACTGTCCGGAATGCAGTTATCTTAAAGCCTCCTGTTCTCATTCTAATACATTCCGTCCTTCCTAAATCCCGGAAATCTTTACGAACAACCTAGATAAGCCAAATCCGCAATAGCATCATACTAAGTGATTCCATGCAATTGTTTACAGTGCTGATCGAGTAATTGGCGACGGCAGTGTGATTACACACAGAGCCCTTGAGAACGACGAGATGTTTGAGGTAAGGCTAGACAAAAAGATGCCCAAATGGGGACGGTCAATCAGCATTGGAGTAACCACTCATTCGCCATCAAGAGTCCGCTTTTTGGACCATTGGTACTGGAAAAAGTGAGTAGAGTCGTGTATGCAATCCTCTGAGATATATTTTTAATACCAAAAAATATAATTTGGAGGATTCAATCAATGAATATCGATAAATTAAATTAGGCTCTTAATCTGCTTTATGTAAAACCTTTACAGATCAGGTGTTTGGATATATTATTTACATGATATTTATGTAAATGGGAGAGATATCAGACCTTACTACGGAGTAAACCTTGAGAGATTACGGGTAAGAGATTTATGATTTAAGAGTTGAACATTTGTCCTGGATGTTATTAAAATAGAGGATAGAAATACTCACTATTTCTATACGAAGGTGCGTAAAAGTTCAAGCTGAGAACTCTAAAAAACTCTAATGTATCTGCCTAATAGCTCAAGAAGTATTTCATATAATTAATATATTATATCGTACTAACGTGTCACGAATTACTAACCGTGCATACGCCTTACGTCTTCAACTTAACAAGTTTTTCCCATTATTTTAATTAATTCATTTTTTTAACTCGTGTCATTGATGTTCGGTTAGGCCAAGTTTGTCGTTGAGACATATATTCTCATATAAATCCCTATTAGATCCCAATCTGAGTAATACTGAACGTTTATTTCCTCCTGACCTAAGATCGGTGATCGAGTTGGTGTGGTTAAGAGAGAAAACGGGACCCTTAATTTCTTTGTCAACGGTGTGGATCAAGGACCGACTCTGGTAAACGTCACAGGAACGGTGTACGGAATAATGGACTTACAAGGAATTGCTGTGCAAGCTACGATCTTACAACCAGAATTCGCCCAGCAGCCAAAGTACGAATGAGATAATATTAATTTTATTTTTCCACACATCTGTAAATCTTAGTTTCTTGAACTAGAGTACTATACCAAATGAAGAAAAAAATGAATTGATCAAATTATCAAAAATATATTCTCTTAAGAGCTTAAAATATCAACGTTGAAGTATGTACACTAACTTAAAGGACCTGTTATCTTTTAAGCTTCACATGGATATAATTTAATTCTACCTCATAGAATGTGTGCATTACAATTATTTCATTTGTTACATTACAGGCAAAAAAAAACGGAAAGCGAGGAAGAAAAGTCTAACCTACCAAGCACGCAGTTACAACCAAGTAGCGTTCTTGGAGAAGTCTAAAAACCATCAAATCTGTTTTTCATGGTTTAATGATTTAACTCCAAGTGAATGTTTTAATGGGATTGCATAGATCATGCTAAAATTTAATAAATGTAATATAAGATCGTGGATACGCTATACTTTTAGTGTAGTCACGAAGCTGCTCATTAAAATCACTCCTTCTGGATTTATCTATCCTTCTAACGATAAAAAATCATTGGTAATGAACGGGTTTAATAAGCATCTTAATTAATAAATTCAATCGTATAAGCCTTAATTTTGTGGAACTCCATTACAGGAAGCATGGTAAAATAACTCAACATTGTTCAACCAAAAATTCTTTAAAACAGTACATTCGTACATTTCAATTGCCATTCTAATATCATCTGGAGCATAAGAATGAATATGGTAGCATCGATTTTGAAATGATAATTGGGTGTTTCTTAAAAAGTTGGTAATCCGGGCCTTCCAAATATTTCCGAATACCGTTGACAATGAAGTGTGGCGTGCTAACATAAACACAGCGATGCGATCTTTAAGCTTCTAACCTAATTAATGTAATTTTATGCTTCAAAGTTTTGTTTTATATTACACTTCCACTCCCGAATAGTGAAAGGATCTTGATTACAAAGTAAGTCTACCATTCAGGTGTGTAAAAATAACCGCGTGACATCGATGCAACTCTCACTTCCCTCTCTCCACCTCAAACATCCACCCTCCCTTTTCAACACCCCTTCCTTTATTTATTTCCTTTCCCTGGCACCCTGATACCCATACGTGATGATTAAACCCTCGTTTTCCCCTGAAAGTCCTCGCAGCTGGGAAACGTCCAGTTTAGATCCTGACTCCGATAAACAGGCAAAAGGGAAATGAGAATCCGTGAGTTAAATTGATGAGAACGCCCCTGTGGCCAAAGGAGGAAGCTACGGAAAACAGATCAGTCAGTATTTCGCTCCCCAAGGAGCACTGTTGATTGTGGCGCCTGGCTCCTTGGAACTTTCTCAACATGTTTGTCTCTTAACTTACACGTTTAAAATTTACCTTTCTAATACATAAGTTTTACTTTCGGACACGTATTGGTCCTTAAATTGCCAAAAATACAGGGTTGAGGGCTACTCCCGAAGCCTAGCGCTCGCCTCTTAGGTTGATTAAATTAATCCTCCACCTGCGATAGTGCCATATATACGGCAATCGTTAGGTAATAAACGTTGAGCTACGAGGAAATTTGCGTATAAGTTTGGAAAATACCCATATCAAAATATCGACTAAGTAGGAGATGATAACTAAGTAAAATATGGTATATATTTAAAAATTTATTAACTTTTTTCGATCTGCTAGTACATTGTAATGTCTATAATGTTTAGAACCTTCATACAAAATACAATTTTGGTCAATTTGTAAAAGAATTTAAAAAATCGTAAAACAATTTTGAATTTTCGCGTCTATGGCGGGAGTTTGAATTTTTGAAAATTCAACCAAGTTTGGATTAATTCGATTTTAAAAGAGTAAAGGAAGTTTAAAATTGAATAAATAGTTAAATAAGTAAATACTAAGGTGAAAGTGATAATCTAGAATAAGATTTTAGGATTAAAATAGTAAATAAATTAATAATTAAAAATTAAAAATTTTGAATTAAAATCGAAAGCGAATGAGCGCGAGTTTTCAAAAACTGAGAAAGATAGTCATTCATAAAAGTGAAAGTGACTTTATGAAATCGTATAAATAAAAAATAATAAATAGAATAAATAATTTAAAAAATTAGAAAAATAAAAAGGGACCATGTTTCGAATTTTCCCTCCGAGAGAGGTAGTGTCCCGCCGTTAGCGCTACAAGGCAGGCGCTGGGAAGCTACGGAAAAAAGATCTCCATGCGCAGTGTCCTGTCCCGCTTCCGAATCATCCCCACGTACCGGAGAAGGATATCCGCCGTTTCATTTGCTATCAGACTACGCCAGCGCTCTCGGCGGCGAGAGTGGGTATTACTCCGCGGTCGGGATGCGTCTGAACTGAGGGAATGCAATTTTCAAATGAAAAGGAGTGGAAAAAGAACGAGAGAGGGAAGGGAAAAAACCTGGTCACAATGGGGATTAGCAATCGGCGGATGGAAAAGCTCGCTCGTTTGGCCTCGTGCAATATTTACAACTATCTCTCAATCCTTTTCAATTCCGGGAAATCTTCCGGAGCCAATCAGAGGAGAGCAAGTCCGGCAAAAGTGTGAATTTACGCCCGCCCGAGGCTAATTGACCATTCAACGCGGTAGCGATGGAGGAAAACTGCCGGAGTTCTGAAGATTTCATTTGGATAGCTGCAATCCACTTCACCGGAGAAATTCTCTCAAATGGAGGGCATTTTAGAACATGTTCTAAATTGCCGATAAATGCTTTTTTTATTTTCAATATTTTAGACCGTAAATTTCATCAAAGAAATACGCAGTGTTCTGCATTTGCGAGAGAAAAGATTCAAGAATTGACTTTTATTTTAAGGATAAATTTTAACATTTTTCTTACATGTAAGATATAAAGAAGCAACGAAAATATTTCATAAGAGGTTTTTAATTCATGAAAAATAGCTACTTTTTCGGTTGTGTGTGTGTCTTTGTTAATAGTAATGGTTGTGTGTCTTTGTTAATAGTAATGATTATTAAAATGGAAATAAATGGGGTATTCCTGGTTCCATTAGAGAAGTTATTATTATTATTATTAGCTTATATATAGTATTAATTAATTGCAATTAATGACAATGACCCATCCTATGCACACTTTGTGTTTGGATCAATAAATTTAATATTATTATTCATTGCTACTTATTAATTAGCTGCAATTTTAGCTTTGCGAAGCTCAAAATGCCTGAAAAAACTATAGAAATAAAGTTTAAAACACTTCTCTAACTCCTCTATTGAATATACCTGAAATAACACAATTGCTGGGGCTTCTTCTGAAAGTAACTGCCTTTGTAAAATTGTTTTGAATTTCAACTTGTAAATTTGAACTGAAGTATGTCGTAATCACCTCAATTATATATTTCAAGTGCTTATTACGAATACAGCTGATAAGCTGCATTTACTAGCGAATTAATGTGTGGTTGATCAACCCATTTTTCACATATATTGGTGTCGAGCAGTAAAGATTTTAATTTCTCTAAGGAAATTCAAATTATTAGAATAAATTGCTGTTACTTAATTAGCTGCCACCTTAAACGTGAAAGTTCCCATGAAGTTCCTCCTTAGATGACATTCACCTCGAAATGGCGAAGTAACAGTTTTTCTATTTCGCAAAAGAAGAAAGCTTGCGGATTGGGAGGAGATAAAAAAGCGATGACGCGAAGATAGCGAGAGTTTGAAGGGCGAAAGATGCTAGAAAAAAATATATTTTTTCCGAAGGAGATTGCTTCCCGAAAGAATTGCTCTTAATGAGGGGTCCCTCTTCATTCTCTCATTCATCTTTCGGGAGAAAGCTTCCTTAGCCCTTTCCGAATGTTTTCGCTCCCCAAATTTGCTCTTTTTCGGAAAGTTTCTCCCATTCCCCCGTCCGAATTTTCCGAGAGGAGCTCTTTCTCTATATCGCCGAGACACAAAGTGAATTTTTTTATGCGGGGTAAGCAAAGGCCGCGGTGATTAACTGTGGGGCTTTTCGACGCTTATAATTCGACTTAGGCTCCCGTTCCAATTCATGGGTTTTCGAATTCTTTCGGGAATATAAGCGAGACTCCGCAAGATGGGTTTTGAAGAAGGTCAGCCGTCTGACTCTGTTGAAGAAGAAGGAGGTTTCGAATATGTAAACGGACTGGATTTTTATAGAAAACCTGCTGAAGAGCCCGTCGATTCTCACCGTGGAAATGAAAACTGGAAAATACCACTGTAGCAGCCTTGATCGTAAAACATATTTAATTGATTACATATAGAGTTGGGCTTATTTTATGTATGCATAGTAATATTTTAATTTTTTAATTAATTTTTATATAAGCTAACGTCGCCAACAGTGCTTGCGACTAACCGCGGCGGTTTTGTACAATAAATAAATAAATATTGGAAGTTATAATTATATCGAAACAAATAAACTAAGGAAAGAAATATATAATTAGGTCAACAAAACCACCTTAACTCAATATTCAATTTCATATTTTTTGAATGAATAACCAATATCCTCTATTATGGGAACATTGGTTTAAGCAATATATAATTATGTTCGAAGTTCACAGTAGGATAAGCCGAACCACATATAAGGGGATATTTTCAGAGAGGTTCAATAGGATAAAGGAAGGGAAGATCAAACACAAATAACAGAAATAATACGAAACTATACGAAAAGTACAGGCGAATATTGTATGCAGAAATTAAATGTTTTCTGTAACTGACTGGTATACGAATACAGAAATGCATAACATAAATACAATCAAACAACGCAAAAGGCCCTGTTTTTTACTTTCTCCATATACGAAGTATAGAGAAAGTATTGTTTTCATGAAAAAATTCGACTTCAAGATTTCAACGGAAATACATGTTTTGGGGTCCCTAGAACACGTTTTAACCATTTTCGGAATGATGTCTGTGTGTATGTGTGTGTGTGTGTCTGTATGTGTGTGTGTGTTAGTGGGCGCTCTAACGTGAAAACTATTGGTCGTATCAATACCAAACTTCATATATAGTATTATGGTGAGTGCTGTCAGAGTTGATTAGGTTTTGAAGTAAATCGGTTAACCGGAAGTTGTGCTTC
The DNA here is from genome assembly GCA_947579665.1 of Sympetrum striolatum. Taxonomy (NCBI): domain Eukaryota; kingdom Metazoa; phylum Arthropoda; class Insecta; order Odonata; family Libellulidae; genus Sympetrum; species Sympetrum striolatum. The sequence continues at coordinate 17,779,432 of OX388348.1, read as the reverse complement.
ATTCATCAAAGCTCATTTCCGGTTTTGAATGTATCTCCATAAATATGATATATACGTGTGTTGTATATATTATGAAAGTTTTAGATAATATAATTTTCTATAACTTTTGTATTTAACATATTTTTGTATCACCGGTTGCTTAGGAGTTATTCGTGAAATACCGATAAACCGGAAGTAGCTGTTATGTACTTTGTGGGCGCTCTAACATGAAAACTATTTGCTGTATCAACACAAAATTTCATATATAGTACTTTGCTTTATTAGTTTAGAGTTGATTAGTTTTTAGAGTAAATCGGTTAACCGAAAGTCGAGTTTCATTCTTCAAAGCTCATTTCCGGTTTTCAAAATATCTCCATAAATATGATATTTAGGTATATACTATTACGAAGAAAGGTTTTAGAAAATATAATTTACTATAACTTTTGCTTGAAAGATATTTTTTATCACAGATTGTTTAGGAGTTATTCATGAAATACTGATAAACCGGAAGTTGCTGATTATGTACTTTGTGGGCGCTCTAGGCTCTATGGGCGAAAGGCCAATTTCATCGTTATTCATCGATCATGTCCCGAAAAACATTATCTATAATGTTTGTGACGTAAAAGATAATAATATATAAATTAATCACTAATCTTCCAAGTTTAGATGGAATATAGAGTTCGAAATTACTGTCGTGGATAAATATTTACATCTTATATATGGAGAAAGTCATGTGCTGGCCACATCAGATTTTTTAGGAAAGATATTGAGAAAAATTTTCAACAAGGCACAATGGGATAAAGTAAGCAAAATTTAAACACAAATAACAGAAATTAATTAATTTTTTATCTGAAAACCACAAATATTGTATGAAGAAATTAAGTTTATGATGTATCTGACTGGCGTACTGAAATACATAACGTAAACACAGTCAAATAACACAAAATGTCGTTTTTTAGGAAAGATACCTTTAATTATTTAATTAACGAACGGTAAGAAACGCGAAAACAGGGAGAGAATTTTTTCTTTAGTGTTATTACTTTCACAAGTGACAGAAAAAATTAATAGAGCGAAAAAGCAATGTTTGCTAAAGGATACAATGGTCGAATACTGAGAAACCTAGGGATGAAAAAGAACAGCGAAAAGGAAACAGAAGGTGGAAGCTGTGACCCCTGAATGTAAATTCTAAAATAATTGGATGGAAACACTCAAAGAGATTAAGGAATTATGTCGTAAGTCTCTCCTAGAAGGGGAAAGAGTGTCCATACTTTTTGTGATAGAAAAGGCAGAGGTTTACTCCGGAAAATATTTGGACCTCCTTGGAAGAGCCTGCAGAAGCGAAGAATATCAAAAATAACACTGGATTATAACGATTAACAAAAAAGTTTTAAAAATATTACAAATATATTTTTAAGAGCCTAAATGATATGCTTTTTGGTGATAAAATATAAACTTTTGGAATTTCAGTAGGATGAGCACAGTATTTGATGGTAGTTAGCGGCATAGTTAGTTAAATTAGCTGCAAAATCAGGCACAATATATAGGATAGTCATAACAACTATTACACATTCCTCAGTTAATAGAATTGTTACTCGAAATTGAATATTATACTCACCAGTATGCATATTTTTTCTCGAAATTTTAAACTAGTTCTTATTCAATCGATGCGCGCAGTATCGCTGTTATGGTTAAATTAATTGGAATAACGGGCTGAGAAGTGACGTCAATTACATTAATGCACAATATTTAAGAACATAAGTATTTGTGATCATAATGAATTAGAACCTAATATTGGATTTGAGTTCTTGAGTGGTCAACTTGTAGGAAAGTTACACTTGCCTGTGAGTGGAGTAAACAATGGAATACAATACATTGTTTTCTGGTACGAATCATTAATCGCTTCAATAATTTAAAATACGGATACGAATTTTTTATTTAAAGGGTAAATTTTTAAAAGGTCATACCTTGGTTCGTGCTTTTATAAGCCTTGGATGACATAAAGTTGAGTTAAAATAATTGAGAATTGAATATTTTCCCGGTTATTATTCACCACGTGCCAGCAGGAAAAAATCTTTTCACTAAGATTTCAGCCTCATTTATATCTTAAGAGATTCTACGTTCATATCCTTCTCCATTTCAATTAGCTATTCGGAAATGCATTTCTACTAACCCCAATAGAGAAGCGCGCTCTCTGTACATTCAACCGAAATTGGAGGCAATGAAAAACAAATGCGCCCTTAGCTCAGACAGATCCGTGGCCTTTTCCTGTTCATTGATTCGGGATTAAGAAAAAACCCGTTTTTTCCGCGTTGCTGCTATTTACTTTTCACTTCCCTCGCAACGGAAAAGGAAGATGTATTGACCACTTGACCTTTTTCCGGATACAGCGTTCGCTTCGGATATTTTTTCATCTCGAAACCGTTGCATCGGAAAGGGCACACGCATGTGCGGGTATCGGCGAGGGGAAAGAGAGGCCTTTATGCGGTCTGTCCCTTCGCTCTTCTCTCCAAGAGCCTATGGTTTTAATGGAGAGCAGCGACATGAGCTCGCCTAAGGGCTATCAGACAGAGAATTCTGATTTTCCAAAGAATGGGGAGCGTGGGATGGATTCAGAAATGAAATCCATGAATTCGGTAATAAGGGATTGAAGAAATATTTGGTCGTGCAGCCGGAGCTTCAGTTGATGGAAATAGCTGATTGATTTGTTTCCAATTAGACAAGGCAGTTAAAATGTTTTCCATATTCCAGTAATAGAAATAAATATTCATGAAGTACATTACGTGGCTGTTATACCTCTTGGTAGGTTCACTTGCTCTAATTATTCTTACTCAACACCATTTCTTTCGTTTCATGGTAGCTTTCCCCAACTGTTATATCATCTAAAATTTTCTTTCTTCCCTTTCTTGCATTTCTGGAGTATGTACTTTTTAGATTGTGGTTGAGTATAATTTATAATCAAGAAGTATTAATGATAGACAAAATAGGGACTATTATGGAATTGAAGTTTTACATAGCACAGGAAAGCGTGGAAAAGGACGTGGCTAGGTAGTTTAGTTGATAGGAACTCCTGCCCGGAAAGTGGGTTGACCTGGGTTTGAGTCCCAGCAAAGTCACTATTTTTCACTTCTTGTATAACTTCTTGATTATATTTTTAAACAGGACAGACTCTGGTCGCACTTCGTTGCACTCACTAACAATAAACCACCATAAGAAATTGCGGAGAAGTGACATTTTATTATGAATCTGTTTTATATTTCGAAATTTATTATATACATGTATATTATAAATTTACAGTGAGTTTTTGATGCCCGCCATTACTTCACTATCCCAATATAATTTCTGTTTTACTATACCTCGTGATTTACGTCCGTATTATTGAATATTTTCATCTAAAGGTACTTTGGTGATTTTCAGCGTTTGCTGTTTGCTGTTTTCGTCCGTACAATATATTTTGTTCGAATCAATTTATTGTAACAAAAATGAATAGTAATATTCAGAAACTAGTACAATTCCACATTATTAGTATACAATTATCTGAATATTATTGTAAAAATGTTTTATTACAATAAATTATATGAATAATGGAAATCTACCAAGTATCATTGAAGCAGTTTAATATTATTATATTTAACTGCATATTAAAGATTAATGAATTAATTAAATTTTTAAATTCAATTATCTCAGGTCGTACTTCGTGGAACAAGATTTTAGCAATAGCAAGAGAAAACGTCAGATTTAAATAGGAACTAAACTTTAGTGTAGAAATTTACTGAGTGTTTATCTTGCTATGGTAATTTTATTTTTTATTACTAATATTGATTATTTTTTCTCTCTCGCCACTAAGTGACGGCATTTTTACAATGGGAACGGACTGATGTTATGTTTCCATCGCGGCGATACTATTTTCTCATATTATTATTACTTTCGAATTCATCCATATAATTAAACCATAAAATGCAGATGCCGACTTGTTCTCGCAGGAGCCATGAGAACTTCTTGAACGGAGAAGTGCTCAAAACAAGACTGCATCACCTTTATATGCAAAATGTCCGGGGGGTTCTTCCGTGAACGAGAAGAAAGTTGCGTTAAAAATAAATGCCGGGGAAGGAAGAAGTCGGTGGACGGGCGACGGGAATTTTCACACCCGGGGAAAAGAGATGCGCGAAGGCGGAGAAAGCGAGAGTATATTTTTTCGAGTGGTCGAAATTTTAATTAATAATGAGGATGGAGATTACAATGACGGTGGGCGGAATGATGCCCCCTCCCTCAAAGCTATGGGGCGGAAAGAGAGCAGGGCACGTATAAAAAGGAGTTATTTTTGCCTGGGATGGGGAAAGAGGCGTTGAAATATTGAATGGCGGGACGGGTGTTCCTTTCTCCGCTAGACCCTACTCTTTTTTTACCGAGCGGCGAATTTTCCCCGCCGAAGTTTCGACTTTGCGGATCCACGCCAAGGACGTTTGGACAGGGAAGAGGACTTTGTGGAAAATTCCGTAACGTAAGACTCCTGCGGTAATTTCATCGCGTTGAAAACTGGGAGTGAACTGATGTCCAAAACCGAATGAATCGGTTATTTTTACCGGGTAAAATCGGAAACCGAAACGAAAGATGAAAATTCGATACGCTGGACCGAAACAGGTGGCCGTTATATATTTTTATTCGATTTTGAAAATTTCAGAAAAAAAAGGAAGCAAGATGGAATGAACAGAATGAAGATTATGAGCAATAGAGATCTGATAACACTCGTTATTGAGGAATAAAAATACCATGAAACACGAAACAAATTCCTAAGTAGAAGGAACCATGAAAAACGAACAGATAGCTGAATTGGCCACACAAATTAATTATCATTCTTTATACATATTAAGTTACAGATAGGTGACAAAGCAAGTAGCAGTATTTGAAATTATACAACACTTATGGTCTGCGATTACAATGTTATAAATAGGGAATAAAAAGAACTAACTAAATATCAAGTAATAATACAATTTAAATGGTAGATACCTAAATATAAACAAAATTGTTGTGAATTTTCCAAACCATTCATTATTTAATTATTTATCATTATACTAGCATACACTTCTGTTACCAAAACATGAAAGTAAATTATTTGCTACAGTCAAATGGATTCTATCTCTTTATATGTATACCAAAGCGATTACCCAATTATTTTTTTCCTGGATATTCTTTCGTTTGAAGGTAAGGGAATTAACACATCTTTTAGGTATATATCGCAATCTAATACGGACTTATTTAAAATGAATATTTCCATACATTTTTCATTTAATTTATCAACTGATTTCTGTTGAAGTCAGTATTGGGAAGAATGTTGGAATGGAAAATGTATAGAAGACCTAGGTTGAATTATTATTATTATTAAGGTCTTTATTAAAGGCGAGATTGAGACTGAAAAGTCTCTTCTTCCATGTAACCTTTCGTCAATGGTATTATATACATGAATAATTGTGTATGTGTGCATAGAAATAGAGAGGAAAACTTTAGGAGTGGAAGTAAAAAAAAAACCGAAGGTGATATCATAGGAAAAAATATCCACAGCAGGATTTTGAAATTATGTGAGGTAGGTAATGATTAGAGTTAGATTGAAAACTATGAGAAAATTTGGGAGTTGTCTGGGGACGGCCACGAGAACTTGCAACACTCAAATTGTAATCCCCATGATGATATGAAAAATATCGAGAAAAAGATTGGTTTGAAGTTAATTACTTTATGAGCACAAGTCTTAGATTTGATATTGAGATGAAAAAAAAGGGTTTAAACTTAAGAAAGAAAATAAAGTGGTGTTATTAGGTGGGATTAACAAGGAATGAATTCCTGACGATCCGTATGGAAGGGATTATGAAGGGATGCATTTAAGAGGGAAAGGTAGAGATTCTTGAGCAGTATAGTAGGTAAAGCCAGTTATCAGATTGGGTAAGGAAGTCAATGAATGAAGAGCCATAGGATATAACCAATCGAGGAATTCTCTATGATGAGACAAAATGTAATGATAACTTGTGATTCCAAATCAAATATGTAATAAATATCACTGAGCGGAGTCGGAAAAATTTTAAATGTTTTTTTCTTATTCGTTCGGCAATAAAAAGTGAGATTTCGGGAATTCTACCCTCTCACATTTTAGCTGAGGCAGGATGCAGAGGCAATGAATTATAAGGACCCATTAAGTTTTACAATCGAAAAATCATTAACTTCCTCGGGGACTAAAACATAAAAACGAATTTTCATCTAGATTAATTTAATGTGATTCTAAATAATTTTCGTCGTCATTTCGCAAGAGGTCCTCTCCGAGTTTAATTAAGGGTGAGATAAGCGTCTTCTCTTTTGTAGTCTTGAAACTATTTCTTTGCCAATTAAAAAAATTCGAAAGTGGATGAATAAATGAGGATAATATTATGAAATGTATCTTATCCTTTCATTAGTAGAGTATAAAATGCAGGAAAAATCATAATTTTGAGATTTGTTTCAGCATAAATTAGTTTTTAATAATGTTTATGCTATTTACTCTTCATATTCGATTGATTAAGCATGTGATACTATAGTGAAACATTAATTTCACAATTTCATCGTTAATGACGAAGACGAGTAAATTTTTAAAAGAAGCAGTTATTCATCATCAGCTTAAAATAATTCTGCTCCGTGTAGCATTTTCTCACTACTTTATTTACCTATATTATTTATCTATTTAAGCTGTAAAATATTTATACCATTTTATTAAATCATGATTTTCCGTCTAGAAATGGATCGTCAAAATTGTTTTATAGCATTGAAACGGATCGAGTCGATTATTGGGGTCATTGTGTTCCAATTACTAGAGAGTTTCTCACTCGATAAATTCAGTTTCTGTGAAATTAGCCAATCAGAATAAAGTAAAGACTTTTTTCTTTAACATACTATTTAGACCTCTAAACTCATTATGGATAAATTATACAACGAATGTCCTAGATTTTCTTACACTAAAATAACATTTGTTTTATAAATCTCTCACAAATTTTTTGCTATAGCACTTGTGTAGTGAAATATCACACCGAACTCTTGACATACTGAGAAATACTGTTACATACTTTACTTACGTACATGACTTTTGGCATATACCATAATGTCTGCTGATAGGGTACACCGAGGCTAAACGGATCACTCCGCCGTTTAATTCTCATTGCATAAAAATATTGGGAATATATTTCTCTAAACTCGTTTAAATTACATGCCAACTCTTCATAAAAAGAATGAGGAAGGTTACATATGTATTGCTGTGAAAACTTTCACAAAAATTGCAATTAACCATCAACCGTCCATGGTGCTGATGGTGCGTATACGTAAAAACGGAATATATATAAGTATATAATTTGAGTAAGTGATGAAAACGAACGAATTTAAGTTATTTATTGATAAAAAGTCATTATATTTTAATTGACATCCCTATCTAGGTCACAAACTGTACGGATAAAGTGACTATTAAACATCTCCTTTTCGCTGCAATTCTCATGACGCCATTCTTCGCATTTGAAGCATTTATTCTTTCTCTTAATAGCCCCTCTGTTTTAGACAGATGACAATGTCGTTTGTGGAATCCATAGAACCAATCTTGGCCAACCATCTTTGCTTCTTGGTTAAAAGTTAGCTATTCCCATGCGTTCACAATAATTAATGGCATTTTCTTTACATTTTTTGGTGTCGGCCTAAATCCTTGTTTTGACAGATGTAATATTCTAACTACTAATCTTTTTTTCAGATTCGGGATCCATTACAGTTTTAGCCCCCATGACTTGGAATACACCAGTAGGAGAAGAAACTCTTATTTGAAGCGATGTGTAAGGCAGTGTACGGCAGCTTGGAGCAGAGTTATAGCTTTAGATTTTATTTTCTGCACAACCTCTTCCATGGCTATTTCTAACCACATATGCCGGGAATAAGAATAATTAATAAATTTTAAAGATAAAAACATAAGTAACATTCAAGGTTATGATCCGTTTATCCCCATTTTGCGTGATCCGTTTAGCACCGGATAGCGAAAGTCAATTACAAAAATCTTAAAAAATAACTCAATACCTAATGATTGGACGCTAATTAGTATATCATTGTTCAACAGCTACTAATTCATTATATTGCAAAAAAATTAGAAATATAACGTACCCTGAGCAAAAAACTCCTTTGATGTTGTTCACAAAAGTTAAATTGACGGAAAAAACCCGTATACACGGTTCGGCGACTCTACCCAGAATGGCTGACGTGAGCGCAAGACTTCCAGCCACTTGTTTATGTAGTTCATATACGCACCTATAGATGTCTTTCTCAAAATTAAACCCAGAAATACCGCAGATATGTATTCTTGGATTGGAGAAGCGACATAGCAAGATCCGTTCAGCCCCATAATCCGTTTAGGCCCGGTCTACCCTACATTAATGTCTTATTACCAAGATATTAATTCTTCCATTCTTTACTTCAAATTTGTGCATATACATTAGAAAACTCATCACGAGAACAGTTTAGGACTAAAAAAAACTCCATTAACAACTCCAGTTAGACTTCCAGGCATAAACCACCTGCTAACTACTTTTGCGTGCAACTCATCCCGTTTCCTTCCAGAGGAGGAACCTCTGCATTATGTACCAAGTGGTCTAGTTTACGGCAAACTTTATACTGCCGCTTCCGCGACGCTCCTACGGTTGCATCGGACGCTTGAAGCGGAGCCGTAAGAATTGGCGCGCGGTCTCGCCAAGTTTCGCGCGCCTCGTTATTCTAGCTCGGTGCAGGCAAATTGCGGCTCGGAGAAGAAATTTAATATCGTACGTCTCTCTTACGTCGCAATCACCTTCAAGTTGAGCGGCGGTGGTGCAAACAGGCAGCGGAACGGTTTACCCCCCTTTCCAAATGGAACGAGGGTGACAGAGTAACGAACCTCGTAAACAAGATCTAACGAATTTGGGGAACGAGTTCCGAAATTGCGGAACGCACTGCCTTACCACGCGACTTTAAAGCCGTCGTGCCGAAATGCTATGGACCGCTAGGTTCTCACAAGAGATGTTAAGCTTGCGATTACTCAGTGAAGGATACTCGCGTAAAACTCGTTTATTTTCTTGTGGAATAGGAGCTTAGCAATCAAAAGCGTTGTTTAGCAATGCAACGAGTGTTTGGGACCGATGCAATGGGTGTTTAAGAGCCATGTAATGAATGTTTGGAACCCTTGAAATGGGTGTTTGGGATCCATGCAATGAGGGCTTGGGACCTATGCAATGAGTGTTCTGGAACCATATAACGAATGTTTTGGATCTTTTCATTGAGTGTTTTAGAACCATGCAATGAGTGATTGGGACCCGTATAATAAGGTCCTTATCAATAGGTTCGTGGCAGGCAAAGAAAGGTGGCTAGATTAGCAATCGGAAAGTATAACAATGATGATTGCGACACAAAAAAATATTAGATAGGATAGTAATCGATGTGGTAAATCTTCATATTGGTGGGAGTATTTAATGGCTGAAACTCTAAAGAAGGCTGAACTGAATTAAGTGATACTACGCCGTGCATCTTAAAACCTAATGATAAGCCAAGGTAAAAAAATATGAGAAGATCTTCGGAAGGTTTTGGGGGGTTTTCCTTCCGGCTAGGGTGAATAACAGACAGATTATGTAATTTCCTCCCCCACGATATGAATATCACCATGCCTGGTGCCTATTTGCGGTTTAAGAATAAATAAATCAATATGACTGTGACTCGAACCCAGGACTACCACTTTTCGGATAAGAATCTTTACTTTAAGATTTCATTACTTCGTTTTCATTGGTATATTATTTTCATTGCCATTTTCCGTGATTTTTAGCATTATAAATAATTTATACAGTTGCAATCTGGACTAGGTGGCAAAGAGAAGCCTCTTGGCTAATCATAACGTACAGAGATAGCAATGAATGCCTATCGGAGATATGAAACCGAATAAAATTTGATGACCATATTAGAAATGAATAAAAGTCTTTGCAATTAGTACCATTGATGCAAAATAATTATTGAAATAGTGTAATTTTAAAATAATCTACGTATGGAAGGTTACTGGAGGTAAGAATGAAGACAATGACTTGAGAGGATGAAGGAAAAACAAGAATTACGAAATAAAGCCAAGGGATATAAGAAGTAAGAGAAAAAGAAAGAAGAAAATCTTTACAAAGTTATGAGGAGAACAAAAATTTTCAGATTTTCAGCGACATGAATAGTGATAATGCTTATAAATATACATAAAATAATAATAAACGTAGATAATTTAAAGTGTAATACCCTGCAAGTGAAATCAAATTTATGCAAATAATGAACCAAATACTTGCCGTCAGTCCTACCGGAGCAGCAATAAGTTACGACCAAACTGTAAGGGCACGTATTGACAATCTTGGAGACCTCTGATTTACACCAAACAAAGTCCTGTTTGCTCAGCAACAGTAAACAAAGTCTATGGGAAAGATAAAGGTGGAACAGAGGTGGGGAGAGCTACGAAATCGCGAGGCAGCCCTTCAACGAGCATTCATGCCCAGGCCTCACTTGTATAGCGTGCTGTAAATTCGAAAATCTATAGAATCGCTCTATACGGTCTTGACAGACAATCCATCTATATAATGCAAAAACGTATTTGACTCCCTTATTTACTTATAAGTATTTATTTTTATATTAAGTCTTTTAAATTGACCAAGAATTAATTAGTTATGCCAGTCAATTTACTCTTTTGGTATGGACGGAAAGCTAGCTTTTTTTCCACAAAAATATGTTTCGTGAGATGGATATTTTCCAAGAGTTTCCACTCCATATCTAAGTTTTTAATAAAAAATATGATCTTTAATCGTTGTAATTTAATTTTAAATGTGTAATGCTTATTAAAAATTCACAGTTTCGTCCAGATGTTCTGTTTTTGATAATCTATTTAATTCGATAACTTCAATTATTAGACAAATACTGGAAAATTTAAGTAACATATCGGCATATATTTTTGAATTTATCATTATATTTATTGTTTATTTTTTAATTAAGTTCCTCATAAATTAATTTGCTCATCTTGGATATATTTTTGGAAGGAATCAATATATACCAGTGCAACTCTAGACTCTTTCATAATCAATAACGAGCTTTAATTTTATCGAGATCTCAATTGGAGTTCTATTGGAATTTCTTTCCAATGTTGAAGATATCTGTAGTTAGGTGCACAGAACACTCATATTGAATCAAGGTGATGGAATTGTTACGTACGGCGTAATCTCCTGGGTCACAAGTATGTTTTGCTACTAATTGTAATAGTTAGCAAGAGGGATATCCATTACCAATTAGGATCCTTTTCAACGGAATGCCTATCATAAGATATGCTTATGTGCAATAAAGGTACCTACTTACTGCCTTCTGCTTAATTTCTCGATAACATATTCCCATAATCATACCATCCAATATCTTTACCCTAACTACAACTCTCTCTTTCTCTTGCATTCTACCTTTAATTGCCTCCTTCAAACGTCTATTTTCTCTTACTTTTTGACTCACGTATTTCCTCTGCTTTACCAAGCTAGCTGAGCACTCACCAAATTATAATAATACAAAGAGTTTCAATTTCTCATTGTGTTTTATAACCAAGCCATTTAATCAGCAGGTATAAATTGAGCTAATAAGTGAGAGACTACTGAACATAGATGAAATGAAAAATGGAGGGAAAGAAAAAAAAGTTCGGGGGAAGGGAACGAATTAATAGGGAAATGGGGAAATAAAACCCGGAAAAATGGTAGGGCGAAAACGGTGACTGAAGACAAGTCTGCTGTAATCAGTCCCTAATGGAAAACAAACAAGGTTCGGATGGGAACGGGAAGACGGAAGCGAAGAGAAGGACAAAGAGAAGCGGCGGGGAAGGAAAAGGAGAGAGAAACGGCGTGCACAAAGAGAGAGAGGGAAAGAAAAGTTTATACTCTGATGGAGGGAAGGAGGAACTGCGAGTTTTGTTTGGGGAAAACGTTTGTCGTCAGGTAGCGGCTTAAATAACGTTGGCGATTAGCTTTGAAATTCTCCGGGAAAGGGTATACGAGTGACCTTTCAAATTCATTTCCCGGAGAAAGAAGAGTGGCAGACGGTATCCAACGAAATTCGGGAGTTGTTAATCGAATAAAGTCCGTCCTTTCCGCGTAAGGAGGTCCCACGTATGAAATTAACTTTTCCGGCAATAAGGACGGCCCGGGGATGAGCATTTTAATTTACGTGGGAATTATCGTTTATGAGATTTTCATTCGGAGCTTTTACTGCGATATACCTCACGCTCCGAATTCAATACGCTAATCCCGAAGTGAGTTACGCCGTCAAAGCATTCGTTAATTTCGCTAAGTAGAATATAAGCAACGAATGGGAATCGTTTTTGAGGATGAATTTTGCATGAAATATTAATATTCATGTGATATTTATTTCGAGGGATTCAACTTTATGAGCGAAGGAAAAACTCAATACAAAGAAGCAGAAAGAAATAATCTTTCACAAAATAGGGTTGAACGAATACGAAGGAAATTTTTTAAAGGAAACATTCAAGGACTGGATTATTTCTTTTATCTAATTAGAGACCAGGTGAATAAGTTAAATCAATGAACTGAAACCACCCTTCTTTCCAATATTTTGTAATTCTCAAGTGATGTATCTGGGATAAATATTCTTCATTATCTCCATACATACGATCGTATCATATACTTGAAATCAGCAATAGATAACTAACTTCCAGCTTACTTACGTCTTTATACTTGGCAAATCTCGAAGATTATTTTTATATTTCTTTGCTATTGGTACAGCAGGGATAGCCAATATTTTATAGCCCCTGCTGCGATTATTTTACCATTTGAGATGGACCATACTACGATACATATAGTTTTGTATTTAAAAGATATTAAATCCAGCAACATATTGAAACAATTAATGACTTATGCACTCTTTACCAATATTCTTCAAATTCAGCGTTAAAAGTTTCATATTTTAGCATCAATATATTCATATTTAAACATATGACAAGAAATATTTTCAAAAATAAAAATCCTTGAAAGTTGTTTGCCAAAAATAAAATGCCTTGGAAGCCTTAAGCTTTGAATTACATTAAAAAAGATAAGAGTTTTTTCATAATGTTATTCAATGCACGAATACTGTACTACATGTTAAAAAGTAATTAGCGTATGACAGATTTTTAATGAAATACTCATTTAAGGCTTTACTTATTTATGCCTGAAAATTACGGCCATAACTATTATAATTACTTCAGTTTTATTCTATTTGCTTTCATCAAAGAGACTCACGTACCATGTATAAATTCAAGTTTTATTTGAAATTGAAGTATAATCTATTTTGAAAAAAGTCTGACAGGCCGAGAAACTTTTTTCAAGTCCGTTTTTCCTTGGGATTTTTCCTGGGTGCACGCCCTTATGTAAAAAGTACATACCTTTGATCCTTTCCTTATAATCTGTTTTCAGATTAATTGATGATTGCAGTTAGTGGTAATATTTCGAATTTCATTTCATCCCAATTAAATTACGGAGGAGCATTATATTCACGAGAAAAAATTAATAGCCAGGGTGTTTGTATGGGGACTCGCAAGTTTGTGGTGTAATCAAATTAGACGAGTATAAATATAAGCATAGCCTTTTTTTGAAGTGTTGTGCACAAATAAAAGATCCTGAACTACGTTGGGAGTACGTTATTCCTTGTAAAATTAGATCCAAGATGAGCAAATATTTTTTTTTCAAGAACTCCTTCGAATTACAAATGTTGTTAATCGTTGATCAATGTTGATTGGAGTGTTTAAACTTAGCACTTATAACTTAGCGACTTAAAAACTTTAAAGATACTCAAGAATGAGCTAAATCTCTTGAGTATCGAGGAACTATTTTACACCAATTATGCTCTCTATGGAGTTAATGCTACTTAACTACCGAATTAATTATAGTGTATATTCTTTTCGAAATTGTCACAGAACTATGTCTTTCAACGTTTTGAATTTTAGATTAAATCGAAATCGATTTCTGGACGAAGAGTTTATTTATGATGAGGGACATAAAAATCTTGAATTTTAAATGCCGTTCACCTTGATTACGTAGCTACCTGTTAGATGAAGTAAAGGTCTATTAGGTAATTATTAAAACGAGATTTAGACTGAAAAGTATCTTCTTCCATCTAAACTTTCATCAATGATATTGTAATAATATGCAGATGGATATAGATAAAGAGGTAAACTTTAGAAGGAGTGTATGTAAAAAATCCTAAGGTAATATATATTTGGAAAAACGTTCTGCTGTAGGGAAACACTTGCAAAGAAGAGATGAGTCAGAAACCTGCCCAAACTGCGTTAAGGGAGAGGTAAGTTAGCATGAAACGAAAGGAGAGATATTTAATAGGGTATATTGATGCATGTGGACCTACCAAACTTTAAAAAACTAATGTATGAATGTTTATGACAAATGATATGGTTTGTTGTAGGCTAAGATATGATAAGTTGTAGGCTAATCGCAAACTCATAGCTTTCTCTTAAATCCCAACCACACAGTATCCTTCTGACATTTCGTAATTTTAACAAATTTCGCAACTCTATTATACCACGTTGTTGCCAACATCAGAGGCCTTTTGACGGTGCTCCAAACGCCACTCCGAGAGCGATCCTAGAGATGAAAGTAGGCTCCAAGCAAAAAAAAAAAACGCCACCTTTCGACAAATTTAATTTCACAAGTTCCCCATCCTTCTTTCGCGAACCGCAGCCCATCTTTGATCCTCGCAATACGCGCATAAACCTTTCGCTATGATGGGAGCGACCATCTCGGCGGTGTGCACCAAGGCTCCGTTCTTGCACCGTTCGTGTTCTCAAAAAGCCCCTCGCGGACCACTATCTCCAGTCCCTTAAAGATGCGAATGCGGAACCGTGGGGATGAAGTGCGCTCGAGAGATACACGGCTTTCTTTTTTGTTAGTTCCCCGTGGAAAAGCGTCGCAGAATGGCTTTGATGGGAGCATTGAAATCGGAATGAATGAACACCACACACGCCATGAGAGATGGAAGGGCACTTCCATCAAAATGACGTACCCTCGGGCGATCATCTAAAAAGCATCCAGGTGCTGCAGACTCTAGCGCGGAGTGGGGGAGGCCTCGCGAGTGGTAAAGTGGGGAGCAGGAAATGGGTAAGTATCCCCTTTCTCCTAATGCACCATATTCCAATATCGATCAAGCAAGGTGGGTTGCCCCGTCCCACGTTTTTCCATGCTGGTTTTTCTGACCTTTAACAATGTGAAGCTCGGGGATTCTTCTGCAAAGTACGCTCATCGAGACCATACAATGGAAAAAACAAGAGCAACGAGCTTCATCGGCTTAAAAATCGATGGGAATGTAAAATTAATAAAACAAAAAGTATAATTTAGCATCTGAAATTATCACATTGAGTGAAGGTTTTTATGTAGTGGTAATCCATAAATAAAGGAAAGAATAATTTTAATGTATACTTTAAGTCATAGTGAAAAAAACGTAAGCTAGATTTGGGAGACATTCACCATCAGGCGAGGAGTGATGAATGATTCAAAATATTATATTTATTTATTTATTCAATCAGATGTAATCTTTTGTGAAAAAAATGTCACAGCACCAATAAAACAGCAGAATTTAAAAAATACAATAAACAATAGGATTTTATAAGTATAAAATATCACAAATATGGAAATTTATATCACAAATTATTCGACTTTAAGCATAAATATCACCAAAATCATTATAAATAATAAAATTTACGTATAGGATCTTACAAATAATAAACATAAACAGAATTTGCGAGTAATAATTAAAGAATAATTATTAGAAGCTTTTATGAAAATAATAGAAACAGAATGCCAAATAAATTTTAACATATATGATATAAAATATAAAAAATACATTTGAATGATATAATAAAATATTTTATGTATGATTTACAGTGAGTGATGAATAATTCTTCTTAAAATTATGTTTAGTATTCAATGGGGCTTAAATTTTTAATTTAATGTAAACTACTGTGGAATATGTTTATATTTTTAAGGTGAGTATTTTCTAATCGATATAGTATATTGAGAGGTGCATTATAAGAGTAATTAGTTTTCAAAACAGGTATGACGAATAGGTCTTGACCTCTAGTAGCATGGGATGGCACACGGAGTTATGTTCTAAAATTGATGGACAGTCAATTTAATTGTGGAGTAGGTTGTGCAAAACTTTTAAGTCAGATAATATATGGCGATGATGAAGAGGAAAAAGTCTAAGCTCTTGTTGTACAACTTCATTTGATATATTTTGTACATCATTACACTGCTTATAGTTAATAATTCTAAGAAATTTATGTTGTACTCATTCCATTAATTTAGAATGTTAAGTATAATATGGGGACCAGATTATGGATGCGTATTCAAGGATAGGTCTCACAACAGTACAGTACAATACTTTTAAGGCTATTATGTTATTCATACTTTTAGTATGCCTGGTAATGAATCCTAACATCTTCAAGGCTTCATTGCTAACAAAGTGAAAATGTACATTTAAATTGAGGGATGAATCTAGTAGCACACGAGGATCTTGGATTTTTAATTCCCTAGCAAGTATGTTACCACTGATGCTGTATGGGTAATTTTTTGGCTTATTTGATTTTGTAAAGGATACAACTTTGAGTTTATTTGTATTTAAGAACATGAGATTATTTGAACACCATGTCTGTGATTCTATTAATCTATTTTGCAAGGCAACAAAGTCCATTCCACTATTGATTTTTTTAAAGATTTTTAAATCATCAGCAAAGAGAAGTACATTAACATTTGTAAGATTGAAAGTTAAGTCATTTAAAAATATGTTGAATATAAGTAGGCCAAGGTGAGATCCTTGTGGAACCTCTGATGTGGAGTGAAAAGGGAGAGAAATATTTTTTTTTACTTTTACTGCTTGTTCCCTGCCAGTTAAATAACTTGATAGCCAATCTAGAAAGTTTCCTCTGATTCCCATGAATTGTAGTTTCTTGGCCAGTAAGCAGTGGATAACCTTATCGAATGCCTTTTTAAAGTCAGTATAGACTGAGTCAAACAGATTATTATTTTTAAATGACTTGTAATTCTGTTAAATGAAGACCATTAAGTTGGTGGCAGTAGATTTTCCTCGACATTAACCATACTGTTGTGAACAAATAATACTATTCAGTTGTGGTAATATTAAGTATAAAACAAGTTTTTCAAATAACTTGGCTAAAGAGGACTTTATGACAAATTTAGTATATATAGTACAAAATTCGTGAATACATGGATAGATGGAAAAAAGATAGTTTCACTCCAATGGTTGAAGAATTTGGTTGGGAAAATTAGAATATAGGCGTCAAATAAAAATGTTAGGAAATAAAAAACTTTAGCTGGAAAGCTTTCATTGAAATAATTAAAAAATAAAATCAGGGAACCGGATTATCTCGGGTGAAACGACCACAATCATAACGTCGCATCTCTTAAACATAGAACAGATGTTTCTAGGTGTTCATTTCTTAATCGGGGAATAGTAGAATGGAACAATTTATTTGGAGAAGTTTTAGAACCTTTTCCCCTTTCTTATAATGTATTCGTGAATAAAATTGAAAGGATTTCGTGATTTTGTCGTTTTGTTGTTGTGATATTTTAAATATTGTAATATTGCAGTAATATTTTAAATATTATAATTTTAAAATATTGTATGTTATTAATAAATAAAAAATAGTAATATTATGACTCTTGAGTGCTTCACTATCTTGATGAATGGGACCTTTTTCGTGTTTCCTTTTATACAAGATAGAAAATATGCATCTTTCGAATTTCGTCTTAGTATTAGTATATGAAAGATAATGAGGCTGAGTAATGAAAATCGTTTGGTAAATTTGAAAACTATGAAAAGTGTTTTTAATAGCAAGTTTGTACTGTACATATTTGGACTTGTTTCGGTTCTCATCCATCGGAAAAAAACGATGGCAAACTCACTCCATATCCTAGTTAGTGGCCCAAAAGTTTTTTGTTAGTAAAAGAGGAAGAAGGGGTAATACAGTCTCCAAAATGCAAGCAGATGGCTATTACTATTATTATAATAAAATGCCGTTATAGACAACTAACGAACATTAGTACTTTATTCTAAATATTTGATAATTCGTGAAGGATTAGTTTCACAAAACAGCGATTTATGCAAAAGAAATGAAATACATTTATTTGCAGGTAGAATCGGGTAAAAAAGCACAAATGTAATTAATTTCAAATTACCTATTGCTATTTCCATAACTATGATCTTTTTCTCAGTGGAGTATTTATTTATCTATTATTATTAATGTAAGTAGTCACTTCATGCCGATGGTCTGGGTAATCTAACAAGCATATTTTGGCTCAGGGACACCTAGTTTAAGAGCTTAGTGAATTTAATTTGCATTTATGACTGCTAGCTATACTCTAGCTAATATTATGGAATTTAAAACATATAATTTCAATCACAACATTGAATTATTCCTTGCCACTGAAATTGATAGTAGTTTTGCATGGCCTACAACAACCAGGGTTGTCATTTTTTCAATTTTTTGATGTTGCATTGGATATAAAAATTGGATACTAAGAAAGTGATTTAAAAATAACATAGAGTATACTTAATTTAAATTAGAATTATAAAGTATGCCCTCAACTTGGTATATTATTATGTGAGTCTCACAAAATGTTTAAAGGCACAAAATACATCCGAAGTTTAAAATGTGAGGAAACATTTAAGGATTTAAATAACCTCAGCGGCTAAATACCTAAAATAGGGAATGCAGGGAAATAGAGAGTTACGACAGCGAGGAAAAGAGGCGAATAGAAACGGAGCAGCGGGCGAAGGTTAGCAGATAAAGGAGAACCTATTTCCAGGAGAGATAATCTACACTCCGCTTTCATGTCAGACACGAGTTAACGAAACTGCTCTTTTTCCAATACTCCCCTAACTTTTTTGAGTGATCTCATTTTTTGCAGTGTTTCTCTTTCTACCCGTTAGCTTTACCGCGTATCTCAAGTCAACGGATCCATACTCTTTCCTCGGTTCGTTGAACGCCGCAAATAGAAATTTCTATTTATCCTTTTACTTGACTTGCTGAGAGTGCAGTCTTAACAACCATCATTCACAATTTAACGTTGCTCGAAATGGCGTAAAATTTAAAAATTGCGTCAAGGGGTATGCAGAAAAAGTCGAATATAATGAACCCTTCCAGAGGATTTAATTTTCCCTCCAAGGTCTGAATCCCGTAAATTTTATTGCTTTATTCTCCCTCCACGTGTTATCATACAAAATATATATATTTGCCTATGTATATATGAAAACCCTGCAAGCCGCCTTTCGGCGTGTGGCAAGGAGTGCAAGCACCTTGACTCTAATTTCCTAAACGGTTGCTTTCGCGTATACTTTGCGGAAAAAATGAATTTTTGAAACGATTCGTTCTAGCACCTATTTTTCTAATCTTTCTGGCAGTACCAGAACGGCCCATATAACAGGGGGGTCGCATTATATCGGTTACATCATCTGAAAACGTAATTTATCTGAACTTATTTAATAAATTTATCCTTTGAATTTTTGTTCTATCTTCTAATGATTCCCATCCCGCGTCCTGTAACATCTGAGTGGCATTCGCTGTTTTATCGTAGCAATTCTTTACAAATCGTATCGCCTTTCGTTGTACTTTTTCTAAATCCCGAAGATGACATTTCTCGGTGGGGTCCCACACACTACATGCATACTCAAGGTGAGGCCTAACTAACGCTATGTAACATCGCTCGCGAACGTTTTCTTCGCTCATACTGACTATTCTTTTAACGAAGCCGAGTTTCTTAAGGGCTTTTCCACATATATTTCGGATATGGGCACTCCATGATAGATTATTCGTGAGAGTTACTCCAAGATACTTTACCGATTCTACTGTCATTTGGTTTACCCCTCGGAGGCTATAAGAATAATCATTTATTATAGATTTTCTTTCGAAGAAGTTAACTACCGAACACTTTTCTACATTAAGCTCTAATAGCCAATAATCGCACCAGTTCATAATTCTATAAGTCGTTCGAAAAGGTTAATGTATCCTCTGAACTATCTATTTCCTTGTAAATGACTGTGTAATCTGCGAATATCCTAACATTGCTTTCAATGTGATTGCTGAGGTCGTTGATGTATACTAAAAATAACAACGGTTCAATTACACTGCCCTGAGGGACGCCCCAAGGTCACCTTAACCAAGTTGGAACTAATACCATCGAGTACTACTCGTTGCTCTCTATCGGTGAGAAAGTCTTTTATCCAGTTAATAACTTCTGCATTGATACCCACAACTTCTAATTTGTACAGCAATTTATGAAAAATATCGCATGGACTTACTTATGTTTTTCAGCAGAGTTTAGAACATCGTGTACTAATAAAGCCAGCTGAGACTCGCAAGAACGAGTCTTACGAAAACCGTGTTTTTTCAATTTTCAAAACTGATTTTATCATTAATAAAAACCTGCTTCCACGAAATAAATTCTTAGAGAGGTTAAAAGAGCATTCCAAAATTCTTCAAATAATTTTAATTATAAAGATGAAACCCACTCACTGTCATAATAAATACACATCTTGTGATTAATTTTATTTGTTATTTATAAGTTATATTCTTTAATTTTTGTAATGTTTCCGTCCCTAATTGTGTGCCCCTGTATTGTAATTTTCACCCTGACCCTAGTAGGCTACTCTTTGATTAACATATTTTGCTAAAGCTTTACGATATCCCTACCGGAAACAGCAGAATATCTGCCCGGAAAGTTTTCGTGCAATTTCATAACATCATCATGTAGAGAAAACTCAAGGCTTACATCATAAACAAAGGAGGAGAAGATAAAACTAGATAGTAAGGGAAACAATGTGCATTCGTAATAGGTCCTCAAATGATGATGAAAATGCAGGACAACAATACAGGAGAATCATCGAGAAAAATGTATTGGTAAGAGAGCAGTAATGTTGGAGATGGTGGAATATTCTAATATTTCTAGCATATCAAACTTATGTAGGAGGAAAATTGAGGGTCAAGGTTGAAAAATTCTGATTTTCTCCTCAATTGTTTAGTAGGTGAGATGAATTCCTATATGAACTATTAACTTGAAGTTTCCGTAACAGTATTTGCATAGTTTTATGCCTATTCTTTATAGTAATCCTGATGTTTATTCCTTTTATGTGATAAAAATTACATATTTTGGTACATCAAAGGAAGGTATATTGGTACCCTGTAAGTGAAAATCACTTACTTTAGACTTACCGACTCTTCAAGTATGCCAAACTACAAAAAACAGCATTTGTTGAATTCATACTTAATTAAACTATGAACATGTGTCTTGACAGAGATACCAAAAATAGTGAACTTAAAAAGAAAATATTAAATGTAAAAAGTTATTCCATTTTGCTAAACCCAAATTCAACAACTTCACTCTTCAGCCAATCCTTTAATTTGTTGGCAAATTTAATTTTACTTTTAACAGAAATGATACACTTAGGCAAAGTACAATAAGTTATAGAACTTCAGTATATATACTATTGTCTAAATAATTCAACGTTAGATTTTAAGATTACAGCGTTACATGATCTCAAATTATACACTTTTCGTTTACCCTTTTTCCCTCCATGATTAAAGAATAATCTTAGTACCTAATACACAAATAGATGTTTTACAGGTAATTGTTTAGCTGTAACAAATACTAGCTGAAACATTACTTTAAAATTGTAGATACAAAAGCTAACTTACCAAAGCCACGCTTAGCTCCATAAAGATACTCTGCCCTAAGAAACGTGAGTATTTCGCTGCATTCTTGGATTAACCCCTGCCCCACAGCTAAATAAGGGAAACGTTACGAAATCGTAAATCAGCACCCAAACACACCTGAGAAAAGCATCGTTTCCGAAAGCTCCACTGTCACTTAATAAGGCAATGAAAACGTGACCGCGAAATGATTCCTTTAAGGGCGTGCGTACGAGAGAGGGGGTCTGATTGGAAGAGAGAGGAGGTGAAGAAACGAAATAGATGGATAAAGTTAGAGTGGGTGCGGAGTGGGGATAAAAGCAAATAGGGGTGGGTCCTTAATCTCGCTCTTATGGGCGTCCCAGGAATTTCCCAACCCGTTCCTCCTTTTTTATCTTTTTTCACAATCTCCTTTCATCCCCTCCAAACTGCAAGGCCGGGCGAGTTATAACTTCAGCAAATATTTCCCCCTCCCCTCTTCACCCTTTGCCTACCGCCCCCTTCTTCCTTACCGCGTTTTTACCCTGCTCATCCTCCGACAGACTTTTTCGCTTCTTCTTTCATTTGTGCAAGATTAAATGGGATTAAATTTCTCCCTCCTCCGCCCCTAGTAACTACACTTCCACTATTCGCGTTTCCCATAAATCCTCCACCAACTTCCTCATCCCATCCGCTCCTTATCCTTCCATTATTTTCCCTTTCATCTCCCGCTCTCCTCCTTTCGGTCCCTCCTTTACGGCCCGCTTTCCGCCGTTGTCCCCCACCCTTCGAGGCTCTTTCGCCAGTTATCAGGCACGTCAGGTGTAACGCCGTAATCATGGAAGAACTGCATCGCTCAATTTAAACGTCTCAGGTTACACCTGCTATATATGCGGGGTACTAACGCGCCTATAACACACGTTAAACGTCTCAATTCCCGGGTTATATCGCCAAAATACAGATCGGGAATCGCAACAACCACCTCCCAATTTCTGGGTACAGATTATGAAAGTTTAAAAAACACTGAGTGTATTCATATCTATATCAAGTTGGACGTGGTAGCATTTTAATCTAAATTAAAAGTATATTCGGTAAATTTCATTTTTATTTGTATCTTTACGGTTTTTCGAGTCCGATAACTGTTTGATCTTTTACTTTAAAATATCATCACTTGGTCCCCTCTTTTGAGTTGAAAGAAAGAAGTTACAGTTAACATTTTTATTGGGAAAAAATCGTTGAAATGTTTAACTTCCTACTAATTAGATGAAGCAATTATGATAAACTTCTATAATCTAAATCTAAATAACTCAATTTCATTAAAATGAAAAGAAAACGGAAAAAAATGTGAGTAAATTTCTGTCAGTTATTGACATGCGGTTACATTTTTTTATGGAACAGGTCAATTTTAAGCATATGGTTTGTACAGAATTATTATTATGCTATAAAAGGTTAGTATATATCCAAATGTCAAAACAAATAGATAACTTATTCGCTAAAGATACTGATAAACAAAATTAATTGACATAATTAATATGATTCGTATGAATCGATAACGATAGTTTCAAGCCTAATATTTATCTCACTGATCTTCCTGTGTACTATTTATATTTTCAAATGGTTAAGGAAGACAAGAAATACACCGACCTCTTACAAGAAATAAAAGGTTATCTCATATCAAATTGGATATGGCAACTTACGTGCCTTAATAAAAATTTTTATGATAAAATATATCATCTTGTTCGATATTGATTACATGGTGAATTTAGTACCTTAAATTCTGGGAGATGTTTTACTCTAATCAATGGTTACTCGATCAAATGAACTCCGGAACCAAGAGAAATATATTCTTCGATGTTATTAGTCGCCTGACTAACATAAGTTTTCCTGAAAACGCCGTCTCCAATGCGAAAGTTTCCCCAAAACAATTATGAAGAAGGACATGGAGATAATTGAAGGAGAAATGTACAGGGATTTAACTTTCTTGGAAGGAGCTAAGAGGAGCGCTGTTTACTGCGTGGGCCGAAAATTTCGGAATGCTCTTGTATCCCATGAATATTTAAAAAGTTAATTTAGCAAAAACGTCCACTTATATTTCTACCTTAATGTCCTATAATTTAATTTATAAAAGCCCTGGGGATTTCTCTTATGAAACTTTATTTTATTCGGCAGGATGAAGATTTACGCAACACTGTTTAAAGGCAATAATTTCTTGTCATTGCTAATAAATCTTGCTGACGTACGGAATTCTTAAATTGTACCGTAATTTGATTTGCTTCTACGAAATTTCAACTTCTCCGCTTTCTTTTTTAGCCTTGCAATTTCATAAAGACTTTACTCGAAAGAATTCTTGGAAAATAACTCTTCCATATCTTTTCCATTACAGCGTTGTTATGAAAGCACATTCGATAGAAAAAAATATATAAGAAATCATTCTACCTTAAGAAGTTGTATCACTGAAGCCATTTTTTACGTTATTAATCGAGGAATGATTTAAAATATTCTGGTTTACTTTATCTGAGTTCCTAAACATATATTTTATACTACATTTATAATAATAAGTATGCAATCGTAAATTGGGAATGGCCCTGGATAAATCCGTGCTTTGATGACTATGATACAAAAAACAGGATTCCATGGTTAATGTCACGATATATGCTCTAAATCAGAATGTGAAGAAATTTCTTCTTTACGATGCGATGACCTCTTTTATCAATTATGAATCGCCCACGGTGGTGGAGATAAGTGGCGGAATAAAGTAAAAAAATGTAAAAATATCGAAATTACATTTTATCGTTGTATTTAGTGCAGGATACAGACCACGATTTAATTCAAAGTCCTTTACTAGTTTTATATTGAAGATATACATTGATATTAGAGATATTTCAAACTGAGAGAATAAAGTCTGTTGCAACGTCTAACAAAATTATAGGTATGTTCAAATGTTTGATGATTCTTACTATAATGATACATATACTCACTGCACATAAAAAATAGGTAGCGGTTTTCTTGTTGCCACTGGGTAACTTCCCATACCTACAATTACTACGTACAGCTTCTTTTATATCTCACTGGAAATGGGTTTTAGCAGATTTTTCTTAGCGCATTCTTTGCGGGTGTTTTTTTTAAAGTTGATCTTTTTATTTGCGAAAACATCCCAGTTTATATTTATATTACTTCCTTCCGAAGTTTATTTCTTGTTTTCTATGTACCTCTAAATTATTTATGCTTTAATTAGTATCATGGATCACATAAAAGATGAAACGAGCGACTTTCCAGTCTAATCTTCCTCAATTAAGACATTACCCCCTTGCACTGAAATGAAGTGCCCAACTCGTCATAGACTACCGATGCCAAATCGCACTATGGCGACATATACTCGTCATCAGATTTAAGTTGATATAGTGTTAAATAGGGTAAATATATTAACGCCTTCAAAGTGATAATGATAAACCATCTATAATGTACAGTCCTGGCCAAAATTAACGCAGCACCGGCCGTAAGGATCGCTATGGAGGTGCTGGGTTAATTTTGGCCAGGAGTGTACTTATACATCATGAAATAATTGATAAGGGAATGATGTTCATAAAAATAATCGTAGTGGAAGGGGTTAACAGCTTTCAGTGTTGCAAAATCAAAATTGATTTAATCAGTAATACATCAGGCACTACACTGTACTTCGTAGACTGGTTATTCACTTCTCAAATAGGGCTTCGTCGATAAATTAATAATGAACTCCCAAACTTTAATTCGGTTCCTCACGTTTTGAGGTCCTACTTAACCCGTCGAGATTTTTTATACCGTTACTTTTATATTTCCCTTTCTTGATAAGATGAATTTCGCTCTTGATGAATTTCTTTCCCACTTTCCCGAACTCTATTTCCCGCTCTCTCTCAATTTAATTAAACTGCTCTTTTGAGGTGTAGGCCGTGTTCCGCGGGTGGTTTGCTAATTGAATTGACAGCGGATGGAATGACGCCTGTTTATTTTTGTCGGTTTCTCTCTCTCTCGCTCCAATTCTTAACAAAACAATGCGTTTCATTTCACGGGGACAGAAAGCGTTCGGGGAGACTGGGACGAATCGCGGGTCATAAAGTACCCCCGCCGATAATTTTCGTTTTTTTCGGACCCTGGGAAATGAAATTCGAATTTAATGGTCTGGGAGTGCTTTGCTGTTTGCTTTCGAGATCGTTTTGAATCAAAATATTAAAAATATACCTGAAATTTGAATATAGAAGGTTGTACGTGTTATAATGGATCCTTTTCAAGTGTAAATATTCAGTTATATCATAAATATTTTTGTAGTCATTACGATCTACCTTATGTTACCGCTACCATATCTTGATTAATTGAACAATTTTAATTTTTTTGGTACACGATGGAGTAAATTGTATTTTTCATTTATTTTTGCCACATCTATGTTCACGATTGCGATGGTATGAAAGGAACTGATGTATGAGTGAGTAATGGTAATCATTAAGGTTTATTTTATAGAATGCTAAGAAGAGTGTTACTCGTAGAGTCATTAAAACGTGTCATATTTAAACTATCAAATGTTTACATTGAGTGTAAAACAGAATACTTGCTTTTTTCCCTTTCCTTAATAGATAATTGTGATAATCCAGGGTAACTCATGTTACTGGCGCTGGGCTAAGAAATTGATTTTTTATGACGAATTTTCTTTCTTTTTTATACTCCTGCGTTTTCGAGTTTTTTTTCGCTCTCCTTCTTGTGTGGGCGTTTTCCCGTATAGCGGGTTATTCTCCGTAGACCTTCATTTGAGGAGTTTTTTTCCCAAAACCAAAATCATTTACATGTAGTTTAGATGTTCTTACATGTACTTAGAATTAGCATGAAACTATGTACGCTGTTGCTTTCAGAAGTGTGTACTTCCCTTTTTCCCTATCTTGTTAATTGTAAGTACATTTTATATTTTGAATTAATTGTTTAAATATCATATATTATCTGCAAAGGTTGGGTGGTAGAGAGTCCTTACCGGCCTAACCCCGCCAAAAGGGATAAACAAATAAATAAATTAAGTTTCACTTACGTAGAATTGTTTCGCGTGTATCATTGTTGGTTATTATTGTGGTATTATTGTGTGTGTTCGTATATGGTAATGATTAATGTAATTGATGTAATTGGGATCTTTATTCCTGTTTCCAATGGAGAAGTTATTACTATTAATATTATAGTATTCTGGTTTGACGAGGAAACGAAGAAAAACTACCTCACTCACAATCTTGACGAGTAATCCTCATCCCCATCCGTTAGCCTTTGGTTGCTAGTGTTAGAGGGGCTGAGGACTTCTGTGAGAAGAATTTACAGAGAGACTGTAAAGGTTAAATTAGTGTCCCAATAAGTGATAGTGGATTGTAAAAAACAGGACATTTTCATTAATTGTCATCCTGGATACTGCGTCAAGTTCATCAAAGTTTCGGCACTTTCCTATGGCACAATCTCCAGAATTAAGTCAGTTAATGATGCCGAAACGTTGATAAACATCAAAACAGTGACTTGGTTGACAACACCTAAAAATGCCATCGTAATCTATAGGTGGAAATCACCAGAGCTATTAATGCAAGAAATGAAAGAATTTTAAAAAATATTTTGGAATTGCTGAATAAAAAGTAAAATTAATTAAATTGATGGATATTAAATTACGCGTTTATACGTATCTCGTCGGATATTTTCAAAGAGAAAATGGCCAGCAAATTTCCGAGGTTATGACGGGTAAAAGTCTCAAAAGGTTCCACGTAAAGATGAATACATTAGTCAGATGTAGCCCAATTTGTAGTCAAATGATTCAAATATATAGATATTCCTTTTATATCAGCATTAAATTACAAAAATAAGAAATAATATATCCGACGATGCCTATCAAAATGAACGTCCTTTGGTTAACTGGAAAAATTAAGTCATCTTTCCTCGGATTTCAGATTTTCTCAAAACTACGCCTTATCTTTTGAATTTTATACGGCTTATTTTATTAAATCGAGGAAAACTGCAACTTGTATGGCCAAGAAGAGACAAAAAGATTTCCGAGAGATTGCGGGGACTAATTTTTCAAAATCCTCCAACAAAACTTGATTTTTCTCTCCCAATCCCCTCAAACTTTGCCACTTCCGAGAAAGAGACAAGGCCGAAAGCCCTTGTTTCACTCCAATGAAATTCATAAGCCCTTCCCTCTCCACGTGACGTATTTTCCTCTAAATAAAGTTCGTATTTTTTTCCTAGAAGGAAACTTACAAAACAGTCTCCCCTTAACACGTTTGAATGCTTTCAAATTGAATTCAACCGAGGTATTGAAAACTTCCGTGAGAAAGTCTGTTATGCCCCAAAAGTCTGCGTTTTGGTCTTCCGAAACTTTCTGATGTATTTGAGAGTAATTATCGGCACAACTGCGTTTCGCCGCACTTTGTGAGGAGAAACTTTCTTCACGACACAGTGGCGCCATCAGACGAAAGCTGGGGGAAACAGTGGAGTCAAAGACTTCCGCTCCTCGCTTTTCCAGGGATGGCTTAAAACGAGAGAGTAAACGGAGAGACAAAGTGAGCGACTCAGGGCTGATTGATTAATAGCTCCCTCTTAGCATAAGGACGTGAAAGTCAATGTGGGAAAGTAGGAGAAAGTTTACGGTAAACCAGGCATTTAAAGTCATGCTACTTTACCTCTCAATTTCTCCTATCTTATTACATTCATTGACACATTTAGTACGAAACATCCAAAAAATAGCGCTTTATATTCATTCTTGTAATGTCGATGCAAGCATTGCGTCATGATCAGCAAGACCCCGTTTAACGGAATATACATTTTTTTTCGATCCCGTTAAACCGAATTTTCCCAATGCCTTCTTGCTCTTCACGTACAGGGAAAGGCATAGCTTAGAGATTTAATCGTATCAATAAATACCCAATTCTTCCTATCACAAACTTGCTAAATTGATAGCTTCCTTTCAATATAAGAAACCGTATGAGGAAAGAAAAATATAACATTCACTTTTGCATGTAATCGAGAATGGAGTAAGCAGGACTTCCATTAGTTGTAACCGCTCATTTCCTCATGGCCGATAGGGAAACATCATTTTGGTTGAAAATGAAAGTCTTGGGAGACAACTCAAATGTTTTCATTCAGATACCATGTTTTATTATCATATTATATATATATATATATATATATATATATATATATATATATATATATATAGTTATTACTATCTTTTAATTACTTTTCCCGCTTTTGAAGCGATACAATATTCTTTGCCTTATCTTACTCTTGGATCCTAGCTTCAGTTACATTCAATATCTATTCTCTAAATATTTGACCCATCCATCCCCTCCTTATACCCTTTATTACTTCAATCAAAACTTCAATCAAAAAACATCTCATCTCCGGTGCTTCCGCGTTTGTTTTTCTATCAACTTAATCCTTCCATTCTTCGCCACACCCCTTTCTCGAAAGCTTCCAATCTTCTTATGTCTTTCTTTATATAGTTCGTGTTTTTAAAAGAGCAAAACACACTGCTAGACGTACTTTGATTACCAATATTTTTGATTAATATATAATCTTCTCAAAATTATGCGCCATGAAAGACTTAACGGTCAAAATTGATCGTAACTCTATTGATTGGAGTGTCGTTTTTTTAATATAGATCCTGACGAGTCTTTTTAGACTGAGGGAGAACTTTATTGATAATGAGGTTAAAAAAATTAAAAAATTAAGTAAATTGTGATTTAATTTTAGGCGTATTTTAATGTTTTCAGCCGATCTCAAGTAGATTTTACTAGCATAATGATTTTAATACTGTGACTGTAGTGTAAATTGACTAAAATTAGTAAATTAATCATTAAATATAATATAAATGCCCTGTAAATTGTAATATAAATTTCAGACCTATTATAATATTTGTAAGCCGAGCTCAGGTACGTTTCTACTGATGTAATTATTAACCCTGTAATTTGTATTGGAATTGAATAAATTTAAATAAATCATTATTGTTCTCATTTAAAAAACATAAAATAAAATATGTAAAAATAATTATTATATATAAAAATTTATTTATAAAATATATTTTGGTTTCTTCAGAAAATTACTATTATTCGTCATTCGTGTAACTGTTTTTTTGTAAATGTAAAACTTTTTAGTTAAAGTACAATATCTTACATTCTCTCCACTGTGGATTACCGCAACACCTTGCATGATTCTGTGAAGGGTATGTACATTTAATGGTTATAGCAGTGACGATAGAATCGATGTCGGTAATATCGGAGTCGATCATAACGATGTCGAAAATACGGGTGTCGGTCAGACGAAGGATTTCAGAGTTCAACTACCACATTCTTATGATAATGAAATTTGGGATCGCTAGAGGATATCTTAGGGAGAATGGATCGGAGAATTCCGAGGTATATGCGTAAGTCATAAGCGAGATGGGCCAAGTCGCCGCCGCCCTGAAAAAACCCGCGCGAAATTAAGCCCCCCGCGTGGATTAATTTCCAAAGCAAACAACACGGGGAGCCGAAAAACTTCCAAGGAGTTGGGAAAGGGGATTTGGAGGAAAAAATCCGCAGAATGCAAACGAAAGCAAAAGACCGCACGTGAGTCTTTGGAACGGAAGAGATTAAGGCCTTTAACGAGAGATCGTTTGTTTGCAGATGGACGGAAGAGTTTGGATGAGAAAGGAACGAAATCTAAAAAAGGCGAGGGTTTTATAGAGAGAGTGAGAAAGAGAACTGTTTGGAGAGGAAATCTTTTAGGCATTCGGGTGGGCCGACGGGAAACGCCTTCGTTCCTTAATAAGGATTCTGCGTAGGTCGTGAGTTAAAAAGCTACGGAGGGTTCTCTAGGAGGAGATGAGAGTAGGAGAAAAAGAGCCTTTGAAGCCGCCATTCAATTTGGGCCTTCAACGGCGCTATAATGGCTGTAAGGGGCTCTCGTTTTATTGTGAGCGGAATTCTCTTCTTTGCCTTCCGCACAAAACGTCATTCGGGTGATTACGGCGGCATTAGCTCGCTAACCGTCATCGTGTTCGGCTACGGAGATTAATTATGCAGTCAGCAAGGATTAACAGAGGATGTGTAAGCACCCGAATGAAAGACACCGTGGATGATCAGTGAAACAAAAAACATTGGAATTATAAGGGTTACAGACAAATTCTTAGAAAAAAATTCATCGAAAGCAAATTGTTCGATAGCTAAGTTTTTGAAAGCAAATCTTCGATGGAACAAATCTTAGAATGACACAGTATTCGCAAATAAACAGTTAAGCTACTAACCTCCTTGAAGTTTTGATGTAAGCATCACATGTGGCAATATTTTGACATTTCGACAACATTTC
This sequence comes from Sympetrum striolatum, assembly GCA_947579665.1. Taxonomy (NCBI): domain Eukaryota; kingdom Metazoa; phylum Arthropoda; class Insecta; order Odonata; family Libellulidae; genus Sympetrum; species Sympetrum striolatum. Next base: position 17,748,372 of record OX388348.1, on the reverse strand, counting down.
AACACCAAATTAGTTCCTGTAGTAAAAATTATGAATAACTTCAGATTAATTAGAGTGGTTTCTATTTTCGAAGAATTTGTCATTCAAAGAAAGGAAAATTCAACCAATCCGTTTTCCAAGAATTGGCTGACAAAGAATTTGTACGCTCTCAATAAAACATGCTACATTTTAACGAACAAATATAAATCAAATTGATCTAATCAGATAATTATACTCGCTAGTGATGCAGATGAAGGCTTGCAGCGAATCCAGTAGGAAGCTAACTTGAACAGAGTCTCCTTTGTGAATCTGTTCACATCGCATTAACTCGCCATTAACACCAGTAAACAAACGCCGAATAATTGGTAGAGTGAATGTACTAGGGTCTTACTGAATTTCAAATTATATTACAACATCAAGCATGTTTTGACTGTATTACCCTCATTCTTCCCTTAATTCTACCATCAATCACATTCATTAGTAGTCCTTCCTCTCTCAATATTTGTCCCACCTATTTCTTCTATCGATTCTTAATTGCTGTAATGGTTATATAATACGGAATGTATATAATAATATCTAACATGTGAGTTAGTTACATGATAAGCATACGCAGAATGCCTAAAAAAGGTTAGCCTGCATGTAACAGCCCTAAATATCTATGAATGACTAATGGAAAGATATGAAACAATCATTAAATATCGGGAGTATTCGCAGTGAGCACAAAGTGCGGAATCGACACCAATAAAAGAATAGTACTCGGGACTCCAACCGGGTAGCGTCTCTCTATACAGTCGACGTTTCGTTCGCATATTCGGCGACCATCTGATGTCCTGAAGTAGGCCGCCGATTACGCGGCCGAAACGTCGGCAGTACGGAGAGACGCTACCCGATAGAATTCCCGAGAACTATTCCTACATGCAATTTACCGAGATAGAACTACTTCCTTCGATACCCATTTAAGTAAGATTCGATTAAAGCAGACATTATCTGAGTCATAGTTAATGGGGTTGGGAAGTTGAACGGCTCGATCGGAAGTCTCCATCAGTTAATTAAGTTCGATCCTCGAAATCGGAGAGAGATAAATGAGAAGGACGGATTTTTAATGAATGAGCAGACAATGGAGAGAAGAAATGAGAAATCGAGGACTTGAAGGAGTTTAAGTAAGGGCCGTAGCAGAAGTAATTGGCGGCTCGGGAAGGCAGTAAAAGATATTTGCATATGGAAGAGGATTTGATGGCGTTCAGATTCAATCTATGTCAAGGTTGAGCAGATATGAAGTGGAACCGCTCACCACTTTGCAAATTGGAATCCTCTCATGTTTAATGGTTCTTGCCAAAAGATTTCAGTTCTACACCTTTTCTACGTCGAGTATCCGACATGTATGATTATAATGAGAACTTGCACATATTAGAGGTTTAAAATCTGCAATAGCCGTCTTTGTCGGCGTTTCTAAAATCTTTCGCCGGTATTCGGAGACACAGGAAGGTTAGGATTACTGATCGTTTAAGTACCTTCAATGACCATTTCAATTATTACCTCTAAGGTAGGCCTCTAATTAATTAACAGCCGTATTCTCAATTTTCATTCCTTGCGTGTACATATGTCTAATGATACGAATTAGTCAATCGTTCGCAAAATAGGTCATTATTCAAGATTAAACAACGCTTATACATGCAAGACAGTATGGACAGTTGTTAAGAGAAGAATTAGAAACCCCACTTACCAAGCAGAAAAGACCATAGGAATATAATTGAACCTTCCTCTCGAAGGACTAACACTGCTAAATCCTTCTTCTTTAATAGAACAATAGATCAATGGAACGCTCTCCCTGCAGGTATATTTGAGCCATTTCCTTCCCAAGTGCGTACCTCCAAGGCGAAGTTAAATAAATTGCAATAGCCCTTAACCAAATTCTGTTAGGATTGCCTGACCCCATGAGATTTGTGATGGCGAAAATATGTTTTTTTATGGAATGGGTTAATATTTGTAAATTTTGGATTAAGTATATGTCTTGACTTCTATTAGAGGAAGGTTTTCCGAGGGATTTACCACCCTCCATGGGCAAATACCTGTTTAACCATCAATTTACTCTGTCTAATTAGCATATAGGATTATCAATATCTTACTTTGACCATGTACGACTGTATGTATCTATTCTTGTACAGAATGTTATATGAGTTTACCGCTGCCACAAGATTTGTAATCTAATTGAAGTGTTCGTTCAATAATAATAATAATAGTTATTGCATAATTAATCCACCTTTAGTTTAGAGCCAAAATTTTTCATATCGCAGCATTTCCCAAGGAGGAACGGACATGATAAAAGTCAGACGAAACCGGGACTCGAGCCTGGATCTCCCAATTGCCGTTTAGTTGGTCTGTCTCTCTGGAAAAACTATCCTATAGACTAGGTGTATGTCCTTTCCTCGGGAATTTTTCCTATGTACACGCCTTTACGCGCAAAGTTACAGTAATTAACTAAATTTCATGCACAAATAAGACCGCAAGGCCAGTACTATCTCCCAATATAACTTACAAAAATAAATCAAGAATTGTTTTGCATAGACTATCTCATCCTATTTACTTAATTTTACTGCCCAATTCCCTGGCTTGTGTATATCATCCAAAAGACTTGGTCCGACAGTAAGTAATTCATAGCGTTTCAGAGCTATCAGTACTTGTTTTTTCTCGAATTTATGTGAATAAGCTGAGAAATTTAAGCGATTTTCTTCATAATTCATCATATATACGGGATAATAAAACTGAAATGAATATTTTTTTTTCAATTTGTCTCTAAATTAAATTAGCTCTTCCTACATAGATGATATGGACTAATTAAGTATTGGCGGCATCTGACTCAAAACCAATTCACTGGTTTTAAATGCGGTTTTGCGCATGAAAGATTTATGCAATTTAGTTTAGTTAAAAGATGGCTACATGTATCTCTTTCTCGTCATTAAGAAAGCCCAGGTTAAATTTAGTACTTCAAGTCTAGAGCATTACATAATAATATTTTCCGATATCTCATCCAATGAAAACCTATCCTATTTCTTGTTGTTGACACCACAGTCGATTTCCCTCGGTAACCACAGATACTGTTATTAATATACGTAACTAATCAAAAAGGATGCATGAGAAACTTATCCTTGAGGCTTCATTTATTTATCAATATTGACAAGCAGCGGAAAGTTACCAATTATATCGATTCTGACAACAAACAGAACGGAGAATACAGCAAACATACATAAAATAAACACAAACATGTAAATTAAAAAACACCCATGAACAAAGCCAAACAACTGAGTAAAACCAAACGGAAACTATTTCCATCAAATCAAAAAAGCAAAAGCAAATTTATTATTCCAATAAAAATGCCACAGTTGAATCGGAGCTAGCAAATTGAGTACTAATATTGGTTTCATTCTTTATACATTTCTGATTTTTTCCTCCAATGTACAAAACTACCAAATTAATTGACAGCGAACGTCTTTCAATTTTCATTGAAGTTAACCCAAAAAAGAAGTAGAAAAAAACCGTATTTCAAATGCGATTCTCTTACGGTCCATAAAAGGTTAAAGGAAAACTAGATTTATTTTTAACCGTTTCTCAATTTTTTCTGTTAAGTATGTATTTTCGTACATTTATCATATATAGTTAATTAACTAAATCTGATATGTTCTAACTCAACTGTGAGGAAGGGAGATATAATAAATTAGTCACCACAAACTAGTTTCCTAGGAAATATATTAAGTGTGCATTGATTCGTTAATTAGTTTATTAGCTGTTTTTTTCCGATAACTGTGAGATAGCAAAATCATTTCTGTCCATGCGTTCACGAATATGTGATTGAGAGAAGAAAACGAAAATAGTTTTTTAAATACGAATCCGATGCACAGCTTAGAACCGAATTCTAAGTCCCCATCTTCGATATAAATACCGTGGCCTAACTAGAGACATTCAGCAAGCCCGCAATCACTGGAATGGCCAAATGTGTACCCACCCTCGTCACCATAAAATAACCGAATTATTGGGACACAAAATCGTCAGAGCTCTTACGGGGGGAGTTTGGGCGAGCACCTAATCTCTTCTCCGTTGGACGCTTTCGAATTAGAGTCGTTTAAAGTTTCATTTCCCCTGCTCAGAGAATATTGAATGAGGAGAGGAATTGGGTAGGTAGGTGGCTCCGCGGGTGGGGCGACGCAGAAGTAGGATGGAAAGCTTGGAACCTCAAAACCTCAAATGAGATTAAGGGAAGGATAATCTCGTCAGAGGGTTTGCTGGATATTAGGAAAGTATTGAAGGCCTTTCCTCATACCACCGACCGACACCATATCTCCCAGAAGTTCTGTGTTGAGGGCCTCCGGAGTGAAGTTTGGGGGTTCGTCTCTCTCATTGGGAAGAGATGCCGAGAAAGATACGGCAGAGGATCGATTGCGAAGCCTCGAGGCTTTGGAGATTATGTTCCTCTGGGACCATAAAAAGAGATACCGGGAAATCCATAGGAAAAGGGGCGACGTCACATGTCATGGACTCACAAGGACTATCGTGTTTCTGACCAAAAACACGGATCGCAATCTGAGGAATGGCCTTCAAATGCACAAAGGCGCGGATTCCATAACTGAAGGCGTTATTTTCACGTCGAAATTCTCTCTGTGGATGATGCACTCTCCTCTGTAAACCTCATATAGAGGATTCATGGTAGTTGGGGTCTCTATTTAACAGGTAATGGATTAATCTTAGATGAAATAACTAGTTACTTAATTGTGGTGTAAAGCAAGGAAAAATGGGACACGGCAGTTAAAGAATTAGAGGTTTAAAATCCAACCATTGCCGTTTTTGTCGGCGTTTCTCTTCCCATTTCCCGGTGTTCCGAGAGAACAAGAAATTACTCCGATCGTTTTGAGAGCACTCAATACGTATTTCGAATGCGATGCATTCTTCTTCAGGAGTTATTGCGGTGTCCTTTTCCGTTTTCTCCGAATACCGGGGAATGTGAAGAGGAACGCCGAAAAAGTCGCTATTGGAGATTTTAAGCCTCTAACTTAAATGTGGACATTCCTTACTTTCTGGAATTTGGTAGAAATCATCTTGCAAGAAAAAAACTTAAGTGTCTTCAGTCAATTATTGTGAAAATTGGGTGAAACTCCGTCTTTCACCTATGTTAATTTTTTCCATATAAATTTATTATTAAAACGAATTAAGCTCTATTGGCGTATCTTTATTTTTTATATTTCTGTGAACACCACAGCGTCGAGAAAAAAAATCCGACCCTGCATTGCTATGCAGTTCCGGGTCATCGGCGTGCACCCTACCCCTACTAGAAGTTCTAAAATGTTGTACTGAGACCCTCTGTATACAATGATACATACTCGAATTACATATCTTGGCAAAAGACGAAAAATCAAACTCACTAAATCGATTGTAACACCAGTAAATTCATGCAACATAAGATCTGTGCAGTCATTATCATCCAAATTAAAACAAAAAATTAGTAAGGGACGAAAAATAGTTGAGAAAAATATATATCCGTTTGCTGATGTAATAGTTGTGTCGTTTCAAATGCAATCAGCGGAACCTTGTCGGGTAAGGAATTAAGCATTAAAGCATAATAAGTATCCATTCGCAAGCGAAAATGTTTATATGCTACAAAATATTTCAAAAACACCATTTAGATAGTAATTCAAATTGAGTCAATAAAAGTGGACGATAAATTGTATAAGAGAGAAACTGAGCAAAAAGACCATGAATATCGTGGAAATCATAATTTATCTCAGGGTCAACAAAAAGATGACATAAATAGAGGAGAAATGTAATGGAGAGGGAAGAGAGCGTTACTAAAACAAAATAGGACATTTAACGGTTATCTCTCGAAAAATTCCGTTCCAAATCACTCAGATGAGGTAATAAATGCAGCAGATCCAATCATCAACACGCCACTTCCACTTTTCTTTCAGTGGAAGATATGAACGATGGTTATATTTTTGACGCAATAGAGAAAATACAAGGGGGTGAATTTAAGTAAAAGAAGAATCAATTAATAATAGAGGCATGAAGTAAAGATAATAAAAATATTGCAATTACCAAGTGAAAATATTTAAGAAGAAATTTAAAGAGGAATGGATGTGAAAAATATCTCGTAAGATCGGTATAAGATCCCGGTCCTTCCAATTATCGGCCTCACCAACCTGCACTAGTTACTAATAGCTAGCTGAAGTAACAGAGGCTTAGTAGGCATGATGAGGAATGAGGTAGTTTTCCCTTGCTTTCCTCTCCAAGCCAGATTGCTATCAACGGAACAAATTCATGAAAGTGAAAACATGTCCAAGAAGAAAATACCCAGTGACTCCACATATAACACTTTTCTTAGCATTACAGAAGGAAAGTGATTGAAATGCTTTAATAATATGCTTTATTGACAACAAAATATTACCATTTTTCAGACCTATGTACACTCCTGGACAAAATTAACGCAGCATCGGCCGTTAGAATCGCTAGGGAGGTGCTGCGTTAATTTTGGCCAGGGGTGAACTTTGAGGAGATTTCAACTCGGGACAGCAGGATCCGTGAGGATGAATAACTCAACTTGATATCTGTAAAAGCAGTGAACCTTGATGAATAACCTGGCGCAAGGCAAATTATCCTAATTGAGCATGTAAACATAAATAAAATCGTTCTTAGCTGACTTTAATTTTAATAGCTAACTTTAATAACTTACATAATTTTCCGCAAAACTAATAATTCAAGAAATGGCGTTCTCAGTGTTTGAAAATTACAGCCATGTCATTAAAAGCCAATATTTTGTTAAATAATTATCAATTAAAAACTTTCACTTTGAGCAAAGAAAAATTAAGGAGTAAAAATCAACAGATTAAACATTGATCCATCTGCTTGTCTCTTATGAACGGACTTTCTCCCGAGATTGACTTTTTGGAACTCATTAAAGATCCCTAAAGTGAGAGGAAAAACGTATCCTGCGCCTTCGATAATTTTCCCTGATTGGCAATTAGCTTATTGGGTCCTTCCTCTTTATGGAGCAGGATGATCATTCCACGCATTATATAAATGAAAAGTTTTTAAAGGAGGGGAAAGGGTCCAAGTAATGAACATAGTTACGATGACTATTAAATTGGCTGAAATACGAGAAGTAACTTGGTTGGAAATATAAAGATATATTAATGATTCTTAAAAATGAGATCTTACGTGAGATAAATGTACGGAATGAGCGAATAAATAAGCTCAGGGAGAGTGGTGTTTCACCACGGCGTTAAATACGACCGATTTTGACACGGTTCCTCTAAATAAACTGCAATAAAGACAATTACAAACACGCGCGTATTATTGAGTAGGTGCTAGTGCATTACCCAACTAACGCCGAGTTCCTGAGATATACGATATCCCACAACGAATGTGAATCAAACGGGGTTTATAGGGATATTTAGATACGAAAGTTAAATGCAATGAATGTAGTACCAAAAAATGAATTACTTGTTGGTGAGTTACATTCCGGGCGCCAATTTTCTGAGTAAAGCCTTCATTCATTTAAAAAAATGCACTCAAATCAGTATTTTTTCTATTTCTGATCATTTTTGACAAAATATAGAATATAATAAACCACGGATGGCAAAATTTTATGAATCAAAAGAATCAGCACTCCATTAAAAAATATGAGCAGCTTTTTGACGGTTTATTGGTTCGTTTGATTCATTATGATACAATCTATTCAAAGGAAGGAATTGTTATTTTTCAATTCAATAAATTATGGATAAGGCCCACCAAATCTTTAATTCGTTAAGTTTAGAATATGTTGGTATAAACCTACCCATATTTGGTACATCTCATCAAATTTTCCTCCAAGTAAAAAGAATTTTCCAACGATAAATTGCCCAAATTTTGGTCTACATGACAAGAAATCAATCGTTACAGTGGTGGAAGAAATAAATCGATTAAAGTATTATCGGAATATAATGGATATAGATCTACGTGGCATTTGGTTCCTCTAATCGAAAATCCCTTTTTTTTAAAGAGAAATTCCATGGATAAATTGTCCAAACTTTGGTCTACACGAAAGGAAATCAATCGTAAAGGAAATGGAAGAAATAAATGGATTACAGTATTACCGGAAGATAGTGGATATAGGGTTCGGATAGATGGTCATTGGGATTACTGCGTAGATTAAGTAGCGTTCCAGAAGGACATTAAGAAAGCTCTTCGAGAGAGCTGAGAGATTGGGAAAAGTGAGAGAGGAATCATTTAAAAGGGCCTGGAGAGAATGATGGACCCGAGGATTGGAACCCAGCGTTTTAGGGGCCCCGTTCGTGCGTGTGTGCGACATTCGGGCATGTCCTAAAGGCCTTGAAAAGGGTACGCGAAGGGGATAACTGCGACAAAGGGGATCTGCCCGCTGATTGGTTTTCGTGGCGATGTCAAAATCCCCGCCATAATCAAGAGAGGGTCCTTTAGCACTGTATTGGAAGACCCGAATCATGCGAAAGGGTTCCCACTCAACAAAGGGAAAAATTGAACCTTAAAAATCTGGAGGTGTCACTCCTGAGGTCAAAACACTCCCTTGTATTCTCCGAGATTTCTGTTTTATTTTCATTGCTTCTCTGAAAGGGGTTTTCTGGATCTTTTTGGGTGTGAAGCGATGCCACGTTCGATGGCGTTTCTTAACGTAGCGTCAGAATGAATTCCAAGAAGGAAGATGTATTATAGATGTACGTTCTATAGAAATTTGAAATAAAGAAGTGAAATTTCAGCATAGAATTATTATCGACGTGCGTCCCATAGAAATATGAAATAAAGAAGTGCTATTTTAACCTGAGGTTGTATCAGTCGCTACTGTTTCATCTTCAAGACTTCTGTATTTAGAGAATAATAAGCAAAAAGTATGAAGGGTAGTTGTATGGCAGGATAAAGTCACTCGAGTAAGATGGGTTAAAGATGAGATCGGTTATCGACAGACTCTCATCGAAAAATTCATCTCCTTTACTTTAGAGCCAAGTTGTTCTGTCGGAGAAATGGATTTCGGCTAGCACTGAGAGACAACTCCGAGAGATATCGACAAAGCGTCATAGGAAAACTATTGCTGATTCAGACAGTTATATTTTGGTAATTTGTTCCCTGAATCGTTAGCGTAATAGACAGACTAAACTCCGTTCGCCTGTATTGCATATGCAAACAATAATGTTAAAGTGAATTTTAGAAATAAGGAATTGGTTATTGCAATAAACGTGCATTGAATTTCTATTCCCAGCTTCTTTTTCTGTTTACTACATGTACCATTTCTGACTGAAATCAAAAAGTTGAGTGTTGATTAGTTAATTTCCTGATTGTAGGGACCGTTTTCTGAAGCTGAATAATTTTTATTGGGCGAAATTGGGACTAAAAAGTGCCATCTTCCATTTAACCCTTGACATAATAGTAGAGGAACAGAACGACTGATTTTGTGTAGGAAAAAACAGTGAGGTTTAAACACAGAAAAAAAAGTCTCCACTGCAGGAAAACTCCCGCAAAGAAAAGGGGGTGTGAAAAACCTGCAAAAGTTATAGGAAAGAATCAAAAATATAATAAAGAGTAAAATAATGAGTAGTGATACAGATTATAACACAGTCATAGTCATGTAGTTATAGATTTACAATAACAGCAGAGAATAATCCTTGTCAAATAATACAATGAAGCAGAGAGTAATCCTTGTCAAAGTAAGTAAATATGGAAAAATAAAACAAAATAGACAGTGAAATATACGAAGTAGGTAGTAAATTATATACATAGAGAATTTTTAAATTATAACAAACATCTCATAAAATAATATTTGTCGGTAACATGAGAATAGACAGCATATCATAAAATTACAGAAATATCATAGAAGTTCATCATTTGAGTATTACATAAGATATATAGAGAAATATAGATTCATGAGAACGTAATTTGCTTAAGTTTCACTTAAAATAAAAATATTCCAAACTTAGAACTAGAAGTTGCGTCTGTTTATAAATTGCTTAAAAATGATACTATCTCTGAAGATTGCTTTTTTCGTTGTTCTATTCTCGAGGCAGATTCCAACTCAGTAAATTGGTGAGGCAGCGCATACTCAGAGGGAAGTCTCATGAAAAAAGCTTTCCCACTGAGAATTAGTAGCGTGACATTAATAGAAAGTCAGTATTGAATTAGTATAATGTCATCGGACTCAAGATTGCAAATGGACAGATTTGTAACTTCTTCCATTCCCAGTACGAGACTTAATTTTCAATCGGTAAATTGTTCACGACAAACATATGAAGCCAAACTAGATAAAGTCTCCCCCTGAGGCAACGTGATAAAGGGCGACAGAAATCACGGTCTCAAAGCCATCAGACTGTTAATTAGCTCTGTTGAGAGCAAATGTTACTCTCGGTAATAACATTTAACATCCATCGTGCCTCTCTATTTGGTGGGCAATCAAATTGCGTCATCGCGGATCGCGTTTCGAATATTTGTATTTGAAGAGAAGACACGGGCTTGCTTAATCATATCGGAGAGAGTGGAGGAAAGCGGGGAAGTTACGCATCCATTGTAACTCGGAGTTCGATTCCTCGGTTAGAAGACAGATGGAGTTTTCCTCCCGAATTCCATCTCATCTTGCGGATTATGTGGTGAGGCCGGTCCCATTGAATCTCGGCGGAGGCCTTCTCTAACTTCGGAGACTAACTCGAGGGTGAAATGGAGGTGGAGGAATCCATATGCTCGATGTTTGCTGTAAATTTAATCATATGTACAGCCGCTCTTCGAGAGGTAGATAGCGCTCCGTATAACCTCTCATGTTAATCAAAGGAGATGCCTTTGTCTGGGAGGGAAACGCAAAGCTTACTTTAAAGGAAGCGATTCGTAAGTTACTGCTTGAAATTATTACATTAGTGACATTGCTATGAATAGAATGTACAGAATGATTTGAGACCTCTACAGAGGCCGTGGAGCCTACTACCAAGCTAAGCATCCTGTTCATAAAATTATATACTTCCGTATCACCATATACACAAATTAAAACATTACATTAAAAGTGTAATGTAGTGTTGATGGTTTAAGTGATTCCTCTTTATGATCAATTTATCGTTAGGTCTGATGCGCTTAAAAAGCACTTAAAAAACAAAAATAAAATTTTAAATTTTAATATTACTCTGCATATATTTCTCTTTTATTACGATCCAAACCGCAAACAATTCAACAATCCTTATCTATAAACGACTCGTTGTCAACAACGCCACGCAAAGCAACACCAATTAACGAAGTGAAATCACAAACATCAAATTACGAGTGTTTTAAATATAAAAAAGAAACATATCATTAACTATACTACATCAGGTCTTAGGATTTTTTTATTTTAAGGAAACTTTTTATACATGGTTATTCATGCATTATTTGCACGAAATTCATTTTATAGTGATTTTATCGATACCGATGTTATTCATGTAGTTCTTGGTGGATTTTAATTCATTGTAATATCGTTTAGATGCGTAATCTATAATAAAGTAAGTTTCATTAGAAAATTATATTTTTATGAAGTTGGCACCTGATTCAAAGATATTTGAAATAATGATAACCCGTATCTTCAACTCATCTTCTAATAACTATTTTCGCAACTAAGGTTAGTGACTTGAGAAGGTCTTTCAGAATAATTAAAGATACTGATGTTAATCCTCATGGTATGCAAATAATCAGGCAATTATGTACGATCCGACAGCAGTAATAAGCGTAAATACGCGTCAACCAAGCTAAAAATTATAGTATGATTTATAATTACCAATTTTAATCTTTAAGACCGCCTATACTTTATTGATATATAGCATTAAAAAAAGAAAAGCTTAGGGTCTTAACATGTATCAGTAATATGATATATCTCGAGAGATTCATACTGAAACGTTCTTACATCGAAGGTTTGAATTAATCACAGATGCCTTCCGCCTCAAGGAACCAATTCTCAAACCATGAATGGAGCTTACCATCTCTCTAAATTTTATATATGTGGTCTCATGAATTGAAGTTCCTCTTCCAGGGATTACACAGTGCCTAAGTTGTAACCTTCCCTAATACTGGTCGCATACTGACTTCTGCCGCAATGCCTGTGCTTGGATTACGGACCTCAACATCAAAGGCTAATGTGAGGCGGTCACGCAATTTGGGGGATATTACAAGATAAATTAGCTGGTGGGATGATTATCAATCTTCTGCTGATAATCTATCTCTCTGTCCTAGCCCCCTAGGGAGAGTGTCGAACCCAGTAGAACTGGGAGTTAGACCGTATCGGTGTTCCTATCTTACTGACCACGTGAAATAAGCTGAAAATAAAATTAAGTTACTCTTTCAGGGATGCTGTAATTATCAATATTTTCTATCAGACCCTTTAATGGAATGATTTCATTTATTTAACCCTTTCCGGTCCAGTGAGCCCAAATGGAATCACATCACGTTTTTTATTCTAACATCCATTTATATCGCCCACTGAATCCATTTTGGATCATAGGCTATATAGTATACAATTCCATCTATATATAGTATACAATTCCATCAGCAAGTTTCATGAATCGCCGTTCAAGAAAATTTATCATTTTCAGCTGTAGATGAAGATTTCTGTACTAATGCTCGCAAGTTACCGACACGCTATCGACAGCTATGGGAATGTTTTCGCTTCAAATTTTTTACTCTTTCAATAACGTTTAACATAATATGTTTAACGCAGTCGTACCAAAATATGTAAAAAAAATGTTTTCACTAAATGTAGCTATTCCATTTGGAATTATGTCAGAAATATTGGCTTAAGTTAGGTTTGAACGAATTAAAGATATTTCGCAGATATACAACACCTTCAAAAAACTTTCAGAGTGATATTATATTGCTACTGTTTCAAAATTTAGACCGAAAAAGGTTAACAGTCCCAAGCAAATTTTTATGCATCTTTGTAAAATTGAGTATACAGGTACAGATACATACAGGGATTTAACAAAAGAAATCAAAGAAATGAAGCAAGTAGAGAAAAAATGGGTGGATCCGTTATTAGGAAAGATTATTGCTGAAAGTCGTGCGTATACAGTGTTAGATTAAGTCGTTACAAAGAAAAAGAACGACCTTTCATAGAATAAGAAGGGTTTTAAACGAAACTGTAACACGACTTTTAATTAATTAGAGGTTAAAAACTCTACGAAAGCTTTCTTTGAAACGCGTTCCGTACCTCGTTGGAAACAGTTCTGGATACGAATGAAAGCGCAGATTACTAACCTTTTCAGAAATACTTTACCTACAATAGCTATTCTATCCTCAGGGATATTAGGTGTTTGTAGTAGTAATGCCCTACCTACAATAGCTATACTAACATCTTGAGGGATATTAGGTGTTTGTAGTAGCAATAAATACACTGTATTTCGTAACTTTCACAAATTATTTTATTTCACGAATGGTTTCGGCCTAAGCATAACCATTTTCAGGTAGTAAAATATAAAAATGTAGAAATTACGAATTATAGTGTATTTATTACTTTTACTGTCATGGATTTGCACGATGTCCGGATATATAACTCATATTGATTATCTCAAGGAAGAATAGATTATAAAAAAGTCTATTCATCCTTGAGATATTTCCTGGGAGCACGCCTTCTCGTGTAAAATTACCTTACCCAATTTCCTCATATTGATTATATTAGGTGTTGATTAGAATATCAGTAATATGCCTCTTCTGTTGTATCCATAACCGATTACCACACGGTAAGGAAGGTTGACAAAGATTGATTTTGGTGAGTTTCGAAAACTCTCCGAGGATGATGTAAATACACGATGAAGCAAAGGGCATAAAATATAGAATTATAGGGCACATGAACCAAGGAAGTGGTGCAGTACATATATATGAATGTGATTAGAGGTTGGTAATACAAAAATAAAGGGAATGAAGATTTTATAAAGAACGGATATAAAAAGAGCAAGCGATGAAAATGAAGGAGTGAAAAAGGCCAGCAGAAGACGATGGAGGAGAAATAGATGACTGAAGGAGCAAATCCGAGAAGAAACTTGGTGGATTAAGAAAGGGTGTGTTTGCAGGCATTTTGGAACTTACTCCGAGATTCTATTGCTTCCACGCCACTGAAAGGTTATTTGAATAATGTATTGCTCCGGAGAGCATTTTATTAGGCATTGGGAGCACGTTTAAGGTCATTATTCCGAAGTTTGCTTTCACTCTTCACTCATTAATTTTGTTTGTGTGATTTCTCAATAACTCCTATTATACGGTATCGTCTACGTTCGGTTGCTTAAACCAACAACTTCGACATACCGCTTACTCCGAAGAACACTTAGTCCCTAAGGTAATGTGCAGCAAGACAATCAAATATCCATCCTCAAATTGTCATATTTTCAAATACTATGAGGCTCCTAAATGCATTTAATACTACGTAAATTGGCTATTTCAAGTAGGATTAGCAATACTTTATACGGTTTCGATGTAATATAATGGAATATTGCAATTCTACCATTTCTAAAAATCTTCTTAGTTAGACCTAAGTCAATGGTAAGCTATAAATAGATTTGCGAAGCTCAGAGATATTTTTACTTCAGCAACTTATTTCACCAGAGACAAACATTTTTTTCCAAACGGAGAACTCCTTGGGTTATTTTCAAATTCACTCTGGTGTGTTGCAAAATTAATTCAATGCTAAAAATATTTTCATATCCTGTGTAGTCTACTTTATCTTAAATTTGATTTCCAATTAACAATGTCAGCCTAAAAGGTAAACCGTATTTCAGGTAATTGGATGGAAACATTCATTGGAATGTCTATAAGATTTATAATTTAGTATTTATTTAGCCATTAAATCGTTAATTAATCCAATTCCAATGTATGCACTTGTAGAAATTTAAGATTAATTAATATTTTTGAGAAACAAATAAAATATTCTCTACATAATTATCCGAGGATTTTCTAGTGTTCCAAATATATTATGAACATAATCGCTTTTTATGTACTAGATTTATAAGAATGAATCATCACTGAAAATTTACGCTCGAGTAATTTAAGGTTTAATTTTTACTTAGGCTTACCTTCCACGGATAATGACCAATGATGATATGTATATATCAGGTAAAATACTTTCCTTTTGGAATAATTATCACGAATAACGTGATGCAAAATATAAATCATGCTAGAATGCAACAGCAATCCTAGTGTTTCACTTCGTAATGCTCGGGTTACTGTGAGATATTTCGAAGAGCCTCAGCATGACATAGTAGTAGTTGTAGCCATATAAATAATTCAGCCTCTTATCTTATCTTCACGGAGAATGATTTGAATGCCTACTTTTAAACGTGCATGCATAGCTTTGATATATCTAAACCGCAAACACTGACCAAAGAATTGAAATTAATTTTTTTTCCGGAGAAAACAATCTAAGATAATTCACTAGCAACAAACGCCATTCCCCCTAATAGTTGAGATAATTATACGCCCATGCATAAATGAACCTTCATCGGCAGGGAGAAGGGCCGATACTTGACTAACTTGGTCAACCCGCCATTAAGCAACAGATGTGCTGAGAGAGGAATATGACTCATTATTTATAACGATATCCAAGATATTTAAATGGATATCACTTCAGCATGCAGAGAACCAGAAACTGTTAGAGGGATAACGACTTTGCCCCATTTTCAACTAGCGACACTATGCTTGGGATCTCTGTAACTAATGATTTCTAAGTCGTATAAATAATACCCCGCTCGCTCTAGTTGAGTTATTGCCGTCCACGGTGAGATACGGGTGCTGAAATAAATTACTTAAGCGGGTCAACCGAGTGAATGTGTCACGGGACATATATAAAAGGGTCTTACCTGCGTGAGTCTCCAGTGCTTCGAGGCCTTCGCTATTGGGTCCGTTACGTGCGTGCAGGCGGCTCCGAACAGCATGACCTTCCGTGGGCCTTCGTGCATCATATCGAAAAAAGCCTTCACTCCGACCGCCGCGTTGCACTGGAAGAGATGGAGAGAGAAAGAAACTGCTCAGTGACATGTCACCAGGAAATTTACTGTCCCACTAAACGTTGATTATAATGAGCATGTGAAATACCAGGTCTGAGTGTTACTTTCAGGGTCATTTTGTGGTAGTAGTTGAAATTTCATGCATTTCATTCGAATACAATATAATACAAACATTTTATCGACGAAATTCGGTGTTATAAGTTCCATATCCTGTTTTACACATTTGTAATGCATATAGCTCAGTAACATGTCACCAGAAAATTTATTGTCCTCCTAACATTGATTATAATAATAAATGCCTGAGCCTTACGTTCGGAATAATTTTGTGGTAGATTTCAATATCTTGGCTGGCTTTCAAGTACAATACAAATGCCTTTATCGGGATGAATTGGGACTTCGAAGTATTGTCTTATATTTTATACCTGTTACTTTATAGTCTGAAAAAAAACAAGTCGTTGTATCTGCGAATGCTCTTAGTATTAAAATTCACAGAATTAGGCAAGGTGCTGTGGTAATCCACAAGGTAAAGAATCTTAGAATTATTTGTACTTTTATCACAAAGTTTATTTTTAACAAAACAGTTACACGACCGGTTTAGATGGCGATTAATCCTTCGAAACCGGTCGTGTAACCGTTTTGTTATTAATAAAATTTGTAGTAAAAGTAAATGATTCTTAGAATCTTAGATTCTTTCCGCTCAAATTATTATTATTAAAAAAATTCCTATAGAAGAATAAATCATGAAAAAAACACATGAAGGTTTCAGAGTCGCTTCAATAGTATTTCTAATACTCATTGTGCACCAGATTTCCACCGTGTCACATGCACTATGGTACATGATATGTGCCTTATCTACTAAGATATACCCTTTATATAGATGATAAAGGTGTAGATGAAAGGGTACACCTAAGAGAAGTTGTTGCATAAGGAACAATCCCAACTGCATAAACCGGTAATGCCTCGACGAAATATTCTCCTACTACAAAAAGGTGAGCGCAGACAGCAGTGTGTTAACGCAATATATTCAACACACTCGAGATCCAAACATAGGGAGGAATGATATCTGCGAAACAACCGTTTCAGGAATCACGTGAATAATTCCTGCCTTCTCTCCATCGAAGGCAGAATATAGAATCCGTTCGTCTCAAGCCGTTGGTTATTGTGCGGAACTTCAAAGGGAGACTTCCTCCCAAACCTCGCCATGACGACGGCGTATGCGATGCTGGAAGGGACTTGGGTTGGAACTCTCTCTTTGGATCTGCGGTTTTGACTGCCGAGCAAGAAAATGTCTCTTCCGAACGGATGCCATAATTAAGGCGGTCGCCGGCACAGGTGTGCAGACGATTAAAGCCATCGGTGTTCTGGAGGATCTCTTCCTTACCGCAGTGTCTGGAATGCCGCACCGCGTCTTGGGATACAGGTGAATGCAATATGCCGAGCGAGCGAGTTCATACATCTTCGCTATCCTTTATAGTACGATGATTAGTAGTTAAATAGCAATTAAATTATATTCAGTGCCACTGATGTATTATAATAAAAAAGGTATATGTAATAATAATCTTCACAACTAAGAACGTCCATACACACCTTGAAAAATTAAAACTCAACAAAAGGATTCATTTAATAATTCAAAAAACGGTAATTCTGAAAACCGCGTCCATAGTAAGAAAATTCTTAAAACTACTATCAAAAACTATTTGACTTGGTGAAAGCATGTTACAGGACTGAAAAAACTAAGAAAAGTGAAAAAATAACAATAATAAACAAAAGAATACGCAAGAAAATTCATGAAAATAACATATTATCCCGCAATCCCCGAAAGGAAATGACGCGTAAAGTATGTATTTT
Source organism: Sympetrum striolatum (assembly GCA_947579665.1). Classification (NCBI taxonomy): domain Eukaryota; kingdom Metazoa; phylum Arthropoda; class Insecta; order Odonata; family Libellulidae; genus Sympetrum; species Sympetrum striolatum. Next base: position 17,730,559 of record OX388348.1, on the reverse strand, counting down.
GAATCTGTCTACCTCTTATGTACTTTGAGTGTAAGAATTTGTATATTCGGTCTCTTAAATGAATTAAAACATCATACAGTGTACACTTTGTCATTAATTGTGACCTATTGATTACGGAAAACTGAATGTTTGTTATTGTTTTCGATATTGAACTACAACCTACTACCGGTGAAAGCTTTTCCTTCAACCCTTGGGAAAATATTGGAAATAACATAGATATACTTAAGTAGGACTTTAGTGCATATAGAGTATCTTTTAATCACTTACAATAATAATAATCCTTTGCTTGGCGTACTTTTGAGGTCTCCTACTTATAGAATGCCGACATTATAGAAAATACTGTTTGTAATATACAGCTATCTATATTTGTTACTAATCAAAGAATTGAAGAATAGTAATTTTAATTATTATGTATTGAGTCCAAGTCCCTAACATTCTCATAGCTCTTAAGGGATTTATTCTGTATTCGTTTGAAAGGAAAGCAATTCTTAGAAAATATATTTCTATTAAAAATACCAAATTGTACCTTTCGCATACATGGATACCTTAATTAGTCACATTATAAAATAGCCATTATTATATTCGAAAACATCACTGGAATTGTGTTTAAGACTCTTGATTACATCGAGATCTAAACGTATGGGTCTATAATTGGGCTGGGGAATGAAAAGAGAAAGGGAAGGTCTGTTTAGTTTGCCTGATAACAAGCTCAGGAATTGTAAACAGACGAAGGCGGTGTAATCCAGTGGTTCTTATTATTTGGGATTTAAGGAAACAGGGACAAAAGAGTAGTCGTAAGTGGCGTGAGAGGATAGAATATTACGGATTTTAATGAGACCGCTTCTCTGATCCACAGAAAGGCGTAATTCAGTGATTTTGAGTGTCTTCCCGAACCACTTGGATTGTGAATATCAAAAGTGAAGGAGCGAAACATAATCCCAGAAAATGGAAAATATTCCTTTATTCGTCTTATCAGATAGAAAAGGTTCTTCCTTCGTTGTTGCGGTAAATAAGTTCAAAGTCATGGAAAAAATTTCATTTTCTCGGCTAGATTATTTTGTGGAAAATAGAATATCGTATTTAGAGACAACTTGTGTGGAGTTCCGTACCAGGAGGTGAGTTTCTGATACAATGACCTATTTTATGGCTCTATAGAAAATATGATGTTCTTTATTAGTTCCGAGTTCAAGGAAAGGTAGTTCATACAAATAAAAATATCTAAAAGAATTGTAATCAATCCTTGTTTAATAATTCTTCCTATAACGCTTTTTTGACTACAATTTAGAAAATAATGCACATTTGATCTATATATGCAAATTCTACAATCTACTTTAACTACAATTTTGTACAGTGGGGGAAACAATTATCGCAACACCAGTTGGCGTCAGAGCGCGGATTACGTGGAAACTAACTGAAATCACTCTAACTCCGACAATTCGGCAACTCTGTATAGATGCAGTAAAACCGGCAATATTCAAATTCCTTTCGAATGGAAAATAGACTTTTAGTTTCGTTTTTATATGCAGACATTTAAGACTCACCTTCGCGAGATTTACAAGTAGTGCCTTTGCCTCATTGTCTTCATTTTTTGCCATTTATTATTCAAAGTTAGTCGTGATAAAAATAGTTGTGTAGAATGTCAATATAATACACTGGGAGATAGTTGCAAACAAGATTGTTTGATAGCGGAATATCAGACGTTAAAATGAACATTTTAGGTATTATTTCGCGAATTAAAGGTCTAAATACTAGAATTGTGATGGAATTGAATTCTTTCAAAGAGAATTCAACACTTAAAAATTCGAATTCAGAAACCACTAAGATGCCTCCTATTCTTACCTTTCTATTTTATCTCGAGCAGTGTAGTTTTCCACTGCATAAGATATTTAAATATACCTTCGATGAATCCAATCTAATCCGTGTGTTGAAGGAGTTCAACTTTTCCAAGAGCTTTTTAGCGATTAACGTTTTGACAGGAATTGCCATCACTATTATTAGCTTTTAAATAGTGGAATCGGTAATCAACAATTTTCAGCTCTATCAGGCTACATGTAATAGGGAGTAATATTTGAGTAATAACAAATGGTGTTTCTCATGAGACACCAATGCACTTTTACCGTACTGACAGAGAAAAATATAATAAATTGTAACGGTACCACATCTCTATTGATGTTACAGTCATTCATCACACCACTAATACGATTTTCCTCTTCAGTCATCTTCAGCGAGTGTATTACTCTACAACAGTTAATTTCAATTTAATTTATCCAGAGCTACAATTTATTTGATTAATGAGCTAGAATGCAATCGAAATTATACCAACAATTGGAATCTTAAATGCAAATATAAAATGATGATTCGAATGTCCGATAATCAATCATTAGATAATCCGTACTCGCCTCCTAATGTAAACATAATCACACACTTTCGACGAATTACAGGTGCCCCACAGATTTTACACCGTAGAACGGGCCACACTTAAGGAAATATTTGTTGCAGCATAATCTAAACTTGTAATAAGTTTCCAAGAGGCCGGTATTCACTTCTCTACTTTCTCCGTAGCGATGAATACAGTTTTCCACTTCCAATTTGATCATCTTGATTTCCGTATGTTAAAATACTTTTCAAAGCTACTTAGATCCATATATTATACGCCATACTCAGCAATTGTTCGCTGATTTTACTAAACTTTGTGTGCACATTTTCGGACTCTTCCGAAACACTCCCAACCCCTCTCCCTCCATGAAGACCGTAGTTTAAATGTCGTTTACTACGTAGTTTTGCGGTTTAGATGCGAATAGATTAGAGAATAGAGCGAATATACGCAGACAAAGTTATTCTTTAATTTAGCAGTAGAAATAGTTACTAACGCCCACTTAAATAAGCAAAAGGGTGGGCATGAGCTTAGCCCCAAAACATAGAAAAATTGCAATGGTGAAAAAGAAAAATTCACTTAAAAAAAAGATAAAGGTTATTCGAAAAAGGAATCCATGTTTTAATGTGCGAACTGAGAGATCTAAAAATAATAATAGTAAATTGCAAGAGCTTACGTAATAAACAGGTGGAATTCTTTAGCATTACGATGAGAACTTGCGTGGATATCATACTAGAAAGATTTGGTTAAGCGAGGATATTACTCAAAGCGAGATATTTCCCCCGATAATATGATATACCGAAAATATGATTATGTAGATCTAGCGGTAGAGGTTTTATAGCAGTATGGACTCATTTAATTAGTAAGCGCGATGAATTCGTAGAAAATAGCAGGAGCGAAATCATTTGGTGCTCGATTCTAAGACAAAACGGAAGTAATATTAATGTTTGTTCTTTGTGTCGTCCTCCCGATGAAAAAATAGGTTGAATTGTTGATTTATCCGAGGCCTTACAGAAAAATGGCGAGAAAATAAAAGATCCAATCATCGCCGTAGGAAGAGATTTTTACCTACCGCATATTAATTGGGATAATCTAAAATTCTCCAGCACTAGCAGTGGGAAAAAAATTCACGAAATACATCTTACTTTTTCGTTGCATGATTTAGATCAGGTAAATACGACTAGAACTTGAACGAATTGTGCGAGGCAAGGTATCAATTTAGATTTAATAGCCACTTCCCACCCACAAATAATAACTAGCCTCGCTGTAGTTGACGGTACAGTCAGACCATGATGTCATAATGGCAGGGATGAAAGTAGTAGCGGTTAGATCTCCTAAGCCGGTGAGGCAAGTGTATGTAATTCGCAAAGCAATTATTTCTGAGTTTAAGGTTTTATTTGAACGAAGGCTTAGATAATTTTTTAGGCTTTTCGGGTGAAAATACAGTAAATGATAGTTGGGTAGAGTTTCTACGTATAATCAAAGTAGATTTAGTTAAATATGTTCCGTCTAAACAGTAGGTGAGACGAGGAAGAAGTTTGAATCGTTGCATAGGAGTCATTCACTCGCGATTGAGAAAACTTAAACCGTGCGGTGAGATCCATGAGCATGGTGATCAAAACTATAGGAAGTGCAAAAGCTATTTGAGGAAGGATCACGAAAAGAATACCAGGAATATAGATCTCGAACCCTGTTAAAATCACTAGTTGGCGATTAGAAAGAATTTTGGTCATATGTGTGAGGGACTCGTGGTGGTCGGTTTTCTATGCCTAGCTTTATAAGCGAAGAGGGAATTGCCTTAAATAAATCGGCAGAAATAGCTAACTTACTTAACCCGTACTTCCAGAAATGTTTCTCATAAGATGATGGTCGAGTTAACGATTTTACTTCGCGCATTGATTCGGATATGATTTCCATAGAGATATAAGTTGATGCTAGTGGAAATTCACTGCAACAGATTGATAGGAAATTCTATCAGAAATCAATTAATGAGGGTACTGTCCCAATGTCGTGGAAGAAATTAAACGCCACTCCGGGGCCTAAGAATGATCAGATTATTATGGGTAATTTTCGTTAACTTCGAATTTCTGCAAAATAATGGAGCATATTATAGCAAGCTCTATTATTCAGTTTCTTACCATAAAGATAGGAATCATTCGGATCCAAGACGGATTCCATAAAGATAAATCTTGTAAGACGCACCTAGAGTTTTTTGTGAATGATGTATATAAACCGTAAGGATGATAGATATCATCCAAAAACGTTATTTCCACGCAGCAACAAATTTCGCGACAACCCTTAGTGTTAGTGCGCCACACAAAATATCTAATTGTCACGTTTAGCTGTAGTTTATCTTTGAAAGAACATATTAGAGATGCGATAGGAAAAGTGAATAGAATGCAAAGATTAACTAGTAGATCGTTGAGGGGATGCTCATCGTGTTTCAAAGAAAAAAAACTCATATTCCTCTTATTCAACCTAGCCAAACGAGAAAATACTGTTTCGCGATTACACTGATTATAACTTTTGTATTACAGTTCGTGTACGGCATTTGTTTGATTTGTTGTACACGATACGATTTGTACAGAATTGCCATGATAAAACGGTGAGTGTTACTCAGATGTTGTAGTAAGCGGGATGGTAATCATTAAGAGATAGAAGACTAATTCAAAGGATAAATTTACTAAGTAAGTTCAGAGAAATTAGGTTCTCAAATGATGCAATCGATATAATGCGGCCTCCCTGTTGATGTGGGCCGCTCTGATACTGCGAGGAAGATTAGAGAAATAAATGCTAGAAGGAATCGTATCTAGAATTCATTTTTTCCGCGCATGATACGCAAAAGAAATTGATTAGGAAAATAGAGTTAAGGTGCCTGTACCCCCTGCCACACGCCGAAAGGCGGATTGAAAGGTTCTTACATAGACATATTTTTATGGTGTTTCTGTGTTGTCGACATTTTAACTCAATAATCAGAATTTATCGTATTTATAAAACAACATAATTTAAGAGGAAAAATTCATCTGTCTCCGCTACGATTGGTCTTCGGTTTCCATCAAAGTAACTGGGTTGTCCAAATTGTAGTGCTACCTCCAAAATACTTACGTTTCAATATCATCTCCTAAATTACTACTACTAATTTATTTCTTCTCACATTCAATAACAGTTAAAGGAAAGTTTAATTAACCTTCCTTTGATTTCAAAAAAACACTCAAAGGCACTCGAAATTAATATTTACAATGATAAAAACCTTACACCTTGAGAAATAATGACAATGTAAGAGAAATTGGCCCTATCAAAACTGGAAATCCAAATATCATTGAGGATTATTATTCACCATTATTATTCAATTATTCATTTTACAAACTAAAATCTCAAAAAGGTTTTAATTTTGCCACATAACCGTGAACATATCCTAGTTTTCTATTCATTTTAGTTTTTTTAAGAATTTAACATATCTTCTATCATGTAGCGTGCATGAATATACCGGCCCTGAAATGCAGAAGTGTTTTCGCTCTTTCTACTGTCTATAACCCTCTCCCTCATAGACAAATCCTGGCTGCGCCCCTGCGACAAAGCAATCATTAATTATCATCTGTAAATTCATGTCCACATTCGATAGAATCCGTAGTTTCTTACACATAGATGATTATGAAAAAATGTCAGCTCCGCCATAGACTTCCATCCCCGTAATGTTACTCAATTTTCATGTTTTTAAGAGAAGGAGACTATTTAACATAATTTAGAGCAAGTGAAAAATATTTATATGTATTCGTATTTCTCTCAGACTCGGTAACAGTGTGCACTTATACACTATGATTAATAATCGAGAACTACATTGGAATCAATAAAAATATACGATGATTAATAATATATCCATTCTCCTTCATTCTCCTCCATTTGATTCAGCCTCCGATACATAGAGTTAACCACTTCTTTTTTGGAATTCGCTCCAGGTGAGAAGATCTAATAACCGACGAGTGCTCATCGAAAGCTTTATCGGTTCAGAACCTAAAGACGAAGTAAATGAAATTTTAGTGCAGCTAAAGACTTAATCGCGATCTCCGAGAAGCATCGACAGAACGTTACAGGGAAGTAATCACAAAACATTACTTTTGGTCGCTTTTTACCCCGGACAATTAGAGAGGCTGATAGAGTAGATTAGTTGATTATGGTGTTATTACAACCCCTGCCATACCCATCTGGCGGCTCGCGCGGTATATATCTCAATCTAAATCTATATAATTAGTTTGGAACTACCGCCGAGAAAATTGGAAACTGTGAACCCGCGAATTGTCCTGGTTGTAGACGAACAATGAATAATAATATACATAAGAATGTCAATAGTTCTCAAGGCTTTTTTTTTTAAGCGTAAAAATGAAAAAGATTCGCTTGCGTGGTCTGCTGGTTGTCCGTCTATCGACGTGAAGACCTAAATGAAGAAATAGTCGCCAATAAGTCTGAGTAAGTAAGCCTGAGCTTACGACCGGTTTGTTATTGCGAGTGACGCATAGGCTTTCGAAAATCCTCTGCACTGAAAGCGAAAGGTTCATCGTGCTTCGGGAAATCAGGAGGCCCTGTCAAATACCTCTAATTGTGGAAAATGAGTCAAAGAATTGTCTTTCAGCGAACGGCCTCGAATCCTTGGTAGAAGTGGAATTTTCACTGACACACGAAACATTTTCTTGACCGACAATTGGTGATGAATCGGTTCCGTATCTTTCATGTCCAATGGTTATTTTTCCATAATGAATTACATCTCTCTGGTAAATATGTATATTCATCACAGGGGCGAATAAATATATGTGGAAATCATATCTTACATTCGTTCATTTTCCGAACAAGAGAAGTTTAAGATAACAAACTCATTTAACTTATATAACGGAATTCGAGCTCGTGCCCTTCCTATGCCAATAACATGTGTCAGACAGCTGCAAAATCACCTCTTAATTAGCAACTAGTTATATTTATGACACTTCCCAACAAACTGAGAAGTCCATTTTAGCAGCTTATTAATAGTTTTATGATGGCAGCATAATCCTGGATAATTACTTTATAAAGTCAGACGTTCATAAAATACGTATCAGTACTAAAAACTTGGGTTGTTTATTAGGAAGTCTTTGTTTACTAAAATACGCTAATATAATAATATTATTTGGGAATATTTTTACAAGTGCAATAACATCTAATTTCCTTAGCACCATGGTGAGGAAGGAGCTTTGAATTAGCCAGAGGATTGTTTCTACTGGGCGACTGTAAAATGAGGGTCCTGAGTCTAGCTGATATAGGCTTGAAAAGGAAAAATATACCTTGCACCTGCAATACTTGCTTTGAAAGTGCTCGACATATGGTTAAAGCTTTTCCGCTCGAGGTAATGCATTTCAACGTTTGTTTTGTATTGGAGCCTGCAATACTTTGAAGGGATCAACTTGTGGTTAAAGACTCTCCTCGCGAATTATCAAAGCCTTAATGCATTTCTACGTGAATTTCTCCGCGCGAAGGCAACACAATTGACTAATGACCAAGGTCACCGAACTCCCTGTTACAAAATGTAAGACAAGTCCGATATATGCGCAGAAATTGTTCGGTTTTTATGAAATCATGTTTGTTTTAACTTTGGAATTGGTATTTTTCCTTTTAACTCCGGACGGACAATGATTTCATGTATTCTAGGTGACAAATGGTGTATATAAATTTATATTACGAATTTCCTTCGTCTGCATGATTAAGTTGGGGAAAAATTATGTTCCGTAGACAAAATACAAATTTTACATTGTGTCATAGTTAGCAACTCAGTAATCGCTCTAACGACTTCTCGAATTCTAATTGCTGAATTGAAAACATAAGACTTGTAATCAAAAATCCTCCTCGGAATGTTTATCACAAATAATGAATATCCTATGTTTGAACTGGACGTTTGAAGAATTACATTTACATTAATATCCAGCAGGCAGCCGTAAGACGTATGTTGGAGTGAGAAACCAAACTAACAAAATAACGCCTTATTAGCGCACAAATTATCCAGGAAAAGAGACCATTATAGGCCATCTGTTCTCGCTATAATCTCGCAGAACATCATTTTCCTCTAGACTCCAAGATTCTCGTTCTCTAAAGGTGAGAATCACCACATCGCGTATTCCTACTCCAATCCCACTTATTCCTTATTGCTACGCATTATTAAAACTGAATAGCATTCTTCACATTATTAATAATTAAGTTTCAATTATTGTCTATGTATTTTATTGCATTTAAGATTTAAATTGGAATAAATATATATTCAACTTATCGTTCTATAAATACGATAACTATCTGTGAAAGAGAAACGCCGAAATAAACACGACGAACTCGGGGAGAGTTCGCGCGAAGGCTCTAAGAAGAGTTCGAAAGAGAGGAAATTTGTGTAAGTTCTAGGCTCCGACTCAAATATTACCGCTTTTCGAGGCTTTCCTCGGTGTTGCCAGTCAGTCACAGAAAGCAGAATTCCAAATAGTTTCTGTGAAAGCCACTGGTGCGCGCGCAAAGTGTTGCGATAATTTTTTCCGCCACTGTACATATAATCTATGTACGCACATTTTACTATCTATGTAAATTGCATTATCATAAATAAATGTATATCATTTGCTAAACACTGTACAGCAGTAATACATATAATATTGCAAATTGAGTTATTTTGAATAAAAACTAAATATAATTACGTTTTAAACCGTATTAACATGTAAAATAATTGAATTTCCAAATCAAATTTGTAAATGTTGTGACATAATTGCATGATGTACCTTCCGGAAAGTGTTTTAGAGGTTTCGCTCCCGACTAGGGTAAATTTAAGGTAGCCTTTCTCCAGTTTTGTATTTTCTCCTCAGTAATAACTATCACCTGGCCTTTCCAATTTGTTGTTATATCAAAAAAATACATGGATTTCAGAGCACGTGAGCCTAACGTATGCTTACAAACTTATGACTATTATATCACCATGATACTAACAGTGAGTCGAATACAGGTGGATGTAATGCCACATTGAAGATAATTGTTCACGTGAGGAAGTATTTAGAAGGTTAGCGAAACGAGTTCTGATGACTAGCGAGAATGCTAGGCAGATATTAATTTTATTTTGCATCATATTAAATAAATTCATAGATTTGCCCTTTGTATAATAGTGCATTATAATAGTATTCATTTTCATCTTGTATCTTATTATATATGTATATTTATATATTTGTATTTTTTAATATTTTTATAGGTTTTTATTTCATATTGTTAAATCATTTGTATTTTTTCATACTATATCGAATATCGCCTTGTTTGTTTCTCAATTTCATATTCAAACCTCAATAGTAACCACCATCTTACTTTTCCAAATTTAAAACGCGTTAATAAATAAATAAAGGAATTTGAGAACACGTGAATATAACGTATGGTCACCGGCTTATGAATAGTAAATCGCTATGCTATTAAACGAAAGTCCAATACAGTGAATGTAATAGCACATTGAAAATAATACTTCACGTGAGAAAGTAGTTCAAATATTATACACAGTAGTAGAAGGTAAGAGCAACGAGTTCTTCTCATCTAGCGTACGGAACAACCTTATCAGAAGTGAATCACCATCCTATTAAAAGTAAGTCCAATACAGGTGGACGTGATAACACATCGAAAATAAAACTTTGTATCCAGGAGTTCTATGAGGGCTACGTGTAGGGAGATATAAGAAGGAAATATTGCATATGGAGAATAGAGAAGGAACTAAAAAGGCGTCTCGAGTGGGGCGACAAGAAATCTAGGTCGTGTAGTGGCTATTCGCAGAGGAACGTGTGGAGAGATTAGCGGAGTAGACGCCAACCGCGGGGGGAGCGAGATAAAAAGAATGGGGAGATGGAGTGGCTTTAAAAGTTGGGAGCACGTTCTTCCGGAGACGTGCGAGGTGCTATACACAGCGCAGAGAGGATTCTAAAGGGCTTTCTTTTTTTCCCCCGCTTAACTTGACCCCAGCTGTTTCGCCAATCATCGAAGAAATGAGAATCTTTACATTGTCATTATTTCTGTTTCGTATTTTCTGACGGTCTCTATCTCCTCCTCGAATACGAGCTTTATCTGTCAATTGCTGACCTCTGCACCAGCGGCTAAGGGTTTGATGAAATGATATTTGAAATCATTTCCAAAATATGAGGAAAAACAATTCATGAGAGTTTCAGGTCAGCAAAGGTTTCGCTTTGGACGCAATCCACGGGGAATTATGTGCGGATGAATACGGATGAAAATTTTATGAAGGAAAAATATGATCATTTTATAAGTTTGCCAATGTATTGTACAAAATATTTGAAAATCACAGTGAGATATATCGGGTTTGTTAGTGTAATTATTGTTTTATATTCAGCATTGATAATATACATCGATATTCAGACTGTAATTGGCTTCCAAATATCTCAGAAGTAACAAACTCCCACAAATAACTACGAAGAATTATTTAAATAAATGAGTGGTTACCTGCCCTTGTACCTTGCATCTCTTGACCGCATAAAATCTTGCAATATTTATTTATAATTCATTTTAGAAATAAATGAGCATACAAATTCAACATCCAGTATAGTCTACCCTAACCCCGTTGTCAAAAGGGCGAAAAGTGAAGACAGAATGCCGAGTTTTCAAGCTTTCAGCAACAATTATGAATCAGAATATTAGTAAACAGAAGTTTTAAATATCAAAGTTCATCCTTCATCCTATGTTCATTTAATATTTTAGTTTAGGATAGAGTGGCAGAAAAAATATAAGAATAATTAAAAACTAAGAGAAGCGAAATACATCAATGAGAATAACGCACACTGGTGACAGGAATACGACTAATATTGGGACAGTTTCATAAAAATAACTGTGTTTATTGAATTTTTCAGTAGTTGCTTACAATTCATCTATCTAAAATTGTCGTTTAAAACCAATTAATCGTGCATAACATAGACATTTTGGAAGACATTCATGAGATATTTATAAATAAGAGCAAGTAACACTTTTTTGCTCAACCTTCATGAATTTCACGCTCGCTAGACCAACCATTGCCGCGTGCTCATAAGAAGTGTTCCCTCGCTACACCTACTGGAATACCAATGGAAACTCAATTCGGCTTCCCGTTTATAACTTCGCATTTGAGCATCTAGCATTGGAAAGACCCTTTGCAATGCGAGCCAATACTGCACTGCCTTGTGGCGATGCAACCTCGAGAGATGAAAAAGGAGAAAGGGCCATATCGTCTGGAGAGGACGTTACGTGGGGTGATTGGAGGACTTTATTGTTGGAAGGATATTGTTGGAAGGGAACTTTCCCCCACGTGCTTCGATATTGAGAAAGAGGACGCTGTTGCGGTTATGGGCGGTGTCGATGTTTTCATTTTTCTCCCCGCTCGAAGATGGAGCCTCGGGCGAGTGAGGACAGAGCCACAATCGCAAACAATCCGATCCTTCCGACTCGATACCCGCGTTTCGGAACCATTGAATTGTACCCAGCTTATATTTTTCTCTTTTCCGGCGGAGTATTTTCGGGAAAGAACGGAATCCGATTTTCAGGCGGAGCGTAATTAAAACCTCTGCCGGACAAAAATGCGCGTTCGTTGTGAAATTGGATAACCGTAGCGACCTGGCTGCCCCAGAGACGTTCGGGTAATTCCGGATTACGCCTGATGGCCGCGTCACCCTTTAACCTTGTAATTAAATTGCAGCGCGGTTCCTTGTTAACGTGATCTATCCGTGCGAGTGGATTGAAATGCAAAACGAATACTATTTGCGGATAATTGATTCGTTGTTGTGTTTAAGTCTCGAATATGCGATCAGTAATCCAAAATATCCCCAGGATTAATGAGAGACCGAATATTGCTCGTCCAGATCTTCTAATTAGAGGGTTAAACTGTAGTATCACTAATCGGGTCACATTAGCATTGTTAGTGTTTTCCTCGATAAAAGAATAAGTGAATAATTTGTGTTACCGCAGTTTGCTGATGTTTAATCAATGATAAACAAGAATCAAAATCAAATATTGTCAATATACGTAGAATTTATACATGCACGTAATCTTTAGCTGCAGAAAATACGTGAATTCAAGCCTGTTAGTCAGTTTGTAAAATATTGGCAATCAAGTAAAAGTAAGAATTTTTAAGTGCTATGCTGTAAATTTTTGCTAGTTTTGGGATGGTTTTAAATTATGTTATCAATCGTGTTTTTTCTCAATAGAGTAAAGCCTAAAAAGAAAAATGCCATTTTGTACTAACTACTTTCCTGGTTGTGGAAAATTTAATAATCAAATTTTCAATAGAAATATCGACTATTAATTTTCAGTTAAAAATTGATTTCTAAAATATGAACATAAACAATTTGTTTATTATTAATTTCTCCCCTAAAAACTTATATTAAAGAAGACATGCATATCAACGAATCATAGATACTAAGGGCTTAGAATATCTAATAAAAAATTCGTATTTTAATATGCGGAGTATTTTAAGTATATTTATATATATTATAGTATATTTTTATGGTATTTTAATATGAAAGTTCAAATTAAGTATGTTGATATAATCTGCAAAAGGAAGCTTTAAAATTATGGAACCGAATATCTGAATATTACATAACGTAAAGTCAGTAAAAATAAAACACGTACGAAGAAATAGCATTTTTACCATGTATATGTAGCCTACCTGTTAGTTTATGCAGTTGGAACTCCGTCCATTCTCCAACAATTAAATTGATCAACTTATACATGAATGAGAATTTTAACACCAATGTTTCTCTGACCCAAATCCAATTATTTAGCTTTCGTAAACAGCTTATAGCACCGCTCAAATAAGTTCGAGCTTGATTAAATGATGAGATTAGTCCATTACGTTTACACTGTACCTTCGTAATCTTCCCACTGGATGCATGATGAAGTGAAAATGATGTCCACCTCAGCTTATGATATAGGGAGGTGTAAACATTCCTATCGATTAGAAACGCATGACAATCATCTGAAACTTGTGAAGACTTTAGAGTTGATGGAGTAGATTGAGACCATCCTTTAGCACCGCATTCCAACGTTCAACTTTAAAGGCAATATATATTATTTGTACTCCGAGAGAATCCGCATTAGAAATAGTTGTAACGAGGATGTAGATTAAAGGAAAATAACCTGGATGCTTCACTGATTTTCGAAACATTTTTGGTCGTTCCCAACCGGGAGATGCATCCTAAGTAGGAATTGCATTTTCCAGACTCGTCCGTTTCTGTATGGACACCATGCATTTGGACGAATTGATATAAGGATAAAGAGACTTCCCTCTCTCCCCCAGGGGAAAGAAATATAAATCTTCACACTGCGTACGTGCCCGACATTGGCGGATATGCTCTCATTTGCATAAAATCTCGTCGCCTTGGCACGGTAAGAATTAAAGCGAGTTGCAATCTGCGCACCTTTGCATATAAAGTAGGTATAAGCTACAATTTAAATTTTTGCTGCACCGTCTTCGTTGTAATAAACTTTTCGCTTTGAACTAATGTAAAATGAATTTGGATTTAATGTAAATATTATAAGGGCTGGTTTTATGAGAAATGAAAAATATGTAGATTAATTTATTTAGAACATAGAGTATTTATTTAGAACCCCCAGTAATCCACATATATATCTATTATATATAGATGCTTCTCCGGATATATATATATATATATATACGAGTAAAATGTAGCTTGCCTACTGCAAGCAGATCGACAACACTAATTTCATGTCGGCATCATATCGGAAAGGCCGTCAAAAGAAAAATAAATGGATTGAAAATATTCTGATTATTCGCTGCATTTTATTCGTCCGGCATCGAACCCGGGTCTTCCTGGTGATACTTACTATGCAGCACAATATAAGTTCACCATCTCTAACTATCCGTGAAAATTCAAGCAGAAATATTATCTGCAACTGCCTAAAACGACGTTCTACTTTTCCCTTATATTCCTTATGAGAGAAAAGTTTATGTGCTCTGGCATCGAACTCAGTAACAGTATGGTCCTATCTATTTTATTTTCATAAAGTAAATCTTAATATACATCTTCTATGTGAGAAAGAACTACCAATCGTATCGATAAATGCATAAAAAAATTATGAAATGTTACCCCAATGTATTATATATGTGGGATATATTTACCACCCTGCATCGAACCCGGGTCTTTTTGGCAATACTTTCTATGCAGCACAACTGAAAATCACCATCTCTAACTACATATGCAAATCCAAGCAGAAATATTGCTTTTAACTGCCTCAAACGACGTCCTACTTTTCCCTTGTATTCCTTATGAGATAAAAGTTATTGTGCTCTGGCATCGAACCCAGGAATAAAACGGGCTTATGAAATTTTTTTTCTAAAACTAATTCTTACCGTATATCTTCCAGCTAAGCACGAACTTCCTATCATTTTGATAAGTGCGTCAAAAAAATAATGAAAAAGTACTCCCATGTATTTTAAAGGGCAGATATTTGCATCGTCCTAGCATCGAACCCAGGATATTTTCCGTAAAAGTCATTTATGTTTTCGATAGATCTTAACTATATATATAGGCTCCTAGAGTTTTAATTCTCTACCTATCCGGGAAGTATTTTTTTAAAATTCCTGAAAATATGAGCAATGCATTTAAATGGAAAAAATTGGGACTTTGGGCCCCTCTGGAATCGAACCCATGACACTGAGGTTCAAAGTCGCAATTTTTCTGGAGGTTACACGTTATGGCCAATACGTCGTAAAAATTTCAAGTCAATGACGCTTGTGGTTTAGCCTGTGAATTTGTATCCTCTCTATATATATATATGATATATGAATGAATCCGGAGAAGCATCTATATATAATAGATATATATATACGAGTAAAATGTAGCTTGCATACTGCAAGCAGATCGACAACACTAATTTTATATCGGCATCATATCGGGTCGGTCCTTAATAGAAAAAAAAAGGATTGAAATATTTATTCAAAATCGCTGAAATTTCATCGTCTGGCAATGAACCCGGGTCTCTCTGGTGAACTTACTATGCAGCACAATAGAAGATCACCGATTCTAACTATGTGTTAAAATTCAAGCAGAAATATTTGGCTACAACTGCCTCAAAAGACGTTTTAATTTTCACGAATGTAAATGGCTCTCTGGATTCGAACCAAGGACGATCTTGGAAATCTAAAGCATGTTTCTAAAAGTTATTTATGATCTCTATCTATATGCCAAATTTCAAGTTTCTATATTGTTGGGAAAGGTTTAAAAATAATTCCTAAAAATCGGATCAATTTCTGAATGCAGAGACACCTGGTGTCGAAGCCAGGAAATACTGTAAGCTGTGAATGCAAAGTTTGATTTTTAAGGACTGGCTTTTCTATCATGCAAAGTTTGATGTCGATAGCATGCCGGGAAGTACCTTAATTTTGTTTCCGTTATCACCGTAAGAAATGCATTGAGAAGTGCAAATGGCCCTCTGGGATCGAACCAAGAACCATCAGCGAACATCTAAAATTTGATTATGATATATATTCATGATATCTATCGACGTGCCGAGTTTCAAGTATCCATGTTATCGGGAAAGGATCCAAAAAAAATCTTAAAAATCGCCGCAATGCATTTTAAACGGCTGATTTTTGCACCGACCTAGCATCGAACCATGGACAAAATTCGAAGATGTCTTTTTGATTTTCGTTGGATATGCACGGCTTCTAGCGGTCCCTCGAATTTCAATTCTCTCCTTTTCCGGAAAGGGCCTCAAAAAAATTTTGGAAAATTCCCGCCATGTATTCTTATGGGGAAAATCGCGATTTTGGGGCCTTCTGGAATCGAACCCATGGCACCGAGGTTCAAAATCACATTTTTTCTGGTGGTTACACGTTATGGCCAATACGTCGTAAAAATTTCAAGTCAATCACGCTTGTGGTTTAGGCTGTGAATTAGTATCCTATCTATCTATCTAGGTATATACATGAATGAATCCGGAGAAGCGTCTATATATAATAGATATATATATATATATATATATATATATATATATATATATATATATATATATATATACACGAGTAAAATGTAGCTTGCATACTGCAAGCAGATCAAGAACACTAATTTCATATCGGCATCATATCAGGACGGTTTTCTAAATAAAAATAAAAGGATTGAAAATATTCTTAAATTCGCTGCAATTCATTCGTCCTATATCGAACCAGGGTCTTCCTGGTAATACATAATATGCAGCATGACAGCTGTTCACCATCCCTAACTATTTATTGCAACTGGCTCAAAGGACGTCCTACTTTCCCATTATATTCCTTACGTGAGAAATTTTAATGTAGTCTGGCATCGAACCCAGAAACAGCCTGGTCTTATCTAAATTGTTTTCTTAAACAGAGTCTTAATATACATATTCTAGCAAAGCAAAAATGTCCTATCATTTCGATAAGTGGATGAAAAAAATAATGAAATACTATCCCAATGTGTTATATATGGGAGATATATTTTCCGCCCGGCATCGAGCCCGGATCTTTCTTGTGATAATTTTTATGCAGCACAATAGAAGATCACCATCGCTAACCATGTGTGAAAATTCAAGCAGAAATATTGAATGCAACTGCCTCAAACGACGCCCTACTTTTCCCTTATATTCCTTATGAGAGAAATGTTAATGGGCTCTGGCATCGAACCCAGCAATAGTACGGTCCTATCTATTTTTTTTTCTAAAACCAATTATTACGATACATCTTCCAGCCAAGCACGAACTTCCCATCATTTCCATAAGTGCATCAAAAAAAATCTGATGTCCAGCACATGACTTTCTCCATACATAAGATGTAAATATTTATCTACGACAGTAATTTCGAACTCTATATTCAATCTAAACTTGGAAGATGAGTGATTAATTTATATATTATTATCTTTTACGTCACAAACATTATAAATAATGTTTTTCGGGACATGCTCGATGAAAAAAGATGAATTTGGCCTTTCGCCCATAGAGCCCAGAGCGCCCACAAAGTACATAATCAGCAACTTCCGGTTTATCAGTATTTCATGAATAACTCCTAAACAATCAGTGATACAAAAATATGTTTCAAACAAAAGTTATAGTAAATTACATTTTCTAAAACATTTATAAATAACAGTATATACCTAAATATCATATTTATGGAGATATTTTGAAAACCGGAAATGAGCTTTGGAGAATGAAGCTCAACTTCCGGTTGACCGATTTACTCCAAACACTAATCAACTCTAACGACTGTAATAAAAGTACAATATATGAAATTTGGTGTTGATCCGACAATTAGTTTTCATGTTAAAGCGCCCACAAAGTACATAATCATCTTCTTCCGGTTTATCAGTATTTCACGAATAACTCCTAATCAACCGGTGATACAAAAATGTATTAAATACAAAAGTTATAGTAAATTACATTATCTAAAACTTTTATAAGTGATAAAATATACGTATATATCATATTTATGGAGATATTTTGAAAACCGGAAATGAGCTTTAATGAATAAAGCTCGACTTCCGGTTGACCGATTTACTCCAAAAACTAATCAACTCTGACAGCACACACACTACTACTATATATGAAGTTTGGTATTGATACGACTAATAGTGTTCACGTTAGAGCGCCCACTATCACACACACACACACACACACACACACACACACACACACATACACACAGACATCATTCCGAAAATGGTCAAAACGTGTTCTAGGGACCCCAAAACATGTATTTCCGTTGAAATCTCGAAGTCGAATTTTTTCATGAAAACAATACTTTCTCTATACTTCGTATATGGAGAAAGTAAAAAATAATGAAAAACTACCTCAATGTATTTTAAAGGGCAGACTTTTGCATCGTCCTAGCATCAAACCCAGGATATTTTCCGTAAATGTTATTAACGTTTTCGATAGATCATGACTATATATATATAGGCTCCTAGAGTTTTGATTCTCTACCTATCCGGGAAGTATTTTAGTATTTTTTTTTAATTCCCTTAAATCAAAGCAATGATTTTAAATGGGAAAAATCGGGACTCTGGGGCCCTCTGGAATCGAACCCATGACACTGAGGTTGAATATATCAATTTTTCTGTCGGTAACAAGTTATGGCCAATACGTCTTAAAAATTTCCAGTCAATGATGTTTGTGGTTTAACCTGTGAGTTTGTATCCTCTCTCTCTATATATATGTACACTCCTGGCCAAAATTAACGCAGCACCTCCCTAGCGATCCTAACGGCAGGTGCTGCGTTAATTTTGGCCAGGAGTGTATATCAAGCCGCCATTGCTGTAGTCACTCTACGTTCCACCGTTCCTTTAGTTCTTGCCTCGCGGCAGCACCTGTTCGCCGCCCCCTTCAACCTTTTTCTTTCCCACAGTCCTGACATCTGGGCCGTCCTCGGCCCTGGGCTGGTCTCTGCATGGTCCACCACCGTCCCTCTGCTCCTCCCTCGATGTCACACCTTGGCCAACTCGGTCTTTGTCACCTTTCTGGTCTTTTTGTTCAATTCTCGGTAGTCATTACAGAGTCTATTATCACCGTTGGCCTTCTTTACTAACAATGCGGGACTTGCATACTCTGAAGTCAACTCTTTTACTATTCCCAGCTTCATTAATCTCTCTATTTCTTTTTGCATTTCTCCTCGTTGAGAATACGGTAACCGGTAAGGTCGTATATTCACCGGTTCTTCATCATTCATCAAAACTGGTTAAACTGACAGTTCCTAGTTCCTCAAGGTTTTTGGCAAAACACTGTCTGTATTTATTGACCACATTGCGAATCTGTTGCCTCTCTGCTTCATGTAGATTTCCTCCCACATTAATTTCGCCTGGTTCTATCACTGTTTTCTCTTCTACATTTATCCTATTTTCCTCTGGCTCCGATGAATCCCGTACGATATTTAATCTTCCATCTCCCTTATGAATCCAAATCCCTTTTTGGTCAAGAGCGCTTCGCCCGATGATCATGGCGTCTTCTTGCATGTAATCGGGGACAATCAACACCTCTACTTCGATGCTGACGTCATCTATCTGGAAAGCCACCTGTTTCGAGCCGATTGCCTCGCATGCATTTCCTCCGAAACCCACTAGCCGTCGCCGGCAAGTCTGGAATTGTAATCCGATCTCTCTCGCCACGTCTTCTCTCATCAGAGTTACCACGTCGTCGCTTCCTACGTCAATGAACCCGACCACATGATTCCCATTTATTTCTATCCATTTGTGGTATTCATCCTTTATTTGCCGATTGGCGGTTCCTATTCTGTTTACGTTTTCTTCCTTTGCGCACTGACGATGCCTTATATTCCTTAATGGACAATCTTTCAACAAATGTCCCGGTTTCATACAATTGAAACATTTATTATCACGCTTCTCTTTGGAGCAATCCTTGGCCCTATGCCCTTGCTCACCACAATTAAAGCATCTTTCTGTAGCCAATCTCTTTTCTCCCACCCTTCCGGGTCTCTCTCTTGATAAGAAGGGTTGGACAGCCGCCTTCTCGCTCATCCTCGCTCTTTCCGTAATGTTCTCGTATCTTTTGATCTTCGCTAGGAGGCCTTCTACGTTTTCAAATTCACACATAGCCAACGATCTAACTAATTATCTATCTGTTATCCCGTTTAAAATATATTTGATCGTGGATACGTCGTCTATTTCTCCACGTCTCGCGATGGATTTCATCGAATATACGTAAGCCTCATGCATTTCTTTAGCTTTCTTCTTTCTCTTTGTTAGGCACAGGTGGGCGTCTGCTTGATCGGCCCCCGAAGGGAGACTACAAAGTAGTCTTCTTTTGAACGCGTCCCACGAGTAGACCTCTTCCGCTACGCTGCAGCGGCTTTGATACAGAGTTCTCAAGGTTTGATTGAGTAAGTCGAACGTTTTGGAAAACAAAATGTAGTTTGAGCAATGCGTAACACGAAGCATTTTGTTATTTTCGCGTTTCTAAAGGTTTTATAGGTAAATAAGCAGGGGCTTGTTTCTGCCTGCTCTCGGCTGCACCTGCAGGTCCTGTATGGTATACAAGTTCTCGTATTCGTCATTTTGACAACTTTTACTGCATTGAGCCCCAATTATGAAGTAGAACAAACATTTGCACAAGCGGAAAATCTCTAATTACCCTGATAAGCTATTATAATGTATTATAGAGTAGCTTTATTTCATTACGGTAAACGACTATTAAGGAATTTTATGCCGTACTTGGCATTGATCAATTAAAAACTAAGACGAATTAATGCATTATAATATATATAAAATAAACATTATAATAATCAACGAGGTTTTAATAGAGTTTGCGGGAGGCTGGCAGATGATGCGTTTTCTATATCGCTCTAGCAGACGACACCGGTATCCGAGAAGTTTACATTGCAGGCATGTTTTATTTTCCATAATAAAAGGAATCAAGAGGACTTTGAGAAAAAAATCGAACATGATCGTTAAGTGAAAGGTTCATTTAAACTATCTGAGTCCATTTCATAGGATAGACAAGCTCCCGAGTCCCGTATGAGAGGAAAATAAAACCCCAAAAATACATGTAGTTAAAGGGGAGCTGGATAAAAGTGCAACCCAGTTCTCTGCTGGTTGCGTTATTTTTGGCTTCACTTTTCTGCCGGTAGACTCTCCCTGTGGAATGATCCCAACCGTAGGCCGACGCCACCCGTTCCACTCGCCAGCAGCCATTGTTCCGATGCAAATCCCGACTCCACCGTCGGTTCAAATTCTGGGAGCAATCTTTCCGAGAGCGAAATATGCGCCGTTGCCGAACTTCCCAACATCGTGCACTGTCCCGTACCTAGTAATTCTTTTTCTCTTTTTAAAACCTTTCGCTCTCTATCTAGCAATTCTCTCTCGCGCTGTAGGAATTCTCTTTCCCTAGCTACTTCGTACATCGCACCGCTCACCTCACTAACTTCTTGCACTCGACCATTTCGTCCCTCCGGATCCCGAAATTCGCTAATGCCCTTAGCCTGAGGTAGCCATGTTGCGGGAGTAGAAGCGGCTGCAGGAATATCTAAAACGCTAAATGAACGAGCCCGACCTATTTCGAGCCCAACATCGCGCCTTCCCCACTCGGGTTCACTTCCACGATCTCTATTCATCTTGCGCCTCGATTTCTCACGACTGGCCCAAAACACTTTGCACTTCACTTACTTACAGTTTTTCTCTTTCTGAGGTGTGTTTGGCAATAGTTTAGTGTTTCCATTAGTTGAATATCCCACCGCTGCTCTGTTAGGAAACCTCCTACTTCGATACACCAAAGAAGACACCCAGATTCCTCGAATCACACTCTTTATTCTCCCAAGGCTTACACATGCCCATCTCGAGCACTCCTTCGAGCCGCCATTGCTCTAGTTACTCTACGTTCCACTGTTTCTTTAGTTCTCGCGGCAGCACCAGCACATCAATTTCTCCAGAAGGATATCTCAAATACCATATAATTATTCCCTAAATTACGAAATCATTCAAGTTGTATCTGATTGCAAATATCTAGGTATCAAGTTAGCCGAAAATCATAAATGGGGAGGGCACGTTGAGGATATTGTTGCGAAGGAATATAGGAATCTCCATTTCGTAATGAGGAAACTAAAGCGGAGTGGGAAAGGTGTTAGGGAAAGAGCGTACAAATCTCTTACTAGGCCGACCATAGAATATGCAACGAGCGTTTGGGATCCACACGAAACGGGCCTTAATAAGAAACTCGAAGGCGTGCAAAGAATGGCAGCTAGGTACGTAGTCGGAAAACACGGGAAAGCCGAAAGTGTAAGTAAAATGCTAAATCATTTGAAGTGGGAATCTCTAGAGTCAACAAGAAAGACATTTAGATTGGCCGGGATGTACAAAACATGAAACTCAGAAGAGGGCTGGGATGAACTGCGTGGCAGATTTGAACTTCCTAATTATGTAGGACGCGGCAACCATAGTTTTAAAATCAAGGAACGCGAGCAGAAAAAAGACATAGCGAAATTTCTTTTATTAATGGGGGTATTAGGGAATGGAACTCTTTACCTGGTGAATTTATCATGCCAATGCCTAAAAATGTAAAAGGTTTCAAAAATAAGCTTCAATCAAGATGTATGTATTTTTTTAATGTGGTTCACGGCTACCTCCGCTTTATTATTACTATTATATCGAGTTTTGTTGTATATTCCATCAACCTATACTTATGTATGTGACTATATGGATATTCTGACATGTATTGTATTATTTTAGTTAATTGACAAATCTAGTATATATTTATGTATGATAGTTCTTATTCATGATTTATGATTTTATTTTTGTACTTGTAATATATGTATTGCAGTTTAATTGTACAGCCTACGGGAGGTTTTTGGAGGAGTTTCTCTCCCGTCTTTGAGCGGATGGGTGGATGTGCTTAGAATCATTTTTATGTTCCCCTCAAACGTTGCCACTTGCAACGCATACTTAAATAAATAAATATAGATTTACAGGGAATCTATATTTGAGAGAAAAGAAATTGGGTTAAAAATGTTTTTAAATTCTTGAGAGTGCTTTAGTGCTTGGAAGCTAAAATTTAAAAATATTATAATAAAATGGAAAATATATATTTTACTATTAACAGAAAATTTCAATATTAGTTACGCTAACGGGTCCCTGGAACATTATAAGGGTTCCAGGGTAAAAATGTTTGATTTGAACCTATGATTTAGAATACGAATCAAAATCGAACACTAATTGATCTGAAGGACAAGAAATGTAACTCATTATTGTAGTTTCAACTTAAATTATGTGATTTTTAAAATTCATTAATTAAAGAGGCTGCAAATATTTTAGTACTGATATAACAAAATAGTTTGGTACAGGATTACAATAATAGTCGTAGGATGCAGTAAGAATAATTGAATTTCATTTTTACCTAAATTGTAGTTTCAGCTGAAAATATGGAATTTTATTTATTCTTTTTCGCGATAAATTTTGAACTCATAAGTAGATAATTTCTGAAGTCAATAATATAAGGCTAAATATTCAAATAGAATAACAACGTTTTCAGAATAATATTGAGCTCTTGTTAAAATAGCAAAATATCAGCAAATACTGAAACGATAATGCTTTTCTGTTTCGTCTCTAAGAATTTAATAGAGGATCCTCGAAATATATTACAACTGAAATCTTTTCAAGTTTATCCGAACTTCCTCTTCTCTGCTTCCTTATTCCATTTGTATGCAAATAGGATATCACTCGCTTTGACTACAAGGTTTTTCGCAAAATCCTCAAAATCCCGTTTTCTCTAATGCAACCATTTGTGCGTGTTCTTGCATAAATAAAACATAAAAATTTACATACCTTAAAGCAAAATTGTACAAAATCTTAAAGAAACATTTAATCCAAAATAATTATTCCAGAATCATTCTGGTAAAAGATAAGAAGTGCAAGCGTATCTAGACAATGCAGCAAAAGGATGGCATCTCCGTAATGATATTTAAACACTCACCTTGCGAGGAGAGTATTCACCAGAGTACTGACTTCTTTTCTTTAATTCCGGGAGAAGGTTCAGTCTTGCGAACAACCGTTAAGAAACGTCTCGAAAGAATTGGGGAAAGGAGATTAAGACTAAGGAATGAGTAGTCGAAGTGGAAAAGGGTTTGGAGAGTGAGAGAATTTAACCAAGATCCTCTTTTCATCTCCATTAAAACGTTTGGCGTACGCACCCATGCGAGAATGCCTGCAAACATGGACCACGGTGGTGTTGAAATAAGGAACAGGAGGGAAGAATTCGGGAAAGGAAGTGGAAAGTGGGAGCCTTGTCAGGGCTGAAATGTCAGGGACAACGTAACAAGGAAGTGACGATTTTTGGAAGCAGAGAGCCCACATGAGATTGTCTAGAAGATTAAGTTTAACGGGACGGTGATACCTCTGATGGAGAAGGTATCTTTGATTAGAACTGTAATCATATTCGTTTGCTAGAAATTCCTTAGACAAATTATATTTTTTATTCAATTACGAGATTACTTTTGTCAGTTAATGGAAGATATCTGGGGGTTATATCATTACTTTTATTAGGTAGAAACTTGGAGGGTCTCCGTCCTAATCCGGACCCTTAACTCGCCTTCGCTGCTACTGAGCGCCCGACCCTTGCATCAGGGGGGACCATAAAAAACTGACCGCGTGGAATACAATTTAAAAAGATATAAAAAATTCAAATAAGTAGCAATTTATCATCTTCGTCGTCTCACTCGTCCAAAGAGATATACAAGCGTCTTTTGATCGACGTTCTACGATGAAAATTAAGATTTTTCGTAATTTTGCTAGAAATGACCCGTTGACACACGGCAAAATCCCCGGGGTTGGGTTGGGTTGAGGGGAATTTCTAGCAAAAATCTAGAAATCCCCCCTAACCCAACCCAATCCCTGTTGAGATTCAATATATACCTCAGCTAGTTGATAATAAGGTAGTAGTAGTAGTATTGTTAAAAGTGCTTCGACAGCTTACGTCATTTCGCACATTGGCTCCCACCGGGAATCGAACCCGGGACCGCTTTCACCAAAGGCAAACGAGCTGTCCACATGACTATCCGGGAGCCTTGATAATAAGACAGCAAACCAAACCAAGTGGGCCAGTGAGCTATTTAAAACATCCGACTATCTGACTGAGCAGCGTTGCCGTGTGTCAACGGGTCATTTCTAGCTAAATCACGAAAAGTCTTAACTTTCATCGTAGAACGTCGATCAAAAGACTCTTTGGACGAGTGAGATGACGAAGATAAATTGTTGCTCATTTGAATCGTTTATTTTATCCTGCAGTGGATTTTTTTTCCTAAGAATCTCTTAGGTTTTTATATCCACAATTCTTCTAATTTTTTCTTCTTCTAATTTCATAATTAATGACGATGGGTTAGATGGAAGAAGAGACTTTTAAGTCTCAATCTCGCCCAAATAAAGACGATTTATTATTATTATTATTATTATTTATAACTTTTTAAATCGTATTCCATGGGGTCAGTTTTTTATGGTACATCTGGATGGGAAGGTCGGGCACTCAGTGGCCGCAAAGGCGAGCTGAAGGTCCGGATTAGGATGGAGACCCTCCAAATTTCTACCTGAAAAATAGTAATGGTAAAACCCCCAGATACCTTCCATTAACCCTTTTGTTCTAAAAATGTATTATGGCTTTCAATTATTGAAGAGTCAGTGCTCAAACTTGATTATATGAGTTCCTATTTCTGGTGATGAATAGGATGAGGAAGTTTGTATAGAAACAGATCTTAGCAAGATTGATTTACTATTGTTGAAAGTCACTATTGAAAATTTTGAGAAACCCCTGAATATTCTCTTTGCATCAGATAAGTTTCTATTAAAACAGAAACATCCGAGGCAATGGAAATTCTTTCTGTAAAGACGCTCTCCCTTTTGAAAAGGGTACCGGAATAATTTGGCCAAACGCCAATTTGAGTCCGAAAGATGATTGGAATTTGTCCTTTTTCAAATTCGTCCTCCCCTTTTCACTTTTATTACATAAATTTATCTTTTGGATATAGAATACTGAATTATTCCATGTATAAGCGTTTCATACCGCGGCATCAAATAAATTCCAAAATTTCTGAGTGATGACAGTGGATGAAAGAGAATTTTGAGTAAATCTTGATAAATGAAAATTTAAACCGATGTTAAACTGACAAGTGATTATAATTACCTCACCTTTGGCGAATAATTCAAATATCAAATCATCTAGTATTTATATGCGTCGCCAACTTGGAAGTCGTAAACTTGTCCCGTGTTCTGAAATGCTTTCAAAGATGAAAATGTCAGGCCTAATCGCAAAGAAATATGTCATTGGAGAATGTAGAGGAAGGAACAAGTCTACATTTTACCATTCTTCAGTTGAATTTAGAACATCAAAAGATATGCAAAAATTGTATTTTGTTAAAAAAATTGTTAATTTAAAATCATATTTGTAGTACTTCAAATTACAAAGTTAGCCTCAATCCACCGTTTTCTGAAATATTCGTTGAATAAACAATTAAGCAGGGAAAATTTGGAAATAACTAAATTTCAAAGCTAACAATAAAAGCGATTAGACCAAAGTACCTAAGTGAGCAAAAGGCAAACTTTTTTTAACCTACAGTTAATTTCCTTTACATTTTACTCTTTATTTTAATCCATCTTACAATGTTGGAGGAGTGAATTTTATCTGCATATGCCTTCATAAAAATAGAGAATTATGTAGCAATGAGAGGCATCAATCTACTATTGAAGATAAATAACCAAACAGTATATATAGATTACAATAACCAGTACACCATTGAACATAAACTCTACCTAAGCCTAAGATATTTTTTCCATCGGAGCAAGATTTTACTCCAAGTTTTCGTGTTTTCATATTATGGAAAATAATGATTTCGTATAATGTATGAGACAAAATCAATCAAGTTGAAGCTCTTAATTTAATTCTGCGAGAATACTTCAGTAAAAAAAATTCCTTCATTGTCTCATCTTTTAGAGTACCAATAGCAACTAAGATGGATTACGTCTCGATTGCACGCAATATACACCGCTGAAGGATAGCCATTCCATTAATATCTGGGACGGCAGCTTCTGAATTCTGCATTTATAAAAGCGGAGTGAGACTTTTATTAATCACGTTTTATTTATGCAGTTACCCCACGTAGTACTTTTCCTCATCCAAAAATGGATGCGAGACAAAGCCTTTGCATTCTATGGACGGATGGCGCAGCCTTCCTTCATACGCACAAAAGGTCCACAGCTAAGGGAACTTCTAAAAAGTTCCACAGTTAAGAGAACGATCTAAGCGAGGCACTTCATGGGAGTGGAATACCTGCATATGAATGGAAATAAAACAAATTAAGCTTCTATGCTCTTTCGGCCGGACGCGGGAACGAATGCATATCTTCGCGCATTGTTCGCCTAAATGGCAATTAAATGAAGTGGTGACTGGGATAGCTCCTGAAATGGCGCCCGTGTGCGTTTAGCGAATCTTTCCGTGCATTCGCTTCCTTTCAAAAATGAAGTCATTAGCTGAAAATGGGTCGACATTCGAGAGGAAGACAAAGGGCTCTCCACTTCCCGAGGATGTCAAAAAAATGGATAAAAACGACGAGGCCATTGCGAGAGGCGTTATAACACTTGTTGTAATGGGGGAAGTCGAAGTTTTCTCTTTCGGACGTATTATTTTTTTGTGCGCACATGTTCTCCTCGCCTTTTGTCTTTGACGCTTTGGACGTGGAATTGCCTCGGTATCTACGAGATGCTCTCCGAGTAAATGTCAGCGAAGAATCGACGATTTCTTCGATTGGGAGTTGGTGTTTGTCGTTGCGGGTTGGCTTTCAAGGGAATACGGTAATGAGTTGTCTTTATTTGTGAGACTTAAGTCTCATAGTCTAGCTAAACAAAATAAATTTATAGAGACGTAGCATTCCGCTTTAAGTTGTCGTTTCCTTACATATTGTATTGTACATTTTCGATCATAATTGGAACGGATTAATAATATTTTGTAGCCCATTGGTCGCCACGAATATTGTCAAATATATAACGACCTATTCCGTAGAGCATCAAAACTGTTTAAAAGGATCGCTGTATTTCGCCACTCATGGAGACATCTTTAGGAAGTTTACCCAACATTCTCGTGAGACAGAGACTGGTAGAAAATAAAAATTCATTGCAACCTTTGATTCATCTCCAGGAATGAATGAAAATATCCCTAATTGAATAATTATGTTATCCAATGTCTTATTGAATCATGCGGTAAATAATATGTATTTTATATATTTCATTGTTAAACTGTTTGAATGCAGGAAACACACTTACTATAAAATCGGTGATATTGTCTCAAATGAGGACTTTCTTATGTGACCGAATGCTGAGTGTGGCGCTGAAAATGTTTTCCCATTTCTCGAGTCAAACGATCGTAAAGAAAGAGTACAACAAAATGAGATTTCTTAGAAGTGTGCTTGGATAAACTAAGGGAAACTGGTAGAAATGCAAGGAAATAAGAGGTGAAGTAGGAGAGAATGAGAATATTATTATGGGAAGGTGTAAAAGAATGTTAGAGAATCTGTAGGTGAAGAATAGGCTTATGCGGTATGGCTATATGAATGAGATGGAGTAAGATATACTACCCAAGATGGCAGTAGATGAATAAGCTGTATTTCTAGGTGTTGGTTTTTTGCTTTGGAGTTTTAGTTTGACGAAAGAAATTGGAAGACGGCTGTAAATCAATTAGAGGCTTAAGAAATAGCCGTCTTTGTCAGTGTTCTGTACTGCGTCATTTAGTCAGTGAATCGGGCCTTTCCGTTGTTTCAGGAATCGGTAGTGATGCGGAATGCAGCACTGACAAAAATATCAATTGGAAATTTCTAAAACCCCTAACCCATTTAAAAAATTAATTTATTCCAAATTAAATACGGTGATAGCACAAAACCTTTTTAATAGATTACCAACCAACCATTCACAAGGAAGATTATTTACTGTCGCGGAAATTTATCCAGCAAGAATTCTATCTAAAAAGATTAACGAGTTGAAGTTATAGTGTGAAAGTTTTTGTTACGACTGGTTATTTATGTTTTAATTATCATATAGAGAATAAAAGGGTTTCTTTAGTCGTATGAATAGGATGAAGAAAGAAGGTGGCAAAGAGACATTGCATGAACAATTACTATTTCTAGTAGGAGATTTCCTATTTTGAATTATGTATTTGTGAATGTATTAAATTCATCAAATCCGATATAAATGAACTGATAACTCAATACTTCTAAAACGTATTACCAACCAACCAAATACAAGAAAAATTATCATCAGAAGCAGAAATTTATTCAAGGAAAATTCGATGTAAAAACGGTTCACTGGTTTCTGTTACAACTGGCGTGAATTCTGTATTTCTAAGGCGCTGAGGTGCGTAGCCTTGGAAAGAAAGGAAGCTTTTGAGACGTAATAATGGAGGAAGGGAAAGGATTAAGTACCCCTTCTTTCTCGGAAGGCGGTAAACGACGAAAGTAAACGGAAGGGAGGACGAAAAGAGAGAATTGAGAGGAGGAAGGGAGGTAATGGAGTGTAAGTAAGCACGGGTCGTTTAATGAAGGTTAAAAGCCGGAAAGAATCGAAGAGGGAGGTGGAGAGAAAGAAGTGCGATGAAAAGAAGCGAAGAAAGGGGTCGGGATGGAGTTAGATGCCGGGGACAAGGGGCAGAGTCGTTGTTTAGGATTGGGGCAACACGTGGATGGAATAGGATAGAGATCCGCTGCAAAATTGATCCTGACCCCTTCTTGTCCTCCTGTTTAAATCTCATCCTTTTTCCATACGCTTCTCTCCGTCGTTCCATCTTCACCGTAGTGCATATTTCAGAGACGGCACACGAGATACGTTGGCAGCAAGGATCCCACTCGCACTGATGGATGGACATAAAAATATTATTTCTGTCCGTTCTTTGGCAAATTTACAGCCAACATATGACGTAAATAACATTTAAGCCTCATGACGTAAATAACATTTAAGAATTCAAACTTACTGTTCACAGGTAAAATTAATTACATAACCATGGTTTCGGTGTTGACCGTGTGAATGTATTAACCTCATGACAGCCTATTGTAATAGAAAGAATCTACGAAAGATTTAATTAATATTTAAATAATTGAATATAGAATGAAGTTCCGCCAGATTTGACATAATATTATGAATTATAATTGAATAATAAAAATTGCAGTAGATCTTTCAACTATCTAACAAAATCTTCTCGTAAAGAAATTTGACTTCTCATTAGTAGTTAGTATTCATGAGTGAAATCATATTGAAGAAGACTTTTCTGTATCAAATAGGTATCAAGTAAAAGTTCTTAAACAATATAAAATACCTATATTACATGTCAGCACGCATGCCCATTGGGAGATAAAAATAGATAACTTTTTATACAGCGGATTAAGAAGCAAATTCTGTTTTTATGCATCTTATTGTTACTATGGAGATAAAGTTATCTAGTAATGTGAAATGCAATTATATTGCTTCAAAACTTATAATAGCTGAAACAACGAAAATGTCTTACCTACAACTCAAAATCAAAGATAAACTACTTTCGAGTAACGATTAAAACTTGAGTAATCCTAACATTACTGCATCTATTTCACAGCTGCACCTCTTAGGTATGCTATTAAAACCTTCTCCAATTGATTGCTTGTTTATTAAAACTTCAGTAATACGTATCGTGAAACATCCTAGGTTTCTGTTACTCAAAGCATGTTGCATCCTCAATAGTATAATAGATCAAAGGCGTTTCATGCCGTTATTATTCCTTTAGGCACAACTCCAATTCTACGCTGCAATATGCTTTTCCCCTTCCTGTATCTAACTCATGCCTTTTATTTTCCCAAATTGCCATCGTCTGCGCACCAATCCGTATCTTTCGATCTCCCTGCAAGACAGAAGCTTGTTTCTTGCAAGTTAATTTGCACGAAAGCTTTCCTTTGCGTTCCTTGCATTTTAGTGAAGCTACAACTGCTGCTTTATTCGATTCGCTCAGCCAAAGAGAAGCGGCGTTCGGATCCTTATTCGTTTACGCGAATTCGGGATACTCTATCCTTTGCAGTGCATACGTAAAACACTGCCTCCTCAGCTTTGCTGAGGAAGAGGTTGGAACAGATGTTGGCATACTTCAAGATTTACTATGCTCGTCGGCGTTTTGGCTATGCTCTCGAGAACAATTAACCTATATACGTGACGCTGAAAATTAAATGATAGCTCTCGTAAAATCGGAATTCTACTATGTTTATGGTTTATGAGATGTTTATAGGTCTCACCGCAAAGCTAATCGTAAATATTTCTTTTTCCTATTTCTACTACTAGTAGTAGTAGTAGATTTATTTAGATATACATTCTAATAAGTACTAATGAGAGTTACAAGTAAAATTACAAGAAAGAAAAAATATATACATCAATCTTAAAAATTCTGTCGTAAAAATGTCATAAATGTAATACTTTATGTGCAACCAATACACATAATTTCACATCATTATACACATAATTATACAGATATTAAAACTTACAAGAAAAAACCATATATATCTTTAAATTAAATTAAATTTCAATTTCAACGCATTATTCCCTAGTTCTTTTTACATTCCTGATACATTCCCTTTTAAACATTCTCCCATTCTTTATTCTGTGGACCCATTCAGGAAGACTAGGCATTGAATAAACAAAGTCCATCACTCATTAATGACTTTCTAGAAACATTTGTAGTATGCCTTCTAATTTGCATAAAGTCGGTGAGACTGATAAGAAAAGAGAACGTTTTTTTTGCGCTTCCTTTGTATTGCTCTTGCTTCCCAGCTACTAATTAGTTTGTTCCGCAGTTCTGAATTAGTTTTTTTGGCTCAGAACTACTTGAAAACGAGCGCCGTTACTTTGCAATAAACATATGTAAGTTTGTTTGGTCGATGTGAAACCACCACACAAAGAATTCTTGGCGCAAAATTAATTTGTAAGTAGAAAAAATAATGACTAACGTTCTTAGATTTTTGTCCTAAGAGTGCTATCTAGATTTAATGAACGCTATGTAAAAAGTATACCCATAAATCTATTTTCAAAATTCCACTTGATAAAGACCATATCAGCCGCATTTTATTCTCCAGGTGCGCTAATCCATTCCACTCATTTATTTCTCTCGCAAGTTATATCTTCGTTCGTAAAGTTTAATTATTTTGACTCTAACCCAAAGGTAAAGGTCTTAATTCAATTCTTTTGATTTTTCGTAGCTTTTTCGGTGATGCGAATGACTGCTTTAAAATGTTTTTAGTACTCCTCCTTTCAATAACTTCCGAGAGAATCTTTAGAATGGAAGGTAGCATAATTTAATGAATAATTTTCCTTGTCTAATTTTACTTCGATTTACGAATGGTCCATTCTTTAACTATTCTTTGAGAGAATCATTTCGTTAATCACACATATTAAGATCTCGAGGGATTTATATACAATTTAGTTAGATGAGAGCGTACATCGTTGATTTTAATAAACAGGTATTGAATTTATGTGCTTTTACTGTTATTAAATTAAGTTTTAGCTGATAAATATAAATTGTTTACAGAAATGATTGTGCTTGTTTTAATTTAGATACATTGGGTAATGATTGCACAAATTTCAGCTTAATTTGTAATGAATGCCACTTGTTTCTTTCACCTTTATTCATACATTGTTTTCATAGATACTCGGCAATAACCCTCTACTTCTTTCTTGAATTTTTAGCTAGCCTAGACTTGAAAAACGATACTAATAACGCAACCATGACCATACTATAGGCACTATAACTGCAAATTATGCATATGTTTTATGTGCAAGTGAAACGTGAGGTTTGCTACCAATTCAGTAATCAGACGCTGCAACTAGGGTCAAAAATAAACGAACGCCATCTGGATCTAAAATTTTCCAAACTAATATTACCCTCTCGTCGATGATTTCCCCTTTTTCGAGCTCCCAACACCTTCAAATCTGTCTGCGATCCCCTTGAAAATATAATCTAGAATTTCACCTATGTATGTACCCGTTTTTACAACCCGAATATTTGGAATAAAGAGGCACATTTGGCAAGGGTGTGTACCCCCTCCAACTCAACTCCACATTCCTGTACTTTTTCATGTAGAGCAGGAAGTTTCGATGGAAATAAAATTACGCTCACAAGTGTCTCTTGACTCAAAAGGCACCTCTCGAGTCCTTAACTTTCGATGCGAGCTTTTGAATAAAAACCCTAGATCATCCGGGCGTGTGTTGTTACCAACGATTCACGAGGACGGAGGCCCAAAAAAAAGTTTCCGGAGTTGAAATAAAATTTTTGGAAGATTAACAAAATGCGGGGGTCAGACGGGAGGATGGGCTATCATATATTCGAGGCAGGGATGAAGGAAGGATGACATATTAAGCGAGCTGGTGATAAGACAAGAGTTAAATGGAATTCGCCATCAAATTCCAGCGGGGAAGGACCTGGTATTAATACCCTACAGCGTGCGCCTACTGATAGTCATGGAGGGACGCACTTCCTCGTTGGAAATTCTTTCACCTTTTCATCACATTTCCTCTCTTGTTCTCTCTTTCATTTTCTTACCGTGCTGTTCCATTTTTTTATGGCTAGACTATTTATTCTCTAATTATTTATTTCTCTATTTATTCTATGGCTACGCTACTTACTTTCTGAGGCTGTACTGTAAAAAAGAGATTTGGTACACGGATGTTAAAGAATCAGAGGTTTAAAATCTCCAATAGCCGTCTTTGTCGGCGCTCCTCGTCTCATTTACTGGTATTCGGAGAAAACATGAAATTATACCACACTTTTAGAACACATTTTCTATAGAGATGCAACGATGGAGCCTCATTTATAACAAAGAGGTTGTACTGTTTCTTTTCTAAGGCTACATTATATTTTTTCTACGGCTACGCAATTTATTCTAATCTCTACGGTTATGATATTTCTTGTCCACAATTACACTGTCTCATGTATTGGTTACGCTATTATATATGTTCAAGATTCCTGTCATGTCACATAGACGTCAACTGGAGTAGAAAACAGAGGCGAACAATTTAGTATGTAAGCCTTTCGGTGCAAAGGTGCTTCGTCTTATGTTTCTCCTAAAGGACCCCTAAGAAGTCAAATTTAAAGCGGAACGTGTAGAGTATATGTTACCTCACGGGAATAATACCTCGTAGTCTTATTTAAGGGATGGAAAAAATTTTAACTTTTCCATAAAAATTAGTTCCTCAGATGGTGTTGAAATGTTAACGATATATTTCTTAGAAGAATTTTAAGTTCATCGCTTCTCAATAAGCTCTAGGTATCGTATTTCGGATAAATCTAGTCTATAACAAGCAATGATAGATAGAAAAGGAATTAAATACGTTTATGCTTTAAATTCTCTGACGTTTCTTCTTAGATTTCATAATTAATTAATATATTAGTAGTTAATACTATTAATAATAATATAATAGTGGAATTTGTTTAGTATTTAAATGCACACATATAAATTAAAATATAAAACATTTTTTATTATAAAATATGCTATTAAATAATTCTATTCGCTATATAACACAATCTCACTTTGATTGACGCGATTCAACAAATCCAATTTACATATTTACTTTTCTACTCAATTGTTGTGCTCATGACACAAGAAGAATCTTCATCAAATGAAAGCATTTCAGAGAGATTCAACTCGATTAGATATTCCCCGAATTTCATTAGAAATTTGTATTCAAAGCCTCAATAATTCCGAGCCGTCTTCCTTAGAATTTATAGCAGCCTTGGCGCAGTAAAAGACACAGTTCTTTATAGTCCTCCTGAATTTTCCCTCTCCATCCAACTTTCTATTCTGATCCTTTCTCCGCATCTACGAGTCTCGCTGGCATCTGCTCCATCGACCTTCCCAACAGCATCGCAAAGCGGTTCCCACAAGCGAAAAACTGCTCCGGAGCATCCAACCTCTGTTCCGAACGCCTTTCTCTTCACTTTCCCTCAACTTCCAATTCTTTCTTCTACTCTTCGCTTACCCCTCTCTTCCAAAGCGTTTGCCAAATATTAAAAGCTTCACCTCTCTTTCTCGTGTCATTTACGCCGCCATCGTTTGCTGCAATATGCAGCGTACGTTTCAGACCTTTTTTTTCTATCAAGCAAGTGTACTCGCAGCGTATATTTCAGACCCATTTCCATCGAAAATTTTTACTCTCAGACTTCTTTCACATAAGTATCCTCGATTTTATGCGCCCCATAGTTCCTTCTAGATAATCAAATTTCTGCCAAAACTAGGAAAGAGATATAATTGAAGCACTGCCAAAATTTTGGATCAAAAGACTGTCCATGTCAATCATAAATTTAATCTGTATACATAACGGAGATAAATATTTAAGATATCCTTCCAAAGTTTGGTAGAGATTATAAATCTCAATATATTATTCAGTACGAATTATTAACCGATAAAAATGCAAGCACATACCTAGATTTGTGATGTTAACTTAAAATATTATAGTAAGAGTTTCCTCGGCGCTAAGAAAACTGTAATATACATATTTATAAAAATTGCTTGCATACCCAGTCATTTGAGCTACTCACTACTGAGTCTAAATTTCTTATCATCAATAGTTTTACTATTATAGCCAGAGAAGAAAACCAACCCGGTCATAACCAAATTCATTACGATAATGTAAAAAATTTGATAATCACGGAAGGTGCAAATTGAGTATTTATGGTAAAATTATATACTGCATACCCAATAACTTAAACTACTCACCCTCGCATAGAAAATTTTAATCGTCATATGTTTCAATCACAGAGATAGGTAATCCAACGATGTTATTAGCTCATAATGATAATGGCTCAAATTTGTCTAAAGCTAACCAGACCAAATATTAAATAAACAAAGAGAAAATATTTTCTGTTATCACTATTGAGATGAAAATTATTTTCTTAGAATCTGAATCTAATAATAATGAATTTAAACAATTACTTTCAAATTTCGAATCGAATTATTTTGCACAAATCTATTGTTTTTTCACTCTCCATCCTCATCGAGTTTTTACCCCGGAACTTTTAATTTTACTATTTCTGTACACTTTTCAATCTTTGTCTCTCTATTTATCTACTACTCTTAATCCCCTTTCTTCAACTGTAACCTCAGTTGCATAATTCTTCAATTTCATCGCCAACATCAATTTCACCATTCGCTTGCTCTATTCTCTGCACTAAAGCTATGGTTTCACGATTCTTGAAATCGGTTCTCCGTGCGGTCTCCAGGGTGTACCTTCTATCGCCTTTCTATAAGAATTGCAAGACACCTGCGACTCATGGCATCAACTCGCTAAGAACTGAATCGAACTGAATAGAAATATTAGCTAAAAAGTTGCATAATTGGCCAAACTTTTACTAGACCAATTTATTAATACTACAGCATTAATCCTGATTCTATATCGTTTAGTGGCTAAAAGAGATGAGAACTATGGATGTACTTGTTTATTTTAATTCAAATCATTGTGATATCTCTAATTAAAGGGAAAAAATGGAATATATGTAAGAGTTGCAAGATCAAGAAGATTGTTTGAGTGCAGTCTAAATTTCATGATAATTATCAATTTAGCAACCAATTTCGAGAGTTGATTCGTGTCATCAGGCAATTTAATAGTTTTAAAGAATTACTTTGATATTAACATCTTTTTTGTTAATTACCGAAATAAAATACGAATTAAAATTTTTATTCATTTGAAGTATAAGCCAATGTTGCTAGCTATGGTATCACGTAGCTATGTATCCATTTTACATCGCTAAATAAAATGCAAAACTCTCAAAATTGTATTACATTGATCAAAATGTATTAGAAACAATGTCTTATCTAACAATTAAATTCTGTTATAAATTAAACTAATTTCAAATTGCAATTGCCATCTCCATTCTAAATTCGATCCAAAGGAAAACAGTAATTAGTAGCTACCTTTATAATTATATACAATAATTATTAGGTTTTATATCGATAATCAGTGATATTTTTTGATTTAAAGTCTAAAACTGGAAATAAATTTAAGTTACTTCGTCAACATAAGGTAAATTTAAACACTTCAAAACTGAAACTATTCCTAGTTTATTACCGAAACTATAAAAGCCTATAGGCGTTTGTTAGATTTAGAATATAATAATTGAAACAAATTTACGTAATTCCAATATTTCATCTTCATAACGTAAATTTGAATACTTCGGAACTATAACTTTTCCAAGTCTATCAGCTTATCCATCTAAGTATAGCTAACAGTAAGTAACCACAAGACACTGTCCAATGATGTCATCTTATTATCTTTCCATAGTATATGCATATAAGTAAAATCTCTGTATATGTTCATAGTAGAATTGTGATTCCATCTTTAAAAAATATAATAAAAAGCAGCCTCTCTCGCGTTCTCTTGTAGCAATCTTGTCCATCTAGCCTCTCAAACTCACCACGCGAAACAAAGTAACAACACTCCCGAAAGAAGAGTAGATGGAGCGTTTGGCATGTTACAAGACCTCTCGCCAGAGAGCGCGGGCGTGCTACAAGGCAATAAATTCCCGAGATCTCATCGTATTTTCAGAAAACCTCGAAATGGCGGCGAAGTCGTAATCACCGGCAAAATCAAGCGTCCGTCCGAACAAGAGGAGAGCATGCGGTTACATGAGAACTGGTGTTCTTAAAACATGACCCTTTAACATGGCAAACATCCGCCTTCCCATACACTGCATCTTCGTGGTACTCCTATTGCTATTCTCCTCACTTACTTCTCGCAGTACTAAATCAATGTTTTTGACTAACTTAGCCGCTAGTCTTGATTCATTAACATATGTTTGACATGTTTCTCTGCTATGCCAAATAGGGTAGTTAGTTCTATCTGGGATTTGTTTTTACTAGTCCATTCAAACATCTCCACGTAGCATATCTAGTGGAAATTCAGCCCTCATTAGAAAAAGATATCACGGGTATTGAAACTGCTAAGTTTATTCTGGTGTTCCTTCCTCTAATAGTGAATCTTCTCCGTGCTTTTCCTAATGGAATTGAACAAGACTATGTTACTTCATTTATGTTATTTAAGACTTTATTTATGTTAAAAATTAAGAATATTAAAAAATTAATAAATTCGCTTATAAAATACTTTAGGTTAAACAAAGACCACAGAGTCTCCACTTTCACACAAGCCTTCACCAAATTAGATCTAAGAAATAACAAATAAACAAAGAAATGAAACGAATGTTGTTTAATTACTCATATCATGAAACGAAATGCAATACTGTTTCTGGATTACAGCAACTTAAGTACTATTATTTAATTTATTTTTTCTCAGTAAAATATTCATTCACATTTTTCACTAAATTAAACGAAACTTTTTATGGGAATAAGAACAATAGATAGTAAAATTATTACTACTGAAGATATCCACACTTGTACTATTCATCGAGATGAACCCAAAGATATCATTCATCAACGTTATGGAGTCCTACCATAAATTCGAGCCTGAAACATTTGATAGTATCTTAAATTGATTCTCTTCAATTATTAATGGCGAGAGTTTATAAAAGATGACTTGACAGTGAATTAGTTCTAATAGTGATTAGAGTTCTATCCAACTTATGGGTTATATTTTTCAGTCCGACTTTGCATAGTTTTTCTGCAAATATACTATATTTTTATATACATTTATTGAGGAAATCATTGTGCAAAGTATTCTAAAAGTTATCTCAGTGCCCTATTTCTCTTCGAGTGTGCTCTCTTCAATGTTTTTTTCTTCCCTTAACGTCGCTCATCCTCCAATAGCCATCGCTCTGTCTCATTTCCGCTGTCACTCTTCTCAACATCCGAATCCACTTGACCCAAACTCTATAACACTACCCTTTCAATGAGCGACTACCCTCGTCATCTTGCCCAACCTCTGCAATTCCTTCCCTCTCCGCAAAACCTTTAAGCTCTTTCAAACCTTTCTCTATCATTATGTTTTGACATTCGTTCTCTTTTTTAATTTATCAGTTTAATTTTCAACATTAAAATTTTGTAGTTTACATATCAAGAAAAAAATCAAAATTATCACAAATATAGGCGTCTAAAAATAAAGCTAATGCTAGCTTTATACTCGCCGTAGGCTCACACAGGATCTGCTTGCCGAAGTTCTTCTATCAGCTTTATCCCTTTCTAATTGCGTCATACTCTCACTATCCCAATTAACTCTAAATAGTCTTTTAGACTTGCTCCCGAATTTTAATTTTCTTACCATCCTCTTTCTTTTTTCTTTTCATATTAGTTTCAACTGTATGTAGGGTTCGCACATTTCACATGTATTCCTTCTCTTGGGTGTATTCCTGCAGTGTTTTCACTTTTCTCTTATTGCAGACAGGTGTTTGTAAGCTCAACAAATAATTTGACCGCTTTTTATTTTATCTGATGATTGATTCCTAAGAAGCTCTTCATTTTAATCTTTAGCAACTCTTACCCAGGAATAAATTCCTATTATCATTCCTACTCATTATCTTCCTCTACTAATTTACGATTCTTCTTATATCTTATATATTTATCTTACCTACCAAAATTTCCGTTAATAGCCCTCCCCTTTCCATAAAAACTTTGCATATACCTTTCTCATAGTTTGCTCAAAGATAGGCATCCTCATTAGTTACTCAATTATAAGTTCATAATTTATCATTATTCTTCGTTAACAAAGCTCCATTGATTCTAATAATCTAGAGTCAGTTACCGTAACAGTTCATATTTCACAGTCATACAAGAGGATGCACTATAAATTAGATTTTATGATCAGTTTCCAAATATATACGCATGTTAGCTGCCTTATACTTTTTACATACACGCAATGCAGCACTCTAATAACTAAGACTAAATATTGACAAGATTTTTCCAGGTGGACCTTAGCTTATGCATCATTCAAATAGTGAATAATTTTTCCCATCATTAATATTTAACTGTACTTTAGTTTGATTTCAATTTTACTCACAATTAGTCTCAGAAGTATTAAATGCAATGTTGACTCTATGAATTTCGACACATTGACGATGAGATATGGACATTAGGGTGGATCGAAAAAAACGTTTATTTTCCAAATCGGTCAACGGCTTGTGCTTAAAGTTTGCTGTAGGTGGTCCTTATAATCCATAGAAATTTAAAATCGATCGGATTAGGTCCTTGCGCTGCGATTTTCAGTCAAAATTCAAAATTTTTTTGAAAAACGTCAAATTTTTCCAATTTTTCCTGATGGTTTCTCAGTGTGTCCTATTGCTTGTTTGTTGCTTAATATTAATGGTTGAGTGCGTATGAATCAGGTAAAATGGTTTCTTAGTCCGCCAAAAGTCGTAAAAAACACAAAATATACAGAAATGTTACAAATGTTGGTTAGACAGCTTGTTTGTCATTTTTTCTGATAGAAATATATTACCCGGCAAAAGTGACCCACCTGCATTACATGCATAATTTTCTTTCCGAATCTAATACTATATTCTGTGAGAATTTTCTCATCGAAATTTCGACAAGAAACACCAAAACTGCCACAAGTTCTAGCTTGGTTAAAACGAATGATTTTGGATAAAAACTTGCGGCGATAACTGTCACTCAAGCTTCCATATGCTACTTATATGCCTCTGTAAATGAATAATTTTTATGGGTTATAAGGACCACCAACTACAAACTATCAGTATTAGCTATTGACCGATTTCGAAAAATAAAGTTTTTTCGATCCATCCTAATGGACCCAAGAACCTACCACTACTTTGACCACTAAGTTACTAAGCAAATCTTACTCGGTTTTTCACTTTCGTTCATCCTCGGATTTTAAGGATCACTCCTAATCGTTAACACCTTCATCCTAATCCCAATCTTTTCTTGTCGTAGGCAAATCTCTTTTTTCCATCCAAGTAATTCTACAGCTTAAAATGGAGCCATTACTTTCCCCAACTTCCCTCCATTACAGCATCTTCGCTCGGGAATCACGACTTAATTCATCTCGCTTCTTGCATCCATTAGCCACCCTTTCTCCTCCTGCAGATCTTCTCATCTCGAGTCCCTTTTCCTATTTCAAATCCCTTTTTATCACCTCCTGATTTATGTCCCTTCCCAACTTCCAGAATGCCTCTCATCCTTACCTGCACTCCAAAAACTAAATTATCCGCCGTTTTATTTATGGGACGTCGGATATCGTTATGGCGTTCGGGGATGCGTTCGAAATTTTTGGTCTATAACGGCACCGCACTTTTTGTGATTGATAATCCCACCGGAAATTGATAGGGGTTTTTTTCGAGGGTGGCGTTGAGCCGTTTTGTAACGAATGGTTGTAATTTAAGTCCTTCCGGAAACAGGGATTATTCCCTCCAAAGAAAAATCAGCGTTTTATGCACTATACAACGTAAATTCTTACCTATCATTGTGCATTATGCTCATCCTCCAAAGTTTAATTTACTTCAGCGAAAGGCTGTAATTCGAGTTCTTCTGGAAACTTTAATTATTCTTTGTAAGGGACAATCAAGGTTTTATGCAATATAAAACGTAAATTCTTACTTGCCATTGAACATTGTACTCATCCTCCAATTAAAATTTACTGTAGAAATTCAGTATTTATTCTTCCGATACCATTAAATTTGTGACAAATATAGAAGTAAATGTAGTATTACCTAACCTATGAGATATTTAATGCGTTTATTGCTTACAAAAATAGCTTTTATGGCTATACAAACTCTCTTCATTTACATTGAAGCGAGAAAATTTCATAAAATTCATGCCGATGTATTCTAGTTGAAACGTTCTGCTAAAATTTCTTCGGAATAAATTTAATTTAAGGAACTCACTATTTCATTTGTCTACGTTTAGTTAATTTGATTACGTTAATTATAAAATATTATGAAATTGATACCAATATTTTTAAGTTTTAATATTTAGCTAACATCTTATCGGCATAATCTGAATTTAAGGAACTAAATAGTTAATTTGTCGGGCTCCCGGATAGTCATGTGGACTGCGCGTTTGCCTTTGGTGAAAGCGGTCCCGGGTTTGAATCCCGGTGGGAGCCAATGTGCGAAATGACCTAAGCTGTCAAAGCACTTTTAACAATACTACTACTACTACTAGTTAATTTGTCTAGGTTTTTATCAATTTATGCTTATCAACATTGCATAAAAGTTAGTTAAATAAAGGTTCCATCTACATCTGCATTAATACCTTGCATGCTGCCTTTCTATGAGAGTAGGGGAAATGCTTACGTTAGTTCGAGCTTGCAATTTCTATACATCTGTATGACGTATGCAGTTTTACAGGAATGCACATGTTCTGGGGAAAGTCATATGTTTACCCAAAAAACGAAATAATTCCTGGTGCATTTTTCATATCTTCTATCATTACCTAAAACGATTACAAGAAAGCCAAATTGTGAAGGTATTTAATTTAACTTAAAAGAATACAATTGGTCTGAAAAAATATATAAGAAAACCGTCCTAAATGAATTTGAATCCTAAAGTGCTTTTTGTAAAATACATTTAACTAGACATTATTAAAAACTTGATATTTATAAAAACGAAGAATTGTACGTACAGAAATGAATCTGCCTGAAAGCAAACACAGAAAATATATTAAACATTAAACTACGAAGCCTTGAGCATTTATTCAAACATTTTGAGCGGATAAACTTTAGCGACACTAATTGCTAAAGGCAGTAGGATATTTCCACGAATAAATTCTAAGAAAACGAGGTAATGAGTAAAACAGAAGCCTCATTTTCGATAATATTCCGGCTAGTTAGAAAATATCGGACTTGTAATAGCAGGGAACAAAAATATAACCTGTGGCCTGAGAGATTAGGGCATTATTAAATTTCGCCTCGGCAGTAGCATTTTGGAGAGGAAATTATTCCCACACGCTCTTGGGAATTACGTTAGAAAGGGTGTTAATCTTCTGGGACGGAGCAGCTCTATGTGTGCGGGAGAAACTTTGACGCCATGCACGCAGTGCGTCTAATTAAATTTAAAACTGAAAGTTAATAGAGGGTAGAATCCCCGTGCAGAGGGAATGGGAAAGGAATTTCAAGTTCTATAATTAAACGTTACTCCTTCCAGTTCTATGGCGTTATAATTTACGATAACTTCCTAGCTCTAAAACTTCTCAAAATAGCAAAACTATCTTTAATGGGAAGGAAATTGGGTCAGAGAAGCCAATGTCAGAAACAGGAAACTTATCAACTTATGGGTTTCTATATGCTGCAGCCGGAGTTGATTTAAATGGCGAAAATGCGCTTAGGATGCATTTGATGGGGGAAATATGTAAATGAATGAGCGAAGTATTAAATACATCTCAAAGAAAATCGACCTCTTCTTCCTAAGCAGGATTAATATTTTAGTATGTGTATTTTTCAGCATATAAGT
This sequence comes from Sympetrum striolatum, assembly GCA_947579665.1. NCBI lineage: Eukaryota > Metazoa > Arthropoda > Insecta > Odonata > Libellulidae > Sympetrum > Sympetrum striolatum. Next base: position 17,687,325 of record OX388348.1, on the reverse strand, counting down.
TACGTAAGGTTTGATAGATGATGAATATGTTCCATTTGTGATTTGAGAGCAATAATTCTCACCTGGAAACATAGTCTCAGTGCTTAGGCTAATCAAGGTGTAATCAGAATGTGCGCTACTTAAAGTCTTGAAATAGCGAAAACAGTTATGAACGTCACTAATATTGGGTTAATTACGTAATAAAAATACACGCTAGGTTTTTTAATAGTAAATTAGATTATACGATTATGCGTATGAAAATAGGAAATGGTATAAATATCTCCCCCATAAAATAAATTTTTCTCTAACGTACAAATTCCGATACTGAAGGGTAAATCCGTACTAATTGAATCATTACATATATTTTGCCTCCAAATACGATTTAAACTGAAATGATGGTAATTATAGATTTTAGAAATTATAACAAGCTATTTTTTATCAGCCAAGTCGAAAACCTTAGGCAATATTGTGCAAATTTCATTATAATTCACAACTAAATAAGGAAATCTCTATTTAGAAGTGCATTGAATTACATTCTGATACAAGAAAGAATCGGGCTTGTTTTTATTACTTACAATGCTAATACAATACTGTACAACGTAGAATGCTGGAAAACAAGTTTATCTTAATTTATTTACATCAAATACTTCTATTAAACCATATTTATATTTGATACAGTATCATCGCCATTGTTGCAGACCGAGTCAACGATATGCTTGCCACTATCAAATTCAGAATTGAATTTACAGAGGCGAGCCTAAGTTCATACTACACATTTGACGATCTATAATATACAATATGTATGTACTGTTTGCTGTACTTCAATTTAGCTCTCCGTGTAGATACCATCTCATGATATGCGTAAGGATATGAGAGCGAAGTGTACACAAGATGACGCCTGTACGTGACCAATCTCCACAATATCTCTCGTAAGACGTGACTATAGGAGCTCCTGCATATTTCTGGTCCTCACGAATGTTCATCATTTCGAAGATAAATTTACAGTCAATGTGCATGCGACTTTCATCTCTGTTACGGGTTCCTATTAAAGTGTCAGCATATAGGAGCACAAGACTCACAGTAATTATAAAATTAGGTCAAATAGTCGAAAATTTATGTTTTGAAAATACTTCGTGATGGAAATGGAATTGAAATACCAAGGAAGACTAGTTTCCTGGGAGCAGTATGGTAATTACTCTGGTATGGGTTACATAACTTACTTTAAATTGAGTAAGTGATACACATGACCTAAGATATCCATCAATGAATTTGCTAGCTCTCTCTCAGACGAGCTACAAAATTGTTTAGCTCATAGAGAATGCTAATGTGAAGGTGTTACTGATACTGTTGTTTAGTAACAGCAAACTATTTTTAAGTTCATATCTGAACTAAATTTTAAGAAAAAGACCACTCATTTTATTTTTACTGTACATCGCTTGTCTTAAGATTTGAATCTCTGTATTCTAAACGGCAAATTTCCCATCAAAACCTATTCAACGTACGACGATAAAAGAATAAAAGCGCTATCTTTGTATGCATGATTATGAAATTATTTTGGATGATGGTTTAGGCTTATCGTTATCGCCTTCTGAAATTGCGACGCAGATATAAACGTCGATGTTTCAATGGCCAGGAAAGTATTCGGGAAAATTTATCATCAGAATTTTCCATTCAATGTTGAATTCTTTCCGATGAAATTGCCTTTTAAGAACTTCGTTCAACTCATAAGACACTTCGATATTGTAGTAGCTATACCATTTAGGATACAGCTACACGATATTCTATTTTTACATGCCCATAAATAGAACACCGCATCTCAGGAACGATTTCATTCACGACATACACTTCAAAAGTTCCGTTCAGCTCCCTGATTCATTCCCACACTTTCATTAAAGGAGAAATATTCGCGTTTTCAGGTGGTAGGCAGGTTACATTTTATTCCCATCCACATCGGTAAACTTATTGAATTGGACATTTGAAACCATCTGAAATCCCTTAATGAGGATCCATACGAATAATACATCCGCGAAATCTCACAATCGATGATAAGCTTATTCCTACGCTGGAAAAAAACGTACAAATGACACCCATCTTTCAATACAGCCCACGCGATTCCCCATTGAAACCATTCCTTCCCTTCTTCGGAAGTTTCATTCTTTTCAATCTAAAGGTCATAAGCCTCTTCACGTCTTCTTTTCACCTCCTTTTGCCCTTTCTTACTCCTGACTCACCTTTCACTCTTTCTTCCAACGCACCTTTCAATCTCCTTCGAGACGCACAAATCGGTCCCAGATGTCTTACCGTTAATTCGGTGACATTTCGAATTCTAATTTCAGGATGTTTCGATTTCCTCCAACCTTTCATTTCCAACGAGTTTTTCATAGAAATAGATTAATTCATGAGTAGGTTCATGTACATTAAAAAATCCCTATTAAGCCCCCTCTGTTTCATTTTCCTGTAGTTAACTCCGCCCTTTATGTCATCTTATATTTATTGTCCCTTTCTTCCCCTCTGTTTTTCCCTGAATTCTACCCTCAATATTTTGTCTTTACCAATCTCTCTTCCCTCAACATTTGGCCCACCCATTGATACAGGGTTCTAATTTCAAGGTGTGATTATAAAACGCAAAGGTTAGCGTTTCTGATCGGATTATATTATATTTCCGTTCCGTTTCCTATTCCTGTGAGAAGGCAGATTTGGAATTTGCCGTAATTTTCTTCACCGCACGTAGTGAATAATAATTGATATATCATACATACGCATTTCTTTGTAGAAAAATACATACACTATTTTCCAATTTATATGCTTTCATTCATAGAACATCAGCAAACAGAATGAGGCCAATTACAACTGACTATAAACAATAGTAAAAAAACATCAAAATTTTACTGTGATATAAAATTTAAGTTAGTAAAAAATACAGGAGTAAGATAATTTGAACACATTTTTAGAACATTTATCACTGCTTTTTGATAAAGGTACCGACCTTTCCGTTTAATTTGACTCCCTAATGTTCTAGCACTTAATCGCTGCCCTTTTTCTGTCATCGTAAAAACACTTAACTGTGGTCGTTATTTCTTTCCTTTAATAAATGAGAGAATAACGCCTGAAAATTCGAAAAGTAGGTATTCATTCTTAAAATTCGTAGGAAATGGTCACTTCTTATGAATAAATAATCATTAAAATTCTTTGCCTCCACCATGACTGTGATGTCTGGCCGTATGATATTATGTTGTCTCTCTGGTTGCCTGTTATTATATGTAGGTGTGACGTCCATATATTTCTATTGACCATGAAGTCCATAGGTGGGATAGGTTCTCCAAAGTAGAGGACAATTAAGATTCAATTTAATGTGATAGTAATAATAGCAAATAAAATTTCAATTAATAATACTTCTTAAGTTAGAGGCTACTCCAGGCCTGCGGGTCTCAGTTAAAAATGTAATTGCTTTGAAATTGCATTGCTCATCTACACATTAACTAATCCAGTAGGGTTAAATGTTTTCTCTTTCTTCTCTGCTTTACTTATTTGGCAGATAGAAATCGATTTTCCCTTACTTAATAGATAAAGCAATCGCTGCTATTATACTTCGTAGACCATCTTTCCGATCATAGATACGTATGATGTCCATTAAAGTAATGAATAATCAAACCTCATATATTATGGTGAGATATTCTGGAAATTGATTGAATGAATTTATCCGCTAGATTACGATCTATCACTCGGTTACATTTACAGGCTCCACCCACAGAAAATTAACAACAGAAGTCTATCACAACGCCACCCAAAAATATTAGTGCGAGACACCCTAACCATGTACTCTAGCTCGTAAAAACGATAGCTATAAATGAAAATGAGATTAATGTTTAATGAAACGTATCCCACGTTAATATCGAATTCATAGTTCATAAACGGAACTTTATGTTGGTTTGTGGGACAGAATCTTATAAAATAGATCGGCGATACGAATAATGTAATGAATATAGGAGATAAAAGTATAATACATTTTCTTCGAAAGAACATATTTTCTTTCGATTTCCTTCAACGGCTCTGCCTCGCTGCCAATATATCCTTTCAATCAATTTTTCTCGCGTTTTTTCCTCTTATTTTCTGATATTTCCTTTTGCTTTCATTTACCTAACTGCTATGATCCAAGCTCTTTCCATTCATTTTCTTGGAAACCATCGCTGTCGACTTAAGAAATTCTTTGGCTGAAGTTAAGCCCTGAAACCTAGGACGCTGCTACATACTCACTACAGTGTGAAAAAATATATTCCATTTTCCTCTTTGTCTATGCTGATATGGAACAAAATTGCTTATATACCATGCCTAATTTTCAACCTTGATGTACTAGTATTCTACTTTTCTGCATCAATCGACAACATGCATTAATCTGTGTAGTTGGTAACACACATATAATAATAAAAAAATGTATAATTGCTTACCAATATGATTCATTTTCATATACGAGGGATTATATTAGATTGGGCTATTTTTGGAGAAATACGGTCCATTACTAATTGATCATGTTTTGAGAATGAAAAAAAATGGCTAAATCTTATTAGTACCCTACCGTTAAAAACAACTTTATGAATTCAAGAAAAAGTAAGAAATAAATTTAACGAAAAATTAAAAGAATTCTATTAATTTGCTAGGAAGTTTTACAGGACTATTGCATTCCTTGCATATAACAATCGAGTGTTTCACGCAACGCCATCAAATATGTAAATAATGTAAGTGATTATACATGCCGATACGTGTGTTGCTTTAACAAAGTTTTGGTTAGGAGAAGGACATTATTTTTCATAATGGCTCTGTACTGTGGCACAGCGAGGGGGGGGGGGTTAGGGGTTCAACCCCCCCCCCCCCCCAACAGTCAAGTCCTATTACTAGCTCTGAGCTTTTTTTTCTGCTGAAGAGTACGAAACCCTAATCATCACGCAAGTCTTAGTGATACACTGCTTGATAAATTCAGCGAAAGCTCCACATATCCATAAATATGGCTCCGATTTCAGCTAAGGTTATGTTTTCGGTAGCAGAGCAGGCCTAGAGCCGACATAGATAGCAATGGGGCACTAAGATACGAGTGTTTTGCACTTAATTTTCGACGCGTGCACTTCTTAAGCCTATCCTTTAGTTAAATGACTCACACCATAAGATAAGATTCCCATGAGAAAAATATCGAAAGTGCCGATTCGTTTACTCTCAAAAATACAAGGAAATATTCGAGAAGTAATTCAAAAAATTTCACCCTGAAAACAGAGATTCAGATTTTGTTTAAGAGACAAACAGATTGATAAAACGCTCAGTTAGATCTTTTGCCTGGGACTGATTTAAGGGTGTGGATGCCAAGCTAGGCTCGTGAGTAGTGCTTTTGAGAAATTCACTGTAAACAGTGCGAAGGAGAGTTTAGTTTGGATTTCATATGGTACAGATGTACATCCGAAAATTTATTTTCACAATCCGCGAATAGCTCAAGGCCTCTATCGGAAAAACGTAAGATAAGACCTATGTGTTTTTTGTGAAATGAACATTATTTGGTGCATAAATTAGGATTGCCTATTTTTCGGGCTGTTATCGGAGGGCACACCTGAAGATGAGTTTAGCGACAATTCCAAAGGCACTGATTCCTTTATTAAGCATTTGGGAGGATTAAAAGTCTGTACAGTAGACTCTTCATTACTCGGGCTGACTGAAAATGTACGGATCCTTATTTTATAATTACTTTTAATTTGCTGTATATTTACGAAAATAAATCGATAACCGAATTTCGGTAGAAATTTGAAGAAGTATTGGAGCAATACAAGATGTCACTAAAAAAAATTTTCGATGATTTTATTAATAATATATCATTTTGGAAGCAAATCAGTCGGCTGAAAGGTATTATGCGCGTTAGGTACTCACAATTTTATTGGAACAGTGACTTGATGGCTTGAAATAAATTTGTGGAACTGTTAAAACTGTAGCTTAAACTCTTCAGCTTCCTTTTTCCTCCTTCCACCAATTTTTTCTCTGGTAATAGAATACAACGAATCTCATGACATATCTTGTCAACCACGAAGTCATGCAATGCCCCTTCAAAATTAAAAATCATGGAAATATTTTGATTTCTTTGAACACAATGCGTAAGACTGGATTTGCGTCAGCTCTCTGCTGATTAAAAAATCTGAATCTACTACTTGGTCTAAATAATTGTATGTTGATGACTTTTTGTTTTCACCTTGGTGTGTTACTTTAATTCTGAAAACTATAACATCAACTATAATCAAGAGTATACTGTATTTTTTAATGCAGCCGAATTTTTAATGTTAAGTTTGTGACGCATTAAATTGAATACTTAGCTAATACATAAATAAAGAAATCAGGCTTAATTGTAAACCTACCAGAAAATTTCATCTAATATAAATGATTTTTTGTTTCTTAGTAGAGAAGTTAATTTTAAAAACAAGGGATGAAGTCACTCCTAGAAAACCTGCTGATGATATAGTCTAATAAATAAAGATATTCAAATAATCATGGGCGCGCCAATGTGGGGATCTAATGAGTGTATATTACGTTTTATGTCGCTTGCCAGATAATCGTAACTATTTTTTTTCCTTCTCACGGTTGGCAACCTTTTGGGAAATAGAACGTTCAAATACTCGGGAAGTTTATATCTACAACACTAAAAAACTTCAGCATAAAAAAATTACTTTTTAATAGATATCTGTCGTATCCAAACAACACTTATGATAAGTTTCCAGTAGTTCACTAATGAGAACTACTACCTCGAAAATGTAATCAGTTGGCTAAATAAGCATTAAACTCCTCTATTTTTCAATGTATTTAGTTATTGAAGGGAATTGACATATATGTAATAAGTAACGAGCATGAATATACTAGCCCCTGTAAGTTAGGCATTTTTCGTTTCCTTGGACCCCCTCCCATTGGCCAATCCTGGCTGCGCCACTGGCTCTGTGTTAAATTATCGATATATAATGGTCTGAAGTCGACCTTGTAACCGGAAACTGGATCTTTTTAAAACGTGGACTTAAAGATATAATTATAATCATGATAATCCCAAATTAACTGATTAGTCTATTGATGAGTACTTTCCCTGTCTCTCTCATATATTCTTCTCCCTCTGATTCTTTTTCTTATTCTCTCTCTTCCTGTCTCTTTCCCATCCTTCATTACTCCCAATCTCCGCCGTCTGCACTGCCTTTTCTCTTCGGCGGGCTTTCATCGAAATTGGAACAAAAGATGAGGGCCTATTCCAAGAGTTAATAAGAGTTCCGACAGCGTTTCAAGGGGCATTCAGTAACGATGGAGAAAGACGGAAATGCGGAACGCTTCGAGTGCAATTGAACTCCGACTGATTCGGCATTTGAGGATCGAAGGGGCTGTGATTCGTCCATCAGATATTCTAAAATGGGCGATTTATTCTGACATCTGTGAAGATTTAGAGGATAAATTCATTTTCTTAATCATAAGCACTGTTGGCATCTTTTTCATCACCAAGAGTTAGACGTTTACACTAAAAGAATGCATCGAATTAATTCTTGATGCGTTTCTAACTGATCTAATCGTTTGATGTTTTTAATTCTCTATTCCGCTCCCAGACTTCTACTTTTTAGACTTTTTATTTTCTTTCGCTTTTCTTCTCTACAGAATTCCCTTTCTCTCAATGTTGATGCTTTCACATTATCCAAAGGGACATTTATTAGCCCCTTTTATCAAGATTTTTAATTACTTCGTTTTATGTATTTTATTGCTATAGTTAATTTAATTTTTCTTATGCTAGATTTTCAAATTAAGTTGGCAATTCTGCTGAGTGTGAGAAACTAAATAGATAAATAAATAATTAAATTTTGAGGATATTAATTAAAATAGAAGCATTATTGTGATAAATTGCATTTTATAAAAAATTATAAATTGAAAATATTCTATTACATATGCCAGAATTGCAATGAAAATATGCAGCAGATTTATAAATTCGTTACAAAAGTTTTTATTACTTATTATATTACTATCTGGAAACTATCACTGTACATGTTCATCTATAACTTTACAGCTTTACAATTAGCATGAAAATATACTTACATAGCATTAAATGCATTTCCAGCTGGTCCGATACCTCATGGGAAATGAGAATTGCAATAGGCATCATCCCAATATGAGACATGCGTAACAACGTACGTAATTAGTAGAATTATTCCAATTCTCTAAGCAGAAGGTGCACTATAATGTTTAATAACGGCACATTTATTACAGAAATTTGTGTTCAAGGAAGTCTCGCTCAAGTTCGTTTTCACAATTATTTCGTAATTCGTGTCCTATCCTTCTGGCGAAAGATAGAATTGGAGCAATTTCGTAACCAACTCTGTATCTTTTATTGCTCTCTCGTATGCTACATTAATGCTATGGTAAGTGGCATAGCTGCAACTTTGGTCCAGGCTAACGCTTTCCAGGGATTTATTTCACTGCAGTTCATGAATAGCCCGCAATGGCTGAAGCAGCAATATGTCAATTTTAATTATTTACTTTCCGGAAAATCGAGCTTAGCCTTACCAAGGTATTTTACAATTAACCTTTCCCAAGCGGGATAACTAGGTTATCTCAAAATAATTTTGTTCTGAGTTTAGTTTCATAATTAAAACGATAAGACTATGTTTAGCCTTAAAATAAATTATAACAAATAGTTAAGTGATATTTGCTCTTAATTAATGCCTTTATTGGCAAATGCAATTAAAAAGATTAATACTTTTAAAATTATTCACCACGAAGCTTTGAAATGCTCACTCAACAACTTAACGAAGTTATGTAAAGTCATCTTCTGAATGGTCTTATCAATATTCAGGAATTATTTCGAATTAAGAGAACTTACAGAAAGAATGGCCTTGCTTATGAGCATATTTCCAATTTTTATATCTTCCCCTCTTTTGCAGAGTACATATCGTTTCCCAGCAAGATGTTTCATTAAAATTACCCTAAAATTTTGAGATCTTGAAGAACAAATAAAAATAATAATTTTATTCCACCCATTTACAATGTCACAATAATTACATAGAAAACACATAATGAAAAAAGTAAACAAGAAAGAGTGTGTTTACAAAATATTTTGTAGGTTTTCACTTGAAAAGAGCGATTTCCTTATATCTCTTTAAAAATACAAACAAAGAAGTTGGATTAACCAGATTACCAGGGAGGATACAGAATAATTTAGGTGCAATACACATACACGTATGTTTGAAGAATTCATACTTGGGTCTAAGTATTATTATAGACGTTCCAGTTCTCAATTTTTTTTCTAAATCTTTGTATTTAATTTTGTGTCCTCCCCTATTATAAAACAGATTTAATTTCTTACAGATAAATAAACAATGTAAAATACACATGACTTTCTTAATAATCTTCATCCCATGCATGACTTTCTTAAAAAAAATTGACTTAAATAACAAGGAAAAACTATCTCCCGGGTAACTGACAATGAATAATCCCCCTTGGTGAAGGGTTATGCTATGATAAATAGCATCGCTGAGCAAGCACTGTCGAGGCTAACGCTTTCCGGAGAATCATTTCACTGCAGCCCATGAATAGCACGCAATAGCCGAGGCAGAAATTTGACACTTTTGATTATTTGCTTTTCGGGAAAATCGAACTTAATTTCTGATCTAAGTGGGAGCTCGGAAATGAATGCACGGAGCGGAAAATGGATATATATTGACTAGGGTGTAATTCGTTAGTCGTGGAGCGCTGATCGAGCAAACATTGGAGCACTAAATTCCGGGTAACTAAAGTCCGGGTTTGTGTGCTCGTTGGAAGCAATTAGATGCCGTTCTAATTGATCCGAAGAGAAAGACTAATTATTCTTTCGATCCGAGTCTGAGTTTATTCCGTTTCAATTTGGTGATGGAGGCACGTAATGAATTTTCGTGCGTTTACTTAGACGTGCGCAGGTGGGTTTTTAGTTGGAAATTTAACTAGGCGCTTAAATAATTAGGAGATGATGGGTTGGAAAGTGTACCAGATGACAGTTTCAATGAATACGTTTGCCTCTAACTGGATCAAATGGACATAGGAAAGATGATTGCATGAGATATGTAAAGAGTGAAAATTTTAGAACACGGCCCGAAGGCTACTGGTATCCTTTACTCTTTCACACTCTTCTAACAAAAGACTTGGAAAGGGAATAAGTCTTCTTGTCATAATAAGGAGTGAGGTACTCTCATTTATCACTGAGACAGAACACAACATAAATGAAACAGAGAATGATGTTTTTAATTAAAAAAAGGAAATTATATCACGTATATTTCTTAAATAAATGAAAATTGTAATATAGAAAATATATTAATCGACAGTAAAGAATTATTGGAATAAGCAATAATTTCTGGTAGAATTGGCTAAAAAATGGTGAGATTTAAAATAAGATGAGTGTGTAAAGAAAAGAAAATTGGGACATGGATTGGATATGGATTGGACATGAAAAATTGGACATGAATTAGAGGTTTAAATCTCCAATAGCCGTCTTTGTCGGCGTTCCTCACCTCCTTCAACGGTATTCGGAGAAAAGAGGATGGGTCGCCGCTTTTTTTAGAAACATCCAATGTATATTTTAATGTATGTACTTTGTTTCCCCCGAAGACAATAGCATCGCCATTGACATATATTACACTGTATGTCTCTAAAAAGAGAGGCAACCTTTCTTGTGTTCTCCGAATACCGGTGAAGGAGTTGAGGAACGCTGACAAAGACGGCTATTTGAGATTTTATACTCATTAAAACATAAGAAATGAGTCTCTCTATCTGTAACCGCTCCCTTCCTCGGTATAAATTGATATCTATGACGCCACACGTTTACTTTTACGAGATGGATGTAACATATATGGTATAATTTGAATTACTTCCAAGAAAAGGAAAATTGTGTGGACTTGAATGGAAGAAATACAGGAGAGACGATGTTCCATTAATTATAATTACTTCCTCGTTTGTTGAAAATACATTGTCCTCCAGATGTCATATTCTACATTTCCTCATACAACTTTACACGTTCCCTTTTCCTCCCATTTTCCATGTTAATTTGCTTACCCTCTCCAAACGTACGCAATACTGGGGTATGAATGATATACGGCAACAATGTTTTCGGGAAATAAAATAATACTTCGTACTACTTCTAATAATACTTATCAAATATTTATAAGTTTTGCTGATAACATATTTTTATGAGTATAAAATTTAATCTATTAGAAATTACTTAATAACTTCGTGTGGTTTGTTCGAAGGTAGGGTTGAGTAGGTGTGGGTTCGGCAAGGTTGGATGTATAATTGCCAGTCCAACTAAGTGGGTTAATTCCTCATCAATCCTATACGAGAGTACATTCATCGATAAAATGACAATATATGATACACGCAGTGAAGTGGTGGTTACAAATAGTCTAAGACCCGAAACAAGTACTGTTTTATTTTAGTTTTTAATATATATATATATCTATTTATTCAAATTACGCTGCGATTAGGCCATCAGGCCTGGTGGCAGCGATGTAGGGGGAATACTAAATTACAAAGGACTGCCTGGCATTCGCCCTAAGACGGGAGGGAAATCCCTCCAAAAACCTCCCGCATATATTTGAATCTTTAGCAGATAAAGTCATTTTAATTACATTTTCGTGAAAAATTAAACAATAAGAGTTATTGATACCAAACCCTATCCAACCATTCCACTGAATATTTTTCATAGTTGCGACTAGTTCTGAAGAAGCATCTTCAGGAATTCTGTATTTGGAAATGAGGAAACTTAAATTCCTGGAAAGGAAGGGGAATGGAAAAATAATTTGGTTATGGAACCAATAAATATGGTAAAGGAAGGATTGTTAAAATAAGGAAAACATCGGGAAAAGTCAATTTCCTTGCATCATTGATATCCAAACAGTGAAGCCTTCGTTTCATGTATTGGGTTTAAAAATGTATGATATTCGTTTTAAACATATATAACAAGCTACCTGGGACATAATAGCACTAACATACAATTTTATAGACACTCACCTAACTAACTTTTGGGAACCTGCCGACAAACCTAAGGTTGGCCAGGACCCTTATGTTGCAACTTCAATTTTTATTTTCTTTTTTGGCATTATGTATGTACTGTTTTTTGTAATCAAATAACTGGCATACCTTCCTGTCATTCTTGCATAATTTTGCATTCTGTAGTTTTTATTTTGAATAAATTACTACTATTATTGAAACAAGTATCTTCTTAAAAAACATTATAATGTGGATGATTTTTAAATGATAGAAATGCTTGGTAAAATTATATTGTAAATATCATCTTAAGAAAATATTATGTATGAATACGATGAGGTGTGATGTATATGTTATCTAATGTTAATATAATTTAATATGTTGTAGTGTTTATCTGTAAAAGATGATTACTGTAAAATTATTGTAAGAGTTATATGAAATTGTATAGGTAATTGAAATTTATATGATGTAGATTTAGCGTATTTTCCTATACATACTTCTGTTTGTCCTTGGATCAATAAAATATTATTATTGAAAGAAACGGGTTGATTTTAAATGTTATCAATGATTCATCGTGCCCTCTAGTGATCGGAATTAGAAAAGGTGATAACTTGAAGAATAAATATCCTCTAACGTAATCAGATGTTGAAGACTCGGATTGGTTGACTTCCTCCTTGCAAATCACTCGGCTGAAAAAGGACCAACTCCTTGAAAATAGAAAGAAACAGCGACGCGTTACCTCCGAGATGAAATGAGTCGAAATGGTCCTTTGTAGCTCTCTAAACAAAGCCCTACAGAAGAGGCGTCGAGGGAACGGGAAAACATGGCCATTGCCCTGGCAACACCCCCTCCCCCCTGAAGAGAGCAACGGTGATCATCATTGACGCCATCATCATCATAGCTGCAAAAAAGCGCGCCGAAGCCCTTTTCCTACTAAAAAGACTCCTCTCCCATCTCATTCTAACAGCCCGACCACCGCTCCCGGGGGGCGGGGAAACTTTCCTCGAATCTTCCGGTAATGTCCCCCTCCATCGCCACCAAATCCCATCCCCGTCCCCCGCTCCCCCTACGTCGTTAAGCAGTGGGCGATGGGGACGGATCGCCCGGGTTGTCTTCGTCTTTATCAATTTACCCGATGACTCCCTCCCCCAGCTACCTGAACTCTTTCTCCCCTGATTTTCCCATTCTTCCCAATCCTTTGTCCCCTCGCTCACCTTTCCTTTGTCATTCCGTTTTCCTCTCGCTCCTTATGCCCGCCTTTAATTTCGAGAGGAACTTATTGATCTCACTTTCTCCGCTGATAGGGTACTTTCTATCCATTCGGCCCTTTATTTCCATCTCGCTCGTTGCTCTCCGCCAGGCTTTCTCTGTTTGACCCTTTCTTCCAATCTGTGTCCTTCATCTTCCATTTCGCTCCCTTTGTCTACCGCTGCCCATTAATTCCTCACCCTTTCGCAACTCTTTATTCGACCCCGTCCGTTCTTATTGTCTTTCATATGCCCCGATGTTCTCCTCTCTCTTCGCTCAACTCATTTCTCTATGGTTGTAAGGTTTTTTGCTTAACCCTTTCAGACTATAATTTTTCTACGTAGAAAACAATTACATTAGAATTTAGTTGATGTTTCCATTATTCAATAAGCGATAACATATTTTTACATGACTCGTTTGATGTATTCGTAGCACGCCTTTCTGTTCAAGCTTAAATTTAATGAAGTATATAAAAAATAGGCTTCTTATTACATAGAGTCAAATTAAGCACTGTGTTACCCTTTTATTCAACTTATGAATAAAAACAATGATTGTTAATTTCTTTGCGTAGTGTATTCATATCGAATAAATGTAAGAGACACAGGAATATTTGTCCACAGCAACTATATCATCTCATTAGCTAATACCACTGCTTATATTAAAGATAACCAGATTTTCGTATAATTTTGCAATGATGAGTCCTAATTACGCTCATATGTATGTGTCATTATGTAATTTATCCATGAAATGAAAAAGAACTATGTCTTTGAATTAGAGAAAGGATTTTACTGTGTAATTTTATAGAATAAATTGTATCAATTAAGGGATTGCGTCGTTACTGCTATCAATAATTAAAAGTTAAGGGGTTATTCATATCAAAAGCCAAATTTATGATCCAAAACGCATGCTATTTGTTTGGGATTGTGCCGTTACTGTTTCGAATAATTAAAATTCAAGGGATCTTTCGTATCGTAAACAAATTTAATGATGCAGAGGGCATGCATGGAAGCTTTAACGAATTTCCTAGTTTCTAGCCGCAGGTAAATTACTTGCACACAGGAGCTAAATGCTAATTAAAATATCTGCTGAGGAATGGGAAAAAGCCTTTGATGTTCAAAAAAGGTGTTTATTTATTAAAAAAAGGTACATCAAAGTTATTCAGTACTTGTCATATTCATTGAATTAATATGACAGTCATTTAATAATATGCCAAGCGAACTTATCATTATGTCATTTCTTATAACTACGAGTTTTCTTCTATTTTTCTTCATTTACATCTGACATTTACCCTCTAAATGTGAGTAATAATAAAAATTACTTTATTTATTGATCAATATAAGCATGGAATTGCTAACGTCTATAAAATGATACATATCTGTTTACCCGAGACACTTTACTATGATAGTAGTTCATGTGAAAAATGGAATGATAGAATAAAAGTTGATAAAGGAACTATAAAGGAGAAGGTTTTCAAAAAAAGAAGACCATTTTATTTTATAAAAGTGTTAAAAAACTTCTTAGAATAAACCCATTAACTGTGCAATCTTATATTTTAAACTACTCAATAGTATGGTAAATTCTTCAGAATCGTCATGAAAAACCAAGTTCTATTTATATTAATAAATTTGCTCAATATTTTTGGTAGCTCCTTTATTCAAGATAATATTTCTTTCCATTTCGGCTTCCTTTCCATGCTGTAGATTTCTCAATAGTTAATCAAAACTTTTCAAATATTTTGGGGTATATACTTATATTTAGTTTGATGAGTTGCGTTTGGTCTATAGAAATTGGTTTCCTATTAATATTTCCATCTTCTCTACTCGAGATGACATTTTATTCCGTCTTGGATTACTTTCCGAGCCGCTATTTTTACCAATATGTACTCATTATTTTCTAGTATCTATTTTCGATTAATTTGAAAAACTTCGTTTGATTTATATTCCTGTATTTTATTGAAATATTTATCCTCATCTCAGGATAATAATTTATTCTATCTTTGCTTTATTTTCCTACTGTCAATACGTCTCAATAGTTAGTCAATAGCTAATTAGTTATTAGTTTCTAAGTAAGTCAATAATTACTCAAAATAAAGTCCTCTAGAGTTATTTTTGTAAAACAGCGTACTATTGTAATGATTGATTTTCATAATAATATTTCCATTTCCTCTACTTACAACCAGAATGATCAGTTTTAATTCACTATCGTTAATACTTCTCAATAATTATTCAAAATATTGTAATATTTCTTTGGAAATACTTTGAGAGAAATACTTGAGATATATATATGATTGCATTGAATTGTAGAGATCCCATCTCCTCTATTCAGAATATTATACCAACTTGGTTCTTTTAACAATCCGTGAATATTTGTCAATAATTCCACAATGACTACTCAACAGTTTGTGGTATGACACTAGCTTTATTTTGAAGGATTACCTCCGATTTATATGATTGGATTTCCCAAATTACATTTCTATCTAATGTATCCAGGATAATATTTAACTCCATCAGTTTTCAACTCAGCTTCCATGTCCTACCGTTTATACTTCTGAATAGTTACTTGATAGTTGGGGATATATTCTTTAGAATTAATTCCAAATAAATACTTTAGATATATATAATTGGATTTAATTATATTAGTTTCATATATTCTATTTGGAAATATATATCAACCCGTCTATTTTAAAAACCCTCAATAATTACTCATTAGCTACTCAATAGTTTGCGGCATTTCACTCTCTTTATTTTTGAAAAATACCTCAGACTTATATAACTGGATTTCCCTAATGAAATTTCCATCTCCTCTATCAAGGACGATATTCCTCCCCACTTTCTTCCCCGCTAATGTTTCCCAGCTCTCCGCAAACTTCGATTGACCCTTCATCCACTCCCTCATCCTCTTAGAGCGATTTGAGCCTTGTTCAGCCAGGACAACACCGCTAAGTGAAGTGATCTCGTCGGTGAGAGGCGAACCCGCCTTGCCCGCGAGTCAAGTCTTTCCCCGGTCTCAAACAAGGGAAATGAATCTTGGAAGGGCGGGGGCTCGTTCGACCAATTATCTCCCCTTCCGTCATAACCGATGGGATCGATGAAATATTTTATGCCTCCAGTTACGATTCGCCTCTTTGGGACGTCGACCTCTTTCGCTTCTAACGCTCTCTATCGGCGTAATTTAAAGGCTTCCCTTCTCCGCTCTTTCCTCTTGAGCAGGCTCCGGCAATCATGGCGATCAAACTGCCATCTTGTTTCCTCCTCGCTTTTCTCCGGCAATCCTTTTCCGTTCCTCCCCGTTCACTAATCTCCGATCCGTCCAATTTTTGTTTCGGAAAGCGATTTCTTTCCAGTCCTTTTTGAAACCGTTTCATTACCAACACTCGAACCGATTAGGGCAGAAAAAAGGGACGGGTGGATGGATGATAAGGCCTTTAATCTCCCCGGTTAATGGTTTTCGAGTGCTTTAAGCCCAATCCTTTCCCTTTAATGATAAAGTATTCGGGATAATTTAAGTTTTTCCTCCCTATCGGAGGTCATTACAGATTATATTACCTTTTTTAGGGTCCGACATGTGATAAAAATAATTCTTAATTAACTGTTTTACTTTAAATTATCGATTGAGAAAATACAAAGAATATCGCAGAGTAATAATCATAAGACTAAATAAATGATGAATATAATTTACATTCTAAGATTAATCCAAAGTATAAATGTACTCACTTACCAAAGAGAACTAAAAACAAGGAAATTGTTTGTTCGTAGCATACAGTTTGATTTAATTCTTTATATACGAACTTCGAAAAAAACGAACAGTTGACAGCGTACCAATAATGACTTAACCTCTCTATCTAATTCAATACCAACATACATTTGGTTACATATATTAATAGAATTTATTGCAATTCTCGTCTGAAGAATATTGTCGATGGACCACAAGTACATGTATTTTTTTACATTATTTTATTATTTGAAAATATGGAATGAAAATAATCTTAAGTAAAACTAAAGTGTTGAGTTAACCTTGGGAAAGAAAGCTAAGTTAACGATAAGGGAGAATGGGGAAAAACTAGAGCAGGTGGACGATTTTTCATACTTGGTTAGTACTCTTTCGTGGGATGGGAGATGCAAAGATGAGGTTCGGAAAAGAATAGCCCTGGCCAAGGAAGCCTTTATGAAGCGAAGGTAATGGATAGCCAAAGGCCTTCGCAAAGGAATCAGGAAAAGATTGGTGAAATCCTTTGCTTTGAGTGTGCTGCTCTATGGGTGCGAAACATGGACTTTAAAAAAGGAATCTTTTAAAGGTTTGGAGGCCTTCGAAATGTGGGCATGGAGTAGAATGGTAAAAGTTGGATGGGTAGTTGAAAAACAAACATGTATAGAGATGGTTAGGGAGGAGAGAGCTTTAATTAACGTGATTAAGCATCGTCAGAAGAAATGGGTGAGCAAATATTGAGGGGAGAGGGATTGGTGAAGACTGTAATTAATGGAAGGATTCTGGAAAAAAACAGAGGGAAAGACAGTGACAAAAGTTGTTGGATTTCATAAGGGTTGGGGTTAACTATAGGAAAATGAAAGAGATGGCGCTTAATAGGGATTTTTGACTGTGCATGAACCTACCGAATGGTAGAACAATCATGAATGAATTTGAAAAGGGTTATTTGTATATTTGTGAGTATTATATTTGTAAATTCAATAATCCACTAATTCGATCACTAAAAATATAATATTTTGTGATAACCGACATATATATGTAAATTTCTTAGGCAGTATTAAATGAGTAAAAAATACAATTAAAGTACATATTATCATTCATAAATAATAAAAATTACGTACGAAACAATTTACAATGTCTACAATGTTTACAATTTTAATGTCTCACACGATAATAACTTTTTTCTCTAAAAACCTAATTTACTTTAAGTTATCTGGTATACATATACGGGATATGATATTACTTGAAATTGAAATCAGTATATCATATACTTGGTTATAAAGTATACAATTGGAATTGTTCTCTCTAGATTGGATACGTTCCTGATCCACTTACTCAATTCCATTGTCGTGTTACAAATGGGAGACGGCACGAGCCACTTGATTACTTGAGCGGAAGGGCACTATCACAGCTTGGAGTTCAAGTTTTCCAGGAAACGTTGGTTGAAAATATCCGGTGAAGGCACCAAGGTCACTTTCTGCACGTATATGCAAATCCTATTTTTGCCCTTTGTCCCTCTGCCCTAACCTTCACTTCCTTTCGTGCCTCAATCTCGTTATCTTGTCGCAGAGACAGCATTCCAGGAAACTCTCCAACTTCTACAATCTCTCGCCTCTATCCATCTTCGTCTCACCTTTGTTTCTTTCTCTTCACATGCAATAGCGTGCATTTCCAATTATCAACCTTTCAATGTCGAAATTGAAACTGTGCTTCTAATGAATACGTTTAATAATGCCTGTGTGGACACAAAAGTGATCATAATTTTCTACAGGGTTGCTAAAATGGATGCAGACCTTCGGTTATCCTTAATTTTTCGGCAACCTCCCTTACACATTTTTTGCAACCGACTGTACATATAATACCAACCAATCCTTGAGCATTAAAATTTTACATGGTATTTAAATAATCGATCAATCAGTTTACGTGCCGGTATCTGCAGTGTAAATGGTAAAGTGAGAGACGTAGAACAGTATGAATTTTATCAGCGTGGCTTAAAAGTAGTACAAGAGCATTGATATGAGAATTAGGATGCAAATAAACTGTTTTCATTCTAAATTCAATAAATTCTATTTTGATTTATAATGGCGAAGATTAAAAGTACATACATATTTATTTTTATCATGAGAAACAATATAACTCATTACTATAAAAATGCTTTTCTCCTATTTAAAAGAATAAAAGTTTCATGGAAAACTCTCCGCATGAGGAAATATCAAATAATTCACGCAAAATCATTCAAATTATTAAATTTCAATCAACCGAAGTGTGTGTACTTTTATTTTTCCATGAATCTGTATGGATATTTCATAAACTGTAAATATTTAAATTTTCTATATATTTCTCTAATGGATTTTAGGTACATCTACATCTACATCTACATTAATACCCTGCAAGCCGCCTTTCGGCGTGTGGCAGGGGGTGTAAACACCAGTTGAATCTAAATTACTTCCTTGTTCGGTTATTGTCACGTATTGTTCGCGGAAAGAATGAATTTTTAAAACGATTCGTCCTAGCATCTATTTCTCTTAACTTACGGTCATTATCGGATCGACCGAGGTAGCAGGGGGGTTGCATGATACCGATTGTATCTTTCGAAAATGTAGTTTCCCTGAATTTATTAAGCAATCGCAACCTAGCTTCCAATCTCCTTTCTTTCAAGGATTTCAAGGTAACGATTTGGTTGAGGGTAAGATGAAGATGTTATTATAAAATCATAAAAATGATTTAAACTTTTTAACAGCCTTAAATTGCCAAGGTTGATTATAATACTAATGGCGTCCAGAAATGATTACTAATTAAAAAAATTAATAATTTTAATCTATGATTGTCACGGCATCTCCCCCTTTAAGAATCGGATACTAGATAAAATAAATCGATTGCCGATTTATCCGAAAGTATTGATGAGGAGTTTAATGAACAGCTATTCCTTATAACTCCAGGTTAAAGGTCAAAGGTTCATCATTACATGCCTTTGTTTTAGGGTATGCCTTTCACTGCCGGAACCGCATGACATGGGAATTTTGCACCAAGCTAATATCGTTATATTCCAATGAATACACATTGCGTTTCAATGAAGCTTGGAATGCTTTCACTGCCAGGAATTTTACAAAGATATCTATGACGGTGAAGTGAATTTTCCTTTCTCGACTCCCATTTTCAATTCAATTCTTAACACCTTTCAATCGGGCTTCCGCAAAGGTCACAGTACCTCTACGGCTTTAGTGAAAGTCACTGATGATATTAGAAGAGCCATTGACAATACAAAATTAACTTCTCTAATTCTTCTTGATTTTAGTAAAGCCTTTGACTCAATTGATGTGGATATTATGATCGCAAAACTGCGTGATATTGGCTTCTCTACATTATCTACCGACTGGTTTTCATCCTACCTTTACGAGCGACAGCAAAAAGTTATATCTCAAGATTCCTCTTCCTCATGGTTACAGATTGATCGTGGTCTACCTCAAGGTTCTATACTAGGTCCTTTGCTATTCTCTCTTTATATCAATGATTGTCCGCAAGTCATCAGATACAGCAAGTATCATTTATATGCCGATGATTTACAGATCTATCTAGACTCCAGCTCAACAGATCTTCCTCAGTCAATGAATTTGTTAAACCAAGATCTAGCTTTAATAGACGAATGGAGCAGAAATAATTTCATTGCCGTTAACCCAACTAAATCGCAAGCCATTATCATTGGCAATCCTAAACTTTTAAAGAATTTAAATTTCGATATGATTCCCAAGCCCACCTTAAACGGATTTCAAATCCCGTTGAGTATTTCAGTAAATAATCTTGGCCTTTTCATAAATGAAAATCTGCAATGGTCGCAGCAAGTAACAAATATTTGTAAGAAAGTATATATGTCCCTTCAAAATCTCAGGCGCTTAGGATATTTTCTCCCTTCCTCTCTGAAAGCACAGCTTGTGAAGTCCCTAATTATGCCTCACTTTGATTATGGAGACATTATCTACCAAGACTTGTCCGGTGAACTAACTCTTAAGCTACAGCGAGCTCAGAATGCAGCTGTGAGATTTATTTTTAATTTAAGAAAGTATGACCATATATCTGAATCATACGATAAATTAGGCTTGTTAAAGTTAGATTCTCGTAGAAAGCTACACATTCTTTGTTCATTCTACAACATTCTACACACACATACTCCCGAATACATCGCAAACGAATTTGTAAGTTTTGATTCAGTACATAACCGTAACACACGAGGATGCAAAAAACTACTCATCCCTCACCACCGAACTGAAACATTCCACAACTCTTATATCGTAACTGCAAGCAAGCTATGGAATTCTCTTCCGGCTAATATCAAGCTCTCTGTGTCCTCTCATTCTTTCAAGAGAAAGTGCCTTGATTACCTTCAGCTAGATAGACTTCCGAATTAAAAAGCCACACTACTCCTTTCCTTCAATATGCATTCACTGAATCACTTTATGTTACTCCTCTATCCTTGCTTAAATCTTTCATATAAATGCCCTGACACGAAATGCAGCAATGCAACCAGCAATGAAAAGAAATCTCCTCTATCCCATACACACTCAACTGATGTTGCTCCTGCTCTTCCTCTCAACGCATTAGATGCTTTCTTTGTCTTAGTACGTAATTATTCTGTCTATATACCTAATAATTCTCATCTGTTTCTTTTTTTTCTCTCTCGTTTTTTTTCTTACTTATTACCTAAATATCTATGTTATATAAAATGTTGACTAGTGCATACATACTGTGTGCATTATTTTGATACTGTTTTTTTATAGTAATATTCTTTTATTTTATTTTTTTTTCTCTGATAATGTACGTTTTTTTTTCTATTTAGTTTTTTTATGTTACTTTGTATATTGCTATCTCTTTTTAAATGTGAACTGATTTATGTATCGCATGTAAGTACTTATTGGTAGTGTATTTATTTATTTTTGAATGTTTTTCTCTTTTCTTATCTTTCTGCTATTACTATTGGTAGGTTTGCGCAGGTTTTTCACACCCCCCTTCCTTGTGGGTGTTTTCCTGCAGTGGATTTTTTTTTCCTAAGAATCTCTTAGGTTTTTTACCTCCACAATTCTTCTAATTTTTTCTACTTCTTATTTTATACTTAATGACGATGGGTTAGATGGAAGAAGAGACTTTTAAGTCTCAATCTCGCCCAAATAAAGACGACTTATTATTATTATTATTATTATTATTATTATTTTCCGATGATCTCGTTGATCTGGACAGAATTGTTTTCCTGATTTTGCAAACTTTTATTTCTTCTACCTTGAATAACTCCATCCATATAAATGAACTCTTAATGTTAGCCATATGTGAATTATAGTAATTTAAATGGCATACACTTATGTTATGTAATTGTAAATATTCAATCTAGACTACTAAATTTTAATTGAAAGAAGAAGCTCGCACTTAATGTTGGAGCATTTTATTATGAATTTATAACATATTTTGGCTACTGAATGTGTGTAATTATATTTCTACGAAATCATATTTTTGAGAAGATAATTTATTCATTTTAACATTCATTGGAAAAAGATTCAATGAATGATGGTGCAAATATGGTTACTAAATCGATATTAAATTCATTTTGACACTTCGTGGAAAAAATGCCTGATGAATAATTATAAAAGTAGAGCCCATAAATAAATTATGAAATATATTCTTTTCATAAAATTCAAAATAAGTCCTTTTTTACATTTTCACCAATTCTGCAACTGAAGTATATTTTCGAACAAATTTTAAAAGCCTCATATATGCGTTTAGTATCCGCTGTTTAAATGACCTTATAATCTTTCAAATAAGAAAATATTTCCAGGTATTTATATTTAGTGTATTAAATTTTGTTTTGGAATTATTTCAATTGACTGTCTTTGAGTTTGGTGGAGGTTTTTGTACTTTTGGTTTATTCTACTAACTGGGCTTATTGCTACGATGTGTACTGTAAATGGCAGGTTTCTGGAGGATTTTCCATCCCATTCTTGGACGAATGCCAGACAGATTGTATTGTTATCTTACTACACCTTCTCTGACCTGGATCTCGTACTAAATTGCCGTGACTTAATTAAATAAATAAATACGGTACTAAGACGCTAGGTTAATTAATTCCTTACTCCTTCCATCCATAGTTTCCTCCATTCCTTCCCTCTAATCATCACCTACCTCCCTTCTTCGCTTAAATTCCTCATCATGCGTCCTTCACCACTCCATCCGGAGGGTCTTGACCACGCCTAGATGCATGGGAATTGGATTCCCGTTTTGCTAGGGGGTGCGCGCTGTCCTTGACGGAGAGCCGGCAAATTAACTTAGGGGTTTGATTGACGTTCGAAAAGAGGTCACGCGGTAAACGTCGTGTGGCGCACCCTTCCCTGCCGCGCTTCTCAGATGATTCTGCCAACAGCAGCGAAAACCAAGCACCAGAACAAGGATCTTGCGTACGGAAAGGAGAGGGCGATGGGGGCGTCGGTGGCTATTCCGGGAAGTGCTGCAGTTATATGGAGTGGACATTTTTGTACTGCGCTGATGGACTAGCGTTAAGTGTTTGATCAAGGAACGCATGACGGGGGACATCAGCCTATAAGCGGTCGTCATTGCTCTGTAATCGGTTGCAAAATCGTGGGGCGTACACGTGATGAGCTATAAATATATTTGGAGAGACCAACAAATTTGATACGAGCATCGAAACTACAGGAAAAGTTTTTGAATGAACGGATATGTTGCATACAAAGTTTTTCAAATGAATAAATGTAAACATTATTTGCTTACATGTATCGCCTAGTTGTCTTAAGTATGTATATATTTTAGGATAACTCATTTTCAGTATTGCATGGATATAATGAAGATGGTCCATATAATACACAATGAATATACAATAAGTACCAATCTTGAGAAACTTTTGAAATTTCACATTTTTACGCAGCAATAGTAGAATTATAACACTTGAGTATTAATAAATTTTCAATAAAAGTGATGTGCTATAAATAATGGATGTGAAAAGGCTTTAATTTGTGGAAAGCCATGGAATAAATTAATCAACTTATTTAATGTGAAAATTACGAATTTGCCTTCTTTATTTGATTCGCTGTATGGTTGTATCCTTCCTATTAACCATACCTTATTTCAGAGGTGAATTATACGTAAGCCAACGTTTATCGCATAACCGTTTAAAGAAAAATTTATATTAATTAGAAATTCATTCTTTAGGTTTAATCACGAACTTAGAAAGTATAGGACTGGAAACTGCTGAAATTTTTTGGCTCCCTTTATGTCCGCATCCGCGAGATGGCAGCCGCGAGATGGCAGCACTGAAGCTCGCCCTTTGAAACCATACTCTCATATGGAGTAAATGGAAAACACAGCACGATTATGATACTTTTTCCCTGTTTTTCTTTGTGGGAGTAGTATATACGAAAGATGGAATTCAGAGTTAGTGATTTATCCATTTATAAGTACTCAAAACAATTGAATAAAATGGGCAAATTAGTAAATCCGAAGAATAAGTGCAGGTTGCCTTCAGGGCACACCACAAGTAACTTCGTCGCTGTGAAAAAATTATTCGTAGATCAGCGAAGTGTTCTGCTTGGATACACAGAAAATAATTGATCCTTAATAAATTACAAACATTACATCTACTCTCAACTAGGCCTTTTAAAACTAGAATCGCAGGATTTACATGGGTGGTCTGAAAAGTTTCCGACATTTCAACATTTCTTGACAGGGTTTCTGAAAATGTTCTGAAGATGTCTGAAGAATCTTGGGTTGGAAACTTTTCAGACCAACCTCGTATATACATTTCCTGAAAAAAAATCGAAGTTCCCAGAAATAGTCTCCAGGAAATTTGCGAAAAGGAAATTAGTGAAACTGTCTAAAACTTAATGTTTGGTCAATACATTTTTAATACCACTCTATCCTTTATGTTTGTATATTGTATAACCTAACTTCACATTTAAGGCACCCCAAGATAAAATGCAGTCCACGCCAGTCATTAAAAGTTGACACTCTTGGATTTATGCATGTTTCAACAATATTTGACTGTTTACTCATTTCCTGGAGATTATTTCTGGGAACTTCGATTTTTTTCAGGAAATGTATATACGAGGGTGGTCTGAGAAGTTTCTAGTTTTAAAAGGCCTAGTTAAAAGTAGATGTAACGTTGGTAATTTATTAAGGATCAATTATTTTCTGTGTATCCAAGCAGAACACTTCGCTGATCTACGAATAATGTTTTCACAGCGACGAAGTTACTTGTGGTGTGCCCTGAAGGCAACCTGCACTTATTCTTCGGATTTACTAATTTGCCCATTTTATTCAATTATTTTAAGTACTTATAAATGGATAAATCACTAACTCTGAATTCCATCTTTGGTATGTACCACTCCCGCAAAGAAAAAGAGGGAAAAAGTATCATAATCGTGCTGTGTTTTCCATTTACTCCATGGGGCTCCCGGATAGTCATGTGGACAGCGCGTTTGCCTATAGTGAAAGCGGTCCCGGGTTCGATTCCCGGTGGGAGCCAATGTGCGAAATGACCTAAGCTGTCGAAGCACTTTTAACAATACTACTACTACTCCATTTACTCCGTATGAGAGTATGGTTTCAAAGGGCGAGCTTCAGTGCTGCCATCTGGTGGCTGCGGACATTAAGGGGGTCAGCCGATTGTACAGCCAGTATAGGGGAGCTTCAGGGGCGTGGGTTTAATATAGTAGCAGTGAATTAGAGACTTTATAATTTTGATCAATAACTCTTAGAAAAGCGTTTTCTATTTTATATAATCGAACAGAAAAAGCTATAATATTACATAAACTACCTCGTTTGGCCTTTGCAGATACTAATATGTAACTATATTATCAAAATAATGATATTACAAAAACATCTCAACATCTTTTAGGTAAATATTTACATGAAAAATAATCCAAGACTTCGGGCTTGTTTACGTTACGATCTTTGGTATCATAAAAAAAACATCATGACCTTAGAATAATTTTCTTATACACAGTGAAAAAATAAACCATGAAAATACGTTTCAAAAAGCAAAATCATGCTCTTCCTCCAAATTTTTGACAAGAACACTGAAATTCCGGGAAAATCAAACTGAAACTTAAAGAGGAGTTTTTTCTCTCAGAGAAATATTTTAGATATATTTCAGAAATTCGCTCTATCAATATCAATAAATCAATCATAGTTCCTCCTGATTCATATCCTGAAGAATTTTTTCGCTTTATTACGCCCTCATGTATATTTGTTTCGTGCGACCAAACTTTCGGCGTGTGGAAGAGGGTGCATAATAAGTATAACATCAAAAATATTTTATTTCTTGTTTTCGTATGAATACTCGTACGAAAAAAGTAGATAATTACTTCAAAACACAACCAGCACGTTGCAAGTACTTAAAAATTAAAGTTTCCTTAAATCAGTCAAGCCATTTTTCTATGAAAATGTCCAAATTATTTTAAACAAAAGCTTTCCCAGCAGACCAGTGGTGGGTAAATCGCAGCCCATTAGGAATGCAAAAACGATTGTGCAAAAATATTTTAAAATTAAATATTACTCTTTTTCTCATTTTAAAACTTCAATACTTTGGAAACAATGGAATTTATTTTGTTATTTTTTGTGTATAAGTCAATTCACTGGTATCTGAATTGTGAAACATTTTTACTCAGTGGAGAATAAGAGTATTAACGTTTAAGAGCTGGGCTCCCAGATAGCCATGTGGGCAGCGCGTTCGGCTTTGGTGATATCGGTCCCGGGTTCGATTTCCGGTGGGAGCCCACATTAGAAATTGCCTCTTCTGTCGAAGCTTTTTGAACAATACTACTAAAAATGACTCGTCTAAATATCAATAACTTCCACTGTGGGCCCCTGAAAGTTAAGGAGCTGCACAAAGTAATTTCCTGCAATTCAATGCACCGGGGCTCACCGGGTGTTGCGACACCGCAATGGTTGAAACAAGTAAGGAATCCCCGCCTTCGTACCAGACGAAGGCGGTGCCCCTCAGCGGATATAAATCAGTGGACTTTTTCGTCCTTAATCCTTATCAAACGCCTACTGCTTCCTCTCCCACCTACAGCCCGCATTTCGACGCCACTCCTTTCCAATCCCAAACTCTTCCCTCACGTAATTCTATTTCCTTTCTTTATTTTTTCGCGTTCCATCTTCAGCCGCATCCCTGAGGGACCCGTCTCCTCAGGGTGTGGGAAACGTAGGGTTAAAAGTGCGTGACGAAAAAAAGTGGAAACATTTGCTGAGGAATTCGAGGCATATTTTACGAAATGCTGAGCCTCGATAAAGGGAAAGGGCTTTGAATTTGGTTATGAAATGGAAGTTTTTTTTTCATCCAATATGATATTCCAGCGGAATCAAAGAATCATCAATACTCTTCTCAGAAGTGAAAAGAATCATCGATTATAGCTCTCTGACTGATTTATAGGGTACATAAAATACATTCACGATTTAAGTAGATTTCTCACGATTAAGATAATATTCTAGATTCCTAGAATAATTAAAATTCGGTTTTTTTTGGTACTTATTATTACTATTACATTCACACTACAAATAGATTATAAATCTGGTGGCAGTGGTTGGCATTATATAAAATACAAGCATACATTCATACTGTCGTACATGGTGAAGTAATATGTAGTTATAACTTATGGTTTGGATATCGATAGCTTAATGAACAAATCAAATTAATAATAAAACATTGAATTGCATGATTAAGGTATAAGAGTTTCAAATTCAGTATTATATCTTTGGTATATATAACGATGTCAAAAAATTTAAACAATATAAGGAAAGTTTCCAAATTAAAATAATCTACTTATCATTTCCCAGTTCCCAGTGAGTTGATTTTGTTTTCATATGGCATAGGCAAAATAATAAGTATTAAATTATAACAAAATGAAGGCATTTACCAAGTTCAAAAAGATATAAAAAATTATTGAAAGTTAATAAAAGTAAAACGCATTGATTTATGGTTAGTTTGAAAAATGAGGTTGAAACTATAGAAGAAAATTACTGAGAATCGTAATTATCAACGACATTTAGCGAAAATGTATCCTATTTCGATACCTTAAAAGTTCATAGTCTCCAATCGTACTAAAGTCGAAAAGAACTCGTTCAGTAGACTTAAATCTCATCTCATTTTAGGAAAGTATCATCCGGTTTCTAAGACTTTCAAAGTGTTAAAAAAATCTACCAATCTAGAATAGACTCTTAAGTTATCTATACAGCTTCTTAATGGATTAAAATATCTCTCAATTTACGCTCATTATCAGATCTGCTCACATAGCAGGGTGTCGCATAATGCGTTTTACCTCCACAATCAACCACTCTTCTGTACTTTCCCTAAATTTATCAAGTGATTGCAGCCTAGCTTCTACTTTCTCTTTTCTCTTTCAAAGATTCCCATCTTTGTCTTAGAGCATTATTGTAACACTAGCTTTTTTTAACAAACCCTATCGTTTTGCACTTCAGTTTCTCAAGCTTTTTGAGTGTACGATTCATTCACCAGATTCCATTACTAGCAGCACATAATTACTTTACCTAAGATTTTTCGAACATGCATGATCTAACTTTAATTATTAGTAATTTAATCATTTTCATATCACAAGAATACTGCGTTGCCCGCATCACACTAATTAATCGAAAGGACAACTAGAGACCACCTGGTAACTTTCCGCGGAGTAAGTTTAATGATGGAGCCGTGGAACAACACGACCCGCACGGCAACAGAAGACAAACGACGGTCGACTGCAGCGCCAGGAGTGGAGTGCGTCTCATCACGGAAGCTAATCAGAAGGAAGACTTACAATGCGCCGCATATGGAAGCTTCAAAGCCGCCGGAATAAAAGGCACGGCACGTAACAAGTCTCCGTGCATCTCTCCTCAAATTACGTCATCGATCCTTTGTCCTTTGAACGGAGCGTTCACACCAGTTCCGAATGGCTCCAATGCGCGTCAGAGTCTAGGCGAATGGACTGCTAGGGAGAGTTGAGTAAGCGGCAGATGGAATGGCTTGATAGAAGATGCCAATAGTAATGAAACAGAGAAGTAGGGAGAAAGGCGACCCCTGAGGGAATGGGTGAGAGATGGGAATGGATGGATAAGGGACGATCGCTAATGGTTCGTGTTGGGAGAGAAAGTAGCGCATTGTGGAAGGATCATCAAGATACTTCAAAAGGCACGCTGTCTATGAGCGTTTACCCATGAAAGTCTGGCCGATACACTTTTATCGACGGAAGTCTCACTTGTGGAGGTCGCTCATTTCCGAAAGCTGCTTCAAAGCGTTTTATAATGATTGATGCTTAATCCTTTCGTTGTGTGGAAAATGATTATTCGTCGTTGTGCTATTATAAGAGCTATGGTAGGCTATCAGGTTCTTAATAATTATATTATAATAATTACCATTAATGTATAAATTACAAAAATTAAAGTGATCAAATTAATGTTAAAGCTATAGCTCATGCGATTTGATTTCAGAAGGTGTAACTCCGAGAAAGGCCATAGAATAAAGAAGGTAATTTACAAATTTGATTTATTTTACCACATTCTTTATTAATATTTGTAATTATTCAAAAATATATACAAATGCAGTAGAACTATCAATAATTTTATTAATATAACTATAACCTTTTAATATTCAAGGTGAATATAATAAAAAAATCAGAGTTTATATTAATTTTTAAAAAATGCTCACATACTTTCTCTTCGATTCACCAAAGTATTCTCTACCGAATGAATGAATAGGAAACGAAAATAATTTAACTGAATCAAGTAACAGGAATACAGTGCTAGGTGTGGCAGGACTCTCTATAAAAGATTCAAGAAGTAAAATATTGAATGAATCTTTTGAGAAAAAGCATAGGCCGAAAGCTTGTTTGTTTTTCTGTGAAGCATACACTTTTCTAGCCGGGTCTTACCGTATATACTAGTGCTCCAGCCAAGGTTTTTAGCAGATTTTATGCTGAAAAGCCCCCTAGGTTTATACTCGAGTAAGGGTTATACTTACTTGTTTTCGGTAAGGAACAGCTAAAAAGGACCTAATTATATTAATAAATAAATTATATGATTAAATAAATATTGGAACACACTGATGTCTAAATAACTGTAATTTTGTTTGTATGCGTTTTAATTTTGAAATTTACCAGTAGCTGCTGCATTTGTCACCATAGGCTTATACTCCAGTCAATAAGTTTTCTCAGTTTTTCATAATAAAATGATATGTCAACGTAGGTATTCTGGGAGGCTTATACTCAGGCATGAAAAGAAATGTAAAATTACAATAAAAGGAAAAAAAAATAAATATAAAGCTCGAAAACTATTTAGAAAGAATTGATCTACGAAAACGATAATCTTAAGCGACAGATTCCGATAAAGGTGTTATCCAAGCGAACGCGAAAATTCCAGAAATTTTGACGGAATGTATACGAAAGTGAAGCTCTAAAATGCCCGTCACATTCCCGTGGTTGGCGCATCCGATGCAAATGCCATTCCGATGAAAGAAACACTGCCCATTAATCACTCCGATCGGATGAAAGAACGGAAAAGAAACACGCATTAGTCCTTTGAGTCGAGGCATAAAAACACTCGCGGCAATCAAAGGGATGCGAGACCGCGAGCTTTTTTCGTATCGGAAAAGAGCATTCGGGAAGATAAAAAGAAGGGATGCAAATGAGATGGAATTTGGGATGTTTCGGGTGGGGAAATATGAGCCAGGAAAATTTTCATTGCCGGGCGTTTCACGAGGTTATGCAATTTGGATGACTTTGGATAGCAAAAGTTGAAGTACAGTTAGTAGTTGAAGGATAGATTACAGTTAGTATTCCCAGTTAAAAACTGAAGCGTGTTTTCCTTATTTCAAAATAAGCAAGGGCACTTGGGGAAACGGTTTCTTATTAAAATTAGGCTTATTTTTGTCTAAAATTTAGAAAATTAACTTTGGATGTGATCGAATTTCACCGTTAATCTTACTTTGATAACCGACAGACAATATAGAAAGATAATGTCTACAGGAGTCAATATTACAACTTATTGTTATTTTTTATTAATTTAAGTATCATTTAATTATTTTATGGCCGTTTTACTCTTGTTTTCACACTATTTTCCCATAAAATCTAGGATTACATCTATAATCAAATTATGTTTGATATTTATTGAAAGAAAAGGTGGATACATAAAAATATATGTAAATGAATATGAATGTATGGTAATCAATATTTCAGTTACGTCGAATTTAGAATCTGAAATTAATATATGCCAAATGAAAATGCAATATCCACTTTTTAGGGCAATGAGAAATTTGTATAAAATGTAGGTTTGCATTAAACATAGAATTCGATTGGAGGTCAATGGAAAATTGTTAATTAACATTAATTAATACAGTAGTTATGAAGGATAGAAAGGTAGGATACTAAAAGTTGAAACACAGATTTGATATTAACTGAGACTCTTAGAAGATTTTTGGCGTCTTCTAGTTTATAGTAAAACCGCTTTTATCCATCCAACTTTGATTGGTCTATCTACCTGTGTCATAAGGGACTTCATTTTTATTCCGCTTTCTCAGCAGTGGTTATAACTTCAACAGACTATACATTTTAATAGACTTTGTGATACGAGGGTTCACACAAAAAAGTCTGAGATAGGTAACTACCAAAGGGTAATAAGGGTGTAGTAACTGAAACAACCTGGTGCTCTCTCAGTTTAGACTACTGGATATTGGGAGGGATAGTACTGCTGAAAGCGTATGGCGTGACAATCTACAGTATAAGGCACCGTCTGCCAAACGGCGACATCCGCAGGAAGAAATTGCAGAGGACGCTTTTACTCCGTCCAATTCGAGGGAGCAGATGCTTCGGAATAGGCCAATCTGGATAAGGCAAGGAATCCGTATATTTCTTCCTGACTCGAATGGAGAAAGCCACTTTCCATTGCTTGAATTGGACAGCCCAATGTTATTTCCATGCGGGATGGCTCTTACGAACCCTCCTTTCTCTAGCGCTTATGTGTGCCATTATAGTTTATACGGATTGGGTACGTATAAATGGGAGGTATTACTTTATATTCATTTTATGTTTTATATTGACATATTTTTTCTTATAAAATTGACTTTAATGAATTATATTTGATATGGACTTACGGTA
This sequence comes from Sympetrum striolatum, assembly GCA_947579665.1. Classification (NCBI taxonomy): domain Eukaryota; kingdom Metazoa; phylum Arthropoda; class Insecta; order Odonata; family Libellulidae; genus Sympetrum; species Sympetrum striolatum. The sequence continues at coordinate 17,655,259 of OX388348.1, read as the reverse complement.
ATTAAAAAAATCCTATATGCTTCAAGAAATTGTGCTCTTACGATATATCATTTTGAAGATATTTACGTAATAACGATTCCACTGAGTTAATAATCTTTATATCTATCAAATAAAATGCATATAATGCTATGTAGGTATTAAATACATAACTGCTACGATATAGATAGTTAAAGGGCAGATTCGATGAAATAAAAAGTATTTTACTTTGTTGTGTTATACATATTTGTCAAAATCGACTTTCCTAACATTATGACCTGAATTCTCCTAAAAATATTGAAAAGTTAATATGACTTAGTCAGAAAAGTTAGCATTAAACTACTGAATCTCTATTCCTGCAAAGAAAACTATCAATGCTCACGAATATTTTCAATTTAATATGTAAAAAGAAGAAAGATATTCCTATTAGTAAATTTTATAGTGATACATCTCTTCTAGAATTCTGTTTAAAGGGTAAAGGAAAATTGATAAGCGTCATCTACTTCAATCTTGGAGGGTTTTAGACTTACCTCTCCGCTCATTAAAAATTTTGAAGGATGTTGTCATTGAAAAAATTATAAAAGGTACTGGAATCACATTTTACCTTGGCAATTTCATAAGTTTTTCTACGGCAATGTCTTTCCTAGTGAAGTACGAAGTTTCACAAATTTATTTCAAGTTACAATAGAGCTTTGATAAATGTTTACAAAGAAAAAACACTTTAAAGCTACTACCTTATACATCTAGGTAAATTCTCCTCCACTCTTCTCCTTACTCATCCTTTTTCTTTTACAGCAATTATTCCCGTTATTGTCCTCGCATCGGAGCTTTCGTTCAGAGTCGTTCTCAAGCTCTCGTTCCCCGTCTCTCAGACTGATAATCTCCGAGGAAAGAAACAATGATTCATTCCTTCGTCGAGGATTATTGTGAGTGTTTAATGCACATTCGGAGTGACGACAGAAAATGGCAAAGTGCTTTTCAGTGCGCCACGCAAACTGCTTGTAAATTACTCGAGGAGGTTGTTATCGCGCTTCCCAACGAAGCTAGAGAATCGCTTCAAAGTATCTCCAACACTATATTTCTCTCCTATCATTCATCTTAACATGAGAACTTCATCAAAGGTTAAAGAGGATTTATTACTGTTCTTTAGAGGCTAAAGTCAAATGTGAGAACATAGTTTCATAATTTATTAGGTTTCAATCCCGTGAGTACACAAATCCTTAGTAGTCCCGTGCTATTTAGTAAAAAAAACATTTGAGAACTCGCAAATACGAACAACGGTAGTAAACATCATAATTATCTCTATGCAAGGAAAATATCAGACTTCCCTGACGAGTCTTCTTAGACTTGAGGAGACCTATATTTATAAAACAAATAAATTTAATAAAATTTCATGAAAATTGTAAATTTATTTTAAACGGATTTTAATGTTATACGTCGATTCCAGTAAGGTTCGATTGATATAATGATTTTAATTCTGTGACTGCAGTGTAAATTAAATACTATTAATAAAATAATCGTTTAATATATGTCCTGTAAATTGTAAATTAATTTTAGACCAATTTCAATTTTTGTAAGCCGATCTCAAATAGGTTTTACTGATATAATTATTTAACACTGTAACTTGTATTGTGAATTGAATAAACTGAAAATTATTAAAAAACGAAAAAGGTGAACTACAGGATAGGATTTCAGTTTATCTACAAATAAAATCCCAAATTAAATAAAATACCTTGTTGACAGAAATAAATTTATATTAGAGGATAATGAAAATTGTTTCATACGTAAAACATTAATATCTTATAGCTATAATTTTAGTTAATCAAAAGAATGAACTAAATCTTCAGTTATAAATCGTTACGAAAATTAAAATGATTTATGTTTTTCCCTGTTGAGTAGAAAATATAGAGATGGAAATCTTTCTGAAGGATTTTTAATGAAAAAGGGAATGACAGTTTTTCTTCGTGTTCGTTATCATGTAATCTTCTCGAAAAGATTTTATTTCCGTGTACGATAGCGCGCAATGGCAAAATAAAAATTATATATGATTTCATAATTTAAGAATTCTTATAAATCCGGAAAATTTAAAAGTCTCATCGCGATAGACTGAATATCCATCAATAAATGTATGTCTAATCAAGTAAAACCAATATTCATATATCTATATATTTTTCTAAAATCTACTTCTTCTTGTTATGTATGGTATTTTAAGTGAGATCAACGTCATATGCTTTCCTGACCAAATGCAAATCGAGCGTGTAACTGAAGGCTTTCTTGTCTATTGACTTTCACGGAACTTAATTTAATACGGCAGTTATTTTCACCTTTATATATTGTAACACTGCAAACCACGCATTTAAAATCTCAGCCCATATTTACTTCGAGTGAGAAGAATATAATGGTGACAATAAATGCATCAACATTTTCTCAGAATATACAATTTAATGATGAAATATCTCACAACATGAGGCGTAGATAGAAAGCTAAATCTGAACAATATTCTATAATAATATTCTCAATCTGTAAAGGGCTCTTGGCCCTTAAGGCTTGTAAGGACTTTTCCCCCATTCAGAACGACACTCTTTTGACTTATTTCTCAGGCACTCAAATTATTTCTATCTTATCCGTCACATGGTAAGCGTTGAGGGCGGAATAGATTCCATTTCAGTTTATCTAGAGAGTACATTAAATTTATTGCATAAAATAAAGATTCTGTACGTACGTTTTTTCATCATATGGTTTCTATGTAATAATTGTGACATAATTTTTTGTATTTTTTGTTTGGCTGCAGGCAAGTTTATTTTGACCCGACACAGGCTCTTTTTCCTCTGCGGTACCTATGTAACCCCCTTTCTCTTGTGTTATTTTCTGGTGTACTATATGGCTAAAACATTGTACAATGTATGTTGAACCAAATTTGTAAAAGGGTGGAATAAAGTATTTATTATATTATTAAATGAGTGTTCTACTCTTTTATAGGTCATGTTTCTTAACATTTCCTATTTAATACCATTTCTTTCGTTACTTAGTAACTTATCCCGCACTTTATGTAGCACATTTTGCTTCTGCTTACTTTAGTAAATACTCTCCTCTCAATATATGGCTCAATCATTTCCTTTGTCGATGCTGATTACTTCAATTACAACTTTCACTACCCCAACCATCTCCAGTTCTTCCACATTTTTAGTTTTCCTATTAACCCAGCTTACTTTTCCCATTTTACACTATAAACATCTGAAAGGCCTACAAATGCTTTAATTAGTCTTTACTTATTTTTCACATTTCATACCCATGTAGCAAAAAACTCCGCATGTGGGATTTTACCAATCCTTTTCTGATTCCGAGATCTGTAGAACTCTATGTCCTTCGCATTATGAAGGCTTTCTTGGCCAGACTTTTCTCTTTTGAACACAAGAGGACATTATTCAAGTAAAGGAATACACAAGCCTGCTCTAGTTTTCCTCATCCACCTTTGTCCTTATCTTAGTAAACCTCATTACTTTAAATCTCAATGTTAAGAACACAGCCGTGATCCTTTTTTCGTTTAGTTCTCATTACTTGAGTTTTATTATCATTATTATAAGATATTCTTGCAGATAGGCCACATGCCAGGTAACAAGGCCATTACAGGTGAAATACATTTAAAAGAAATGTCGAAAAAAGTGAAATACATGAGTAGAAAACAAAGCACAAAAAAATCATATAACCGATATAATGGAAATACAGCACATCGTATAAATTACAAAAATTAATACTTTACTTATTAACAGTGTTGTGTCGTAGCCGTCCCTCTATCCTTCGTTGAAACTGTACTTGAAAGGAGATTAATATTATCTTCAGGTATTTTCATTCATTATTGAACAGTTCTATTTATATAGGATAATTTGCCAAAATCTATTTTCGATGGTTTCGTTTATATCTTACAGGAATGGTCATTTTTACAAATAAATTGTGGACCACTCTATCAATTACGAATCTCATTACATTTGCCTCCGTTTATTGTCATCCAAAACTTCCCTACGTTATCATTGAGTGTATTCACTAGCATTTTTGGCACAGCTCACAAAATATTCGAATCTTGAACATCGGGTCAAAACTGCGACATACAGCAGAATCGCTTCAAAAACAAACCAACGTATTCACTGTTTTGCTTGCTCGGAACAATTTAAGACCGAGTGTCACTCCACGCGGGCTCAATGCACAAAAAACTCAACGAAGATGAAAAATGGAGCGAGCGGGGATTTGCGAGGAGATGTTTGTGAAAAGACAGACTGGGGGAAGTGGAAGAGGAACGGGGGCAATTAGCAATCCTTGTACCCGGCGAGAGCGTCCTCGATCGCGGGGAAAACACTTATCTCCGGCTAATGACGCTCACCACGGAAGGCGAGAAGGCAGTGGGGGCGGCGGAGAACGGGGGAGAGAGTTTGCAAGTGATCGTGACTGCTTATCGTCATCTCCAGCCCAATATCGCGAGCACTCAGACGGTATCGGGGTGTCAGTTGGCATGCAAATGAGATCTTAATCCGTCCCTGGAAACGACGGGGAATGACTCGGAGAACAAATCATGCGCTGACCTCCGCTCGAAACGTTGTGGAGATGGAGCTGCGATAGCACGGAACGTTTGTGACGAATGGTGAGGAAAAAATGAGCATCTGAATGAGAAGAGATAGCACTGTCGCGTGGTGAATATTAACGTGCTGGGAAAAATGGGGATAATTCCTTGAGCTAGGGTGACAAAGGGGTTTATTTTGAAAAAGCACGACTATCGTTTGGTTCGCGAAAATGCTGCGTGTTCGCCGGTGTTGGATTTGCGAATCGCTCTCGTGAGAGTTAAATATATCGGGATTTTTTAAATACCGGGATTGCGATAGTGTCTCGCGAGATCGCGTTTAATAGGGAGTTTTTCCTTATCTGTATGTGTCGCGAAAAGTAGGATCGGATATAATTTTCCCCGACTGTTGGTTTATTATCAGAGAGTTTTGGAACAACTCCGTAGAAGTGAAAATTTATAATGATACGAAATCACAGTAGTTATTTACAAAACATGATCAGTGATACTCCGGGGAATTTGAAATCTGAATCAACGTAATCTAAATATTAGCATGACGTGTATGCTCAGCAAAGTAGGAATAATGAGGCCAAAAATAATCGTTTAAGCAAGATGCATATAATAAAGATATTTTATGTTTTTATTTTTCGGTCTATATAACGACCTTCATCTCGTGAGTTAAATTCGAAATAAGTATTTTACTATTTGATTTCGCATTTAATTAACAAGTGCTTAACACCAGAGGTTATCCAATCATTAAACAAAAATACTATCTCACAAATGAATAAATTTTATTCTGATGGATTAAAAAAGTACAATAAAATAGTTGCACTTGATCATAGCTGAATGAGCACAAATGCGTCCCAATTTTTCCCTGACGCAAATTCTCAAAAATTCGATGTTCGATATTTTCATTTTTACTTAAAATTATCCAAAACCTCATCTGAATTGATTCGTGCCATTCTGTCTCTTATCTTACATCTGAAGGTTCCTAAGAGTATACCCAATTAATACATGTCTATGATTGCTGTGGCAATACATCCGGACATATTTTATAAAAAAGGTTCTTCATTGTTCACTCATTTAGATACACTCATTATGTGTTAGCTTTTATTTGCCGTACCACAGTACGGTTTGGTATTTATTTACGTTATCTATAATTAATATGTAGATTAAGTTAGAAAATAGGTAATACGAGAATATTTAGTTCGAGAAAATATTACTTAAGGTTTTATGAAATTCACAGGAGGTAAATCCTTTAAGTATGCGTTTCAGTAATAAAGAATAGTGAATAGTTTACTTAGAATATATATTCTATAAGATATTCTACCTTCAAAGGAAACTGATTTTCACACAATTCCTTACCTATTTTCTTGAGATAATTTAATCTAATCATATTCACAAATCACAAAATACTTACCTGATTCTACCAAAGAAATTTTTTGCAATGCTTAGCTACTGTTGCCAATTTCGGGGGTCCTCCTAAGCTCTCTATCGAACTTATCACGAGGTGCTTCACCGAGGCAACAGCAACCATGAACACACGCAACCATTCCCTGAACGGAAAAATTGGTGGGAGCGATAGCGTAGATGGAATGATATCTACTCGGCCACCGAGGCTGGAAACAAAACTATATCTCCCATATTCCTTTGTGCTTATATCCCACATACACTTCATTTTCACCAATAAAATTCCTTCCACATAATTCTTATTCACGCTTGAAACAAACTCTTCCAAACTTAACGAAATTTCCTGAATTAGTTTCCTTGATGGATTAGCTTATACTCCCGACGCCCCTAATAGCGAACTTATGAGCAGGAATTTCCGGAATCACACAACCGACCTAAATCCGGGCACTTGCATCGATCCCTCCCTCTACAATAAGTCACTGAGGAATATCCTGTCATCTCGACGTAATATCCCATTCAATCCATACGGAGAATAATTCCCCGCCGGGCTATTTTTTCCGAGCTAAGTACTGGCACGGATTCTGTCCGCATACCGACTCGCGCTGAACGCAGAGAGCGGGGCTTAAGCATTCCGAACAGCCTCATACCCGTCTTATCTTATTAGAGATTGCGCTCTCTCAGAAATTCCCTTTAGGAAGGCTGATGGAATGCTCCACTAAGAGTACCCTCAGTCTGTGAGATTGGAGTGCATGGGGATTATTTCGAGTTTGTCTCGCAAAAGGATAAGCTATAGATATGTACCGATGGATCCGAATTCCAAGTTGGCGATATAGAGATTGTGTCGTTCGAAAACCACATTGCAAGCCAATATTTTGCTCACTATATCTAATTAGGGAATACATACGTAATTTCCGAAACTCGAAGGCTGAATAAAGGATATGCTTGTATTTATCTCAGTAATATTTATTTGTTATTTTGCTCAATAGGTTATTTATTTATAATAAATTTTCTGTTGTCGAACAATCGCTTTTATATTAAATGAAGGTAATCCCCATACAGTTTCCCTTAGGGAATGTCTATATTTCACTCAATTATAACTTATCCATTTGTGTGTGATTTCTCCTCGTGTGAAATTAAATTTATTATTATTACTATTTTAATAGAAATAATGAATCAGGGAATAAAATATATAGCCTAGCGATGTATTCGATGTGATTTGACCGTTATTTGTGGAACGCCATTTGGTAAATGAGAATGCGAACTTTGTATTTTCCACAAGATTGGAAAATACGAAGCTCGCTCTATCATTTGTTAGTCTAGGAATGCTTAATTGCACTATTGAATGTCTTCTGAAAGATGTGGTAATAAAATTCTATCACATTATGTACAATGCTCGTCTTAATATTCTTTATAAATATTATTAAATTTTCATATTGATGTTATGCAATAAAAATTTATGATATGTAAAAATAAAACACCGCTGTACTCACGAATCAGAAAGCCATATCTTACAATGGAAGGAAGGAATGAAGCTGATGCATCGTCCTTACCTGCAATGAAAAAGAAAACATTGGATATTAATTTTACATTAATTTTAAATAAAATAAAAAAAAGACTCAATAAACAATTCATCATTTTCCTAGTAATTTATCCTTGGAGAAGCTTAACTATATATTTGCATTGGCATTGTCACAAGAAACGCATTGTGGAAATACAATTCTAATGGTAAACAATACTAAGGACTGAACATACTTAGAGCGAAAGTCTAATTGATAAATAATGCAAAGAAGGAACACAGCATACATAAAACATTTCCTAGGTATTACTTCTTCGTGTGGAACAATAATGATTTGCTCTAGAAGTAAGTAAATGTCTTCCAAATGAAGTTACTTGTATGGTTTTAAATTGTAAAATGAACATTACACTTCCCAAAACTTCCAAAACAGTAAAAAAGATTGGAAAGCATTTGACGTCGTCTTGAAAATTTTGATTTTTTCCCTTTGAGAATACGCATACTCATTCAAAAAATTTTTCACACTCCGTATTAATTATCCTAGTCCAGAAATGGAAAACAAGGTCTTGAGTTATTTGAAATTCGAGTATCAGGTTAACTCGTTAGCCAAGATATCACTGTAGTGATATTTAAAATATCATAATATATTATAGCATGTAATATGGTAGTATAACATATAAGAAAAGATGTGAAATGATCTCAGCTGTTGAGGCACCTTTATCAATGCAGTCCTACCGATTGTATAGAATATAATCATATAAGCTTTAATAGTGTAACCTATGGCAAATAGTTGACCCATAACCTCTCCTCCTCTCTCATAAATATCCTTAATTACCCTACCAAATTTCTTTAATTTTAACCCTTAATAACTTGCTTACCATTGGTAAAAGATGTAATAATATAAGAGATAATATTGTAAACTTTAACATAATTGGTAGTTTGCATAGAAAGCGTTACACCGAACAGTGAGCTAGAATCGAAAAAACCCGGACAAGGGGCGAAAAATGTTTTTCTTGAGCGCGGATTTGTACTTTTAGTATACCCTGAGTTACCCTACCCAATGTCTTTCACTTCACTTGGTTTGAGCTTACACCTCAATATATATCGTCCAGCAGCTTCTGTCTTTCACTTTCCTCGTCTACATGTTTGGTCTTCCCTTCCTTCCTCGTATTATTCCTTTAATTATCCTCTCCCCTTCCAATATAATCAACCGAAAAGTAAGCAGAACACGTGCTGCAATGAGGAAAGCGAGAATGAAGGAAGAGGCGAGAAGTTAGTTGGATAATGTGCTGGGGATTGGAAAGTTTTTGGATGGCGGAGATTAAGTGAGAGGTGTTTTGGGAGATCTTCGTGGGCATGAGTAAGTGGAGTTTCGCGTTGCAAAGAGAGGTGAGAAATACAGTTGAAGGAGGGCAAGGGTGGAGGGGAAGGGAGTACGGTGAGGGGAGGGAATTGGAGACGTCAGAGAGGACACGGATAAGATGGGAAGGTGAGAAGTATGGCCTTCATCTCTGGTGATGCTGTTCTCCCAGACGCTTACCTTTCCCCAGTAAAGAAACGTGAATAAGGGACAGGAGGGTTTAATGTTGTACTAATTATAGATACAGGAATTGCATATCACATAAGAACTCGAGGCTTAATTTTCGCTATACCTCCCTTAGAAAATATAACTATCACAATAATTATAATTACATTTTTACATAGTTAAAATTATGACGAATTAAAGCTCGTCTTAAATAAAACGTCAAATTTTATACCCTTTGGTTTCCTTTTAGTAAGTGGTTAAAACCAAATGCCTGAAGAAAATACATGCTTGGTTAATTTTTGTTTACAGTTTTTCACGATCTTCAACCAGTATATCCATGACCAATTTACCTTCAAATATTTTTTTCTTGTAAGACTACCTGCTCCCGCTCTAGATATCTTTTATGTTCAATCCCACGGATTAATGTATTAATTAATATAATTACCTGAAATATTTCTTAATTACTGGATCTAATTTCTGGAACAACCTGCATGTACAGATTAAAAATTCCACTTCGACACAATCCTTTCAAGAAAAATTATTTGTTTATCTTCTGCTTATCACGGAATAACTCTACAATCATAAAAGTAGATTATTTCTTTTTTGTATAATCTTTATATGAGCAGACAATCTTTTGCATAATTATCTTATGTGTATTCTTGATATATTTTTTTTCTTTTGTATAATCTTCATGTGAGCAGATAATCTTTTGTGTTATTTTGTATGCTCTTGTGGGAATTGAAAATACAAGACCGTAATGAAGTTTATTATAGTTATTATAGTATTATTTTTTATTATATTTATCCGCTGTCATATCGATATTATTATGATATTTTCGATTTTTATGGAACAGGGTTGAGAAAATTACTCGTTTCCTTAACTTTAGCCTCATTCTTGTTCACGGTTGCTATAGTACGAAAATGACTGAGGTATGGATGGCAGAGTAATGGCACTCATTTTGGTCTCTCTTTATTGAATGCTGTGAAGTGTAAGCAACAGAGCCGTTTTGCTGCAATTACGCCGATGATCTCATAGCATTTTGGCTCAGTGAGGAAAGCAAAGGCAGACTACTCCATTCCACGTCTTGCATAAAACGCCTCATTTCCTCTCCAAAGCTTTCGGTGCCTAGTGGTAAGGAGTTTAAGGTACAAACCAAATGAATATATTGCAAGCAGATATTTGACACGAGATGTGAGAATACGAGAGTGTAAATTAGAAGTCTCTCATTGTAGATGGATTCAAGTGAAAACGCTCCATATTCGGTGTAAATCATATGTAATTGTGATAAAGTAATAAGTGAACCGTTTGAAGGTTATTGATTACCCTTGATTCTTTGATTTTATGGTTTCTTCAATTTTTATTTTACAGTGGAAATAAGAATACAAATGTATTGTTATGGTTATAATTATTTAGAAAGAAATATGAGTACTAGGAAAGTTGGCTTTCATTTATTCCAACAAGTGATATTCTGCTATATATGTGTCCCTCGGCATCTGTGTTTATTTGTTTGTAATAAAATATACATGCCATCAACCTTTTAAACTCTACACTGTCATTTAATTCAGAATTATGGAAGAAAGAATATGGATATATAACAGCAATTATGGTATTTTTGGAATTTAATGCAAGCGAACATGAGAAAGTTTCACCAAATCAAGCAATGTACACCTATCAAAGTATAGACCACACACAGTCTGGTATAGTATTGTACTTGCTAAAAATAGCAAGAATAAAAATTTTAACAATTTATGTATCAATTCTTATTTAAGATAAAAATCGACAATCGACATAATTCGAGTTATAGGTAAGAATCTCTCGGTCTCATATAGGTTAACTCGTCCGCAATGAACGTCCTGGTATTTGGCCAAAACTTCCCACTCGAATTTAATTCCACCGGAGTAGAGGTACTTCTCTCTAGCTACGTAGAATAATCAGCATGATCTGCAAGGATAATTCATCTGCATATAAATAGGGAACGGCGGGACAGCTCCGTGTTAAGAATGTCTCTAGATAGATGAGGGAATGAGGAAATTGTTAACCCACACATGAGGAGGTGGAAAGTGTTCCAAAGGACTTACAAGGGCCGGGGAAGGGACGTTGCCATGGCATTAGAGAAGGGAGTTTGTTGCATTGGAATGGCGAAGGGCAGGGCAAGGCCGAACGTGATGGAGCGCTAAGGGAGAGAGTTTATCAGTTATAGGCAGTCATTGCGGCCCTGTCCATCCGGAGGGAAAGGGAGATTGGGAAAGGGCGAGAAAAAATGCTGTGAAAGAAATATAAGGATCGTTGGATTACCCTCTTATTTATTTAAGGTGTGGGTGAGGCAGTAATGCGAGCCTGGGAACTCAAGAATGATCCTTGCGCGTTCGACGAATTGGAGCGTGGTTTAGCTGGTATTTCCTTCCCTACGATCCGTAGACATTTCCTCGTTCTTTAACGCCTCCTTTCTCTTCGCCGAACCATCGTTCTCCTTTCCATTGCTGATGATTGCTTGAAGGCGCGGTTGAACCTCTCAAGCATGCGATTTTTCTCCCTGATAGAGGTTTCTCCTCCGGATACCCATCATTATGGTTTCTCACCATTCCAAAGATTCTAAAATATTTATCGCACCATCTGCAGAATCTCATAATATAAAACTACACCTACAACCACATAATATACTACTATAATCTAAATCGCTCTAACACCTACAAAAGGTGCAGTGTGGAGGAGTATGTGCAGGAGTAGAATTTGCTATTTTTGTAATTAATCAGTGAAACTTCAGTTTTTAATTTCCTTTCCTTCTGAATAATAAAAAGATAAAAATCTTCGTAGAAAGCTTTCAAAATACTAAGACACGATTCCGACGTAAGGAATATTTGAATATGTATATCATTTAGAGCAGCGTTAGGCAAAACTAAATTACAGTATATACAAATTAAAGAAAACTATTATGCTATCCAAGCTTTTATTAACATTTTTCTATAAATTCAACTAATAAAATTGATTATTATTTGTTATATAACTTAAATTGGTGATAAAAATTCAATCGAAAAGGCCTTAAGTTGGTGGAACTCCGTAATCGTGATTATATTTAACGAGTAAAATGTAGCTTGCATACTGCAAGCAGATCGACAACACTAATTTCATATCAGCATCATATCGAGACGGTCCTCAATAGAAAAAAAAAGGATTGAAAATATTCTTAAAATTCTCTGCAATTTAATTGTCTGGCATCGAACTCGTGTATTCCTGGTTAACTTACTATGCAGCACAACAGAAAATTATCATCCCTAACTATGTGTGAAAATTCAAGCAGAAATATTGGCTGCAAATGCCTCAAACGACGTCCTACCTTTCCCATGTATTCCTTATGAGAGAAATTTTAATGTGCCCCGGCATCGAACCCAGGAGCAGTACGGTCTTATCTAATTTTTTTTTTTTAAATCTTACTCTTAATATGCATCTTCCATAAAAGCAAGAACGTCCTATCATTTCGATAAGTGCATCAAAAACATTATGAAAAACTACCTCAATGTATTTTAAATGCCAGATTCTTGCATCGTCCTAGCATCGAATCCAGGATATTTTCAGTAAAAGTCATTTATGTTTTCGATAGATCATTACCATATATATATAGGCTGCTCGATTTTTAATTCTCTACCTATCCAGGAAGTATTTTTTAAAAATTCCCGAAAATCAAAGCAATGCTTTTAAATGGGAAAAACCGGGACTTTGGGGCCTTCTGGAATCGAACTTATGACACTGACAAGGGGAGACTCTCACTTTTGTCCGGGGATTTTGATAAAAATTTTTGTGGTGGTGCAGGAAGTAGAGTAATGAAAAACTGTGTTGCCGTTCGTCTGAATGGGCCTTAGTTTCTGTGCAATAATTAATTGAAAATCGATAATCTGAGTATAGGCAACCCCGCATCACACACCCACACTGGCCAAATCGGTAGAGAATAACCCGCTGTTCGCGAGTAATTCTGTAATATTATTTTCATTTTCTTTTGTTATATTTTTCCTTTTTACTCACTGATAGACTGAAGAGCAATATTTCCATTCTTGCACTCGACATCCGATCGAATAACCTCATTTCAACCTCATCAAAGATGAGATCCTCACTTAAAGTATGATGAATGAAGGTTGTTAACATAGCTTTCTGGAATCCTCTTGTATTCGGTGGTTATAATTTCATTGGCTATCCTCTTGCATTTGATATTAGTCCCGTAAAATATTATTCACAAGCGCGATTTTTCATTTAAGGTTTGTAACGCAAAAAACATGCATGTGTAGCTTTATCCAAAGTAAATGATCTTCCTTACTCAACACTACAAAAACACTTCTATTGCAATGTTTATTGAAGTTGATACTAATTACAGGATCTGATTTTGGTGACATTTAATACCAATTAGTTCATATAATTTAATTGTTTGTGCAATTCAGTGAAATAATGTTATTTATTGGTATGATTTATTGTATCTAATTTTTCTTTTATTCATAACATTGTGCTCCTTTACAAGTAACGGGATGAAATATATCAAAAAACAACAAAAACACATACATGTACAGCACCATGAGCATCTTATAAAGCATTGCCTTTTACAAGTGCAATCCTTCTTTATCACTTCGGCTGGGAAACATATCTGGGGCACATTTTGAAAGATACTTCTTTCCTCCGCAAGTTTTTACTCTTACCAAGCATATTGCAGCATGTCTCTGAATTTAGGCGTGGAAAGTTGATTATACACTATCGAATGAATACGAATTCCATCCTCTCTGGAACTTATTACCCGTTTCTCCTGGATGAGGTAAGTACATATTTGTAGCCTTGATATGAATATCTAGATTTTTCTATAAAAATACACATCACAAGGTTAGCATCAGTTAGCATAGTGGTGTGCATTTCGGTGGTCTTACCTTTAAGGCGCATTTTGGCATATTTTCGTAGTAAAAAAATATCTCATCATACGTTTCGAAGTTTGTCTGCCCGCCCCATGAATCCACGATTAGTAAAATACGATTATTGGACAGGTAGGGTTTTAACACGGTTTTTAAGAAAACTTGGTACATTTCGAAGGACAGTTTCCCAGATTTCGATGATGTCACTGAAATATTTTTGAAGTTTTTCTCTAATTCTGCCACTTTCCTGCTCACTTGTGGTCCAAAATTGCCTCCTGCTTCCTGCATGCAGAGGAAAACTTTAGGTAATAATTTACCTGAAGCTGTTATTGAATATTGCGCAGTATATGAATGCGTTATTTTTCCCTACTTCCAATACATAGCGGTACTGTCCTTTCCCCTTTGTAGGTTAAAGTTCTTTTAATGTCAACTCTATGTTCACTACCTGTCTGATCTGTATTAATGATATAGTCTGGCTGGTACTGTACTATCTCATTATATGACACGTTTGTTTAATGAAAAGTTCCGCGGCCTTGAGGGTTATTTTTGGAGACACAACATCTCTACGGGAAAAATACCTCGTTGCTTTCCGCTGTCTTATTCGAAATTATTTCTTAAATCGAATCAGCCAAGATCTCAAACCGGTGAAATTGAATTCATTTGACGGATGCTGATATCCTACTGATGTATCCTACTGATGCTACTATCCCACTGTTGGAGCACTTTAAAGGTAACATGCTCCATTCCCTCCCTTGCTTCGCAAAACCTATCGTATGTGCATTTATTTATCATTTGTATCTTATCAAATCGTGTTCCTCCATTTGCGATATCCCTACTATACACAGTAACTTGAGATTTTCGTCGTAAAAATGGCGAACCTAGCATTTTAAGGTTGATAGCGACCATTTTGGGTGTTCCCTAGCAAGATTAACGACCTTAATCTTCACATCCAATGGAACACAAAGTTACTTTGGAGATTTGAATGATTTCTCATAGGAATCACTGTTATCTTCCTTTGAAAGAGGGCTGCTATCTTCCGATTCTGCTTCCTCATCGCTATCATTCACGAATTCTGCATCTGCGTCACTATTTTCAAGGAATAACTCATCTTCCTCAACAAAAATATCTTCTTCTATTATATTCATAAATCTATCAACGGCTTTCTCGCCAAGTAAACAAGCCTTATTGAATATTTCCACATTTGTGAAGTTTTCTATGACTTTCAAGGCCGAAAAAATTATATTTACTGTACTATTTCTCGGTATTAACAAGAATGAATCCAATTTTTAATAAGATAAAAAGGATATTTGTGTTTATATTGTTCAACGAAATTTTACTCAACCAAAAGAGAATTTTTCTTTTGAAACAAAATTTTATTTTTAAATTGTATATAAAGGCATTATTTGTAGGTGAGAATAAAATTTGCAAAATGACTCAAGCATACCTAGTAAATATTAAACTGCACACGTAGCATCCTCTTTGCTATACTTATTGATGAGCTGCAGGCTTCCCTTCGTTCATACTGGGCTATCTCACACGAGAAGAGGAAGGAAATTCCATGATAAATTCGACGAAGAAAACTAAGTAAATGATGAAGAGCAAGTTACAATTTTTTCTCCTAACAGCAAAGTACACTTAAACAGAATTATAAGTTCACTGCAGGTCGTCTCACTTTAAACTAAAGAGGAAAATATCTAGAAAATCGGAGGGTCATATGTAAGATCCAATGAAAACGAAAGAAGAGTCCTTAAAAACCCTTAAAGAAGAAACTATACTCAAACAAAGATGTGTACATTTTTTGACACCCGCACGGTCACGTGCCCGACGAAGGCACAGTGGCTCCTTTTTCAGGGACGTTATTTTTTCTTCAAATGTATTCTCATTTTCCAACGAAGGGACGTTTATCTTCGAATATTCTTACATTTTTGGATAAATGGTAGGTTTGAGTATCTTCAATGGCCGAGGTGACGTCGAGTAAGATGGAAGCTCTGGAAAGTTTCCCATTAACTAAGGAGTTGCTGGCGTATATGTAGTCAGAGCTGATTGCTCATTATCCAGTCAACAAATATAAAGCATCTAGTGATTGGCGTAGATATTAAATTACGGAAGTAATCCGCTACTTTTTATTGAGAAATCTTGAATCAGTCGAACGCAAGTTTCTTTTGCGCTTTTTGCGTTACGAACCTCAAATGAAAAATCGCGCTTGTGAATGATATTTTACGGAATCACTACCAATTTTAATAAAATAGCCAATGTAATTATAACCACCGAATACCAGTGGATTCCAGAAAGCTATGTTACCAACCATCATTCATCATACTTTAAGTGAGGGACTTCCTCAATCGAAGTTCATTTGGTTGAAATAAGGTTATTCGATCGGATGTCAAGTGCAAGATTGGAAATATTGCTCTTAAGTCTATCAGTGAGTAAAAAGGAAAAAATATGACAAAAGAAAATGAAATAATATTACAGAATTACTCGCGAACAGCGGGTTATTCTCTACCGATTTGGCCAGTGTGGGTGTGTAATGCGTGGTTGCCTATACTCAGATTATCGATTTTCAATTAATTATTGCACAGAAACTAAGGCCCATTCAGACGAACGGCAACACAGTTTTTCATTACTCTACTTCCTGCACCACCACAAAAATTTTTATCAAAATCCCCGGACAAAAGTGAGAGTCTCCCCTTGTGAGGATCAAAATCGCAATTTTTCTGGCGGTTAGACGTTATGGCCAATACTTCGTAAAGGATATGATATAATTCCTCAATAACTGGTAAGTATATTGAATGATTATCGTTAAATAACAAACTCACCTATTCATAATTTGCCAGAGTTTTTTATGTGTTATTTATTTCAAGAAAATGCATCTTCGTTGGTCATAAAGACTTGAATAAAATTAGAGGTTTGCAATTACTCACTGTCTTATATTATTGTAAATGGTTGAATAATAATGATGAAAATAAAAGATAATAAGTTTTCTTGAACACATATACTAAAGAACTTAATTCCTTATGTCTCCTGTCGATGTAGGTTGGCTACGAAACCATATATTATAAACCACAAACCATGTTTTGTTTTGTATTGATATTTTGTGGTTTGACCAAGTTCTTTTAATAACAGAATTGATTTTTTACATTAGTAATTGCCCCAAGTTCAACCCTAAATCTGTACAATAGTATATTAGTTATGCGGATACATTGAAATATCTACAACGCAGTCGCTCGTTGCTTTTTAGAACATCCACTCATACGCTAATGAATTCGAACTACCTCAGAAGTCGTAATAGAGCAAACTTAATTGAAAGAGGACATTAAGACTAATCGCTCATTTCTTCCATGGCCGGCGGGAGAAAATAGATGATGAGACATAAAAAGGATGATCATTGCACCACTGCGGGTATTCACACTCCCGATTGTGAAGAGCGAAAGGGAAAGAATCCTAACCGACGGACAAACAGTCGTGCGAATCACCGCCCGTTTCTTTTGTTTTCCCACCGATTCTCCTGTCGGATGAAGTGGAAACCTATTGCGGCTTGTTTGCCGCTTTTGTCCCTCTTCACCGAAAGCTTTGCGCTCTGCTTTTGTCACCGCAGAACTACTCCTATTATTTCCCGTTATGCTCTTCGCGTGGATGGTGCGCCCTCTACACAAGGGGATAGAAGGTGCGGTGGAGATAATCCACTTGGTGGAGTGGAGCGGACGATATTAATGCAAAGTATTACTTTTTACCGCGGATAAAATCCCTCCAAATGCGTGGAATGTGACCGTATATTGGTGAAATTATCCCCTGCGTATCCTCAGTGTGAGGTTTCTCGGAAAGAGATTACGAGGCAGGAATTACAAACCACTTAGTAAATTTCCACAAAAGAATTGTGACTATATGAATTACTAAGTTTCTTTTCATTTTGTTGTCTTTCCACGAAATCACGGTTTAGAAAATCTATTTCGCTAATGAGATATTTCAGTTACTTGCACTTCAGGATGCCTATGCTACGATCAAAGCCAGATGAACGGCCATTTTGCAATCTGGTCGGCAGCTTCACAAACTGGCATCGGGTGATCAGCAAAAGTTTAGAGCACTTGAATATGTGCTTCAGCGGCCAGCCGTATTGCAAAGTGGTGGGAAATTCCTGGCCAAAATTCGATGTTCTGATTAAGATTACGTTCTGATCGAATTATGATGGGTGCATTAAAATAAACTCACGTAAACACTGACTATACAATTAGGTATTAAAATATTTAACTTATGATCCCAGTAAACCTAAGTCAGCTCATCCCATAAAAATACAGACAATAAAACACAAACCGTAGTCTTTACAATCGTTAGTCTTATTTGGCTGTATTAGGAATACCTCTTGATAGATTCATGCTTACCAGCAGTACAATGTTTTAAATACTTAGATAATAGAGCACATCAAGCATGTATGGCCCCAAGCCAAAAATCGAGCCTACAGCCGCTTCCAGCAAAGCTGACCACGTTACCCACTTGGCTATCTGGGAGCGCTCAAGTTCCTAGGATTCCATATTGTTAACCTAGCACCATTTTGTTAACCTGGCACTAATTTCTTAACTTTCATCTGCTATTGTCTGTAAAAACGTCTAGTCCATCGAGTTTGAGAAGCTATAGCTTCCAGTGGAGTCCATCGATAAATATCAGCTGATAGAACGTTCATTTATACGTTTATTAATATGCATTTACATTTTTTAGTTGCCATAGCTCTACTTTTACTGCACTTTGTTTGAAAAAAGTACCCGTTTCTTGTGCTTAAAAACCGATGGTTGAACCTTTTCTGATTGTTTTTCAGTTAATTTATACAGTAATAACTTGCAATTTGTATATGTGTTAGCCAAGAATTCTTCCAACATTTTGAAGTAAAACAATTGTCAAAATATTTACATTTGTACTAGCAATGGACAATGTTGTAAACCTCTGCTCTCTGCGAAACAAAACATTCGATTGGAATATGAGCTACACCGTTGTAATTGCAAGAATAACAGAAATAAAAAATGTTACTAAAACATGCCAATATTCACATAATCAATTTTTATTAATCTCCGTTTTACGCTCGCAAAACACCGTCCATTATTTCTTGGATAAAATTATCATGTATCAAGAAAATTTGACAATATATTTGGTGCTTTATCAAAGCGTATCATGTAGAAGACGGCTGTGATTTTCTTTGGTGGATAGTATTTCATATAAAATTATCACAGTAAATCTCCTCTTCGTAATGTAACATACCATAGTGACTTATTACGTGAAGTAAAGGTAGACTTTCTTTCTCCTGATATTTAGGGAAAAGCATTAACCCTCAGACTTGAAGTAGTAAATTTGTTTTCGTGGCCTTCTTTCAAATCTGGAATCTTTTCCACAGACGTATATCAGAGCTAAGCAATTTGCGTGACAGAAAATGCATTTTGGTAAATGTTAGCATTGGAAAGAATCCCAAAACGGTTGCTTGGGTTGCCCATCTATAATAAAAAACTTATGGAACGATATCAGTGCTTTCTATGATGGTGTTGACTCGGGACCAGCAAACATTTATGAAGGATTTTTTTTGGGCAGTTGTTTTCGTTTTTACTCCCTCGGATCCTATGCAATGCCCGATATGTTTTGTTACAGTGCGTGGCTTTTTCTTTTCTTTCACAGTACCGTTCGCTACAAGGATTTTCTCACTCTTTCTTCAAGGAAGTGCCTTCTTTATGAAACTGTTTTCTATTTGTGAGTAAACATGGATCCGCCCCATACAAACAACTCTTCCATCGGCTGAACTATTTTCGTAAAATTCCTTGAGATATCTACTGTTTGCGGAATCCCTACGCCTTTGAACCTCAGTTTATTTATACAAATATATTTGGATGGGAAGGGATACAAAGCTAGTTTCATAGAAAAATACACAATGAAAAACAAATGTGGTTGAAATAAAGTGCAAGACTATATCTGAAGCGAAAGATTAACTCATGTATATATGCCGAATACTATAATGTAAAGAGATAGTATGCACGAAAAATGACATTCTTACCGCTAAGGAAATCGCATGAGAGAAACGAATATGTATGTATTCCCTTTGATTCGTAATTCTTAAATGGTATCGAGTGCGTATAGTATTTACGTTATCTTATCAAAAAGCCCATAGCTTTCATCGAAGTAATAATTTTAATGAATCTAACTTACATAAGTGTTATTGTAAGTTGGGTTTATCTATCCATAGTGTATATGCAGTGTATACACACATATATAATGTCCCCCAGATTATTTATTTCACATAAGTATAATATACAAATGTTTAGTATATAGACCCTTGTTTTTGACAAGAAAGAAAATTTCAATAGAATAAAAGGTAATAAGGTGAATAGTCGATGGACGATTCGTTACCTAATTTTTTTGATTTGGGGAACACATATTGCTACTAGATTAATGTCGATGAACCCGATAATCAAGGAATAAAATTTAAAAATTGGCAGAAGCTTAAATTAACTCCTGCATGAGACATACCGTTGAGAAACTAACCGGGAAATTAATAAAAAAATATGAAAAGTTAAGCGCAATACATTTTTAAAACAACTAATTTAAATAAATTAAGTTATATTAAATTTAAACCTCCTTACTCCTTGTAAAATAAGGGATTAAATGGAAGTTGGAACTTCCTAGTCCCTTTTTGCAATCAATTTGTAGGTAAATATATGCAAAAATCATTCATTGAAATAATTGCTACCAGAAACATTAGGTATCGTAAATAAGAAATTCTTCTCTTGGGCGAACTTTAGGCGAAGGTAAATTAAGGATAAATTTCCCTCTAAACTGCTTCGAAAGATAAATGAAAAACATTGTCGTATGTTTAATGTAAATAATCTTGGAATTGCTTGAGGGTATACTTCGTCGATGGTCGTATGTCTTTTCAGCTAAATTTATGGCGCTGTCATCCACCATTTTGTATACATTCCCCGCCATTATTTTTCATCCCTTCATCGTGTCTCTTTCCTCCGACTTTTTTCCTCCTCTGCATTTCTCCAATTCATCACACACGTCCATCCTTCGATAGCAGACGCGAACGGAAAACAAATATCGAGTTATTGAATACATTTTGGGAGAACGAGGAAAATAAATGGGGGAATTGAAAGCTAATCGAAGGGGTGGGGAAGGAGATGAGCATATTTCCAGCGGAGATACTTTTTTTAGACAAAACACTATTACGGAACGACGCCTGGGGTTGGGGGGGACGTCTCTAACCGAGGAAGGGGCTATCATAAGGGGTGAAGAATGAGGGTCGCTCAAGGAAGGGGGTACGAGTGAAAGAAATGGAAATGAGGAAATGGAGAAAACACGAACGTAATGGGAAAAAGAAAGGAAGGGATCGTACGGAATCCTAGAAATAAAATTCCCTTTAATGCTGGAATTTTCATTCTCATTCTTCAAAACAAAAATAAATTCCTATACGTTCTCATGAAGAAAATACGAATGAATGTATGTAGGATATGTCTACGTCTACGTAAGAATCCTGTAAGTCGCTTTTCGACGTGTGGCAGGGTGTGCAGGCACCTTGACTATATTTTCCTAATCGATTGCTTTCGCGGATTGTTCGCGGAAAAAAACGAATACTTGAAACGATTCTTTTAGCATCTATAACCCAGATCTTAAGTATCAGAACAGTGTATATAACATGGAGTTCGCATTATATCGGTTGCATCTTCTGTGAAGGTAATTTTTCTGGACTTATTTAGTAAATTTCTCCTTTGAATTAATCTTGTATCTTCCATTGATTCCCATCCCTAGTCCTGTATCATCTGAGTAATACTCGCTATTTTATCGTAGCAATTCTTTGCAAATAATATCGCCTTTCGGCGTAATTTTTCTCAATCCTGAATACGAAATTTGTCGGCAGGGTCTGATACTCTGTATTCATATGCAAAGTAAGGCCAAAATAACACTAAGTAACATTGCTCACGAAATTTTTCTTCACTCCTATTTCGAATACTTCTATTACTCGGTTAAACCTAAAACCATCTTCAAACGAAATAGTACCTACCTGATTAGTGTTAGGAAACGTTATACTTTTGAAAGCAAAACGGGTAGTATAAAATAATCAAGGGAATTAAATGGTCAAAAGTATATTTTGAATTGCTTGGCCGGCTTTGATAAACTTGAGTCGTGGGAATTACTTAGTCATAAAATTAAAGCTGCCATGTGAGCTGTGAACATCGTTATCTGTCTAATTATAGTTCTGCTAATTAAAATCTTTTAGTATACTGTTTTTTTTTAATATTATTTCGTTAGATACGTAACATTAGTCTACTGATACTTCCTCTAAAACTCACTCAACGTAAGTTATTGGCAAATTAAAAAAAAAAAATTCCAAAAATGCTATTGAAAGGGACAAAAAAAAGAGAGCGGTCTACAAAAATCAATAAGATAAACCGAGTTAAGAGTACAGGCCCCACAAAAATTTACTCACAAACATATCCCAACAAAAATATACCCGCAACATTTCGGAATCCTCGAATTATTTTTCATCTGACGTATATACAGCACAAAAATCCATAAAAGGATAACGTTAATAAATAATTTCAAGCTAATTTATGTGTTATTTTATGTAAATTCGTTGCATTAAAACTGGAATGTGAATGTCGTATTAGCAAACTCCTATTCAGGCCAAAATTCCAATATGCGTGTTTCTTTTCGCTTCGTAAATCCATACCAGGGTGACATCGAAGAAAAAGTTCTCTCTACTCTTACAATCACCTCTATATATATAATGGTATAATAAACACTTCTCTGTAAACCTCTATCCTACTGGAGGCACATGAGAAACAAATTCATACCATCAAGGTCCTCGTAAACGTTTTACAAGCGACTCAAAACCAGAAGGCATAGTTTACCACCAAACGGAAATAAAAATCTGGTCTAAATAGCACACATTCCCTCCTCTTAGAGATAACAGACCGGGCGTTTTCAAAGGTTTGACTCAGCATTCATTAGCATACCCCTTCGTTAAAAGCAGGTCTGTAATGCAATTAGCCTGTTTCTTTCTTAAGCAGCGAGATTTTCTAACGCGGTCGGAATTCCAGACTAAACGAAACGCCGTGGTCACTTAAGGGTAACGTGCTTAAGTCGGTAACCAAAAGGGTCGTGCTGGGTTTTTCCTCGAAGTCACAGAAAGTGGCGTGGGTGCTTAAGGCATGGGGTAGAGAGAGACGTTGCGTGTTGAGGAACTATACAAGATGGTGGAAAGAAAAAGGTCAAAACAGCAGCAGATGAAATGGCGTGATAAGAATACACGGCATGGGGACAAATTCGAAGGACCTCGGACTCCAATGAATAGCGTGGGTGGCGAACACACTGCCGCCATCTGGGTAGGTCCAGAACAAAGGGGTTGAGATAGAGCGATATTTCTTATTCATAATTGGACTCGTAATTTATGTGCAACGTTCCAGTCTTACGTAAGAAGGAAAATGAATGCACGAAGTTAGAGGTTGAGAAACGGGAAACCTTCTTGAAATGGAATAACATTTTTGGATGGAATTTGTATCTGAGGTAACCATCTGATTTAGTAACGAAGGAGTTATTTCGGAAGGTTTCTTCAACTGGTATTGAGTTCACAGAGTACAGATGTAATCATCAGTATAATTATACCATTCGCTTTACATGTCTTTGACGGATGATTTTGTGGACGATAAATGTTCACGTTGATTCTTAATATAATAGTAGATATATATCACTTACTTTTTTAAAAGTAATTTAGTAAAAGTAAAGTAATCATAGAGATTGATTGGTGTTTGTGAATGATACATCTAGCGAAGAGAAAACAGTGGTTATGTATGTAAATTAATAGTCTTAATAGAAATATACATTAAAAAGGAAGGAATTCATTGTGCAGGATCTCTATCAGATCTCAATAAAAGCATTACTTCATTAGCCATTCACTTGGTTACGATCAGTGAATTCATGCTGTATAACTGATCGACAAATTGTCGTAAATTTTTTTCGGCTAAAAATACCATATTTTTTGGCAAAGATATGTCGCTTGCAAAGAAACCTGATGATCAAGCCTCAGTATGCCATTTATTTGCGTCTGGAGATGGCTGACAAGCCTCCTATGGGACCAGAAAAGGTGGCAAATTCAGTCAAATTAAGCTTTTTTGTAGCACCTAGTCAATTATTTCACACGGTCGATCGTAGCGGTTGCAAAGCACTGCTGTTACCTTTTTACTGCATTTAATATCTTGTTTTTTGCATAAATATTATTATTATCTTTCTGAGTACATCATGACCAAACTTAAAGGTGATGAGATTGATTTTCTTGTTAAGAAGGAAGGAATGTATACTAATACTGGTCGAAAAGATAATCCTTCGAATATTATAATAATAATAAAAACTCTTTATTTGGCGAGGTTAGGCCCATTAGGGCCTCTCTTACACCTAACCAATAAGGATTACTAATATTACTTACAGAAAAGGAGGATAATATTTGAGGAGTTAACTAGAAAAACTATGGAAGATGGTGCACTGCACCACCTTAGCATTGTATAAAATTATTCCACATACTAGTTGTCAATTTTTGAAGATTACGAAAATAAACACATTATTTACGTACAAATAAACTGTATAACGTTTGGCACACACTTACTGTTAAATCATATTAGTATGCCAACAAATTTCTTTCATTGTAAAAGTAAATCAAGAAAATAATAAAATTGAATCGAGCAGTTTGTAATGACATTTTTCAGATTTGAGACATGATTCGTACGAGTAAATTTCATGCTCCCATTCTAATTAACTGATTCGACTGATTTCTAAGACATATATTAATATTCAGGGCACGCTATTTCTTCAACATCAACCGTTGAGAGACAACGTCAAGATTCTTCAACATAACCCCGAAAAGGGAAAGTCAAACGAGAGAGAGATATTTCACGAGGACATTCGAGGGAAATTGGACGGAGAGAGAGTTTTTGGCTATAAGTCGTTGGAGCGAAAGAACAAGGATATAACGAGGACATTCTGGGAAGAATTTTATACACCTTTGGATTGGGGAACTGTGGCACTGAATGAAAGTCATCAGATTTAAACGCCCAACGTCTTATTCCGGAGACTCTATGGCAGTATAAGATGAAGCAATCAGGCGGTCACGCGGCTGAGGCAGCAGATCAATTCTACCACAGAGTCGGTGATGAATGACCTAGCGTCGGAACGATGGCGTATTAATTTATTTCCATGAGACTTGTCATTTGAAATTGGAAAGGCCTATCTGCGCTGATTTGGTATTGGAATCCCCTATCCGTCTCTATTCTATTATAGAAACCGTGGTTCAATTGCATGGTCGAGTCACGGAATTAGTCAATTTGTTCGCCCGCTGTCCTATCGATCCCTTTGAATGAAGATGAGATTCCATTGCCCGCTAATGTTTCTCCGCTGAAACAAACAACACAATGGAAAGGGTTGGTGTAGTGATTTATGGGCACGAAGAGTACTTCACCAAAAATTGCTATTACTTGCAGTCTGAATATCCGTTTGATCCCCTTCGTTATCGTAACCGTATCTCAATTACACAACCACTTATCATGCATCGAGCAAAGTGGATGGAAATCAGTCAGGAAGTAAGAAGGGATGAATATACTATACAGCCAAAGAATAAGACTAATTTAACAATCCACTTCCGCAAAAGAGAAAACGGTTTAAAACTTTTATAAAGTTGTATGAAAGTAAATCAACCCTCAACTAATTTATGATGGTTTCCTTAAACGTCCCGACCTACTAAAGGTTGCCCCCTAAAGGTTTTCAATAAGCTCGTCAATATAAAAATAAAATCTCGTAAATAAAAAATTCGAAATATACTTTCAAGAAATTTTGACCGCATATAACTTTTGTTTTCGAAGACAAACACTCTGAAGAATCGTTCGTTAAAATTATTCTTTGTTTGAATAATATTTTAAATTTATTTGCGTACATAATTGCTGTGTTTATTACAATGTTGAATATAATATCATATCTTCTAAAATAATATTAATTTACTGTTAATATCATTTGGTAAACATATTAAACTTTTAGAAGAATATTTGAATAGAATTCGATCAAAGTTTTCGCATGTTTTTCGGATCTTTATGTACTGGTTGGTCTTCCTGCCACCACCACAGAATGATTTACACATATTATGACTATGAGCTCCTTGAAAATACAAGTAAATAATTATATGCATATTTATGCAGATATATGAAAAATTTTGGTTTTCTAAACTAGCGAAAAATTTGCAAGATTTTGGGGGAAAATCATGATAAAGTAGCCCTTATTCATAAGTTCTCCTTAAATTGCCGCATGATACTGATATGAAAAAGTTTAAAAAATCTATAGTGATACAGATTTCTCAAATGCTAATTTTTTTAGTTGAACGGGGTTTTATATCTCTTACGGGCTGAAGAGTCCTTTCTCATGATTATATATCTAATGTAGACCTTGGTCGGCTGAGCTAGATAAAACAACTCTGGCCAACAGATAAAACAACATGATCTTCTACCATAACAAACACACACACTTCTCGGAGATATGATTCGAGGAAATCCGTGTTATTTCCAACTCCATCCAGCAATAGTTCTGTTCGTGGAAGGAGGTTTATTTGGCTTTAACGGCGTTCTTGTCAACCTCAGCCGAAAACGAAAGCTACGCATACCGCAAGGCATTCCTCACTTATACGCCTCTCTTGTTGTGAAATTCGCAGCGGAAAATTTGCGCAAAAACAGACGTCAGCCGACTCCGTTTTATGATTCTGGGGAAGACCGTGGACAGGGATGTTAGGAACTCTCTGAAAACACTTGACAGAGATATAACTCTCTCTCGCTGCAAAAAGAATATGGTTTCAACTGGAAAATTCCTTGTGAACGCTAAATAACAATGACTGTCTAAATATTTTTAGATTTCAGCTGCAGATATTAGCAGCGATCACAGAAGAATTCTTATTGAAACTTAACTTTTTCTTACACTTAACCACCTAGTGTCCTTCCAAAGTTCCTAAAATATTCTGCGACTAGATTTTCCATTAGCTTACATAAAACCACAAGTATACACATGCATACAAGTTATACTAACCGGTCGACAATTTTCTATATCTGCCTTCACGTATATGAATTGGAATGACTGTTGCCTTTTCCAATCTTCTTCAATAGAGCCATTATTTATGATCTTGAAATAAAACTTTGAGGTATTGGGCAATTTCGGTCGATTTTAGTTTTAATAAATATGCGGATATATTTTCTGAGTCGCAAGGTCTGTCATTTTTCAGTGTTATCATCTTTCTTCTTATAACTGTGTTACTAAAAATGAAGAACCTTGCTTCTGTTTCCTCTCTTTACTAAAGAAATCACTGCTACTTATTTTATTTCCCAAATTTTCTTCAATTTCGCCTTCTGTAAATCACCTATTGGCTTTTTGTATCCTCCAGAGTACCAGTTATTCAAACATTTAGCATTTTATTCTTTATTAATATTATATATTTATATTCAGCATCGACAAAGGACAGCTAAAGACTTCTGCTCAATATATAACCCCTTCTTAGAAGTTTTTTAATAGTAAATAAGAGAATGGAATGATAACTACAAATCTCAACACAAAAAAATGTTTACATCATTATCTATGGTTTTGATAACTATCTATATTGTTGCTTATTTAAGAACATTTCTCAAGGATGCGGGTCTCTTCCACCGAACTTTCAGAACCGCATATACGGTGAGACATATCTAGATCAATTTTATAAGAAAATCAAATTACTAAGTTTGCGGAAAATATCTCCTCAGCAAACTTTCGATTGGAAAAAAACACCGGTGGGACCACCCACACAAGAGGCGATATTGACTCATTATTACGAATCATATTTCACCCGCCGCAATGAAGTCAAATCCGTTGTTTACCGATTTCATCAACCCCGACCGCGGGGGAGGGAGACAAACTTCGGTTAAAAAGGCGGGAAAAACAGATATGGAAAAGAGATGCGATATGCGGAGAACGATAAAGAAGTGTTGAAGGAGCCCTTATTTATAGGACGTGACCAGGACTAAGGCCTCTTCCTTTACGGCAACCTACAGAAGAATAAAAAGGAGGAAGGTGCTAGGAGAATGAGGAGAAGAGAGAATTTATGATAAGGTAAGCCGGTTGGGTTGGCATCCCTGCTTGTTGATCCGGGCCGTGTGGATAAGGTTTGCCAGGGAAGGTACTTATGCGGCTGAAAAAATAAGAAGCTGGACGTATTTTTTCCGTTTTTTACGGTTCCAAAGCCATAAGGGAATGTGGAGGGAAAAGAGCGCCGGTATCGGCAGGAGCCGCAATCTCATACTAACACGCACGCTCTCTCGTGGAGGGGGGATGAAATAGAGGGGTCATTAAACGTGTGGGGAGTGGAAGGCGCTTTGCCCGAGCATGGAGATACGATTATGGCTGGAGAGTGGATCCGGCCAAACAGTACTCGGACCAAACAGGAGGTCGCCCGCGGAAAAATTAAATGGCTCTGCGTGTATTAAGGGAAAATCCGGTCGAAAGAAATTAGGAAGTACTAAGGTTAACTGCAAATGAAAGGGTCCAGAGGAATAACGACGAAAACATACTGACGTAAAATGTTATTCCGCTCACGGAAATTAAAAAGAGAGGATTAGCGTAAAATTTAAATTGAGTTCACATGGAATCTAATTAAACATTTTTCCTCATTTCCCCTTGAGATATTTTATGTTTTGGCGTCTGGTGAGTGTTATGACAAATACAACAAGCTTTATTAGCGGAAATGCTACTGTCATGAACTTTTTGAAAGAATCTTCTATAAACCTCGAAACATCTGCTAGATATTCCAATTATATTTTGAATACCGGAGGTTTCACTAAAATGGGGTATAAATAGGTTGGCTGTAAAATAAAATGAATGGGGAGATTAAATCATGTTATAAAAACGTGGAGATTAGATAATATTTCCATGATTTCAATATTATAATTATCTTCCTTAAAATCATGGGCTCAAAATAAACAATATCTCATGAGAAATTACCTGATAAACAGTAAAAATAATTTTCGAGCAAATATAAATCAAATATATAAGAAATCTGCAAAAATCTTAGCATTTTAAAAATTATTTCCATATGAAGAATTTGATAAGACAAGAATTTCAGCTATCGATATAGGCGAATGAATTAAACTATCGAAACGATTGAGGCTTTATAATTCTGCAGAAATTTGAATGGGATAGAAAATATTCAAATTTCTAAGAGATAAATTAAAGAGGAAATAATGCAGGAAACATGCATTCAGATATCTTCTAATTAAATTAGAGGTAAATACTGTATGGTATAACGCAGCCACTATGAAAACAGGGTAGAATTAATAACTCACGTACTCCACCGAGAATAATGCATCTTCTGATGAAGTTAGAATCATCTGGTTACTTACTCTTCTACGGAAGGTGTCTTCCCATTCAAATCCATCTCCTTTATTGGCAATTCAAGATAAAGATTCGGTTATATTTCAATGTTTGTAATTTCTGCTACGACTGATGTTGAGATCGCTTCAATGTTTAGTTGGGATCTGAATTGGAACGGACGAACTAAAGATCATACTCCATAAAACGGACCATGCAATAGGCTGATAAGCATCCGATGGATTCACAACTTTTAAATCCGTACATTCGTTCTAAGAACGGCAAATATAAAAGATGTAGCAAAGAGCTAGTTATATGAATTTAAAGATCACCAAGGAACGGGAATATCTGTCTTCAAAGGTTATTAAGATACCCAGTTAATTTGAAGTCAAAGTGGAAGTAATTCATGGCTTTAAGGGAAAAAGAAAATCTAATAATTTTCAATTTTTTCCGATCATTGTGAAAATTTTACAGCTAGTAAGAGCTGAATTTTAATTGAACACACTATAGGTTTCGATGAAAAATGAACCAAAATAAATATATTTGAATGTCTCAAGTTATCTGTTATCTCCAAATTACGATTGAACCTATCGCGGAATGCAAAAATGTTCGTAAAAAAGGTTTTTGAACATCACGTTAAGGAATCATTTACCTGGCTATGATCAGTTCTATAAAGGGTGTTATATTTACTACGTATATTTTTAATTGATAATATTGGAGTACTTGAAGTGGCTAAATGCAGGAAACTTTTATCCAATAAACCGCCCTAAACAGTTTCTTGCGGATTTACTGAAACTTTATATAAAATTACTACGAGTACGTATCATAACGAGTGTAAGTATGTGCATTAGGGTGTCCTAAAATATAAGGGAAAAATATGTGGTTGGCTAGGTTGTGGTTGCCTAACTCCAATATTCAGTTCCTATCTTTTTATAAACAAAAGGTCATTGAGTTAAACGGTTGGACACTTGTCTATCATTTTTAATCAGAGAACGTGCCCTGAAAGATTCGTGCAAATTCGTTAGTAAATTTCCCACTTACCTAATGTTTCCCTTGTCGACACAAATTTTCTTTTTTCGAAATTTTAATCGAGTAGGCACGGGTTGCGATAATTCAATCGCAATAATGTTTATTAGGTAAGTTAATAAAGTCAAATGGAAAAAATAGAGGTTTACGTGTTAAAAAAAATGACTTCGATTTTTTTGGGACACCCTAATGTGAATGAATGTGTATAGAGATAAAGTACAAGAAATTCATTTTTAATTTTCTCTGAAGTTTTTTGTAAATCGTATAATTTTATAATGCACCCCTTTTCTTATTCGGTCATTCCTAATTTAGAGAATCCGTCTAAAATCGGAAGGAAGAACGTTCGGCTCTCAGACCGAGACTTTTTAATAAACGTTTTAATTCTTTTACCTTTCCGTTCTTCAGAAGTCATTCCTAAAACCGTTTCCGGATTGTCTTTATCTGTCACGCATTCCGAGTAATACCCCACTGCACCGTTTAAAATAAACGAAGCGCTCCCGCAAGGAGTATGAGCATCCACTGGGAGAAATCATTAGCAACAGGGCGATCAAAAAAGCCGGTCCTTAAAGGTGCATCCAACCGGGGACACAATCATCCACTCAGCATTAACATCCGACGTCAGGGAGGCGCACTCGCTCGGAGTCAACCTCGTGGAAACGACCCGACGTCATGCCTCGGCTCGGGCCTCATTACCGCCCGATCCCTCACGGAAAAAAGACCAACGCCGCGCTGAAAAAGCTCCCAATTTCCCATAATTTAATGTTTGCCGTGAGTTAGAGACCGGCCCCTTTGTTGGTCTAGCCCTTTGAGGGAAAGAAATAAGAGGCTAAGTTAAGTTCGCGTGTTTGTGCAAGGGGAAAGGTTTGGGTGTCCGTATTTGCTGCATTCTGGAGGCGTCTTCCAGAGTAATTGGCTTCATTTCATTAATTGGGGGCGTCGGAGAGGGAGCGGGCACCTGAAGAAGGGGAGGGGATCGCCGGCAAGAGTTTTGCAACCGTTGGAATTAACCCTTCGGCTACCAAGATGGGTGACTCCGTAACCCCGGTGATCGTTTTTCTGCGTTATTTAGGTTAAACGTTTTAGAATAATTTCACGCGTCTATGTATTAGTGATTAAGATCTAATAATATTATTCTTTGCATATTTTCATCATAATCACACATTTTTGGTATATTTTTCGTAATAAACCTGTCGGAAAACGATATACACTCAGTAAAATTTGCATGTTATCGTATTTTAATTGTGTATGAGTCTGTATTATATTAGTTAATATATTTATTTTGTATCATATTACATAGATTTTTAGATATTTATTTTGTATATTTTTTAGATTTGTATTTTATTTTGTTATGTCATTTGTATTTTCAATATTTTTAAAATATTTATTGGTTAAATTGAAGATGGGTTCCAAATTCGCCAAATAAAGTCCCTTAATAGTAATTATAATAATAAAAAGAGAGGAGAAGATAGAAATATTTTCATTTGCAAGACCATTCCTTCACTAAGTGCTTTTACTATGAATTCCTAAATGTTGATAAATACCATTCAAAATACGACTTTATATAACTTGGTTAAATTGAATAAACAATTGAAAGGCTTATGCTGAAGATTTTTGAAGTGCTATTGTTTATTTAATTATATATGCCAATAAAGACATTTATCAAGAGCAAAAATCACTTATCTAGTCATTATCATTCACTTTTAAGACCAATTCACAGTGTTGCAGTTTTAACCATGAAACTAAACACTCAGAACACAAAATTATTTTTGGGTATCCCAGTTACCCTCCTTGGGGGAGGTAAGGTGTAAAATACCTTAGTGTTCAAAGAGATAAATCAGAAGGGAAGGGAGGCGCCTTTGCGAAAGAATGGGAGGGAAAGGAGAATAAAAGAATCGGGTGGGGTAAAGAAACAGAGAGAAAATTCAGTGTAATAGGAAAAGGGATTCAAAGGCATCGGCGGAACCCCTGAAACCGGTTCTATCGATCCGTTAATCGGTACGTTTCCAAAACGTTTTCCAGCCGGTTAACCAGGCTCAATCCGATAATTGAATGAGCTACTCTGAGCGGTTTAAAAAATAAAGGCGGGGATCTCTCCCTGCCAATAAGATTTCGACCTAGTTTGCACATGTTCCGTGAAATAGACGTTTGACATCTGGAACTATCCAGGTAGAAACTCATGCTGAGGTAATCTAATTCTATATATAATCCTTTACACGAAGAAGAGATTTTTGGTTGATGGCAAAGGGTGAATGTGACATGAAACTATATCCTTAATCTGTCACTGCTACCAATCATCCCTGGAAAATACTATAATAGTCTTTTGACACTTTATTAGGCAAGGTCCGGCCCGAGCGGGCCTTTCTTCCACCAAAACTTTATGTAAGTTCTACATATGTATTAGCAGTACGCTGTATGCATTACATAGTATGAGCAGGACTAAAATAGGGGAAAATAAAATAAGAGTACTAATTTGAGGGAAAATGTCTATCCTGTTGAAACTTAATAATGGAAGAAAACCAAGTTGCGGAAATAGATTCACACAGGAATGGGGGTGAAAGAAATATGAATCTTTGAAGCATTAACTTCTGACATGTAATTCCTCAATTGGTCTTACTTTCCCTATATATTTCAATCAAAATGGATGCCTCACAATTACTTAAGCGTCCTCCAAGAGAAAAGTTTCTTCACATTTAGGGAAAATGGCAATTAATTTTATTTATTTTTTAAATTCTCTTTTAAAAGTATCCTAAACATGGTTCGCTTACGACGCGTCGTTTAGAAGCAATGCTTAAAAAAGCAAGGATTTATACCGAATAATTTTTATTTGTGGATTCTGGACTTGTATGTAGGGTTCTATATAGTGCATGAATAGTCTAAATAGGGTCTATAAAGGACATAATAAACTTTCTCTCTGATTTTTTTATTTCTCCTACTGAGGGTTTTCTTGGCAAAGCCGAGTTTTTAAGAGTCTGTCTACATGTGCTACGTATGTGGATGTCCTGTAATCCTCTTTTAAAATATCAAGCAAACATACATAAGCACTAGCACTCCACCTATTACAAGGTTCAATATCCCTAAATTGCTCTATATTCACGTGCTTTTCATGCCTAAGTGAAACGCCAATCATTATTGAATCCAATATTTTTTTGCTTATTTTCACACTACTATCTTATTAACTATTCTTCCACTATTATCTATAAAAGATGTATACCGTAAATCCTCAATAATCCCTTGTCTCTTTCTAACTGATAAGCCCTTTCCTTGCATCTGTTTTAATCCTATGGTGAGAAACCGTTTTTCTCCCACTATTTCATGAATATCCTCGCTTATTTTTTACCAACTCAACTAATTTAATTCTATTACAAGCCTAGCTCTAAGGAAGAACGGACTTGAAAAAAGTCTGACAGGGCCGGGAATCGAAGTCAGACCTTTTTTCAAGTCCGTTCTTCCTTGGAAATTTTCTTGGGTGCACGCCCTTATGTGCAAAGTCACCTAAACCCTTTCCTTATAAGCCTAGCTCTTTTTTAAAACCCGTAAGTACTCTATCCTTTAAAGTAAATCTAGTCAGTTGAAACTTTAAATAGGACTATATGATCGGATTTGAAAGCGGTATTTCAATTTAATCTCATATTTTCTTCATTCCTTGCATCCCATTAGTTATTACTAAATGTGAACCAGTGAATCTGAATTCAACACTTCCTCTATTAACATGAGACATCATATATATGTCTATGCAATCAACTGTACACCAGACCAAGCTCTGTCCTTTTATAAGTCTATATACTATTGCACTTTTATAAGTTTATAATAAAAGTGTACTTATAAAAAAGTTAAATTTTACTCTTTACCAGATTATCCATCGGTATCCTGTGAAATTCGTAATTTCATCCTCTCATAAATGATCGATGTTGGGCAAAATGTATCAAATGTATGCCCACTTTAACGTTTTCCATTCCCTCACCTCATTCCTTACTTCATTTCAGCTTTTTATCTCTAAATCTGATTTGCCATACATACCACAATGCCCGGTCAACATTTGAGTGCTAGCATGAACTCTATTCTTCCATGCGTCTGTGTAAAAAACTAGTATTTAATAACAAAAATACTAATAATATTTTTACAAAAACATAGCTTTAATGTCTTCCGGGTAATAAAACGAATTCCCGGCGAATTTCTGATTCCATTTTCGAACAGATAATAGAAATCCACGCGTAGTGAAATACTTTGGAAGTTAAGTCGTGGGCATGGTCAAAATCAAGAAACAACGGCACGTGCCAGTGTTCTGCGAGTTAGTTTTAAGAGTACGAGTGAAACTAAAAGTCCTGAAAGTTCTTATAGAATCATGGTTTTGTAAAACTTTTATGATATTCATTCATACTTTGATTACTACATCATTCGCATTTTATCTCATAGCCAAACTAAAAAAACTCTGATTGAAACTCGAGCCCCCCTTAATATTAGACGTTGGCTGAAGAGTACCCACAGCATCCCACGGATGGAAGACTCGCATGATTAAAACCACAGCCAATGCGAAACCCTAGAGGGTACGGGAGACAGAGAATGCATGGGCTGTATACGAAAGCAAGGGTTTGCAGTGATACAGAGTGGATGAGGGAGACTATGAGGATGCTAAATGGAAGGGTTGGAATGTAAGAAGTGATGTAAGGGATTATAAAGGACAGACATAGCGAAAGGGGAGGGATTTGGGGGTCGACAAATGAGATAGAAGGTATAGCAGAAGAAAGAGCTTGGGAGTTGAGATAATAGGAGAGAAATCAGAAAATCAATGCAAGAAAGGAGTCATTATCAAAGTTCGGCCTTGATCATTTACACCGCCTACTTAATTTCAGGCATAAGGGAATTCTCTGAAGGGAGCTAAAATATATACTAAAGATATGCGTCAGCAGTCTACCAGTATGGAATGGCTGAGTGAATAGATTTCATTTTTATGAGAGAAAAATACGAAGAAGGAAAAAAGATCAATAGCCCAATCGCGGTTTAAAAATTAAGTGCTGGCCAATCAGAAAGAGCGTTTGGTAAAAGAGTTTTTTTATAGGTAAGCTCGTGATATCTTAACATTTTACGTGAAGAAAATTGAAATGAGATCTTATCAGATTTTTATAATAAATGAATTTTGAAGTAGTAAAATGAGGCAATGTTTTTAATGGTGTAAATAAAATCGTTCCTAGTAAAGTACACTATATTAGAAAGAAAAGTAT
The DNA here is from genome assembly GCA_947579665.1 of Sympetrum striolatum. Classification (NCBI taxonomy): domain Eukaryota; kingdom Metazoa; phylum Arthropoda; class Insecta; order Odonata; family Libellulidae; genus Sympetrum; species Sympetrum striolatum. The sequence continues at coordinate 17,619,774 of OX388348.1, read as the reverse complement.
CTGAGAAATGCATTCAGCTTTATGATGAAAAGACTAGATATATTTATAGAAGATAACACGTGAACTTTGGTATCTTTATCCTGCTCAACTCTACTTTTAAAACAGAAATTAGAACCACCGAATATTAAGAATGTATAGCATACGTGCTAAGATACATTTTATTAACACAAAAAATTATTGTAGTCTACCATAAATAGAATATGTCATAAGTTGTTTAAGAATTATTCGAGAATATCCATGTATTCAAACTTACAAAACGAATCTAAGTATATAATATGCATCAAAAAAATACAGCATTTTCACATTAAGGATCACAGCAATTCTATGATATAAAAATTTAAACAAAAGCTTTAAGCTCCGAAAGCTAACATCGATTCACTACGAATCCCACCTTTGATAAAGCACTAAATAAGATAGCCTCTCCTTGAGGGACCACGGGAAAATAAATTCCACCAATGTGCTTCAGAGAAAGTCTTTTCTAATTATAAGTACGATGATTTTAGAACTGTCCTGGAAAAATATATCACCGAAATTTCATTCACTTGTATCCTGAGACAGACAATTTCATAACCTAGACCATCGAAGTAGTCCGAACAAAATCCTGGAGCGATAAGTTCATCAGTTTTCCAACTGGGAGAGGACCCTGCCAACTTTTCCACCCGAGATTCAGACAGACAACGTCAATACCTTCTCCAGGGACTCCCGAACACATGTTTCCGTCGAAATCTCTCGGTTGACCATCTGCCCAAATACTTTCTCCACATACGTGGAGAAAGCAAATATTAGCGGGGAGTATTGGAACCATACCTACGAAAGGGGAGAGAGAAAAATTCCGGGAGAGGGCCTCGCAGGCGAAAGGGGACAAAATAAGAAAAGCTTCCTTTGGATGAGAAGATGAGACAGAAGAGGAGGTAGAGGAAGGGAGTGGGAAGAGAGAGAAAGGGGGAGTGACGTCACCGGGGGAGGGGGATGAGGCTATCGATTCGGTCTACCGCTTTACCTGGCAAGGGAGGAAATGGGGCAGAGTAAGATGAGGAAGGGTATCAATGGAGATATAAATGGCTCACTGTTGGGGGTGACCTCGAAGCAAGGACGTCCCCAAAACCGGAGGCAGGCGAAACCCGGATTTCCGTTCATACCCGCGAATAACCGATTCAACGCAAACCGGACGATTAATTAAAATTAATTAACTTCATAACCAAATTCTTCACTCAACAATATTGAATTTTCTTGATATATTTATTGATTTTATCTTCTCGTTTGTATTTTAGTGATTATATTCTCTTGACAATATTTTCTGGGCTGTATTTTCTTGCTTATATTTCATGAACTGTATTTCTTTACAAATTTAATTTTTGAATGCTTTTATTATTAGTATTTTCCTGTTTGTATTACATTGATAGAATTTTCTTGATTATATATTAGTGATTGTATTTTCTATGTAGAATTTTATTCATTGTATTTTTTTCTTTAGTGTATTTCGTATTGCGATAGCATTTTATAACACTGAAAATATTTTTATTTTAAACTGTCATTGGGGCACACTGGTAATAAACATTATTAATAGCCTGTTCCAATTCTGCCTTTCTTCTGGTGGGAAATTTACTTACTGCATGCATGAGTATTTTACCTTAAGGTAGGCTCATGTGCCTTGATATTCCCTTTTCAACAATTTTCTTTATAAACGTAATACGTTATGCTACATAAATTTGGATTGGATTATATTGTCTTTTCATAATTATATTGATTTAGATTAGATTCAGATTATAATATACCTGTTTAAGTTTCGCCATTTCTTTCGTTTGTTGTTGTCTTTAAGAGAATCTTATTTCATCTAACATCTCCTGTCTTTACGCCTACGGTATAATAAAGCAGTAAAAATGTCAGCTGAAAGATAACCCTAATAAATAAATAAGAGATACTTAGGAGCAAGACTACATTTTCGCTATGATACCATATTTAACGTTAAAATATCTTAGACAAAAAGGGGGTAATATAGAGAGTAAATAGAAGTACATGATACAATTGCACTGCAAGGCACTGAGAACGTACCAAATTTACTCAAATCTATTAAGTATTCCTTCTTGAGACAATCATCTATTTTTTTGGATTCCATTTGGGGAAAAAATTATTTTATATAGTAATAAGTTATGAAGATTATAATTTTTAAGAAATCAATCTTTAGACATGTTTGCAAATAAATCCAATTTAAACACCAACCTTATAATATGCATCACAATATGAGCCGTTTTCTGTAACATTGGAGCATATATTCTTGAAATTTTACCCACAAACTGGGTTTTAAAAATTTATAATTTTTATGAAAAATTATAAATTTATGATTCGAGCTCATCATAATTACTATTCCACAGTATTTTGAACTACGATGATAGGGTAAGCAGGTTTTTCCCATTCCTTCCAATATTAGAACTTATGATAGCATTGTTTGTTTTAAAACTACATTCAGTGACTTCCCTTTTAGAAATTAAGGTTATATAATCTTAAACTGAAACGTTGATCTAGTAAATGGGCAAGCAATTAGTAATATTTAGGAAACCACAGAGTTGTTTATTACGATTGCGATAAGAACGGTTAGAGAAGAAGGTTTCCAAAGTGGAGAGAGATTGACGTGAAGATGTTTCGAAACTCCGTCTCTTTTTCTGTTCTCGTATGGCGCAGAGTGGAAAATGTCTTCGGAGACAGTAAAACACTACTTAGGCGAGAGAACTGCATAGTGAAGCGTCTTGAACGAGGGGTGCTTGAGGGTATCGCTTACATAAAATATTATTGCCCTTAAAGCCCCAGCCGAACGTTGGACATAAATATTTGAAAATATCGGGGTATAAAAACATTGTTCCGGGACGTAAAGTTTCAGTGCCCTGCGTTTTCTTTCATCCTCGACCAAATCAACTAGAACTTCACTTTTCCAGACAAGGCTCTTATCGGTACTTTCCTTGGTAATGGCAAAGATGAATTTATTCCCAGAAATATACAATGCTTTAAGATCGTCCAATGCAAGTTTGGGTGTGAAATTTTTATAATTCAACTTACGTGTACCATCACATTATATTATCTTATACTTTATTACAATAAAGGAAGTTATAAGAGAGAGAAGGAAACCCTACCCGGATAATGTAAAAGAGTAAGATTTAACAGCCAATAGTCCTAAACCTTCACTTTATGGCAAAAGAAAATGTCCCGCATTAAATTATTTTTCTATTCAACCTAATCTCACAAAGTGTTAGAAAAATTTCGCAAAATCGACCAAAATGTTTCACTTACAGCCATATTGCTCAACTATCATCATAATATTTTAAGCGATCGACTTTATACACAGGGTAATAAGTTTAGGGAATTTTCGTAATGAGCTTGAAATGCCTTTAAATTACCAATAGACATTTTCTTACCGGAATTCTGCATCTAAAAGAATATTAAGTTTCCAAAATTGACTTTAAGACATCGAAAAACTCATTTTAACTCCGACTGTGTTTATTACACCTAGCTGAGATAATTGCAAATAAGATCAGGGAAAATATGGAGACAAGTATTCGAATAAATTACCAGAAGAGTGAGAAAGTAAAAAAATCGTGCTATCTAGGACGCATATTTACTCATGATAATATAAAATTATCGAAAGTGAAGAATTTCATTGAATAAACTAGCCTTACATGGTAAGAAAAACCTAACCAGCACACGCATCTGTTTGGCTATAAGGAAAAACTTCGTGAAAACTATCTTCTGAGTTAGATGATGTTCTGAGATATAAAATTAATGAATGTAGTTTGAAAGGGAAAGTTGTATAGGAAAAAGGAAGACAGACTATCTACATCACATTCAGGTAAGGATAGGGTAGCATAGCCTTCATAAAATGGTAGAAGATTGGATAAAAGGCATTGCTTTTATTTACTGAATAGGTGGATAGGCTTATCAAAGAATAATAAAGTTCAGGAATGATCTCGAGAAGTTTATCTTCAATTAAAAATACTACAAAGGATTTTCATGAAAAATTTGTAAATCTTTATTTTTAAGTTTTTAAACTGCATGTCTCATTACACGAGCTTTTAAATCGAGTTTCTATAGGGAAGGAATCCGTGGGAAAATATTGGAAAACTCTATAGCGGAATATGTGGTTCACTGTGAAATTCATGCTCTGATAAGCATGGAAAATACTGTCTCTTACGCTAGATAAACGCTATACGCTGGAAATGTGTGCGATGCATGACGTCCGACATTCTAGGATTTCTTTGTGGTTCATCAGAGATATTGCTCGTGAAAATTAGGCCAAATGGGTCACAGAGATTAACATTTACTTTGAAACCCTATACTATAATTTAACGTAAATTTATTGTTAACGGCGAATGTACAAAATGAAATGTGCATCGAATATGGTATGAAATGATAGGATTTGAATTCAGTATTTTGCTCAAAGAGAAAAACAAGGGGAAAAGGTTTTAAACTAAGGCTAGAGTATGAAACGTATGAAAAACATGAAGTATGAAACGAAGAAAGATTTTAATGGAAAATTGCGTGAGATGCCCAAAAGCGAAGCAGAAAATAGTTGTTATATGCTATATTTTAAACAGAGGGGTTTTGTATCCAAAGAAATGTTTTATTGCCACAATAGAAATGGATATTTCCGTAAACTTTTCCCCGCATAGCAAATTGTTAACTTGAGTACGGTATGTAAACTATTATTAGTCAATAGATACGTATATTATACCAATACCTTTATTTTATGCTATGCTACTTCAATGGTTCATTAGTTTATTTACATATGAGTTTCAATTCAGCCTTCTGATCAGGTGAAACGCTAGAGAGGAATCTTATTAATTCAACTATTGAGATATGGCATTGGCGCAAAGACCAGAAGGAAATCTCTCCATAACAAGGTATTAAAACAACACATTTAAAAGCCATAGATATATGAGTCATGATATAAAATGTTGGCATTAATCACAGCGTCCTACCAGCCTACACGTCTTCCTCACAAATATAAAGAATGAATTAGTCGATACACAAGAAGTACATTACCGAGATTAACACAAAATCTAAAATAACATAGGAATTGGAATCAACAGAATTGACCTTTACTACAAAAGGAATGTATTACTGCTAGTAAATCAGCTAAAATAAAAGGCAGATCATCTTATAGGGACGCCAATGCATAATGTGAGTGTTTCATACATGGCTAGGAAATGTAATGTGATAAAATTATAGTGATATAAAAATTACTATTTATAATGTAAAGGTATTTAAGTTTCGCGTGAAAATAATCTCCGTAAGTTCTACATTTAGAGAGAATTTCGTTGCCGAAAAGTGCTCATTCTTTGTTAGAATTAGAAAGACCTGTCTCAGTTATATTCTCCAAGAGGGAAGTAAAAGCGAGCAAACAGGTAATTCCATTAAAAATCAAAAAGGCGAAAGACGACAAAATTTGTTTATAACAAGCTGGAATCCGCACCGGCTAATTTAATTATTCTGCGAGAAATATTGACCCATAGTTATTAAAAAATCTTCAAAATTAAGATTAATTATTTACAGCTTGAAACCGTAAACTGCTCGTTTATAAATATAGATTATATCTTTGATAATTACACACGGAAAGCATAAACATCTTATAATTTTACTTACTACCAGTACAAGTAATTAGTTTTTCTGTAATTTACATATTGGCCGTTCTACAGGGTGCGGCAACATAACATCCTTTTTTTTAATGCATTTTAATGCGAAAAAAGGAAGTTATGTGGCACCTTGTACAAAGTTCTCTTCAGTTACACTTTATTAGACGATTCTTGATTACATGTTGCACTGAAATCATATTTCGAACACAATTATGCAAAGCGTTGCAATGGAGTGTTGATGAAATTTACAAATTATAGAGTTAGGTTATACAATTTAATTTGAGCTTTTTATCATTTGATACTTTATCTAAAAAGAGACTCAACTAAAAATTAAGGAAAACTTCGAGTATTCATTAAATCTCCGTTTGGCTCAAATATTTTTGTTTGGATCCAAATAAAAAATTCAAATTTGAATTCAATGACCAGACTATATTGTTTTAAATTGTGATATATTTCAGTTAGCAAATCTTAACTGAATTGATTTATAATATATGCTATATCTAAAAACTGAACCATGTAACTTAGGAAAAATTTCAACATATTGACCTTAAATCTCCCAGCATTAAATCGCGAGGAAGTAGTTAAACTTATTGAAGCAGGAATATTACAGCTGACACATGTTGATACCGTTGCATTCAGGAAAAATCCGTTTCGCGTCATGGTAAAACTCCTTTTCCACGGATATTCTCGCATGGCGTTTTCATTCAGCCGCGCATTCAAGTCACGACTTGATGTAAAGTGAAACACTAGCGAACTGACTCGAGTGAAACAAGTCCGCACGCAACGAAAATTAAAGCCCTTTGATTTCCAACGGGAAAACGTCGACATTCCGGCATTATCGTCGGAAACAAATATTTCGCGAAAATTCGCGCAATTTCGAACCTTATAGAGCCTCGTTAATTTCTCGGCAGAATGCAGAAAACGCGGCGATAAAGATAATCTCGTTCGTATTAATGAATTTCAAGCAATGCGGTAACGAACACGTGACCTGGGTGTGACTCTCGCGAAAGAGCCGGCTGAATTATTTTTAGAGTTATTAAGAGTCGGGGTACGGAATGACAATAACTCACGTGAGCAACGTCAGGTAATTGCACGCTAGGCTCGTTTTTGTATCTCGAAGGACTTTTCGCCTGTGGCACTGCGAGGGAGCTCGCGTTGGTGAATTTGGTCGCTCCGATGAATTCACTTTTTTTGCTCCTGTCGCCATCTGGCGAGTGTTTTTTCTTCGTTTGCTCGGCGCATTTCCCTCTTCCCTCGCTTTCCCAAGAGGTTAAATTCGTGTGTGAAAGCGCGATTAGAATGGGGGATTTTTTAAATTTCCTAAATAGTTTGAGATATGAGTATTCTACCTTTTCGTAGACTCATATACTTAAATATTTCCCATTCAAAGCCATTTATTTTTGTTTTTATTTGTAGCTTACTATACCCATTATAGCATCTCCTTTCATTCTATTACAAGATATCGTCATCAAATTGGTGCGCAAGTGGATACATTAAATTCTTTATATAATTTCTCCAAGCTTATATTTCCGTTCACTTTCATCAAAACTGCAAAAATTTCAATATTATCTAAGTAAAAACGTGGCAACCATGTCAACCTAAACAACTGTCATCAACGGACTTACTTATTTACATATTGAAGTTATTTTTTGCCTTTAAAAATATATACAAAACTAAATTAACGATATTACGTCAATTTAATTGTATTGTTGTTCAGGATTAATACAAGACCAATTATGTAATTTCTATATTTCCCCATTGTCTGCCTTCTCTACTAGATTTAACTCCTTGTTTCATCGCCACATAACTCGACCTTCCATTACGAAACGGTCCTTCATGAACCGCTTTCCTCACCTGCACAATAGTATACTCTCATTTTCTTCTATTTCAAACACATTTATTGAATATTCATCACTGATTCATCTTTGACCTATTTTTTCAACTCCACTGAAAGATAATAATGAAACTTTATATTTTGTTACATGCATACCTAAAATAGTATTGGTTTTTCTTCATTTTAGCCATTGACCTTTTTTACAACTTTTAATGTTTTTCAGTTAATTATATAGTCTTCGTAGTGTGATTGATTTATTAAAATAAATGATTCCCAAGGAAAAACGGACTTGAAAAAAAAAAGCCTGACGCGGCCGGGAATCGAACCCGATATCTTCCTCTAACCGGGAGGCTGCCTTAACCATCTAGGCTACCTGACCAGAACACCTTAACAAGCCGTTTTGGGGACTTTGTGCGCAAGGGCAAGTGTAGTTTCGTCCGACTGAGTGGCATCGTCTACGGCCATGGCCTCATCGAGGCACCGGCAACACAAAAGAAGTGTAAGGATTGGTCCGTCAGGCTTTTTTCAGGTTCGTTTTTCCTTGGGAATTTTCCTGGGTGCACACCCTTACGCTCAAAGTCACCTCAACCCTTTCCTTATAAAAATAAATAAACAAATTTATCATGCTCTGCTTATGTCAACCCTTCAATCTTTACTCTTGCATTCTAATCTCGAATAATTTCCGTGGCAGTCTCTCTCCTCTCAATATTTGATTATATTTTGTAGAATAACTGCATCAAAATCTTACTTCAGCCAGCTAAAAATTGTGGAGATAACTGAACACATATTCATTCACTATAATTGCCAACTAACAAATTAAACCCAAGGGTACTGCAATACATTGCATATATAAAACAAACGAGTTTTCATAATTATAGGTCTCAGTAAACCTTTTCTTTTGACTACCGCTCCATTTTGGTCTTCATTGAAACTGTATTCAGCTGTAACACACACTAAATAAGATTCCTCCTGGAACACCACACCCAATGAACCAAGGAACGCAAAAGCCTTGAAAATACGTTAAATTATTCCGATCACATTTTCTGCAGGAGGTTCATTAGTCCTTTGATAATAATGTCTTTCTAACGAAATGAAAATCAATTCGAGATAAAAGCGATGGTGATATTTAAGGCAGAATACTGCCAACATGACGATGGCTATGAGCGTCCCAACATTGTATGGAAGGTTGGATTTAGAAAAGAGGCAAGGAACTGAAAATAACCAGGCATGACGAACAATTATAAAGGTATTTGAATACTGCAGCTTAGATATTGGTAATCAACTCAGTTCACCCATTGCATTTTTGATTAAATAATTTTCAAAAGAGTGATATACGCTGTACCAGTGTGCCCACAAACTTTCTGTGTTTTTCACTATATAATCAGCCTTCTTCATCAATTAAAGATATTACGTTCCTTGATAATGAGAATACCTTTGAAAATGGCAATTTATTGTTTAATTTTAGCAGATCAAAATAATAGTAAAATTATAAGCTACATCTACGACCGTTGGCGATACGTCAAGCTGATAGTAAATCTATAGTAGATTGCTATTGCTCGTAATTTAAATTATGAAGTTTACTGGGAAATATACATGTACTCGCTTCGGCGTACGTCTTTTACGTATAGACAAATCCAATATAGATTAAGAAAATGTCAACTAGAGGCTATTTCTGGAGTTGTATTGATGTAGAAAATACTTACATGTTTGGCAATATTGTAGTGTATTGTAGTTCGTCAAAGAAAAATATGTTGTTGGTACGATTCTTTCAAATCTACAACATAACGCAAGGAAGAGATTATATGTATGACAGTATACATATATGATACTTTTTTTAGTGGAAAATTAAAAAGATGAAAAGGAGAAAAAGGTATTTCTATCACAGAAAGAAATAGTTTCATGGTAAAGATGGAGAAGCGAAGAGGAGGTATAACTTCTACTTGATAAGGGTTTATAAACGAATTAATAAATTGCGTTTGGACAAGTAGAGGAAGAAGATAGTCTATTGCATCCCACTCGGAAAATTTGCAAAAATATTTTAAAAATTATTCTCCATTCTCTTGCTATATTCAGATCAAACGTTGGCCTCATAGAACAATTAAGATTACGGCAAATCAAATGGAAAGGAAACTAAATAGCCTGGAAAAAATGTTTCCATAACCATCTAAAAATATTAACGATCTATTTTGCCGGATCACGAAAGACTCTTATAGAATTATAAAATTCCGATCTTCCGCTTGGATAGCAGGTAAAGAACGAAAGATTTATCAAAAAGTTTTTTTAGGACGGGGTTTTCTGTTTGACGTTCGTAAATTTCCACTAGAGTGGGCAAAATATTAATATAGACACGCTAGGAAGTGAAGCAATGCTGTGGAAAAAACTGTCGGAATGCTGGATAAAAGTCAGAAATTTTTTCGCAATTAGAGCCAACGGGGAATCGATTATGAGTCTTAATTTATGATTTTCTATATTATGAGAGCAATTTTCTATGATCTCTGAAAAGAAATGTGTATTTCACAGAGGATTTTTCTGCTCACTTTTTCTCTCCAAAATGTATGTTACGTTAATTACCTGAGAGGTCATCACATGTAAAGGAAGAAAGAAAAGGTAAACCTTAATCACGCAATTTTAATTTTAAAGGAATATAGTTTAGTCTTATTTGATTTTTTGTCAAAACTATGGTCCTTTGAAATAAATTTGTGAGATTTAAAGTACGCTTTTTCTTATATTCCCTGTGGAGTCCAACCACCAGATCAAGGCCGAAGAAGTGTATAATATTATCATATGACTAATTATGCTTTAATGCTTTTGGATCCTAATTTAGAAATTATGCGATAGTGTGAGGAAATGTTTAGATTAAAAAATTTCGTTTATCATCTTGATTAAACTTGTTAAGACGCAAATTTATAAATCAATTACTTCCTTTTGGAGTAAAAAAGATAGCTTTAATTGCTTTGATCTTTCAAACCTAGTGTACTTAGATATAACTAACTTCAAAAATCATATACTTACATAAATGATTCGCTTCCTGTAAGCTTTTATAACTTAGTATTCATCGAATTGTATTTTGTTGTATTTTAGTAATTTATTCATATTCTACCACCTTTTTCTTAAAATTTTCCTTTTTATGAATTAACTTATACATTTTTTATAAACATAATCAATTTAATGCTATAATTTATCTAATTTTATACAATAGCATCATAAGAGGTATGGAGCATTTTGTGACTTAATGTAAGTTTAATTACTACAAACTAATTACCGTTCTGCGCTGAAAGAGAAAAAAATGAAGGTGGTATTAAGTTAAGTGCATCAACAAATATTCCAGAATTAAAAAGGCTCGATTTTGCAAATACCCATACTTAATTGAATATTTTTTTATATCACTTGGCACTCATGACCTAATTCTTGAAAATAAATGTAAGAAATTTAAAATTATCGATTTTCCTCTACCTCCTTTAGATCAGGAAAAGAACATCCTATGTGTGAAAAGGACTTCTAAAAAATTACACCAGAGTGAGGTGAACAATCGAGAAGTCTTTTAAAAGATCATTTCACAAGAGCAGAACAATTGAAGAGAAGGAAAAGGCATTGCTCTTCTTATAATCGGCAATGTCGTTCCTCTCTTCCGTTTGGAGGTAAAAAATTAATTGAGGAGAGATTACGAGGATCCAAGTGGAAAGAAAGGAATTGTTTGATTGGCTGAAATGAGACTCTGGTAAAGATTTCAAAATTAAGAGTGCGTTATCAATAGCGGTTTTTGTTTGAGCACATGCACCTAAACCTTAGCAGATTCAACAATGCCTTTTACATTTATGACGAGGAAAGGTAATTTTACCTTGTAATGTGATAGCAAGTCTCAATCTAACTGCTCTTTCTATTATGTTTCACTAGGGCTATAACGCGCAGATTGGTTACTCATAGACAAATCTGTGGTGACGGCTTTAGTCGAACTGGGCTTAGGAAAGACACGACACAGAGTAACACATGGAACCCCCAGATAATTCACAAAAAATTAAAAGAAGTTAATTAAACAAGGAAAAACCTGTATAGGTTATTTGCATGAAATGGCGTGCAGCCAGGATAAGTCCCAAGGAAGAATAGACATTAAAAGAGTCCGAAGTGACCGGGAATCGGAAGACCCGGGTTCGATTTCCGGTCCCGTCGGACTTTTTTGCAAGTCTATTCTTCAACTATTATTTTCAAGTCTATTATCCAACTTTCTAGTTGGAGATCTGGGTTCGATTCCCAGTCAATTTACTATTTTTCACTTCTTGTACAACCATAAATTTTTAATCGATTCGCTCAAGGATCTATTTCCTTGATAATACTCTTATTATCAGAATAGCCGCTAAAATCGATATACTGTTATTATGGTGGTATTATGTTAGTTACATCTTCTACAAACGTTCTTTCTCTGAACTTATTTAGCAAATGTATCCTTTATGTCGATCCCTTCAACAAGAGAATTCGCGAAACTCATTTCTCATCAGTTGTAATTTGGAAAAATATTTATATAGAGAGCAAAATTAGAACACAGTTTTATAATACGATAGATCACGACTCGACCTTTCATCTCCTTGGTAAAGTTCTCTAATTTGAAATATTTCCACCGCTTTCATTAAAAAGCAAACCTTACTCCTATACTCACATTCTTCAATTTCCTTTCCCCCATTCAGGCGTTGATACCTATCACTCATTCTTTCGAAAATTACAGCAATGCATTTTCTAAAACTCGATTTTATCCCGACTTCCGCAATTGAATTACACGCACGCTGCTTATCATTGGAGTTTGTTTTTAGACATCCATATTAGAGCTTTTTCCCCTCCCTGGGAACAAATACACTTTGTGCATCAAATCCGATTTTTTTTTCTGGCCGTATTCATGTTTCTTTCCGATTAAACATTTTTGACATGCGTCTGCTCAGGAAGCTTTGCGTCATGGGATCGGAAAAACAAATAAGGTAGCGAAAGAGCTACGGGTTGCCGGATGAGTTGATACGAAGGGGAAAAAATTATTCGAGGAATGGATAACAAAAGAGATTTGAACGAGAATATCTCTTCGTGGAAAAAGGATCTAGAAACAAGAGGGGGGGACAAAGGGAAAATGAATAGGATGCTTAGAGGTGGCGTAGGATGGCGTATGGATTGTGAAAGGACTGAAATAGGGATGTATTATTAATAGAGGCTTATTGCAGCACGTGTAATGACACAAAAGAGTTCAGTTTTATGGAAGAACCAAAGCATATTTCCTCCTGTTGAATTAACAATGCACATCATCTCGATCGAAACATCGCGGTATTCATTCGTCGATATTTTTTTATATCGCAGTTCGTCATTTAACTCCAAGGGAATAATTAGTACGTAAAGCAGAATGAAGTGCCGTATACGATGAATTTTCCTTTAGATTGCGTAATAAAATGGAACTCAGAATAATATAAAGAAATTACACTAAAGACTGCCATTAAGAGAGTAAAAGTTTTTTTCATTATGCATATTTACATACTATTTTAATCATTCATCTGAGTTATATTGCCCTGAACTTTTGCGAATTTATCTACCTATATTCATTTTATATATTTTTGTTTTATGATATTATGTATATTGTTAAAACATATTTGAATGTAAACGTGACTATACTTATTGATGTATCACGTACATGTACTTAATAATAAAAAAATATGCATTTTTTATGTTTATTCTCAGCGTTTAGTTATTGTTATCGGTAGGTTAGATCAAATTTATTTACACTTCTTTCGTAGCGGGTGTTTTCCTGCAGTCAATAATTTTTACCTAAGACTCTTTTCGTTTATTTTTACAGATACAATTCTTTTCACTTTTCTTCATAATAATGTTATAAATTAATTATTGTATAATTTATGACGATGGGTAACGTGACATACGATATTATTATTCTCAATCTCACCCGAATAAAATCGCATGAAGTATATTGAATACTTAATATAAAATACTTCGCAAATTTTACATCTTCCAAGACTTTTATCGGTATATGGAAGGGTTATGAGCAACAGGCGATCAATCTATACGTTATATGGTTTACTTCCATCTGATTATAGGGGTAAACAGATATAATTTTACTTAACCTTCCTAACTAGAGAAGCTTAGATAGAAAGGAAGTAGCGTGATGCTTATGTACCTTCCATAAACGTACAATCTATGTATTTAAGAGATAGACTGGTTGGGTACACCCACTGTATGTGTTAAAGGGGATCGCTAGGATAGAAAGAGCTAGCGCAACACAGGGTTAGGAAATTTTCAAAGGAACGGATTTTGAGAAAAATGGAAAACGCGATCACTGAAGATATAGAAAACAGAGAAAACAGTAGTAGAAAAACAGATAGAAAAGAGACGAAGATAACGGATAAGATTATATACGAATGAGGATATAATTGGCTATAACAGGATAGAATATAATCGGATAGAGTAAGATGAATATGCGAGGGATAAACTCGAAACAGATTTTTTTCGTTGTATCGTTTTGGAATTTAAAGGATAAATCTGACCAGGCGGAATATTCTTATTACGGAAGGTAATGAGGTAGATGGGGACCAGACTTGGAGAAATTTTAAAAATCTCTAATGTTCTGCTTGATGTGCTTCTTTCGGAATATTTATTAAGTTCTATAATCCCTCATGAATCAATGCGACGAAGATCGACGTAATAATTATTTTATTAAAAATATAAGAAATATGAATTTACATGGCTCTGCAACGAAGAGATAAAAAAAATTGCAAACGTAAAAACAATTTCCGGAAGAATTCATTTTTATAACGAAAATAATTAACATCAATTTCTGCGATAATAAAAGTCCTTAAAAATTTAAAAAATAAATGAGGCGTTAACTGAAAATAATATTTTTGACGTGACTATTTTGGTTGAATAATTCAGAGAAAGTATTCTCGTCGGTGTTTGAGAGAGAAGAGACCCCCAAAGTGAAATGTTTTGACAAACATAGAATAAACATTACACTTGAAGAATAATTTTGAAAAGAAGAAACATCCAGTATATAGTTATAGAATGATACATGAATTAAATAGGCAAAGAGAAGAGAGCCTTCTCAAAGCATTTGGTACGATTACTCCTGTTGTGAAATTCGAATCAAATTCTACATTGATACTGCATCTTCTGTTAAATATCTAGATGAAGATCGTTGATTGCAGAAGCGCTTAGGAGCCGTTATTTAGCCAAACCTTTGTGCTTAATTATAAATAACAGTTGATTATAAGTTGAAATTAAACTCTATAATAGGTAAGTCATAATTAAACGGTTTAATACGGAAGTCAATTTTCAGAATTGTTTCGAAAATGTCAACACTGGCATGGAAATTCGTGCTAAAAATAAAACTATCGCTACAAAAGTATAAAACACGTAGAAAATATCTATGAAAGGCATAAAGTATAGGATTCTTGGCTGATGTCTGGACTCGAAAAGTAACAAAAAACCTTTCCCTTGCCAGCGATATATTATACAGAATATAATATTTCATATGAAATTCTACATTGATAAAATTCACAAGATTTGATCGAGAAATAAGCCATCTGAGACGTATTGCAATAAAATGCATCACTTAATCTTAAAACGTAGTTTCTCTCAGAGTTCCTTTTAAGGAGCCGGGGAATATAAGGGGAGCCCAATTACTGGAATTGGATGCAGAACAAAAAAGTGAAGCTGAAAACGCGTCGAAACAAGAAAAGAGGAGCGCGGGACGAAATTCGATTGTTTTCCCCAGAAAACTTTCTCGAAGCATTCATGAAAAGAATGAGAGAGAAAGAGCAAGGAGTTGATTGACTTAAGAAGATTCCATAGATGCGAGGAACTTGGTGAGGGAAGATGCTCTATTGGCATACATTGGATTAGGTGTAATGAAAAACAAAGAAAAGAGTATGGGTGAAGAAAAGAAACTCTTGAGAGTGTGTTTATGCAGGTTTCTGCAGTCGTTGCGGCAAACCGTACGCAAGTGTTTAAATCTATAGTAAATGATTATTCTTATAGTCTCCGAGGGATAAACCTATTGTCAGTAGAATCGGTAAAGTATCTTGGAGTAACTCTCACGAATAATCTATCATGGAGTGCCCACATCCGAAATATATGTGGAAAAGCACTTAAGAAACTCGGCTTCGTTAAAAGAATAGTCGGTAGGAGCGAAGAAAAGGTTCGCGAGCGGTGCTACTTAGCGTTAGTTAGGCCTCACCTTGAGTATGCATGTAGTGTATGGGACCCCGCCGAGAAATGTCATATTCGGGATTTAGAAAAAGTACAACGGAAAGCGATACGATTTGTAAAGAATTGCTACGATAAAACAGCGAGTGTCACTCAGATGTTACAGGACGCGGGATGGGAATCATTAGAAGATAGAAGAAAAATTCAAAGGATAAATTTATTAAATAAGTTCAGAGAAACTACGTTTTCAGATGATGTAACCGATATAATGCGACCCCCCTGTTATAGGGGCCGTGCTGATACTGCCCGAAAGATTAGGGAAATAGATGCTAAAACGAATCGTTTCAAAAATTCATTTTTTCCGCGAAGTATACGCGAAAGCAACCGTTTAGGAAAATAGAGTCAAGGTGCCTGCACCCCCTGCCACACGCCGAAAGGCGGCTTGCAGGGTTCTTACATAGACATAGACATAGACATAGACAAGTGTTCCTGAATGGTTGATGGATTCAGAGGAGAATGGGACCGGTCAAGTATTTTCACTTTATTTTAACGGTGTCCAAACACTTAGCTGGCATAAGCCAATAAATATACTGCATTGTGTATAATATTACACCATTGTATGATAATGCAAAATATTTGGAATTGCACCACACTCAAATCAGCAATTTATCTCTAAAACAAAGTAAGCATATTTTGTGGTTGCATTCATTATTGAAACCATAAAACTTTAAAATAATTACCATGGATTTTGAAAAGGAAAGATTCATGCGATAAATTTAAACCACTAAGTAATTAAAAGAATATCCTTAGGTTTAAAAACGATAGAAAAGTATGGATCTATAGATGGTAATATTAATGAATGTACCTACAATATATCTGTATGATAAGCTCCTCAGTTTCGTAGATAAAAGTAAATGGCAAAAAATTATATATTATTGTAACTCACGGAAAGTTCTCAGTCCCTCAAAGGTCCGTATTCTAAGCATCTGCAATCAATTACCTGAAATAAATAGAAATAATATCTAGAGAATTTTGTTATAAAAATTGAGTAACTAAAATTTAAACAAGTTCTAACAATATCCATCGTCACATGATAAGTTACAAGAGTGCTGTAACCTTAAGGAGTATGTGAAAAATTATTTATCATTTACTCGATAAGATGATGAACAATTATTTATTAATTAAGCAATCAAAATTAACATTACCTTACAAACTGAGGATAATAGTGCTCATATTATGGGAATAGTCTTGCTTCATTTTCATAGCCTTCGTGAAGATAACCAGTAGAATAGGAATTCCTGAGTACAGATTTGTTTGAGGGTATGAGGTGGTTTGCCTTTGGTTTACTCCATGATCCAGAATGCAATGAGGGGTAAATTATGATATACAATATTTCTGTGAGTAAAACTATTTCATAAAGATACACCAAACTGAATGCAATTGATCAGCATCTTAAGAAAACCTATGCAACCTTTCTAAATAGCTTCTTTTTTTTCGTAACAGTAAACTATAATGAGGCAAAGTTAAATAAATGATACATATTATATATTCTGTATCAAGAGAGGGTTTTAAGTGAGATCTGTCGTGGGGATAATTAGGAAAAGAAAAGGGAATTTGTCAGGACATGAGTTAAGAAGGAATGGAATAAAAGCATCAGTGGCTGAAAGGAAAATAAAAAGAAGTAGAAGGACAAATATGATATATGACCTGAAACGAAAAGATGGATTTGCGAGAAAGAAGAAATTGGCTCAAGAGAAGGAAGAATGGACGAGAACATAATTAAAGGTCCTGCCCGTTTTGCCAATAATCATGTATCAAATTACAAATGAGAAATATGATATTCATTTATATATGGTAACATTCAATATGCATTAATATCGATTAGAGCTGTAGTAGATTTTCCAGCAAAAACAACAGATTGCAAATATTCGGAGCACATTGGAACTCAGCATCATCAAGCTGGAAACTGTGGAAAACGACGTCATATCGGATTGAATATTCCCTCGGGGTACGAAAACCACACGATATCCGCGCGATTCCGGGGAGAATGAGACAAAAGAAAGAACGGTCCCGCAATTAACGCCATAAGAGTATTTGCGGAAGGAATTTTCCCTCAAAAAAGAAGAAAATGATTTCCAAAAAGGAGACACTTTCACCTTAAAAGGAGTCGAGGGAGAAAGTGAAAACTCTCCGGAAAGACAAGCCGTGAGAAAGGGAAGGAAAAATATTATCGGGCTGGCAGAAATGTCTTCTCACGCTAACGACTCGGTCGTAATGGAAAGTGAGCTCGAGATGCACGGGACTCAGCCGAGCGAGAGCGTTTGATTCGGGAAAAAAACATGCATTTTTGTTGGGAATTTTCTGATTCCATTTAGCGCTCCCTTGAAGCGTGCCTCCTAATTCTTTCCCCCGCGTTTTACTTCGACGAAAAAGTTTTTCGCCGCCAGAGTGCTCTCGAGTGCCATTTCGAGCGAAAGAAAGGAAATTTTCGGGCGCGTTTTGTGCTTTCGCGGTTAGGTTGCAATTTTTTGGATTTTGGAGAGGGAATTTAGCGATGGTTTGAAAAACGTGTACCCCTAGATGGCCAAGTGATTTTACGTACGAAGAGAGTTCGATACTCGTTTTTTTCCTGCATCAGTATGCTTAAGCACAGCGTATTTTAGCCATTACTCAGTCACAACGGAAATAAGATTTCTACGAGGGATGTCCAGAAAGTAAGTGTACTGTGGTTCTCACGGCCGGAGGGATTTTTTTTGGGACATGTTTGCTATTCTGCCGTTTAGCTTGATTCCTCCCCTCCAAAACAAGACTGATTTTTATCAGTACGTTAAGAACTGTCGACGCGACAATAAGTTTCGTGAAAAATGTCAACCCAATCTCCCGCCAAGTGCGAAATACGCAGCGTCATACGTTACCTTGTTTGGAAGGGAAAAACTCCGTTTGAGGTTTATAATGAGGTAAAAACTGCATATGGTGATAAAGCTATGAATTGTACTAGTGTGTTCAAGTGGTGTCGCGAGTTTAAAAACGGTCGTACGTCTGTGCATGATGATCAGAGGAGCGGAAGACCCTCAATTGTGACTGACGAAATTGTGGAAAAAATCGAAAATGCGCTCCGGGACGATCACAGATTGACTGTGGATGAATTTTCTGCTATGTTTCCACAAATCTCCAGATCTCTGTTACACAAAACCATCGCAGAAACCCTCGGATATCGGAAACTGTCGGCGAGGTGGGTCCCAAAACAGCTGACAGACCAACACAAGTTGAATCGAGTGTAGGCGAAGGAACTGCTCGCCTCGTTAAAATGGGATGTCCTGAACCATCCCAAGTATTCCCTTGACCTAGCACCTTCAGATTACTATCTTTTTACCTCCCTGAAGCTGCACATGGGTGGAAAAAGATTTTCAACCGACGAGGAGGTGAAGGGGGAGGTGGAGAAGTAGACGAAGGGAAACTACTTCGAGGAAGGCATCAAAGAATTAATACCCCGTTCACCATCTGCATTGAGAGGAACGGCGACTATGTTGAATAATAGCTTACATATGTACTAATGTAACCAGGTAATGTTTTTCTTCAAATAAAAATTTTTGTAACCTTCAAAAATTCAGTACACTTACTTTCTGAACAAGCCTCGTAGATATTTTTGGTAATTTTTTCGTTAAGAGAACTATACAAAGTAGAAATGCTGTATATTTGCATGTCCGCTGAAAACTCGAGAACCACAATAGGCGCGGATTTCATAATTTAAAGATGGTTAATTATCTTTCTTGGGCAGATTAACCTTCCTGTTACCATATTTTGTTGAATGGAATACTTTCATTTGTCATGTGGTACAGGATAGAGAAAATGTATCTTTAATTTTCTTTTGTCTCAGTCTTGATCATGGCTGTGATGAATTGAAAGCTACTGAGGTATGAGTGAATAATTGCACTAATCAAGGTCTCTCTTTACGGAATGCAAAAGAACTGTTATTCATAGAGTCATTGTGCTTCACGCGTGGACAACTTCCACTTATAGTATTCTGGCTCAGTGAGGAAAGAAATGGCAAACTGCCTAACTCCTCATCTGCCTAGTGAACCGCATTCCTCTCTACAAGCTCTTAGTAGCTTATGCTGGAGGGGGTGAAATACCAACTGACCTTCCGGCTGAATACCATACAGACAGGGTAGACTATTGTCTACTTTTTATTTACCTAAACGTCTCTAATTCGATCCCAGATGAGGAAAAGGTTTTCTCATAAGTAATTCAAACTCAATTCTATTGGTTGCAAGCTGTATTTCCATTGCAAAATTAAATTGCTAAGAATATTCATGTAAAATCGAGGTAACCACCATAAGAAGCGACATTATACAAAGTATGTTATTTCAATCATAGGATATTGTTAGGTATCGTTTCAAAATTGAGGAAATTTTGATGAAATAAGTGATTCTTTTGAAAATTTTAAAGGTATGAAAGGCCTTTAAAGTTGAAATTGTTCATTAAAAATTGAATTATTATTGGGAACAAAAAATCATTTTTTCCTGAATATAAGCCCAGAACAAAGCACTCGCTACATAACGGAGTGGAGGGGAGGGAGGGGTCCCGCCAAACGTTACGGTCCCGCGACATGGGGGAGAAGGGGGTTCAACAATGAGAGAATTTTGCGTTACGTAATTTGTGTACGACCCCTTACTAATAAAAAATATGGTATTAGACGAGATTTCTTACGGTAATCTGTTATAAGAATTTTTTCGTAGAGATATTCAATAGAATATAATTTTTCCTCATTAGATTTAACCATGTCATATTTCTACATACTTCATGATTTTCTTTGAATTATTACACGTTAGATAGAGATTTGTTGTTATGTTTTCATTTCAACTAGTTCAAAACTATCTTTAGATAATTTTTCATACACATTGTTATTGTTTAATATCTCTACCTGTAAGTTTAATTATTATTCTAGTCGAAATTATTTGTGTTACTAAGAACGGGTTTCCCATCTGGCTGTCAATCAAGCTGCGTTTTAAAATGCATTAAAATATTTTAATCATGGCAAACATTTCTTCGTAATTCTCTAAAAATATTAACTTAATACTTGCGGCGTTTCCTCCATCATTTTTACCTTAGATAATTCATCATAACCTTCATAAGCGCTTCACGAAACTAGCACCATCTACTAGTAACAACTCCCATTAGAGATGGGACAAAACAATTTCCTACCCTCCGAAGGTTACCCTTCAAGTTCGGAGTACGGGACAAGTCCTTCTTTCTTTTTCCATCACGGCAAGCCCTGGGCTAGACAGTTGTGATTTATCGATTGCCCCGCCATCCTGTTCAGCACTTCCGATTGTTTACTCAGCCTACGAATTTTCCGGTCGTCGTCCAAAACCCCGCCGCTGTAATTCTTCATCTCCATAAGTTACGCGGAACGACAACTGTCAGAGGAAAACCGTTCTGCAATCTTCGAGGAACAAAAATTTTTGAAGGAACGGGAATTTGTAGTACGTCACGGCCATAAAAATTGCACGCCCCCCGACAAGTTGGTCGGACAACGCTCTGGAATGCATATCCGCGTGTTCATGAATAAATCTGACTACATTCAATATTCCCCTGCTTTTATTTATGCATGCCGCGCGGCGCTTGGGGGCCAAATAGTGGAACGTAAAAATTCGCTTTTATTTCGGGTTTTATTTGGGATCGCCGGCGGATTCTGTGCCTCTTGACCCTGGTCTTGGCCAAAAAGTGGGTATTAATCCCAATTAAGATTTTCCACTACTACGTACTTATTTCTCCCTCTCAAGATTTACCTTCAAGAGCGAAATCTATTTCTATCTCATCTTTATTTACTCTATCATAATTCTTTGCATCATGTGAATTTTTTATGAGGCCATATCATACTTGTCTCAAAGTAAAACAAAGTTTCTGCGATAAAACTAGGAAATAATCAACAAAACAGGCAATAAAATACACCCATAATTCGTGCATTACCCAAGTAACTAAAAGAAAAAATATTTTCTACAGATTTTCTCTCATGCCTATTCCCGATGAAATTTAAATCAAATTTCAACCTAAATTATTATCACTTAAATCTATTTCTTGATAGATGGTGACGTAAAAATACCGAGGACGAATTCAAACCATTACTTTTGAAATTTAAGTAAAGAAATCATATAATTATTCAATTAGAGAATTTTATTAAGTCTGATTTTAACTACGCAGACGTGGACGAAAAAAGGCAAACAATAAAGTCAACATTATTTAGTATTAATGCAATTTTTAAGTAGGACATCAATAGACGGTACGAGGTATGTGTATGGTATAGAAGGGGTAAAGTTATTTAGGTACATACAGGGTGTCTCAGTACAACGTTAAGGAACCTCCAGAAGTGGCACGTGAATCGTGACGGCTCGCAATCACATAGCAATACAAGGTCTGGAATTCTAACATGACATGGTGTTTTACACAGAAATATCAGAAGTAAAAATACATCATTAAATGAATATTTGCCCTTATAACAAATTTGCATGAACAAAAGCAACATGGATCAAAGATGGGCGAAACACTATCTGCATTATTAAATGATTCCGAGTCTTCAGGTTGCACCCTACAACAAATATAAGTTCTGAAATTTTCTACTGGAAACCCTCTAGTGGATGAAACACTGGGGAGCAGGAGTTGATTTTGAGGAGATGTTTACAATAAAAGTGAGTGTTGCAATAGATGACAAATAATGGGTAAAGTACCAACAGGAAGGGATTCCGTTAAATTCAAGGTAAGTACTGAATATAAATAAATAGACTGAATGGAATCTAAAGGTAATGTATGATATATTAGGTATGAGGTGGGATATGATACCAAGGAACAAAATATACGGCATTAAATAAAAATACTAAATTCAGGAACCTACCTAAACGATATAAATATACTCTTTTGTAATTATGAAAAGATAGCATTTGAGCCTACCGAAATCAGAAACAAATCAGATGATTTCAGCCTTAATGAATGTAACTTTTACGTAGAGCCATCTACCGCATTTTTAATGAAATAATAAAAACTTAAGTGACTGTATTATGAAGTTCTTTCTGCATTATCTTGCAGTAAATCTTTCATTTGATTTTTGGAGAAGGAAATAGGTTCTAATCAGTATTTCTACAGTTCGTATTATACTGCATATTTCATTCTATATCTGTCAAGATTTAAATTATCCAATGGTGGATATAGTTATGAATGCATTTGCCATTAAATTTGAGTCAGGTTCAAACAATATAATTTTAGTGTATTATTTACGAAATGTCCCATCCTTGTTTTATAATAACATTTTTCTTTTTTCGGTGTTCAAAAATTCGGAGCCGAGCTATATTTCTGCCCTTTTCACTCGTAAGAGACTGCTTTCTACCAATACTAGATTAACACGAAGTGGAACCGAGCAAATTACATATCCTACTCCTCTTTCAAACATTTAATTTAATTCATTTCAGATCGAAGGCTTTAAATCCTGGAACTCTTTACCTGACTCTATAAAATATTCCAGCTTGGTGAGAGATTTTAAGGTAAAATATTCCAACTATTTCTTAACTGCTGATGTTTGAATTAGTATTTTATGTAAAAAGAGTCGCATCTTGTTTTTTCCGTTTATTATTGTCTGTCTAAAAGTTTAAAATTCTCTGTTTACTTACGTTGTGTTTTTCTTTATTTCGTATTTCCATATATTTTTGTATTTATCAGCTCTTTCAAATTTTTTTCTTTTGATTTTCCATATAATTTTGTATTTCTGCCATTATTTTGAGATTTTTGTTTTTATTTCCACATATTTTTGTATTTCTCAGAGCATTCTTTTGTTCTTTTGACTTTCCACAAATTTATGTATTTCTGTCGACATTTTTTTTAATGTATGTTCGTATTTTTTAATTTCTATACATTTTTGTACTCTGATAATTTCTTGTATTTTGTGTTGCACTATGGGAATCTAACCAGAGCATAATAAATTATTCTTACTATTTATTTCTCATATCCTCCAAATCCTGGATTAAAAAACGTACAACGATCACATACAAATAAGCATATGTCCCAGTGATCCAATTTTACACCTTCCACACACACATAAATATCGAGACCTTTATAGGTTCAGAGAAATATACCATAGTGACAGCAAGGAGACGAATCAACCATAAACACAGCTGTTCGACAAGGCTTGAGAAATTCCATTGCATTATTTGTTCGGTCGGTTCAGAAGAAACAAAATTTCTGGGCACCTTTCAAAGGGTAAACTGAAATACTCATTATGACCGGGGTAACTGGTACATGCGCGTGAAATGAATGGAAAGATACTCCGCGCTTCAACTGAATGACCCAGATTGCTTTAATTAAATCCAAACTGACGCCGTCATAACCTTGCTATTCTATGCGTCGGAGAGTGTTTACGTAGGACTCAGGTCACTCAGGAGAGATGACGCAGTTGGGGTGGTAACAATATGGGGCGGTGCGCCAAAATTTCGCGACGGAGAAAAAATGAATATTTCATAACGCGAGCAACGCGGAGTAGCTGTTTCAATATTTAGGGCGTATTAAAAATAAAGAGGCCTCGCTGAGGGTCTTTTCTTTCGGGCCAAAATCTTCCCAACTTGAGTGTTATTCACTTTTGGATAGCTAATGGCCAAGTGGGAGAGGAGGAAGGAAAAGAGAAGTGAGTTATGGAGATAAACTGAAACAAGAGAATATTATGGAAATTGAGTTGGAATACATTAACTGCCTCTGGAAGCCCTTCTAAATATTTTCTGCTAAAAACCATAACAAATTTCTCAATATACGATAAATTTCAATCGATGAGGGAATTTAGACTTTGAAATTGATGATCCAATGCGAAAATTATCCAATAGGGGCTCCAAAAAACGAAATTATTAATGTACTACAATTTTAACAGGTCGAGCTTCTTTATTACGTTAATTGAAGAAAGATACTTAGTTAATTTCACAATAAAATATTTTATTATGTTAAGCTGAAAACGGTTAAGGATTTATTCGTTTATCCACATCATCAGATAAAGAATTATTTGTTTCTTTGGGTATAACATAGTATTTTTCTTCAATTGACGGAATTAAGTACTGTTAGAATCAATTGATTTGGCCGTGCAATCGTGTCAGATCTCCATGAAGAAACATGAACAGTAAAGTAATAACAAATGTTGCAAATAGTAATAAAAACATAATAAAAGGTAAAAGTTTGCCTTCAACTTTTTCTTGAATGAATCACTTACTAATTTGGAGATCACATAGAGTAGACCATTTAACACGATACAAATTTTGATTCCTGAAATTGTATTATCAGAATTTGGGGAGCATCAGGAAAAAATGTAATATTTCTGAATTTAAATTTTTGAATGATTAATGCCTCATGCCAATGAATATAGATGCTATTTTTAAGGTTCAGATAGGGGAGCCATCACAAAAGGAGAATGTATTATCCCAGAAATCACCACCTGACGATTCCTTGTAGCGCTCTTTTCCTAACAAAGAAATATTTGGGTATGTAATCCTTGCAATTGCAATTAGAATTTTTAAATATCTTCCAAAATGCACTAATTTCCCATTAAAAAGAAAGAATACACAGAATAGAATTTGTTTGCCACAAAATAATTAATTATCTCATTTATTCAACATCAAAATTTATCATTTTATTTTCTGATCATACTTCCTAAATTTCTGACACATTTTTGCTATCAATTTGACAGCCTCATTATTCCAATGTCACTACATCACGAACTTAGAAAGTATAGGACTGGAAACTGCTGAAATGTTTTGGCTCCCTTAATGTCCGTATCCGCGTGATGGCAGCCGCGAGATGGCAGCACTGAAGCCCTCCCTTTGAAACCATAATCTCATATGGAGTAAATGGAAAAAACAGCACGATTATGATTTCTTTTTCTCTCTTTTTCTTTGCGGGAGTAGTATATACCAAAGATGGAATTCAGAGTTAGTGATTCATCCATTGATAAGTACTTAAAACAATTGAATAAAATGGGCAAATTAGTAAATCCAAAGAATAAGTGCAGGTTGCCTTCAGGGCACACCACAAGTAACTTGTGAAAACATTATTCGTAGATCAGCGAAGTGTTCTGCTTGGATACACAGAAAATAATTGATCCTTAATAAATTACCAACGTTACATCTACTTTCAACTAGGCCTTTTAAAACTAGAATCGCAAGATGTATGTACATGGGTGGTCTGAAAAGTTTCCGACATTTCAACATTTCTTGACATGGTTTCTGAAAATGTTCTGAAGATGTCTGAAGAATCTGGGGTCGGAAACTTTTCAGACCACCCTCGTATATACATTTCCTGAAAAAAATCGAAATTCCCAGAAATAGTCTCCAGGAAATTTGCAAAACTGTCTAAAACTTAATGTTTGGTCAATAAATTTTTTATACCACTCTATACTTTATGTTTGTAAATTGTATAACCTAACTTCACATTTCAGGCACCTCAAGATAAAATGCAGTCCAGACCAGTCATTAAAAGTTGACACTCTTGGATTTATGCATGTTTCAACAATATTTGACCGTTTACTCATTTCCTGGAGACTATTTCTGGGAACTTCGATTTTTTTTCAGGAAATGTATATACGAGGGTGGTCTGAAAAGTTTCCAACCCCAGATTCTTCAGACATCTTCAGAACATTTTCAGATAACATGTCAAGAAATATTGAAATGTCGGAAACTTTTCAGGCAACCCATGTGCATCCTGCGATTCTAGTTTTAAAAGGCCTAGTTGAAAGTAGATGTAACGTTGGTAATTTATTGAGGATCAATTATTTTCTGTGTATCCAAGCAAAACACTTCGCTGATCTACGAATAATGTTTTCTCAGCGACGAAGTTACTTGTGGTGTGCCCTGAAGGCAACCTGCACTTATTCTTCGGATTTACTAATTTCCCATTTTTTTAAATTGTTTTAAGTACTTATAAATGGATAAATCACTAACTCTGAATTCCATCTTTGGTATATACTACTCCCACAAAGAAAAACAGGGTAAAAGCATCATAATCGTGCTGTTATTTTCCATTTACTCCATATGAGATTATGGTTTCAAAGGGCGAGCTTCAGTGCTGCCATCTCGCGGCTGCGGACATTAAGGGCGTCAGCCGATTTTACAGCCAGCATAGGGGAGCTTCAGGGGCGTGCACTACATTCTACCGCCCAAATTCCGGATCCTCATTTTTGTACAAAAAAATTATTTTCATCAGTTTTCTCTATACCACATTTTCATGTTGCTACTCATTTCTTTCTATTACCTTTATAGTTTATTTTCATTGCCAGAATTACAACTACTTTTTTTTGACATAATAATCATGAGTAATTAATTAAGAAGTCCTTAGGCGAGCAAATGAAGACAAGCCCAAAAGAACTATTTTGTAAGGAATGGGAAAATGAAGTGAAACGTTCATTATATGTGGTAGTAAACAAGAAATAAGTGTAGCGGGAAACACAAACAATAACACGAATGAATATTTCTCCGAAAGAACTTAAATTATATTGTCCTCGTCTAATTACGTGGACTACAAAGAAAATGTACCCAATTAGAAGAAGAGGAAAAGGAAAACAATGCAGGCGACGTATTCCTTTTTCTGTAAATGCGGTGTACCACTTTAATACGAAAATCCACATTTCCTAAAGATGCTGATCACTAATGCGCATGAAGAATCCCTTAAGATATTTCAATAGTATAGAGAAACAGCTGACCGACTCACATAAACAAAACGTTTTTTACAAGTCTTGTTTTTCTTTGAACAGCATGTCCGAGAGATGCAGTACAACTTATGAAAGACTTTTTGTGAGACCCAGACTTTTTTGAGATGCCTAAAAGATGTATTTATTGAAGTAAAACAAGTTAACATCCAATGAAAAATATCATTTAAAAAATTCCAATAATTCGACATCTATGAAAGAAGCGTAATAAAATTATTCCTAAAAGGTTAAAGAAAAGAGAAATAAGGAAAATAAAATCTAATCCATCACACACTTGAGCACCTAGTTTAGTAAAGTTATTTCTTTCTCTCCGTCCCATCTTTTTACCACCTTCTTACTACTATTTTTCAAGTTATGAGTGCATGAAGTTACCTATTACTTTAGAAATTCATGAGATAACAAATATATTATCTCTGAAGAGGACGGCATGGACATTTGCGTCTATCTTTGAGATACTGACCAATGATAGAGTGGAAACACATAAGAAGATATCTTCAGTGGCCGGTCAAGATGCTTTGTCTATCTAAATGGTCCATTATCGGTGAGCGATGTTCACTGAAGGAAGGAAACTTTCGTTGAAATGAGCGCATCGGCAGACAAACGCCGAATTATCAAGCAGATAAGATCGACGCTGCATGTGTGAGACCATTATCATAAATTAGGGCTTAAGTGTAGATTAAACTATGTTAATCTCCTCGAAAGTTTAGAGATTAGCTCACATTCGCATAATAGTGGCATCATAAACGAGCTGAAGTATGCAAAAGTTAGTGCAATGTGGGTAATGAGCTTGCCATTGGTAGAGGTAAAAAGCAATCTATGGAAGTTGCTCGATATTCTTGGCTGAGTTCGTCGAGTGTGAGAAAGAAACACTGTTTTTTTTTCGAAATAACGTCAAAAATATCTTGGAGGTTGACGATAAAGAAATAGAAAGAAAAGTATAAAAACTATAATAACGGTAGAAAAATCTAAGTTCAAATTTCACAAATCTTTTATTGCGACCGATTATAAATATTTATCGTCAGGACATAACTATTATTATAACTTATTCTTATTCTTCCTAAATAAATTTAGCATAAAATATATAAAAACTTTTAAAATCCTGTCAGGCTAAACCTCTGTCGATAGAACAGAAATTTCAATTTAAAGAAATCAATAAACGAAGTGAAGACAACCATTGCATGTTTTTATGACTCACATATGAAAAACAAAATAAAAACAAACAAAATATAAGAGAAAAATAAGAAAAAAACCCAGTAAGAAACTGATATTTTCGTAATCATGGAATGAATTTTATTGCGACTAACTGACATAAAATTAAAACAAAATGGAAGACAAGATCCCAAGTATTAGTATATTAAGCTTCACGTGTAAGTGAATCTCCACTTCTTTGTTCATAGATAGACTTAGAATGAAACATCCTAATGAGAGATTTGAAGAGTAGCGGGAAGGTGGTAGAATGGTGGGAGAGAAAGAAATAAAAAAGAGAGATGTGGAGAAAGGAGGCAGAGTGGAGTGGCAGACGGTTGAGGCGGGTCGAAAGCTGTCGTCTTTACTTGGCAAGGGAAAAATGCGAGGAAACACTCTTCAATCCCCCCCTTCTTTTTTATCGACTACTATTCATTCTTTCCAGTCCAAAACAGTTTTAATATATCACAGCGAATAAACTACAATATTTTGATAATTTTAAATGACCAATTGCAGAGTAGCTCTTCCAAGTTTAAAATTAGAATCAACGAAACATATATTATATGCTATAATTACTTTATGATTCTAAAGAGTTCAGCTCTCAGAATACCTGTTTCTTGAGAGTTATGTAGATATGAAAGCATAACACTTTTATACATACATATTATTTAATAGAATATTCATCTCTCTACAGAATCAATTGTATTTTCGAGAGTATAAAACAACCGAAGAATGCTAAAAAAACACCGAAATGTATGCAAGTTATGGAAACATACGTCGGATTCAATACTTACCATTATAATTAGGTTTGGGTACAAAAATTACGCTTGAAAATTAAATTATAAAATTAACATCTGTATGCTTTAACATGAAAGAGCCAATTTAGAGAGAAGAATGTGAAACTTTTCTACTTCCTACATTTTTTAAATCAATAAGTAAAGTAACTCCTGGTGGTCGAGGCAATTTAAGTGCTACCTAACAAGCCATTCTAAGAATCATCAAAAAATAATATTCATAGAATAACTTGGTGATAGTTAAGTACGTTATGTGTCTTTCAAGCAGTAGGATTATTTATTTTGAATGGTAGTCTCTGAGAGATAACACTTTACTCATCATGTGATGTGAAAATATTCTTAGCTATCTTATATACTATAAATCGGAGAGGCCTAATTGACTGAATTTACAAAGCACTTAAGTATCTCATTTCTTTTCTTTGTTTCCAATATGGAGCTTTCCATGCCTTCTGCCTTTTCTATTTAGCATCAATCCATACATCATTATACGCGACGCCATTAAAGAGTTTTCTTTTAAGAAATTAGGTGAAATAAATAAATGGTAATGCAGTTAATTGTATGAAGATCATCATTGATGGTAATAAAATCGATATAGGTATTACGATTAAATATTGAAAAAAAAAACAGAAAAGCTATGAAAATTATATTCTACCAAAATTGTAAACTATTGTAATTGTTTTGGAAGGTTCCCCAGGTTATATTTAAATCAAAATTTATATATTTTTAGTAAATATTTCACTCTTGAATACTTGCAATTGTCTATAGACAAAGTTTCTTACATTTTCAACCGAAAAAAGTATCTATGAAAGTATAGATATTTATAAGGCAGTCCAGTATTGCTAGTTGCAGTATCAGAGATTACATTTCCCAGCATAGAAACCCTATTCACGGCAATCCCTTTAATAACTTGTACAACTTAGAGTATCTTCCTCGAGAGCTGCAGCGCCTTTAGCGATGGCGACTCTCTGCGTCTTGATTCTCTCCGTTTCTTTCCCTCCTCCCAATCTGTTTTCCCTCTCTCGCTTTCGCATTCCCAAATCCTCAACTTCTCTTTCTCGCTGCCAACTAACGTCCGCCTCTCCCGCCTAAACACTAAGTCAATAAAAGTATCCCCTCCGGGTAAGAAGCGTGGTTTTAAGGAAAAAGGAGTGGAAGAGATTATGAGCGAGGAGAGAGAGGCTCGTCCTTATTTGTATGGAGGAATGCGAGGAATCCTTTACGCGAAAACGTATATTTATGCCCTACGTAGTTTCCCACGGTTCGTTCAAGGCGCGCATTTTCTCCGTTTTGCGGAATCGAATTGAGGTTGTTAAGTTGCGACGATTTACATCTTGAGGTGCGTTGTGTGGAGGAATAAAGTTTTGGGTGAGGAATTTTGTTTCAATTCCGCTGTCTGTATTGAATTAGTAGTAGTGTAGTACACTCCTGGCCAAAATTAACGCAGCACCGGCCGTAAGGATCGCTAGGGAGGTGCTGCGTTAATTTTGGCCAGGAGTGTACATACACAATCCGAAGGCTACTTGGATACTTTACTCTTTCACTCTTTTCTAGCGAAAAACTTGGAGAGAGAATGAGGCTTTTTTGGCATGATGAGAAGTGAGTCAGTTTACTATAACTTATCACTGAGCCAGAATGAAAAATAGATGAAACGGGTAAAGATGTTTTTACTTAAAAAATGAAATTATATTACGTATATTTCTTGAAAGAATAAAAATTGTATTACAGTAAATGTAACAATAATCACCAGTACAGCAATCTTGGAAGAATGTAATTTTTCTGGTAAAAGATTAGATAAATATTGCGTAACTAGTAACTGCAAATCCAGCACTACTTTGCCATTAGCTGTCTAGTCTCTGTTAATGAATGAGGTTTAATGTAAGATGAAGTTGAGAAAGGGAGTGAATAATAAGGCAGTTCACCCTAATTGAGATAGAATGCTTAGAGTGAAAAAGATATAAGGTTTTTAGGTGAAATATCGTGCATTTTTATATAAGCCTTTTGATAATACCAAGAGTTTTGCTGTTCAAAACTAAAAAAATAATTATTTATCATATCAAGTGCAACCAAATTATAAAAAATTTCGATAAAATAATTCTGATGAAATTTACACTACGATAAATGTGATCATAAAACCTAGATACTAGCAATAAATACACAAAATAAAACTGGAATCAAAACGAACATTTTAAATTGCAACAGCTCAAATTTTATCAGAAATTTTCGGAAATGTCATCACCCTGTTTTGTTTAAACACGCAAAGATCAGTATAACCAAACGGAATGAAATAATCTTATAGTGTTTCCTATAGTGAAAGTATTATAACACCACGTGTACAATGACTTGTATATTCAAAGACAAATAATTTTGCAAGTGTTTTCCTATAGTTATTTTCTATTGTCCTATTATGCCATCATTTGAAAATAATTAAAGCTTGACTGTCACCGTAGGATACTGTGTGACGTTTGATAGAAATGTTTTCCCAACGCGCGAAACGTAATAGCAGGAATTCCGCACGGTTGGCTCCGGCGAAAAAATAGTTTCATCCGAGGACAAAGTCGACCAGTTGTTGCAGCGCTCCGCATTTTTGCGCCGTTTAGAGAACTAAATGTGGAAAACGTTTCCTCCTCCCATATCTACAGGGGTCACGCCGCAATCAAGCACAGCGCTGCAAAAAAATCCCATCCTGGATCTCGGAGAACGCGATGTATAAAAAAGGTACGGACTTGCGGGGAAAAATACCCGAGTCCAGTCACCGTTGTGCGTACATAGGTCCGGATTTTAAAAGGTGGATTTATTAATATGTGGTGGATATAAATGTTTGAGGCAATGGGAAGAAATGTGGGTCAGCGTGAAACAGGGGGACAAGCTGTCATGCCTCGGTGTCTCTCGCTTTAGTGCCGGGACAGCAGTCGTTTGGTTCGTGTCCGGAGCTCAAGATGCTGGGGAGGAAAGGAATTAGGAGGAAAGCAAAGAACGTAGGAGGATGTTGAAGGAGATAGGGAAAAGGGTGACACGTCACCAAGTGAGTGTAGATAAATAAGTACGAGAGATAGTGGCTGAGGAGGGTCATAGCTTGAGACGGATGATAGTACAAATTACGTGTCATATTGTTGATGGCTGTTTTGTTTTATCTATGAGGAATAACTTCTGATAATGCCTCCTTACGGATGAGCTCGAGGAAAGGAAATTTATTTATCAATATAAATGGCAGCAAATGTATACTTGTTGGGTAAGTTCTGGTTTTACGGAATTCCATTTACTTTTGTGGTTGTATCTCCAAATTGAACTTATTCTCAATTCTCAAACACATTTTATTATAAACCTAAACTATTTTGTAATGATTATTTGTATTTCTTATTATAAAATTTAAAAAACCTGACACCGGAAATGGTTAAAAAGAAAATATTTTCCCATATTGCCCGATTTTTCCAAATACCCGAAGTTTATCTGCTAGTCAACGTAAGGAGAGAAAATTGGAATACGGCTGTTGATCTCTTATAGTCGTCTTTGTCGACGTTCCACACCTCGCTGACACCGGTTTCCAGAAATAAGAGGAGGTCCCTGAGTTACAACCCTCTAAGACACACCCAAGGTAAATTTTAATATCGATGTGTTTGGAAAATAGTGGTCATCATCTGGATAAATGAGTACGAAATACAAAACTAAACATTAATTTGAGACCTTTGATTACCGTCGTTAATTGAGTCTTAACTATTGTATTCTTGCAGTCAAACATAGTCTTAAGATTTCAATAAAGGAATGATATCCTGTGAAATATAAACTAATAGTTTCTGGAATTATATCCTGTAAGTTTTGGCAGTGAAAAGTTTCAAAAATCTCAAAACCAGTTTCTGACCTACTTGCCTTCACTGATTTAAATTTCGTACTTCGTGTACTATTTATTGGATATTAAGATTTACTATTAAGTTCTATGTATTAAATGCATCGAAATATGTTCTCCTTCAAAAAATAGCTATGACGATTATTCCTTCATGATAAGACTATGTCAAACGTATTTCTTACACTACTATTTTCCAAACACATCCTATCTTCATGGGAAGGTATCCCAACAAACGATCGCTCAAAGGAGTATAAGATAAAGGTGCATAAATGCAGCTTAATAATATATGTTACAGTTAAAGAGTGAACTCAGGGTCAAAATGTACACTTTTACTTAAACCTATATGTATATATTGTCATCTCTGATTTTGTTACTAAAGGAAAAAGTGTGGTCCTAACCCAACCACGTACTCCAATTATTACGGTGCTCTTCTTGCATTGATGTATTTTATGCAAATGTATTTTCAATTTTTACACATTTTGTTGGTACAGTATACATATAGATACTGGAGTGAATACTTTTATAAATATTACGTAAATATATACACTAACTGGTAACTGTATAAGCATAATAACTACGCTTCAGGCTTTCGCGAAAAATATATACGCATATATATTAAGATCAAACCTTGTGACACGTGAAAATTTGGAAGTACTGGCCGGTAAGATAACCAATTTACATACGAAAGCCTATGATTAGAAATACTATAAATAAGAGAAAAAGGCTCCTGGATAGTCATAGGGACATCGCGTTTGCCTTTGGTGAAAGCGGTCCAGGGTTCGATTCCCGGTGAGAGCCAATGTGCGAAATGACCTGAGCTGTCGAAGCACTTTTAACAGTACTACTACCAATAAGAGAACAAGTAATTTATCCTATGACATAGCACAAAATAAGAGAAATATAGGAGAATTATAGAAGAGATATAGGATAACTTATAGGGAAATTATGCCATTTAATGTACACTCCTGGCCAAAATTAACGCTGCACCGGCCGTAAGGATCGCTAGGGAGGTGCTGCGTTAATTTTGGCCAGGAGTGTACGTTAAGAAAGTCTCTATTGTATTACTTAAATCTTTGATTTAATACTCTTATTCCATTGAAATAGTGAATTAAATCTCAATTTAATCAAATCCACAGTTATCTCGCGAAGATTTGCATTAACAACAGTAGATTACAAGTTGTGATTGGTATCTAAGTGTATACAATTTCCGTAAGATGCCACGTGTTGGCTTTTGAAATAATTTAAACCTCTCAACCTACTAGAAAAATATATGAATAGAGGAATGTAAGGCATACATAAATGGTATAAAAAGTCTTAGAAGGACAGAATGAGCTAAGGGCAAAGTATGCAGATGGTTGGAAAAATAGGCCAAGTGGGATTTACTGAAGAACGTTTGAGGAAACGTACAAAGGACCTATTTAGTTCAAGGTAACTGCGATGAAAACGAGTGAGAGGTAAAAAATCATTTCAGATAAATATGGAAGAGAGGAAAGCAAGTCTCAAAACTCTGTCATTGGAGAAACAGCAGGTAATTAAGCAGTTTCCAGAAAGAGATTTTCATCATCATTATTATCAGAAATCCTTGATTTAGTTAATTAAATTCCCTCCCAAATCATGCGGGTTGTTATCCAGCAGAAATTAATTCTTCCACTGGAAAATAACAGAAAATTGTTTTCAACATCTGATACAATGTGCAGAGCTTTCGCTGAGGCTGAAATTTATTCGAGATAAGCTAATTGAGCTGAGTTAAGTGTGTTTAGAATTTGATTAAATAATGAAAACAATAAAAACTTAACACATAAATACCCAAAAATGTTAAAGTCGCTGAGTACCTGGTCAGCAGCAATTAATTTCACTCCATAAAAATTACTAATTTTATAATATGCGGTCTTTCTCACAATAATATTACTCGAAATAAAAAAACTCTAATACAATAACCACATTTTAATGAGAAAGCTTTGACCGTGAAAATATTCCTCTTTCCTTTAACGTAAATAACCCTGAATTTAAAAATAACGATATTGCTCCTAAGATGCTATATTAGGTAAATGTGATCGCACTGCTTAGAATAAAAGTGGATTTGTATAAGCGTTTTTTATAAGCAAATTATTAGGTGTTAAACTACCAATTATCACAAATTAAAATATCACTCATATATCTTACTATTACCTCATATTAGCTAAGATCTATCAACTTACGTAAATCATTACTCCAATTTTTGCTTTTAATTTAATTACAAATGACTACATTCTGATGACGTATCTCTAGCAACATTTTTAACGTAACTGTAACTTGATTTTTACTTGTTGGTAGATTATCCACGAAAACATTCTGAGAGCTAGACAAGCTAGTGACGTTGATTGATATGATATCCCATATTAATAATTATAAAGTGTCACTATTCTGGCGAGATTGATATTGGTTTGTCTCTTCGAATGCCTAAACTTTCGTCAAATTAAATTTAAAAGAAACAAATTCATTGAAAAATATGCATATGAGAAAGTTAATTTAAGATTTTACAAATCTTTTTGCTGTAATTTAAAAAGTTAAAAACAGAAAAACAACTGCTTTAAATAACGTACAAAAATATGCATACATTTCATTACTGTATCCCAATCTGTGTGATTTCACTGCACGATAGAATGACACGTAAGGAGGAAAATAATAACTATAAAATAGAAAGTGGAGAGCACTCGACCGTAATTACATTAATATTTATTAGAAAATCGAATTTTGAATACATTGTGGTCTGGATAACAGCTGGTAACAACACTTCAGATGCATTAAATTAATGAATAATTTAAACTGAATTATATAACATATATATATTGTATAAAAAAGGAAACTTGAAATTTGATATTCGCATTCATTCATAGGTTTACTGAAATCATTTTATGGAATTTTATTTGAAACCCATATAATCTACGGTGACCATTGTAATCATTGCTATTAAAAATAACATAAAACTTGAAATTTAGTTTCTAAATTTATTCAAAAGTTTGTTGGAACTATTTTTTCGGAATTCTAATAGAAGATTCATATAATCCAAGGCGATATCGAAAATATTTTGCCCATAATAATGTCTCTTTCCCGAATGCACTCTTATTTCCTTTCTCTGTTCCAACCCAAACCTCATCACCTACCTCTTTCGCCTCCTATCAAAATCTTACGCTCCACAGTTAAGCGAGTATGTCCGGGTAAGTCTCTAGTTAAATGAGACCGCATCCCTTAGGTTAAATGGGACTTACTGCGAGAACCCACAACTACCTCTCCTACATTTTTTCCGCAATTTCCCCTCATCTTGAAATCCACTGTACAGGGGCATTGTCCTCCGTTAACCTCCGCTTGTGCAACTTCTCCACCCTCACTCCGTCATCGACTAACTGGGGAGGATCCTTCGACCCCTGCACTCCTCCGTACCGGTTCACGCACCCTGTGATGGCATTAAACTCCAAGAGCAGATGTTTTTAAGTATACCTCAGCTAGGCTACAGAACTCCTTTGTTTTTTTTTTGGTGGTTTTTATTTTATATAGGTCTTTGAACCCTTTTTCCTAAAAGAACGGATCCGTCCTGCGTTGTGAGATCAGAGTGGATTAAAAGCACTCCAGGTGAATCACAACTAGATGAGGTGCGCGGAAATAAAATCTTTAGGAAATAAAA
Organism: Sympetrum striolatum; assembly: GCA_947579665.1. Classification (NCBI taxonomy): domain Eukaryota; kingdom Metazoa; phylum Arthropoda; class Insecta; order Odonata; family Libellulidae; genus Sympetrum; species Sympetrum striolatum. Next base: position 17,582,932 of record OX388348.1, on the reverse strand, counting down.
TCTTTAGGAAATGGAAGAGTTGTGTGTTACCGTCATGGAATTTTCATGTTCATCAAATTAACTATGCTTTGGTATAAATTAGTTATAGTAAAGCTCGTTCTGGATTGTATGATTTTGCTACCAAATCTTGAGGAATAGTGTATTTTGTCTTTTAGCGGAGGATAAATGAAATATATCATTCCTCTCCTTTCTTCATATTCTTGTTCATGGTGGTTTTAGTATGAATTGTAGTGTGGTATGAACTATGCTGAATAATGGCATTAATTATGATCACTACATATCGAATGCTATTTTGGCTAAGTAGCATAATCATCTATTCATAAACTTATGTAGCTAATTGGTGAGGAAAAAAGTATAAAATATTCTTTGGGCTTTTGACTACAGAATATAATCATATAATTTATATTTAAATACCGAATTTGGTAACGTAGGCGTCAGCGAGCAAACCCAACAACGCCAAATTCCCACGTTAGAATTCTGATTAGAGAATAGTTACTGGTGCTTATCATTAAAAAGATTAGTTGTAATATTATTCTTTTAATACTAAAATTTGAATGATAAGTACCAGATTCTGATTTATTTAATAATAATAAATGACTTTATTTAATGGTGAGATTATGGCTTTGTAAGTCTTGTCTTATATCTACAACTTAAATGAGATTTTGTATTCCTCCACACATTGTTTTTCATTTACTATCAATATTGGGTGTAATTCAAACAGTAAAAAAGATATTCGTACAAAATTTCGTTTTGAAGTTCCAATTGCTACTTAAAATGTTTATCCACTTGGGAAAACGAAAATATAGTATCATAGCTACATGTCAAATCAAATCTACGTTGATATTTAAACGACCGCAATTTTTAATATCATTATTCAGGAAAGGGTAGCCTAGAGCGTGGTGTTTTGTGTGAATGCTGTCCTTGTTTTCCCGATGAGGACCAGCTTTCATTCGGCAGAAAGTGAAAAGTTACCTGTATCTCAATGAAACGATTTAAAGCCAGGATAAATACACTTAAGGAATTGTTTAACCGCAAAAATCTTAAATTTTCATGAATTGATACCTCAACGACTGTAGAAAGTTAACAAGTCATAAAATACGCACTAATATAGAGAGAATTTTATCAGTAAGCGAACCACTTGTTAGCATTAAATGTCACAAAATAAAATATATATACTATTATTATCTAAACGGTTAACGTAAAGTAATGTTTAGCGAATTATGAGGAAGATTCGTATAGAGCACAATACTCTCATAGCACTGCGTGATTGGATTATTTGGCGAATCTTTGACCTCCCATTTTCAGGCAATAAAACAGAATAATCTGAATCGTACTTTTGTTCCACCTCCATGTCTTTTGGTGAAGAGCAGTGTAACTATACATTTTTCGGATAAATTCTCTCGGAAACATTTTTTGTTAACGGCCGACTGAACTAATTTCTCACGTTATGCACGGCGCATACTCATTCATCGCACCTGTGGCTAACAAAATGCTTGCTTCAGCTCCGGATTTAATAGCTTCCTTTCGGACAATTGGGACGCAGTCTAAAGGGGTTCCCCTTTCTGAAGCATTTGACCATAGAAATCAGACATTTTGGAAAGAGAAATTCATACTACGTTGAATTTATATAATGTTTAAGTAATAAAATTAATTTATTAAATTTTCTAAAATTTGCCTACAAAAGTAAAACTATTAATAAAATACATTAATAATTCACTTTGCATTATTTATTGCATTAACATTGCAACCAGAAATTACTTACGTATTAATGAGTATCAGCATTTTCTTATTTTATTAAACCTAAATAATGTTTTGGATTTTGTTAAATAGTAATATTAAACTGACACATATAAGAACAAACTTATATACATGTCTTATTATTATTATTTGTATTGTAAAAATGCTACAAGTGGACTAATCGTCCGGTGGTAACACATATACATATACTTATATTACACATATTATTATAAATCCCATATATATTTTTGAATTACAAAAAATATATATTGATTCACTGCACATGTACTCGTCAACATCAAGCTCACTCGTCCTTAATATATTTACCCAATCTTTTTACAAACTCCCTATGATGTTTTGGGAAGGGTTCCAAGACTCCTGCAGGCAAATCATTCCAATCCGTAACAGCACGATTTAGAAAAGAGAATTTACTAATGTTTTTTCGCTTTTTTATTAATTTAACTTTGTATCTATGGTCTTTTCTGCCGTGAAATTTTGCCATAGTGACTTTGTTTGATAATTCCTCAAACGATTTAACTCCTGTGTATACTTAAAAAAATATAGCTAGCCATTTCTTGAATCTCCGCTCCTCTTAACTTTCCCAACCTAATTCTTTTAGCATCTGATTAACGCTATCAAGCCTTGCATATCTGCCTAAGACGAATCTTACTGCATTTCTCTGTACCTTTTCTATTTTTCGCTTTAAACCTACCTTCGCTTTAACCCTACCTCCCATAGGCATTCTCCGTATTCCAAGATTGGCCTAACAAATGATTTATACGCAGCCACCTTAACATTCTTATTTGATTTATTAAGAATATGCACTAGGAAGTTTAATACTTTTTTGGCTTTCAAAATGATTCGCTCTATGTGTTCGTTCCATTTCAAGTCCCTACTTAATGTTAAATCTAAGTATTTTACTTATCAATCCTTCTGTCAACTACCTTTAACATTTTTCTTGCATTTACTAAATGAATAGCCTACAATTTTTCATTAGAAGAATTTATTATTTGAGAGACTCAAAATTCCACCATATTGAAAGCCTTATTCAACTTACAATCTCATTATTCAATAAATCAATTAGCATCGCAAGCCTTTTATGAGTTTTTATTTATTACTCAATTATTGAATTGTATCAAAAGCTTACGGTAAGTTGCGACAAGTGATTCATTTATAGAATGTATCTAAATCGTTGTACCACAGTTTTAAGTTACCTACATATAAAACTTTCTAAGAATATAAACAGTAGAATGCAAAAAAATGCAAAGTTATATAATCTACTAACATCTTCCAAAGGTAAAAATTAATATCCTTGATAAGTTTATACTTTTAGGTGAGAGAACGCTTTCTCCCCCTGCTCGTCTTAACTATAGACAAATGCCACATGATGAAATAACACTTGGTACATACATCATTGTACTGAAAGACGATAAGTAACAAATCATGTATTTACTCAGGGGGAAAAATTTAGAGGATTTTTCAGTAAATTTAATTCATAAGTACTCGTGAATTCAAATATTTGTTTTGAATTATTAACGCAAGTTGTAATCACTTACATTTATTTGAATACGTTTATGCTTTCTTCAATGCCGAAGTATTGAAGCAAGTTGAATCCCTTTTTAAATTTTCTATCATTCAATTTTGTGAAATAACTATGTTTTAATTTTCCATTCCCTTATAATTTTATCCTGACACAGTCATAATTACAATCTACCTTCTAACTGAAAAGGTAAATAAATTGCGTAATGGAGTAAATGGTAAGACTGGCAATTAAAGGCAATTTAAACCTCCCGAATCGTAATTGCGAAAGAGGGATTTCCTCCGTGCAAACCTAATCCAGCTGAAAGAAAAAGCGTCCGAACGGAAAATGAATTCAGGAGAATAATTCCGGAGGTTATACAGGCGTAAACGCCCCATTTTAATATACTATCCGAATTCCAGTCTTTTGAAAGCCAAAATAATAGGTCGATCGCCGGGACATCGCATATTGCATTTTTTCCACCCTCACAGTCATTACGACCCCAAAATTACGCCATGGGATTTGCAAAAGGGCAGATTACCCTTCCCAAGGCTCTATTAGCGATGGTCCCTGCCCCGTAATGGTCCCCTGCAATCATCGACACGCAATTCTTACGGGGAAAAAGCTTCGCTTCAAAATCGAATTTAGGATTGCCCCTAGAATAGAACGGAATGTTCTGCGCCGTAATTTAAAGTGCTAATGCACGACCGGAAAGCCATTTTCATCCCGAAGGAGCAAACAGAATTTGAAAAGACCGGAGAATGGTTGCCTCCGGACGGGGTAATGAATTTCGCAATTAAAAAAGTTCATCTATTCCCTAATCTAGTTTGAAGCGCTTTTATCCCTCTGAAGTAACAAAGAAGGTGCTCGCGGAGGTGGAGAGATAAAACGAGATGACTTTATGTAGGCATGAAGAAAGATAGTCATCATGGTCCCACGGTTGTAGAGCGGATGGTTACCTACATTAAATTTTTCTCTCTGCCCTGGAATAGAACTTTCAAAATTTACTCATTCCTCCCATGCGTTACTCTTGGAAGCGACTTTTCCCAAGGACAGATGGGTTAAAATGCCTCTTTTCAAAAACAAAACTTTACTGAGCTGAATTAAGTAAAGTAAAATTTGCAGGTGAAAATTTAATATTTAATTTGCCATAGTTATTTGATACCTTACCTTTTTTAAGTACCGTATTATATTTTCTTTGAAACTATTACAATTAATGAATTCTTCTCATTACATTATCATTTTATTTCGGTTATTTCATTGTTTTTCAGTTTTCGTGACTAATTAGAGATTAAATGTTACAAAATACGGGAATTCAACGTGAAAATAAAGCATTGTTCCGAGGCATATCTGTGAGATAACGATTTGATGAATAAATAAGTCTTACAGAAATTAACTGCATCTAACATTAAATTTTTCCCTATGCCCTGAAATAGAATTTTAAAAATTTACTCGGTCCACTCATGTATTACACTTCGAAGCGACTTTTCCCAAGGACAGACGGTTTAAATACCTCTCTTTAAAAACCCAACTGAACTATGTGATGTAAAAGTTACAAGTGAAAATTTATTAAATAATTTATCATAGTTGTTCATTACGTTACATATTCAAGTACCGTGTCATTATAATTCTATTTCGGTGAGAATCGGCAAATAATTATGCATTGGTACGTAATGTGCCTAGCCTCTAATTAATTTAAATACATTATTTCGAGTATTGAAAGATATTAAAATATTCATCCAGAAGAACTTGTAAAATGATATACGTCTGATTCAACGAGTCTAACTGATTTAAAAGCCTGAAAGATATAATAAATATTCACAGTATTTATAACGTTGAAAGTTATCATCATTTGTAAAGATTCGTTACGAGTACCTAGACTCGTATATGTTAGTAGTATCAAGACTCTTGACTGTACTAAAAAAAGTTTGTTCTTACAATTTATGAATTATTCTGAGGTATGTCATGATTTCATTTTAGTTACGTCAGTGGTTTTACAGTAATTATGAGGAAACTAAGATGAAATGACATTGCTAAGTAATTTGGGTGCCCACTATTACTTCCCGGCAAAAGACGTATGTGAAATAATAATAATATGAATTAAAAAGTACAGAAGCTTACAGAAATTAACTGTATCTAGCTGTAAACTTTTCCATAAATTTATTGGGTCAACGAGTCAGAAGATGACTGATGAAAACGTTACGTCTAAGGCATGACAAAAATAATTAGGTGTAGTGTAAAGTAAGTGGTTGTTTCAAAGAAGTAATATTTGGAGAAGTAATTTAACATTTGCAAGGGTGAAAAATTGGGAAATCTTAAGTTTATAAAACTCCTTACGGTTTGTTAGATATTTATCGTAACTGATCACGAAAATTACATTCATTCTTAGGAACATAATAAGATGTAAAATTTCTCTAATTATATGCTGATTTCTTATTTAAGGATTCTCATTATAAAGCATAAATATTAAGTTAAGTGAGGATTCCTAAGAATTCTTACTGAATTGAACATAGTTTAAGCTTCTGAATCGTTAAAAGATGACAATCTTTTAAATACAGTATCTGTGTAACCCGCCAGGGCAATCGCAGGATATACTTTGCTCTTTTACCGCGTAAGAGTTTCGTAGCAATACCACGAGATCTTACAAAAAGTCCATTTATTTGTACCTCCGGTCAAGAGGTGTCAAAGGGAATTCCTATACCTTTGAAGTACGGGCTTTGCGGTGGCCATTTGCTTATTAATCAGTTCTCCTTTCTCATCTTATAATCCTTGTGCATTTATTTGTGGTACCTCCGCATAACACAGAAAGGTGTCTCTCCTTAGCAAGAGATGAAATGGAATATGATGATTCCCTTTACACTGAATAATGGAAACCACATCACTAATACAATTAAGTATCGAGATTAAGTAAAAATTGATTTTTTTGTCGGAGGGATACATTTTTTTCCCTTTCGACTATCTCGGGATGTTGAAATCGGGCCAATTAGGCTGGGTCACTCTAGACTTGTTCTGCAATGGCAGACGGATTGAATTGTCGATTCTAGGTCGCCTTTTGATGTTATATAAGGTGAGTCTTCATGAATCTGAATGTTTCCTCGATGAATGAATCCCACATGAATAAGAAACTTGGTATAAACAGACGTACACAGGCAGATATCCTGATAAGGAAAATAATCGAAATATTACACACTTACGATTGAAATAATATATTTTCTGCTCGTAAGCTGTTCACTAAATTACCTAAAGAAATCTACTCTTAAATCAATCAATTAAATTCTTACGAAGCCTTAAATCTTAGCTTCTTAAAGCCATTGAAATATTTTTCTCTTAAAATGATGAAATTAATTGATTTATTCATACTTTTAAATTTTGAAATTTATTGATATGTTAAAATTTTTCTTTCTAATTATTTGTATTTATTTATTTTATTGCATCCAATGTGTATTATCATTGAAACATTATAATATGTAAATATAAATATGTTTATTCAATATTGTTCTAGTATAATTCAATCTAAATAAATATGTACATTTTTTGTGATGAGTTAATGAATGGTATGTTTTTGTGTCTAATTATAAAGTGTACAAGTTTGATGTCGAATAAACGCTGTTGTAATATGGAGGTCCCTAAACAAGTTTTCTCTTCAAGTATGCCTATATTTCACACAACATACTGTATTCAGTTTCTCTTACTTATATTTTCTGATTGAAATTTTTTTCTATTATATACATTTAATAAGTGAATAAATTTTACAATACTGCATATACATTATGATTAACCTTCTGACAAAAAATATAACTTTCACCTTACAATCAACAAGTAATATGATAAACAGATTGCATATAGAATTTTTAAAATTACACAATAGTTAAATTGAATTTAAGAAAAAAATTAACATTGTAGGTCCTGCTAAGCCTAAAATGGCTTGTCAGCTGGTGCCTTTTAAACAAAGAAGTAATAATTAACAAAGATGTTAAAATCATACGTGTAAAAAAAATTAATATTAATTGAAAAGACTATTTCCCTCTCTTTGAATGATACATTTTTCATCTATATTTACATAATATTCAAATATTTTACAGCACAAAATAACATTATGTACTATAAATGTAGAAATACATGCATACAGACAGTCCATACCTAGGACTTGTCAGTAGGTGCCTGATTTAAAAATAGAATAACCTTTATCAATATAGTTTCAGTAACCATTTTTTCACTTCATGTTTGACTGTTGAAATTTATTCTAATGATTGTAAGTCATGTGGTAATCCATTAAAAAGGATTGGAACAGTAACTTCTAAATTTTGTTTTCCATGGCTATTGTAATATATAGGAATATTATACCTGACCCTTGGTTTTAAATTTATTAATATTATTAATGGTACCGAGCTTCAACAAAGATGACGGCTACATACACCATAATGCGTAGATGCGTATCATCCAATGCAAAAACGAAAAGGAAGAAGGTTCTTAAAAAAATGACCAACAGACAGTTACAAGACCAACAGACAGTAAAAAGGCAATCAAATTAGCATTCCCATAACTTTGACATAAGGACGCCCGGATGGACGCTGGCAAAACTATCATCACGAAAAACGGCAATTACGGTGAAACTCGAAGGAACATGCAGAGTTCAGTTAAATAAATTATTCTGTTACGGATATACAAAATCCTTTCAACCGTGTGACGCTGAGTGTTACGAGAAGTTCCGAGCACGGGCGAAGGTGAAAGGAAAATCAATTACTTGGCAAAATATGTACCTGCGAGTAAAACAAACAAACATAATTTCATTTGTTATTCATGAATTAGAGTTTGTCAAAACATGCCCAGCATCCTACGCACGCAGTTTCGTTTATTCTTAGTTTCCATGTAACCCTTGTTTATTTTTATGCCAGAGGTTATTAATTTTGCCCGTTCGTTAAATGGAGATTTCCGAGAATCTCTCAAGGAAGGAAATGGTATGGTTCAGAGAGTTGCATTTTGAATTGTACTAAATATTTAGCATGAAAGTCGTATTTTTAATCCTATCTCAATGAGGATCAGTAAATATAAATAAATATGCTTTTAATTCTATCTCAGTGAGGTTTAATAAATAAATACGTATATGTGAGTGATGAGTAAAGACTGTAACTCATTATTCTATATTATTTAGAGTATTAAAAATACTAAAGTATTTATTTAAAGGATTTTAAAAAAATATTATTCAGATTCATTGAAATTTTCAGATTGAAGAGACTTAAACATGAAAATACAATATTTGTAGTAGTAGTAGTATTAAGAAGACAATATCTTGTAAAGTATTTATAGCTTCAGATGATATGCTTTGTAAATATATGTTACAAGATAGTAGGATATACACTCCTTGAACTTTGCAAATAACAAGTTTGTTCAGCAAAAAAGACTGATGGTATTAAATGTAATAACCGTAAATCTCTCATATTAAAACATTAATGCATGGCGATTCGTTAACGTTCTCTTTACGCAAAAACACTGCTAATTAGTTGCGCTTTCTATTAACTTCAAGAATATATACATATGTTTATAGCTGAACTCACGTTATTTATATGTTATCGTTACGTTTTGCGCGACACCTGACCCAGAAACCGAATTTAGTTGCCCATTTTATGCTACATTCTATAAAATACGCATATGAACTGTAAAAACTGATAAAACTCCAAAGAATACGTAAGCGTTACCTTTACTGCGGCGCCTGACCCAAAAACGAATCCGAGAAACGAAACACGAACGAGAGAAAGCCATAAAAGCGAAGCACGTGAAGAGAAAGTACTGTAACGGAAGAGAGAGCGATCGGAAGGAAAGAAAGAAAGCTGACGACACATCCGCTTCGGCGGAGCGAAGGCGAGGAAAGGAGAAGAGAGGAAGAAATGAAGATGAAAGAAATGGGACGTGCAGAGAAGAGTGAGAGAGAGCCAGGTGCACCGATCATCACGGACCCCCCGGGGGCACATAAGAAGAGTGGGAACGGGGGGAGAAGGGGGGTGTGAACCCCCTCCCATCCCGCTTTCCGCGGAAAGAGTGCGGGGAACTTCAGCACACAGAATGAGGTAGGTATTACGGCACGCCTCGGGGCAGGAGCCGGAGAAACACTGAACTTGCATTAGGCAAAACTCCGCGAGAGAAGAAAGTTAAGCCGGGTTGGGGGAAGAGCGTGGAAAAACAAAAGGAATCTGGAATATGAGAGGAGGAATTTGGATAAAGAGGGAGGAAGGCGCGATGAAAAAACAAATGTTTCCCACGAGGAGGATGAGATTAAAGGGGATTTGGAGGGAATTTTTTATGGGAGTGAAAGACATGACGTTTTTGGAATGCAATCAGATGGAGAAGATGGGGAGAAAGAAGTCTGAGGGAAGGAAGACAATAGGAATTCAGCGACGTAATGTAGAAAGGGGAATAACGAGTTATGGCTCCCGAGGTATAAACTGAGTACTTCGAGTGGGCTATAAATATGAGCGGAACACTTAAATGATCAATAGAGTAGACATCATTACCAGTCCTCGTATATCTAGGTCGATCACTATAGCAACAGATACAAGAGACTTTTATGCGGCACCATAAGGGCGCGGTCTTTTGGATGACTGACAGTAAAACATGGAGACTGAAGGCTCGTTGGATCCTCTACCCATCCACCAGTGCATATAGAATGCCATAAGTATAGAATGAGGCTTACTATGCCCGGTGGGAATGAGGTAGATTTCATTTGCCTTTTTTGCTGAACCAAAATGCAAGAAGTGGACAATATACAAGTCAGTGCACTACAAGAAATAGATAATGCACAAGTAAGTAGAGCTCTGTGACCCTATTATAGACAATTTTGTTATTCATCGGTGAGCAGCCAATATTAATGTCGCTATTCAGAACAACTCATTTTTTGAGGCTTCATAGCCATTCACAAACTGACAATGAGACTAAACGAAATGAAAAATAAATTTTTCTCCATCTTGTACCAAAAGAGGAGATATAGACGATTCGAAAATTAAAATATATAAAAGCCGTTATTGTTGAAGCAAAATAATTTTTAATCGTACTTTATAAACATCTTTACCTCTCAAACATATTTGTCTCAGAACATGTTAATGCTCCCAAAATTAACGAAAAACTACAAGCTTTCTGCCATATTGACAGTTACTATTGAGTATTCTCATCTATACAACATAATATGCATTTATGAATTTTATGGAATTATAACATTTGCATTCACCATTCCAACGTAAAATAATCCTACAAGATGCCACGGTTGCTGGTAGTAGGCTGTATTAATTCTAACGCATATACTGTATATTGTTTTTAAATGGTAGGATGAGTGGTCCTGAACTCAATTCCTTACGTTGAAGAAACGTCGCCTTATTTTGTTCTTTGCTTAAAATTAAAGAGTGTTGATTCATCTGAGTACAGCAAATAATGAGAAAATGAAAAACGAGAATTTTTGGCTGCAGTTCAGAGACATGTAAGGGTAAAGTATTTAATGATTTAACTCCAAACAAAGGAAGATACCATAGATACGTAATTTGAACGCACAAATATTGGTACCTATTAGGTCTGTTTTTATCGAACTGTATAAATAAATATTGTAATTACAAATATGTAACTATTTTTTCCAGCTTACCTCAGAAGCAACGCCGCTCACTGATTGGACTTTTATCCACAATTGAATTATGCTCAGACAAGCAACTCATATAGAATGGAAACATCATACAGAATAAAACAGTCTTTGCAGTTAATGGATTGGGAATTACGTTACGTAACATTGTCAAGACATTGAACATGGAGTTTTCCTAGATCTGGAAGGAAAGAAACCTAAACAAAAGTATTTGAATCAATCACTTCTTTCACGTACGCTTCCGTCAATCCTGAAGCACTTACAACAACATGAAAACAGAGTGTCACAGATAAGCCACTTCCTACACTTACATAGACACACTTCACCTAATATTCAAGAACGTCCCTTTTTATAAATAACGCTCGCGAGAAAAACTGAGAGGATGGATTTAGAGTAGAGAAAGAAACTCTGGCGGAGAATAAAGTGAATAAAAATCTTCCGCGGGGGTGTGGGAATGTGAGTGGATACCTCGTTGTAAATTGAGATATTTTTTGGGCAAGGAGTTGGGAGATGAGTGATAGCCTTAAATTGAGTATCAGGGTGAGCAGTTAAGGATGAAGGATGGCTGGAATAAAAGCGACGCGGGGAAGAAAGGGGGCGGGCGGGGGGAAAAGTCGGCAAGGAAGAGGCTTCCTATTTTCGGAGAATGACTGCACGTAATGGAGGTTTGAAAAACATATCGGAGAAAAAGAAAGTGTCGAAGAAACGGAAATTAAATGGGAATGTAACTGCGGGAGTGGATGGAAAGAGAAAGGGAGAGCATAAAGCAAAATTTGCGAGGAAGAATCCCCTTAGAATATACACGTAAACAAGTGCCTCATTAATGAAGATTGTTCCATTCTTTCGAAGCCAAGAAGGTTTTATAATCTTCCCAACTTGTTTTCTTTTCAACACGCAATTTTTACGGTTGATTTTTTGTATGACTTAGAATTAACGTATCTCACGCCCGCTAGTAGGTTCCCTTTCAGTCAAAATGGAATGGTGAATGCTCATAAAATAATTTTTGTATTGAAGTTGCGGGAATAATGGTATATGAGAGTGCAAAAAGAATCGGATATTCCACACAAATCGCTCAAATTTATCAATGGATCAATAACGCAATCTTGCCGTGCGACACCATTAGGAGATGTATAATTATATTTCATCGGAAGAAATTGGGAGCTGTGAGCTATTTTAGGCAAATTACTTTAGGTAATGCAAAAATATAGATAAATATACTGTGAATGAAGTAAACTATAGTATTTGTACACTGTCATGTTTAATGAATGAAAAACCTGTCATAACCTAAAAAAACAGGTATAATTATAAATAAAAATTCCTTTTAATTATTAAGAATCTATTCCTTCAGCATTAAATATATTTCGGTGTTTGAAATTTAGCTGGTATGCATTCCAACAACATTATTATTATACTTGTATTATATGTAAACTATACGTCTGGGGCCAGTCTCATACCAGCAATATAAAAATTATATGAAATTATAAATTATGTATACAAGTAAAATGTTGCTTGCATACTGCAAGTATATTGATAACCGATATTTGAAGTCGGCATCATATCGAGAGGGTGTTCAAAATTAGAAAAAGATTGTAAATATTCTTAAAATTCGCTGCAATTTATCCGTCCGGCATCGAACCCGGGTCTTCCTGGTGAAGCCATCCTCTAGCAAAGAAAAAACTACCTATTATTTCGATAAATTGATCAAAAAGAAAATTAAAAACTAACCCGATGCATTTTATATGGGAGATATATTTACCGCCCGGCATCGAACCCGGATCTTCCTGGTGATACTTCCTATGCAGCGCAATAGAAGATCACCATCTCTAACTATGTGTGAAAATTCAAGCAGAAATATTTGCTGCGACTGCCTCAAACGAGGTCCTACTTTTCACATATATTACTTATGTGAGAAACTATAATGTGCTCTGGCATCGAACCCAGAAACGGTACGGTCTCATCTATTTTTTTCTTAAACCTAGTCTTAATATACATCTTCTATCTAAGCAAGAACTTCCTATCATTTCGATGAGTTTATCAAAACAATAATGAAAAACTACCTCAATGTATTTTAAATGGGAGATTTTCGCATCGTACTACCATCGAATCCAGGATGTTTTTGTCCAAGTCAATAATGTTTTTGATAGATCTTGCCCATATCCATAGACTTCTTGAGTTTTGATTTTCTACCTATCCGGGAATTATTTTTTAAAAGTTCCTGAAAATCAAAGCAATGCTTTTAAATTGGAAAAATAGGGACTTTGGGTCCCTCTGGAATCGAACCCATGACACTGAGGTTCAAAATCGCATTTTTTCTTGCGGTTGCACGTTTTGGCCAATACGTCGTAAAATTTTCTAATCCATGACGCTTGTGATTTAGCCTGTGAATTAGTATCATATCTATTTATATCCATGAATGAATCCGGAGAAGGAATTATATATAATAGAAGATATCCATAAATATTCATAATACCAGCATGATAATTAAATACTAACAAACATAAATACAGCATATCTGACGCGAAGGTAGTCCATTCATAATTATGTTTTAAATTTACTCTGCTTTAACCGTTTTTTCAGGGTTTGTATACATTTATAGTAAATAAAACTAATTTGAATTTGAATTATAAGTATAGATACTTAAAATAAAAATAGAGAATAAATTATTAATTTCATTTAATTAAAGAAACCGGACAAATTAAGGGCAATGAAGAAAATTCGAAATAACCTAATGAAGCATTTAATAAGAAAATGCAATATAAACAAAAGGTAAATAATTAATAATAATAATTTAAATTGAAATTATGAAAAATAAAATAAAAATGTAAATTAACATAATTAAATAAACAAAAATTAAATTAAAAACCATCACAATTTTGAAATAGGTAATGTAGCGTAGTTTCTAATTCTGGGTAGCTCTCATTTTTTACCGCAAATACTCCCAAATGTACACAAAACCACGCAGCCCCATTCCGAGATAAGCCGGCTAATGGTCTCCCTGTTTTTTTATTCCGCTACAGATTTTCTCATATTTAGTGGTCCGAAAATAAAGGCTCCGGATTTAAATATGATATAATTTTACGGAAGGGAGAAAAAGAGAAGATAAATAGAGGAAAAGATAAGGGATTTGGGAAGGAAAGGGAGTGGAATGCAGAGATGAGAAGGATATGAGTTTACGTCGTTTGATATATTTAATGAATGAGCATTTGAGAGAGGATGTAGGAAATGCGACGAAGAAAAACGCAAATAGGAAAAGAGATTTGAGAAATAAAGGGGGAATGAGGACGCAAGAATGAAATAGAGGCAATGAAGAGAAAGTGAAAGAAAATCCGCAACCTCCATTGAAAATATAATATTTATAGAACTTAACTTCGAGCTAATTCCTTATCTAAACATATTTTGTATAAAAGTTAGTTCTTAATATTTGCTTGCAAGTATAATATTTATTAATTTTAGTAATATATTTTTAGGGTGGTTTATGCATTTTCAATAAGTTGTACAGCATAAGGAGTTTTTTTTCGAATGTAAATCGAATAATTGTAAATCCTTCCCAAGCAGCCTTCTTAAAATTTACTAATAGCAAATCTCCAAGCGCTGATTTCATTGAGAAAATCGTATTGCTTCCTTATTGCATAAGTAGCAATAGACCAAGATATTTTAACTACAAAATTTGAGTTTAAAATTATGCTTGACTGCTCCGAATGTGAGTATTGGCAAAAACTACCTTGATAATAACGAGTCATCTTTCTTTTCGGAAAACTTGAATACAGTTTGAATAACACTAACATACGTCGTTTCCAACCGAGTTAGCTTCTATATATCATACGATTCTCCAAAAGGAAAACGGACTAGAAAGAATTCTGTCGTTATACGGGACTGATAACCAAATTTGAGAACACTCCAGAGAAATTCCTTGAAAGAAAGAGCAGCCTCTGGTTAGTAAAGGATCCGGGTTCGAGTCCCGGTCTCTTTATAATTCTTTTATATATTTAGAAAGGAATGAGGTAGATATATCGTATTATATGACCCTTCGCTAATACTACCTCTAGTGTTATATTACTTATAACCGAGTTTTTTCTTTATACTTTACCGCAAAAAATGTATGACACTGTATTTTACAGTTGCTTGTTAAATATAGAGAGACCTTAATTTTACGGAAAGTTTCATAGAACTCTATGGATTTCAGAGTTCCATATTGAGGATTCTTAACCAGCAATACCCGTTACACGTTTCATGCACACAGGAATACTAGATAAAAATACAAGAGAAAATCAAATGAGAGATCCTGTAGAGATAGAAAAACTTCATTGTGAAAAATGAAGCCTTATCCTGAATGGTGTAGCGTAGAGTCATTGAATGAGGGATAAAAGATGCTGTTAGGAGTTGCGAGAAAAGACCGTTTAAATAGAAACGGTCCTTCGTGGGAAAGCAGTGAGAAACGGAACAAGAGAGAGAGAATAAAAGAAGTGGGAGAAAGTGAAAAAAGAATGGCAGAAGAAGATTGAGGCCGTGGTGCGGGATGTTTCATCTTGTTTGGCGTGGGAAAAGAGGAATCTGTTGTGTCTAGAAGCATCGGCGTAAGAGCTAATCTGCGGGCGGAGCCTTTTTCCATCCCTAAAGGGTTATTAGCGGGAAAATGTGGTGAGAGAGGCGGATAAAAGCGGAACTAAATAAGAAAATATATTAAGAGAAGTAGTAAAAGTATGGGTGGAAATAAAGAAAGCGAAATGAGAAACGAAATGAGTGAAGGGAATAGAGATAAATAGGCGACAAAATATTTCACGTCCACTCAGCGAACTATCTAGCCAGTTATTTGTTTAATAAGACCTCAAAAGAAGGATTTCGTTTAAATAGAGTGATATTTCTACATTAAGACTCTTGCTTTGGACTGTGTGTCAGCGTATTGGCTGTTCGATGCGTGACGTGTCCTGGCCACATTATATGTTTCGTTTCTCGTTGCTTCTCCTAATAATCAAGTTCGTCTCCATGCGTAGTTGCTTTATAATTTATAATTTCAAGGCTATACAAATCTATCTATAATACAGACATCTTCTACAATCCTGTTAATCATTATTTGAATAGAAACGAAAGTGTATTAGCTTTATTTATTATGGTCTATGATAGAGTATATTTATTTCTGCTGAACACAAAGATGAGCCTAAGTACACTATTTCATAATTTACTGTCTATCAGTGGACATGAGGAAGTCATCTTTGTGTTAATGTAAAAGATATGTAATGTAATCCATCTTTCCATTTAATATTCTCTCTTGCAACCATGGCTACCAGTACAGGGTATCCTAATTCTTATTTTTATACTCATACCTTCTTCGTAAATTTTGAATTACACCCTAAACGTTTTAACGCGTATAAATGCAAGCTTTTTCTTCGATACTTGGCTCAAATTCTCATTCCAGGTACATTTAAGGTACTTTTAACAACTTCTTATGCTTTGGTACACATTTTTAAGAATTTATTATTATTCAATTACTAAGAAGAGGAGTAGAAGACAATGAATAACGGAAGAAGTTGCATGTGGTGATACGTTTAGCAATTGCTGTGATCGGAAAATCTGCCGATGAAGTATTAAAGTTGAGTGATACATTTTCAATGAGAAATGATTTAATAGAAGCACGTACGAATGGTGAAAGTGGACAAATTGATGCCTTAGGGGGAGGCGTTTGAGAGGTGAAGGGACTCAGGAAAAATAGATTCATTATTTTCGAAGGATATCGAAGAGGGATTCCCTAGATTGGGCTTTCGAATGTTTGGAAACTATGAAAGGATAAGAAGATGGAGAATACAATGCTTTGGGCAACGAGAAACTCGGGCGTTTTTTTATTTCCCTTCCATCTACACTACGTGACAGAAGAAAGAAACAGCTGGTGGAAGTTTGCGTTCATAAAATTCTGCTTCTTTTGTTTTAATGTTTTTCCTTAGAGAAAGAGATTAATTCTGTTGGAACGCTCTCTCAAATAACTTCTTAAGGAAAGCCTCGAAGGGATTGCTGCGGTGTAGCCTATTTTTGATAGAATGAACCACCTACTCAAGGAGGATTAATGGATGCTAAAATTGGCGGCTTCTTGAAGCGTGTTTCAATTTTGGTGTTATTTCGGAATGTATTGTATGTTACATTTCTTGAAATTAAAAGTGAAATTCGAAAGAAATTTTCATTCATAACCGGTAAAAACATTTAATTGCATATTGTTGTATTTCTAAAAACGGTTAAATTCTTTCACTCAGTTAATAATTAAGAATCCATTTAAAATAACTCGTAAATCGTAATCGTATATACTACAGTACTCGCTACTTCAGAGGTTAATTTGGAGATGTAAAAAAATCAATCCAAAATCATATTTATAGATGCTCTTCTAATATAGATTTGTTATAAATATTCAAGAATATTTACCATTTTAAATATTCTTGAAAAATATATTTTATTTATAATCTGAATTTGTCGAAAAGTATTGCAATTTGTATGTCTTCACAGCTACCGTATGAACTCAATGTGAAACATAAATTAGTTCAAACAAACAAATTCTTCAATTTTAAACTCGGTGATGAACAGTAAACCTAAAACGTGCTACTCAACTAAACAAGAAATACATAGCCGCTACCAACTATAATGCCCCTCTCCGTAAGCTTTGATATCGTCAGAAAAGGCTAACATTTTATGTTTAATAGATGTAAATTCAGTGTTAGACAGAGTGGTTAACCTAGGTAATCTATAATAAGCATTTTTATGCTTAAAATATTAATTTCGATGAAACACAGCTACGTACTGATGAAATTTTTACTGCTTGATGATGGTATGAATAGAAAAATACCATTTGATTTTACCTACATCTCAAGATATGCCGAAGATATGGGTGGCAATGTTAACCTTCAAGTAAATAAATAAGAAAATACTAGGTAGACTGTTAGTCTACCTTTCAATTTGAAATAAAGTTACGTCTTGCTGGGTCTTGAAACCAAAACGTGCTCACAAAAACTTTATTTGTATTAAGCATAATTTAAACCATGTTATATTTAATATTATGCTTCCGAACATTATCTAATTAAGAATTTAAAGAATAAAAGAAGTTTATCTGTAACGTGCCATTTACAGGCAGTCGCAATAGCAAAACTTAATATAAAAACAATCAGATGTTGTAACGGCTGGGTGCTTATCCAGCTCCGGTAAATTTGTGGACATCTCCGAGATATATTCATTTCCTTCCCAATAACACACTGTGACATGGTCTTGTGATCGTCTTCATCCCCAAAACAAAGAGACGAATAACAATCGCAATCGAAGCGATAAAACTTGGATGTCTCGCTAGAGCACTTGATACGGCCCAAAACATCTGGAGCGGTCCTGATCACTGGCAGCTCCTAAGGTCGAGACAGAAGTGGGGAAGATAAACTAAGCGATTCTTCTTGCTAAACAGCGACGGATGCTGGGTGGATAGAAGTGGAATGACTCCCATCTCTCCAGCAACAATGAAATCCCTATTCTCCTCCCACTCATTTCTCTCCATACCCTTTGCCTCCTTCCTCATTGGCCTTTGCTATCTCACAAGAGATTACACTCCAGAGATTGACGGTGTATAACGGAGTCCATTTGGTAGAGTTCGCTCTCGAGAGATTGCGATCGGTAAAGCGTTGGGTTTCTATCTCCGAGTCTTTCCGTAACGTCTGTCCGAGAAGTGCACGGGGAGGCTGAGACTGGAGCTGCAACTCCAAGATAGCGGAATCTCCCAGGGGATTGGAAGTTAAGATATGGATGGGGAAATTGAGATGGTACAGGTGCAACCGCTGAAGAGAATATAACTAGAGACACGGGAAACTGGGCTGCATACTAACTACGTGAATTTGTTATTGAAGCGATGAATCAAATTAATAACTATAGAGATGCATAAAGTATTTGAATATATTAACGAAAATGATTGAAAGAACAGATAATCAGAATCGGATCATCTCGGGAGTAACGATCAAAAATAAAACATTCACGTTCAAAGAGTGAACTGATCACTGGTAATCTTATCATTTAACTTGATGATTTTAACATGGGGTTGGGCAATTTATTGGAGGAACTTGTGGAAGCCTTTACTGCAATGCAGATTTATGTAAAATCTGAACAACGAAGACAGTCTAAAATCTTCTACGATATTTAATTTGCAATTTGAATACACACATTTTCGTGATGCCTTAGTCTACAAATTGGGAATGATTAATACAATTGTGACTTAATGAAAAGCAATGAGGCTTACCGTATAGCGGAGGTTTTTTTATCCATTTCTCTTGGAATGAACATCTATCAGTATACTTCTAACTACAAAGCAAAATTAAAGAAAAAGTAATTAGATAACTATTCTATTCTATTAGCTCCACAGTGTGGTTGTTTTCTCTGTGTGTATCCTTTTGAATCATAAAATATAGTTCATGAAGAAAGTTTCAATTATAGATATACATAGCATGATCTATTTCCAAAATAAAACCTATGCTGGGAGTTTTTTATGCATATTAAACAGTCCGTAAAATGATGGATTATAAAAACTTTTTATAAACAAAATTTTAAGAAAATTGAACTACAGACGCTAGAGGAAGTTCTATTACTATATAAAGTAACTTTTCCTTTTGCATTTTCGATGTCAGTCTGGGATTGTGAAAAATGATACGCGTACACTGGTAAATATTCATGAAATGGACGCTTAACGAGCTGCGAATCCAAAATTGCTTGAGTTGGTTAGCGGGCTGCGAGTGGTACCTGCCCTTGCATGCACAGGGTACATAAACCGCCAAAGTCGCTTCTCATGTAAGAGATAATGAACCCGGCGATGAATGACCGGCGAAAACGAGGCCCCGATGCCCTTGGTGGACCTCAGAATTGGGAGACAAGCTCTCTAAACCCTCCATTACCGGCGGCGGCTACGCTAATGGGCGCCGCTGTTTACCCGTCTCTATTGAATTTTTTTATCGCTGATCGAAAAGCTAAAAACGCTATTAACGGATGACGCTTTAGGTAGAAAACTAATATTTGAAGGCTTTTTTGGGGAAGTATGGTTTTTCAAATTGCAATTTACCTCTGGTGACTTTGATTCACAGTCAAAATATTTTACTTTACCCAGTAAGAAATATATTGGACGTTTTTGTTTCATGGTTCTTGTTTCATTCTATATCGAAATTACTTCGGATTTTGTAACTCAAAAACATTTCATGTGTAGTTCATAGTAATGTATAACGTACTGCTAAAAAGTTTGTGCTTTTTTAATTTTTCTTTTATCTAATTCTAACAATCTCTATGGTTTTGATGTAAGAATAATCTCGTCCTGAAATAAAGTCGTCTTATTAATGAATTTTATTTAAGTGTTGCATATGATTGCTGCAAAAGTTATATACCTTAATAGACATTATTCACTTATTCTAGGTAAATGGTTTCGTGCCAAAGTGAAGTAAATTATAAAACTCTTTATTTATCAACTGCAATTCTGAAGTATTCTATAGCAGCTATTAATATTCAAATATTTTCTAGCTTTTTAACTATTTTCTTGTGATTCATTTTTAGCTACTTATATTAGGCTACTATTTAAAAAAGAGCTATGATATTTAATTATTATTATTTTTTTATATCATTATGGACATCCACTGAGTACGACCATAAACTATAGATAACATTAGTCTTGCAGAAAGTACTAGCTAAATATTGCTTTTATAAAGTGCAGGCGATGGTATAAGTACCTTGAAATCTTAGCCTGCCAAAGTTAGATAAATATTATTCGGTCACGAAACTCTTAATCGAGCTCATTTAAAAATATTTACTGATAACAACCATTGAAAAAGTGGTGTAGATTCGAGAAAGAAATTCCAGTCGATTTACTTTCCATGATACACCCAACCGATACTGGAGAAGGTACATGACACATGAGGAAAAAATCTGAAAGCAGGACGAGGTCGCTTCCCCGGTCGGACGACTTTCCTGTTGATTGATCCATGAAGAGTAGATAAGGCATCCGAGTCCGAATTGTCCTCTTGTGATGGAGCGTGAAGAGTACTAGCCCGTGGCAGATAGAAGTCTCCTGTTTGTCTCCCGAAGTACGCCCTGTATCGAATCGAGAAACGTAATCTGCCTTTCGTTCCGTGCTGGTTGCGACCATCGATTCGATTTTAACGCCAAAAGTGAGGGAGGAGTCGAACCATAGGGAGCCGTGGGAAAAAACCGAGGATGAAATTTATTCGAGGTGAGGAAACGGTACGATTGGACAAAATGGCGAAACTCGCCTGAATTTCAATTTTTACGCGCGGTCTCTCGAAATTAGCATTCGGAAACGAAGGGGCGTGTCAAACAACAGGTAGACTCAAGCTACACTTGGGCAGACTGAAGGAAATTAATGAATAACCCTTGCTAAGGAAATAACTAGGGAGACCAAGCTTATGATATATGGTATTTTTATGTGACCGTATAGGCAGCAAGGGTACTGATTGAGGAGGTTGAAAAATTGGATTAGAGGTTTGAAAACTCTCCTACAGCTGTCTTTGTCTGCATTATTTACTTGTTTTTCCAGCGGTTCTGGAAGCGATAGATTTTCGCTTATCACGGACCTTTTAATCTACTTCTAAAAGCTATGTGATGATATTAAACTATTTGTATAAAGACTGGGGAACATTTATGGTAATATTAATTCAAACTTAAAAGGCTATGTAATTATATTATAGTTAATATTACATGAATAGCAACCCATCGAAACAGAGTGGTTTAGGGAAGTAAAAGGAATCATGGCAGTCCTTTGTTGACAACTAGGCAAAACCTAAATTAGCTCTTTAATCTAGAAAATGATAATTAAGAAAGACAAAATAAATTGCTGCTCAAAAATTCAATTACCGAAAAAAAGCCCATAAATGCAGAATTTTAGGATAGGTTTAGATAAAAAAGGTAGAAGTATAATGCAGAAAGGGCAAGCTTTATTTACTAAGGAAATCAAGGCCGAATTATCAATTTCCTATCCACGGTTAATGAGAAATCTGTACAGCTATTCTATTCCCAAAAAGGCCGGAATATTCTAAAACGATTCACTTCGTTTATCCATTATCTAACCAGAGAGTAATTTCGCCTCTAATTTTCTGAATTCAAAGCGAGTTGAACTTCGCCGTTTGATGAAGGCAGACTTATCCACCCAGAATGATGGGTGCATTGTGACGTAGTAATTTGTTTCAATTACGTATCGCCTAATACCTGTTAACCACGCGCGGTGACAGCCGCTGGAAGCGATCGACATCTGCTGAATGAAAATGAATCTGGACCGGAGCGTTAGACACTTGTAATTGGGTTAAGCTAATAATACCGAATCATGAGAGACAATGAGGAATAAAATACGCTGATCTCTATTCGCTCACATCAATGTTCTTCATTAGACAGATTTTACAGAAAAGGTATTCGCCAAAGCATAGATAAAAGAGAGAGTGATCAAAGAATAAGTAAGTGTTCCCCAAGTTCTTAACATGCAGATTTTTAACTTAACGATCAAGATACTCATATTACCTTCTGAGTTAATTTTTACTCATTCAGCCGTTAGCATCTACGTGATGAATTTCAGCAGCCAATATCCCGTTCATTTACTTTCTACTACATGTGCAATATAGTTTGTAGAGTTTCTATAGCATCACAAAACATTTTTAATTAACTGTTATTTTTAATCCTTTCATTGAAATTTCCTCCCATAAATGTACTCCATTCTTCAATTAATCAACTTCCGTGTGTGTAGCTTATTTTTTGTTCTTGTTTTTTATTTGCTTGTTTTTCTTTTCCATTGTCGTTTAACTTGATTTCTGTGATGCATTTCCTTTTTGTTATGACTCTATAGTAGGTTAGCTGTTTTTGAATCCTAATATATAATTATAGTTATTACCTGAATATTTTCTTGATTTAAAATGGTCAATAGTCGTTTTTGACTGAATTATTTGCAGTAAATAAAGTCAAAATTATAATTATTAATACCGATTGTCACGTAAAATGAAACTTTCAAGAGGCTATTTTCTATAGCTATTATAAAAGAATCACAAAGAAACGGGGTTGTAAGTAGATTGGAAACTAACATATAATCCTAAAACATTGCTCTTTGTTAAAAGTGCTTCTACAGCTATGTTCATTTCGCACATGGGCTCCACCAATGGGAATCTAACTGGGAACCGCTTTCACCAAAGCAGAACGTTTTGCCCACTTGGCAATCCGGGTCCCCCCTAATATGGTATCATCATAAAACATTTAAAAGTTACAAATTGCTTATGATCAACTTGCAACATCTAAAGGATATTAAGTACATCAAAAAGTCATATAAATATATGCATATTTAAATTAATATTCTTGGAATGACAATCAATACGGTCCAAGTATTTGATGTATCTGAAAATTGGAGTCATGCCCAAACTCTGAGAAGTGTCACACAGTCAAGAAATCATTTATCCTCAAGGATAAGTACTTTCTAATCTAATTCTAAGAAAACAGATGTTTCCATACTTCGACTTCAGATAAATCTTTTGCTACACATGTTTTAAGAGGGATACGTTGAAGATAATTTAAATAGCAAAGTTCCTGTTTTCGACTTGTTGAAGCGGCAGCGTCAGTTAAATCGTCGTTCATACAACAGCGATGCGTTGATAATGAGAGCATTTTGGTTTCATGTATGCACAAATCAATGATGCGCTAATCACCAAGCCTTTATGAGTCTAAAATCGGAGATCTAGATTTGCCGACATAGATATTGGGACCGCTTTTGCTTCGAAGTGATGAAAATTCTCGTAATTAAGGGATACAGAATGAGGACAATTTCCCAATCGCGACTGATTGAGGTAACCAATGTCGCTCGTAATTAACGCTCGCCGTTTTGTAAGAGTTATGCATTTTTTATGAATGTTGCAAAGAGTAGCTTTATGTTGAGGGGCAGAGTGCAATAAACTGAAGTCCTAAATTTGAGGGATTAGCTTAAAGTTCCCAAATTGAAGTTATACCCCGCCTAATCAAAGCAAAGTTAAAACAGATTGATAATGTATTGTAGTATTTCCGAAGATATCTCAGGACAGAATGTAATCAAGAATTCACGTCGGTTTTACGTAGCAATATTTTTTTTGGGAACACAGTGAACGTATTTTGGTAAATTTTTAAACGACCGTTTCTTTGTATTCCTCCCAAAAATAATTCATATTCTCTGACATGTATTAGGAAAATAAATAGAGCTTTCCGTGCAATGAGAGGAGTGAATTAATTTTCGAATGTAGTATGTGGTATCCAGCAGTGTAAGGGAAAAAACTACTGGGTTTTTTTATGATCCATTTTAATGTCCCTATTTAACTACGATTGAACTCGGGTTTCGACGCGTAGCCAATCAAATCATTACTGTGGTACGGGTATAAGTGTTGTTTTAAATTCACCGTCTTAATGGCGCCCTACCACAAAGTCACGCCTGAAGCAATTGATGATTTCAGTTTTTTGATTTTCTTTCCTTATTTGAAACCATTGATGATTAAAAACGAGCAAATTTGAATTAATCCTTCGTTGTAATGATACATTCCGTTGAAACTGCAAGAGAAACAAACTGCAGGCAAAATTTTGAAAGAGAGAGTGGCTACATAGTTGCAACTTTTTGTTTAAAGTTTCATCCTAATATTACGATGTTGGTCTGTATGATATCACTTTAATTCATTAATTAATTAATTATCCATTGAAAATGATTTAAAAATAAAAATCTTCACTATATTACGGTTTAACATCATATCAAGAGGTTTAGATTCATTACAGTTTACACATTACGTTCCCATAATTAGAAACTTCAAACACTGTGGATTAGAAAAGAGTTGCATACTATCTTGTAATCCGTTATCTGTACAAAGAGTATTCTACGCAAGAATTTGTCGAGGAATATGAAAACGTGATTTCGTCTTTCAAACGGCAGTATTCTGTGCAACTTGTTACCTAATTATAAATTACAGGAAAATTGCAGTTGAACTCCCAAATCGCGAACGAAATCCATCCATGTGAAGTTTAATTAAACTTTTCAGTTATCCATAAGATCATTAATTTTTAAATACACTTTACTCTGAATTAAAATTAAACCAGAGAATCTAACACTTTGGGAGCAAATTTTGTCAGTACTGAGCATTCGCAGTTGGGTTAATCTCATTGCAACATTTCAGAATCAATGTATTATCCATTTAAAATGTGGATAATTTCCTCTTCTATGAATAAGTAGATATTCCACAATTAGACAAGAATGGCTGAAAGACTTCAAATAGTGGAAGATGCTGATTAAAAGGGATTTAGTATAATCGATTAGTCCAAATGAAGCACGTTTATGAAAGAAGATTACATGCTATACTTAGCTACTTTGAATGCTTAAAATATTCAGCTTCCTCATCCGTCAACCACTGTCCATTGCTACAGTTTGTACCGTTGTAATGTAAAGTAGAAATCAAATTGGCAGAAAATTCTGAATATGCTATAATGGTACAAGCAATACATAAACCTCACCCATCAACCACAAACGTAACTTTTTCCTGAAAACACAAATAGAAGGAATGATAAATAGGGAAAACATTTCGTCAGAATTATTATATTTTCTTCTGAAACTGTTTATAATAGCTAAAAGAATTAAAAATTTAGAAATAATGTTCCGGTTAGAAGAAGATTTAGTTTTCCTATAGTTATATAATTAAAATCAGTTTCTTTTTAATGATCAGACAAATTTTGAAGCAACCTAGATTCTGTTCATTGTCAGCTTATTAAACACACGATATGACGAAAGTTAAATTAAAAACTGTTATTAGGACACATTGTAAAACCTGCTCGTCAACAATTACGTCAATTATGTAATAGTTATACTCAAATTGAACTGAAATAAATTATTCTAGGATAAAGTTTTAATATTCTTGTAGTCTTCCATAGCTCACTTGGGCCTTGGGCTATACTGACAAGTTATATTACGTAATACTCTGTTACATTATATTTTATAGATAAAACTATTATTGAAAGGTAATCAAACATTTATAAGTATCAGCCAAATTTATATTAAATAACAAACGATTGCATACACAGATACTGTAACTGTGTGATTAAAATTCTGATCATCTTCAAAAATGCGAAATCAAACATTTGCTTTAGAAAGACTGTAGTAATTATAATAAAATAAGCACGGCGCTGTAGTTGGGAAACTCATTCTCTAATCAGCGGAAGGAAGCTGGAATGGCCAAGTTCATTTACAGACTAATCCCAGTTTCCCATAGATTACCCAGTTAATTTAAAAAAAGGTATTTCGCGAGCGCAAAAAAATAGATTGGGACAGGGCGCTGTTATTCACGGCCTAGTAAACATGGAGCGCGTGCATGTAGCTCGAGGAACAAAACAAAACAAAGAGGAAGTGATTTTAAAAGCGGCCCCGCGTAATCGAGCCCCATCTAAATGAAAAGGCCAAACGCGTAATGCGACGAGGAATTCTATCCGTAATTGGGATGGCCGGCAGATGGACCGGAGAGATGGAATTGATCTGAGTGCATAACAAGAGAGTCCCGATGACGCATTGAAGTGCGACACGCCTCCGGTAGAGGGCTTGACAAATGAGGGGGGTGTAGTTGATGAAAAGAGGGAATGAATTGGAAGAGGGGAAACATAGGTTTGGAGAGAATGTGGGAAGAGGAAAGGAAAAATAATTTTCAGAGAGAATGAATTCCAATAGGGGAGCTGCTATTGTGTAGATAAGCGTTACAATAGCTTCAGCTGCAAATGAGATATGACTAGAAATTTTTCTTCTATCATCCTAATGTATTTTATCATTATCATTACCTTAGTTTTAGTATTCTATTCTAGTAAAATTATTTCAGTACCTTCTACATGGGCTGACACATGATAACAATTATTTCTCCTAACATCCTAATTAAATTTATCTTTATTGTTAGTTTTTCATTTCTAATATTACGAATCAGTCACATATGGACTGCAAATATACAAATTTAATTATTTTATCAGCTTATTTTCATACTTAGGGTCTAGCTTGGTTGCTCGTGGTAACTCTGGTTTAACTTCAAAATTTAAGTATTTAATCATATACTTCGGAAATCATGGGAATGAAAAAAATATAAAATGAATATAAAATTGGTAGTGAAGATGTGAGGTGTATCATTTATTCCTAATAGAAATGAGTGCATATTATGTAAATGAATTATTTAAATAGATTGAATAGAAACGTTACGGCATTTTGTACCACTCACATCTCTCAATTCTATCAGCTCTGTTACTGCAATACCAATTACAACTAATCAATCGTATATCTTAGAAATTACCATGTATTTCACACATATTTAACATTCCCATGATTTAAAAATAATGTAACGGTGATGTGACGAAAACAAAGAATTACAAAAGAACAGAACAATCATCACAAAATAATTAAAAAGTTTGCACAGTAAGTAAGTAATTATTTGTTTGATTTCATCCTTACCTGAGGATATATTGTATTTCAATCAAAATTTATAATACCTTCGAAGATATAGGTTGTATCAGTTTAGTTTTACACTTTTAGGGAAATTATCTCTTATAGTCACCGCTGAGAAACTCTATCGAAGAAGGATTTGTAGAGGAATCAGTCATTCTTTAGATGCATATTAATAATGTTTTCATTTCTCATTATTCTATAGACTTGCATATACTAAAGCTATATATCCATTCTTGACCTGAGTCTCGAAGCGAAAGGACGTGTTTCCTCCTGTGCTACTGAAGGGACCCCCAGAATGATAAGCCCTCATTAACCGGTGATGTTTTTCAGTGTTGTCCGTCTTAGCAGAGCAGCAGTTTATTGTTAAGTACAACTAAAGCCCTTACAATTTATTTCTTTTCTGTTTTTTTCAGTCATCCCTTTATCGTTTTAGCCGAGTTTTTGTTTTGCAAAGGTTAGTTTTTGTATTTTTATCTCCTCGTAAACTTATTGTAGGCATATTTATTCTTGTTGCGAATTTTATTTTCATTATTACTTAATCGTCGTATCTCCTTGTTTTTTTATTAGTTAACCGGTCTTTATCGTTCCCATAAGTATAATTTCGTCCTTTCAGTCTTCTCAAACATATTTGGTCAGTTGCGTATTTCGTCTCAGGTCAAACGCAAATGTTTGTGCCAGCCTAAGTTAACTCGTTTCATTTGCTCGTGTGTTCTTATTGTCGTTTCTCAAGCATTCTATTGGGTTCTCAGTTAGGTAGGATGGCCTCTCCTAGGACTCCCGTTTCCTCTTTCTTGGGAACTGCTTGTCTCGCGTCCCTTCGGGCCGAGATAGTGGAACTCAAAAGGATGGCTGCTGATCTCAGCTCTAAGATGGAAAGGTTGGAGGCTTCCTCCTCACGTGTGGGATCCAAGGGTAGCACCCCGAAAGCTCGCTGCGCCAAGTTGGCGGTTCGGGATTCCCTGAGTGCGGAAGCCGGCCGAGCGATCGAGGGTGCCACGAAGGTTTCATCGATGGCGGGGATGTCGACGGCCAAGAAACCTGACGAGTGGAAGGTAGTCTCCATTCGGGGGGACCGCGGGGTGGTTTTGCGGAGGCAGGGAGTTGTAAGTAAATATTCATTATACTGCCCGGGCTGCGGAGCTGATGGCACGTAAGATCTACAAGGTAAATAGGGTTTTTTTAGGTTAGACGATTACAGAGTACGCCAACTCGGGTAGTTTTAGAGTCCAATTCTTTCGGTTTAAATGAGAGCGATATAACGCAGATAGAGTTGCGAAGGAAAAATTTAAATCTAAAAGGGACTAAAAATATTCAGAAAGTATATTCAGCGTTGGAATTATAGATAACACCCACGTAAATAGGCAAATAGAAACGCATGATCTTAGTCCCCGAAATATAAAGAGTGGCAATGATAATAAAGAGAAATTCAATTCAAAAATCGTAACGGTTATTCCAAACAGACATCCAAATTTAAAGCACATACTGAGAGATCTAAAAATTATAGTCGTGAATTGCAGAAGCATACGTAATACGCAGGTGGAATTTCTTAACCTTACAAAGAGCACTTACGCGGATATCATACTAGGATCTGAGAGTTGGTTAAGCAAAAACATTAATTCAAGCGAGATATTTCTTCCAGATTATGTGATATATTGCAAAGACAGACAAAGTAGAGTAGGTGGTGGAGTTTTTATTGCAGTAAAGAACCATTTGATTAGTCAGCGAGATGAGTTTGTAGAAAATAGCAGGAGCGAAATGATTTGGTGCTCGACAATAAGACCAAATGATAGTAAGATTTATGTTTGTTTATTGTAACGTACTCCCGATGGCAAAATTGATTGTATTGACGATTTATCCATGACGTTCCCGATAATTGGTGAAAAATAAAAGATCCCATCATAGTTGTAGGAGGAGATTTTAACCTACCACATATTAATTGGCGGACTTTAACATGCTCCAACTCTAGCAGAGAGAAAAAATTTTCTCAAAAATTACTCGATACTTTCACGTTGCATGCGATAGAACAGGTAAACCTGACGAAAACTCGAACGACTCGTGCGGATGAAGGTAACATCCTAAATTTACTAGCCACCATCTACCCACAATTGATAACTAATCTCGATATAGCTGACGGTATTTCAGACCATGATGTCATAATGGCGGGGATGAAAGCAGTAGCGGTTAAATCTCTTAAGCCACCGAGGCAAGTATATGTGATTCGCAAAGCTAATTTTCGGAGTTTAAGGTTTATATTAACGAGTGCAAGGATGATTTTTTCCGATTCTTGGGAGCAAATACAGTAAATGATTGTTGGATACAGTTTCTCCGGATAATCAAAGAAGGTTTAATAAAGTTCGTTCCTACTAAGAGCGTGCGTGAGCGTAAAGAGCCACGGTGGACGAAACCTAAATTACGAGCATTACATAGGAAGCAAAGAGTCATTCACTCCTGATGGAGGAAATTCAAAGTATTCGGAAATAACCATGAGCTCGAAGAACAAAACTATAGAGAAGTGCGAAAGTTAGTTAAGGAAGAAGCGCGAAAAGAATACCAGGAATAGTAGAATAGGATATAGATCTCGAACCCTATTAGAATCATTAGGTGGCGATCAGAAAGAATTTTTGTCATATGTGCGTGAGACCCGTGGAGGTCAGTTTTCTATGCCTAGCCTCATAAGCGCAGAGGGAATTGCCGTAAATAAATCAGAAGATAAAGCTAATTTACTTAACGGGCACTACCAGAAATGCTTCACTGTAGACAATGGTCAAGTTAAGGATTGATTCAGAGATGTGTCCCATCGAGACATCGGTTGATGGAATTGGAAAGTTGTAGCGAGAGATTGATAGGAAAAAGGCGCCAGGACCAGAAGGTATTCCCGCTGTTGTAATAAAAACTTAAGCTGATGAAATTGATCCGCTTCTACAGATTTTCTATCAGAAATCATTTGATGAGGGAACCGTCCCAATGTCGTGGAAAAAATATAATGTCACTCCAATGCCTAAGAAAGGACGTGCGTCAAAACCAGATGATTATAGGCCTATTTCATTAACTTCAGTATTTTGCAAAATAATGGAGCATATTATAGCGAGCTCTATCATGCGCTTTTTTCGAAAAGGGAGCAAACAGTCAAACCTAGCACGGATTCCGTAAAGGAATCCCAGTTAGCGCTTTTTATGAATGCCCTATCTAAAGCAGCAGACGGCGGTGTAAGATCAGACGCAGTTTTCCTAGATTTCAGGAAAGCTTTCAACACAGTTTCTCATGAAAAGCTTATCCAAAAGCTGAGTACCTACGCGATCGACGAAAAAGTTATCAGATGGACCAAATCTTTTCTAGAAAACAGCTCTCAGCGAGTTGCGTTTGACGGAATGTTATCCGACGAAATAAGTATCTCATCAGGAGTTCAACAGGGAAGTATTCTTGGTCCGATTTTATTTCCAATTTACAATAACGACCTCGTAGATAACGTAAAGAGTAAGGGTACATTATTTGCCAACGATACCCTGATATACAGAGAGATTTTGTCTGAAAACGATCGTAATTTACTTCAAAACGACCTGGACGTAATATCAGGATGATTGGCAGCTGGATTTAAATACATATAAATAAATGCGTTGCCATGAGTTTTACGCGCTCCACAAACATAATTACCACGCAGTACCAAATCTAAGGGCATCCATTAGAGTTAGTGCACGACAACAAATACCTAGGAGTCACGTTTAGCAGTAACTTATCTTTTAAAGAACATATTCGAGATGCGATGGGAAAAAAGTATAGAATGCAAAGATTAACTGGTAGAACGTTGAGAGGATGCTCATCTAGAGTCTAAGAAATAGCTTACTTTTCTCTTATTTGTTCGAGTCTAGAACACTGCTGTGCAGTTTGGGACCCACACGAAGTAGGTTTAGTCTCAGATTTAGAGATGATCCAGCGTAGAGTAGCACGATTTGTTTGCGGGATTACAGGTTTGATAGCAGCGTTACGGCAATGACAGAGTCCCTCGGTTGGAATTCACTACAGATTAGAAGATTTGAATAACATCGGAAAATTTTCAAAAAGTTCATTCGTTCGGGATTTATAGACGATGTAAGTGAAATATTAGTGCCAGTAAGGAGCGAACGCGATCTCCGAGAGGCATCGACGAAGCGTTATAGCGAAGTAATCGCTAGGACGGATAATCACTTTTGGTTATTTTTTCCCCAGGTTATTAGAGATGTTGATAAAGATGAATGATTAATGGTGGGTAATGATGTAAAAAAATATATCATATGAGGTTATACAAGAAGAGCTAAGACTTTTTCCTCTTCATCATCGCCGTATATTATCTGACTTAAAATTTTTGCACAACATACTCCACAATTAATCAGACTGTCCATCAATTTTAGAACATATTAAATTCCGTGTGCCATCCCTTGTTACTACAGGTCAAGACCTACTCGCCATACCTGTTTCGAAAACTAATTACTCTTATAATCCACCTCTCAAGAGGCTACATCGATTAGAAAATACTCACCTTAAAAATATAGACATATTCCACACTAGTTTACATACATTTAAAAATTTAAGCCCCATTGAATACTAAATATAATTCTAAAAAAATATTAATCACTCACTGTAAATAATTCATAAAGTATGTTATTGTATTATTTATATGTATTTTTTAATATTTTATATCATATATGTGAAAATTTATTTGGCATTCTGTTTCTATTATCTTTCATAAAAGCTATTAATAATTATTCTTTTCGAAAATGCTGTTTACGTTTATTATTTGTAACATCCTATATGTAAATTTTATTATTTATAATGATGTTAGTGATATGTATGATTAAAGTCGAATAATTTTTGATATTAATTTCCATATTTGTGATATTTTATACTTATAAAATCCTATTGTTTATTTTATTTTATACTTTTAAATTCTGCTGTGTGATATTGTTCTGTGACATATTTTTTGTAACTAAAGGGTATATCCCGTTGAATAAATAAATAAATAATTCACTCCCTGCCATACGCCTCTGGCGGCTCGCGGAGTACATATGTAAATCTAAATCGATAGGGAAAGTTATTTCTTTAAGCTTTAATTTGATAAATAAATATCAATATATGCATAAGCCTAGCAAAAAGCGCAGACTATAACAAAAACGTAACGTTGGCGAACCTTTAAGAAATAATTAATGAGTATTTTTAGTTGCAAGGAATATTACATACATGATTCTAGGAATGAAATTATAAGATAAATGTAAAGCACATATCTTTTATCCTTTCATAAATATCTCATTACTGCAGAATAAAAGTGGAAAGAGGATTTTCTACGTAATCTTTTCATCCTTACTACCGTACATATATCCTCGAAATCTGTTCAAATTCATCATGGGAAGAGAAACATATGAAACGGGGAAGATGGCTACAGATTTCGGGAAAAAGCGATGGCGCTTGCGGATATCAAGTTGGTTTACCTTAGCCATAGAAAATCCCTGGAGCGGGGATTCTTGTCAAAACAACCTCTGCCCCCTATTGTGGAGAGAAATCCCGCCGTGCACTGACCCTTAGGGGGATCCTATCGACCAAAAGGACTGCTCATTCATCCGAAACCCTATGCCGCTGGGAGGTTTTACTTCAGCGTAGAATCAACAAGTAAGAAAATGCAATAACCTCGACTCATAAATGAGGATCGTTTTGCAGCATTGAGATTCTCATGAGGGGTCGGAAAGCAATTTGTATGGGGTAAAGTTGAATAAACAGTTGAAGGAATTATTTTTATTAGTATCACAATCCTACGGCAGGAATTCTTAGCAAGTCGAAGTATCCCACAACGGAAATGAATCTAAAATTTTAACATTCATGTAAAATATCGCTCTTTACAATAGTTAAGTCGTATAAGTTGAAGGTTTAATGATGCATAGTTAAACTACATTTACCTTAGTCTCTTAAAGCTAAAAAACAGCCGCATTATAACGAATGGAATTCTTAGCAAGTGGAATGAATATCATACAAGAAAGTTCTACTTTTGGGTACGTTCAAGTGCACCAAAATTCGAAAATCCCTATTTAGCGCCATGTCATTAAGTTCCTCTTAATTTCCCCCGCCTTTTATGTTGTCCAACATCTTTCATTTTTTTTTCTTCCCCTCTGTTTTTTCCCTTGAATTCTATTCTCGATTACATTCTTCAGCAGCCTCTTTCCTCTATCGATGCTTACCCACTTTGATGGTTAATCACTGAAGTAATATTCCACAACTTCGATTTAACATCTATCTCCTCTAAAAATGTAACATTCTTGTCAAATATCGCTCTTTTCGATGGCGAAGTCGTAAATGTCGAAGTAATAATGACTGCATTGTTAACGTATATTTATATTGTTTTGCTAAAGCTAACGAAACCTCAGATATTGCACTTTATGGACTATAAGATGCACTTAATTCATCAAATAATCGCCTCCAAAATTCAGGTGCGTCTTGCACATGAAATTAATATAAAATTGTCGTGTTCGATTTAAAAGGCCCGCCATCTGTTTAATTTAAAACTTCCTCTCTCCCTGTCACTACAAACCCAGAATACTGTCTAGCCTATGATGCGTCATTGTAGTCTAAGGTGCTAGTAAACTAGAATTTAATGTGATTTGTGTTATCAGTAACAGCAGCATATTTTTTTAAGTAGCTAGTTTCGCAATGGAAAACAAATAAAAGTTGCTATGCGGCTGTAAATTGACATCAATAGCATATGCAGAAGAACATTGAAACAGCACCTGATTTCGGCCCTCCACCAACAGAAAAAAACCATTCGCGATTGGCGGGCAAATAAAGAAGGACTGAAAAAAATGAGCAAGACTAAATGTACAATTAGAGGACTGAATGCAAAATGGCCAAAACTAGAAGATGACGTATTGAAATTGTTACAAGGACACCATCAAAACTAAGCCTTATGATCTAAGAATTTTTATGCTGGCCTTTTAGTCTAATAATAAAAATGGTAAAATTATTATTAAAAATGATTATGAATTAAGGTGCGTCTTATAGTTCGTTAATACGGAATTTCACAGGGTTGCGAAATAAACTTAATTTATTTATTATTATGATCGTTCTCCGATTTTTACTATATATTTCTACTTATTTGTCTTACTGATTCATTAGTTTTAAATAGTCACTTTTCCCTTTACTAAAAGCCTGCCTAAGAAATAGCGTGATAGCCTCTATCAAACACCAAATTCCGTTTCGAGAATAAGGATGTTCAATTTAAAAAGTCGTTTCGAAGCATCTTAAACGGATTATATCACACGTAGACTCATAATCGCATCGCTATGTCGGATATCATAATTTCCTCGTAATTAGCAAAAACCAATTTGAATCGCTAATAGGTCCTGCCTTATCCATAATCGACCGCTGCAAAATGGCATAATTTCAAACTGGAATCGATTTTAATTTTTGATCGGCTGTGATCTGATGCCAACCTGAGGCACTCCATGAAAAATCCGTTTTTAAAGTATAACAGTGAGAGTTGAAGAGTCAATCACGAATCCGTTAATCCTTTTAAAAAGTCATCGGACAATTTCCCGACCGAATTGAAATTGCGTCGCAATGTATGACGCTCCCAACATTGGCAAATTATTTTCGTTACTTTTTAAAAGACTCGGGTGGATATCGTTCTTCATGCTAATGGGCCAGAAAAGAACACATTCAATGAAATATCTAGTAAATTTCGAAAATCACGTATCCATGTTTAAGGTCCTGCCTCCATATGATGATGATTTCCTTACATTGATGCCTGTATTGATTAATAGGCAATAATTGTGTTATCGTATTAAGTAGTGAACTTGGATTGCAATGTTACTTTTAAATATTAAACATATTCTAATGGCCAATACCTTACGAATATTGCCAAATATTGCATTTGGAATTAATTTATTAGCGCGTTATGATTTAAAATTATAGATGCATTGTTCGTTTTGATTAGTTCAATATTTTTTAAGCAACGAATATTTTATTAATCGATACTCCTTAATTATTTAATGACATTAATGTATAGGCGCCCATCGCGTTGTTACTTTTAAATATTCTTAAATCAAATTCCTATATTGATTAATAGGCAATTATTATCTAATACCATGTAATACATTCACATCTTGATCATCTCAATTACCTAGCTATGCATGGAGAGAGTATAAAAGTAGGAAACTTTAATTTGGATACCTGGATCTATCCTATCGGTAAAATAAATTTTGCATTGTTAGTATAAACATCTGTATAAAACAAAAGAACCAATAAGTCAGATAGACACAAGAGAGTTTACAGTGAAAGTAATTTCGGCAATGAACACATTATTTAATCAGCAGATAAATGTAATAACTTAGGAAATAGGCTTTTTAGGTTGCCTATACATGTCTATAACATAGTTATATAGCTTTATATCACCTAAATTTGCGAGTAGGCCTTTGAGATTTTCTAACTTTCCCAGATCTGATACTGATATATATTCTTATACATACGAAGTAATGCAATAGTGTTTACATTGTATCACGCATACTAACACGTTATGAGGACTTAAAATGTTACCACCGTAAATATCGCACAACTATAATTGTACTTACGTAAGTGTATATACTTATGTAACAAAGTCAATAGTTTCCTGACTGCTTGTGATTTATAAGCACTTTCATTCATGGGTGTTTTACCTTTCGCTAGGTTCATGCACAATCAAAAATCCCTATTAAGCGCCATCTCCTTCATTTCCTTTCAGTTAACCTTATGTCATCCAACATTTTTTGTCTTAGACCTCCCCTCTGTTTATTCCCCTGTACCCTACTCTCAATTGCAACCTTTACTTTAATCAATAATTAATCCCTCTCCCCTCAATATTTGACCCACCCATTACTTCAGCATATACTTAATCACTTCCATTATAGCCCTCTCCTCTCTAACCATAACCAGCACCTCCGCGTTTGTTTATCTCCTTTCTTAAAGTCCACGTTTCGCACCCAAAAAGCAGCACACTCCAAACCAAGGATTTAACCAATCTTTACCTGATTCCTTTTTCAAGACCTCTCAACTTCCTTCGCTTCGTACTTATGTCATGAATAAAATTATCACAATTTTCATTTATTATGAGCTTTTGTGTATTCAAACATGTACACTACAACTATAATTTTCTGGATTACGACATTACACGAATTGATTATTTATTATAATTGTATAATTATTGCCTATACGTTACGTTTCCGCAATCTTGCTCACAACGAATGCAAACCATTGTAATGAATATGAAACTCAGCCGCTAGTACCAACCAAAGCCTCACAGCATGGCCGCCTCTGTAATACCCCAGAAATTCAATTGAACGAGCATTTAACACCTACAGACGATTCCTTTTAAGTGCATTTCGGGACCTCCTCTGCATATATTTCTCTCGGTATGAAATGGGACGCGAAGCGCCAAAACCGCCGGGAAGGTGGTTATCGGAGACACAGCGAAGTTCCACCACTCTCCCCCCCTAATCCTTGATACGGAGAAGGAAGGGGGAATCTCCTTTTCAGAGATAGAACGGCTTAAGGGATTGGACTCGGAGTTGGAGATGGATGGAGAGGAGAAAAAGCTGATGGGGAATGGTGGTAATGAGGAGAGGAAGGGATAATGAGGGGTTTTGAGAAGATGGAGGGAGAGAAAACATGATGACGTCAACGGAGATGACGTCCGAAAATGATGACATCTTAAAAGGATGAATATCCGAGGAGGAAGCGTTTAGAGGGTTAAATGGTTTTTTTGCGACGTCTCCGTATGGGCCACTTAAAGGCAAATGAGGATAAAAGGATTAAGTTTTGGATTAAGGGTTTCTTCATCGTGAGGAGACGTTTGAGACAATGAAGGGAGGGATGATTTGACATTAGGGGGCCACATATCAATGTTATTCAGCCGTGAGATTTGTAATTTATGGCGATGAATTCCGGGAGATTTTGGTGGAATTCTGTTCTTGCTATCATATATGCAGGTTAGATCACACTTTGAAATTGGAAACTGAATATTTCCCGATTTTTTCAATTATAAATTTAATTCTTCCAACTGGTAACTTTGTAGCGATGTTTTTGCATAAATGAATCTCATTTGAGTTGAATTGATGTGTGCATACTATTATACAAATTTGTGATGTTTATCAAAATACTGTACTTGCGTAGGATGTATCAGAATTATTCTGACTACTCATCGGAATTAAAAAAATATGATTTACGTTAATTATGCCTAATTTTGTTCATTTCGTACTATTATTGATAGTATCAATTGTAATAAAATGGAATTTACAAATTTTATTCATAACTTCAATCAAAATTGTAATTCAAATCGTATTATACAGTTTATAAATGGGCACGGAACCTATGCTATTAAAAGCATGCATATTATTGAGAGGTATATTGAAACAGGAAAGTTTTACAACTTATTAACTTCAAGTAAGAAATAGAAGATATTTCAGAAGATTGAACAATTCTGTTAGATTCCAAATTTTGGTGATAAATTGAAAAATTTGAAAGTTGAAATATTATTAATAAGGCAGTAACATCACCATCGTTCGGATTAATATGCAAGGAACAGATATTTTTCTATTAGATAATTTGTTCATCCATCGGAACATTTTCCAAATTAAATGTCAATTTGGCATATTAATTTAATGCTCTATAATCTAATTTTCAAACAATCGTATACATCCTTCCACGCTAAAAACAAACAATTTAACTTTTGGGAAAACATTTTACTTAGACGACTACTTCACGCAAAAACAAAAAAATAATAATTATTAGAGGTGATATTTCATCTAGCTTCATTTGTACTCAAATAAACATGTACGTCACATAAAATCAAACTTTGAGTAGCAGAATGAACCCAATATCATCCCATTTAGTTTCCTTGTATAGAAAGGAGCGGAGATGTGGAAGGTGAGAACTTTACGATACAGCAAGAAAATGTACGAAGAGAAAGAAAGTTCGCCGGAGGAGGAAAAGCTAAGCAAAAATGAAAGGGAATTAGGAGGGAGAGTTAGAGGGCGTGATAAGCTGAATGAGTCTGTAACAGGGAAAGCAAGGGAAGGAAGAAGAGAGTTATGGAATAATGGAAAGATTATGCAGAGTGACGAAGTGACTCTTTTCCGACTTATAACTTCCAAGATGAGCACTCAATAATAGGAATCCCTTTTCGAGGCACACACACCAAAAGAAGGGATTCGGAACTTTGTAATTTAATTGAGCTTTAGGCACGTCATTTCATTTTCCAAAACACGCATTACATCTTTCCCTTTTTCTCATCGTAAATCATTATACTTTTTAATTTGTGGAGACTATCATAAATCTATCACAATTTGGGATTAGTAAAATTAGAAATTAGGGTGAGTTTTCAGCCACGAAGTCATGATTGAGAAAGACCATGGGCTTTTAATTGTCACACCTGAAATTAAATCTTTTCTTACTCACTTTAATTGCATTCAAATTATAAACCGATTTCACTTATAAGTGGATTTACCAGCAGTTATAACCTTACTGGAGTAATTTTCTTAACCAATATAAAAAAAGAAAGAGGATCTACGTAATATATTTATATTCACAGGCAAAGAATTGCTTGAAAGGAGATTTAAGGATTAAGCCAAATTTATATGTTTTTTGCTTAATCATATTTTATGCCTCCACTAAACCATTCTGTGGCGTAAAACGATGCATATTGCTTTGCAATAAAAAAAGACATTTGAAATCATAATGCACAACGTTGTTGCTAAGAATAACTTAGTTAAATTGTACAGAGAAATATAGTCAGAACATTTAATTGTGGGATATCTTGGATAAATAAGGGAACTATTTTGTCTTATTATTCAGAACTTACATAAATTTAAAAATTTCAAGAAGGTGGATATAACCTTAGAAAATTATTCATACAAAAATGTGTGTATGAAAATTTTGGACTATTTTGTAAGTCGTTGGAAGAAAATAAGTTTTCCCAATGAAAATCGAAACAGATTAATCATTATAGCAGGGGTTTGTTCAGAAACCTAACTGTTGAAACGTAAGTGATCCTTCAAATGTATATTTGATAATACTCCAGATAAAATCCATTGGGAATTGAAGTCGATGCATATGTATTGCTAGAATAAAATCAGACGCTCATTTAAGTTCTTTTTCTTTCCATAAGCATCATATTTTTTTTAAATTGCTTACCTGCTGTATTTAGTACTTTTAGTTGCATCTCATGCGAATATTTTATTCTTATATACTCACCGATACATTAAGAGAGAAAACTTCATTCTGCATGATAAATATCATTCTCGTACATACCTGTAACAAGAAAAAAATACGTTAAAATGCAGCTATAATCAACCGTTAGTTTAAATATTTATCTACATTAAAAGATTCCAGATCGTTGATCCAATTTTTTCGTCAATGAATAAGGTAATTTCACTTATATATTTGGGTGATTCCATGCCAATTCGACAAAGTGATATCCCTTGAGGTAACCGATTTTGACCAAATTTCGTAAAAATGTTGCCCTAGTTAATCTCGTATATAAAATTCACTTACCTTCTTTCTGGATCTTAAAAAATATCCGAACATTCCTTAAAATGTTGCAAATCAGCACCAGAGAAGCTGAAAGTAGTTCCTTTCGATGAATAAGAAAGACTTCGTAGTAACAGATCTTTTTGGATAGTGGAATAGCTGCATGGCATGAAAAGATACCTTCCACGGCAGGTACCTCTCGAAATCATCTGACCAGCTTCTTCTTTACCTCGGTCACTTCTTCGTTGGCTACAAACTCGAACTCCATCCCTTTAACACTTGATTGGGCCCATTCGTACAGTTCCTTAGGAGTCTGAATGTGTTCTCCATACGGGCACTGCAGACCCTGCAGACTGGTACGTGAGATCAATCGCTTTAGTGTTCCTCCTAGCCGGTCACTTGGACCCTTTCCGAGCGATGTAGCATAGAAATGCCTTCAGCATTAACTCCAAAATCCTATTGGTGATGCAACAAATTATTCATGTTATAGCAGTTCTTGCATTGAGATACAGCTCTGTTGGAAAAGTAAATTATTTTACGAATAGTACGTACCCTTCTTCGAAGAAAGGTTATTAGTTTCCTTTGAAAGGTATAAAATCTTCTTACGTTATGGTCCATGCAATCCAAAATAATAACCATACTGAAAGGTGTGACTTAATCGCCAGTATTTCTGCTGTAACACGCAAATGGATGTGTTGTAGCGTGGTTACTATACCAGTGGACTCCTTGCACATCATCTTGATGGACAAAAGAAATATTCTCCGAAACGTCGGCCACAGCAATAACTTCACATAATTTCAGATTGTCTCTGACTTTCAAATAGAATGCAGTTTGCATGCGAGCAATGTAATCATGCTTCCTTACTTTCATGACATTCTCAGAGAATGCCTCGCAAAAACTATTTGTATCCATAACCTGCGTTGTTAAGGTAAAACGATTTTCTTGAGTCCATTGCCTGAAACGAACTTCATCGGAACAGTTTTCCCGGAAATACTCTGAAATGATTTCAGTCATTCTATATCTGCTCCCACATTTTCTCTCGAGTTTTTGGAGTCTTCCCAAGGCAGTATTTCTGAGAATTAACCCATAAAGTACATTTCTGATGGATGGCGGAAAGTTAGAACTTCAGGCAGTCCCGATAATTTTTAAACAATGAATCTCCGTTATCAAACTTGATTTGCTCATATCCAGCCCCGAGATACTGTAGCTTGAAATTCTGGCGGAACATGCAGACACATATGGAGTGTGTGCCAGGTGCACCAGCCAACACACACTCAGGGGGCCTCAAATCCGCAAATTTGGAGAATCCAATCTTTACATTGGGATTTTTTTCTTTGAAGGCTTCATAGACTTCCCTCAAATTGCAAAGGATTAGCATTTCTTGCTTCGCTACGCGCAAATTTCCCTCTTTTATGATTTTATACTCTTTTTTGCCATTTCGCTACTAATGTCTGGCTCACGGTAGAACTCGGTCACTTTCAGCTTAGTTTCTTTCGAGAGAGATTTGCTTCGTCTCGCGTTCGCAGAGCAAGAATTCATTGCTCAGATACGTACTTCTTCATCTTTCTGACCAAATATGCTGACACTTGAAACTCCTGCTTTATCTTTGGAACAATCCATGATTTAGGCAAGACAGATAAAATTAGAATTTTTTCACTCACTTTTGCAGCGTTGGCGAACTTATCCTTCAGCTGCATAATCATTTCCTTGCCATCTTGGTGAAAGTAAACTTCCTGTTGATGGATGATGAAGGAATATTATCTTGAATTTTTACCTCCTCACCAGTCACCTTTTGAAGACATAATGTCAAAGCAGTTGTAGCTTTTTTCAATTTCCTTGCCTCATATTTCCATGATCTGTGTATTTTTTGCTTGAAGTAGGTGTTTGATCGAGGTATTTTTAATGTCTCGTTCAGTCTGCCCAAGCGACTTTCTTTTCCCGGAGTGTAATGACTCCCATTGGTTTCATCAGTCGGGAAGGGTGGAGAGAATTAAAGAGTCGATTAATATTGGTTGAGCAGTTAAAATGGATTAAAGGCAGATGGAAGAATAAGGGTACTGAGATATGAGTAGCCACACTTCCGAACTTTCAGCGCTCGAGCAGGACGGCGCGGAGCCGCGGCGAGCGTCACGACTATACTCAAAATGTTTTTCTTTCTTAAATGAAATATTACCCTCGCCAAATTTTTTCAAATTGTAGAGGAGGGTTGTATGTACAACATGTAAAACAATAAACATATCGAAGGGAAAGGCACACCGTCAAAAATCGATTTCAAAATTTAAAATTGTTATAAACTTCATAAAATTGTTTAAATTTTATAAAACATTCTTATTTTTATCTTTTTTAACACAAGACCTTTAAATTAAGCTATGTTGTATATATTTAACTTATATTTTACCGGATATATGGCCTCGAATGCGAAGGCACCTTTGCAAAATCTCTATTTTTAAACATTGCAATATTTCGTAAAAAATTGTGTAAATTACAAAATAGCTTAGAGGTTTTCATTTTGTTATCAAATCAAAGCGATTTGCCAAATTTGGTCAAAATCGGTTACCTCAGGGGTCAATTG
The DNA here is from genome assembly GCA_947579665.1 of Sympetrum striolatum. Lineage (NCBI taxonomy): Eukaryota > Metazoa > Arthropoda > Insecta > Odonata > Libellulidae > Sympetrum > Sympetrum striolatum. The sequence continues at coordinate 17,540,517 of OX388348.1, read as the reverse complement.
CCGATTTCCTTGTCGAATTGGCGTGGTATGACCCATTTATCATATGCAAAGTTTTATATAAATTTAAGATATAATTTTATGAAAAATTGAATAAAATAATAGGTATATTTATGCATATATTCCAAGTTTGTTATTAATTTTCTATTGAAATTTTCGTAATAGCTAATTTTTCAAACATTTATGTGAAGAGAATATGTATATTTTAGAATCAACTGCTTGGGCCGTGACTTGGTGGTATGGATCCATCAGGAACGAAATTGAAAATATTCGACTCGTGGAGTCATCCTCAGGTGAGGATGATTCCACTAGTCGAAACCATGGTCGCTTCATAATAAAATATTCTGTGGTATAGTAAAAGTTATTTTCACTTTCGTGCCTGATGTATATTTTATATTTAAATTGCAATAATAAAATTTAATCAATGGGTTACTATGAAAGAATTTTAAGAAAAGTTCTTTTTCTACTATCATTACATTGAATATTTTTCTCGGGGTACATTTATCCATAAATTCATAGCCATTCGCTTAAGATATTAGACTATGGTAGTAGAGAAGTTAGCAGTGTATTTTGTCGTTGATTCTTCAAACAACATGCCAGAAATGTAGAGGGAAACTTGGTGGTTAAATCAACTTTGAACCCAAAGAAGGTCTCTTTCAATCTCTATCTATGGAGTCGATAACCAGATATTTGGATTAACTTGGGATATTTCACCCTTTGGTTGCTGCGATCGTACCTATTACTTCAAACCGGTAGCTGCAATTAACATTGTCCCATGACCCTTCTCTGACCGCGCGATGAAATACTACATATGAAAGTCAAAATACAGTGCAAAGATTCATCAAGTGACTTTCAAAATAAACGGGACACGCATAAAGAAACTTCCGACAATGTGTGTATTTACCAAAAATATTTACGGAGAAACCAGTTTCCATTCATTCGCGCGTCGCTGGACACTCGCATAATTCGAGCCGCGCGGATTCATAATTAACATGCCATTCTCACACGTCATAACGCTCGCAATTAGGACCACGAGCCACCGCAGATTACTTCCGTCATGCACATAATTTGAACGGAAAGCCAAACACGGCAATCTTACGATACGGTCGCGACTGTAAGGATTTGACGCTTTCCGCCGCATTAGGCAAGTCCATCTGTTTCCGGAAAGGATACGTGACGGAAAAAAGTTGCAGCTGCGCCACCCGAAACGATTGCGTGACAAATCCGAGCTTCGGCAGCGGTCGCACGCCTCCAGTACGGTCGGATGAGATCCGATGGCTCAGTTTGTCCGCAGTTAGCGAGTGGAAACTTCCCGCGAAAAAAAACGGAGCTTCAAAGTTCGGTGCTAACGGTGAACGCCGCCGCAGAACCCACGCCATTATGGGGTGACTAAAATCGTGCCTTCTGAAGGGAATCTGGGTTTCTATTCTCTATTTCGGATCCACCAAAGAAGATATACCTTTTCTGACATACTTTCTGAAGTCAGTCCAAGGTGAGTCAAAGTTGAAGACGTTTCATATATATTTCTTTATTATTATAAATGCTGCAAGTTGAATTTCATCTGGTGGCAGTCCCAACTTATGTCTATTGTGTCTATGAACAACGAAAATCAAGAAAATATTCCAATAATAACAAAAAAATACGCATAGACATTATTCAAACAGATATCTCCCCTGCACACCCACCAAAATACAATATCCTCTAAATGCAAAACCCAATCTCAGAGTTAAAGTGTTACTTTTTAGTCGAACATATAACTTTTACGTTTACTCATCGTCGCCTTTAAATGTATCCAATTGATGAAAAACAACAATATTTAATCGATTTATTACATACACTAAATATTATACTTTTAAACTCCTTTCTATTTTTCGGTAAGGGTATGAAGACCTCTTCAGGTAACTTATTTACTGAACTCCAGTCTTTGACCCCTCTGTTTTAAAAGAACATTAGGCGATGTCAGTTTTTAGGTTCCTCATATGAATGCAACTGCCCGCTAGGTTAGTGGTTTTAAATCCTAATAGCCGTCCTTTTATGCGTTTCTCGTCTCATTTACCCGTATTCATAGAAAACAGGGAAGGATTACTGCACTTTTAAGAGCACCTTTTTAATGAGTTAGAGGTTTTAATCTCCTACTAAAGCCACTAATTCATGAACAGCGGTTTTCCAAAATTTCTTTCTATACTGCCTGCTAGGGCAGGTTGTTTCGCCACTTTTGTCTTATCCTAATAGAATACCTGGAAAAATTGGTCCATGCTAAAGGAAATTGTTGATTATTTTTTTCTAAATCAAGTAATATCTCTTGTGAGAAAATCTGACGTGAACTTTCTAAATTTCGACAAAAAGCCAAAATGGTTAATAATTTTTGTTCGGTCAAAGCTAGGTGGGTCAATATGCAATTTTTTCATATCAAAATGTAATAACCGGAAAATGTGGTCTACTCACATTGACACTACCGAAACAAATTTGTTTCACAATCAAATTATTAATATCTTCTGAAAGAATTTTAACCTCAAAATCTTCCGTCAATAATTTTGGTCAAGGCGAGTACTTTTTGAATAAAGAGATGTCACCTGCGATGAAAACTGACATACAAGCCACGTATGTATGCCACTATATGGGGCAGAGATGCTTTCCATGGGCCCAGAAAAAGAGGAAAATTCATTAAAATTGAACTTATTTGTAGCATATATAAATTCCAACTCCAAAATGGACGGGGATACACTTTAACCAACAACAGCAGAACTGAGTTCATTGTTTTCACACAGCATAACGCTGTAAATCTGCCTCTTCGGCGCCTAGGTTTCATCATAGCTATCAACGTCCAGTATATTAAAGACTCGGAGGTCATATTTGGAAAATGATAAAAAAACTCCGTTTTCATTGCATTGCTATTGAGCTTCAGAAGATTTGAGTCTTTTTAAAACAGAACTGAAATTCATCACAATGTATCGGAAAAACGTCACAAGAGCTGTAAGAACATACGGAGAAAATTGAGAAAAATTTTAAAAAATATATTCCGATATCAAGGCTCAAAATCATCCCCTCCTAGAAGTGTTTCCAAGATTTAAGTTTCCATCGATATCTCTGATACTCTACCTTGGATATATAGCTTTTAAAGGAGAAAAATAAGAGAGTGGAAAAGGGGTGGGGCGATGAGGGAAAGAGGATGACGGCCACAGGGCCGCTTCTCCGCGACAATCTTTCGTGTTACGGGGAAAAGGAGGCTGTTGGGAAACAAATGGGAATAAAAAGTTTCCGAGATAAAAAAGCGAGAGAAAGTGGGTGAGGGGGCGTCAAAATAAAGGCAATGAGAGTAAGGCGATGTGCGGGAGGGAAGGGGAAATGGGAGGAGAAGGAATGTGCGGTTGGAGAGGAGGGGAAAAGTAGTGCCAGAGGCGAAAGAAGCTGTAGGGAAGGTAGAAAATGAAAAAGACTTAAAATGGATGAAGGCGTGAGGTAAAGAGGGAAGGATGATAAGGAGAGGAGGAAATAGAGAGTGGTTGATAGGAGAGAGGGTTTAAAAACCCTAAAATGCGAGGGAACTGATGGGAGAGGTAAAAAAAGTTGGGTGTTAACGTAGGAAATACGCAAATGAGTTGAGATACGAGTTGTCTGAAAATGTAGTGAGAGGTCGTGGAGGAAAACAGATACAAAAGAAGAAAATATATCTGTTTAACCATATGGCTCGGGTATGACTTCTCTACCTGGTGTTCCGCTATGTGGAAGAAGTGATTTGCACAGAGGTTTTGCACGGATTGACTTATGAAAGTTCATTGATAGCAGTCCATGGCAGAGGAGAGGATAATCATTTTGATATTAAAGGCTTTGAACAAATATTAGTACTGTAGGTTCAGTTTTATAGATTTAATACATACGAAATGTGGGAGAGATTTAGCAATTGTACATCATTTTAAATACATATTTGATCGAAAATGACGAATATTGGATGAAATTTTACTATTTATCAATATTTAAATGAATATTTTAATAAATGTACAAGGTGTAATTAAGGAATACTAGCTTCTAATTAGACGAAGAGAAATTTTACTAAAAGCTTATTATCGTAAATGATAAGTTGTAAATAGTTAACATTTTACAGCATTATAAATTTAGGAAAACGTAACAAAATCAACCCATTTTTTAAAACATTCAGACACAAGTAGAACAGAATAAATAGTAGATGGAGGGAAGAAAAAACAATTCCACAGCACATTTTAGCCAAGATTAACAATTCATTCTAGAAACACAGAAACATTGTGGTTCTAATTATAACTCATGGTATAAATATCATGAAGTATGTTTATTGGAAAATGTCCTGAGAAAATTAAATGCGTTTACATTATTCAACCTGTTAAAACGGTAATTTTGGAATGTGAATTCTCATCATCGTAGATTCGCTACAACGAGAGCGTGACGTGACAAAACATAGGGTGTGGTAAAATCTAATTACCGAGACCTGACAATCGCATGCATTGGGATTTTCTACAAAAGAGAAGAGCTGCGTAAAAATAACTCTAAGGAAGAGAGCGATACAAAGGGAGAAGAAAGGCAAGAGACAAAACAAGGGGCTCATAGTAGAGGAAACGAGAGGGAAACTAAATCATGAGAACGAAGGGGAAAATAGGTAAAGAACATTTCGAGGGGAGGACAGCGGGGAAATTAGATGAAAATGCTACGGAGGAACAAAGAATGTCCAAAGGGCAAAAACGAACAGCAACTGGGGGAGGAAAGGACAGAAAAGGGCGGAAAAATTCGGCTGGAAAATGGGACAGAATTAGAAAGGAAATTAAACAAGGCGTATCAGAAAAACGCTGAGGGAAGTTCAAAATTAAATGACGGGTTGACTCTAAAATGTTTCGTGTGAAGATGCTCTGCGAAAGTCATAGAGGAAGAGGCACGTATCTTGAGGATGAGGCGGGTAAAAGGAATATGGGATGAAGGAAGCTTTAGTGAAGTGTGAGAGCAAGAGAGCGCTGGAGGTGAAACGAAGGGATGAGGATAAAAGATTGCCACATGAGGTTCTAAGAGTTACGAAATCAAGTATGAGAAACAGGGTAAGGTGCAAAGGTAAGCGAAAAACAAAAAAATACGAGTTCTAAGAATATATTTGAATAAACAGCGTAGAGAGTAAATAACGCACGACATTTTATATTAAGCGATAAAAATACAGTAATGTGATGGTATTTGATATACTATAAGGAAGGAAGAATACATTCAGAAATGAGTAGAGGTGAGAAGAAAGTGATTCTAACTTCAATTAGCATGGAAAGAAGAGGGAATGATTTAATTACAAAGAAACAGTTTAGCATGAGAAACTGAAAAATGAAATAATTTGTGATAAATTTTAAAGGAGAGAGGGAAAAGAAAAATGAACCAATATTATAGGACTATATACGGTTTTGCAACATGTAGAGACATATTAACGGTAGACTTATGTAAAATGTTTTCCGCTTAACTTTGGGTATCAATTTTGTATTGAGAAGTTTTCAAAAATAAACAAGAGAGAAAGTTAACCGTTTGGGAAAAAAATAACATTTAAGAAAAGTCACGAAGCGGGAATACACCCATACAAACAAGTTGAGGACAACCCCAAAAGCACAGCAGAAACTACAATGGAGATATAAAGCATACAGTACTAAAACATAAAAATCAAATTAAATAGTGTAAGAAATTAAAATGAATCACCACAATAATCCAACTATAATTGACATTTAAAAATTAAACAGTGCCATGAAGATTATATAGTTCGCACTCAACAGTGAAAAGATTATGTCCTGCTTACAAGTAGATACAGTTCGTTATTCACTCTCTGGATTGTTATTAACTCAAGCTTTATTGACTTGTGTTGATGATCGTATAAACATGTTGCTTGTGAAATAAATTTAATAGATTTTTGGATGAATGGATGGAATGAATTCTAACGAAGTATTATGAGAACTGAGGGGATAATGTGATGAGAAATTGCACTAAAATTGGTAATTGTTCAAATAGATCAGGATAAGATACTGTTACAAAAGGAGGAGGAGTAGAGGTATGTGGAATCACAGAGGAAGGAAACCGTAAGGGAAAGAGACGGGAAAGTTAAGCGCGGGAAGGGAAGTAGATTAGACACCAACCTAAAGATCGGAAGGTGGAGATAGACGAAGACAGAGAAGAGGAAGGCAGTTCGAAGAGAAACATTCTCGAGGAGCAGTCGGAGAAAGTGGAAAGAAAGCAAGAAGAAGAGGATGGGGAGAAAGCGAAATGGCAACCCGACCGGAATCCTCGGGCGTCTGTGTTTGCGTGTGCCTGAAAGGGAAATAGGAGGGGGAGCTGATGAGGGCAGCAGAAAGGATTTAGGTGTGGGTACATTTGTGTGTGGATGGAGGAGATGCTGAGGAGGAGCAGGCAAAATCAATAGCAGGAACTGAGGGAACCCCTCCCTGGCTCAAGGCTTCCCTCCATCTCCAACTCTCTCTTTCATACCAATGCCCCCCGATCTCGGTAATTCCGTAATTTAAATTGCGTTTAGTTCGTTTAAAAATTTTACTATTATTTTTAAAACAACTGAGTCTACGAAATGTTTTTTTTTCAGTTCATCGTTTGTAAGTTTATACATTTAATAAATGAAAAATTATGATATTTTCAAGGTAAGATATGATTTATATTTGTCTGTTGACTTCAAATCGGCAGGTTGCTTTTTTAAGGATTTCAGTTAAGATGGAGTTCTTATAACGCGAGATATACTAGATACTCCTTTGTATTCGGGGTTAATGCACAGATTTAGTTTATTTTTCGCTAATTACATAATATTTATTTCGAGACTTGAAATAATGAAAGTTTGGTGCAATGTCATTCCTGGAGAATACATCCCATGATTTTGGTTAATTATCGTGGTATAAAACGATCTTTTTTCATTTCTTTGTACTATTTTGTTCAATAAAAAAGCATTAGAATCTTTTATGCTTTTGCTAACGAGTCCGGAGATTAGGGAGATGAATTTCAAAAGTTCATTTCAGTTTTCCCTGAATTTTCCTTTTTCTATGGACGAAACGTTTTTAAAGCTTTAAATTCAAGATAGATTTTCGACTAATTCAGACATGAAAAGGCATTAGCGAAATTTAAACATTTATGGTGTAACAATGAATTTGTATTTTAATTGCAAACTTCCACATGTTTTGAATCAATTGTATCGTGTTTAAGTCTCCTTATGACTCAATACTTAAGTCTCGTTATTACTCAAGTCACTTACCTACTAATGGTGCAATGTGCGTTATCCAAATTTCCATTACTTGGTCATTACAAATGTGTGACTGTAATCAATATAACAGTAATATTAATGTACCCCTAAAATTAATATCTTAACACCAGCTAAACCTGATTAAAGATTATTGCAAGGGTTCTGGTTGGAGGACATTATTGTTTATAGTTAAATTGTAATAAGTAAAATTCGTAAGAATTTATGTAAATTATCATTAAAGCAGGATAAAAGGAATTTCTGTTGGTTCATTTGTATTTTTCTTAATCATTTTAGTTTTTAAAATTATTTTATCTATTATTCTGTATGTGTATAAGATTGGTTTTGTTCTTGATTTTCTTATTTGCTTATTTTTTCATTATTTTTATGCAGAAAATTCAAATAGTAATTTACAAACCTTAGTAAATTAGGCAACTATTAGTGGCAATTTACGGTTTATGAGAAAGAATCTTAGAGCTAAGTATATAAAATAGAAAAATAAGTAAATTACATTGTTTAAGATTTTTTGTTTGGGAAATGATTTTACGATGCTTAGTACTATTAGTTTCATAATGCCAAGTATTGGAAAGAAAAATCCTTCGGTGTGGAGTGGTTACTTGAAAACGCACCGTTCCGCGAATTTTAAAATATCGAATCAGTAATAAATTTGGATGCCGAAATTAAAACCTTTCTGGAAAGGCCTTGAGGAATGATTATTTTCCCCGGAATGATTTCTGTCTGAACGGTTTTTATGGCTTGAGTGGGGGGGGCGTGGCAGCAGCCGAAACGTCGACGGTGGGATGATAAAAAAGAGCAAAATGATTCGCGGTGAGCGTATGGACACTAATGGAATTTCGATAAATAATTTTATGGAAGTCGCGCGCTAAAAATGTTCCATAGGATATATCCGCAGTGATATTTTATACGTTTTAATCTGGTTCCCGAATGGGGATTCCGAATCGGAAAAAAGTATTTTTATAAATCCGGTGGCCATTTGCTTTTGGCTGGAATTATAGTACAAATGGTAACTAACCATCTGTAAAATATTCCGCAGATTTTGCCACTGCAAAAACTAGTATACAAATTTTTATGTAATTTTCCATTTAGAGTCGTTTTGTTGCTCATTTTTCCAATTGCGCCGTTAGTCATACATATTAACGTAACGTATTTGTGTTTTAAAAATGCTTTATGGATTGAAATGACGAATGTTTTACGACTTATTACATAACTATTGTTTTGTCTAGAAATTCCCTTGACTTCAAAAAACATTAGGTAGCTCTATTAATTTATTTTATTAAAACTGGAAACAAAAGATGACTTACACCTTTTTTGTAGTTTTGGCAATATTTGAAGACATTTTTTGGAAACCCTTGACTTGTGATATCCAAAAAATGTATTTTATTTTGTTAAACAATTTGCGACTTAATTCTGTGATTATATTTTACACTCTAAGCTATAAAATTAGTAAAATATAATTTTTTTACGGAAATAGCCGTAAGAAGAGGTTTTTAATCTAAACCCCATAATTCATGAAAATTATTCTTCATCAAAGAGGCTGTCTTATAATTTATTGCTATATTCAGAATATCCTTTCACTTAATGGGTCACTATTCAAATTTGTAATTAATTTACACTGCTACAAAAATATTTAATGTTTTAAACAAAATTATAGTGATATCAATAATGTTCAATACTAGTATAAACACATGGTTCCTTATGAAATGAAACAAACCGTTAAAGACAAAGTGAAATCGACATAAATTGACAAATAAAGAAGTTGAGCAACTTCAGAGAGATTTTTCGTGTATGTACTAATTATCTGATACACTGAGTTTTTAACGAATAATCCACATGATGCTTCCGCCAGTAATAAATAAAAAAATATTAATATTTAAAATAAGAAAAAGAAAAAAAGAAAGAATGTGTAATATAAATTTTAAAAGAGATGTTACTTAAATAATAACACTCTTGAACATTTATAACTCGAGTCGTTTTTGGAAGTTAAAAGTTTACAAAGCCTGAAAATAAACTATTTCTAATCCACTTATTTTCACACTGATTTAAACTTAGTGTACTCATTCACGAATATTAGTAGTATATATCATCAAGTGTCTTGGGTTTAATATATAGAAGTATTTAATCCTTCTAATATTACTTTGATACTTTATTACATTCATTTCGGATATGAGAGAGTTATACGTTTTCTTCCATTAATATTTAGTTACATTATTAGAATGTATCCTTGTCATTACACAATTTATCTAACTTGCAAGGGCCGCGTGTAGTGTGCTTTCCAGGGGCAGCTTCTTATTTGTGTGTTGTATCTCACAGGGGTAAACATATATTTTCCAAGTCACGTTAGATACATTAAAGGCAGTCTCTCCTAACATGTTTTCGTCATGCCCCACGTAATAGCTCCAAGATTTTCTAAAATCTTAACAATCCCCCATGTATCATATACATTATATTAAACAAAAAGAAATGATTCACAGGACTTAGGTATAAATTACTAGTAATAAATAAGTAAATACTATAATGATAGAATTGTATTCAATAAAACATTAGTTTAATAATAAATTATATACTCTGTAATACATAAACATAATTTTTAACATGAAAAATAATTAATGGTTCACTAAATAAGCCCTATACCACAACTTTTTCAGAATACAAACTTCAGGTATGAAAAAATAGAAATAAAGAATTTGGAAATTGTAAGTACATTTTCGAGATATCCAAGGCATTTTTTAAGGCTCCTCATAAACATGTAAAGTTAACTCCCTTTTTTGGTGGAACCCTCGTTGAAAAACACAAGAATAGTGCCTAGTTTAGTATGCAGTATTTCCACTTTGGTGCCTAGTCATTTTGAAATCCTAACGATCCCCATGTAACCTATACAAAATATTCAATTTTCAGAATCTTATTATTCACCGAATGAAAACTATATGATAGCATGTTTAGGACACATGCATATAGAATTCTAATATAGAAATAAATAATAAAAATAATCGTATAAAAGTGAATTTTTGAGATACCAAAATATTATCCAACTCCCCTTTAAATCACATATTTCCCCACACTAGGGCGTGGCATTCATGTTGGTAAACTCCGGAATAAAGAGTCTAGTGTAATATCTCGTCTTTCTACCATGATATCCAGTCGTGACTACCTGCAAGTCTAGAAGGGAACCAGTCTTCGGTTCGCTTCTTACAAACCACCGAAAACCATTCATCCTCCTTCAGTTCCCTGATTCTCACTTCTTCCATTCTCCCTTCCATTCATCCCCACTTCGTACGACGTCTTCTTCTTCCCACTCATCGCGCCCGATTCTCCACAGCGCCATCTCTAAAGTGACTCATTGAGACACAGAGATTTCTTATCCACGGGGTAAGAAAAATAAGTAGAAGGAAGCCCTTCACTTCCCACCCCTTCCCACAAATTTCCTCCGTTTTTTCGCACTCTTTTCCTCCGCTCTCCGTCTTGACTTTCTTTTCCTCTGAGGCATAAAGGTAAATACGTTTCCAAAAACCGGGCTTATCAAAACGGATTTGGGATCAGTCCGCTCATAATTCTAATCGCGCAAATTTTGGACTTTTTCCATCCGATTAGAAATTAGTCCTCATTTCTGGAAATACATTTCTCAGTCGTATGAATTAAATTATAGCAAATGGAACAAGAGATGAGACATGAAAACAAATATCGACATATACAGCTACATATTATTGTCAAGGAAATTCAGAAAATACAGAGAGAACACTTTTCTAAATTAAGGAAGAAGCAATGCTATGGAGCTACCTCAGCATAACGTTTCCGTATCGCATCCAGAAAATATGATTATACCATGATTATATGCGACATTATACATGTATTTGCGAATATTTAGGCCTCAAATTCAGGCTGAGTTTTGAATGTGCATATTACATTTCTATTAAAACTTAATTGAATAATAAGAATCACGTTAATGTTTCTCTCTGTCTTCTTTAGGCATTTCATGTTATTTTATTTTGAAAATATATCGTTTACTTTTAAAATATCCTCTGATCTGCATTTGAAGATAAGCACTAACAGGAGTGCTGACCTTCACGAAACATTTCATTTTCCCGATTATGAATGTACAATATATCATTTTAATGATTAAATGCCAAATTATTCTTCTCTATTGTGAAAACAAGAGGTATACAGAAGGAAAATTCTGATTACCTACTAATTACGTATTGTCATTCGGCTACGTACTTGGCACAATATATGTGCTGTAATTTGAAAAGAGCATGAAATCATGCAATTACAGTTGAAAAAATTAAATTGACTCATTGAGATTAACACAAGGACTTCGTAACTTAACATTTAGCTGTTGAGTAATATCTAACTTGAATGTGGGTAGATTAAGTTTCTTTTAGTGTATAAAATATAATTTACTTATCTTTATTTTCCAACCACAAAAAGATGGGAATACAAGGTTTTCTTTACTATGCCAACGAATTTCCTTCTCTCCTTCAAACAGAAAATTCTCAAAAGAAATGAAGCTTACTTCGGTTCGTGTTTTGCACCAAACAGCTCGCGTTTACCGCACATCCATCTTATTATCCTAATTTCTTTGTTCCCGCTCCATTATCATTCTTTCACCCAATTAGCATTTCCTTTCTCCCATTCTGTGAGACTTCGCATGCATCATCCTCGTCGCTCAAAAGACTGTAATCAAATTAGACCAAGGGTTGTGGATATTTCACGCAGCTTTCTTGTTTGAGTGGAGCCTGTTTTCATTTTGTGTCTCACGCTACTCCGTAAGCTTTAATTTGTCGGAAGAGAAAGCAAATGGGACGTTCCCGAGCGGATGCGCTCGCAATTATCGCAAACAAAATCCCGAGTGGAAGAAATACATTTGAATGAAACGCAACGAGTTATCCAAGTGACACTGTCTCATATATTACAGAAATGGACAACGTTAGTAAAACTTAGAGTAGGTCAGTTGAGTGTTAGTACACACAACAGGACATAATACTTCTCTGTAGAATCCATTTTAATGCGATTTAACCGTAATATGGTTATGATGTTTAAATGGCCACCGTGGCCGGTGGTTTGCACGTCACCATGCTAGCGCTCCAACGCCAAGGCCCCAGGTTCGAATCCTGCCTTACCGGATGTTTCCGGTTAGGGAATAGTCGTCTGTGTTTGTTGTGTGTTTGTGTTTGTATAATATATCAATACGGATTTTATTGGGGTTACCTGTTTCCGTTAAAGAAATTAAAAAAATAAATAAATCTATGGGTTGGATGGAAGAGAAGACTTTTAGACATTTTTTCGCCTGAATTAAAGCAAATTATTGCCGTATTATTATTGTTAGATAAGGAACTGAAAATGACTCCCCTAATCATAATATAATAATGTATTTCGTTGAACACGAGCTTATAATTCAGCAAATACACTGCAAAAAAGAATCAATATCAAAATGTGAACAGAAGGTCAAAGATTCAATATGATTTTTCTTGGTTGTATAAAAGCAGTGGAAAGAGAAACTTGAAAACTACAGTACCGACTATTTTCAATGAACTTTCGTGTAATTTAGAATCTATAGATAAGAAAGGAAAATTGGGACACGGAAGTTAAGAAATTAGGGTTTAAAATCTCCAATGGCCTTTCTTGTTGGCGTACCTCTTCCCATTCTCCGGTATTCCGAGAAAAAAAGACAGGACACCGCAATTTTTGAGAGCACCCTTGAGTGCTATTGTAGATTTTAAATCTTTAATTAATCTATAGATAAACTACATATAGTAAAACGGGAAGTAAATAAGTTGTCGTGAAAGTAATACCAGATTGATTAAAATTGTATCCGATTCTATCCAAACGAACTGCATGAAAATTATACACAATTTGAGTTTGAATTATACTTGCTAATTATTTATATTCAATTTTCATTTCAATCCATCTGAACGTGGAGCAAGACAGTAAGAATAATGTGGTAATATGCTAGAATCACGCCATAGCGATTCCATGGTAAATACCGTTTAGAATTATGTTGATTACTCTCCTCGAAAGCTGCAATTCTCTTACAAATATTAAAATTATGGTAGTGATTCATAGTTCTTTCCACGTAAAAATACATGTGTACTTCCTCAAAAAATCTTTTTCTTCCAGAAATGAAGGAAAGAAGATGAGAAAATAAATAAAGGGAATCATCCGAAATGGAGCTGCTATCTGTCATTACCTACTATTAATTATATTACCTTACTACAGCGACAATGTGAGCTGCTCAGATACAAGGAAAAATTCAAAATGGAGCTACTCTCAAATTTCACTCGTATGTGAGAAGCAATGTGTTGTATTCAATGATTGAAATGCCCCAGATAACTAATCCATAGAAATATATAACTCTCGAAGATCTATTATTTTTCAAATGTAAGTTTTAGATTCAAATTTTAGGATTGTCTTCTTCAGTCTTACACAGTCACACATAATTTATTCAGAGGGAGAGCCAAGCTTCTTCCCCCTGCAGAGCAGAGACAAAATGTGTTAAACCGCGGAACTACTGACATTATTAATGGGAAGAGCTTTCAAATGCTTTTGTATAAGTTTCCTTTCCTTAAGTTTCGAGATTGGAATGGATTAAAGCCCAAAGTTGCGATTATGAGAGTATCATTACCTGGATAAGAAATTATCTAAAAAATAAGAGGATATTTCTTCCTGCATGTCACTGTAATTTGCTAATTACCATATTTCCGTAAATATTCTCAATAATTATAAAAAATAAAAATTTTAAATAAAAGGAATAGAGAGGATTCTTTAGAGGAAGTGAAGTATTAGTGGAAGCTAATCCAAATGTTCAGAATTGTTGCATCATGAACTGCTTCAGTATACATTCGTGTGAAATATTCATCTTTATACAAAATGCAATCTCAAAATGAATATAATAATCTTTTAGATAATCTCTCAACCTAAAATTAATAATAACCCTCCGAGTATCTACATTATTCTTCTCGTGATACTGAATATGGAGATTTTAATTTTCATATCTTATCTTACGTTTTTACAGTAATATTTTGCTTTTTATCACCATACGAATGAGTTTTAGGAGGAAAATGTTTATATGCAAAAAAAGAATCAATTTTTAACGACAACTTTTATAATTCATCCGGTTCTTATGCCACTTTTATTTGCTTTTCGAGATAGTTTTAATTTAATACATCTGAATAAATAAATGAAAAAGCGAGCTTATTACTTTCCACAAGATTTACAATAACGGCTATTACGGTCTTGCAGCCATTTCTCATCAGTTAAAAGACGTTCAATCGTGTACGGTCAAATCAAATTCATTACATATTTGAGGTAATCACTCTGCAGTATAAATTAGTGGTAACCAATATAACCGGTAGAATTATCACAACTTGAGACTAATGTTATTGTCTAAAAAGTAACTATGTTTAAAATTTCAAATGAATAAACTACGCTAATTCTTAAGATATAATATGGCAATATTTTAAAAATATTAAGGCGTGAGAATAAAAATGTTCTTCTTTAAAAACTTTCGCATTTAACATAAATTTTTATGTAAATATTTACCATAAACGATAGATGGATATTTCCATAGTTATCTCCATAACGCAGAAGTATCCGCTTAAGAAAATTTGGATTCATACACGCTACACTATACTCATTAAGTAATCAGATCGTATCACTGGGGGGTAAACATAATTGGAAAATGAAAACAGGCGATAAGAGTCGTGCGCGAGGTCCAATCCATCGGCCCAATCAAATATTAACTTAGGCAATCGCGAGCGGCTTCCGCCATTGTCCCTTTCTGAGGTATTAAAATCTGAACCGTGATTCCAAACATCAGAGCGTCCATCCGCAATCACTCCCATGGGGGGAGCAGTTGGAAAAACACCCGACAACTGGGGAAGAATTATTTTCATTATACCATATCAAATGCCATCGTCCTATTACAAATATGAACCTATCTCCGCAAAACTCCATTGCACTCAAATGTATAACCCTCTACAAATAATATGATCATTTTCTAGAAATCAACGGATTCTAATCACATATCCTAACAAAATATCCTTGTGTTTCGCTGTTTGGCTTTTTTTCATTTATTACGGTTGGAAATGGCTCATTAAAATAGCCAAATAAAATAAAAGCGCCAAACAATAATTTTGCGACAACACTTTTTTCTTATACAACTGGTGACAACTATTCTTGTAAATACACCTCTTCCATGTTATAGCAACTTGATTCTAGATTTTTCTTGGTCTTTACTTTAATTTTATTGGCTATTATACCATTTACTTTTACTATATAGTATCATATTTTTTTGATTACTTCGTAATTTTGTGTGCTACGTAAAACATACATAGAGTTAGGTTCATAGTGAGTAAATTTATAAAGTATAAAATATATACTCCATATACTTCCTTATAATCAACGAAAGAAGTTTAAACTTTGTGGAACTCCATCAGATGATGAGGAGGAAAATAACTAAGTCCCAATTCCACACGAATATTTGTTTATTAAAAGAAAATTTGCGAATAAAAAACTTCTTGTGGAATTGGGACTTAGTTATTTCCCTCATCACTGTATAATTCTTCTAATAAATTTTGCTGTAAATATTTCTCACATTCAGCAAAAGTATTCATATTGTTTAATTACATACATCCACTGTAACAGTACGGTTTTTCTTTTATCTTTACGAATTTATTTTTTAGCAAAGTGGAGATATGCATACTAATGCTCATAGTGCTGTTGTTAAGCATATTAATTTTTTTCATTATCGTTATCTGTCGTATTTACAATTTCGTCGAAGACGTATGTTGTTTATATGTAAGGCTAGTATTATAATAAAAAGATATGACAAAGTAATTTTGTCATATTCCTCTGCCAAAATAAACCATATTTTTGGCAAAAGAGGGATAAAATCTCCATCCTAGAATTTGTTTCACTTCAACTCAAAAACACCATCCGAATTCAAACATGCTCACTTATAGAAGACATTTCTCGGGGACATTCTGAATCTAGGACATACACTTATTCTCGCCTATCGTCCCAACATCCCGTCATTTAGTGCGGTGCTTCGGCTAAGCGTCGATTTAGCGTGGAAAATATTACCTCTCTATCGTCTCTCACGGAAGTGCTGAGTGGAAGCGATAGGATGAGCAAGAAAAGGGTGGAAATGAATGGTGAGATTGGCACAGGGATGAAGAGATAATCTGCTAGATCAGCTGTTTGGATGGAAAGGGAAAGCTGGAGAAGATTTTGAGAGAGATAAGGATACGGAGATATGAAAGATAAAGATATGAAGAGTAAGTTTTATAGCAATATAGGGGATGTAGTATACGGGAAAAATAAGGAAAGGAAGCTTATAAAAATTTTGGAGGCAAATTTAGAGTAAAATATCAGAGAGAAAGTACTGATATGGTTTCCTTATAAATGAACTTTAAAGCGGTAACCTACAGTAAATTGGTATACCAAATTGAAGTTTTAGGTGCTACTTACAGAATTAGTTGGAGTTTAAGCTTCATTTTCTCACATTATGGAATCAATTTAGCAAGTCCTATTGCTGAACCTCTAACCCATGCAAGCGTGAAAAAATACATACCAATACATATTTCTATACGTTGATTAATTTCTCAAGACTGCAGAAAGAGAGAGGGATTATTCTCATCCTGCTTGTTAGATCACAGTGTGGATTATCTGACTTCTGTGAACTTGTAATCATGTTGAAATTGCTTCCATTCACAAATATTTATATTAAAATTCCACTTTATTTGCAGTTACATAAACATATTTTTAATGGCGGTGTCTTTCCTGAAATACGTGGAATATGTAGTAAATCACACATTATACTATGGCATGGATATGAATCAACCGTATATCTAAGTAGTCACTGGATATTTTTTTAATCGCGTAATCTTTATTTTCACTACCTTTTTAGAATTAGGATCACTAATTTTGATAAACAGGCTGCAGGTATAAATGTTACTGAAAAATGCTGTATGTATATGATACAGTAGGATGGATAATCCCTCAGAAATGTTGGACTGGTGATTTAAGTGACATATTTTATAAGGTGAATAATTTAATGAACTTTTTATGCATTTTAAATATGTATATTAATATTCCCTACTATACATACACACCTGCCCCCAACTTTGGAGTGTGGATAAATAATATTTTATTGTGCATCATCCTTTTCAGTAAGACGAATATAAATAAAAAATAATTGGTACGTTAATTATAACGTGGCTACAACATGCTGGCGTAATGTAGCCGGCCCTAGTCTTCTCGTAAGTTTTAGTTCTAATCATCCTGAAAAGTATTTATCCCGCAATACAGATTTGCTATACACTTTAAATAATCTTCAGGATACGACTCTAAGTCCTACAAAGAAGGTCGATCAGAAGATCGCGAAAACACCTAAATCAGGCTTAAATCTCATTAACTGGAAGAATGGACAACGCAGATATTATTTCTTTTAATTTTCTATGCAAACTTTTAGCTTGACGTAAATAGGGCACTGAATATAATAGCATTCAAATCTCATTGGCTGGTAGAACAGGAAAAGTACGAGCTCGGAGCTACAACAAGCCCTGCTGGAGACAAAAATGACGAATTGGATGATCAAAGGGAATCAGAGAGGAAGAATATCAAAGGAAAAGAAACCTAAGTAAGGGACGGTGCAAGAAGTAGGCTTAGGACAGAAATGAGGAAAATGTGGGGTTACTGGAGATAAGGAAGAACAAGGAAGGAATAAGAAACAGGCTGAGAAGGAAGTGAAACCGGAGAAGAAGGAAGTTGGAAGAAGCTGAGTGCTATAAAATGGGAGAAGAGCTGCAGATGGGAGCAGATTTAGCGAAGAATAGAAGGAAACCGAGATTTCCAGGGAACAGAAAAAGTAGAAATCTATGAAGACCCTAAGGCAGGGAAAAGTTGGGAAAGAGAAAAATGATGAAACAAATAGAAATTTGGGAAATAATTGAAGTTTAAGAAACAACAGAGAATATTTTGATAGATGCAAATGAAAGGATGAAAAAATAGGCTAAGTAGAAATTTTAATGAATTCAGTAAGAAGATTAGAAGATAAAGCCTGTTTTGCCTTTGGAAATATTGACCCATTAATGTCCAGTTTATATTACATATAAACACGCGAACATATGATTACGCGAGTCGTAAGAAATGTAAAACCATTTATTTATCGGATAATACTACCGCAGTTAGTCTCTAGGGTAGGTGGAGACGTTATCTTACATTACGTATTTTACATTTAAGACAAAATAATTCTTCAAAGTTCTAACTATACAAAAACAGAGCATTAAATATACTATTATGCATTAAATGGTAAAGCAGTGCAGTTTATGGACTTTATTTAATAACCATTTTCTGTAGTTTTACGTAGAAATTTGAGGAATTGTTTGTTTATACATTTAATATAATTTTTATACAGAGCATTGGTATTTAATATTCCTAGTCCATGAACTATAATACTTTACAATTTAACACAAACTATGCTAATTTACACATACTTAATAATCTAAAAACCCAACAAATACCATTTTTAATTTATAGCTCAGTGAATTTCTCACTAAATTAATTAAAGGTTTAAAATTTCCAATAGCCGCCTTTCTTGGCGTCCATTTTCTCATCCATCGGTGTTCAGAATAAACAAGAGAGGACAATGAACTTTAAATGACACACAATGCACATTTCGATACAATGCTTTCGTCATCAGTGGCGAATGATTTCTCCGAACACCAGCTGATGAGAAGAGGGTCACCGACAAAGACGGCTATTGGAGATTTTTAACCTCTAATGTTTTAACAGCCGTGTTACAAATTGTCTTTCTTTAAACCACTAATTTAGTTGATATTTCATTTGTATCCTCACACGTGAGACTATAATAATTAAGTATTTTGTTCGCTCACTAATTTCAATATAATTTTAATAAAATATAATTCAACCATAATTTAATGCTGCTAAGTATAAAACTTCCTGGTAGTAAAGAGACGGGAATAAGATGAAGGAAAGAGGGGGTTTGGAGTTATAATCAAATAGAGATAGGTGAAGGATGAACTGAAATTGCGTAAGAGACCGTCCAGTAATGAAAGCTATGAAATACTTGACTGGTGGAACGCAGGTATAAGGCAAAGATATGGCGAAGATAGAACCGCATTTGCATGGTCTAGAGTGGTGACATGAAAGTCATTTCGAAGATGATTTGAAGGGAGGATTGGGTAGGGCCGCAAAGAAAACATTTGAACGTGAGAGGGGCAAACAGACGGGTATGGAATAGAGTCAATCTAGGGTTCCGAAGTAATTAGAGTTAAATTTTTGGGGGCCCGATGCTCCCTTCATTTGCTTTAGCATTGGATGGTTGCGAAATCCTAATCTTCTACATTTTGATGAAAAGGAGTCGAGCTAATTAACTCAATGCTTTCACGTGCTTTCAGGGGTAAACGTATCTTGATCGAAATTACCAAAATATCGCTCACTCTGATCTGAGGTCGTGTTCAATCAGTCAGATTTCTACCACTTCGCGGCTTCATAAACCTGCTTTGAAATCGTTTTCTAAACAAAGGAACTCTAAGAAAGAATCTATAATGATTTTGATTATGCATTAAACTTAAGCTTCAAGTTATAAGTACTTTGATATATAACAATATAATATAACAAATTTTGTTTTTTATCACTTGTACTTTTAAATTAAGCTAAGATGAATGGTGTTACATTCTCTTCTGTCCCAACGAACATATTTAATCAAACTTCTACTCTCCGCGATGAAAATCAACGGGCACTTCAACTAATTATTAACATTTGATTCAAAATAAGTACCACTCCTAAAAAAATAGCAAAAAATATGTGATATTTCACTTGCGTAAGCATTATTCTATTCATCTCGATGCTTATTTCTGTTTCATAACTGCAAAAATAATCCTTCGAGAATATCAAAGCTCCAAAAAAATTATCCTTTTTCCAGTCCAAGTGAAATTACGTTTTATATATTTTCCGATTAAAATAAGAGACCACCGACGCAAATCCGTCGTCCTTTTAAACTGAATTCACAGAAAAAGCAATTGCTAGCCTCATATTTTCATTTGAAACCCTAGGCTTAGAAAAATCCTGTAAGCCCCTCAGTAAATGAAAATTCTAAACTAACACGTAGTAATTTCACCCAACAGGCACCCAATACGAGGCTTTGGGATTTTCACGGTTGACTTTAATTTTTATAAGACTGACTGAGCACGGGCTGATTTTTCAGAAGAAGAAATAGCTGCTAAAACTGATGTATAAAACACTCTGGATGAGAAAGAGACTAATCTGACAGAGATAAAAGGGAATAAGAATAACGACATCGTCCTGGAGAAGTTCTTTGGTTACGGAGAAGAGACTGGGGATGTTCGAGAGTTTAAGGGATCGGATTTATTTAGAGGTGCGGGGGTGGGCCAGTATTGTTTGAAGTGCCAGATCCTGTTGCCAAAGCGGCGAGAGCAAATTAAATTGGCACGGCGAGGGTCTCGTGTCAATTCCTCACTTGGGCAAAGAAAGAGGCTCCGCTCGAGGAGGAGATAAGAGTCTTAGAGCGCAATCCTTCAGAGTAAGTGCGGCCTTCGTCATTGGCCAGAAAAACCAGAGCAAACCTTTTTGATCGGTGATTGCTTCACCTGCGGTGATCAATCCTCTGAGAATTTCCGAGAAAAACAATACTGCTCGTCTTACAGGGATATCCTTTTTCACCGGCAGGTTCATGTTGGTCAAAAAAGCTACTTCAGACCATTCATCTCCTTTACTTCTTGGAAACAAACTTCTTAATCGCTGAGGCTTGACGTAAAAGATTATTAAAAAACGAAGTAATTCATCAGTAGGAGTTATATTATTTCTAAATTAATACAGTTTTATTGGGTATCAATACGGATTATTAGATTATCATTAAAATATTATTGCTTATGGTTTACAATTAGGGTGTATTAAAATATTTGTTGAATAACGAATTTGGATATAGAATTCACTCAGTAAAAACAAAAGTAAAGCTGAATCATTGAGCCTACCAAACTTAAGAAATTGCATGTAACTTGGACTCCAAGATTTAGGAAACAAAGGCTACGAAGTCTAGATATATGACGTTAAGTTTCCTATTCTAATCGGATGAGCACTTCTAAACTACTGGAATTTCCTCTACAATAGTGGTATATCAGCAGCAGAGGTCACCATATTAGGTGAAAATAGTTTTCAAATCGCTATCATTGGCAATCATCAAAGAAAAAATAGTAAATTGAAGACAAGAACGCAATACATAGGAAAATAGAGAGCAAATTGCGATAAAGAAAGTCTGTATCTTGTAAAGAGGAAACTAGGAACGCAGTAAAGAGGAAGGGAAAGCAAAGGCCGTGGAAGAGAGTAAATGGAGATTTTAATGAGCGATCAGAGTGGCTCTTGAGGGCTGAAAGAGAGTGACAGAGGAGTCAAAGGGCGACTTGGAGTGCTCTCGAGGAGCGAGTCGCCTCTCATTGGAGGAAGGGGGCGAAAGGGAAGCGGGCAGTTTGCCAATGCGGAGAGAACTATCGGGGTGGGGCGGATGGTGAAAGGAGGCAATCGCTAAGAAAGGACACCGATGGCCGGGATGAGTCAAATATTAACGGGGCCTCCTTCCAACAGCTTTGATTACAATCCGCGATTGTCGCGATACACCCATCTTGACGGGGATGCTACCGTATTTGCGTTTGCCAAAATGGGACAGAAATAGAACGAGAAGGATTGAGGAGTCACGTAGCGGATTGGAACCTAATTATCGCCAAAAATCGGGGAGCTATTTACGAACGGCTTGAATCCTTTGGGAGGCACAAGCGATGCTTGGAAGTGTGTTAATTTTGTAAGGGAGCAGGTAAAACAATTCGGGAATGGAGACAAGCTAGCATTGGATGTGTTTCTCGCGCTGCTGTACCACCAGATAGAGCTTTAATCATTCATTGAGGGAATGGATTCGTGAAATTGGCGGGAGTCTTGGAGTAGGTGAACTTGCCGTGCGCTATTTGGGAATTATCGGCGCCGAAGCCGATCACATTAAAGAATTACCGGTGATAATGCATTGATATCCATTGAATGCTTCTTGAATTATGTAAATTTAATGCAATTTATGTGTCCGCTCATCTACTAGCTTTGATATTTATTGATGCATGATAATACCTATATTGAGCATAAATCACCCCAGTATAGACCAAATCCTCAGTAAATTCTGTAAATTATAAGCCGTAAGATATAATATAACATATAAGAAGAATCATAATTGAAGCAATAAAAAAATAAACAAAAATTTAATATAATTACCAATTCTAAATTCGTAAATACATCTTATCTTGTATTAAGCAAAACAGAATATAATTATGATTCGTTAGCATATTTTCCCTATAGTAACGATAATCCTTAACAGTAATACAATACTACTCCAAAACTGTCGATTCTTATCTAACATTATGAATATGAAACCTTTCAGCAAACGACGATGAATAAAAGGCTGTTTGTTTGAGGCTTTAAATGTATGAATAACCTTTCTTTTCCTTTTTGATGAATATGTGTATCCTCGATATAAAATATGAACGTTACCTTTCCTATTTGAATCGAGAAAGGTAATTAGATAAGATTTCTATGACCGGAATAATTTTATTTACAAATTGAGTTATATTAATTTTTTTAAAGTATTTCCACAATTACCCATAGAAGCAAATTGTAATATAGTTGCGGGCGTTGTGACTTTAATTTAAAGAAAAAATTTCTTTTAATAACAAACGTCTAGTACGTAAAGAACGGGAATGCATTTGAGGAAAATATGTAACATCAAATGAAAACAGTAAAATATGCTACGAATTTTTATCTTATACTTTAATGAGCTCCTCAACATCTGAAATCATTGTAGGTGATCCTTTTTATATTGATTCGCGTCCTCAAATATTCTCTACACAACGCATATTCCTTTATTCATAGGTATGTATTCCCGCCCTTTATAACAACTAACATAATTTATTTTTCTACATTTAATATGCTACTCAAAAATAACTATCCTCCTTCGCTGTAAGAGAAATATATGATCCGTTATATTGAAATATTCTGTGGACAAAGATTCAGAGGTGCTGTTGATGCACTCAGCTAAGACTTATAAAAAGCAAACATAGAGAGAATTTGAAGCAAGCCCTTTAATCCTTCAGGTTTCCATAAAAAAATATAGCGAAATCCATCAAAAACGGAATCTGAAACTTGCAAAGCACTTTTAAAAATGATCCCGCAGATTTTGACTCGTCTGTGGGAAATTTTTAGCTCCAAAAGAAAATGTACGTGTTTATTTGATCTAAAGAGAGCGGTAAATGGCCTCATATACATACGTTAATTAGCACAATTTAAATTAATTCATAATTTGATGAATCTAAGCAATTGGGTTCCTTTGTGTATTGAGTCATACGTGCTCATTAAGGACTTTAGAAATTTTTACATTTCATGCCGTTGTAGTCAAAGTTGGATTATATGAGGAGATGAATCGTTCCCGAGGTAAAAGAGTGTTTATGCCAATGTCAACTATAGAAATTAAAATATCTTTTCTAACTATATGACCTATTATACGGAAACATACTCGGTAAATGGTATTTGCACCGTGTTGAAGTTGCCGGAAATTGGGGATCAATCAATCAAGAGACTTATCCACACTTATAAGAAAACTTGCTGGTCATCGACAAAGATACAGCGACAAGTAGAACGTCATTCTGACAATTCACATATAATGCAGCAGTAGAAGAGATTTAGAACCGCTGACGCGCTGCGGCCTTTAATACGTAGAAGTTTTGAAGAATAGGGTCATACTCCAAGGAAAACGGGAGGTGAGAGACAAGTTTTCTAATCCAAGAGTCTTCGAAATGGCCGCAAAGTCCTCAGCAAAGCATATAAAAAAATGATTTGGCAAAGTAAGGCCACGTTTCGTATAGAATATTGACATAGGAAGTAGTTTCCACTTGAAACCCTAACTTCTATCTATCTTTCAATTTTTTGTATACTCGCTGTTTTTTCCAAGCTAAGTCTTATTTTATATGATTATCTTGAAGGAGATGTTATAAATCAACGGCATTTGATGAATGTGTTCACAAAGTAAGGAACAAGGCATTAATATTGAAGGCTTTGGACAGAAATACATCGAAGGTGGAAAAATCTATTTTTTTATTCAGAAACATTTTGTTACTATCTGCACAATTTTGTATTGAACTGTCTTTGATATGATCATATCAATTCTAAGAAGGTATGGAAACAGATTTTGGTAGGCATATGCAAAAAATTAAACTCTGACTTTGAAAGGTCATCAATACAGTATGTTTCTATATTGAATAGCAAAGGAGCCTCTAATCCCCCTGCAACATTCCAACCATAACCTACTTTCTTTTATATAAGATAAAAAATTAATAACTAGCAATATAATTTATTGCTAGGTGTCAGATTACTTATTCATTCCGT
The DNA here is from genome assembly GCA_947579665.1 of Sympetrum striolatum. Classification (NCBI taxonomy): domain Eukaryota; kingdom Metazoa; phylum Arthropoda; class Insecta; order Odonata; family Libellulidae; genus Sympetrum; species Sympetrum striolatum. The sequence goes on along the minus strand of OX388348.1, from coordinate 17,515,832 downwards.
AAAATTTTGTCGAATGAAAAATATCGTAGTGTAAGGTACATGAAAAGTTGGCATTGATATTCGTGTTCCTTTACTTTACACATAATTTATTCAATAAAAATGCCTTAAGGAAATTTTCTGGAAAAAAAGAAAGATACACACTTAATACATTTAAGAATGATGATTATGTGCCTGGAGATTGCTAGACCCCGGTAAAAACCGGCCCTTCAATAAAACAAATGTTGACACAGATTTTTAAATCGAAGTTTTGTTTTCTATCTCACCGTAATGGAGTTCCATAGGGTGGCAGCTAATTCAATGGATTAAATATACATCTCTATCTTAAAAACAGCCAAGTAAAACTTCTTTTATATAGAATAATCTTTTTTCTTAATTTTGCATTATCTACTTCCCTTCTTTCCACTATTCCAATTGATACCACTCGACTTAGCCGAAAACGATTTATCCCTAAAACCTAGGATTCCCAACTCCTGACAGTACTTTTTTCCCAACTTTCCCCTCGTATCTTCTTATCATTCTTCACGAACTTTCTCCTTATTAGATTCCTCCTATGTTTCCCTCCTCTCTCTTTCTTCCCCACAGGCGCTGAGGGCAAAGAAGATAAAAAGTTTTCCGGAGCCATCTTTTGAGGTCATCTACTGTGGAAGGGGTAGCACATGTGTGGGGGTTAAGGCAGGGGCAAGTGACCTCGTGGAAAGAGAGGCAAAGGTTCGTCTTGAGACTATGAATCAACCGCGAAATGCTACACCCAGCGGAGCTCTTAAGTTTCAACGAGTAATTCGCAGAGAACGTCGCCCGTGACAGATATCCCCGATCTCTGCAGGAGTAGTTGGTAAGTTGAGATCTTTTCCATCTCTGTAGCTAGGGGGTACTCCGTTTCTCTCTCCATAAAACCCTAACTTTCCAACGGGCAGTCAAAAGGAGCTCGCAGATGTCTCCTAATGGCTGAAAAAACCCACTTTGGGAGTAACCATGAGTATATGTTTCCCCATTCCTTGAGTTCTCTACTTAACAGGTAGGCGTGATAGCTATCATAATTATTATCATAATTATTATCATAATTATTTTACTTTTACAGCGAGTTAAGGAAAAAATAGACAATGTTCCCCCTATTCTCTGAAATGGTACATAATAATTTGACATTACTAAATCAAAAACAATTGATGCTACTAAATATTTATAAAAGTAAATCAATTAATTGAAAGCCGGGACATTTATATGCCGGTTATATCTATCAAGAGCTTTCATCAAAAGAATTTTAATAAGTTAAACTTTCATATATGGAAAGGGAATCTAGGATTATAAAAGCATAATTGGACTAAGCTAGATTTACTCTAAACTCTAAGAGAAGATACAAGAAATTAAACAATAAGAATCAGCTCCAAGAATACGTAAATATCGTTGAAAACTTGCTCCTAAATTATGGTTCAGCAATTCAACAATATAATAATTTTTCGCTAAATAAATTAGGTAACAAAGGTGGAAATGTGTATGTAACTTCCACTCGTGAAGATTTTTTTCTCTTTTGTAAATCTGAGTGAATAATGTCAAATTTTCTCTCAATCTTTATTACTCGTATAATATATGGTGTAAAAAAAAGCGAAAAGAAGATTTTTTAGAAACTTTTTAACAGTAAAAAGTGGCGTGGTAAACATGCCTACATGATAACGCTCCAGCGCCAAGGTCCCGGGATTGAATCCTGCCTATCCAAATGTTTCTGGTTAGGGAATGGCCATATGTGTTCCTCTATTGTTACTGTCATTATCCCACCACAAATTGGTGTTTCGCTGTATGTGGGGGATTGACAAATAAAAAAATATCAAACTACATAATAATCTTATATATATATATATATATATATATATATATATATATATATATATATATAAATAAATGCCTGTATGTGTGTATGTATATTCCACGTAATCTCAAAAACCAGATTGTTAATTAAATTAAATTCTTAAAATTAAATTAAATTAATTAAATTAAATGTCTTCCCGGGGATGATCAAGTGGTACTTTAAATTTGCCTGAAGTCCACGGTTCGAGCCCAGACGACTAAAACAGTTTTTTCATAAGAAATACATGCAAAGATCATTTTTTTCGTTGCAGGCTTCAATTCTATTGAAAAACTAAATTAGAAAGAACGGCCGTAAGGAGTCGAAACGAGCATCAAAAGAAGGGAAATAGAATAAAGATTCTTATTTTGGTCAAGAAATATCGTTTTCGATTCGAAATTGCGAGAATTTTGATAAAATATACGAAAATTTGACTAAATTACCATGTGTAAACAAACCCATTCCCTTGACGATATAAATTTTTAAAATTCGAATTTTGTTGATGAGTCTGTAGCAACCAAGTTTTATTTACATCAACTTAATTGTTTACCGTCTTTTTCGTAAAATGAAATGAGTTTTATGCAGTGGTTTAATGTAAATGGATTTCTATCGATCAATTCAACTATTGCGTACAAATATCCTGGATGTTCAGAATATATTCTTCTGAATTAAGTATTAAATCTAATCTATTTGCTTTGATGTATATTTAGCAAATTACGGAAATGGAGTTTGCGAAGAAAGAAAAGAATTCCCAGATTCGTAGTTTGTAATCCTTGAAGAGTTGAACGGCAAGTTGTTAAGTTGTAGCAGACCTCCAGCATCCTATGATAGATCAAAAAGGTAAAACAATATTAATTTTGTTAAACGCAGGATGCAAAAATTGATTTATTCCTTGTTTTTAAGTGCTTCCACTCCATATTCATTTACTATCCTTCTGTTATTGGTGTTTAATTTTTGTTTCTATTTCGACATTGCGATTACTTTTGTGGTTCGTGTTTATGTTACACATTTTAAGATTGAGAAACCAGTCAGTTCCAAAATACATTTACTTTCCGTGTAGAATATTCATCGTTGGTTATTTGAGTGAAATGTAATTTATTTCTGTCATTTACGTTTAATGCTTGATTCATTTAGCCCCTTTGTACTTGTATGAAAATGTAACTTTACATCTACATCTACATCTACATCTACATTAATACCCTACAAGCCGCCTTTCGGCGTGTGGCAGGGGGTGTAAACACCAGTTGAATCTAAATTAGTTCCTTATTCGATTATTGTCACGTATTGTTCGCGGAAAGAAAAACTTTAAACGTGGTACTGCTTATCCTATTGTGATCTTAGAATATATTTTTATATACATATATTTCAAAACAAGGGAAATAGAATAAAGATTCTTACTTTGGCTGAGAAATATAGTATGCGATTTGAAATTGAGAGTATTTTGATAAAATATACGAAAATTTCGTCTAAATGTTCATGTTGTAAACAAACCCATTCACTTGACGATCAAGGCGATTATTGATTCCGAACTCATATACAATTCTATAAGAAGACATGGCGGATCAATGGCCAGTTAAAATAAATTTTGAAAATAAGAGTTGAAGATTTTATGATGAAGAAAAAATAAAATGGCATTTTAAAATTTGTTGTGACAAACCTGTGAAGAAACGCACGTTGAAAGGTACGGACATTTTTCCATTGATTTTTTCAATTTTCTTTAAGCGTCTGTGAAAACCGTGTGTGAGTTTTGTTTTTCGTAACGTGATTGTTAACTGAATATTCAGTGAAATAAAACGATTTTGAAATTCGTACGTTGATAGAATTTGCATTCTCGCTGTCAATTCCACTGATTTAAAATAATAACGTGGTAAGTTGTGGACATCTCTCATATTATTTTTGAGTTTTGACGGAAATTACGGACGTTCTTATTTCTTATGTTTAATCGGTCTTTGTTTTCTTTTAAGTTTTGAGCGACGAGTGGTCAGGAGCGAATAAGTAACATTTCAAAGCCTAAAAAGATAAAGCGATTTCAGTTATCTGTAGACCGCAAAAAATCTAAGATATTGTAATAGAATGGGTAATCCCTTACTTCAATCCAAATCCAAACTACTGCCCGCGGGCCGCATCTGCTGTTTGATAGTTAGTAAAGCTGAAAAGTTTGGAGACCCCTGGATACGTTTAAAAAACTTATGTAACATTAATGGCCGGTATTGTAATGTATATTTTGTGTTGTTTATAACTTTAATCTTCGCATAAATGGCTTTGCCTCTTCATCATATTGTTTATCTGTTTAAATATTATGAAATTGCATGATTTTATGTATTGTTAATTGTTTAAAGTGAAAAATTCTGTTTTTTTTTCGGAACCGTATAGAAATATCTAATGCTGCGTAAATAATGCACTTATCATATAATGAATTTCGTCTTACGAGCATAGCTCCACAGACTGATTTCGGTAAAGTTGTCGCTCTATTGTCATGGCTTTTATCGTTCTATCCTAATATGGCGTTGTGTCTTGCACTTAATCATTCCCAAGATCTACGACTACTTTCCTGGGCATTAATTAACATACCACTACATTTTATACGAGTCACGAATTCTCACTAACAACCTCATGTTATAAGTATAGCCAAGATAAAACAATGAAACATACCTTCTGGTTCCATGATACACCATTTCTTATTTAATGTCTATAGTTTTTTCTTCACGTAAGAAATACAACAATGACGTATTTGTCCATTCTCGGAATCACACTTATTCAGTTACTGAAGATATCCTCTCAATGATGACCAGTCGAAAGTTTGTGGCTTCAGTCGGCGTAGAAAGAAGAAAAATGCTCCTTTAGGAGATAAGTCAGAGGGGAAGAAGCTATTATGTATGCCTCTTTTCATACGTAGATACATTTTGATAAATTGTTACCGAAAAGCTCATTCAGCTACTAGAACCTTCCTTTAGAAGATATAAGCCAAGAGAGAAGAAGCTATATGTAAGCCTCACTTTCATATGTAGATACATTTTGACACATTGTCACGGAAAATATCATCAACCTGCGTTAAATTTAATATTGAGTTAGAGTGGATTTGTACACTTTATTGTAACTTACATTTCTTGATATGTTGGTTTGGAAAGTCTGGTATTCGCTATTTACCAACATTTATGAAGAATTTGTTACGATCAAGGTTATTACACTGATATTTACGAAATTAAATATCCCCGTTGAGAATCAACGGGTACTTCTGCTAGTCTATTATATAAAACAGAGTGTGGGTGTGTGGGTGTGTGTGTATGTTCACTAAAAACTCGAGAACCGAGAGTCGCACAACTTTGAAATTTTCTACATTATTAGAAGTCGACCCCGCGCAGAGTATAGGCTACTTTTTATTTCCATAAGGTCCACGGTTCGAACCCAGACGGGTCAAAACGTTTCCATAAGAAATACACGTAGAGGTCAGTTTTCTGTAGCAGGATTCATTTCTTTTTCAAAATTAAATTAGAAATAATGGTCCTAGAAAGTCGAATCTAGCACCAAAAGAAGGAGAATAGAATAAAAATCCTTTTTTGGTCGTGGAATATCGTTTTCGATTCGAAATTGTGCACAATTAGATAAAGTACGTCGAAAGTTTATCGAAATTTTGAGGTCGTAAGCAACCCATCCCCCTGACGATCAAGGCGATTGTTGATTTCGAGCTCTTGCGTAATTCCATAAGAAGACATGGAAAATGAATGCCCAGATACAATTAATGCTGTAAGATATCTATTATATATAATACCCTCTCTGGATTCATTCATATCTATCTATTATATATACGAGTAAAATGTAGCTTGCATACTGCAAGCAGATCGGCAGTACTAATTTCATATTGGCATCATATCAGGACGGTCCTCAAAAGAAAGAAAAAGGATTGAAATTTTTCTTAAAATTAGCTGACATTTCATCGTCTGGCATCGAACCCGGGTCTTACTGGTAAACATACTATGCAGCAGAATAGAAGATCACCATCTCTAACTATATGTGAAAATTCAAGCAGAAATTTTGGCTACAACTGCCTAAAAAGACGTTCTAATTTTCACGAATTTAAATGGCTCTCTGGATTCGAACCAGGGACGATCTGGGAAATCTAAAACATGATTTTGTAATGTATCTATGATTTCTATCTACATGCTGATTTCAAGTTTCTATATTGTTGGGAAAGGGTTCAAAATAATTATTGAAAATCGGATCAGTTACTGATTGTAGAGACGCCTGGTGTCGAACCCAGGACACATTGATAGCATTGAATGCACAATTTGATTTGTATAGACTTGATCTTTCTGTATGCAAAGTTTGAAGTCCATATAATACCGGGAAGTACCTAAAATTTGTTTCCGTTATCTCCGTAAGAAATGCATTGAGGAATTTAAATGGCCCTATGGGATCAAACCAAGGACCATCAGCTAATATGCAAAATTAGATTATGAAATATATTTATGATACCTAACCTCATGCCGAATTTCAAGTTTCTAAGCCATCAGGAAAGGGTAAAAAAATCTTAAAAATCGCCACAATGCATTTTAAACGGCCGATTTTTGCCCCGTCCTAGCATCGAACCATGGACAATATACGAAGATGTCTTTTTGATTTCCGTTGGATATGCACGGCTTCTAGCGATCCCTTGAATTTCAACTCTCTACTTTTCCGGTAAGTGCCTCAAAAAAATTTTCGAAAATCCCCACCTTGTATTCTTATGGAGAAAATCGGGACTTTGGGGCCTTCTGGAATCGAACCAATGACACTGAGGTTCAAAATCGCTTTTTTTCTGGCGGTTACACGTTATGGCCAATACGTCGTAAAAATTTCAAGTCAATGACACTGGTGGTTTAGCCTGTGAATTAGTATCCTATCTATCTATCTATCTATCTATCTATCTATCTATATCCTTGAATGAATCCGGAGAAGCATCTATATTTTATAGATAGACGTTTCTCCGGATATACCTATATATAGGGGATCGAAATTCTACCCATGTTCCCCAAGTACCACTGACTTGAAATATTTGTGACGTGGTGATCATAACGTGTACCCTCCAGAAAAAGGGCGACTTTGAACCTCAGTGTCATGGGTTCGATTCCAGAAGGCCCCAAAGTCATGATTTTCTCCATAAAGATACATGGCGGGTATTTTCGAAATTTTTTTGAGGCACTTTCTGGCTAAGTACAGAGTTGAAATTCGAGGTATCGCTGGAGGCCGTGCGTGTCCGACAAAAACCATTAAGACATCATCGAAGATTATCCTTGGTTCGACGCTAGGTCATGGCAAATATTCTCCCGTTTAATTTACATCGCGATTTTTAAGATTTATTTTGAATCACTTCCCGATAAAATAGAAACTTGAAACTCGGCAAGTGGATAGAGACTGTAAATATATTATATATACGTTGTAATAATCAATTGTGATTTCCCCGTTGAGAATCAACGAGCACTTCTGCTAGCGTTAAATATAATCGTAAAATTATCTGAATATGCGGTTTTTCTTAGCTGATAGGAAAAGATGTCAGAGCATCACACCTTTTTTTATGGATATGGAGTGAATGATGCACATTTAAGGAAACTAACGTATTACTTTGGATATTAATTTACCAGTAATTTCCAACCACAACTCACTGAAGTTCTTCGCAGTGAGCCAAACAGAGCAACGCTTTAAAGTGCAGAATAGTGGTAGAGATGTAATCAACGGTAATAAGGATGGGATCAGGCATTAAATGTAGTAAATGTGTTTGGACGACATGTTTCTCCAAGTTCATAATCTGATATTTCGATGCTACATGTAAGTGCAGAAATGCGCGCTGAAATTTTTCGCCGAATTTACTCCCGCGCAATATTCGCTCAGCGTTTCATCAAACGCATTAAACGTCAGAACTAAACTTCCAATTGCTCGCAGGAGCCGCGGGAAAATAGAGGGCGGGAAAACTAGAGGCGGGAAAACTAGAAGGCGGGAAAACTAGAAGGCGGGAAAACTAGAGGCGGGAAAACTAGAAGGCGGGAAAACTAGAGGCGGGAAAACTAGAAGGCGGGAAAACTAGAGCGCGGGAAAACTAGAAGGCGGGAAAACTAGAGGCGGGAAAACTAGAAGGCGGGAAAACTAGAGCGCGGGAAAAATAGAGAGCGGGAAAAATAGAGAGCGGGAAAAGAGAGCGCGGGAAAATTAGAGTTCCGTTCTACTGGATGTCCTTATGCATTTCTTATGAAGATAACAGAAACAAATTTTAATTACTTCCCGGCATGATATCGACTTCAAACTTTGCATCAAATAAAATCAAGTCTTAATAAGTCTTTCGGTCTATTCACAACTAACAATAAGTCCTGGGTTCAGGGGTCTCTAAAATTAATAATTGTTACGATGTTTAAGAATTTTTTGAACCTCTTCCCGATAATAGAAAAACTGAAAACTTGTCATATAAATAAATATCATAGATACATTTCAAATACGTGTTTTAAGATTCCTTGATCGTCCTTGGTTCGATTCCAGAAAGCCATTTACATTGCCCTATGCATTTCAGACGGGGATAATGGAGTCTTATTTCAGGACCTTCCCGGTATAATATGGACTTCGAACTTAGCATTTACGAAGATCAGGTCCTATCAAGTTATAATAGCCCATTTGCATCCGCTAATAAGTCCTGGGTTCGACACCAGGCGTCTACAAAATTAGAAATTGCTAAGATTTAAAAAAATATTTGAATCTCTTCCCAATGACATTGAAACTCAAAACGTGCAATGTGAATGAAGATTATAAATACATTTCATATTCTTGCAATATGCAAGCAACTTTCACTCGTATATAGATACCCAGATAGGATACTAATTCACAGGCTAAACCACAAACGTCAATGATATGAAATTTTTACAGCGTATTATATGTGAAAATTCAAGCAGACATATTGGCTGCAACTGCCTAAAACGACGTTCTTTTTTTCACATATATTCCTTATGTGAGAAATATTAATGTGTTCTGGCATCGAGACCAGGAAGTCTATGGTTTTATTAAAATTTTTTTCTTAAACCGTGACTTAATATACATCTTCCAGGTAAGAGAGAACTTCCTATCCTTTCAATAAATGCACCAAAAAATATTAAAAATTACCCCATGTATTTTTAATTGGAGATGTTTGCATCGTCCTCGCATTGAACCCAGGACATTTTCTATAAAAGCAATTTATGGTTTCGATAGATAATGTCCATATCTGTGAGCTCCTTGAATTTTGATTCTCTACCTATCCGGGAGGTATTTTTTAGAAATTTCCGAACATCATTTAAATGGAATTATGAGGCAAGTGTTACGATCAAGACTGTACCAAAAGTAATTATTAATTGGGATTTCCCCGTTGAGAATCAACGGGCACTTCTGCTAGTACTACTATAAAAGCGATTAAACGATAGAATTATATTTTCCATCATCAAAAACTTACATTACTACCAGTACCGCTAAAGTTATCATAATATATACGAAAAAAACACAGCTAAAAATCAGCTCATATGTGGTAGTTTAAACTTTGCTGAAACGTGTTTTGGAAAACTACTGCGATTTCTAGAAGCAACAGCTTTAGATAAAAACGGGTCTGAATAAAAACCGAGTCAACCAAGAAGATCCAATGTTACATAAGAGACGACACTACGGAGAAGAACCTGCACAGGACCTAAGTAGCGATAGGAACTTAAGTGATGGTTCGAAGCTAAGTGCTTCGAAGGAGAGCTTTTATCCCCAAAATCAGAAGAGTCCATAAGGGTTTTATCCCTCCTCTTGTCGTAATAAAGAATTGCTCGAAGTGGGGGCAACCATGAAGATAAGGTAGATAAAAACGCTTTACTTTTTAACTATTTGTCAAGGTGGTACATCTGTACAGCTCAACGCTATTATAGCCTTGGCTCCAAAGATGTTCTTTGTAAAGTATTCCGTCAGAAATTACTAAACCCAAATCCTATCAAAATTGTTGTTCACGAAGAAGTCGTAACTTTATCGAAATTTTCTCTCTTACTTGAGGTAGGGAGTTCAAGCACCTTTCGGCTCATCTTATTTCTCAAGCAATATTATGTTTTCTTCATTAATAAAATATATTTTTAGTTAAAAGTTTTTTTTTCATATAATTGCATTTTAAATGGTATCTATTAAGCTCTATGAGGTACACACTGTATTTAGAATTTATTCCATAAGGCCTCAAAATTTAATGAGGCACATTGACGCAACTTAAAACCGTCTCTGTACTCATGATAGAACTCTAAGCACAATCATGATTAACTAAAATATAATCGTTACCATGAATAAAAACACTCACTAATAACGAAATCCCAGAAAAAACGTTTGATAATATATATATATATATATATATATATATATATATATATATATATATATATATATATATATATATATATATATATATATATATATATATATATATATAACACATCAACAAACCTAAATTCAAATGCAAAGCTAGCAGAAAACGAATGTTCAAAAAGAAGTATTTCAGAATCAGTTAAACAATAAACCTAAATTCAGCGCGCTTATTTCAAATATTCTTTCTAGTGGTAAAGCAGGAAGTATTTGAAATAAAACTAAACGATAATAAAGGATGGGCAATTTAAAAATTTCTTTTGATATTTTTTAGTTTTTATATTTAATAATAGCTTAGTAATTTGTAATATAAATTATACGAGAGTATATATAATGTAAACAATATTATATTTATTACTAATTTTCTTTGACGGCGTAATTTAAAAAGGAATCGGCATATGGCCCTTACTGTGCCTTCACGGACGTCAGTAGATTTATGATTTGGGATACACAAGCATTTATTTTCGTTATCAAACCACTTTACCGTTATTTCTACCCCAAACCTCTTCTAGCTCTTCTTCTTCTATCCACTATATCTGTTTTCATATCCATCTTACCTAAGTCCGTTTCTGTGTGTTTCTGATTTGGAACCCTCTTCGATGAAAGTCACTGTAAAGAGGCATATGAAAGATCGATGTTCCGAAGGAGTGGACATGTGAAGGCAATGAATGACAACGGATTCACCAAATTGATAAATGGCGTTGGACTATGTGGGTCAGAGGAGAAACCTGAGAATGGACTGGACTCTAAGGAAAGAGGTTTGAAGAGTTTCAGAAAGTTAAAAGGGAGTATTAAACCATCTATAGATGTGTCCATATGATGAAAATACGAACAGATTTACAGTCCTTGAACTCAAAAGTTAAAAGTTTGACCTCAATGGAGCCTAACACAATATACTCATAATATTTTTGTAATACCCTATTTGTCTGATAAGATGCATCTATGTTTGCCTGTTACCATAGAGTAAGGATATCCTTACTCTATGCTGTTACTATGAAGAATGCAAAACCTGTTAATATATTTGAAAAAATGTAGATCTAGAGGAAAATGTCACATTTTTTATCGCTTTCTTCCGTTATAGCCAAGGTTCTCCACATTTTTCTAACACCAAGTTATCTACCCCTCTTAATTTCCTTGTAAACGTTGAGTAAGAAAAATGATTTTGCTATACTAGGATTTTGCCCTTTGCCAGGGCTGTGCATTTATTTTGATAAAAATCACATAAGGTTTCATTATATTATTTATATATTATTTATCCTTATACTTTAATGATGGTTTCAGAAAGTTATGCTGATTTGTAGATATTTTCTGAGCTAGCCTTAATCCAAAATATTATCATATTGCAACTATTACTCTTTGTGCTTCCTTTAAATGATTAATAGTTAGTAATATTTTTATAAGAAAAGGATGCATCTAATAATCATTCACCTCAAATATAGTGGTAGGTAAGATTTAAGTAATTTCAAAAAAAAATCCATGACCGAACAATTTTTCTATTCTCGTTTATTTGTTTTTTTTTGTAATTGGAACTAATTTTAAACTTTGGGACGATTACTCTACAAATGCCAAAATATTAAAAAGTGATGTACATTGAAACTTCAAAAGATGGTTATGATTTCGAGATGCTAACGCAGAGAGCAACACTTCCGAGTACTTTCAAATTAAATCAGACCAAACATTTTAATCATTAATATATTCCGGCTAATTTGTTTTCCTTGGTGAGGAAAAATATTTAGTTAAATGTGTCATATAGATTTACTATTACAATATAATGCAATGCTTTCAGATTAATCAAATTTCAATCCGTTGTGAGTGAAATAAAATTATTCCTGAGGGATTATTTTGTTTGACCTCAAACTGATTGGATGACCGGGATGTGCGCGATACCAATAAATTGATTCCCAGATACTTGCCCAATTACTTTTCATTAAATAGTTAAATGCAATTTTGCGATTTAATAGCGATGAATGGCGGCGAAACCTGATTCAAAAAAATATTTTGCTTTATATCGGAGTCTATCCGAATTGAACGATGAAAACATATCAGAATTAATAAACCTCACAGTAAAAAAAAAACTTCATGAAAGGAAGAATGAAATTATTTTTTACGCTATAGAGTTAGTAATTACTCCTGACGAAGAATGCATCGCATTCAAAATATGTATTGAATGTTCTTAAAAAGTGCGGTGTTCTGTCTTGTTTTCTCGGAATACCGGGGAATGAGAAGAGGAACGCCGGCAGAAACGGCTATTGGAGATTTTAAACCCCTAATAAAATCTTATTTGGGTACCTATCGATTGATTACTGCGATTAGGAATATGGAATTTAGATCTGCGAAGCAAGAGTTATTGAAGAAAATCGGACATGATAATAGTCTTTCAGGGCCAGTATTTGGTACCTTCTCTTTTTGGAGAGGATGCTATAACTAATCAGGTTACATATTCAAAGCATTTAAACATTCTGTTTTGGACTAATTTGTTAGTCCAAAACTTATTTCTTCTTTTACACTTACTGCTACAAAACGCCTGGCATTCCTACCGTATTTCACGGGCCATAAGATGCACCTGAATTTGAAGCAATTAAAAAAAATTCATTTTTACTATTTTCATATTGGAATGCCAGACTAAAAAAAATTTCAGCTTAAAAAACCGAACTATTCTTAAAAATCTCTGAAAATAGTCATCTGAACTTTCTTCTACTTCAGATAGAGATAAGTTTCCCACGGCATCAAATATATGGCAATTTTTTAATATTAATTTCGAGTATAAAATGCAACTGAATTTTGGAGACAATTTTTTTAAGAAAGAAGTGCGTATAATAGTCCGTAAAATACAGTATGTGTTCAAAATTTCCTTTCACCATTCACGTTAAATATCAAAAGCTTGAAATGTACGAGAACATGTGCGAGCAAAATAGTAGGAGGTCATTTAATCAAGGATCAACCTTCACTCTTGGTATTTTGCAGCCTATGCGTAGTCTATCGTCGTATAATATGGTTTTAAAACCATTTTTAAATACATAAGAAAAAGTGCGACTAATGAAATTTGCAAAGAATAGTCTCGCATGTAAACCGATTAAAAAAACGATATTCTTTCATTTCCCTGCATTTATATTTATGAATGAATTAAGTATGTTGATATAGAAAAGAATATATTTGAAAATAAGGTAACACCACATACATGTAAAACCTAGAAAAAAATGTGAATTATTATACCCAATACATCATCTTAGCTTATTCGAAAGAACCCCATTTAAAATCTACAACAAAATTTCAAAGACATTTCTGAAAATATATGTTAAGAATGAGCAAAGATTTCTGGACAACCTAAAAAAATATTTCCAGTGAAATTCTATTATGAATATAGTTGATGAATACCTTCTGGACAATGACTTATCCTGTTGGATCTAATAACGATTTAGGCTGGCACTGGTTTGAGATAATGTACTTATATATAATTGTTCCAACAATGTAGTTTCAACTGTTAAAGTCATTCTCATATTCCATATGTAAAATTCTCTAAATAGAAGATATGAATGTAAAAATGGCTACATGTAAATATTAATTTGCGTAATCTACATTTACGTTTATTAGATTTCCTGTATTAACTGACATGTCACCTATTCGCGGCAGAATTTACTCTGTGTATTTGAATGTTTAGTGACGAAATAAATTATTAGTAAGAAACCAGCAATGTCTCGTCTTCTTATGAGACCGACTTCCTGTATTTATTCTTTCTAGTTTTTTCTACCGCATCCATCACTTCCTCCCGCACCCCATAATCGCCACATTTCCTCCAGAAACCGTATTCTTATAAACAGAGACAGGTGGGAAAGAAATTTAGACCACGGGATCGATCCCTTAAAATTCGAAGGTTGGGAGAGAACGGGGTATTTGCGAGGGGAAGGGAAAGCGGAGAAAAACCGCGGCAACAATCCTTGAAACACTTTCAACTATTTCCCTGACATTTTTTAAGCGATGCGGCCAAGAGCGGTGACGTGGAGGCAGAAGAAAAAAGATGATCGCATTTCGTTCTTCCATTGTGGCATAGTTCCCGGGGGGAGTAAAGAGGGCAGCACCGTCGAGAGGGAAGGTGAAAGGAGTAGAAGAAGCGACCCATGGAGTTTAGGGACAGATAGGGCATTTCATCTTTTTTTCCTTTCTTTTCTCGCGCCGTTCCTTTCCCACATACTTCTGACAACGCACGGAGGGAAAGGCACGGAATTCGTTCGTGCTTTTTTTCCTGTCTCCTGCACTTTCCGCTGTGTTCGGGGAGGCGCGGCGGTGCTTCCGGAAAAAAAGTTCCGGCCAATTGAGTCTGGGAGACGACGCAATTCTGTGTTTCTCTTGGCCCATTTTTTGCCTGCACCATTGTCGAGAGGTATGGGGATCAGGGGTGAACGAATGAGTGCCATTCATCGGGAAGGAAGGAAAACAAGTCGAGTGCGGAATGATTTCGTCATTTTCGCGAGAGAGCGCTAACTAGGTCGAGGAAGTCGTTTCGGGGCTCGGATTTGCGGGCGCTAAGTCCTCAAAATGTTTGCAATGTGATGTGGCATTTATAGATACGTTCCATTCCTCGCGTACTGACAATGAAGTATTAATTACATTAGTATTCCTTTTCAATATAATAAATTAAATCGTCCTCCTGAACTTATACGTAAATACGCGCTCTGAGATTTGCCGATGCTGAGAAAGGAAAGGCATCTTACTCGAGCCAAAAGTATTAGTTCTATTGTAAAAACATTTGTAATGTCGCGATGTCGAATGAATGGTGCAATGATTTAGATGTTTTGGTTCAATTTATTTCCGAGTACCAAGCGAGCATCATGAATGTAGAGGAACTATCCAATTATCCTGGTCGATTACAGCGAACAATAAGTGATATTGAACTATACATCCCTTTTCGACGCCATATTATTTACTTCGTCATTGTTTAACCCACCTTTTAAGTCATCCAGATGACTTCATTGGTAGTTAATTGAACTATAACAAAAAAATTTAAAATTAAATCAATATATAGCAGAAGCATCTTAAAGTAACATAATAAAAAAATGAAACAAAATAGGTTAACATGAAAAAATTAGTATACAATTATTAATTTACGAAATATAAAAATTCTGAATATTAAATAAATAAATTATATAATGCGATTAGATAAATTATTTCAATAATAAGTTCAGATACCATAATTTATGTCAATCCTTGTTTGCAGTATTGCATGTGAATGTACCAAGAAGAGCTAAAAAACTATATGAGCAGGAAATAAAACTTTTACTTTTGTACACTTAGAAAGTGAATGATCCTTACAAAATAAATGGAAGCATCTATTTTGTTTCAAAATCCCTCTTAGAGAGATTATTCCTACTTTGCGACAAATTCTGGCCTTAACAAACTCGTGATATTTCTCCTAGGCCAATTATTGTTAGCAATCAAACTTCGAATAAAACCGTTTCTTGCCAAATCACCCGAAAAAATGATTGCCCACACCCCAATAATCTTAGTCTCATTCCTCATAAAAGAGAGTATGCCGAATATTGCCTTGAACTAAAATCCCACCATTTTTTGGGAAAAGCTGCAAAAAACAAAAAAATGCATATTGCTATAAGGCTCGTTTTAGAAAAAAGTCTGAGACACTGAAAGAGCTCTTAATCCCAGAAGACGGCCTATTTTAGAATAGGGGTCCTCAAAGTTTTTGGCTATAATTTTGATTCTCTAGGAAAACTTTGGAATAGTTTCCGACGTTTGATAATGCCCGGAGATAAATGGCATTCCTGCTTCAGAGACGATGTGATAGCGGAGGTCATAAATTAGAACAGGAGACAAGACAAAGGAAAGGAAATTAACGAAAGAGGTGCAAGCAGAATCCATTCTAAGCAAGAACTTGAAAAACTAGATAAATAAAGAAAAGCAATAGTTATACGAGAGAAAAAAAACACCAAGGATTTCACTTAAATAAGGAGCAATATTACTGTTCTCTATTTGCAAATTAACTATAGGATAATTATTGTTCATTAAATATAATGTAAAGAGAACGAAATACTTTAAAATAGTTTATCCCATCAAGAAATTTGAGAAAGCAGGTTTGCTAGAATTATATGCCAAGAGATTCGGATCTTTCTGTTGGTGGAATTACGTAAGTAACCTCAACTGGATTTGCATAGCAACTCACTTGTATAACATTAGCCAAAATGCTATCTTGACAATCGAGTCAGATGCAGGGTAAAAGTTTGCAATAGTTTTTCTACGATTTCTACGGTTAACTTGGCTGATACTTTTACGCAAAGAAAAAGATAATTAAACTTGTTATAATGAACTCCTCTATTCTTACTTTAATTGGTAAATATGGAGGATTGGAAGGAAGTATTTGTAAGAAAATGAAATATGAGAAAACGACTTTAAAAATAGTAAAAATAAAACGAATTTTCAGTAGATGGGAATTTAGTAGCTAATGCTATGATAACTGCGTGTTACTGATTGACACATATTTCAATATGTTGAAGCATAACGTGCGAAATTTGTTCTGTTTATAAAGTACACAAGAATGTGAACAAGTCGCAAATAATGGCATCCATTGAACGCATGCGAATAAACGATTTAAAGAAAACCGTTCAGTTCCAAGTGGTAGCATGTCATTTTTAATTATATTGAGAATTTTTTACCATAGTAAAATACGGAACAAACTACTGGAGCAAACACATGTCGCCACCGTTCTTTGAATTATAGCTCAGAGATTTTATAGAGCGGTGTGTCAAAGCAATGTTTGCTTTTAAGACTAGCAAAAAATGAAAACAGTATTTAGCATTTATACTAGTAGGGAATGTAGCTACTTAAACTAGTCATCTTCAGAACTAGAAATAGTTTATGCGTTTGTTTATATTATGGGTATTCTAAGAAAATGATTGAATTCAGAACTCTAATCTCATCTACGTTTACCTTTAGAAAAGAAAGGGATTCCTGCAGCAAAACATCTAAATGAATGCAATATTCTTTGTTCGACCTTAGATACTGGATGAAAGAAAATGCATCTTTTACATTCCTTTGCATCTGTGTTATTATCGGCCTTGAATATATTAAGGAAACTGAGGTTTGAGTATTGGTGATTAAGGCCATTCATTTTCGCCACTATAAATTTAATTCTTTGAAAGGTGATAATTATAGAGCGTTTACATGCATATGATACTCACGTGCCATTCTGGCTCGGAGACGAAAGTAATAGCACACTACCATACTTCTAAGCCTACATAGAAGCTGTGCACCCTCTTCAAATCTTCTTTTAACTAATAGTGCTGAGATTGAGGATCCACTAATCTTTCGAGACTTTAGAGAGACAAGAAAGTTAAGAAGAAATTCCATACTCTGAGATCGATACTAATGGGGTAATCCACGCAAGAAATTAATTAATTACTTTGTTTATTCACACATATCTCCGCAGTAAGATAAAAGTCTGGTGGCAGCTAATCACATTTAATAAGAAAATTAATTAGTAAAAAAATACACATCACAATAATTTCTCAAATGGAAACAGGAAGAAAGATCCCAATTTCATCCATTTCAATAATTATTACTATTTGCGTAGATCCATTCTCTAACCAGAAAAGTGCGATTAGCCGGGATCCGAACCCGGAACTTCGGGGTGGTGGCGCTTGGACACTAACCACTTCACTACCACAGCCTGAGCACAATTTATCAATGAACAATATCATTATGTAATAACAAAAATATCATTAAAAAATTGCCTTGATCTTCACGATCATATCACTGCCTCATAAAAAAACTCTAAACACCGGCTGTAGTGTCGGAGTGGTTAACGTATTAGCGCGTTAACGCTCCAACCTCACGGTCCCGGGTTCGAATCCCGGATAATCGGATTTTTTCCGGTTAGGGAATGGTTTTCTGTGTATATTGCGTGCGTGTATTATGTGTGCGTGTTTTGATATCAATAAAAATGTAAAAAAAACGGATGAAATTCAGAAAAGGGGATAATTGGAGGAATTGCCTTCTAAGGCTGAAATTCGCCCATAAAAAGACGACATTATTATTATCATTATTACTATAATTATTTAAAAAAATAACATCTCGGGTTATCTAAGATTTTTCAGAGTTCCAGAAATGTATATTCCATAACTTTCTGTCGACGTAAATTGTTAAACTGTGTGATTTGGTAAACATGAAGGAGATTATTCATCCATTTACACCGTCATTTCAACTCTTTGCCCGTTTCCCCAAACGTTCAGCTCTAATCTGCAAATAAACGGTGTCGAAGCAAAATGCGTAGATATAAACTTTAGCAAACCGTTAGGCGATAATATTTGAGCGGGATAAAGAACTAGAAACGGGTGGGAAGCTCTTTTTCCTCTGAGGAAGGTGAAGGGAATCAGCGATGAGATTCGCCGCCGAATTGGAATGAATTTCAGCCTCATCGGCAGAAATAGATTGGAATCGTGTTCTCGGAGAGAAGTTTAGATGAGATATCGCTCCACAAAGGCGCCATAGCGAGATATATTAACAGTGAGAGCAAACCGACATTTCTCCAGCAAATTTGTGATAAATAGTGAATGATAATTTGAATTGCTGACGATTCATTCTGCGGTTTCCCGAATAGTGAAGTCGACCATGATTACTTATGCATGCCATCCAGGAGTCTGAATGACCGAAAAATATTTTACTATATAACTGTTTCTTGGATTATTTAATTATGTAAACATCCATGCAACATGCAACTCCAATCATGGAGTGTTTGTTTTGTAGATATCTTTTTTCCTCGAATTGTACTTGTACTAAGTTCTCCGTACCTCGTCACTGCCGATTCCGAAAACAGTGGAAAGACTCGGATTGCTGATTGCATTTAGAAGTATAGGGTACTTCATCGAAGGTCAGTAATACGGGAATCTCAATTCTTTCCAGAATTTGGCAGACAGAGGATGCCTGTGAAAACCTTCAAACAAGTTCTCCTCCTTCGAAGGAAACCTATATTTTTTACTTTATATTAAAATCTGTCTCTAATATTGACACATTTTTAACTAGATTATGTATCGTTTATAATTTTGTCTAAACTTAACTTTATTATTGGTCGACATCGACTCAGTTTTATTTAAAATTTCCCTATGTCACAAATATATCTACTATTGAGGTTTATTCAAGCAATAACAATAATAGCAAGTAATAAGTGAATATTACGCACCATTTATTCCAGCAGATTATATTCATGTAGTACCTACACTTTTCCGTATTCATATTTGAAACTGGATAAATAAAAATACATATATATTGATATTTCAAATTAACTGATTTTGGTTTCAAAATATGACTATTCATTCATTTATAGTTCAGAATCTATGGATCCATATATTCTTTTTCAAAAATATTAGCTATTATACCACGAAAAATTATATTACAGACTAAAATGCGTTTTTATATGTTATTTAATAAACAAATGGTTTTTAATTACCTTGTCGACCTTAAATCGACCATTACACATTACACCTGAGATTTTGAAGATTTTTTCGTTTATTAATGTTGCACATTTTATTAACACTTCAAAAAATACGAGCATCCTTACAACTAAGGTAAAAATATTAAATTTTATCATTACCGTGTCATAATATTTTTTTAAATTCCCCATTATACATTCTCTAGGGGATTTTCTAAAAGCACGCTATAAAAAGTCGTAAAAAAGTCTTGACCGTTTTGTAATAACAGTTCTACGCAATGATATTGCCGGTGATGTTAAGGTCAGGCATATTTATCCTCTCTTAGGCAGAAAAGTTCTCAATCGAAATCAATTTACCGAATATTGGTGTTGAAGGCGAATTATTACTTCTATTTCCAACTCAGGCAACTAGCCATACAGTTTATAAAGTCTAATCACATTCTTTCTAACATTCCTTTCTTCATTCCCCATAGCACCTGTTAATACCGTATTCGGGTATAACCGTATTCGGGAAATAATATTAATACATTTTTGTAATATCTCCTTCGAAGATCAATATCATTGGTTCCCCAAGGCTTTGAAAACAGCCTTTGTTATCAGAAAGGGCTCGGGAGCATTTCCAGGAAAACTTTCTGTCGTTTGCAGAGAATGCGATTTCTTTCCTCGGAGAAAAATAATTGAATATATTTTTCCAACGAAACGACAATATGGAATTTTCAAAATTTGCCATTGACTTTTTTCCCACAAAAAAGAGCACTTCCTTCTGCTGGACTAAGAAAATATTATGGCACAAACAGTATTAATTGGGATTTCCTGCGTGCAATAGACCAAGGATGAAGCACTTTTTAATCAAAGTTATCCCCCACATTTCAGGCATAAGTGCACCAAAATTCGAGTAATCACTTAAAATTTATTATACCACGCCATTTGCCCGATTAAAAAATAATTTTTACATTTAATTAACGGTGATATGGAAGAAATTTTTCCAATTGGGTGGGCAAGTGGATTACGTCCGACGTTTTGGCTGCTTCAATTGCTGCCATATTCGGAGATAAAATGCAGAGATAGGTTGAGCATGATCCACTTCACCACCCGGTTGGATACCCGAGAGGATTATCTTCACCATCTTTGCTGGGAAAGAACCAAATCCTATCTTCTGATTTAGAATATTCCATCCCAAACGATTTATATTATTGCAGCTATGTATAATTAAGTAATCTACTACCTTTATAACTCAGGAATAAAATATTATTCTATTATTTTTAATAATAATTATAACAACTTTCACGATTATAATATTTGTTTTGTATCAATAAAATGTGCTTAAGGAAAATTAATAGAATTTATGTGGGCATCAAAATCGTTATTGGCCATTAATCCATCTTTATCAAAGGAACATAGCCGGGAAGTCGTGACGAATGATCGTTTGCTATGGGAAATTTTGCACCATTTCGATTTCGTGGAACATCTTAGGGATATCGTTCCAATTTTCCTATTCTCGGAAATCATCAAAAGGAATTTCTATCGTCATATCCGACGGCAATTCGTTCAAAGAATATAGTGTTGTGTAAGATATAAACGGAGAATTCATGGGGTGGCATGGTGCATTTTGCATTTTGTTAATATTCCATTTTTCCAAAGGAAAATAGAAATTCAACAGGGTGTGCATTCAATTCAAATTTATGAAAGAGTTTAACCAAGGTTCTCAGGAAATCATCAGCAAATATCTCCTATTTAGGAGAAACCCGGCTTCTATAATTTCAAATTGGTAATATTCCTTGGACGTTTGTTTATTATATTTCTATCTCAAATGCCATCACTAGTCACAATAAACTTTTTCATAAAATATTATACGAAATACGACATTCTTAATACGCTGTTTCTTCAAATTTTATGTGTCTACCATTACTGGTCTTCGAGGAGCAGAGATTAGCATGTTAGTCTTGTATCGCAGAAGTGCCGGGTTCAAATTCTGGTATATGTTATTTAAAAATGGAAAAATAAATTTGGCTAATATTATTACAGACGAATATTATTATTTTCAAGGTTTTAACTTATATTTTCATTTTACCTTCTTCAAATTTAAATCGTTTACAATCTTTAGTGCTCGCAGATATTAAAAATAAGACTTAAGCTGTTAGGCAGATGCAAGAGTCCACAATTTATGCAGTTTGGAGAAAGTAGTATGTTTATAAAGGTGACAGCTTTACTATTCTTATGAAATATGTATTGGTTTCTTCTCAGAATGGTGATTTTTCCTCAAGTTCTCTGGACAGAGCCAGAGTATGATTCTTTCCGTGAAGATAATAGCCTAGCTATTGAAATACCTATCGGTTTCTTATAAGAATGGTGTGTTTTCCCTACGTTCTCTCTGAGTTCCTTTGCTACAACCTAAACTCAGGTGCTCCTTCCTTATAACCCTCTTCTTGTCCAATTTCCTCTCTTTCAACCTTTAAGCATTGCTAACGAAATCGGAGTTGAAACTTCCTCTATGCACACAAAGTTCGTGACCTCTATGTATACAAGGCAAGATTTCAATCTTCCATTTTTAATGCCGTTGCCCAAAGCCCTCCAAACTCCTCAACTGCGAATCCCCGCTACATTTATCACTCCTTCCGAGCATATAGATGAATAGGAGTCGTTTCGAAACTTTACACTTCCATCGCTATAACCATTTTCCTTTCCTGAATCGTAACTCATACACCCAATTTATTGCGCCATAAAGATAGCGCAGGTCGTTCACCTTGTTATTAGGTCAGACCGAGGTCGAAATTTGAGATAGAAAATGGATGGAAGTGCTTTTCCGGGGAACGCCGATGCAGTTTCAGTTTCATTTATAAAGGGTCTCCTTTGAATAGCTGGATATCCATCGTTATGGGGAAGAGTGCTTGAAGAGGTAGACGGAGTTTTAACAGAAGCAAGAGTTACCTTTCATTGCCATAGGGAGTCTATAGTACCTACCATGAATGATATTACTGGATACACAGTACTCCACATAAGAAGTAGCTAGTTAAATATGAATTCTAGATATCTCAAGTGGGTATTCCGTCTGAATGCTTATTCATTCACAGGAAGCCCATTAACTTATAATGAAGTTTTGAATTTTATATTATTTATAATGTCCCGCTTGTTTGCTAAAGAGAAGCTGAAACCTCAGGTTAATATTTGCTTTTGTTAATGAATTCCAGAGGGATATTTTTCGTTTTGGACAATGAATACCGTATCCTGAGAGTGGAATTTTTATTAATACTTAGTATTTCATTAATTACAGCATATTGGATTTGGGATCTAAAAAAATAAGATACTTAAAGATAAAAATGTACGTAATTAAAAGTAACGCTTTCGATTACAGCTTTATAATTTGTTGCGGTTTTATTTACTAATCAAGTAGATTAACTGCCGTTGACTTTTCAGTAAAAAATGGTTACCGCACCTGGCCAGTGAAAAGTCCGAAGGTTTGAATCCTGACAGGCACAGGTGCGTATTGTATGTTAGTTACAAATTAATTCTAGAGGTTAGCAATGAACTCTGAAATTCGATATAATATAACCTACATTTAAAGTATATATCATTAGATACAATTTCTGTAATTTTGAATCAGTAGTAGTAGTTGTTATAAATAACTATAATGCATAATCGTTCAATTCGTTACAGCTGCTATGAGAGTTGCGAGTCTTCATTCCATATGGCTCTTTTAGTAGACTGTTTCCTCGAAATGTTAAAGACAATAGCCCCAAATGTGCAAAGGTCTTTTGACCGTTGAGTTACGGCAAATGGCCTCTATTGCTGAGTATATTGTCCCCAAAAATAATCAGAAATCTGAACACGGTCTCTTTCTCCGAAGATTTCGCTGCAAGGCTTTTATATTTCTTTTGCTTTACTTCTACCAGCTGGTTATATAAGCCGAAGAGGTATTCTCTTCCTTAAACAAAAGACCTCTGTTATCTACGGAAATGCTTAAATGTCACGTAGAATTTTACGGAATCTATCTCTAAGACGGGCAGCGTATTTTTCGATGCCTCTTCCTGCTATGAAACTTGGAGCTTCCTCTATAAAAATTACGAAATGGAGGTTGATCTCGCCAAAGGATGTCATTCGTACTATCAATTTCGAAGCTCTTTAATTTCTTTCACGCGTTTTTCTAATGGCTCAATATATCACACCATTATTCACTTTATTTCCTATGTATCACATTACGTAGAATGGTAAAACTTAATAATTAATCCTTAGCTTTACAAAAATTTTAATCTTGAGCTATATACCAGTTCTTTTAAACCATTATTCTCTACGGTTTGCAATCCATATGATAGTTGCAAACTATATCTGAAATCCTCAGCTGCAATGAACCGTAATTTCAATTGTCAGATGAAGAAACACCGCATAGACCTGGATTCAGGCAATTCTTTCATTGCGAAGAAACGTATATAGGATCTCATTTCCATATATTCTATCATTAATGATAAGTTAAACGGGAACACACAATAGAAATGTCTTGTCTTCTACTGAAACCTGTAACCACTAAACTATCCTTTTCGGATAGAAGCATAATCACCAGCGGTAATTTTATATAAAATTGCAGCACCAAACATACGTAAGAATATATGTAACAACGCAGCATGTTTAAAAAAACGTTTCGGATAGCAATTGGTCAACATTTATCTCAGACTTGAAAGCATTAATGTTATCCCGGAATTTTCACTGGAGATTATTTCGCTTCACCCAGGCCCGGAAATCCCAAGAATCTCACCCTTGTGTAAACCTGGTCCTGCATTTATATCTCTTACCCTTTTTTTCCCCTTCACATATATCCGCCTTTATCTGGGTCCTTATGTCCTAAACTCTCATACTTCCTACCTGGCACTTGGAAAATCCTTCCGTCCATTTTAAGTTTGGGAAATAAGACCCTTATCCTCAAACGGGAATATATTGGGACTCGGGCCAAGGGACGGTGCCTTGAGATGGGGACCCAGTCGTCTTCCAGGACCTCACGACGTATAAAAGGGCCTATCTGAGGGCCAGCGGAAGCTCAAGGATATAAAAAGGGAGGTGAATGTGTGGAGAAAACGGAACGACTCTCTCTTGCGTTTCTAGTGGACCCCAGAAAAATCCTTCCTTTACGTCGACTGAAAATATTCAGAAATTATTTTGGGAAAGTAGAGGTCTTTCACCTTCGGAACTTTTAGGAGGATATACAAATGGAAAATGGAGCCAAAAATATTTCCAACTAGAAAAAGAATATCGATTTAGCATAGTGATTATTCTACACAAAAGAACAAAAATGGTGGGATTTTGAAAATGACATTCTATTTACATTCTACTTTCAATTTTAATATTATGAAATATATAAACGGTAGATTTATTTTCCGTTAAAGAAGGAAAAATGAATCTTGTTATTTATATATTTATTATGCATATTTATATATTCATACAAATATTTCTATACGTCAATATTGGAAGTATTCATAAATCAGAGTATTTCTGCACGTAGGTAATATTTTATTTATAGGCTCAGCTACATCAGATTTAGATGTATCCAGCTAAATTATTCTCATGTATTCTACATTTAATAGCATGATCTATATTCAATACATTGATAAAAAGAACTACCCATACTTCATTTTATATCTGTATTTTATTATAACCAATCACAATATTCTTAGTCCAAAGATATCTTGGTAAATGTTACTTCTATATCCTACATTTTTTATTCTACTGCATGATCTACATTCATTAAATATCTTAAGGAAATGCGCAAGATTTACTTATCTTTTTAATCTATGCATGCTGAATATTATTAAGAAAATAATTATTTATTATTTAACCACACAGACCCAAGGGCACACTTAAATTGAGATTCGATTCCTATTTTCACCGTTTGCTTATCGATTGTTTCAGATAGATCACTGAATTTTTTAGTCCTACACTTTTCTCCTGTTTGTTTCTAACAGGGTTAGATGACAATTTAGACGTTGTATAGCGATAGCTTACAAGTATTGGTGTTAACTACATTTCGCCGACGGGTGTCCTTCAAGAGGACTGCTCGTATCGGGCGGAGGCCCACTTGAGTTGAATCCATCATAGATCCTTCAGCGAGTGACATATTGCCTACTAGGATAGCAGGAAGTCGGAGATTGTTCCAACATGACATTCTTTATCCAGATGAGTTTCTAGATAATATGCTTTAGTGTTTGTAAGATCGTAAAAATATAATTCTCATGGAGGAGAATATTGGAGACATAATTAGGGGTTTTATAAAATCACTCTTATCACATTCTAAATAAAAATGTTGAATTCAATGCAAAAATCAATCCTGAAGTCTATAAGCATTAAAATAAGTGAGATAGATGATATAAGTGGATGTACGGAATACCTTTGCAAATTGGTGCAGGTAAACAGAGAGCATATATATCCTTCTCCAATCATTTCAATTCTCTAATGAATTTATTTGTTAATAATTGGAAAAATTATGTGGATTAGGATGTTGATTTATGTTGTTACCTGAATAAATATAATTTAAGTTTTGCAAGACTGAATTTTAAAAAGTGCTTTATGTAGTATTAGTATCAATTGTTTTAACATTGTAACAAATTCAGGATAGAAGATTTCTGTATCAATGAATGTATATCCTGTGACGCAATAAAATTATTATCATTATTACTCCATTGTGTCCGAGGACTACAACAAAATGAGATGAATGTTCATTAGCAAGCTATCCAATTCTCAATATACATACGTATGTTGAGAGCAAGCTCAAATTTATGAAAGGAAGTCATTCTGGAAATGACGGGTGGTTTTGGATGGGTTTCCCTCCCGTCTTTGGGCAAATGCCAGGCTTAAATTCATTTTTATGTTCCCCCTAAACGTTGCCACCTGGCCAGAAGGCCAACTTGCAATTAAATCTTAAGTATGTAATTAAATAAAGGAATAAAATAACTAAATAATTTTCTAAGAATACATTTAATAAAACATTTTCTTTTATATAAGACATATTCAGGCAACATTTTTGGAAATATTTATTTCCTAAATGATACTTTTGACTGAAGGGTATGTTTCCCTGAATGTTTGATTTGCCTGAATGATTTGTACCTCAAGATTCATGATTGTTTAGTCGACTATTCGTTTCTTTTCAAATATACTTTGTGAAATTTACAAAGTGTGTTTTACTCCTCTACAACCCAATTTACTTTCAGACCAGTCATGTATTTCTAACAAAATTTTCATCTAACATTCATCTGCAGCCCCGCTTCGGATTGCGGTATAATAGAAACTTATGGTTTCAGCAAAAACGAAGAGAAAACGAAGAAAGTTTTAAAATAAAATCATTGGAAGGCTTTTGGGGAGGGTCACAGTTTCCAAGAAGGAAAAATGAATCTGGGAAGGGGTGGGTTTGAAAGAAAGGGTTCGTGAAGTGGAGTAGAGAATCATAAAGAGAAGGAAAGGGAATATTAAAAGGAAAGGAAGGGGTTGGAAAGTCTTCTGTCCTCTTTTTAATGACTTGCTCATTCTCGGCCGGCGGATTTATTATCGCGAGGGAACTATCGCTGATTTTTTCGCAGAGGCGGTTTCTTTGTCATGACTCACTACGATTTCCTACTTTTATTCCGCACTCGTGAATTGTCTGCGATTGACTTGGAATTGAGGGGAAATTCTTTGGCGCAGACTTTTGTTTGGATAGAATTCTTGCGAAAGCCTTACTCGAGTGGCTTAGAGTTCCAAAGAGTTCGATAATTATCATTTGGTGCCGTCTCGGGATTCTGGAAACGCATTCCTCCCCTTTGTATTTAATTCGAATAAAGGAGCTGCCTTACTGAAGAAAAAGAAGGGCATAAAATGTAAACCAATTAACTAAGGAGCATTTTTTCTTAAAAACTATAATACTTAGCTCAAAATTACAAACAGCTTTCTTTTACTTGAAGAATCTTCTGAGAATATTACTATATATGTTTTGCAGTATTATCTACAGTTAGGTCCAATGCCAGAATTTGATTCAAGCCATTATTAAATAAATATATATATAGCGTCGTTTTCTTAAGTGAAAATAAGTATCTCAACTCTCCTTTTCTGCTCAACCCATCGTAAAATTAAAATAAATTGTATTAGTAAAGAATTATATCAGTTAATACAGGTTCATAAAGAGTTGGAAATATTTAGACGAGCTTTTTTAAAAACCTAACTGAACAACGGAAAAAGTAATCACCCCAGAATATCACACAAAGAGTATGGATGTGCTAAAAATTGCATAATAATACTAAAAGTAAAAACTAATCGATTAAAAAATAGTTATCCTTATCATGGGCTAAAAAATATGGTACAACTAACAAGAATTCAAAACATTATACTTTACAAAGAGTATGCACAACTATTAAATGAACCATAATTATTATTCTAGGTGTATTATGAACGAGCTAAAATTAAATGAAGGTAATGTAGTGTAGGAAATGTAAGAAATGCTTTATAAGAAAAGTTATTAACAACACGTTTCATAATCAGTAAGATTCAACTAATTTCACTTTCGAGTAATAGCTTCAATCAAAAGCACCATTTCGATTAAAAATGTAAAACTATTAAGAACTATATAATATATTTAATTAGATTAATACTATAAATCATTATCACTGTAATTAATTAGTGTAAGATATGCCTTACCCATATGAAGTGGGTTTGTTTTTTGGTAAGCATTTCGACATTAAGGAATATAATCCCAGTCTCATGATGAAATATGATTTTCAAAAGATTACGGATCAAAGAATGGGGCACGATTTAAGACTGAGAATAATTAATGTCGACAAAGAAACCGGAAGGGGATCAGGAGCTTAGCACTTCAAAGATAATCCCGGAAGTCTCCACTTCTAAGCCTTAACCCTTTCGACCCTTATGAGGATCCAAGTCTGAATCCTTTATCACTAGAAGCCAAACTTGGGATTAACTCCATTATGAACCATATGCCATACGCACAGACATTTTTTATCTCCCGGAATAATCTGCTAATTTTCCTTTCAAATATATGGGAGAGCGGGGCTAGTTGATACAGGGGCAAGTTGATACACTGTAATTTTTTAAATACTCTCTGGTCGCAGCACATCTGAATATTTACAGACGCCTTCTTAGACTCTATGGAATGCACTCGTGTAGTTTGAGTGCCGTGCTGCTTCGAGGAACGTCGCTGTGTTCACTTCAGTGTTTTTTGAATGTGAGAAGTAATATTTTTCATCACCGTTTGAATATCTCTAGTAACAACTGCTTTGGATTCAAGGAAATACGACTTGTAATGTTGAACCACTTTGTACTTTAAAATAAAGTATTAATTTGCGCTATTGAACCTTCTATTAAACCTAAAAATCGATTTATTTGCAATGGCGACTAAAGGGGCAAGTTGATACAATGTATCTTATATTTGGTATTTGTAACACTTTGTGTTTTATTACTTTATAGCCCAGTCATGGTCCTTAGATACAGAAAAAAACATTTGTCTTTTAATTGTGGCTTTGAAAGAAAAAATATCGTGTGCAAAAGTTAAGAAATTTAAGATCGTGTGCAAAAGTTAAGAATTCTCTATTTTTTAAGTAAAATTTATTCTTTTTTGATATTGAAATTATCTTAATTTTCAACATTTTTATTTATAGTAAATTTGATTCATTTAAATAACACGTTTTATTGTTAGATTTTGTGTTTTAATTTGTTTTTACTAACTAATTTAATGATGTATCCACTTGCCCCCGGCGCGCGGCGGGGGTAGGTTGATACACTGTGGATATAATTATAAAAAAAAGACAATTTTGTAGTTGGTAGCTAAATGATAGCCCAGAAAATAATCATCTGTGTATTAAGGATGCTTCAATGTTATATTTAGTCATAATATTGGTGAAATAGATTGTTTCTAAAAATTATAAAAATGAAAAACCTAAAACTGTATCAACTAGCCCCGCTCTCCCCTAATTAATCTGAAAAAAATTGATAGTAACTTTTTAATTAAGAAATAATGCTTACCAGTTCTTTTGCATATCCTTTTCAAGTTGTTATATGTCGCGTAAATCATTATCTACATCTGTACATTTACCCTGAAAGCCGCCTTTAAGACGTTCAAGAGGTTTAAGAAACAACTGAGGCAAACAGCAAATGCGTTACAGAATCCCTAGAAATTCCTTTAAGTAAAATTCAAAAATCGTATACATGACATTGCAAGGTATTTAAAATCCCTTGTTATGTTCCAGTTATTTATCGACGTTGTATTTGTTGCATGTACTACTGTACAATTGTAATTAATTATGTTGTTAACTAAAATCATACTTATTTATTCAAGAGTTTAAATTTTTTGGAATCGTGCACTAAATATAAAAATCATAGGACTGTGACTGATGATGTAATTCACCAATAGCAACTGGGGTTATGTGAGTTAAACATCACAAATAATTTTAACATTTTGCAAAGTGAAATCAATGTATGGATCAAAATAGTACTTTCAAAGGAATTTTTTATATCAAATTGCGACAGTTCGATTATAAAGTGCTCACTGCAAAGTAGACGGTCGTCTTAACTTTTAGGAATTTAATGCAATAAAGATTTTGCAAAATGTACTCATAAAAAAGTTTGGTAAAAGGAAAAGCTCGCTTTACGTGAAAAAAGGATAGCCAAGGAAAATAAAAAGTCCGTATTCCAGTTTCCGCATTAGCATCCCCCTTGTTTAATTACAGGAAACACGCATGCTGAATAAACCGCTAATAATATCCACGATAGCTTTATTAAACGATACGCCCACAGAAATGTTAAAAACTGAAATCCATTTTCAGATTCTAATATGCGGAAATGTTACACTATATACAAGGCTCATATACCTGGGGAATTACAATCCCTTGATGCCTAAACAACCTTCTTGAAGTCGTTTAAAGCTCTTTCCTGAAACTTCCCAGATGAAAAAAAGGACAAGAATGGACTTCTCATTACTTTAAGACCGTGGTTTTACCTACTAACTGAGTCTAAATGAACTTAAATCCAATAACTAAAAATTCATTAAAATAAACTCCATAACAAAGCGTTATTTTGTATCAAATTTTCAACCAAAAATGATATGCACCTGCCAGTAAAATAAAAAAGAAGTCAAATTACACTTTGCCAAAGTCCACTGAATAACACAAAGTGTTGCTAGATTTAAAATTAATTAATATTGTTAACGAACTATGGTAAAGGATTAACTTGCCTAATTAAATTGAACCGAAACCGCTATCAATATTCACGAGAGCCTTTATTACTAACTCTTGAGCACACAAAATTGTTCAAAACTAAAAATTGTTTTTAAAATTATTATATGGTATATTGTTACACTTTATCCAAAGCACATACAACTAGGAAATTATAATCTCGATTGCTAAACCTTTTCAACGCCTTTGATAGCTCTTTCCTGAAGAAAAACAAGGGACACGAATGGACTTCCTATTACTTTGAAGACCGTGGTTTGATTTATCTTCCCCGACGAAGTTTCCCTATTCCGGATCCTTCTCCGATGTTTCTAATCTTCCTTTATACCGCTTTGAGGGAACAGGTCTCATAACCTTTGGACCCTTCCCAAAACTTCTTCCGCGTCCCAACTCTGCGAGAGCGCCGTAGATCCCGCTGTTTATGACGCGTCCCGTAAAAGGGGGACGATGCGGGAGAAAGATTAATGAAAGCAAAGGTTTGAGAAATCGGAAAGACGAACGTAAATGCGGGGAAAGGGCAGAGGGTGACTTTTCGAATTGTTTGGCCCCTTCGGATGAATTTTTATTTTGTAACGCTGGAGGAACGAGCGAAATGTAACAGGGTGACGATGAGTGTGATGTTGGGAGATTCGTCGCTGAAAATCGCGATGATGGCGTGGTTCTTTGCAATTCATATGAGATATGCTGGTGGATGAGGTCGTTTCTCATACTTGTATACTCAAGGAAAATCTGGCATGCGCATTCATTCACACTAATGTGCACCGGTGATATTGCGGATATATATTCGAACATCTCTCTGGGTACATACATCTTTTGAAGCGTATAGAATAGTAATCTTGAGGTAGGTATTTCTATTACGAGACTTGCATGCATACTCAAAATAAATATCGAATAGTTTGTAACATATCATTTGATGAATTAATATTGATGGGGAAATTACATTAATTATTTAAATTTAGAGTAACGGTTGGTTATTGTATTTGTGTCTCATAAAATAGAGCACAATTGAACTAGTTCAGGGACAATACAGTGAATAATTTAATGAATAATTTAATGAATAGCGTGTTTTAATACAGTGGTACAAGCTTTTCATTCATTGCAAGAAAATACAACTCACTAGTAGACATTTAGAAAAACATCATTTGGACGGTCCTAAACCTTTCTTTAATTTTATGACGAATGAGCTGAAATATGAAACGAGTTGCGAGTAAAATCATAATGTAATAGCATCTAAATTTACGCTACCTAAAACTCAAGAATACTCCTGTTATTCCAAGTTTTGCGAAATTTTCTAATTATTAGAATCTTTATTATCATCAATTATGAGGTATTGTCCAAGAAAATCATTGTTGAAACAGTATGCCATCACAATGCAATCGACAATCGATGAAATGAATCTAAAATGTGCAAGATACTCTAATCTTTAACGAAATATTAAAAAAAAGAACAGCTTTTTTAAACTAATCGACCCAAGGAGGCCGGTAATACATGCCAACAGTGGTTTCAATGGCGGTGTATTTGGAGCTGAATTTATTTGAAGGTCTGAATTCAAACATTTCGGTTTTTGCTTAGGAGCTCAACTTTTTAATATACACAATTTTAGTGAAATAAAAGTTACGAGTAAATTATTTTACGTTGGATACATGTATCTAATAAATAACATGTTTTCTATTATTTTATATAAAAATTGTAAAAGGGACAGGGAAAAATCATGGACGTTACTTCAAAATTACTTAAACGAGTAAAAATAAATGTATTTCATACATTATAATCTTATGAAAAAATTCAGTAACATAAATATATTAATTGTAAATCTAATATCTGAAATACGATAACTCATCATGATCTGTCCTAGGACAGGTTTCAGCTGGAGATTTCCAAATTAATCTAATCTGTGCCTGATTCTTCATTCTCTGGTACGATCGTTCATCCTGCAAATCTATGAGCATATTATACTCTGGCCTTCCTTTCTTACGTTTTCCTCTAAAATTTTCCTTCTGTAACTAGTGCATCATTACATTTATGAAATTCCCTACCGAGCATGCTTTCATACTGATAAACCAAAAGAGCATTAAAAAGGAGCTGTAATTACGCCTTTTAATCCTCACTCAATAACCCAAAGTTTTGACATTAATTCTCATCGTTAACGAACTATGGCCAAAGATTAACTATCCTTATTAAAGTAAACCGATAAGTATCCGGTAGCGATTAAGAAGTTTGGCCCGAGTTTGGCACCTCGTGTCACATTCACTAAATCACGGATCGCGAGCACTCCCAAAATAGCACTCGAGTGTCCTTACTCCGTAACCCACTCAGCCACACCCACGCACGGTCTCTTTACTCCTCGTTACCTCAACTTCTTCTCCATTATCCCCCGCTATCCTTAATCCTTCTATCGCGACCGTCCCGTTGGAGCTCCGGAGATACGTCAGTTTGCATTCTACGCCGCGGGAGTCAAAGTTCCTAACGATCAAGTTCTCTCGCTATTGATTTAGTGCCAGTGTCTTCCTAACTGGGTCAATTCCTTCCTCTCAGTTTATCATTTGGAAAAGACAGAAATGGGGTGGAAGTTGACGGAAAATGTCGGGAAAGAGTTCGGTAATTTAGAACGGAATCACCTTGAGAAAGAAACGGAGGGGGACTATTGGGAACCACGGCGTATGAGATAAAGGAAAGGTTCAAGTTAGTAATAAATCCTCCACAAAATCTATTAAACGTATACTTACTGAGAGGTATTCCAGATATGCTAGCCTAAACGTAAATATTAAAAGGTGGATTTGCGCTGCTATTTATTTCCAAAATAACGTTTGCTAACCCCCATTGAATTTTCGTTTATATTTAACGTTAATATATTTTCAACCATTTTACTCGAGATATCTAGATCAGATTTGATTTGAGTGCACTTTTTATACTTCACTTGTAATGAAGACTGAAATGCTGCTCCTTTCCATTAGGTAGTCCATTGTTTGTTTCAATTTTTTTCTTGCTGCATTTTGTTTTTGTTTTCTTTATGTTGATTAGTTTTTTTCCATCCCATCTGTTTGATTCTTATTTCCGATGTAAAAGTAGATTTCTATGTTTATTATGTTTGTCCTAATATATTGCCATTCAAATATACCTCAGTTAGTGGTAAACCATATATTTTATTATCTAGGTATATCTTAAAATATAGTACATCATAGACAAAACAAGAATTTAAGATTTGAAAAAAATTTATAAAATATTAACGTCACTCATTTCAGTTCCATCCGGTTTAAATTGTTTCCATACTTGTGTGGTGAAATAGTTAATGAATTCCCGAAACCCATGAACTCACGATCCCCAAAACATCGAGTAAAAGTCGTTACATATCATATTTTGTATGAATTATTTTATTAAGCTAAATGCTACATATGTATGCAGGAATATTATAATTCTGTGAGAATTGTCAGTATGGCATATATGCTATACATTGTATATCAATGTTGTATATAACTTTGATATATGTAGGTAATAAAACTGACACTAAGCTTGTAGCCTACGAGCAGTTAAATATTACTAGAATAATAATTACTTCATCATTACAATTACACTATGGTGTTGGAATGCAAATTCGGGAATTAATATTGTATTATAATCTATATATATTTATTATTAGAATCATTTACACTTTGAATATAACCCCTTCATTTTCAATTATTATCATAGCACTGTAATATTTTTTTAAAGAAAGCGTAAATTTTGGAGTTGAAATACATTTTTGATATGACAGCAATCAACTCTGATATAATTTCAAATTGAATTAGCTAGAATAAACGAATCTCTTCCAAGAAAGAAACCTTAATGAATTAGTACGCCGAGGAAAACAAAAAATATCTTCCGACTGAAAAAGGGTTACACATCTTCGCCACAAAGAAAACTGAGTTAATTAAAGGGGCTAAACGTGATTTTATGTAGCTAATTAAACCCTGCCCTTGAGCCATCTAGGGGGAAATTCGCACTCACTATTATAACTTGTGAAATTGCGAAACTTTATTTACCGGTGTCTTCTACGAAATAGTAAACAACGAATATTAAACCAAATGTAAATCATTTAAATTTTTTCCTAATCCAGCATCCATTTCATTCTTTTCACTACCAAATATAATTTATGGTTCAAACAGAAGATGGTACGTCCTAGCTCCAAGTTCGCCACATAAAGGCGTTTGTATTGTAGGTTTGACCGAGGCTAAACGGATCACTCCGCAGTTTAATTCATATTGCAAAAAAAATATTGGGAATATATTCTTTTAAACTTTTTTAAATTACATGCCAACTCTTCATAAAACGAATGAGGGAGGTTACATATCTATTTTTGCGAAAACTTTCACAAAAATTGCAATTAACCATCAACCGTTCAATATCCGTTTAGCCCCCATTACGGGGGTTAAACGGATCATGCTGCGTATGTATCAAAACAGGAATATATGCGAGTATATAATATGAGTTTGTAATAAAAATGAAGGAATTTAAGTTATTTATTAATAAAAAGTCATTATATTTTATTTGGCATCCCTATCTGGCTAACAAACTGCACGGATGGAGTGACTATTAAACAACTTCTTTTCGCAGCAATTCTCACCATTCTTCGCCATTCTTCGCATTTGAAGCATTTATTTTTGCTCTTGATAGCCCCTCTGATATACAGATGACAATGTCATTTGAGGAATCCAAAGAACCAATCTTGGTCAGCAATATTTGCTTCCTGGTTAAAATTGTGAGCGATTCCCATGCGTTCACAATAATTAAAGGCATTTTATTTACATTTTTTGGTGTCGGCCTAAATCCTTGTTTTGACAGATGTAATATTTTAACTACTAATCTTTTTTTAAGATTCGAGATCCATTACAGTTTTAGCCCCCATGACTTGGAATATACCAGTAAGAGAAGAAACTCTTATTTTAAGCGATGTGTAAGGCAGTGTACGGCAGCTTGGAGCAGAGTAATAGCTTTAGATTTTACTTTCTGCTCAACCTCTTCCATGACTATTTCTAACCACATATGCCGGGAATAAGGATAATTAATAAATGTTAAAGATTTATACACATAAGCAACATTTAAGGTTATGATCCGTTTAGCCCCATTTTTCGAGATCCGTTTGTCACAGAATAGCAAAAGTCAATTACAAAAATTTAAAAAAATAACTCAATGCTTAATGATTGGACACTGATTGGTATATAATTGTTCAACAGCTACTACTTCATTATATTGCAAAAAAATTGAAATATAACGTACCCTGAGCAGAAAAATCCGTTGATGTTGTTCACAAAAATTACATTGACGAAAAAAACCCGTATACACGGTTCGGCGACTCTTCCCAGAATGGCCACTGACGTGAGCGCAAGACTCCCAGCCACTTGTTTATGTAGTTCATATACGCATCTATAGATGTCTTTCTCAAAATTAAACACAGCAATACGGAAGATATGTATTCTTGGATTGGAGAAACAACATACCTTAGCAAGATCCGTTCAGCCCCATGATCCGTTTAGCCTCGGTCTACCCTATTATATTTTATTTTTAGTGATCACGAATCAAATTACTTATTCACCGCAATCCAAGAGTTTGCAATGTTTCTCACTTAAAATTGCATGGCTGCAGTAATCATATAATTTATTGATACTATAGAATGGCTATCCACTATGAATCATTTGTAATACATCAATCATATAAAAGGAACCACAATGCTTACCTTTTCATTAATGGCTAATCATATAGATTTGAAAGGAAACGAGGTAATTAAATAGCTCTTCACATCTGAAATTAACTCAACAAATGTATTTAACTCGATATTTCAATTTCACTGTTTCTCGAAACACAACATTTCCAATACGAAAATGGCTAAGAATCTCTTGCCTTGACGTTGAACATTCGTAAATTTAAAAAATGGTATATTATTTTAAGCTCTGTTTATTCTATTTTCGGCTACTGTCCAATAAATATGATGCTTTAAAACCGTTCACGTCTTTATAAATTGGAGCCTAACGAATGACCATTGATTGTTGGTCTTCATTTATTGATCTTACATAATTGATTAAATTATTACTCACATGCTGAAGTAGGGTAATGTATAATACTAGTGACATACGGCAGCTGTTTCGAAACGTGCATTCCATCTAAATTGCGTCCATTTGTATAACCATACTTGCATTTTGCATATTAACAGACTGTCACGATGCTCTTTTTGCCTAATTGAATCACATTAATAGATAACATATAACAGAACGTGCATTACGTTTTGTATTTGCTATTAATATTCACCAGTGAAAATCATAGGTACTTTTTTAATGATAATGAGATCAAATTTTCCGCCTTTCCATGCGGATAAAATGTTCGATGAATTATTCCAGGCTTATGTTAGGGCATACGAATGAAAAGAGTCAAATTCGTTATCCAAGCCAATGATTTGACTAATGCAAAGCCGGAGAATGCTCATAGTGCGGAATACTTGTTACCCGTCCCTCTGATATTTATTCAGGCGAGAGATATAAAACCCGGGAACCCTTCCACAGAGATGACTCCAAAAGGACATCCACGCTTATTATGTCAGCATATTATAAAACAGGTCTCTCGAAAAGGACCATTTAAAAGTAAATCTTTCGCATCAATAGGCATCGCAATGTTAGATGCTTGTATCTAAATTGTCGATACTGATTCGTCACTCCGAAGTTATGCGGGTATATTTTCCTTCTTTATTTAAATAAGGGGAGATAAAGTTTCATTTGAAACTCATTTTTACGCATTCGATGCCCTGTGTTTTGATAATTGCATTGGAGATGTCTGTCAGTACAGCGATAAGACCCGAAAACGCTTAGAAACTTATACCCAACAACGTTAGCTGCCAAAATTTCTGGCGAGGGAATGAAGAGAAGTGTATTTATTTACTATTATTTTCATCTGGATTTTTTGAGAAAGAATATAGTAACAGAATGGCATGAATGACATTACTTAAATGCGTTGATTTCAAATTTTTATTCAATGAAGTGAGACACAAGGATTACATTCGACTTTTCAAAACCAAAATACCTACATATGTTACCACTGGCAAAATTCTATCTAACTCTAAAACATGTCATATTAGGTATACTTTCAGTCTTCAGAACTTCAATTTTTAATGGTTTAATTTCATATTTGGATGAATATTAATATTGTTTTTTAATGAAAATTGACTTCTTTATCCAATTATATGGCTGGGGGTTTGATATATCGTACGAAAGTAAAGGAATGAAAAGATAAAACTTTTATACTTAGATTAGATCTGACGCGACGTGTCAGAACCTAGGTAGAACAATAAATTATTCCAATGATATGGGTAAAAATCTTATCTTTTCATTTCTTTGCGTGATAGATTCCTACCACAAAGTAGTACCTGAAGCTATTTTTTTTCATGCCTAGCTACTGTTGCCCTTCACCGGTGTAGTCCTCCTAAGCTCTGATGAACTTTTCAGGAGGTGCTTCACCGAGGCAACAGCAACAACGAACACACACAACCATTCCCTGAATCGGAAAAATCCGATCAGCCGGGATTCGAACCCGGGACCTTGGGATAGGAGCGATAGCTTAGATGGCATGCTATCCACGCGGCCGGTAATAATTGATAGTATATATTGTGCTCATCATTTTTCCTTTGTTTACTCATAGTAAATAGTTTATAAAACTATGTTCCATACTGTATTTCTCTCATTACAGTCTTATTTAATCCAAAATCGTAAGCAGGAAAACTTCTTACAACCTTTGCTATATTTACCTTAATAATCTATATATATAAAGCAGAAATTCTGTGGGTTTGTGTGTTTGTGGGTTTGTGTGTTTGTGGGTTTGTGTGTTTGTGGGTTTGTTTGTTTGTCTTGGATTGGAGTCTACACAGTTTGCCCGATTTGTCTCAAACTTTGCATACGTGTCCATTTATATCAGGAAGGAAGTACTGTCGCATTTTTATTCAAAAATTTTACTGGGTTCGAACCAAGATCGCTCAGATAGATTTTCATAAGGAATACACGTAAGCTTCACTTTTATCGGTTGCAGGCTTTATTTCTTTTGAAGAATTAAATTAGAAGAAATAGTCGTACAGAATCGAGATAAACACCGAAAGATAGAAAATTGAATAAAGATTCTTATTTTGGTCGTGGAATCTTACTTTCGATTAGAATTTGCGAGAATATTGGTAAAATATACAAAACTTTCGTGAAAATTCGAGGCTGTAAACAACTCATCCCCCTGACGACCGATCCCATTGTTGAATCCGAGCTCATGCTTTATCCCGTAAAAATACTCGTGGACTTTAGGCCCATAAAGCTGATGATTGAAGAGTACGATATATTACATGGATAACGAGAAATTTTCTGTAAGAAGGTAACCAGCAATTGCAGGTACGTAATTACAGTCAGGAGATTGTGTGTCTTCGATTTTAGTACAAACCGTTTGCCAGATTCGCGTCAAACTTTGCGTATGTGTTTTCTGGGACCAGGAAGGACGTACTGTCTCAATTTTATTCGATAATTTTGCAGGTCCGAACTAAGATCGCTCAGATGGGTTTCCATAAAGAATAAATCTAATCTTCACTTTAATCGGTAGCAGACTATATTTCTTTTGAAGAATTAAAACAGAAGAATAGTCGTGCGGAGTCGAAACAAGAAGCAAAAGACCGGAAATTAAATGAATGTTCTAA
Organism: Sympetrum striolatum; assembly: GCA_947579665.1. Classification (NCBI taxonomy): domain Eukaryota; kingdom Metazoa; phylum Arthropoda; class Insecta; order Odonata; family Libellulidae; genus Sympetrum; species Sympetrum striolatum. The sequence goes on along the minus strand of OX388348.1, from coordinate 17,476,317 downwards.
TTTTGATCGTGGAATATTGTTTCCAAATCGAAATTTGGAGAATTTTGAAAAAATACGCGTGAATTATCCAAAATTGTTGAGGTTGAAAATAGCCAATCCTCCTCACGATCAATGCGATTGTTGACCCGAGCTCATGAATTTTCTTGTACAGTAAGAATAGCTTGGGATTTTAGACCTTATTCTAAAGGGAATTTACGCATTACCGGCAACTTGAATTTAATCTACTTCTATATTCCCTGTTGAGAATCAACGGGCGCTTCAGCTAGTATTAGTATAAAGTAACGTCTAAATGAAGTGTCTTGATAGATTGAAACAAAAAATATATATCTCTGATACTTTTTTCAGCCGCACAGCATGCTGGTATAGTAAATTATACTCGAAATGTTGTTCCAAAACAGGTAAGGGGTTCAGTACAGTAGGAATTCACTCCATAACCCCTATGATGCAAAACCAAGGCAAGATTTATTTTCTTTTGAAACATCCGTTTCTGCTGAGTCATACTTCAAACGCAGGGGAGAATCACTACTTCGGATTTGGTCTCTCCGCGTCCGCTCCCTTATTTATCACTGTTCGCATAACCCGCCTTCCGAACCACTTTACGAGCGCATAAAGGAGAATGAGGTACCCAAAGGTGTTGGGGTGGCGAAAGTTGGCACTTGTTAAAAAAAGGACCGGGCCTTTTACGGTCCCCGTGTTTGAACTCGGACCAATTTACGCGTCTCATAACCCGTCAGCGCGTGAATTATTTTTATGTCGAGAGGGGACTCCGCATTACGCGTGTGTACCTTTGACTCGGACTCTAGAAAAGTTCACTGATAGAGGGTTAAGTGACGGGCGACGGAAGCTCAAGCGTGACTTTGAACATCTATGCAGGACTAGGAACGGGGTTTAAAGATGGGGATGAAGGTTCCCGTGAACTCTTCTATGTTTTTGGTTCCCTTGATGTTTGTTTTAAACGAAATGTACGTAAATATTGACGTATTCATATCTCTATAAGTCATTCAGAATATGTGTACCCTTATTTGCATATATGCTGCTAATTTACCGTAAAAAGCCTCTCATTTTGGACGATAGGATATTCCGTTCCTTTCAAATGTAAACACAGTTTTGTGCCATAACTTGAGAGATAAAAGGAAATTATCTGAACATTTTGGAATGTGTTTATGTGCAAACTATATATGGAAAATTTACTTTTAATAATTCCGAGTGGTCTTGGAATTATTAGAAATTCTTTACCTTTACCAGAAATGTGCGCCAGGCTCATAATTCATCAACGGCTGAATCGATTACTTTAGTAAAATAACCCTAAACTAATTCTTTTAGACAGAGACGTAAGTCATTTTTAAAAGAATGAATAAAAAAATTCCCTGTAAATAATAAATATTCCCTATCATGCTAATAGTTATTGTTGATCTAGTGAATATTTTGATATTTTTTAATTTTATTTTTTTCAATTTTATTATTATCGATATTGATTGTAAATTTCTTGTTTTTTGTATTCACTCTATGATGTAGACATCACTGTATGTGAATCTTTTACATAAATACACAAAAGCCAACGATATGTACGACAACTGTCCACGGGAGGTTTTTGGACTTTCCGAGGGAGGTATTTTACTGTCCACGGGAAGTTTTTGGAGGGTTTTCCCTCCCGACCTTGGGCGAATGCCAGAGAGATTGTATTTTTATATCATCCCTCAAACGTTACCACCTGGTAATCATAAAAATTGCAGCGTATATATTAAATAAATAATGCAACATAAATACAAGATCGCGATAGATACATCAGTTTTCTTATCAGGAAAAATAAAAATAGCGAATTCAATATTTTCCCACTCTCCCTGTCCTTCTATTACGTGTATGTCCATAAACCAACTCGTTCGCAGTTTACTTGCTTGATGATGAGAAGAAACGCATAGAATTGGTAAAAAAGGGTGGTGGCGTATAGGAGACGCATTCTTAATATCCACTTTTAGTTTTTTTTCCCACAGATATGGGCTTCAACTTTGGAATTTATAAAATTTTGTCATTGAACGTTGCTTACGACTTATACGGAGTAAAACTGTGGTAAAGTATGTCAAAGTTTTGTTGAATACTTGAATCACTTGTAAACGTAAACGCCTCGAGCATGATTGTTCTTATTGATACCATATGTACACTCCTGGCCAAAATTAACGCAGCACCGGCCGTTAGAATCGCTAGGGAGGTGCTGCGTTAATTTTGGCCAGGAGTGTACCTACACTTCGTAGTCACACACTTGTGTGGGGAAATAGAAAGACCGATCAGAAGTACGACACAGCCTCTGTCACTAAATTCAGGATACGTTATTCTTTGGCTGCGATCAAATCTGAAATAAAAGCATTAAGAAGAATAGAAAATATAACCATGAGGGTGAATGATAATCGGAAAACTTCACTGGAGTCTTTAAACATTTCTAAAATATAGTTAATGGTATTCTCTTACCGTTCCGTCTCCAAACATTTATGAAATAAATTGGAATACATTTGATTGAAAATAATTTGAATTATCAATGAATCCTACCCGGTTTCAAGGACCATTCCCCTACATCACTGATTCAAACACATTTGGGTCACACCTAACTTTTCATTTTGGGTAAATACCATTTGACCATTCGTATACATCCGAATAAGCGATGACAATTGACCACCGAGTCTCTCTCATGATTCGCAGTCAATACGTTCCCTACTCTTGATCTAACAGAGGGAGTAAAACAAGTGGAATTTGTTTTGGCCGCCATGCACCACCTCTATCATACATCAAGCTTCATGGCCTATCGGTCACTGCGATATTTTCGCTCGAAACAGGAGCGGAACGGGCATTCGACCGATGCCTAGATATCGCCAAACTCGACTATCTGTCTCTGAGAATCGATTTCACGCCCATATCACCTTTTGTTTCCAGAATTGAACCGCAACTATAAATCCCATCGAGAAAATGGCATATTTCCACATGCATAACCCATAAAATACGTCACACACAGTATAGTCGCGGTAACGCGGCTATAATCGAAAAAGGCTGGCCGAAAATATGAAAGTAGTGTTTGGAGTGCGGACTTTGAAACTTCGTATGGTTACTGCTGAGTTGATTCCACATACAAAACTTTAAGTAATTTATGTTGATTATTGCGCGTTAAGATTATGCAGTGAGTGAAGTGGTCCATATTTTGCGAAAAATGCGGGTCTTAGAGTTTTTGCGGACTTCTTCAACTTCAACTTATTTATTAAAGCTTTTTGAAGAGAAATTCAAAATAAAACCCCAACTTGCCAATTGATAATAATACCGGTATTCGATAGCAATGAAAGTGCCAAATCAGCGCGGCGGAGTACGGTCCTGATTTTTCCGATTCTAGCCCACCGTGCGACGTCTCCGTTAGATAAATCATAATATCCACGCCACTATGGTATTTTCGCTCACCGTTCCGCCCCGGGATTGATCCATCGCGTGGCAATGTGTGCAATCGGAAACCCATTACCAACAAAAGCAACGGAGATATGCACGAAAACGTCCGGAACAACCCCGCGTTGTCATATCGGTTGTCTTAATTGATTGGACGTGAGGTCATCTCTCTCTATTGGAATGGCACCGTCCAAATTCGAAACATGGAAATTAGTACTTGAGATACGTCGCTTTGTCAGCCGACTCTCCTGTTTGCGCTCGTCCCGTCACAACCAATACCCCGTAATAATCCGCGCGCGTCGAATTTTCTTTATGAATTCATCTTGGGTCTTCCGTAGTTGAAGGACTGACGGGAACTTAATTGGTTATTCGATACATTAAACTTCCGCAAATTTGAGGCAGGATGATGATGCGAGCGGACGTTTTCATATCAAGCAGAATGTTGACGCGTCCGAGTGAGCTAAACATTAAATGCATACCTAAAAATTCATTCAAAGTATTGTTTTTGATTAAATTTCAGATTAATTTTCTACCCTTTTAACAGTTCATGTTCCCTAATACTGTCTGCACGATGTTATTTTGTTGTTTATTGATACCTCATACGACCATTTATGTCATATAACATCTTTTAGCTTTTGCCTTCATCTCAGTCTCTTTTTTAAGCAATCCCACTTATATTTGATACCTGACCAATCCATTTCCTACGGCGCCAAATAAATACTCCAATTAAAACCATATCAGTTTTTCTTTTCCTAAAAATCCAACTTTCTTTTCCCAGTATACGCCACACCCAAATTTTGAAAGCATCCAAACTTTTGATTTCGGTTTTTCATGGCTGGGTACATCTCCGAGGAACCATTTTATATTAGTTGGCCAATTTGGAACTTTTTGAGGAGCTTGAAATATATATAAAACACTCTTGTTTTCAAAGAATTCGTTAGCTGACCTTATAATATAGAAAACAATTATCTTGTACAGATTGAAAGCTCGCTGAGTACATTATGCCTTAAGAATGTTTTTAGAAACTCAATTTTTCTTTGAAAATGTATCTGTGAACTAATTGTAATATTCTTCCAATAGAACCAAACTGAAGGAATGTAATCATACATTTACGTCAATTATTGCCACGCTGATCATAAATATCAAGCTAATGGAAAACATATTCTGGGAATTTGGCGAGAATATGATGTGCATTTGTATCTAGACAACGTTAGTTTAATCTTAATATCCAACAGAAGCTGATAACTAATTGACTAGTAGCATGTGACAAGTGACTACGTTAATATAAGGATTATTGGTATAATTTATAGAAAATATTGAATTTAAGGCTATAAATGGGATTGCAATAGCTACTTTAATTAAAAAAAGGAGGAGATGGTCCAGTTTATATGCGTAAAAATATGATCGCATACTACCATGATCAACTTCAAATAAATTAATTTTAGGCCTTAAACATTCTATAAAAAAAAGATTTGGAATGATAAACAATGAAATGAATAAAAAGAAAACCTCAAATCTGAACTTAAATGTGCACGCTGAAATGACGTCATTAAATTCAATACCATAGGAGTCTGAGGCCTTTGGAATGTTAAATAGTAAAGTTACTAAAAAGGAAAACTCAAACTTAAACTTTAATGTGTAAGTTTAATGAAATTACAGCATTAATTCTAGTACGGATACTAACGTATTTTGGAGCAAACCAAATTCAGTACAGTCGTTAAGCAAAATCGTAGTTAACTCCCACCGAGCGATCCCCTCAAATTCGGCAACCTCGCATAATCCAATCGGACCCTAATTGGGCGCGTCAACACCGTAGGAAATCACAAAAGAGCTTCATTCCCCGCACGTACTCCGTTTATTTATCCTTCCTTGGCTCGCAGCTGGGAATATTATCGCAAACCATCCTACGGAGCTGTTTGTCAAACAGCCCAAAAACGGAACACGTTTCCACCCCGCCCGCCTATAGCGCTGATGGTTTGATCTGTGGGAATGCATGAAGGAACGCGGCCGAAAGTTCAACCAATCAAAACGAGGGCGCGCAGGCGGCTGGGTTCCCGTGAAATTGGACAAATGGATTTCGAGGGAACGCTGTTGTTTCAGGCTTTGTTTCGGCCCTGGTGTAGTTGAACGGGAAATGAGCGGAGTACTCTCGGCGGATAACGTTTGTGGACCGATTAGAGTTGGCCGGGTGACCTGTCTCTTGCGGTAAGAATACCGAGGCTTCGCATTTGAGCGGCTGTTGCAACTGATGTCGAAACTCATACACTCTGTAGCGATCTTGGATTCATACTTCGATGTTTGCGCGGTGAATATCGATCGAGTGCTCTCATGTTGAGTGTCCAGTGTTTCCTTTTTCGTGAGTAATTGAATCGTCATACAATTTAACCCTCAGCAAACCAAGGAGAGTCCTCGAGGGACCCCAGAGTTACATGCTGCTGTTACGATAACGTATATTTTTCTTGATGTTTGTGTACAGCATCAGTTGGAGATAAATAAATGTAAATAGGCTAGCGTAAATTTCTTATTAAAACGCAAGTAAATAAAACTTCCTAGATGTCCCAGAAGGCAGCCTTTTGGACTACATATCAACTTCTACAGCTCACTCTAAACCGCCCTAACGAAAGTTATGGCACGAGCTAAGGAATACTGCTATGGCCAAAGATGAATCTGCGTCATATATATTACTCGAATCATTTAGTTAGTTTTTATGCCATATAAAATAGAAGTATTAAAACTTACACACCTTCATGGATTTATTATAATGCAGAATAGTATCATTCATTGCATGTTGAGATAATTGGATGATGGTTACAACACTCATCTTTTACAGCATATTCCCAAAGCAATTTTTTTCTTTGGTGTAGTTTTATTGGATATTAAGATAAACATTAATCTTAACAGAATTAAATGGAAATTTATTGGATATTTTAAGATTTATAGCAATAAAGTTCCTGCATTGACCCTGCTCCTTGTGTAACATACGGCCATCCACGATCAAATTTCGACAGTGGTTTGCAGATTTGCAAAATACAATACTTTTATTAACATGAAGGTAGAACCATAGCAATAAATCAACTGGAAAAGAAACAGCTCACTTAAAATAAATAAAAGAGGTACTCACCATAGCGAAAAATAAAATACTGTGGAATTGATATCGATTCTGTCTCTTTATAATTGGGATTTCCCTCTTCAAAGCTACGCTCTACTGTATCAAAAATAAACTTTTTAATTTCGCGTTCAAAATGAATGCAACCCGGAAATCATTCATCAGTAAAATTATCAGACGCGTTGAATACCGGAAAATAAGAGTGGAATCCATCAAGAGGCAACGTTTTCCTTATTGAAATTCGCAAGGAAATATCGTATCTCTTCATTTCTATGAACTGGAAAAATTTCGTCTCTGACCTCACTTCCAGGCAAAAACTTGAGAACCTGCAAGCTTTGGGCGAAGCGAAAGCACGAAGCAACACCAAGGTACACCCCACGTGGGATCCGGCAGGGAAACTTATTTTATCTCGTAAAATCAGACACTGAATTATTTATTTTTTCAAAAGCGAAGTCTATTGCATGCTCTCTTCTGCCCCGTGTACTTCTCAATGGAATGCAAAACTTGTTCCAGCAAATGGACATCCGGAATCCCATTCAGACTCTGAGAGGATTTTTTTCCCTCGGGGGAAAAAAGAAATATTTTTCGAAATGCTTTCACTGGTTCGTTTGGCTCGGAGCCTCTCTTGCTTTTTTTCATTCCATTGAAAGTTAAAAAAATGTTTGCGCGCCCTCGTCTAAACCTCAGGCCGTCGTTTCGGATTAAATTTTATCGAACAAATGGGCTGAGAATATTCTAACTTCGTGTGATCATCTGCTGACTTTTCTTCGTACATAGCAACTTCGCGCCCGGATTGCGGTCTGCTGCGAAATTTTCAGGAGGAGAAACATTTCGAAATCATTCCGAGTAAAGTGTACATTTAGCGGTCTAAATGTATGACATATGAGGCATCGATTCCTAGTTGCACATTTGCTATATACTCCTCGCATGCTGTGTTGAAAGGCTTGATTTTAATCTTAAAGAAACTTATTCGATCCCTTTTCCATACTCAGTTTGCAAAAATTTATTTCATCTGTTACAAGGATGATGAAATTATCATGCTCATTATCAATTGGTGATGCCTCAATAAATACAATGCAACAGAAAAATGACATTCTTCAACAATTACTGCAAATAAACTTTTAATATCATTCATCGTTGAACTGTATTTCAGGAAAATTAAGATTTTAAATTATTGAGGTTTAGTTAATCACGATAAATGATGAAGGAGCGGAAGAGTCAAAACATGGTGATATGCCCAGAACTCGACTCCAGATCTTCCCCTTTCCCGGAAGGCATTAAAACCGCTATACTAAAATGCTGCGTCAATTCCGATCCATAAAACGGGTTGCTTTGTATGAAAGGAAGTGCAAGGGCAAGAATATCTCTCCCCGTAAAGTGGGTAGGTGTTCTTCATCATCGGGAACCTACTTTCTAGGCCCAATTATGTCTCTATTTTCACTATTGTGTCATCGAGGCCCTACAGCTCTATCAATCGTTTTAAGTTGACAAACATCTCGAAATTATTCTCAGATTAAAACCTAACCATGCCTTAAACCCAAGCACCACAACCATTCCTCATTGATTTTCATTATCTTAATCAAATTTCCATTGTCCTTCTTTTCTTCAACCAGTCTTTTATGGAGATATTTTAGTATTTGTAAATTCACCATTGATCACTCTTGGTTCAAATATTTGAATTTCAAAGACACATAAGAATCCGGTCACTATTTTTTGAACTAAACCAACCAAGGCATCTTATATAATTATAATTCTAAATTTTCCGCAAGGATGAGCCGTATTTGTACGAATCTGAATGGGGCTAATTCCTGAAGCCACTTTGGCGTCGAATTAACGAAATCAAGCCACCGTATAAACCAAGAGCTGCCTCATTTTTACAAGAGGAAAACAAGACGGCTTCCATGAGATAATTGAAGCGTAAGACGTACCAGAAGTGGGTATCGCAAGTGCTGATTTAGTTAGCGAGTTCGTTGAATTAAGAGAAAACGAAGACTTCTCAAATGCGAGAGAGACCTGGATGATAAATTTTTCGGAAGAGATTTCTGCCGAACTGATTATAAAACCCAGGAAACGAAGAGAAAGAGTTTCCGCTTTCGATTCAGTTTCTCGCTTCATCAACGATCACTTCATTTCCAAAAGCTCTTTCCCTTCCTCAGAATCAAAATAACGATGAAACTAATTTAAGCTTTTGATATCTTTGCATGTTCCTCCGAAATATGTTCAATTCATTCTTAATATTCTGTTGGTTTGTTTACGATTTATCTGTGTAGAATTTAGTCCAAATGCCGGTTTGAACCTCAGCCCCTCTAACATTAGCCAGCAAGAGCTTGTACAGGGAATGAGGCTTACTAGGTATGATGAGGAGTAGTGAGGTAATTTTTCCTTGCTAATCTTGCCAAGTCAGAATGCTATAAATATATCATATCCACGTAGGCGAAGGATGGTGACTCTTTGACTCTAACACTTTTCTTGGCTTTCCATAATGAGAGACCTTTAGCAGTGCCATTATTCAGAGGCATTCATACTTTCAGTAGCTTTAATGTCATCACAGACACAGATATAGAGGTAACTTAATGATAATTTTTTTCTATCAAATACTAAATGAAAAATATTCCATTCATGACTATGACTTCCATAGACTATGTTAGCAAGAATCCGTATATAGTACAGAAACTTAGCTTCCAGTTTCCCGTTTTGAATTTATCGCACTAAACCAGTGTGCTCTGAAAATCAGAAATTTTCCCATCCTCACTCGGTTCTTAACTCACATATCTATAGCATGTCACAAACTTATCTTTCAGAGTTTAAGAGAAAGCATTAAAATGACTTCGTTCGCCCAATTTATAATTGGTAGCTAGATAGAATAGTTCGGATTTGTAAATAGAATTCTAATAAGCCCTGTTAATATGATGTTTGATTTTTTCTTACAGTTTGACTTATTTTGAGATAGTAATAATTTGCTGTCAGTAGAACGCAACAATAAATCATTGAGGTTTTTGAATATCTCAATTCGTGCCTCGCACGATTCTCAAACTTAGGCAAGCAAGTGATGAAGACAAAGGCAAACTACCTCAATGATCATCTCACCTAATAAACCGTACTACCTCTCCAATGCTATCTGAATCATATAATTGTGAATAAAGGACCAAACAGATACCTCGACTGAACACAGTATCATGCAGCCCTCACCTTTCGGTAAGTTCATCAAGTTACCAGCAGAATTCCCTTCCCCCTATATATTATCACCCAATAGCTCATATTCCTGGACATATTTTCATTTTTATGTTTCTTTTTCTTTCTGTATCCTTTCTTCAATCACTTAAATATTTTTAACTGAGTATCGATCGACAGCCAGTATCCAAGCGAACCATATATTTTCCTTGATCGAGAATTCACTAAATTTCCACCAAATAGCATACGTGTATTGTTTTAAAACAGTGTGAGAAAAGGCTTAAAGCGGCTCGACAAAATATTCAGGTCAAAGAATGGTAAAAAAGAACAATCTAAATCCAAACTTGATATAAATAAAGAAACTAAGGTAATACAACAGACTGCAAAAAGTTACGTATAATGTAACTCACGGATATGTAGGGTACAGTATAAAAAATCAAAGGCTGGCTGAACTTTTATGGTGAAATAACAGAAATGTGTGATATTATGTGAATTTTTTCCCTTTTATGCATCAAATTTTATCCAGCTTTTTCGTAAAAGAAGAAATAAAATAGAAGAAAGCTCATTTCATTATTAATTCAAAAATAACTGAATTATACCCAATCTTGTCACGCTCCCTTTAGCCATTCAGCGAAAACTATGGTAAATTCAAAAGCAAACAGGTCCATCCACGGATAGACAACAATAGCGTGGAGAGAGGCAAAAAAGTCCCCCAGATAGGAAACGACAACGGCAAGCGCCGCGGAATCACGTTCGGAGAGAGTTGTCCCTCGCAGACAATAAATCTCGTGGATATTTTTGAGGTCGTCCTTTATAATTTTTTAGGGTAGCGAGAGTGAAAAACATGGCAGGGAAGTATATTTTTGGGCCGAGCAAGGGTGGTGTGGATTTTTTGCGTCTCTGTACGAGAGGATGTGTAAGAGACACAGCTTACCAGCGGAGCCTCATTAGTGATACTGACTCGCGAACAAAGCTACACCGGCGCCTCTCCCGGCCGCGACACGAAACTGCCATCGGAGCAGATTAGAAATGACATGAGATGAGGCATTGGGAGAGAGTGGGTTCGTTTGAATTTTACTCTAATGGGCGTAGGATAAGTACTTCGTGCTAGGCGACCATAAACCACTGAAGTTGGGTCTTGTTAACATGCAACGCAAATTTATTGCACGTTCGTAAACAAGTCCTCGGAATTCACATCGAGCTAATGCTACAATCCGACTCTCTCCTAGTTCATAATCTACTGTTGGAATCATTATTTCCCTAATTAAAATGGCAATGTGTTTGCAATGTTATGCTGGAAAGTATGCACTCTCATCTCGCAGTTGTGGCGGGAATTATCGCTAACGGCGTTATAAGGAATTTTATGATTAATTTGACGTAATTGTGTACTAAAAACAACCGTCGTGACTGAAATTTTCGAAAGTAAGAGATACTTATAGTAAATATTGGTTTAATTTTCTTAACTTCATAACGTAAGCGGATGACATTACGATGACGAGATTACGCCTACTGCTATAAAATATTAAAATATTCATCCAAATTTCCTTACAGATTGTCAATTTTCTATTTATTTGCTATGCCTGTCTAAATTGTGATAAAATTATTTTACTTAAAATTGTATGCTCTTTCTCTCATAAGATATTCATCGGTTATGATAGACTTTATGATATTATTTGTTACCATCACAAAATAATTCTTGCAATCGTTGATTTTCACAATCCTGTTCCTTGTTTTCTTGCAGTGGCTATATTCTTCCCATACGTCAGATTCATAGCATTTTATAAATCAATTATTTTGCAATTTATATAATTCCAATAACAGAAATATATACTTCCGAAGAAGCCGACACACAAACAAGATTCACTTGGATAGTGGAAAGTCAATCAAGTTACTAGGGTATTTCTCGATCTGTTATGAAACTGCCCATTCTAATGAAAACTGAATAACAAATTTAAATGATGCAGAGTAAAATAGACAACTATCTACATTCTGCTGAAAAAAAGGAAAAAGTTTGCTCTTAGCATACCTGTTAGTCTTTATATACCACGGCATTTTCATGGGAATAGTTCAAACTGAAGTTGTCCATACCTGAAAGAAACAAAATCATTTGTTAATTTTTCATTCATCCCTTTTTTTGGATTCTATTATACAAAAATAGTCGATGTTTTATGCTAAATCTTAGCGGATCTACGGTTTATGAGGTGCACTTTTACCATGTGATAACGACAAACTGTGAATTTAACAAATTTTTGCTCCATTTTAAGAGACATAAAGGGGATAATGAGAGGTTTAAAAATTTAATTGGCTGGTTTGAATAACAATTTAAGGGAACAGAAACATGTTTTCCGGGCAAATATTTACAAAAATAAATTGGGAACGCTGGATATAATATAGCATCAATATGCATGTGAGTTTTCGGCAAACACTAATGATTTCCCTTTGCAATTACCAATGGGTATACAAACATATAAATATTCAATTACGCACGCCGCATTAAATTTCCGATTTTTTCCCAAAGTTTGGATTGATCATAGGGTGAACATGCACTTTTATCCAATAACTCTTTGGATTTTCGCCAATCAATTGCTGCTTTTTGCAATGGAAAATCCGTTGCGATGGATAAAGGATTTGAATATTATAAATGTTCCCTCTTTGCAGCTTTAATGATAACAAAGGATAGTTAAATAAAAAAATTGAGCCTTACACAGTCGCAAAAGAGCTCATTATATACAATTTCGAATGAAGTATAACCCGCCAGCTTTAAAGGGCACTTACACATTCGTCAGGTTATTTGTAAAAATGCTGACTCAGGTTCGTGACTATTTATTCCATGATAAAGTATAGATTGCTACACTTATTGGTAAACCAAACCCAGTAAGCTGCCGAACCTTCATACACACCATGTTAGATTAGTTTATCCTCGACGAGAAGTAATTAACAATAATAAATTCTGTAATGATAACAGGAAGATCCCAATTACATCCATTTCATTAGTTAATACTATTTACAAAGACACAACCATTCCCTAGCCAAGAAAATCCAACTTCGGGATTCGAACCCGTAACCTTGGCATTAAAGTGCTAGCACGCTCATCGCTCCGCCACCGCAGCCCGTACGTAAGATGACATTACACATACCTTACAATTAGAATTCCAAATACCAAGAGCTTTTTTGGTAGTGCTTTGACCAAAAATCTCATCAAGTATGCTAAAGCTTGATTTAGTCTTAAAAATTTGGATGTTTTCTTAAAGTGCACGTCTACATTTAATAGCGCATTCGCGAAAACAGAGCTGATTAATTTACGCGTTATTCTTAATTTTCAGCTGACATTTCGCAGAAAATATGGTATTATGTTTATGATATTTCATCCTTGCATGTTTTTCTATGCATAGAGTATATCACAAAAATCCTAGACTCTGATGTGCAGTGCAATACTCCCAACCGTGCTCGAGATTTGTTGCTTTTAATATTTTCAACTCCAAAAATGTTATTTTGCATTTTATCCGCTGAACATTTTGTTGATTCATTACTTGGCGCAGAAATACTCCAGACAAGAAATACAAATTTAAGGGGCATAAAAACAAGGACATAGGAATTACGAAAAATTACTTTTTAATCGACATTTATTCTATTTTTACACCCAAAGTTAAGCGGAAATTACTACTGAACCTTTTTAAACGTACGAATCACGGTTTTCGCTATGGCTAATTAAATAGAGGTTTTATTTGAACGAAATGTCGTTTTCCAAAGAGCTGACATAGTAAATTATATTTTGAATGATGTAAAAGTTATAGATAAATGCAAGTCTCTAGTGTATCCTAGAAACATTCAAATCTCATTATGAAAGGATCACTATGAAATAACATCATGATATAACGTCATATGGGTTATGGTTATTGAAAAACAGGTTTTGTTTGAATGTATTTTTCCGTAGATTTTATATGTTAAATTAGATTTGGAATGACATAAAAGGCATGCGTAAATACAATTATCTAGTGTATTGTAGAAACACGTAAATATCATTAAAAAAACTAATGATGAAATGACATTATATGGGATATGTTTAACAATAATGCATTGTGAGATACCATCTCTGGGTTAATGAATATTTGAACAGAGAAAGACAAACAGTTTCCACAGCTCATGAATTATTAAATTGTTCTTGAAACACGCCCTCGCGCCCTTTAAGCACTCTCAAATTATCCCATATGCTTTCGTTATGAGTGCGCCAATGTCACGCCCTCTGTTCTCCTCCTAATTGACCCAAGCGGCGTGTCAACGTGATTTATACATCCTCGCAGCTGAGTGTGGCTCCTTGCTCTTAAGGGGCTGAGTTCTCCATAACAGCATTCCTCGAGAACTTGGATTACTAAACGGAAACCGCGAAGGCTGATCCCTAAGCACCGAGGCTTGGATGATTATTCTCCCCACTAGGGTGAGAATATCAGGCAGAATATTCAATTTTTCCCTCTTCACACAGAAATTACTACCGCCTGACCTGGTGCCTATTTCAAGTTTTTAAGAATAAATAAATAAAATAGACATAGCAAATTTCATGCCTAAGTTAAATATCAGTTTACTTTCTATATAAGGGTTGATTTAACTTGTATGTATGTAACCATAACTCAAGTTGGTTTAAATGATAGTACTATACCAATGCTGCAGGAATTGTCAATTCTTTGCAGATGTCATTAAATCATATTTTCATCAGTATTCGACGATATTTATGACAATTCATTGGAGTACAAATAACGAGTTTGTGGAAATTAACCTATGGTGTGAGAGAATTAAATGTTACAAAAATTGATTGATGACACATCCTATAAAATTCCTGGGAGAAGAGAGGGAATATAAGTTGTTTTTTTACTTTTACGTCCAAATCCTCAAACCGGAGAGAGATGATTGAAAGACAAAACATGAAAACTTTCCAGAGAACAACTTCCTCCCTTTCAAACGTCAATCACCACGGGACAAAATGATCCAACTGTCGCATTTCAAACGAAACTTATCCCCTCTCGACGCTTTTTTTATAAACTTATCCTAACATCAAATCCAAAGCGGAGTGACGTGTTCAAACTCAATTATTCGGAGAACGACGTTTTCGCCATAAAAAACTTCCCGGGATTTGTGCACGTTCCGAACATTTTTGCTTCATTATTTCCTTTGAGGATACACCTTGGGAGAGGGACTTTTTCATGCCGTTCTCATTTTTAGATATAACGTCTGCTTTGATGTAATCTCCGCTCCGAATATTTTAGAGAGTTTTTTCCGCTCGCATTTTTCCGCTGTTTGTACCCGCTTTTTAAAGTTTCACTTTCTCCTCCCGAATCTCTCTCTCTCTCTCGTGTCCCTTCCCGCGTTTTATTCTTCTCCCAGAAGTCCAGAGCCGTTACCTGACATAACGCAAACTTTCTTTCCTCCGATAACTCGCAAACTCCCCGGAACGCGAGCTCCCTCGCTGCTTCGAACTGATAGGCTGACCCTCGGAATTGAATTGGCGCAGAAATCCCGACGGGTTTCGGAAACTTCTCATGGGTTCCACACTTTATGATCTCGGTCCCTTGCTCCCGTAAGATCATAGCAAATATCGACATTCATGCTTGGGACTCTGGGATTTTCTATAAAGTTATAGCACTGATGAAGTATGTGGACATATAAGCTTATCTATTCCATTTCGTGTCAAATTTTTAATTTTATTCCTACAGTATCTCATTATATTATGAAGTACCAAGATGGTTTAAAAGTAAAAAAACAATTATGAGGATAAAGTGAGTTAAATTCAAATTCTCCTGTCAATCAAAATTTATTTTCTGTCAATAAAATTTACTAAGCCAATCAAAGTATTGCACGGTAAGACCACGATTCAGAGGTTAGAATTTAATGAACGGTAAATACTCAGAAAATTAACTCTGTTAGTAATACTCTAACAAAGAAAACTAAATTAAAGAGAGGTCCGCTTTAAAATATTTGAACAAGTTTAAAATACGTTTCATAA
Organism: Sympetrum striolatum; assembly: GCA_947579665.1. NCBI lineage: Eukaryota > Metazoa > Arthropoda > Insecta > Odonata > Libellulidae > Sympetrum > Sympetrum striolatum. The sequence goes on along the minus strand of OX388348.1, from coordinate 17,460,628 downwards.
ATCTATTATTCAATGAATATGATAAAAAATATGACTTATTTTACGATGAAAGTTATTATATTATTAAATATATTACATACAATTTTCAATGAAATGCGTTTACTTTAGTGAAACTCATATATACCTAAAAACAGCAGTAAAAAACATTTTTTTAAATGTAAACGAACAAAAATATTTACTGTGAAATATGGTAAAATATCATACTTAAAATACCCACAGGTTATCACGTGAAAATATACATTTATTATTTTTAGTCTACTTCTTAAGTACCTACCAACATATGATAAAACCTTCAACGATTGAAATGCATGGCTTATATTTAAGATTTTATATTTAAGACAATCAAATAATAAACATTAAGTACACTTCTTTTAAAAACAGGACAAAATTGATCTGAAAAATTTCCTTAAAAAGTGGTTGGGAATAAAAAGTCTTGATTAGGAACCCAGTTATTTCGATTTTGAGTGGTATAATTTAACTTACACAAATGACATGTAGCTCATTTAAAATTGCACAATCTTCCATAAAAATTGAGAAATTCCTTCATAAAAACTTTTTGACACCGCAATTTCCCAATTATGTGGGGCATTTCTCGTATTTATCACCGCTCTAATTACATGAATTTACATGACAAAAGATTATTTATCACAAAAAGAGATACTTCGAGTGTTTCCAAATTTTAACTCCGCCAGAATGGATGCTCACGTGTCATCTTGAAGCGTCAAAGCGGGTTGTTGAGCTGAATTTAAAGGGGAGTCAAATGGGGCGGAGTACAAAGGGGGAAAAATGAGGGCAAGGCCGCATGGTCCTTCATGTCAAAGAGGAAGTAGCTGTTGAAAGGATGACTTGGCCCTTAAAGATTTGAGTAAAGTTAAAAAGTATTGATGGCCGACGAAAGAATAGATGTTCAGTATCTAGATCGATGGATAAGTCCTTAAAGCGGTGTAACACTCATTTAGATGTATGGTAGGTCCTACATCACTTCATTCATTGGGGAAATACAAAGACTTTCAGAGAAAAAATCAGGAATTAACATTTGAGTAACTGCTCTGATATTAATGTTGTATCTTACCGTTTAACATTTCAATCATCCTAATAGACCCATCCCATAACGTCTCATTATGAATTTATGTTTAATTTTTTAAATTATCTATATAGTGACATCATTTTTCTTGAAGGATTATATTTCCCAAAAATTTTAATGAAAATTTACAAACATAATTCCCCAAAGTCATATTTTTGCGAGTTTTGTAAGAGCTGAATTAACTTTCTGTTAAAGAATAAACTTTACTTGTTTCATCGCGGATATTATAAATTAACATAAATAGGTTAATGCAAAAAGTCAACATGAGTATGATCTGTAGCATTATTCTCATAGATATGTATAATATACATTGTTTAGTGTTAGCATGTTAGGAAGGAAAATATCACTTTGTCTTAGCTCCACAGTAAATTTATTGTGCGACCGGTTTCGACTAAGGTCTAGTCATATTCTGCCATCTTATACATTGTATATCCAATGCAAAAGTAATATGGCTTTTAATATAAAAGTGACCATCAATTTTTTACGTTTTGAAATTTATTTTTGAGGGCGTCAATAAGGAAAGTAAAGTTTACAACGAGCATCTAAACTTACTTTTTGATTTAACTAATCATCACCATCAGTCATTAAAGCCTATGCCTCCATAAATTTGGTGCCTAAAAACTAAATCTACAAGAAGCTATTTTATATAATTTGTAAAGCGGAGAGGACATTATTCATGATTCTAAATTCATTTAAAAGAAACGTTATTCATGATTTCTTAAAATTTGTTAAAAATTAGACGATATGTGAAGGGAGGAATTAGATTTGTGTCTTAATATATCCATAACTTTTCGAACTTAAATGGTTGACAAGAGATTAAAATAATACTTAAAATCGGTAATAGATCTATAGTAAACATTTCTACTCTGAAAATGCGAGTAATTCCATCATTAAACTAATGAAGTATTTTCAAAAATATAATAAATGGGAATATATTGCCTTTTTTACAATATCATCCGAGAGCGCCTGTCTTTTTTAATATAGCTAGAGTAATGAATCATCGTTCCTGTTTTCTGTAGAATCCTATGATATCTCATTCAGATAAGTAGAAACCAACATATATTCGTTAATTCACCTTTTTTAATTTGTTTCCTTGAAGAAACTTTCTGATTATCACAAAATATGAAACATTTTTAACATTATGAAAATCAAAATAACATTGAACGTCATGACACACATCAATCCAGAAAGATGAAATTTAATCTCTTTCGGTATATCAGAGCGTTCATCATTCTGGAGTTGTAATTAACATTTCTTTGAAGCTCCTAATTTTTTCAGTTACCGGAGGTGAATTAGTGAGCTAATATTTCGGCTTCCTTGGTTTCCGAAGTTCTGGGAAATGAAGGCCGAGATTAATGGCGGTAAACAGGCTTTCGTACATAAAAAATTATATATTCGGGAACACTAAAGTTGCTCAAGGTTAGTGTTTTATGAATTCATAAGTATCTGTCTAAACTAAGTATAAACTCAAACCTTTAAACTTGTATATTTGCACTATCTGAAATTCTGTTCAAAAGATGTGAGTAGTTAAAAGGAGATGATTAATGTGACAGTGGCGGGTATCTTATTTACATACTGGAAAACTAAGAGGAATATGAGATAGAGTATGATATTTTTTTGACCTGTTTTAATGAAAGACTTACTATGATGAGCTTACTGTGACTTTGATGGTGTTATCCCGGAATGAATCTAAGAATAGAAACTCTCCACTGACATTATCCTTCTTTTACTTGTGTTTTGCATACTTGTTACTACTGTAGTTTTGCGCTGCTCAAATAACTTTTGTGGGAATTGCTGATAATATTGGAATATTTGTTTTGGTGAAACGTCTGGTGTTAGGGATCGGAGTTAGAATTAAGTTGTACAAATAAAATGGTTGGAGCTCTCTATGGAAGAAATTCTACTTGCAGCAACAATGAATAAATCATTTTGTATGAATAGCATTTGCAATAGGCATTTTACGTGTCGACCACAAAAATATCAATCCTCGTACAACCTATTTCGGAATATATCAATCCAAAGTTTCAATTGCCAAAAAAACTTTATTTAGCTACCATAGCGACTCCAATCGCAAGAAGCATACAGTTTTCCCTTTCAGAATTATTTGGATCCGTTTTTATTTGTAAGTTCAGTTCCAACGCTGAGTATAATATAAGCACAGAATATGAATCAGATGGTAATCGCTCCACCCCAGGGGGTATTCTCGCAAACCCATTGGCCTTCCTACCTCTGGCAGAACCCACATTCGTACCGATACTTATGCATAAAACGCGTGACTCTCAATTCCCAATCCCTTCAGAATAAACAACTTATCAATCATTCACGCTCCGACCCCTCACATCAACCAACCTCGATTCAATCTTCCAATTCTGGCGGTCAAGCGATAAAACATCCAGGAGGATTCAACAACAGGCGAAGAACCCATGAATTGAATGGCACAAGATATTACCTATCAAACCTTTACCCCTCTCAAAAGCTTCCTTCCTTCTTGCCTAATCCTTAAAGGGGTCTACTCTCTACACCCTTGTTGACTGAATATCTATATGAAGACCGTGGTGGTGGTTGGAGCCGCTAAGTAAAAGCCAGTATTACTAGTACAGGATAACTTGTAAAATGGACTGAAACTGATCTGTCTGAGAGAGCTCAATCGATGAAAACAATAGTTCTTGATCCGTCATTTCTCTTATCTCCTTTCTGCGCTAGACTAAATCATGTATTCTCTCCTACTACATTCGCTATCAGTTACTAAAATAGGCATTTAATATGATTACAAGGATAGCAGAGATAGCTAGTGAGTCGACTTTTTCCCCTTAAGTTCTTTGTGTCGAAAGTGTATTATTCATAAATATTTATATAAGTATGTCTTCATGCAGAGCTTTCTTAACCCTCGAGGAGCCGCATTTTGCATGTACAAATTTTCATTCTTAACTATTTCATCTTTCCTTGTAATCATTCTGTGTCCCTTAAGCATTCCTACAATAATGTTCTCTATCTACCACCCGAGTTTCGCATAAATTGGGTTCAATTTATGGCAATAAAGAATATTTTTTGAAGCTCATATCGCGATGGCGTACCCCGTGCCCTGGTTCATCTAAATATTTTACTGCAAATAGGAGTAATATTTTTGGGATAATAAGACCATTCTGTGTAATAATAAATGGATGCAAACTGTTAAAGTTTGTGCAAAAACTTATGCATAAGTTATTCCCTTGAAGGTTTCAAGCGTTTAAAAATGTTAAAGCGTGATTTATTCCGTTTATCATTGAAACTCTATTTTAAAAAATGCCATCAAACGATTTTCAAAGCTGGAACTATTGTCTTACGGCTATAAATTTTAAATTTACGGAAATCATCTGATTTGAAGAAAATACTTAAAAAATAATCTGTTCGTGTTACGCCATGGGGCGCGACTTCTCGAGGGTGAAAATTAAAACCATTCTTCAAACAAATTCCCATTTCTCATGGTCCACGTTTCTCACATATTAATTTAGTATTTATTATCAATATTTTATTCCAGTGTTATTTACCGTGCAGCTAATCTTGAAATTTTAATGTAACTGGATAAATTAAACGTTAACTCATTGAACTGGTTAACTTTTCACATCTTTAGAGGCCAGTTGTCTCTGAGAGGACCGTGACGATGGCTGGTGCCGCTAACTCTGAGAAGCAAATCGTTTGGTCCAAAACTAAATTAAAAAAATACGGACAAAATGCTCTTCAGAGATACCTCAATCGGTAAGAGCGCCCGTCTGGAAAGTAACGAAAAAGATGCGGGCTCGATTCCCGGTCACGCAACACTTTCATCTCCGTGCATCCATTGGTTATATTCCAGGCCACACGTCTTTGACCGAAAATTCCAATTTCCTCCTTTTTCCCTCCCTTTACGAATCCCTTTCTCTTTCAAGCCCTCTTCTCTAGACATTCGATTCCTACTCCGAAGTCCTTCACCACCTCTTCCGCCCCTCCCTCTCTCTCCTCCGAACATACTTCTTCCCGTCTCTCTCTCTATATATCTCCCACAGGCTCTTGTTGCGCTCTCATCACTTCTTCAGCGGTCCCGCGTGATATATCTCTCTTCCGCTCTTTCAGCGCCGCCTTTATCTCTTCCTTCCGTCTTATTCCGTCTTCTTTCAGCCTATTAAACTAAATGTGGTGAAATCTCTTTCATTTTCCCGGCGATTTTTGTTTTAAGTACTTTTAAAGATGTCCGTTGTATCCCTATCGAGTGAATTTGATTGAATTTCATTTATTTTTGGTCATTAGTTGATCCTAAAGAATATATAGGATTCGGCATATGTTTAAATTATACTAAATTCAATGAAACAATATTTACCTGCATCCCGAGAAAATATTTTTACTTTAGAAAAAGCACGAACGATTTTAAGGAATCTACCTCATCGTTAAGTCTGAATAGGAATACCTTCCACTAAATATAACCAAAACTAATTCATAAATCTCCATTAGTGCATTATGATTAAATATCGTGCTGAATGAGCAACAAACTACATCGTTACATCGTTATAAGCATTCTCCGATATGAATGGTGATACACAAAAATACAATTTCTCGTAGGCAACAAAATATTTTAATTTCTAATTATTCTATTTCTAAATTACTAAAATAATTAATGATTATGCTAGCCCGCTAGCAAAACATCTCGCAAAAATAAAATCTATCGTAAGGGTTGACGTCTTTTTTTCTTTATTTTCACTTTCCACTAGGCAACCTGGCATGATTCGACACGAAATTTGTCCATAGAAAAATATAAACCACTTAAAAGTAGGCATCCTGAATTCAGCTTTAGAAGCTGAGAAGAAAACTTCGACTATTAGCTCTGTACCCACGTTATATTTTAAAAATAGAATGGAAGTTTGAAATACAGTGGTACCTCGAGATACGAGCAGCCTAACATACGAGTTTTTTGAGATACGAGCCGGAGCTCGGGCCATATTTTCGTTCAAGATACGAGCCCAAATCCGAGATACGAGCCGTGTTTCCAAGCCAAGTGCAGCCAAGAAGGCAAAAAAGTGATAATTAAATTTACGTAAATGTTAAGCTTAGTTTAAGTTTAAAGTGAAGTGCATTGATTTAAGTTTTTTCTTTCATTTGAAATAAGGAAAGTGTAGTTTTAGTTTTAAAGTTACGATAATAGTTTTAAGTTCTAAAAAAGCGCCGTTTACGTACGTGTCTAGAGTGCCTGCATCCCTTCCCCCTCCCTCCTTCTAGTCGTTCACCTTCGTTAGCCGCACTCGTCTGTCTCCAAAGTAAGACTATTATGCTAAATAACTCTTTTATTTCTTTATTTCATATTTTGTTATGTATTTGTTAATTATACATGTTTGTTATTTAAAAACATATCTTTATTTTATAATTTACAATGGTTTGGGGATTTTTCATAGGTCCGGAACGGATTAAATCGAATTCAGTTATTTTAAATGGGAGAAATTCGTTTGAGATACGAGCCGATTGACTTACGAGCTCGGTTCTGGAACGAATTAAACTCGTATCTCGAGGTACCACTGTATTGTTCTATTGATATTTACATAATGAAAATTCAAATACCAATGAAACAAGTAAGAGTTTAGCTTTTAGCAACTACGCCACAAACATTACCTTTCTATTAAAATACCAATATTTTCCCTAAATACATTGCACTCTTGGTTACAAACCGCTACGTTAAGTCAAGGATAAGATTCGCTGGAGGTAAAACCATGCGGATGATAAACGCCGGAAAGAAAACTGAGGTTCTTTTGGCTCCTGGTATACAAGGCTACGTTTTAAGCGAAAGCGCCCACTTTTCTCGACCCTATTTTCCTCCAACCTTTTCCAGAACACTTCCCGCATGTGTGTGTCACTCTATCCACCTCTCACTCAAAGTGTGCGTCCTTTCCAGATCCACCCGTCATCGCCTCCTTTCTTCTTCCCAATTCCTCTCGACCCAGTCTTCGAAAAAGGCCCTTTGTCTTTCGAAGCGATTGCTTTGCGGAACAGAGGCAACTATTCAAAATTCCGAGAGAAACATGGAGAAAATTGTTCCTCCGATATTTCGTTGGCTTTGAGCCGAAGGAACTAATTAACGGTTCCCCATTCACCGCAAGGATTTGTGAATATAAGTCGATCTGATCGAAGAGGTTTCCTTGGGTATCGTTGAGAAAGGAGAAAGGATATTTGAGATGTCTCTAAAGTTTATTTCGCCGATTGAGCTTTGAGGTATTGGGTCAAAAATATATATTTTTCTCGATCTTGTTTGTAGTCTTTGCCACATCCCTGCCATGAAGAATTCTTACAATAGCTCCATTTTTTCACTATTTACGATTTATTAGGTAATCATTTAGGAATATTCCCAATGTTCTTCCTTTATTACTCTTGATTGATTCCATTAGTTGACCCCCAAAATTAATTTTTGGTTAATAATTATTTGGTTGAAAAATGCATCTATTTACCAAATTAGTTTGTAGCCTTTAATATCTCTATCGTGAAAGATTACACAATACAACATGATTTTCTATGTTTCTGTAGTCTTAGGTGAACCTAAAGTATTTTTTTTTTCGCTGATTCCAGATCTGCAATCCGTTGTTTTTCTTATTACGTACAGTTTTTTTTGTAAATCAAGTAAATTCATTCTCTATTTAAACGTAAGTTTCACAGAGGGAAATTTTATTTCGGTAAGAGGGATAGTTGGCCACACTAGTTACATCCAGTTGGCTGTTAGGCGGGAAACATTGTATACATTCTATAGTGCTGCGAGGTTATATTTTGTGATGTCATAGATAGTCTGTGAACGTTCTGTAGATATGAGTTCCCGGAAGTGTTTGAATAACCCAAACGTGTTTTGTTATATTTGTGGTAGCTACGTAATTGCTAAGCAAAGACAGGACATTAATAGTTTTGTGAGAATTGTTTATTATGCATACTTCGGTATAAGGCTTGGTGATGAAGACAAAAGCTGGGCAGCGCACAAAGTATGCCGTACATGTGTTGAAGCACTGAGACTGTGGACAAATTGTGTAAAAAAATCAATGCCTTTTGCAATCCCAATGGTTTGGCGGGGATCACAAAATCTTGTTAATGATTGTTATTTTTGTATGGATAACGTTCAAGGTCATAACGCAAAAAGTAAGAAGGATATACAGTATCCTACCATCCTTTCGGCCATACGAACAGTTACGCATTGTGAATCTTCCCTATCCCAGTTCCACCGAACGTTCTTGAAGATGTGCCACAGGAAAGCAGCTCAGAAATTGAAAGGTGTGATGCTGATGATTACAAGCCGGAAGAAAATTCTGCGCCAACATTATTCAGTCAAAATTAACTGAATGATTTAACTCGTGACTTGATTCAGACGAAAGATGCTGCCCAATTGCTTGGATCAAGATTGAAAGCAAATAATCTTCTACTACCTGGAGTTTCGTTCTCTTGGTATAGGACCAGAGGAAAGGAATTAGTAAAATTATTTAAAGAAGAATCCCTGGTTTATTGTTGCGATATTGAGGGTTTATTAAAAGTCTTTAATGTCAATCACAATCCAAGTGAGTGGAGGTTATTCATAGATTTGTCCAAAAGTAGCCTCAAAGGTGTACTTTTACATAATGGAAATTTGTTTGGTTCAGTACTCATCGCACATTCAGTACATCTCAAGGAGACGTACGAAAATCTCAAAGCTCTGCTTAAATCCGCGAACTATGTAAAACATTCTTGAACAATTTTTGGGGACTTAAAAGTAGTTGTTATGTTAATTGGTCAATAATCTGGCTATATAAAAATGCCGTGTTTCATTTGTGAATGGGACAGCCGAGCCAAAAACAAGCATTGAAAGAAGACAGACTGGCCCGAAAGAAGGGCCCTCCAACCTGGTACACAGAACATAATAAATGTTACCACTAGTTCAACGAAGCAAGATACTATTACCTCCTCTGCACATAAAACTCGGATTAATGAAACAGTTCACTAAAACAATCCCAAAGGAAGGTGACTGCTTCCAGTAATTGGTAACAAGATATCCTAAAGTGTCTTTTGAGAAACTTAAAGAAGGGGTCTTTGTGGGACCACAGAACAGACATTTAAAGAAAGACAATTTGTTTGAACGTACAGTGAATGCACTGGTAAAAAGGGCCCGGGTTTCATTTAAAGAGGTAGTGGCCAACTTTTTGGGCAACAACAAACACCCAAAGTACAAAACCATGGTTAAAAAAATTTGCAGAGTTTCAAGGAATTAGGATGTAACATGAGTGTCAAGCTTCACTTTCTACATTCATGTATTGACTTTTTCCCCTGAAAATCTCGGCGATGTCAGTGAAGAAAAAGGAGAACGTTTCCACCAGGACATGAAGGACATGGTAAAGAGACACCAGAGAAGGTGGAATACAAATATGATGGCTGACTATTGTTTTATGCTAAAAAGAGATGGAAATGTTGAAGGGAGACAATCAGGGAAGAGAAGTTTCAACCCTCGTCAGAAACATGTTGAAGCAGTGAAATCAGTGAAGAGGAGGAATTAAACTGTCATGTATGCCTTGTGTTTTCATAATAAATATAGCATTTTTAAGTCAGTATATACTATTTTCTAATACACAATTTTTAAATCAAACTCAAATAATTATTTTCCCGGTTCAAAATTCCAATTTTTTACAAATTTCAATATTGAATTGTATAAAAACCTTACGTGATAAAGAAAAACTAGAATCAGATTTGAAATCAGAATAAAAATACTTTTAAAATGACTTTACTATCTTAGAACATCGAATCAAAAATTTAAAAATATTGCATAGTGTCATTATAATATTTGCTTTGTGTAATCCATATATTTCTTTGGTAATCATCTCAGAATATACAAAAATTGTTTATTCATTCCATTTGATTGAGAAATTGATTGAAAAACTTACAATAACAAATTAACACATGCATTTGAATACAAGCTTTCAAGCTGCTCACTATATAAACAGAAAACGCTATATAAACTGAAGATAAAAAATATAGCGAACTACATAAAAGTAAATTTCCTATAATAGGGCAGAAATGAGAATCAAAAGGCAAATAACAAATTCTGAACCAACCCTATATACACAAATTAATCAAATAAAGCCAAAAGATAATTAAACGATAGAGTGCCTTGTTTAGCCAATTACGTTTGTTTTGAAGCGGAATATCATACCAGGAAAAGCATCCAATTTTCTCAGGCATTACAGATACAAACTCCTTCCTAAATACGAAAATAACTCTGCATGAATTTTCACCTCACAATTTCGGAATTTTGACCGTAAATTCCAAAAATTTCATTAATTTTAATTTTCGTTACAGCGACTATTTCTTATAAGGATATGTCATTTGCAATAAAAGCTATGAATATATATAAAAAATATTTAAAGACCTCAATTCATAAGGAAATAAATCCTAAATTATACAATCAATCAAAAGCAGATCCTGGCATTCTGAATAGAGCGAGCTAACGATTGTAGTGGATGACGTATCACTCAAATAGGGCAGTGTCGTATATGGAGTGGAATCAAATCATGCATTAGGTGGAAAGATCACTTTGAGGGGGAAGAGATGACTGAAAGGTCTGAGCGAGAGGAGATAGGATAATCGATACTGTGACTTTAGCGACAGCGGAGGCACTGACCTAATACCTGCAAACGAAGTCCAAACGACGTTCCGTACAATATCGCTGGAGTCCATCCGGATGAAATGGGCAAGGGGATTGCGGGAGAAATGGATTGAAGTCAAGGGGAAGGCTGACAGATCCTCTGACATTTGAATTCTGACTGTCCTATCCTCTCTGACATTGGCGAATGCTAAATTATGCGTTATGCTTAATACTCATAATTGTGATTAGATCATCGTGTGCCTAAATTAATATATTATTGGATCACAGTCGTTAGTTAAAGTATTTTAGTTGCAACAAGGATGACGTTACTTGTAATATAAAATTGGCAAATAAGAATTTATATCCATAGTACTTGAATGAAAAAGGTAAAATATTCCCTTTTAAAAGAAGAATTCAGACAAGTAGGTGTCTACTTACATCCAATCTATCGTCAGTTAATGTTATGAATATAAATTTGGAGGATATGAAGAAACACGGAAATAAAAAGGAAGAAAATTATTAACTAATTAATAAAACAGTATAGTGTTATTTATTAAATTAATAAAGTTGAGAAACCAAGATTGCAATTAGATTATAGGCATCCGGGCAATAAATTTACATGAAATAGAAATAAGAATGAATTTTGTCAATGCTTGACTTTAGGAATATCCAAGACATTAAAAAAGTAGAAGTAAATATTATAATTGAGAGAAAAATAATATTATATAACTAATCAATTAAGTATGGTGATCAAAGTTTGCATCATTCAATAAAATTTACTATGAATGATATATTTGAAAATCTATAGTAGGCATACGGAAATATATCATCAGCCAGATATCAAAATAGTGGAATTAGTAAGGATTAGGATAATTTCTAAAAACATTTGATCGAATAAATGGTTAACACCCACGGAAATATGATAAGGATAACACTTAGGAAAATCTACTTAATGCATACATCGACCAGAATTCTCCATATGCCGTGATAAGAGAATTGACAACAGGTAAGGAAGATGAATTGAAGCCTCGAAATTTCTTCACTTTTTTAACCAAATATGAATGAATTAGTAGTTAATAAACGTCAATGACTATTATAGTTACTTAGCAACATGTTAGATATTTTCATATTTTGGGAAGCTTAAACAGGTGAATTTACAGAGGAAAGAGAAATTAACTGAACCACCGACTAAATTAAAATGTATTTTTGTCTATTTGCATAGAGCTTACATTATTCACAGTAGGTACGAGCAGCTGGATGCAGCCTGATAAACTAGCGTATAAGTTACACATACATTAATGAATGTGAAATAAAATTCTGCTATTATTCCAAGCAAACTAGTAGGAAAGTTTTCAGCTGAACAGTTCAACAGCAGTTTCTGCATCAACAATTATCCTCTGTTAATTGTAGCTCAATATTTTCATTCAATTAAATGGACTCTCTGAAGAAAAATCTTAAATTAAATGGATGATAGAACGGTACTCCATGACCTATTTTCAATAAAATTTTACCGGGTCCTGTTGCCTGTCGGAGTAGAGAATGACATTTGTGCACGCGCAAGTGGAACGTAATAAACGCTAGCGCAGTTTATTTTGTTCTGTCCAATACTTCAATCGCGTCTTAGAAAGAACCTGTTTAACACTCTTAGAGACCTTTTTCACACAAAATTGTGAACAAAAATCACAGAAATATGGAATATTTGGAATATTTTCGGTCATTCTTAGCCAAGTTTCCTAAGGAGCTCTGATATCAATTTCCTCCTTATCTTTAACGCTTACTTAGACACCAGTAAAGTTTTTGACTTACCACGTTCTCCGGCTCAAAAGGACATTGATATGTTAAGAGTAGAGTATAGAACAAGTTAAATTAAGTGAACTTCGATTTTCTGTAAAAATAAGGTTTCATAGAATATCAAGACATTTTTATCTGGCAAAAAAGGGAAACTAACTATTAGAAAAAAACATTGTAATAAACAGAAAATGAATATACTGAATTAGAAAGTTACCAATTTATTCAACATATTTCATCGTAGAAACTTAATTCATTATATGTATTATCTTCTTCCTTAGTTATCTTAAAGATTATGGTATTAACCCTTGCTAAATATAAAAATCCTTTTGAGTGTGAAAGGATATGAATATAAATAATATATAACTGGATTATTAGGACTGACATTCACATAAAAATCTAATATATTATACGTATAAAAGTACTTATTTTCTACTGAAATTTTCTAGATCGTCTTCAGTAATAGCATCTTACTCGTATGAGTAAAATACAGTGTGATATGGCAATGATGAGCCTGAAACTTTCTCCGCTAGCTGGGGTACTCTGCACACTCTTCCTATAGAACGAGTAGTTCTCAAAGGGATGACGAGGTTCATGGAAGTGTATTCACAGATTATAAATCGATTAAGGAGAAGGGAAGTCATGAGATGATTATGGCAAGTTCAAAGGGAAGGAATACGCAGAGATGAGGGTCGAAGATTAAGAGGATTTTAGGGAGGGCCTCATTTGAGAGGAGAAAACTAGATAAACGATGTAATAAGCAGTTTCAGAACCCGTTCAAGATTTTGAACACTGAAATGAAGGCACTTTCCCTATAAAGTCAGCGATTTCGAAATGTTAGTTCGGTTAAATCATCAGGATATTGAAGAATTTTTCTTATGCTACGCTTCTATTACTATAAATTGATGAATGGAATATTTTTCATCTAATACAGGATATAGGAAAATGTGATATTTTTTTGTCACAATTTTGCTAATGGATATTTTAATATAAAAGATTCTGAGGTGTGAGTAGTGCATTCATAATATTCTTTGTTAGATCTCTATTAAGTAACGATTTTTATTAAGTAGTATTGTAACGTATGTAGAGTTGTTCAACTTACAGCATTATGACTCAAGGAGGAAAGCACGAGAAAACTATCTCATGCCTCATTTGTATCAAGTAAGCCTCATTCGTTATCGAGGGATGTTGATAGATAATGGAGTAGGGTTGAGTTATCCGTCATCCGGCTTAGATACCCGTTATTCGGCATAGGTTAAGTAAACTATTATTTCACTTCATAACGCCGTACTTTTGCCAATACGTAACCCGCCTTACGAATGTAAAATGCTGATTAAATGCGTGTTAGGATACTGAATGCTGAATTGCGATATAGTACGGCAAATTGCAACGCCCTAATTTTTGTGATACGCAACTCGCACTTCAACTGTGAGATGCAAAATACATATGAGTTAGGATACGCTTAATCGCCATGAAGGCTTTCCATGTATTTGTCTACTATTAACGAAACTTCATAACAACAGGTGTAGCCATATGTGTTCTCATTTATTTTTCGCTATTTTTTACTTTAACTGTAATCTATTTCATTTCCTATTTTAGATTTATTTCAATGCATGAATAATTATAATTTAGTATACATATGGGGTGAAAAAGATGATTGGACTTTCAAGTCCCAATTCAGCCGAATGTGGACAATTTTATGTAGATACGCGAATTTATTCATGAAAAATATTGGGAAGATATACTAAGAATAATTGAGACTTTTCGCAAAAACCGCAAGCTCTTCAGTTTCATTCTGTATATCTTTATCTTAGTGGCATCCCCGGGGACTCCGATTTCGTCTGCCAAATCGGCAAAGAAAAAATTAATTTGTTTAGTACGAAAAAAAGTATCGATTAATTAGCGGATAGGCCTCGAACGGCTGCTAACGGAGCCTCCCCATTGGTGGGAGCCCGATTCCAATTATCGGTTTGTGATCCAGGCCAAATAAGGCGTAAGCGCTATCGGGAATTTTAACTAGCAAAACCACAAAGAGAGTGTCAAAGACTTAAGCAGCGGCGCTTGTACATTATTTCAGGAGGAGCGAATCCTCGATTAAGAATTCGGTTGGCCGTTGGGGAAATATTTGCGGATGGAGATGGGGAAATGATTACTACGCTTGGGCTATTTGACCCCCAACGTCTCTCTTTCTATATCCACCATCCTCTGTTCTTCCAGCGTCTAAATCGAAAACTTAATTGAGCGTTTCTTTTCTGAAGTGATTGACAGAGAAAAATCTTTTCACAAATTTGTTGCCGATTATAGATGATGACGAACATAGTTTTAGATTGGCTAAGAATCTGGTTATCTCGTATTTGAAGATTTTGAACTTTTATTAATCATTCTACCTTCATACGAAACGTATATTCATATAAGTGTATCATAGCTCAATATTTAGTAGAATATAAAAATAAAATTCAAATAACTAGAGTAGAAAATATAACAATATTATCAACTTATTATATTATAATTTGAAAATTGACAATCAAGTATTACATAAAATAATTTGCATATTATTTTACGATGGCTTACGCTATTCAGTGACAATGATATGAATAACCCATTCAATGTTAAACGTAAATAAGAACATTTATTGCATATTATATAAATTCTTATTCAAAATATTTCTGAGGGAGGGTCCTATAATGTTTGAAATGAGGGATATTTAAATTGAAAATTGTAAAATTAAAAAATGAAATTTGTATAGTATGTATAAAAATGAAAAATAAAAATATGCCTACTAACAAGCATATAATTTCGTCCCAACTAAGGGAGCATTAGCGTACAATAATAAAGTAAATTGGAATTGTAGAATATCAAGCAACGTAGTACTGGAGATAACATTCTAGCGAATGGTAAAGAAATTACCAACCATGTACGTAAAGTTAAATTTTATGTCATACTCTTCTACACAAATTAGAATTTATGATTGAACAAAGCCACACATCGTTGACTATTCCAGCTTATCTCTCAACTAAATTAAACTCCCGCGTGTGACCTTAAAGTAGGGAGCGTTTGCGCTTTTACCTTTTGCTCGTATTTTTATGCCAAAAAGAATAACCTACTTAATACCTCATCCATTGTCTTCGTTGCGGGAGAACCCTCTTTCACGCCATCACAGCGTTTGAAAATACATGAATCAAGTTCCCCTCACGAGCCCACTCTTTTAAGAAGCCTTTTGTTTCCTTTGGAAACCAATCTCACAAGTTGGATGGAAATCGGAGAAGTGAAGAGAAGAATACTTTTTGTTCGGCTAAGTCTTTGCGGAAGCCTGTCACCTGTTTGTCCACTCTAGGTGGCGTAACCAACGTCGGTTGCAGCGCACTCTGCCGAGAACTAACTAAGTTGACCGGAAAGTCAAAGCTAACGCTCGCCTATCAAGCCTCTCTCTGCGTGATCAAATAAAATCACGGTCAAAGCCAATGTTGTTTGAGAAATATCGGCTTATTTCGGCGGTGAAAATTGCCTCTTTCTCTGCTGGGAGTGATGTTTTATCTTTGATATAGATATTGGGTCAACTGAGAGCTACCTACTTTATTTGCCCTTTACAGTAGCCCATTTCGGGCTTTTTTTCGCTTTCTGGAACAAAGAGACGCATTGATTTCCTAGGTTCTATCCTGGGTTTAGTTACAGTTTGTTTTCCTTGGTTTGTGTATCATGCTAGGTGAAATTAAGATGGAGCATCTACCTGTGTTTAATTAGAGATTACTTCCAGTTTCTTTCGAACAATTTACATTGAAATGAGTTGTGGTTTGAATTATAAGTACGAGAAAACGCGAGTTTGGAATTAATGTTTATTTTTCCGAGATTTCCTTAAGTGGTGAAAACGTACATGTGGCCTATAAGCGAAAAAGATTTCCTGTCTCGGAACTTGATATGTACTTGTCATATTCTTCTAAGGTTATGGTTTAAAAATGATTTCTTATAACTTAGAAAAATCTCATACGCATTGTGCATATTAATCTTCAAGATCTAGAGAAAAAATCTAATGTGGCCAGCACATGACTTTCTCCATATATAAAATGTAGATATTTATCTACGAAAGTAATTTGGAACGCTATATGCAATCAAACCTTGGAAGATATATAAGTGATGAATTTATATAATATTAGCTTTTACGTCACAAACATTATAAATAATGTTTTTTGGGACATGTTTGATGAAACACGGTCAAATTGGCCTTTAGAGTCTACTACAAGCACTACTATAGGATGAATCACTAAACTGATTATATATCCAACTCAATATAATGGCCGATGGAAACGAAATGAAAATACGAACGAAGAGCAAAATAACACACGACCGACACAAACTATTAACAAAAATAAAGACTACATATTTCAATAGTGGAAAGTTAAATAGTAACAGTGAATGACGAAAATTATTAATATGCATAAAAGATAGCCAATAAAGACAACAAATAGAGTAAAAAAACAAAGTAGAAAACCATTTAATTATTATTTTCAATCAGTCAGAGCTTAATCTATAGCAAGAGACTGAACGATAGACGCATTGCATTGCATTGATTACCATGTAAACAAACCTATAGTAACGAACTTTATAGTCATTGTGAAGAGTAATCAAGAACTGCAAGAAACCATTATAACTGAATAATTATTTTGAAATAAGCGTGTTTTGAATTCCAAATTAACTTCCGATTAAAACTTTGAAGAAATATAGCAACCATGTTGAATATAACATTATTATGAAATGGTATAAATGAAAACGACATTTTAACGTAAATATGTCGCAAAAAAACAGAAAATTGGTTAATTATGATATGACGTCTAAACGTTAGTTGATATCGATAATTCTTTCAAATAAAACTTATAAAAAAATACATTTTTTGTAACTTTTGTAGATAACTGTATATACCTGAATATCAGATTAATGAAATAAAGCTATGCGGCTGCTGATGGTTATGTTATATATAATAGAATAAACTCCAAAAACCATCAAAAAACTTGCAAAGTGGCTACACGTATTTCGACTTCCACGAAGTCATCGTCAGGCTAAGGTCGACAATGAAATGCCCTGACGATTACTTCGAGGCAGTCAAAATACGTATAGCCACTTTGCAAGTTTTTTGATTGGTTTTGGAGTTTATTCTAATATGTATATTAGATTAATGGAGGAATTTTGCTATACGGAAACAAGATTCGAAAAATAAAGCTCGACTTCCGGTTAACTGATTCACTCCAAAACCTAATCAACCTTAACGACACCAATCAATGTGCTATGTATGAAATTTGGTGCTGATACGACAAATAATTTTCAAGTTAGAGCGCCCACAAAGTAGATATTCAGCAACTTCCGGTTTATCGGTATATCAAGAATAATTACTAAACAATTAGTGATAAAAAATATACTCATAGAAAATTTCTTGTAAATTACATTTTCTAAGACTTTTATAAATAATCGTATATACCTAAATATCATATTCATGGAGATATTTTGCAAAAACGGAAATTTGCTTCGAAGAATGAAGCTCAACTTCCGGTTAATCGATCTACCTCAAAAACTAATCAACTCTGACAGCATCTACCACAATGCTATATTTAAAGTTTGTTATTGATACGGCTAATAGTTTTTACGTTAGAGCGCCCACTAGCACACACACACATACAGACACACACACACACACATACACACATACACACAGACATGATTCCGAAAATGGTCAAAACGTGTTCTAGAGACCCCAAAACATGCGTTTCAGTTGAAATCTCGAAGTCGATATTTTTCATGAAAACAATTCCTTCTCTTTACGCATATGCAGAAAGTAAGAATGAATAAATCAATTTTTTAAGTATAAGATATATATTCTTTTTCAATACAAATTTATTCGTTCAAAATTAATCGTAAAAATATTAACAGTTAGTATTTGGGAAACATAGAACATTTGTAGTTCACAAAATCCTGTATGAATCTCAAGAAAAACAGAGATACCTAAATACATTTAATCAGCTCGGCCTCCACTTCATGGAATTCCAAAATAAATTAATGAACGAATAGTTAAGTCTATATTCCGCAAAGCATAAAACGCAAACCTGGTTTCAACGCATAAGAGATATCATCTGGTGTGAGAGAATATAGCATATAATATAACAACTGTAAAACTCCCTTCTTTCTTCCCCACCTGTTAACCTTGAACATCTCAATATATACCCTGTGCTTCCTATATTCTCTCACACCAGATGATGACGCTTATGCGTTGAAAAAGATCGTGTATTTTATGCTTTGTGGAATATAGACCTAGTTAATTTATTCTTTCAATAATTTTTACTTTCTCCCTATACGTAGTATAGAGAAACTGTTATATTCGCAAAAAAATCGACCTCCAGATTTCAACGGAAATAGATGTTTTGGGGCCCATTGAGTTCGTTTTCGCTATTTTCCCGAACGTGTGTGTGTGTCTGTCGGTGGTAAAAACTTTGTGGGCCTTTTAATCTTAAAAAGTAATTATCTGATAATTTACAAAATTCAAATTTATTATTTTCCTATTAATGCCAAGAGTTGATTAGTTTTTTATGAATATCGCTTAACCAAAAGTTGCGGTTTAACCGGAACAAAATTTTACTCCTTAAATATCTCTTTCAGAATGCAATGTAGGTTTATACAATTCCAAATAAAGTTTATAGATAATGTACAATACTATTACTTTGGTTTGAAATATTTTTTCTTAACACTGATTGTTTAGGAGTTATTCTTCAATAATGGTTAACCGGAAGGTGTTGTTTATCCAGAAATTAAAGTTTTTCATAGATATATCTGTCCGAATTCAATGTAGTTATATACAACTACATACAAAAGTTATAGATAATGTACATAACTACAACTTTTGTTCAATACATATTTTCGTAACATTGATTGTTTAGGAGTTATTCTTGAACAATGATACACCGGAAGTTATTATTTATCCCAAGGAAAAACGGACTTGAAAAAAGTATGACTGGTTAAGGCAGACTCCCGGATAGAGGAAGATCTCGGGCTCGATTGCCGGCCCAGTCAGACTTTTTTCAAGTCCGTTTTTCCTTGGGATTTTTCCTAGGTGCACGCCCTTATGTGCAATTTAATCTTTACCCTTTCCGTTGTTATTTATTCAGAAATGGAAGTTTTCCATACATATCTCAGTTAGAATGCAATGTAGGTTTATTAAATTTAAAAAAAAGTTATAGATAATGTACTTTACAACAAATTTGGTCTGAAAAATTTTTCAGTAACTCTCATCGTTTTGGAGTTATTTATATAATACCGGCATAGGGTTCTGTTTTCAATAAATATGGAGAAAGTTATATGTTGGCCACATCAGATTTTTTAGTGATACCTACAATAATGGGTGCATGAGAACCTGCGTAGAACTATTTATATATATCTCTGAAAGATGTAAACGCAGAATGTATGTACTTTGGCTCAAATGTACATGCAACATGACAGAAGTTAGAAATGAAGGGGGAGAAAAACATCAACGAGAGAGGGTAAAATATAATAAATCAAACTTGGCAGCAATAATGATTTATTTTGAAATATCCCTCTCAACTCCAAGGAGGAAGCCATTCAGGGCAATTTAAAAATAGAATAACAGCATTTACCAACATAATGTATGAAGGAATATTGTGCCTGAAGATTCACGGATAATATTAATTTTTGTAAAAATATTTATGGCCTCGATATAAAGATTTCAGATTACTTAGCATCCAGAAAGGTATTCGAAAAGCCGTACGCTTTAACATAATTAAAACTACCAATAGAATTATCGAAAAACAATAAAAACCGCTTTAATGCAGTGCTCCGGTATCATTTTACTGGTATGCGTGTTAAATAAGCGATGTTCCACGCTACATCACCACTACAGAACTTTCTGCTTTTCTCGCCAGGGAACTTCTTAAAACTTCCCGTCATCCTCGGTCGCAACTGCGCTTCATGGTGGCTATTTATCGCAACTTGAGCGCAATCTGCTGAAGATCGGACGACAACTTGCCTTGACACTGGGACAGTCACTATCTATCACTCTCGCAGTTGGGTTCCGCGGCTTAGATTCCTGCGGCTCCTACACATACACTGTACTAAGGCGTGAGCTTAATGAGCCACGGGCGAGACATCGGTCAGCCCAACGACGGATGGGGTTATGATAGGATACGCGATGCTACATCAGCTGACGGAGTATCTATCAAGTCAAAATATCTCCACGGTAGTGGGATGTGTCCCGAAACTATATCATATACATCATGCAGTGGGTAATAATTCTCGGAATACTGTGATGGGTAGAAACTGTATTCAGAACTGAAAGCTTGTTTTCCTCTAACTTCTCCAATTACCGGGTTTAAAATTTCAGGGCTAAAATCAGTACCTGCGAAACGAATTTCTATAACTACTTGTTTAAAAATATTTTAAGTAATGGAGAGAAAAAATACAAATATTACAACCTTAGTTCATATATATTATTTAATCGTAAGAAGGTACAATATATATATTACTTTATATCCAACAAGTATGTCTCTCATATATTTTGCATAAATAGTTTTGCTACTAAATTCCTTCATCGTCACGGCAAAAACTAAAAATTGAAAACGCTGTGCGATTAAATCCCCAAGATGCTTCAATATCACACTGAATGAAGTGAAATTCAGCAGTTCCAAAAAATGGAGAAAAACAAATTTTCATTTGACTAAGGCATGTATAGAAAATATTTCTGGCACCATAAGATCCTAAAATCACGCATTTTTTGACAGATTTACCGATGAGAGAGATAGCCAAAATAATTGCAACAGCTTAAGATCTCAAATACTTACTGTAACAATGTGCGAAATGACCTCAGCTGTCGAAGCACTTTTAATACTACTACTACTACTACTACTACTACTTACTGTAACATATAATAATAATAATTCGACTTTATTCGGGCTTCATTGATGCTAAAAGTCTCTTCTACCATCCAAACCATCGCCATAAATTATACAAAAATTAAATTAAAGTCATAGTATAAAAAATGAGAATAATTGTGGACGTAAAAAACCTAAGAGGTAAATAAATATCTACTTCAGGAAAACACCCAAGTAGAAAGGGGGGCAAACCTACCGATAATGATAGCTAAAAGTTGAAGAAAACATGACAAAATATATAAATACACTATCAATTGATACATAATACATGCGATATACCAATAGGTGTAGTCGGTTAGCATTTAAATAAATATTACCAATATACATAATAACACCAAAAAAATAAATATGAAAAAGAAAAAAATACATAAATTTGCATCCTTACGGTATAATAAAAGCCAGATAAATATGTAATATGAAAAGAAAAGGCAAAACGGCAAAACATGTAATATGAAAACAATATCGATACAATACATATAGTATAAAGTAGTCAAGATTGCATAAAATATAGTAATTAAGGTAACTCTATGTAGGAAAAAGAGATGAGAATTATTATGTTCAAAGACAGAGAAAGTATCTTCTGCGTTGAAAGGAAAAGCGAAAGCAAAATGAGTAAAATTATTTATGGGATAGAGGAAATTTCTTTTCACTGACCATGTCTCTGCATCATACATCTCTGGATCATACAGTCCGATACGCCAAAGGACCTGATACCATCTCGTAATTCCCACGCTTCCTTGAAAACCCTTTAACCCTAGAAGCCTAACCACCATCTCATTCCTCCACGTTTTTCCCACCAGACTCCTCACCTTACCTCTCGACCCATTTAACCGGAGGAATCCGACCCGTTCTATTTTTTCTATTATTTATCTCCAACTTAATACCCTAAAACCTCCCCGGTCATGCTAAATGCCTCCTCATCCGTATTCGTCTCTCTTTCCAAACTAACTTTCTCTAATTTATGCCGCATCTCGGGGGCTTTTCACCACTCGGCAACTTCGCATCATCACCGCGAGAGGAGCTGTCATCGATATACCCTTTTCAGGGGTCCCGTGGGAGCGTGCCCTGGACGGGGTTAGGGGTTGAAGGGAGATCCTGGAAGGTCATTGGGGTATCGAAGGGGGACGGAGGTGCGGGGAGATAGCGTAAGATTGATGCTATCGCTTCATCCTCGAGTGTTAAGGGGACTTTGAATGGGACGAGAGGATGATGATGGGAGGGAGAATCGAGGAGGAGGTAAGGAGAAAAGAAGGAATTTAATAGCATCGTTTAACTGTGATAATAACCTTCAAGTATATATTCAACCAACAACAAAGCTGTACATTAATAATCATAAAAGAATCAGTCGGCGAATTAGAATTACTTGGGAAATGGTCTAAGTTATAATATAAGAAATAACCCTAGCTACGACTTTATACGACAGTATCATCAAACTGTAATAAGAATTTAAGTATCGTGCGTTAACAGACAACGTTTTACACTGACTATTTAATGGGAAATTTGGCAACTTCGAGATTTTTGGGAAATTGTGTAAGAAACGAAAATTAAAATAATCATAACTGCGACTTTTTCAGACCAACTTTGGTCTTACTGGACAGTTGTAAGATATATCTTAGTTTATCTTTGACTTTGTTAACTTAATTTCATGGTCTTATTTCATATACCTAACGGATTCAATTTAAGATCAAACGTATTACGGAACTAATTAGTCTCAATATTGTCCAAATAAAAGTTTGATTAACTATAAGCTAAGCAAATAACCCCTTCTGGAGATTAAGATCAAGCATGGCTTTGCATAATATATACAATGTTAGAGAAACCGTTTTCAGATGGGTGAATTATTTGGAGTGTGATAATATTATTATTATTATTTGGAGTGTGATAATTTTAACCCATGCATACCTTTTATGAGTGCAGTAGGATATTCAAAACTACGAATATGTTTGAAGGTGGGTTCTAACGAAGTAGCATTAAAGAGTACATTGACGGTGCTAATGACTCGCAGTTTTACCTACATCTATTCAGCACGAGCACTCAACATCCTGGCAACTTTGAAACCATAGTAAAATGCCTAAACTTAATTACCAAACAACACGCGCCTCTTAGAGAAAAAATTCTCATTGTCACCTTCCCATAGCCATTTCTCTCAAAACTTTTCGCCTAACAAGTAAGGTGTATCCTTCTAATTTTTTCTTACCTTCAGAGAACGAGAACAAGTTTCCCCCGGGGCTTCTTTCCATTCACGAAAACACGGGGAACTTTGGCGCTAATTAAGGGTAACAAAGTTTGAGAAGAACTTAATTTGAAGTGGGTTTTCCGTTCGTGTTTGAGAAAAGGAGGAATTTTAGAGGCCATTTCAATTAGTGAGGAAGGAAGAGACGATGGGAAACGGCACGAAATAAAAAGAGCAACGGGTCTTCTGTACAAATGTGAGCAAAGCCATGCGACTGAGGCCATTTCGGCCCATTCGACGTGGGAGTATTGGATTGGAATCGCCGATACCGTCCCATCGATTTTTTAATTATTTCGTTTATATCTTCGGAACGTCACAAGGAAGGGGATATTGATTTTTCCTCGAGCCTCAGGCCAAAATAATTTCTTTCCTTCGGATGAATACGACCCGTGAGGAAACAGAGAGGGGTCAGATATCGTCTCTTGCGATTTTAAGTATCTCTTGGTTTTCTTTTTACAATAAGCACTCGTTCCAACAGAACTACCTATTTCCATTATGGTTTTAAATTTGCGTAATATAAGCTTCGGAGAAGAAAAGAATAATACGGTCGTACCGAGATGTGAAGACTTAATTTCTTTTCATTTGCGGATCTTACTTTATGAGTTCCCATTTCGAAACCTGTTATCCTTTTATATGCAATGAAAGGTACTGAATGGTTATATGCGTGCAGAATCGAAGAGTTTCCTTTATTATTTTTCCCGAAAGACCGTTGTTTCAGCGAAATTCAAATCGTTCTACAATTTTAGGGCTACACTAATTTCGTTGATAATCTAATTTATATGAATTATTTTCGATTGTATTAATTTCCGATGGCTTTTCGCCTATGTATAGGTGAAATATAGAACAATGTATAACAATCAGAATGTTATTTCTCTAATACATTTATGTCTAAAAGGAATAAAATCGACCCATATTACTCTCGACTCAGTTATCAACACATCTCACTCTTATATTCTAAATACTTTTGCGTTTGTATTTTTTACGAAATGCGAAACAAAATTATCGTAGATCTCGTTTCAAATTCACTCATCAACCACAGAAGCTTTGGAAACGTGTACTCTTTACTATATCAATCCTTCGGGTCCAGACGGTGTATTTATGTTGGCTAACAATTTATCAAAGGTTGTTCCATACCCTTTCAATACAGCATTTAATAGCCTAATACTACATTACATTTATATGATCATTAAAAAGCTTGGAATTTCCTTACCCAGTACGAATAATACTATTTTCAGACTAATAATACTAATTTCTACATGTTCTCGCATAACAAGTGAAAATAGCTATATGAGTGAGACTCGAACCCAAGTCTTCCACTTTCCACAAAGGTATTTTAACCAATAAAATATGAAGCCACGTCAAAAGCACTTCTTTTAAAGGAATGTTTTATGAGAAATACGATTTTCCATTTCTGTTTAGCTTTTGCTGAATAGAAATGCATATTAAAACTTCCTTCCATCATCATTGACGCTTTATTTTATGGATTTGTTTCATACTGCTCCTTTCTTCTTCATATTAAGAATATTGCCCCTTCACGTTAGACTTTTACTTTGTACTTATATATTCTCCAAAAAGAGGGATGACATTTCATTTTACCTTCGCCCAATAATTTACGAAACGATATATATAAATACAGAAAATAAATTCCGCTTCCTATTACATTATCATCATCACCAAGCAAAATGAAGAATCTTGCACAAAAGTCCTTCAAAGCACTTCAATTCCATTATATTTGAATCTGAGCATTTATTTTCCATTACCCTGATCACTTCTGAGGTTCTTTGTCCTTGATATTTCCTGTTATAGCCGCTATAAAAGACTCTCAGTACCTGTTCCTGCTTTTCGTTCACGGTGGACGCAACCAATTTTTTCATTTTAGTTCCAAATTAACGCCCTCCGTTTAATCGGTTATTTTCCGCCAGAGTTGACTTTTTCACGGACTCTTCTACTTTGAAGCAGCGCAGTGGTCTCCGGTAAAAACTGCTGAATTTCAGCTCTAGCCGGTTATGTCGCGATTATTTTTTGCTTAAAACAAGGACGCAATAGGCAACAGGTAGTCGCGGGCATTGTTTTTCCGGAAGAGTTATATTGAAGTTAAACGAGAGCATCGCATAGGGCCAAGCTGTAGACAATGAGGGCTGTTAGACAAATGAGACTCCTTCACTCTCTGAACCCACGATGAATATTCGGAGAAAATGCCCCGCTGTCACTCCGCTTCCTTTTGGCAAAACATCCATTGCAAAAACGCGGGCTTGCCCGCCTCGGTGAGCTTTTGTGTTTGACGTTGTCGACCGGTGTTAGTGCTCTCTGCTCTTTAGAATAGTACATTTTATGGACACCAGGAGTAATGGAGTGATATTCAGTAGAAATTTATTCTACGTTGAAAAGTTAATAGCTTCCTTGTATAAGTGTAGTATTTGCTAGTTTCATTGTAAAAGGATATGTTCACCCTTCAATTTCTGAATGCTTCTCCAATTACAAGCGCTTTATTTGTTTTTATCGATGTTATTGTGTTGTGTTCTAAATATCTAACTTTGATATGCCTGATTTAGATATTGTTATGCTAAATTTTACATTTGTTTTTGCCCACATAAAGTTCCTTTGAAATTCAATTGTCAATTAACATTAAATTGTAATACTTTTTCGTTTATTAATAATCTCAAATATAGAGACAAGTTTACAACAACATGCTTGCGTTTAAAGACGTGTATGGCAATTAAATGGCTAATGAAAATTTTATTAACATAATAAAAATCTTCCGTAATGCCTTTATAAATTGCATTTTTATTCAATAGGTGGTATTAGCATCCCTTGTTCTGTGGTTACGAGTTTAAATAAACCAAATAGTCAACAATTAATATTATAAACAAAATTTACCAAGAAGTTCCTCCAGATATTGTGAAATATCTTTTAAAACTAGAGTAACAACGATGGGAAGAAAATGGTAGCTCCAATATTTGAAAACTTGACTTCTTCTGTTGTTATAATGAGATAAAAAAAGGTAAAATTAAAATAAGATGAACGGGTGAATGTAATTGCACAAACGTACATGCACAAAAAAAGAATAATAGTGAATTAAGTTGATAAAAAGTACGAAACGATTGAAATTTGGTAGGACAACTGAAGAAAGTCCTTTTAGCTCACATTTTTACCTCTCACAATATGTGACGTAGGTTGAAAATAACGCATCAGAGTCTTATGTAAAAATAAAGAAGAGGATAATGAAACAATCTCATCACTGCCCTTAACCTTCAGCAATTTTAACCAAGGATGAAAAAGGTGAAAGGTAACGTAAACAAGTAAACATGGAGATGTTTAATGAATGAAGTAAAAGCAAGCAGCCGACTGCGCTTGTATAACAAAGTCATTCGGGTAAAAAGAGTACAGGATGCTAGTTACAGCCAATGATAAGGGATAAGATTATTATATTTGAAATAAAAACAATCAACATGAACTGGTCGATTCTACAAGAAAGCAAAGGGGAGAAAGAGAGAAAAGTAGATGATCAGAATTAGTAGCTAATGTGAAAAACTTGGCAAAACAGTAGACGTCATACGAAATAGAATTTAAGTGTACCAGTAGATGAGTTAGATATTAGTGAAGTCTTTACAATCACAATGGCATATAAAATTAAAAATAAAAAGCAAGGTTCGCGGCTAATCTCAAAATCCATTTCGAAATGAGTGACATTATGCAAGAATACAATGAAAATAAGATGAATTAAATATCGACGTTGTTGCTAAATTATTAAAGTTCGGTATAGTTAAAACCGTAAAAATACATTAAATTCGCTCTACTTTTGGCTCAAACCTACTAATAGTTGTATTTTAGAATATGATAGAATACATTTTTACCCTGTGATTTTTATCGACGCATCCAAACATGAACAAGATAAAAATAACAAAATAAAACAAACTGAGAGAAAAATATCAAATTTATTCTTAAAATCTGCTAGAGAAAACCGAGTATGAAAACATTTTGATGATAGCTGAAAGTTTTCTCTGGTAATAGGCCATTAATTGGCGAAAAAAGCGTTAAATCAGCAGCAAAATCACGGAAATGTTACAATTTATATGTAATTGGATAAAGTATATAAAGTATATCATAAAATATGAGCGCTTGGAAACATTAGATTTATAAAAAAAAATTAATTATCTTCTGTATAAAAGGAATTCTGAACAATTAATGCAAGTAATTCCCCTCAAACTGAAAGTAAATCATCTATTTTTGCAGAAATATTTTTAAAATTATACTTGTATGTCCTTATTATTTTACACGTAAGTTAAAAATCGTTTTCTATACAATGAAATTCTAATCAACTTGCTCATCATAGTGAAGATTTTTCTCACTGATAAAACCTTGCTGGAACAGGTTGTCCATAGCACCGATTGACACACCAGATATCATGTACAAGCACTGTAATCTTCTCTTGATTGTAGAACGCTCACGAGCATTCAATACACACGGAATCGATTCTTAGCATACTCTTTCGATAGATTCTAGTGAAAAATATTAATTGCATATTGGTTTTGTAGGTAATTTCCGTTGTATAAAGATCCTGCGGCAGGTTTCATCTTAATGTTCAGAATTCAAAAGAGTCTCATCGAGGAAGTTCTATTACCAATGTATTATTGTTGTCATTATAGCGAAAAATATTCGAAAAGTTTAATTAAAAATTCTTTAGCGCTGGAAGACTTACGTCCAATATTAAACGGAATAGTCTTTTGTTAGAGTAATGAAAGATATTCAGCTGTTCTCAAATATGGGGTGATTACATGTTACTGTATTCCACAAACGTTACATTCATGATCTGTTCATAAGTCTCGTGGGCAATTTAATACAGTTCTTATCTTAACTTTTCAAAAAATCTGAAAAGGATATTATGAAGTCTGATGTTTCCATTTGTCTTCTTTCGAATCATTATGTTTAAATTAATATTTCAAAGATTTTTTGATTTTCAAAATCACTGTTCGCTTATGGGTTCACAAGGCGTTCTCTGCTTTATTGAAATATTTATGTACAAGAAAGAAATATTTCTTTGAGTTTTATTCCAACGGATAAAATAATGTAAGTACTATGATCTAAAAGTAACTTTTCTGTCTACCAAAGACAATGGTTGATAATGATTAAATTTTGAGTTAAAATAAAAGAACAACAAAATCAGTTTGACGAAATAATGGGTACATCAGACTTGCTATTTGATCTGAAATATTACAGTAAAGTTTACTAGAGTGAAAATAATAAAAATAATAACGACAACTATGTTTGGCAAATATTAATTATAGGACACCACTCTTTTAACGCTTACTACTTAGTAAACAAAGTATATAAAGATAAGTATGCAAAGTAAAACTATACATTTTATAGATAAATTAGATGGATACTGGACGGAGACCATTGCACCAACTATTGCGTCAGCAAATTTTTCAAATATTTCCTTAAAGCTAAAACTCATCCGCATATATCTTCCAAGCAAAAGAATCCTTCTCTCACTGGTACAAAACTCCGCTCGATCATCCAAATACTTGTTTGAAGTCCCATATAACACCTCCAAGGAAGTCCAACGTAAAAATAGAACCATTCAAAACTCTTTCGAACTCCCAAACGGACCGATAAACTAAGGATAGCAATAGGAAAACTTCGGCGATTCTAACTTGGTCACGAAGAGTTATGCATGAAGCGCCACAGTGGTGGAGTGCAGCGAAGTCGCAAGATCGTCGATTCCTCTTCTGCAGTCGATGTCGGGGGTCTCCAAGACGGAAAGGAGTTGGACGGACTGATCTTTTAAACGATCTCTCCACTTCCACAATCCGCCGCAACTGCCTTCCCGACCCGGAGACCCCCATCGGCCATTGCGTCCCCTTCTCCCGAGGAAGTTAATCTTCGCTTCCGGCAGCACTCGGAAGTCTCGCTTAAGATTCCAAGTTTCAGTTTTAACAATGGAGATAAAAGGGTACAATTTCGGGATTACCAGAGATGAAGTGCTTGATGAGGTGATTGTGAGCGATTTCCAACAGGCATTACGCGGGGTAATAAAGCATTTCAATGTTTCTAGTTGCGTATGATTATAACTACTGTTTTTATTTGACCTAAAATTTAGGGCATTGATCAGATCAGCAATGTGCAAGTGATGTATAGGTATAATTCAACTAACAACTACAGTTTAACTATATGATCCACATGTATGAGAGTTCTATCATTCGGTAGGTTTACTCCCTATTGAATGTCATTTATTTCATTTTTTGGGTAACTAACCCCGACCTTGATGTTATTTGACATCTTTTGCCCATTTTTTCTTTCATTTAATCTTCCATAGCTCTCTTTAGAACCAATCTCCACACAATATTTGATTCACCTATATCCTGTGTCTACGCTTAATAACATAAGATTATGATGATTTGAATTGTTTTACCATACATGCAGAGTGTAAATTCAGGTTTCAAAGAATCATATGTATAATTGCAATTAAAACTAAAACATAATTATAATATAAATAGTATAAATACAGTTATAAATAAATACTCTCTTTGTTTATTTGCAATGGAATTACACAATGTCTCGGCCATCTCCGTAGATTTTATCACATGATTATGTTGCAATAATCGAATTAACTACCAAGACCTTATTTTATAAATAATTGCTATGCTCCATATAGTAATAGCATACAGCTTAGTGTAGCCGATTTAGCGAAATAATTATTTAAATAGCATATCTATCAGAAATACACTTACTTACAATATCAACTTTATCTCCTGCATTTTAAAGTGAAAAGGTGTACGCTGAATTTAAACGTGAATAAGTGCACATACGGGTTGCAAAGACAGATTTAGATGAAGTTTTGAATACTTAATACATAAAAAGCAGTGTTCCAATATCTTTCGTTACAGGGTTACTGGAATACGGAGACCTATAGGCAAAACATTCACTCGTAAAGTGTGAATTTTGAATTCATTTCTCCGTCCCAATGGACTTTGCACACCCATTCATCCTTTGGATTTCCATGGCTGCACACCTATAACTGTGAAGCTTATTTCCTTCACTTCTTACTCTCCAAGAATCGCTGAATATTTTGAAAGAAAGGCTTGCCTCTAGCGCCCCACAACTTCACCTACCCTTGCGTTGAGGTTAGTATAAGAAAATCGCAATTTAAACAAGCTTCGAGGAGAGCAACTTTGTGCACTGAAGAGCGGTCGGGTTCGATATTACCGTACCATAACATTTCATCCTTTGTTTCCCATTTTTCTCTCCTCCACATTCCCTTCTTTGAAACCTCTTTCTCTCCTTCATCCGCCTAATCCTCCCCCGGAATTGGGTATGGCGGGAATGGATCAACGCTCGGAATGGCTAGAGAAGGGAAGCATGCCTCCAGACAGAAGCTCAAAATGCGTGGCTTATGAATTTTTCATCTCGCTGTGGCTACGTGCAAAAAGGAGGCCCTGGAGTGGGCGGGGGCTCTATTCGGCCTGGAAAAGGGTATCACAACACCCTTTCCCCCCTCTCACCCTTCCACCCCTTCCCACCATCCTCATTTTCGACGCTTTCATTTTTAAGCGGTGTGGTAAAGCTTATTACACTCGCCGCTGTTGTGGAAGTCGCTAATTCTCTATCCCTCCGCGTACTTCCTCCCGTTTTTTATCCTCCTCTCCTATTTCGAGCAAGATGACGCATCTCTCGAAAGGGTACGCTCGCTGTAGTTGTTTTTCGGGGACGATAATGAATTCTAGAGCGGTTATTTTTCCTCTCCAGGAAGAAGGAAGCTTTTCCGGAGGAATTTGCTTTATTTTGGGGCGTAATTAATTTTTTTCGCTGCTCTTTCGTTCCTCGACGGCATATTATGTTCTCCCGTTCGACTAGGCTCGCGGGTTTTGCGATATTTCCGAAAATTGATTCCGCGAAGATGCCTTCAAAGGAGGCGTATAGAGGTTTGTAATTATGCGGTGGCTTATTTTAGTTACACGGAGATCCTGCGGTAAATTACATCTCAGAGGTTTCCTAATTACCGTGCGCGTATTTCCTACGAGCAGATTCCTGTTACGACGGGAACGCCCACTTGTCAATGCGTCATTGTTGAGATTCTGCAGGAAATTCTGACTAAAAATATACTTGCGGAATGATACAAGAAGCTACAATTTTATGGAAATTGTTTTCCCCTTGGGTAAAAGAATTATTTTTTATTTTCCCCATGCTAAAAAAATATAAGGCTCTTGTAACACAACATGAATATTCTTTTCCAAATTTCATCCTTGTAATGAATAATATTGATGAAATGTCCCTAAGACTGTTAAAGTTTGATAGATTGAAATTGTTAAAGTTTGATAGATTGAGAGAGAAAATCGAGGTTTTAGAGGAGGATTGTTAGCTGGAGAAGATTAAACTCGTTAATTATTGTACCTTTTGCATAAGTAACTCTGTCTCACGATATCTGAAGTTTGTAAGCAGTTTTAACTTACAAACTATGGTAGTTGGAATGGGATTGACCGCTTTTTAGATGGCGGATAATGATTTGATATAACTTCAATTATATCCAATCATTTCAACCATGATAAATCACAGTTAATTATAGTTTATGAGAGTATATAGTGTATTTTCCTTCGTACACACACAAAATTAGAATTAGAATAAAATCCAAATGCCAAGGAGTTATCTTTTGGAAGTTCATAGCACATGAAAAAGAAGTTTAAGGTGAAATAAAAAAACTTATAAAAGAAATTATTTAAAGTCTAAAAAAATATAATACTTTCGATTCTTGAATATTTTCTTTGATTGATGTAATAACCACGTATATCGGTTAAGTTAAATAAGTTCAATTATTTTAAGCATTCCCATTTTCTTTGTAAAAAAGTTTTACTAGTTTTTTAAGAGGTAGGAAAAGCTGTATATATAAAAAGTATACTATTTATCTGAGTCTCCTTTTCCAGGTAAAGAAAGTGGTTTCGAAAGAATAGGATTTTTACAGCAGAAATAAGATTCGAAAAATACCTCAAATGGAATTTCAAGTCTTACTCATCACAAAACACAAAGAATGCAAAAACATGGGAATCGTTCTTCAAAATTCTTTCTATCCTTAAAAACACCTATTTTTTCTCAACAGAGCGTTTTATCCTCAGTCTATAGCACTGCTAATTTGGGAAACGCCACTTTCTTCGTCTCCCGCTCACCGTTGTCAAAAGGGATTTAATTCTTTGGACGAAATTACTTCATTCGTTCCGTGTCCACTTCTATATTTAAAGTTCTCTCTCTATTATTTCGGAGAGATGCTTTTGGATTAAGTTTTCAGCGAGTCATTACGGAAAGGCTAAGCTAATATTCTCCACATTGTCTGCTACAGTTAAGACGTTTCCGGGAGATTTAAGACAGCTATTTTGGACAAAAATTGAGAAACATTAGTAAAAAATAATCCTCTTTCTGAAATTGTACACTTTTATGAGATGAAATTTTTACTACTGAAATAATGAAAAATGTCACCGGAAACAATCTTGGAATCTGTAGAATTGAGCTGTGACCTCCGTGACCGGGATTTGCATGAGCCGAAATAAAAACTAAATTTGAGTCTTGAATTTAACAAGAGTTAAATTTGAGAAAAAATGAAATAATTATTTAGATGTCTTTCATATTTTGAGTCCTACTATAAGACTAATAATTTTACAGCATTTCTAGGTAAAATTTTGGAAGAGGACCGGAACTTTGTCTTCCTATATCTCCCTTATTACTGGATATTTTGAAATGAATGATATATCACATTAAAGATAAAGGATTGCGCATTTTATTCATGTTACGAAATCACTCTTATTCGCTATATTTTAGGAGATATTTCATTCCGAAAATGAACTTTTTATGGCGATTCTTGCTTGACATGGTCGAGAATTTGTGCGATAGTTATAAGGCACTTTAACGCAGTTTCCGAGATGTGAAACTGAGCGAGTGCTGCTCTACCTAGCGTCAGAACGCCATAACTAACGGTTCGAAATGGCTCCACGGACGCCATTCCTGTACCTCCTTCACTTCAACGTACTTATCTTGGTAAATATAGCACCTACACATTACTTAAATATATGTAATAATTGCGCAAAGTTCAACAATTGTTCCATAAAAATTTCATCGAAAAAGGGTCATTTTTAGGGGAGATATAGGAAGACAAAGTTCCGGTCCTCTTCCGAAATTTTACCCATTTCTAAAACACTTAACGAGCCAATATGATGCCATAAAGTACTTTTATTCTGCTTTGACTATGAATTGGTTCTTGATTAAGTCTTCATGCTGGACAATTAATTCTTTATGTGAAAATACTACACATTTGAGGGATATTATTATACTAGAGTTTATATGGTATCATAGCTAATTTATCTGGATACCATCTGAGCAGGTTTCAAATTGCGTATTATTCGTTAATAATTATGTAATCAATAGTGAAACGCATAGTGTGGTGGTCATGATGCAAATTAATTACGAGTTTTATGATTGCTTCAATATTTGCCAGAAAAACTAACCTTAACTAAACCTAATTAACAGCTTACGCCATCTTGAAAAATATGAAACAAATAATGTGTAATTCATGCACCCTTTTAGGTAACTGAATAAGTTGTTAGTATTGGTATTAAGTTTAAAGTCGGAATTGAAGACTTTCTTGTTGAATCTTTACTCATGTGAAATTTATACAGTCGCAAATTTTCCAAAGCTTACTTCTACAATATTTCCATTCACCTATTTGTCGAAAATTTATCGTTTTATTACCGTACTCAAATAGAATAGGTGATATTATTCGCTGAAAATATTTTTTTCTATTAATAAATTTCACACGATAGTTAGGCAAAAAAACAGATGACAATACAAAAAGTATAATCAATGACTACTATGGTATAAAAAGCGAATAAAAAACCAGCCACTGAATGAATTTAAAAAGCAAATAAATACATAATAATTGGTGTATAATATCAAAATACATATGAATGCAAATATGACTGTTTTCGATTTTTCACTAAAATTTATGGAACTATATGAAACGTGAACAGGTAA
Source organism: Sympetrum striolatum (assembly GCA_947579665.1). NCBI lineage: Eukaryota > Metazoa > Arthropoda > Insecta > Odonata > Libellulidae > Sympetrum > Sympetrum striolatum. The sequence continues at coordinate 17,426,006 of OX388348.1, read as the reverse complement.
CTACTACTACGTGTAAAATTTTATTTAATTATGCTCAAATTTAAGCTTTCTAGACCTTTGTATCTTTTATTCATAGATGTTATATTGAAATAACGAATTCTTGATACTCCTTATGAATTTTTGATGACAAAGAAATCCAATAGGGGTATTCAACCGTTTCTAATATCTCCGTCTTTGGAATTTTCATCCATTGCCATTCTTAAGCATTAACTTCATCCTCTACCTCCATCGTGACCCCAGACAATAATCTATCCACCACGATACAATTTCCATCTAAATACCCTTCCCTATTATTGCCGAATTCTTTATCCCTTCTCCATCCTTTCGAACCCAACCCACCAGATCGACTAGCATCATTTCCACGCTCAAATCTCATCAAGGCTTCCCATTTTCCTAAACTTCCATTATCTCTTTCTCCTCTCCCCATCCCGCTGCTCTCTTTGTCTATACGGCTCCGCTGAAACAAATTTCGAAATATCGGATATTATGCCCCAAAAGGCAGTTTAAGTAAAGAGGGGCTTATCTCTGTGAAACTGTTGTTAGGAAAGCATACAGACGAATGGGAAGGGTGGAGATACTGAGGCCGATATTTAAGCCATTTCAAAGCGTAATGTAACGATAAAGCGTTTGCCAATTTATTGGAGGCGAGCGAAACGATGATATTAAAATCTACGATACGGAGAGGATTAAAGGACTTCCGTTGAAATTCCAACTTTATTTTATGGTTTTTGTTGGTGCCAATATACCGTGAATTTTCTACTGCTATCAAATAAAGTGGTAATCAGACGTTTCAATGTTGTTGAACTATCAAAGAATGGATTTGTTCGTTTCCTAATGGTATAAGCTCATAGATTAGTTGATATCTTTATGTAGAATTTGATCCATATGTAGTATAAGCATGTAAATGTGTAATTTATATTCCTTTTTATCACGAATATACAGCAGTACAATAGATTAAAGTATTTCTATTATAAAGGCATTATAAATCTATATACATAAAACAAAGATATATCCATAGATTCATATACTTTACTTTTATAACTACGATTTTTTCAACTCTTATGTAATAAATGACAGCATATTTTCATCAGTATTTCCACTCACAAAATTAATAAAAATTATGCAATTGTCGCACGTGCAATTAGAATAAAGGCAGATTAACATGTGAAAGTTTTTAGCAAGAATTAGTACCTTGTTCTTGTTTTCTCATCGATATAAGTGAAATAGGGCTTTTGGTGGGCAAATTTTCCTATGGTTCCCGGGTTCGATTCTCGACGTGAACCCATATGAAAGAAATTACCTCAGTAACCGGAAGACTTTAACAATATAGTAGAATGGAATCGATTTTTCTGAAGACAAGAATGAAGCTATAAAATTCTACTATTACTTCTAACTACTTCTCATTTTATATGAAGTTAAAAATAGAGGAAAAGGCTATGCAATCGGAGAAAAGCAGAAAGATTATTTACAAAAAAGACTATGTGGATTGAAAAACTAAGTCAAGTACTTAGAAAAAAATCTCCAATACAGAAAATTACCCACAATAAGGAAAACGTGAAAATATGAGAAACCCACTGTAAGTAAAAGCTAATTTTTTTAAATAGCATTTAGAATGTGAAAGTCGTCAAGTGGTTTTGATAAATTTCCACATAAAAGCACAGAGCTTAATGAAAATGAATTTACTTATACCGTGGAGGAGTATTGATGGATGGTTTAATGGCAATTCCAGGAAATCGTTTGACAGAAAACGAGAACCCCTCGTATCCTCTTACATGGGAACGAATCCCCAAAATCTCACTAATTTGGGAAATAATAAGTTAATCTCTAGAAATCCTCTAACGATGTCATGTGATTTCCACGAACCTTCTTCATTGCCCATATTTCTACTCCTCCTTCAATTCCAGACTGTTTTTCTTTCATAATCTCTTATTCTTATAGGTCCACATAATCCCAGTTTTAAACTCTTTCCTTCCTTAGCTTTCTATTACTCTTTGCCTTCAATTACCTTTTTTACATCTTCATACTTAACGTAAAATCCAATCTCTCCATAATGTATCAATTTTTCTAGTTATTGACTGTCCCTTGGTACTGGTTCCTATTCCTGAAACTTATTAACTGATTATTTTTTTCAATTTATATAAAGCGGACTATAGAGAAAAACCACTTGCGGCGATGGATATCTCTAATCTCTGCTTGAATCGCTGATGAAAACAATGTTTGCTCTCTCGCTCGCTCGATTTGTTGGGAAATCAGTGACCATCCAAGGCTTCCACCCTAACGTATGTATAACGTTGCAACTAAATGTAATTCATTAATAAACCGATCATATTACATAGAAAGAACAAACAGAAGATAATCACAAACTAATCAGTGTTATTAACAGCTTCACCCAGTACGTATTGGATATGTGTATCAAGTGTATTTTTTTACAGGGGGATGGATATTGTTTCGAATATTGATTTCAAAATTAGCAGATAACTGTTTTAAGAGGTTTAAACGATTTCAGTTAGCAAACAAATATAATAGAAATAATGAGTAATCTTTACTGTGCGATAAACTTGGCTTAAGAATATAGAGCAATAGAATGTAATTATTAGGTCATAATAAAGATAATCTAGTAAATGCTCTCACAGAAAACCACGAACTTAGAAAGTATAGGACTGGAAAATGCTGAAATTTGTTAGCTCCTTTAATGTCCGCATCCGCGAGATGGCAGCACTGAAGTTCGCCCTTTGAAACCATAATCTTATATGGAGTAAACGGTGAAAAAGCACGATTATGATAGATTTGTAATAAAGGGTAATATTTACCAAAGATGGAATTAAGAGTAATTGTTTTATCCATTAATAGGTACTTTTGAATTGAATACAAAATATTTGAATAAGACGGGCAAATTAGCAAATCCTAAAAATAGGTGCTTGCCTTATGTGCAAAACACAGGTAAATTTGTCGCCGTAAAATAGTAAAAATAGCAAATAGTATTTAAATCTTTATTTAAAGAAACAGAATTTGTTTAAAAAAATAAATAATAGCGACCGTAGGCACCCCAACCGATTGGGTGACTTCGGCCACTAAATATTTTTCCTAAATATCGCTTATGAAATTAACTATATGACGAATATTACGACCATTAATATATTTTAAAATCTTTAAATGATTATTATATTTAATCTTTGTTTAATAGGTACTGAGATAAGAAGTTATTGACTCATAATAACGTTTTTCTACTTTATTTATAAATTTTCAAAGGAAAAATAAATATCTTACATTTTTAAATTTTTTTCCTCAAAAAACAAAAAGAATGAAAAATTCTTATAGAAAACTTCTACTCACTGTCACTCGAACCCTTTTAAATTTTTTTCAAGCCTTAGAGGCAGTGTTTTGTTTCTACTAATGAATCTCCGAACCCAAAATATTTCTGGAATTTTTTTCAAAGCAATGAACATTTACTTTTCACTGTTCAAATACGTTTGTACTAAAATTTGGATATCATGAATACTCATAATAAATTTAACAGCACTTCCACTAATTTAATCTCTTTTTCACGAAGAAGCACTGTTTGCCCTCCAATTGTCTTCAAATGTTTCCCATCTTGCTGAGTGTTACTGAGAGAAGTTAACAGACTGAGGTTTCGTAGACTTGTCTCGAGAATGCACGATTTTCAATTTAGTTCCCAATGACTATTGTACTGTCAATGTTGCAAGGAGCAAGACGGATTTGCTGGCGATATGTCAAGACGATCTAAATTCTAAAGGGCAGGAAAAAATAGCCACTTTGTGAAATTTTAGATATTGTACTACAAATTTACAATTTGTGGAGTAGTTCACGCGTGGCCGAAGTCACCCCTTTCTACGGTAACGTTGATGTAAGTTGGAAAGTGCGACCACGTTGTGTGAGTTGAGATCTTCACTGTCGTTACTGCGCTTGAAGACTTTTGATATATTTTAAGATATCCTTAAGGTATCCTTAATCTTAAAAATGCCTGGTCATCGTTTTATTGCACCAGATAAAGAAACACAGCAAGTGTGCTGTTTGCCAGGCAGCATTAATTCATCCGGGGGCCATCTTGTCATCCAGTAGCAAAGTTAACAAATATGAAAAGTATGGGGGGTTTGGTTCATCCTAATGTAAACCTTCATACTTTCATCCTCAAAGTGGAGGAACAATTTGTAAAGCACTGTAAGTCAAATGTTATGCTTGAGTGCATAATTACAGAGTTACTTGAAGGTGATGAGGAGATAACTTTCCCATGCTTTGAGCATGGAAGTGAAATCATAGCATGTAAAATTAAATATTATGTAACTATGAGGATTAGACAGCATGCAAACTTTATAAATTTAAAGAAAGTGCATCGAAAAGGAAAATTGCGAAACTGTCTAAAACTTAATGTTTGGTCAATCCATTTTTTATACCACTCTATCCTTTATGTATGTATGGTGTATAACCTAACTTCACATTTCAGGCACCCCAAGATTAAATGCATTCCTCGCCAGTCATTAAAATTTGATACTTTTGGATTTATGTATGTTTCAACAATATTTGACCGTTTACTTATTTCCTGGAGACTATTTCTGGGAACTTCGATTTTTTTCTTAGGAAATGTATATACGAGGGTGGTCTGAAAAGTTTTCGACCCCAGATTTTTCAGACATCTTCAGAAAATGTTCAGAAAACATGTCAAGAAATGTTGAAATGTCGGAAACTTTTCAGACCACCCATGTACATACATCCTGCGATTCTAGTTTTAAAAGGCCTAGTTGGTAGTAGTTGTAACGTTGGTAATATATTGAGGATCAATTATTTTCTGTGTATCCAAGCAGAATACATTGCACTTCGCTGATCTACGAATAATGCTTTCACAAGTTACTTGTGTTGTGCCCTGAAGGCAACCTGCACCTATTATTCGGATTTACTAATTTGCCCATTTTATTCAGTTGTTTTAAGTACTTATCAATGGATAAATCACTAACTCTGAATTCCATCTTTGGTATATACTACTCCCGCAAAGAAAATGAGGGAAAAAGTATCATAATCGTGCTGTTTTTTCCATTTACTCCATATGAGAATATTTGCTTAGCAAGAATAGTGGCGAGCTTCAGTGCTGCCATCTCGCGGTTGCGGACATTAAGGGCGTCAGCCGATTGTACAGCCAGCATAGGGGAGCTTCAGGGGCGTGCAGAAAACTGACCATAATATCTCCAAATCTGACCAACAATTCTTTGAGAGACATTTATATCACTCACTACTTTTTCTCAAAAATCACACATACATATAGGCATAAGTAAATGAATTCATGCAACAACAATAAATATCCCTTGAAAATACTTACTAACTAATTAAATTACTTATCAAACGGAATAAATAAAGAGAATGAAAACACTTCGTACTTTTCCACAGAAAATTTATTTTGCGACCGGTTTCATAAGCGAGCTTACATCTTCAGGCATACAACCAGTCGCAAAATAAGTTTTCTGAGGAAAAGTACGAAGTGTTTTCATTCTGAAAATGGCTTTCCACGAAGTCACGCCTTCTCATATCGATTAAAGGAATAAAAAAAATGGTATTAGGGTCAATGTTTTTATTGTAATTTATTTAATTTTTAATTATGTTAAAAACTAAAATGTATGCAAGTTTAGAACTAAAAATTTAAATATTTCTGAACGATCAGAAGGGAATTTCAGACTACTCTTTTACCACATATTATGGCTATTTTCACTACTCTATAGATAAGCAAAATTTGTGAAATCATGACAGGAAGCTTACATTATCTTTATCGTTACTGATCCAAAGGCTTACATAGGGCACAGTGCTATAGCAGTAAATAAATAACTAAATGCGATCAAATACAATTTCTGAAATACTGAAAGTGAACTTTCAGTTTGAAGCAGTTTGACATTATATTCGCCGGCTATTTGCCCTTCACTTTCTCCAACCGTTCAAAGACCTTAAATTTGTAAATCTGTTTCAACGACCCGAACAGTCTCGATCCTGCAACAAAATTCAATCAATACCCATTGAGTACCCTTGTTTATGCTTCGTTTCGAGAGAAAATGCCTGCCAAGGCATTCTCTTAAACGTCTGTTTACAGCAAACAATTTCATTGTTAGCTTCTCTTTGCACACGATTTGTGAGCGGTGTTTACTTCTACTCTGGTCTCAAATCTGTTCTCTCACGAGTAACGAACCATTCAAGCTCTATATTCAAATAATTCCCTTCGCATCAAGCAATAATTTGGAAAGGGTTAAAGGATTAAAATGAACCGTATGCTACGAAAAAGTATGATTTTGAAAAACAGCTATGTGAATTTGTACCATAGCTATTCTTTATAATTAAATGCCGAAAAAATAAAGTAACCTTGCGGTATTAGGAAAACTATAATAAGATTAATAATGACGACTTTATAGGGGCAAATTTTAGTCAAACATACCACTCTTACGATTTACCCTTTACATGCAAATACACAATCAACACACAACCATTTCCTGAAACGGAAAAATCCGATCAGCCGTGATTCGAACCTGGGACCTTGGGGTAGGAGCGATGGCGTAGATGGCATGCTATCTACTCGGCTCCACCAAGCTGGTCAATTGCGCAGTTAAAAAATGTTAAATTTTCTAATTTCAAAATTAAAACCGTTCACCAAAAAGTGGTCACAATACATCAGTTGAAGAACGAACGAATTGCTTAAGGAACACCTACTTTCTCAGGGAATTTATATTTGAAAAAGAGAGCAATGTTTACTCTGTTTATCTAGCTCTTTGAATTTTGTTACGAAACATTACACCAAAATGGGTTCCCCCGATTACAGGAAAAACGGAGGAGCATCTAAGAATCTTCTGATAAATAAACACTAACTATTTTCAAACAATTTGTGCAACTGCCATAAAACTAACAAAAGCAACCATATTGAAGCTGCCATAAACGGCCTTTCTTATCTCTTATAAAAAAATTGACTAATAAAAACGCTTGTTTTATTTTAGTATCATATTTATTTTAATTAAATCAATGAATTACTTTGCTTCTATTGTATAGTAATTTTAGATATATTTTTATATGAATAGGCTTAAAATTATCTCGAAATTTCTCAGACATTAGTTAACCTATTAGTTAACGCTTAATAATATATAAACCAAGACTTATAATTGCACGCTTTCATTACTTACAATGAATTAAAACAGACACAGTTATAAATATCTATTTTTCAATATTTGGTGTGAAATTACAGTGCCGATATTAATTTTACATATAAGTGAATAGAATGTAAGTATAATGACTTATTTATCAAGGTCAACCCCTCAGGCAGAATAATAATGCTATTTTAATTAAAAGCCATCAAAAAGGTTTTCAGGGTTTATATCTTCCAATATATTTAACATGATTTTTTCCATAAATAAAGACGTTTTTTCCTCGATGACCACACAATAGGAATATCTCGTTGGCGCCCATCAGTTTTCTTTTCTAACGGTATTCAATAAACTTCTTTGGAGGGAAAGTATGATGGATTGAATCTTTCAGTCATTATATCTTCCTCAATCTTCCCCGTCAAGGGAGCGTCCCGGCCAATTATTTTGCTAACTTGAAGCTTCCTTTTGATGAAATGAAAATCGCGTCAATCGATACCAAAAATCAATACACGACGCCTCTTTCTAACTCAATAGGGAATGATGATTTAAAAATGCGGTGTGGGCTGCATTTTTCCGAATCCCTCAAAGGCCAAATGAATATGAAAAGTAATCTCCTAAATATCTATTTACTTAATTGCTTAATCTAATCAATACTATTAGTAGTAACTGTAAACAGTTATAATTTTGAGAAATGAGGTCCTGAAATTATCATGCAGATACGTACTACGTTTTATATTATTTTACTTATTTCTTCACTTATTGCTTCTTTTATTTTTTATTTACTTACTCTATTTAAAAGATGGATTTTCTTCGGATGTCACTCAACTAAGATGTTTTTACGGGAAATATTACGTAAATAGTGATTACCGACCACGTCCTGATACGTCATGTATATTTATATCTACTTTTAACTTTAATTGCTAGAATATAAACATCTCATATGGCTACTTAAATAGAAACCGTTGATAAAGAAACCAAAGAATTTTCTTCCTGTATTCTTGTAATGAGTACACTACTCGTATAAACCACGAAAACTAGTTTTGACATCTTATCTACAAGATTTTACCTATCATATGTTTATGTACAATACAGATGTTAAATAACGGAATTGATATTCTATAAATGTATATATATGCGTGTAAGTCACGTTTGCCGGACAAAATAATTTACCTATAATAATAGTAATAAAGGAATAAGAATGTGTAATAAGAATATTAATAATAAGTTAATATTGTCCAAAGTGGCATTTGAAATGATTATTTATCACGAGCAAACTGCTTATGAAAGATCAAAATCTATGCTTCAACTAAATATTAATTGAACATTTTCAAAGTTATAAAAATTGACGATTGAAACATATCAAAAATTAAACGGTGTTAACAAAACATATAGATTTTTCATGATAATCCTGCCAGAAAAACAAAAGCCTATTAAAATGTTTTTAATTACACGTCAGCTTCCGTTGAGATTTATTTTCGCCAGTCACAACCGTCCGTTGCTAACGGAAAACGTTAGCCGCAATCCATGATTGATAGCGAAAAAAGGCCTTCCAAGAGTCAATTCGCAATTCATCCCGTCTTAGGAATATTTTTTGGGACGTTCGGGGCATTGCAACTGGAAGATTAATTGACGAACGGGTAGCGGCCGCTTGAAGTCGATTGATAAATTGACTGGAGGCATTAAAATGGATCTTTGGTCACGTGTGATCGGACATGTTGCGAAAATTTAAGGGGAAATGGCTAAGCAGAGAAATACAAAAGCAAACGAAACTGAAAAATGTTTTTCCTCGGCATGTTTTCTGAGGGTTTTTATCTGCTTCGTATGATTACAATAAGTCCTCCTTGCCCCCGATTTTGGTATTCGGTGCCTTTTAAAGACGTTACTTTTCTTATAATTTTCTTAAACCGGCCTTGGTGGCCGAGTGAATAGCATGCCATCTAAGCTATTACTCCTGCCCCAAGGTCCCGGGTTCGAATCCCAGCTTAGTCGGATTTTTCCGTTCAGGGAATGGTTGTGTGTGTTCGTAAGTTACTGTTGCCTCGATGAAGATCCTACTGACAAGTTCTTTAGAGCTTAGGAGAACTTCACCGGAGAAGGGTAACAGTAGCTTTATAAAATTAAAAAAAATATCATGCGTTACTTACTGACCCTAAATCTTCTTATTTGCAAAAACTCATCTATTAGTGGCTTAAAAAAATGCAGTGTTTTTTATACCTCCCTACCCTTTCCTAAATAAATGACTAGATTTTTCTAAATGTAATTGATGGTTACAACATATCTCTAATTCTTGCAGCACAGTTCTCTTAAAACAATTCAGAACTGTTCCGCAGTGTTTAAACTCAATCCTCACCTAATTACTTTCTCTTTTCCATCATCTATTATTATCTCAACTTCCTTATTTCTTTAACAAATACATCAAATCCTTTCCCGATACTGATTCTTTTACCAATCCTACTCGATTACCATCTCCTAGCATGTACAGGGTCTGTCCCAAAAGTTAGTTGAATGATTTTATCCCACCGACCTGGACGGCTGGATTGGCGCGATCGGTGGTGGGAAAGATGCTGGAGGGTCTCGGTAAAGTAACGCTAAAGTTTCTGGCCAGGCAACGCTGCCCCAGTCACCGTACAGTCCTGACCTGGCAACACCAAACTTCTTTTGATTCCCACGAATAAAGATAAGCTGAAAGGACCACCATTTTGGGACGCTGGAAGCTGTCAAAGAAGCCGTGGCGAGGTGTCTGAGGGAGGTCCCCGTTGATGCCTTCCAGGTAGCATACCCCGACTGGCAGAAACATTGGGGAATGGTGTTCCAACGCACTTTGAAGATTTTTAGTCGTTTACTTTTATCTGTAATAATTTTATTTCCCGGATTCATTCAACTTATTTTTGGGACAGACCCTGTACTATACTAGGCATACTGAAAGTGTGATATAAATACTACGGTTTTCTAAATTTAAATTTGTTATAATTCTTTTCGGATGATATAAAAATACCTCAGTGTTAAAATATGATATGAATGTCATCATTTTAGGGGTTTCTGTAAGAAAATTGAGGCGTACAGGGGATATTTTAAATCCTCTATGACCTACACAGGTACAAATCTTTATAAAGGTAACATTTTCCACACTTAACTTTTGGTCATTAACGAAGATTAAACATTAACTTTCAACAGCAAACGGATCAGACGAGAAACAGTTCTCATCATGTTGACGTTATTCGATAAAATATTGATCATCCAAATTAGAGATAAAATGAAAACAATACGAAAGAAAATGAATAAAATGAAAATGAAAACGATTGAATGATTAATGAAATTTTATGTATATAATGCTCCAATTGGCCAAAATTTCCTAAAAATAATTACGTAAATTTTGAATGAAAGCAATCAAGGAATCTTTAACTGTGTGGAACTCCACCCATTTATTACGTAAATTTTCATGACAAGAAAATGACCTTCCACTTTTAGATGCGAATTTTGCCTCATTAAGTATAAACAGTAATATTTCTCAGGGAGAGAGATGTCTGAGAACACCCAGGAGACGTCGTCTTCGAATAGAATGGTTGCAGAGAGGCATATCCGGAAAGTTCTCCATTCTGGCATTAAATTATTCAGAGAGGATATATTCTGTAGCGCTGAATTATTAATACTTCGGAGACTGTGTAATATCCAAATGTATGCATGACTTACTTCTGAGACACATAAAGGCACGGGAATCGACCGAATTCACACCGCCCATTAAAAATTTCGCTACGGCTCTCGTAAGAATGCACATTAATAATATAAGCATCTCCCCCGAGATGGACGATTAAATTCCGGGCCATTTATCTCCGACTAAATTATATATCACTCGAGATGGTTAAAATGCGATTACGGGATTATAATTCTGATAATATAGCTAGCAATGTTATTCCGAGGTGAAAAAACAACACGTTTTCTCATTATAACTCGTATTTACAGAAGAGTCTAGAATGCTACATACTATTTACATTACCCAGAGACGTTTTCAATTCACTATTAACTCGTTTTTAGGATTCAAATTTAGTGTAACATTAAGATTTATTGGTTTCGTAGGAAAAATTGATTCTAAAGAAGTGTGATCCGGTAAACAAAGAGAACATTTTCACCCTTCCATTTCATAATTAAGAGCAATAGTGCATTCATGCTTAACTGTATAATGGTAACATAATTAAGTCAATGATATAATATAGAAAGAGTTTTGATTAGAGATTATCCCACTTTCGATAATAATGTTACAACCATGAGTTAACACATGGATTTGAATGATTGGCTTTAATTTAAACCATCCCTTTTGTTGTAATGAAACTTTCCCTGAAAAATAATGATATCTTGCCAGCATACTCAACGATGTTTTCTTATAAAATAAAATTAATATGATCAATCTTCACTTCGTGGAAAGTTAATATAACCATCTTAAATGTAAAACACTTGGTAGTATATATTGTGGAAGCTACTAATTGTTTTTCAATTAAGATGTTTCTTATCTTAATGCTTGTCGTAATTTCTTCACGTTTCATCTAATGGCACGTTTTATATCTATGAGCTCTTTGTCCTGCAGTTTACCAGTACCCTGAACACAAAATGATGCCGAATAAAGGCATTTTCCTAGTTGCACCCTATTACACCTCTATATCTCGAGTGTTACAGAACTTTATTTGAAGACTAATTTTTCTGTACTTAGGTGAGCCTTTCCTCTTAGAATACTTTCATTGGCTTTAAGACTCTCGAAAGCCATCTTTGTCAGCGTTCCGCACCGCGTTGCAACCGTTTCCGGATACAACGGAAAGTCCCGGATTACTGACCTTTCTAAAAGTTTTAAACCTGTAATTCATTAAAAGCTCACTGACAAAGCCTGGGATCTCACCCCTCATATATTCCATTAAGCATTTTTCCCACTCCAATGGTATATAATGATAGAATAATAAAGCTTAACTCAGCCAGGATGAATACTTAGCATTTCATTTGATTCTTCGATTTGATATGCAATACCCCTGTTATAATAGAGATTAAAGAAAATGAGATATAATTTTTGTTGTTGATATTAAACTCTAAATATGTTTTCTATGAATACCTTTGCCATTATCCCCAGCAAAATAATTATAAGATTTTGAAAGTATTCACCAGATGTTTAAATAATCAAGGCCGTATATTCTACATATTTAACCTTTTGGGGTTTGGAAAGTGAAAAATGCTTACTATACCAATCACTTTCGGGTGTGGATTGCGAATAAATGATTTTTTGAAGTGACCCCTTGTTTCTTGAAATAGTATTTCTCGTTGTTTCTGAGTTTCCTATGTATCAGGGAGGACACATAATATTGGTTACATCCTCTGGGAATGTACACTCCTGGCCAAAATTAACGCAGCACCTCCCTAGCGATCCTTACGGCCGGTGCTGCGTTAATTTTGGCCAGGACTGTACATGCTTTCTCCGAATGTATCAAGTAAATTCAGTCTTAGATAGCATATCCTATCTTCTAATGCTTCCCAACCTCCATCCACAACCACTGATATACATTTAGTAAATTGAGCCTTAGATTTTAACTATCTTCTAGAGATCCCTGTCTGCGACCTGAACTATCCAATAACTTCTTAGTTGTAGCTAATCCTTATGAATTGTATGTGTGCTTTCGTTGTATGTACTATTTCAGGTTTTCAAGATTTTAAGCAAGATTCCACTCTATATGCATACACAAGGTGGAGTGTCACTAATACTTAAGAGCTTAAGGACAAGAAAACGTGGGAATTTGTGTTAAGGGTAAAGGAGCGAAAGTAATGAATGAACGTAAGGATGGTGAGAAGGTGAGGAAATTAGCGATAAGAGGAAAACGCACGGAAAGAGGCGAGAGAGCCGTTTACACAACGAACGGCAATTGGAAGCACACGGAGGAAGAGCGCGAAGGGAGAAAATGGCTGCAGATATTTACGATTACTTCCCAAGCGCGAGTTAGTTACGGTGCGAAACGAGCACTTTCATTCCCTCTATTTTAACAACAGGGCGGACACATTCACCGTATTTGACTCTAAATTTAACATCATACTTATAATTCCATTCTTAATATATTTCTTCATTTTTCCTATATGCTTCGTACATGGGAAGTTAATTTCCTAGTTATTAATGTGCAATTTTTGAAGGGAATTATGCCTGGAAGGACTTCTACGGGGCATTTTTATCCATAATTTATGTCCATTGTAAATTAGTTCTGTCGCCATTTTCTTCTCATAAAAACTACTGATGCTCATTGAAATTCGTTAAAAAAAATCATTGCATGTTTTTACTCGTACTTGAAGCCATTTTCGTCGAATTGTTCATCGTGTTTTGATAGCCAAGGAGGACGGAAGATAAATACCTGAAGCTCAATTTACAGTCGTTTACTTATATTTGAAACTTATTGGGATTTTGCAAACTTGTCTGATACACAAGATCAACGGAAATTATTTAATCTATAGACAATTAATACAACTGATAGAAGCCCCCCTAGGGCTGCAAGAGGTGCTAGTAAATGTTTAATGAAAATTAAGACCATTGTAAACATTAAAGACGTAGATTTTATTTTATATGTACCAACATTGTATTTATGGTACGTGTATTGATATATTTATGCACTAACTGAATTATGTTGCAAAAAATGTCTCTTCATAAATAAAAAATAAAAAAATAGAATCACATATTTAAGTGGGTGCGCGAGCTAATCTTCAGATTAAAAGAGGTTCTGAGAATTAAATGGTTTAAGAACTTCTGTTTTGGGTAGTGCAACTCTACTATCCTTCTATCTCTACCCCTCAAAAAGAGCACCGCCTAAGAAAAGGAAGGAAAATCGCGTAGCTAGGCGCGAATCGGAATCGAAAACATGCGAGAAAGTTGGACACCCGACGGTAAGGAAAAGTTTACTTGCGGCAAGACCCGCGCCTTTGCCCCATTTCCTTCCTCCCTTTTCCCCCTTTGTTTGCGGGGAGACCTCGGAAAATGTCCCCCCATCCACCTGCTCCGCTTCCGCCCCTTTCCCCGCTGCTTCATTTGAAACGCAGAGAAAGGGTTTCCTTTCAGATTACGCCGGTGATAATGCTCCGGGATGAAGAGCAGGATACGTGTTTGTTATTATACCTTTTTTGGGTGATACGGATGTTTTCGTTTGTTGAATTTTTCCCCTTCCTCCGCGAGTGGGTGAAAATACATATTTTGAATAAAAAAGTTGTTTTTGTTCATGTGTTCTGTTACTAATGTGCTTACATTTATATTCATTTATCTATGTTAATATGCATCAGTGTTGTTTTTTGCCTGCTGAATCTTCTTTCACCTTCTTTCTCCATAAAATATTAATTAACTTTCTGTAGGTAACATAGGTTTTTCACATCCCCCTTCTTGCTGGTATTTTTCTGCTGTAGTGTATATTTCTTCCTCAGCGTTACCTACGGTTTTTTATGCCCACGAGGTAGTTTTTTTTCGGTCTCCTCTTTTTCAAGCTATCCCTTTCCTTAAAATTTATAAGAGAAAGGGTTTTCTTTTTATTTATTTACTAGCAGAAGTGCCTGTTGATTCTCAACGGGGAAATCCAAATTGATAATTACTCTTGGTACAGTCTTGATCGTAACACTTGCCTCATAATTTTTGGTAGATAGCTAATTCCAGGCTAAAATTTTTTCCAAACCAATGAACAAAGTAAATGAAATTGTAATTAAGTCTACAAATTCATCTGAAGATTTAATCTAATATCCTTTGAATTAACACTTTCTTCAATGAAGAAAAAAAAATTTATAAAGATTACAAAAAATATATTCGATGATCACATTAGGATAAGCAGCACCGCCTTTTAGGAGACATTTTCTGAAAGGGAAAAATGGCTCTCGGAAACGATGATTAAAAACAAATAACAGAAAATTATTCTATATATATGTATCACTCAAAACCAACGAAGAATATTCTTTGCAGAAAGTAAGTACATTATGGAGGTGACTTGTACCCCAATACTAAACTGCGTAACATAAAGATGGAGCTCATCAAATAATACAAATGTAATCACAGTGCCAAAAGAGAACCAAAAACTAAACACCGATAGCAGAAAGATAGTAAATGTGTAATAATTGGGAGCACTTGAAAAAACCACAATGCATAACTTTTTTTCATTCTGCGTATAACAAAACATTAACTTGCTTTACCTTTTCAATGAAGGGATACGATGTTGGAGATTTGATACAGCTTTACACATCGCCGTTTAACTCCAACACTGGTTCTGGGAAATCTTTACGATATTCATTAAATCTATTTTTGCTAATAGCTAAATATTTAGCAATGTAAATTTATAAGTTGTAATACGTAATGCAAAAGATTATATTAAAAACATCCGAGATTTACCAGGTATTTTTTTACGCATTCAGTTGTATTAATCGATAAAAATCAATGTCATCTAACAAACTACTATAAACCCATTTATCCCATGAAAAAGTCAGTAAACAATGACGTTGATATAAATAAAACTTGGTTGCTACAGATGCTTCCATAAAATTTAAAATCTTTCTTGAATACTGGTATACGTATGTTTGTACGCTTGATTCTTCACAATATATCGTTCATAGCTGCAGTTACTAATATATTCTTAAATTTCTCCCTCTTCATATAATCTATCACTTATTATTAGTATTAATTTGAAGTAGGCATATTTTCTCAATGTGTTCTTACAGAGAAACACATGAGCTTGGGACTCAACAATCGCCGTGATCGTTAGGGGGATAGGTTGTTTACGACCTCAAAATTTCGATAAAATATTCAAGTACTTTATCAAAATGTGCGCAATTTCTAATCAAAAACGATATTCCTCAACCAAATTAAGAATTCTTATTCTATTTTCCTTCTTTTGGTGCTTGATTCGACTTTCTAGGACCATTATTTGTAATTTAATTTTCAAACGCAATGAACCCTGCTACAAAACAACTGACATCTACCTGTATTTTATATGGAAAAGATTTTACCCGTCTGTGTTCGAACCGTGGACCTTAAGGAAATAAAAAGTAACCTTTACTCAGCGCGGGGTCGAATTTTAATAATGTAGAAAATTTCAAAGTTTTGCGACTCTCGGTTCTCGAGTTTTAAGCGAACATACATACATACACACACACACACACACACACACACACACACACACACACACACACACACTATTTTATACTATAGATTATATATTTAATTTGTAAACTTCTTCTTGTTACTATTGTTTAATTTCTTTATTACACTCAGTGTACACATTTAACTTGCATAATTTGCTCTTGTAAGCCAATTTCATGGAAAGTTTATCAAGGAATGTAGCTACTAAATGTTTAAATATTTTAGTGACTTTTATTTCACTCTTGTAAATTGTAATTTAATTATATTTAAATTATGTATTTTTATTATTTAAAAATGTTAATCAAATGAATAAGATATTATATGACATTAATAAATTAATACGATAGATAAATTTATATTATCTATATATTTTGTATTAATAAAATTTATTACTTGATGTTTAATATTAATAAAATTTTTACATGTTTACCGGTCACGGCGGTGGTGTGGTTAGTATGATACCATGCTCCATCACCAAGATCCTAGATACAAATCCCAGCAAGAGGGAAATTTTTGGTGAGGGGATGGTCGTCTATTATTTGTTTGTTTTCTGTTTATATTATTGGATGTAATTTGGGTAATAAGAAATAATGATATTTTTAATGCCTCTCCTGTAATTTTGCATAAGTGTATGTTTGTGATCGTACCAGATGAAGAAATAAAAGACCTAGTTTCTACATTTTGCTCAAACATCAATTTCCCAACAGCGGGCCCAAATATTTAATAAGCGGGAAGTCGGATTCCGGGAGAAAATCCAATTGATGTTCTAAAACCGTGAGAACAGCGATAAGCTTCTGACGCTGCCGCGGATTTTTCGCTTCGCTAACGAACGCTATTTTTCGTCCACAATAGGTTTAAGTTTAGTTATTCACGTGCGTCGATGTTTATGAGTAACCTTTCGGGTCCCTAAGCATGCTTCGTTAGCGGTCGGTGTTGCGGTTTTTTCGCGCAGTGTTTGAATGTGGTTTGCATTTGAGGGAATTAGGTTCATAAATGTGCTTGATTAACCTGTTTTGTAAATTTGACCGGTTACAAATGTGACTAGTCTGGGTTTTTGCTACCTGAATACAGCGACTTCCCTCTTTTGGATTAGCCCAATGCAAAGAGTATTGAAGTGTATTATTCAAGCTCAGATTAATTATGTTGACTACACTACGCTATGCGAGATACTCCGTTGTTTGCCTTCAATAGTTAATTAGTTGATATAGATTCATTCCAAGAGTTCCTATTTGTCGAAAATTCCATTTGCGAATCATTATTCCCATCTATATTTCATGATGCATTTTGGAGTTGGTACTTTGGTTTTAGGAAAGAACTGAATTTTCTATTACGAGTTGGGCAAATTAGCTTTGAACATTTAAATTTTTATGAAGTTATTTCAAATTTTTCATCAAGCAGACAGAACCTTGGAACAATGATTTATAATTCTTACCCCGAATAGAACATACCACAGTAGAATAAGTCAATCGTTACATTGAAATATCACACTATTAAATATCATTACCACATTGATTTTTTTATAGTAATTTCTTATATTGTATAAAGGCTTTGTAATTTACTTACTTTCAACAGGTTGTAGGTAATTAGAGTTTGTAGACAACTTAAGAGATGAATTTCTCTTACCTGCAAAGAAAAGAGAGAAATTAAAGATTACTCATACAACTTTCACAATCACAAAATCATTTCAAGAATGTACACCTATATATTTCTATTGAAAATACAAAACATGATTAAAACTTTTTGAATATAAATTTAAAGCTCTCCAAAATAGCAGCCTGTACGTTATTAAAATATTATTTATTAATGCAAGCTTGCAAGAGCATAGTTGTGTAGTTATGTGTAGTTATATCTTATTTAGGTAGGAGGTCGTGAAAAGAAATGAATATGAAATATTAATATACCCATTAATTGATTAAAGGTAAGGTTGTAAAGACAAGAATCTACATCTGATTTTTATACTATGAACCTAAAACCTTCTGTGGATGCTACTACACTTATTCGATGATGAAAAGGAAGAATGAAAGTTTAATGCATTCTCACTTAGTGATCCAATCAATATCCTTGGCGTGATTTTGCGGAAGACTTTTGTAAGAAAGAGAAGAAAGGCACCGTAGTTTTCCACATTGCTTATGAAGGGTACTAGAGCAGCATCATCAGTAAAGAAAAAATATTGGAAACACGACTGTTAATGAATTAGAAGTTTATAATCTCCAAAAGCGTCTTTGTTGGCGTTCCTCCTCTTACTTTATAGTAGTCGGAGAAAGCGCGGCTGACAACTGAGAAGTAAGAGGAGGAACACCAACAAAGACGCTTTTGGAGATTGTAAACCTCAAATATCATCATCAGGTACCGAAAGTAAAGGGTAGAACGTATAGATATCTTACATATAATCACGAACTTAGAAAGTATAGGACTGGAAACTGCTGAAATTTTTTGGCTCCCTTAAAGCCCGCAGCCGCGAGATGGCAGCACTGAAGTTCGCCCTTTGAAACCATAATCTTATATGGAGTAAACGGTGAAACAGCACGATTATGATACATATGTAATAAAGAGTAATATTTACCAAAGATGGAATTAAGAGTAATTGTTTTATCCATC
The DNA here is from genome assembly GCA_947579665.1 of Sympetrum striolatum. NCBI lineage: Eukaryota > Metazoa > Arthropoda > Insecta > Odonata > Libellulidae > Sympetrum > Sympetrum striolatum. Next base: position 17,407,163 of record OX388348.1, on the reverse strand, counting down.
AATAGGTACTTTTGAATTGAATACAAAATATTTGAATAAGACGGACAAATTAGCAAATCCGAAGAATAGGTGCTTGCCTTATGTGCAAAACACAGGTAACTTTGTCGCCGTAAAATAGTAAAAATAGCAAACAGTATTTAAATCTTTATTGAAAGCAACGGAATTTGTTTAAAAAATAAAGAATAGCGACCGTAGGCACCCCAACCGATTGGGTGACTTCGGCCACTAAATATGTTTCCTAAATATCGCCTATAAAATTAAGTATATGAATAATATTACGACCATTAATATCTTTTAAAATCTTTAAATTATTATTATATTTAATCTTTGTTTAATAGGTACTGAGATAAGAAGTTATTGACTCATAATAACGTTTTTCCGCTTTGTTTATAAATTTTCAAAAGAAAAATAATTTGTTTACATTTTTTAATTTTTTTCCTCCAAAAACAAAAAGAATAAAAAATTCTTGTAGAAAACTTCTACTCACTGTCACTTAAACCCTTTAAATTGTTTTTCAAGCCTTAGAGTCAGTGTTTTGTTTCTACTAATGAATCTCCGAACCCAAACAATTTCTGGAATTTTTGTCAAAGCACTGAACATTTACTTTTCACTGTTCAAATACGTTTGTACTAAAATTTGGATATCATGAATACTCATAATAAATTTAACAGCACTTCCACTAATTTATTCTCTTTTTCACGAAGAAGCACTGTTTGGCCTCCAATTGTCTTCAAATGTTTCCCATCTTGCTGAGTGTTACTGAGAGAAGTTAACAGACTGAGGTTTCGTAGACTTGTCTCGAGAATGCACGATTTTCAATTTAGTTCCCAATGACAATTATACTGTCAATGTTGCAAGGAGCAAGACGGATTGGCTGGCGATATGTCAAGACAATCTTAATTCTAAAGGGCAGGAAAAAATAGCTACTTTGTGAAGTTTTAGATATTGTACTACAAATTTACAATTTGCGGAGCAGTGCACGCGTGGCCGAAGTCACCCCTTTCTACTGTAACGTTGATGTAAGTTGGAAAGTGCGACCACGTTGAGTTGAGATCTTCATTGTCGTTACTGCGCTTGAAGACTTTTGATATATTTTAAGATATCCTTAAGGTATCCTTAATCTTAAAAATGCCTGGTCATCGTTGTATTGCACCAGATAAAGAAACACAGCAAGTGTGCTGTTTGCCAGGCAGCATTAATCCATCCGGGGGCATTCTCTTGCCATCCAGTAGCAAAGTTAACAAATCTGAAAAGTATGGGGGGTTTGGTTCATCTTAATGTAAACCTTCATACTTTCATCCTCAAAGAGGAGGAACAATTTGTAAAGCACTGTGAGTCAAATGATGTGCTTAAGTGCATAATTACGGAGTTACTTGAAGGTGATGAAGAGATAACTTTCCCATGCTTTGAGCACGGAAGTGAAATCATAGCATATATTATAAAATATCATTTAACTATGAGGGTTAGACAGCATGCAAAGTTTATAAATTTAAAGAAAGTGCATCGAAAAGGAAAATTGCGAAACTGTCTAAAACTTAATGTTTGGTCAATAAATTTTTTATACCACTCTATCCTTTATGTTTGTATATTGTATAACCTAACTTCACATTTCAGCCTCCCCAAGATGAAATGCAGTCCACGCTAGTCATTAAAGTTTGATACTTTTGGATTTATGCACGTTTCTACAATATTTGACCGTTTACTCATTTCCTGGAGACTATTTCTGGGAACTTCGATTTTTTTTCAGGAAATGTATATACGAGGTTGGTCTGAAAAGTTTCCGACCCCAGATTTTTCAGACATCTTCAGAAGTTTTTCAGAAAACATGCCAAGAAATGTTGAAATGTTGGAAACTTTTCAGACCACCCATGTAAATCCTGCGATTCTAGTTTTAAAAGGCCTAGTTGAAAGTAGATGTAACGTTGGTAATTTATTAAGGATCAATTATTTTCTGTGTATCCAAGCAGAACACTTCGCTGATCTACGAATAATGTTTTCACAAGTTACTTGTGGTGTGCCCTGAAGGCAACCTGCACTTATTCTTCGGATTTACTGATTTGCCCATTTTATTCAATTGTTTTAAGTACTTATAAATGGATAAATCACTAACTCTGAATTCCATCTTTGGTATATACTACTCCCGCAAAGAAAAAGAGGGAAAAAGTATCATAATCGTGCTGTTTTTTCCATTTACTCCAAATGAGAATATGGTTTCAAGGGCGAGCTTCAGTGCTGCCATCTCGCGGCTGCGGACATTAAGGGCGTCAGACAATTGTACAGTCAGCATAGGGGAGCTTCAGGGGCGTACATACAATTAACTCCTACGAACTATATGACTTGTCCTATAACTACTGGAGTTTGTTTCTATGGACCAATAATATTGTTATTATTACTATTTATACCTTCCATTCTGTACTTTTGTGCCTGTTGATGCTACTCCAGTAGCGAAACCGGTCGCTGATAAAGAAAGGGAATACTACGAAGTTTTTCCTTTCCTAAATTTATAATGAAAATCATCACGAATTGGCGCCATTTCTCCGACGGCGGCGCGTGAAAATTTTCGTTAAGTGTCGCGATGTAGCGCTACGGCCTCTGGAGCTGAGGAAGCGGAGTGGAGAAAAGGAAATACGTGCTAAGATTACAAGTTTCTCCTGGATCTCGGATTTGAATGAGCGGCATGCGGAGAAGTTTGAATAGAGAGGAATAAAAGCATATAGGAAGGGGAGGAAGAGAGAAGTTTAATCGAAAAATGTGGTCCGGATGAGGGAGGGATGCTGGGGCGACTCGATTCGGCGCGGATTCCTCTGGGATGTGGAAGTAGTAAATGGAGGATTTTCAGAGGAGAGAAAATAGGGAAGAGGATGGAGTCGGAAAGCCTCCGGGGTCCTTGAGGAATGGCGTCATTGGCTGCGGAAGATACAGGATAAATCGGAAATGAAACAAGCGAAATCATTGGCGTGGATTACCCGTTTAGGAATTGAAAGGGTGTGAAGAGCGTAAATCCCCTCGTTATCTCTCACGCGCCTCTGCGTGTGTACTCCGATTCTCCGGAGTAAGTCTCGATTTGATTTCGCGGATTCGACGAGTTTCTTTTTTAGGGAAAGATGGCATTTACAACTTGCACTTCGTTCTCTTCTTATCAGGGAACGTAATTTACGTGACGAACAGTTTTCAATCTGAGAAAGGTAACTTAACGTCCCAGATAAAATAAAATTCTTGTTTAGTTAGCGGTGAACGTTCGCAAATCTTACGAATCATCCATATATGCATTTAAAGCAGGTTATTAGAATTAATATTACTTTGAATTGGACAACTTTGTCTTTTATGGAGGCAGATGGCTGTTAAAGATAACAATGTATTTCTCTGCTGATCAGGGAACTAATTTAAGTAACGAACAGTTTTCAGTATACGAAAGGTAACTTAACGTCCCAGATAATATAAAATTGTTGTTTAATAGGCGATGTCCATAAATAATACAAATCATCAATATAAGTATGTCAAGGAGCTTATCGGAATTAACATTATTTTGGATTGGAGAAACTTTCCTGAAATTGAGCTAATTGTGAGTTCTTATTATGTACTATCTTGCAATGACTTAGCAAACAACTTATCTAACTGTTTGCGTTTTCCATGTTTTACTTAAATTCACGACATTTATATTCTCTAATCTCATGCGCATCATACATACAGCTTGAGTTTACTTTGCAGCTTACGGTTTTTATTTTTTTTTAATTTTGCAGTATTTTTAGTAGGAATTTCACCTCCTCTCCTTACGTATGGTTCCTGCTTTGGCGCAGTACTTTTAAAGTACTGACTTGCTTATTTTTATTCCCATGAATTACTTTTTTACTTTACTTTCAGCTGCTTTTCCTTCCTTTATAAACTAAATATTTCACGGGTTAAATAAAAGAAGAGACTCGATATCCTTGTAGCAAATCTAATTTGCATCAGTACACTTTACTATTACAATAAAGCATATTGAGACATAATTGTCACTCGGTATCTAGTCTCACGCGTACCTCAGTACGAGTAAATATAAAATCAGACCATGTATTCAAAAAAGTTTTGTATGCAAAGTATTTGTAATAGTTATCTGCGTCGAAGTAAGCAGATGTTTAGGATTCAAACCTTGGAGGAGATCGAAGCAATCTTCAATTATCACTGAAATTTTGCTATCACATCCAGAAATGGTTCATAAACTCATTACATTCGAATTGGAGATATAAAGCGCTTGATACGTTGGATTATGGGGAACCTGAAACAATGCTAGCGATTTCTATGAGCTATTCCATTAGGGTGAGGCACAGAGCTTCCATTATCCGCTCATCGCAAAATTACTTTTTAATAGCTGCACTTTCTATCAATGCAACCATGTTGGAAACAAATCCACACTTGCCAACGATGAAAGTCGAGAGATACACAACGGAGGTGGAGATTCAAATACTTGATACTTAAATGAAATCAGTTGCTGTAAGCTTTATAGCTTTGAAAATCCATGGCTAGAAAATGTAGGAACAAGGTTTAAATTTTAAATGCCACGAAATGTATTTTAAACAACCGGATTTGGCATATATCGAGTATCATCAGCCCTGATAGAACCTATTGACTGTACCTATCATACATGAGTGACTTATACCTATCATAGATTTGCCGTCATCACCTAATGATGGTATACCTGTTCCGACAACGAACGTTTTAAGTAGATACATATATTTAGAGATATTTGAAGTGCAGTCATTGTTCTTAAATTTTTCTACTGAGCCCTCTAATGACTACGTAAATGAGTTATGCACTCAAAAAATATGTCGTAAATTATTTAACCGATATTTAATATCTCAAGAGGACCATTAAATGATTTTGCATTATTGAAAATATCGAATTGATATTGTTATGATGCTTGACCGGTTATTTGTAATTACCTCGGATTTTTAAAACTAAAAATATTATAATTGTTTATTTTAAATTTAGGAGAATACTTAAGGGAATAGGAAATACGCAACTGAAGAAACTACCTAAAAGATATCTAGCCCTCATTTAAGTCCAAACTAAAATGAGTATGTCACCGAAGGAAAAAATATCATATTGTTTATTTATTCGCAATTCAGTTTAATTCTTTTTTCATAGTATCCTAAACTTAAATGTTAAACTGCCATTTTCACAACATCCTTCATCTGCGGTCAGCGATCATTTTTTCGGACGTATGCGACCCTGACATTCTAGTACGTTGAGCTGGCCTAAGTTACTCTTCCTCTCTCTATGGCCTATGATGGAAATCAATGAGGAGTTGATAAAGCGTGTTAGTGAGAGACCTCTAGGCATTTGGAGGCATTCGGCAATGGCACGAGAGAATGGGTGAATGCTCAGCGATCAACCCAAACGTTCCATACCAGCGTTATCAGTTTGGATAGAGACATTAGATCCGAATTATTAGACGATGAAGTCAATCCCGCAGTATGCGTTTGGCTGTATCGTGACGCGTTCAGCCCATTATGGGCTATGGATATATCTGACACATTCGTGTAGTGAAATCATGAAATAAATGAGCATGAAAATGTAGCGATGGTAAAAGGTGTAGCAATGTCGTCTGATTTGACGATCACGTAACGTTACCGCTTTTTTTTTGAAATTTCAGCGGAATCATCAAGATTTTTTGTAAGTTTTTCAATCGAACCTCCTATGAATACCATGCATTTTTCAAGAGTTACTGCTGCAATTCGCATGGACATATTTATGATCAAAACTAATATTACATACAGATTCTGTTGCAGTCAGAATGGAAGGAGCGAGTGTAACAAGAACAAAGTGAAGAATCCGTAATTTTTAGTTTGACATAAATAAAGATTGGTACGCAACAATGTTGGCTATTAAATTAATTAACTATGTATTTCATAAGTACAGACTGAAGAAACAGCTACTAATGGAGTGTTTTAACTGAATTTAACCAGCGATATCCAAGCTTTAAACAGTAGTGGGTCGCATAAGCCTCTATTAAGTATTTATTAGTTGTCCATATACTCTAATATTGTTGAGTACTAATTCACGGAGGTCTGTAGTGTTAAAATAATATGAAAATATCAATGATAATTCCACAATTAATAAACGGTTTTCGTAGGTATAATCATCACAGAAATTCCCTATTCATATCCTTTCTCATTCCTATCCTTTCTCATTCCTATCCTTTCTCATTCCTATCCTTTCTCATTCCTATCCTTTCTCATTCCTATCCATTCTCATTCCTATCCTTTCTCATTCCTATCCTTTCTCATTCATCCCGAATTGTACTTGTTTGTTAATATCTAAATCGATATAAAGTAATAAGTATGAGGTATCACCAATAATTATTTCCTTTTTCGAATCAATAATACATTCTCTTTACTGAGAAAATGGAAATGAATAGACGGTAGATGTCTTTGATCGCCTGAGTGAATTTGCATATCAGCTAATTCAAAATTATCAAAGTGCGAATGAGGTTACATTACTCGGGCCAACTTCGGCCATTGTAGCGAATAAAATAAACATTCCTAGATGCAATCTTCACTAGGCGCCACAAAGTGGCCCGAGAAAAAGATTCATGAAATAAGTTATTCGCGTCGGAAAAGTTTGGAATGTCGAGGATGGCATCCAAGGGCAAGCGACACTCTACCCCAAATTGTTGCTCTGACCAATTAGGGCCATCTCGCTAGCTTAAATGGAATACGCAACCGCCTGGAAAATTCCGATCCCTCCGCAAGCCTTTCCACGGCCAAACTTTGCTCTCATAACCGAAATGTTCTAATGGGCTCGCCAATGAGGCCGGCGGCGTGAAAGCCCTCAAGATTCAAATTTAACGATTTGCAAGTCAACCGCACCAAGGAAGATTGCGGAATTCGGAGGGGAAATGATTCCTGGATTCGGTAAAGTGCTATAAGCTGGTGCGGTTGCCAGTGGTGTTGGGGAGTGATACGGGGAAAGATTTATTAAAACTTTCTTCGTTGTAATATGTGTGCAGTAAAACTCACTGCGTTTCATAACAGTCCCACCGACGTATTAAATATTAGCCTACTTGATGAATATTCAAAATATCCATTTGGATATCTTAATGAAATTGTATAGAATCGTTCATTGAAATAAACCTTACATGTTCGAATGTCAATGAGTCCTGAAAATACAAATAATCTACATCAACATTTGTAATAAGCAATTCACATCTCGGCGTATGGCAGGTGATGCAGGCACAAAGACTTTAATTTCTATATTGATTGTGTGTATCGTGAAAAATATAATTCTTGAATTATTTTATCCGAAGCTCCACTTATGTACTTACCCACAGCAAAACTGGAACAACACATTGAAAAATTCATAGTTTCGCAAACTCTATATTATCGTTAAATAATAAAAAGGGAATCCTTATTCTTCTCTTCTAAATTTAATGAATGAATTTGCCTGTTTATTGGCCCTTTTTGTAGTAAACATTCTCTTGCTAATAAGCAGTGTAAACAATGAAGATGAAAAATGATTTCAAGATGCAATATCTTTTATGGATAGTAACTAGAATAGTAACTGAATAAAGAGATAGAAATAATGATTATATACATTAAAACGAAATGAGTACTATACTAATGAATAAATATGACCACAAATTGATTCTGCATTTAGTTTAAACCAAAACGCATACAGCTAGTATAAACTGCAGTAAGCAAATGGGATATTTACGAATACTTGAGTGTTTCATTCCCACTCAAAGATTAAGATATAAAAACAGTGCATAAACGCATGAGCGTTTATATAAATCCTTAAATTATTCGTTGGCATAGAACAGGATATTTTTTCAGAATTTTAGTGCTTTTAATTAACTTAAATTATTATTATCACTGGATTTGTATTTACAACAAATTTTAGTAGAACTTGTAGCAGTCGAGTTATACAAGAAATATCCAGAAAATGATCTTTTATTTGCATTTAAAATATCTGTTTGTCTATGGATCTGCATATCGCTCTCGTAACCTCGTATTCTTTGCTGTCGATAACTAGGTCACCGCATCGCTTGCAAGAGTTTATCTGGATTTTATCAACGTCCGCTCTCGTACACAGCTGCCATCTTTCGTGTTTCAACCTCGCGAAACAATGACGAGCTGCCTAGACATGGATTTTCACTCCATCATCTCATAAAAACTTAATTTTCTTACGCGGCCACAGGTGACGCTGGCATGATTAACTCAAATTTGACTTCCGAAAACAGATCCGCATTTACCAGAAAAAGGGAAGCGAAAATTAAACAATGGCTGGGCACGAATATGTTGAGTCTGACTGTCAATCATGTTTTAATCATGTAATTAATGAATAATCTAAATAAGATATACTAGATAATAAACTGTATATTCGTGGTTTATTTCATTCCTTAGGTAATAAATATCTTTCTTGTCTTCCTTTGGAGATGCCATTGAGTTAGACGAATCAGCAATCAGATTAAAATAACACCTCACTAAATTTATAGCAGACATAAAATTCGATTATCGCCAGTTAATTCATGTTTTTAAGAACGTATGGGTTGTATTTTATATTATTTATGACTTGTGTAAAATACAGAAAAAATGTGGCATCGGAGATATTAGTAAAATCTATACTCGAGACAATTTCGCAATAATTTTAAGATGAATAAGTGGCATGGCTCTTAATTAATTGCAGGAAATTATACCCTGAAATAGCGAAATTTAATTTGTTTACAGATATTTGTTAAAAATTCTTATTGGAATCGTTCGGGAAATATCGAGCCGCTGAAATTTTCCATAAACTTAATTTGTCAATTTGTTGACTAAGGCGGCACAATAATATTCATAGCAAAATACACGATGACTATTTGTAAATTTTTAGTAGATTAAGTCACGTAAATAGCTCTGAAATAACAATTTAATGGCTGGCATACAAGAAAATTAATAAGAGCAATTGATTTCGTCACAACACCATATTTATACAAAAACAAATCTGAAATAAATAGGATAATTATCAGGAAAAACAGATGGAAAATTAGAAATAAAAATGCAGTAAGTATTAAACGAAGAATTAAGGAATAGCTTTCTCAATTCAATGCTGATTAACCTAGCATTTATCTTTTATTGAAATGAATATTATCATTCCCGTTTACATTATGAAGTTTTAAAAACATGGCAAAGAAATATCAAACGCAAAAATTTCAATTTGCAAATAGCAAGTTCAACTCAATTATGACCACTAAAGTTTTATTCACGTATAATGTTTAGCATATCTATCAGAAAAGAAAATAAGGTAAATAAAAAAAATATGGAAATGTATTAGGTAATGCATTTCGAACTCGTAAAATATTTCTAAAAACCTTTACCAGATCAAGATAAACTTATCATCGGATATCGCGAGTCATTCCGGGGAAGATGAAGCGAAATTAATGAAAAAACTTCCTCACAATGACCCGTTAAAACTTGTTTACGAAAAGGTAGCCTACTAGTGGCAACTAAGCAATACTCGTAACGAAAGAGTCGTTAATTCGGAAAGTTAATTTCGGCAGCATAAACTGAACACCGTTCCTCTTCTTTAGGTTCCGGAGAAAGTTCCAAATCATCACTTTCTCCCTCACTTAATGAACCCACGGATAAGGCCAAGTTAATTTGAGCAGTGGTTCACAGCGGCGGAATAACGCGGATAGTAATTATCCGCAATTATGAATCCCTTTACACATTAACACGATAACCCAACTTCGCGAGCACGCAACTTTTCGCTCGAAACAAACCTGCGGAATGGCCGCATCACCTGCACGGCCTTTCTCCATCTGCTCTAACGATTCACATCCCGCATTATGTCTCCGTTCTTCTCAATTTACCTCCAACATTATTTATCATCACAATTTTCCTTTTCTCTCATCCAACTCCCATTATAATTTCCACTGGAAATCACCTCCAAACCCCACTCCTTCCGCTTGTATGAGGATAATATATAACTTTTATAGCCTTTAGGCAACCGATAATACGTTTATACTTACCCCTCAATTCCAATAGATCTACTATTACACCAAGCATCATTCTTCACTTCTCCAGATTATCAGAGCTTTATTTTCGATGAACGTTATACAATTACATATATTCTCATAAAAAAGAGTTTATCTTCGCATATATACGTATGTTTTGACATTTATTCTGTATTATTATATATTCACTTAAATATTATTAATAAATTATCCCGAATTCACAGACTGGATCATTTTTTAAACTGCTAATTTTCTCTACTAAATAAATGTAAAATTCTGGTACTTTCCCTCAGCGGCTCTTCGTATCATAAGCAGGAATAAAAACGAAATTCTTTTTATTTGAAAGGAACCAAAGCTTAGCAAAATAATTGTTAAGTGGAGCGTAGCCAAGGAGATATTTTTCCGAATAAACTAAAATATTAGCCACCTATAAGTGTTTTGTTTCTCACTTGAAAAAGAACATATCCAGATCAAAATTGAGATACAAGTTAAAATTTTCACTTATAGTAGGCCGATATCTGGAATGAAAATTTACCTATTGCAAATAAGATCGATTGTGGCAGGCTTTACCGTGTGGAAATCCATAACAGAGGATGTTAAGAATAAGGTTTAACAAATACTTTTTTCCACAGATTTATTTGCAAAACGACCGGTTTCGGCACAGATCGGCCATCTTCCATCAGACCTGAAGATGGTCGATCTGTGCCGAAACCGGTCGTATTGCAAATAAATCTGTGGAAAAAAGTATTTGTTAAACCTTATTCTTAACATCCTCTGTTTACCTATTGCATTTATTTCTGAAAGCGAAATTCGCGGTGATGGAATTTATGTCCTTAGTTTTTGCATTCACATTGTATTTTGTTTCGATTTATGCATTCTCCGTCAGTCATATTTTATACGTAATTATACTAATTTGGAAAACATTTTATTTTCTTTTTTAATCTATGTTTTTGCGGGTTTTTGACCCATCTTTCCCGCCCGGCAGGATTGTTGTGTTCTTCAACCTTCAGTTGAGAAAATTTTTTCCTACAAACCCTAATCTTTTTAGTACTGTTCTTCAAATACGAGATTGAATGTCCACATGACCATTAGTAATGTAGTTATTTAGAAGATATGTACTTTTATCTAAAATCTTCTTATTAGAGATTTCTTTCAATCATTCTACTTTCAGATTTTGATTCACACCCCGCCAATGCTTTTATCGTCAAGGCCTTTCTTCTCCCATTTTACTATCCTGGCTGGTACGCTTTCCTCTCCCGTAAATCAAGTCGTGCTAAGTTTGTGGCGCATGCTCGCCATGTATCATCTCGAACTCTAATTTTGCTAAAACGCTGCATTTTCAACATCACGTAAGTTTACTGCCCTAGCCCACCCCACCGCTGGGGCTCGTGTGGCAAAACTTATCCCCGTGAAGCATTATTTCACGTAGACGTAACTATAACTCGGAGTAATAATGGAAAGTGTTAATCGGAGAACTCGGTTTCCTCAGGAAAACTTTCTCATTATTTCAACCTAACCGCAACTGTTGTCTTAGTCAACTCCTCATGATGAGGAAATAATTCTCGGAAATTATACTTATTAAGAGCTATTGCTCAATCAAGGAATGTACCAGCTGCGGAGTAGGATCCGAATTCCTAGGTTCGATTCCAGGAAACTTGGATTTTATCTGATTAGTGAATGGTAGTCTACATCTACAAGCAAATGGAAGCTGAAGGAAGAGCATATGGCCCTAATAAGCAAGCGTAAACACATATTTCATCAACACCATTCATCAAACATCATTACCCCAACCTAAACAATGATGGAATATGGCTGCGGTGGAAAGAATTTGACCAAGTAACATCATTAGCGACAACGATTAATTTATGAATCGAGGCATCATTGACTAGTCTCTCTCTCCTCCACTCCCTTTGACACTCTTTAATTCGGTTTATCTACACTTCGAATGAGATTTATCAGTCAATCGATTTCCTATCCTTATTTTGATGTGAAGGGATTCTAACTGCAATATATTTAACATTTTAGATCTTTTAGTAGACCAAAATAAAGGGATGGTTACAATAGAAAACTTATTTTATCATAACATCAAACGAACACCTCGTCAAAATATTCTTGGCTCCTCAAAACAAATTATTTCCTATCTTCTGTATCAGCACATTGGGTACCTATTTTACATTTAGCAATAATATTAAAAATTCATGAACATCTCCTAATAATAGCTTCCGTAAGAAGAGGCAAATCTACTGCAGTCTATAATTCTTTTGGATGTATTACTTTTCACGGTTTAGATTAAGGAGGAAAACTAGGATGAATAAGAGTGAAAATAGTCATTGTGATAGGGAAGCATAACCAAATTTTCCACTTTTCTGCCAGAATTTCTTAAGAAGTTTATTTTATTATAAAATTTGCACTAAAAAGAAAGAGTTGGAGTCTTAGACAAACATGGGTAAGCCCCTGATATAAAAGAAGCTTCTCTCTCTTTTTTCACACAATATATTTGATTTTAATTTGATTCTGATCCATATTTCAACATGTTTCACTGCTAAATAATGTATTCAAATTTATACTAATGGTATCATTTTACGTAATTCTATGTCTATTATGAATATCCCTCTCCTTCGGATGTCTTTTGTGATTTCTATCCGATACTTAGGGCATTGAAATTAGAGTAGCTGAACCTACCGAAAGGTAATTCTTGCGTGCCTATCCGATGCGTATCCCTTCGGGGTACAGCAATCTAGTATGATGCCGCCAAAGCTAACAACTAAGTTAAGTATCTAAACTACTCATATTCTACATTTTATGTCAAATGTTCTGAAGCATTTTTGTAAACATTATGACTATATTTCTAAGTGAATCTTTTATAATTTCAAAGTCTCCACCCTGGTGAAGGCACGTTATAGTGTCTGAAACACATTAATTAAAGTGAATCTAAACCACTCTTTACTGTCAACCGAATCCCGAACGAGTAGGCATTTATGAATAGTACCATTAAGTTCCATAAGGAACGTGGTAATAAAATTAAAAAAATCAAAAGCTAAGGTCATACCACATATATGGATTCCCAGCTGGAACCGACCCAGGGAATGATCTAGCTAGAGGGAAACGAACTACTCATTTGGCCATCTGGATATCCCTTAGATGAGTTTTTGAACTACCAGATAAACCACATTTGAGAACAACAGATTTATTTGTTTATGAGCAACAGTCGGAAAACCGGCAATTTTGGGTAATTTTTCAACAATTTTTGTGTTGAAGAACCTCTGGCGAGAAAGCTACAAAGCGTAGAATAAAATCGATTGTGGCAGGCTTTACCGTGTGGAAATCCATAACAGAGGATGTTAAGAATAAGGTTTAACAAATACTTTTTTCCACAGATTTATTTGCAAAACGACCGGTTTCGGCACAGATCGGCCATCTTCAGGTAAGGAAATTACATACAAGAAAGCTTATATAGGGAAAAAATGAGGGGTAAGGTGGGTGTAAAGAAACAGCATTTTGAAAGGGTAGGGAGAAGGGGGGGAGAGGGTGGAAAGGAAGGGTTAGGTCTTGTGAGAACTATCCGGGGGGTAAAGGTTGGTCTTATCTTGGAGAGAGCTTTTTGGGAGAGTACAAAGAAGTAAGGGAGAGTAAGATACTGGAACTATTTCGTTAACTACGTTCTGGGAAGCAATTTTAGACGTTAAAATTTCTCTCTGCTCCAAGAAATTCATTTTGGGACCTTTTCGAAGGATATGCAGAATTTCAGGAATGAAAGTTGAGGAATGGTGGGAATCATTTAGGTGTTGAGCAAAGTGAGAGGCGGGAGTATTATTTAAAAAAGAATGATTGTGCTCTTTTACACGGATATTGAAATTTCTCCCGGTTTGACCAATATATACGGATTCGCAATCGTTACATTTTAATTTATAAATACCTGATTTCAATTTTGTTTCTATTTTGTCTTTATTGTTTACCAAGTAAGAACCTAGATTGTGGTTATTGTAGAATGCAGGTTGAATGGTTTCTTTAGGGAGGATATTGGCTATTTTTAATGAACAATCATCTATGAAATTAAATCTTCGCCATTTGGGTGGATTTTCAGGTTGGATGACAGGTGGAAGAAAGATTCTGTTAATTGTTAATTTCCGGATTTTTTTGGAAAGAAGTTTGTCTATTAATTTGGATTGGAAACCGTTTTTTTCCGCAATATATTTGATTGCAGACAGTTCCTTATTGAAATCAACTTTGTTCATAGGGATATGCGTTAGACGGTGGATAAGGGCATGGAAAGAAGAATGTTTTTGAGCGGGGTGATGGTTTGAGGAAGCAGGAATGGTATGGTCAGTATAAGTAGGCTTACGGAAAATGGAGAAGGTTATTTTGTTCTGGGTATGGTAAAGGGTGAGATCGAGGAAATTGAGTGAATGATTTTTTTCTAATTCTAAGGTGAACTTGATGGTAGGGTGAAGGGTATTTAAGTAATGATGAAATGATGAAAGTTGCCTTTCCGTACCCTTCCATATACATAGAATATCATCAACATATCTAAACCAGCATTGAACATAAATTAAATATTTACAATTTGAACTGAACAATTTGGATTCCAAGAAGTCCATAAAAATATTGGCGAGAAGAGGGGATAAAGGAGATCCCATAGCGAGACCCTCGTTTTGACGGTAAAACACGTCTTGAAATTTGAAGAAATTTTGTTTGGTGCAGGTTTGAATGAGTTTTTTAAAGTCACATATAATATCACTGCTCATGTTGGCACTGCGGAGGCGGTCTTCAATGACACTTATCACTTCACCCACTGGCACGTTGGTGAATAAATTACAAACATCAAAGGATACAAATTTGGAGTTATGATTAATATTTACATCTTTCAGTTTCTGGGTTAGGTCTATAGTATTCAATATGCCATACTTCTGAGGAAATAAATTGGAATTTTTTAAAAGGGAATTCACTTTATGCGACAGTTTATGGGCAGGGGAAGAAATAGAGGAAATCACAGGTCTGATTGGGATGTCACTTTTATGGATTTTGGGGAGTCCGTATGGCCTAGGTGGTTGGGGGTTCATTTCACAAAGTCGATTTTTAGTAAAATCGTGAATAAGGTGTGTCTCACTAATTGTTTAGCGTAGAATGCTGCAGTTTAATGTATTTTGTAGATGAAACAATTGCCATTAATGAACAATCAATCAGGAGTTTTATTATTGTTTAAATTTTTTACAAATAATATGCATTTAGCGGCATCCTAGCTAAATATCTTCAAATTTCATTTTTTTTGTCAGCGTCTATATAATAATTTCTAGTTTTTCGCTAATATTTCCTAAGGATCTTATTATGTAGATTGTGTATGTCCAATATCAGGGTCATTACTGTATTATAGGATGCGTAACAGTGTGTAGTATTCGAGAAATTTTGAAAATCTTGCCTCAATACCAAATTGGCGCCACAAAATCAGAGAATCATGACACATATACGAAAACAAAAGACAAATAACTGTAAAAAAATAGGTTTTATATAAAAACAGACGTATTTCACTCACATTCCACGTTCAGTTTAGGAGCCATGGTTCAAATATCTCGAAAATCGGGAAATTTTTCACCAAATTTGGTATTCAACGCCATCTAATGGGGGAACTAAGAAGCGTGGAGAAATTCAATTGACCTCGTTTTGCTGATGATTCTATTCCTGTTGTGAATATTTCTTCAAATTTAAGATCGAAATGAAAGCCAAAAAGAAACGGAGCGGGAACCAAAGGTCTGCATTTCGAAAACATCAAGAAACTTCCATTTTGAATTTTTTTGGGCAGGTTCCGGTGTATAACATCCATTTTTCTGAATCTTCTTTTCTGGATCATATTATGTAGCATTTGTAAGGCCAATATCAAGGTCTCTACTGTATTATTGGAGGCGTAACAGTACGAGGTATTTGAGAAATTTGGAAAATTTTATGTAAATGCGAAATTGGCACTACACCAAAGAATCATGACTCATATACGAATACAAAAGATTGACAGCGGTAAAAATATACATGTTCTATAAAATCAGATGTATTTAATTCACATTTCACTCTTAGTTTAGGAGCGAAGGTCCAAAAACCTCGAAAATCCAGAGATTTTTTACTTAATTTGGTTTTCAAGGCCATCTGGTGCGAAAACAAAGAAGCGTAGAGAGATTGGGTATAGCTCATTTTGCAGAAATATATATCCTAAGCTGCCTCTGTTCATCAAATTCCAGATCCGAGCGAAAGTCAAAATGATACGGTGCAAAAACCGAAGGTCTGCATTTCGAAAAGATCGAAAAACCGCCATTTTGTTTTATTTCGGAGGGTTAGGTCAAAAATTTCCGGTTTTCGGAATTTTTCCTTCTAATAGATATGGCCAAGGAACATTCTCGAAAAATTTCAAGTCTGTAGCACGAGCGATAACGTCTGGGAATATGTATGCATGAGTATAATACAAGAAGGGCTTTATATATACTTAGATATATTAAAATTTGACTCCAATGTTATTACTGAGGAGTAACGTTTTATTTACATTTCACTAATAGTTTAGGAGCCAAGGTCCAAAAACTTGAAAATCGAGAGATTTTTCACTAAATTTGGTTTTCCACGCCATCTGGTGGGAAAACCAAGAGGCGAACTTCAAGTCTCTAGCATGAGCGATAACGTCTGGGAATTTGTATAGATGTATATATTACACGAAGGGCTTTATATATACTTAGATACAGTTTTACAAAGTAAAGGAAAATCTTAAAGACACTATTCTGATCAGACTTCATAAGTTGACAGAACAATATGTAGCAGGCGTTTACCCAAGAAGTAGAGGAAACCCGTCGGTAAACTTCCTTCTGATAGAAGTAAAGACGTCCACATCACAAACTTTATACAAATATCATTCCACTTCATAAATTAATACACATCAGTAAGTATTATGACGTTTGTGTGTACCTCATCTACTTGCAAATTAGTAATTTATACCTTTTTAGTGGTTAATTATGCTAAATGACACAAGATGTCTACGAAAGAGTATCATCACGACCCTATGAGTTACATTTTTCATTAGCATTATATAGCCATATAATATGCTATAATCATTCAGAATCACATCTCAGTAGCAATTGCATCATCGCAACCAAAGATAAAAATTGCACAAATATAAATTAAAGGTATCCTTTTCTCTATCCTGCACCGAAGTAGAAATGGAAAATGTTCCGTTAATCAAGATGCAGTAAGCGCAAGTCTCAATATTCAAATTGAAAGTATCTCTATATGAAAAATGATCTGTGGAAATATTTAGACGAATTTCTTCAACATGATTCCAAATTGAATAAAATTGGCCGCAATTTACCTCAGAATCCATTACAGAAGATACTCTTTCCTTAACACCTAGTTCTATGATTTTCACTTTTAATATTCACTCCAAAACTGCGCCACGAATTTTTTTTAATCCATCCCTCGATCCAATCCGCGTATGTCTTACTATTGTTCCCCTACAAACCTACTTTCCGCCCCTCCCCTAATATAACTCCCAGCGCCATTCATATCCAAATCCATCTCCTTTCTCCCCTCGCCTCTCCCTTCTTCTTTCGAAGTGTGCTCGAAATAATGAAGGCATGGAGGACGACGGGTAGAGAGCGCCACCGTCTGCCACCGGGAAGGTGGGGAAGATGGTGATAAAAAGTGGACCCGGCAAGGGATCGGAAAAGGGGTTTCGCGGGGACAAATTATTTTCTTGCTCCAACTGTTTCTCATTGCCGAAAGATCCCTTCGACGTGATATTCAATCTGCTAGAGATGAAATGCGTCTGAGCAATTACGAATAGTCGATTAAGGAAGTCGATTTGCGGTGCAGGACTAACCAAGCGAAAGCGTAACAATGAGAGCACGGCAAATGTACCTTCACGAATGAATTCAACGCCTTCTGGCGGAATTAAGATTTTAGCGTATCTCTGGGATTCTATAGTCGGTTCGTTTAAGGAACTTTACAACGATGATGATACATTAGTATGGGTGATAAAAGGGTGTACATTAATGCCGCTTGAGATGCTCCAACGAAGGGAAAATTACTGTGAGCTATTCGATTAGTACATGCTGCTTCGTTTGATGATCAAATAGGGCTTTATTGAAATTAATTTCCTTTACAAAAAACATCTTCATCTGCGGCTTCTAATGAAAGTTCAACATCTAACCTGTGATGATTAAATTTTTAAGCTTCATAATTTAATCTTTATCATTATTAAGATAACTTTTAATTAAAGGAATCTCCTACAAAACCCTCTTAGATTATAGTGTTACTTACAGAACATTTTCCATTTGAGGGAGAATTTGATCATGAGCATACATTTAAAGAAATTATGTCTCAAAGGTTACAGTAGGTTACAGTAACAGCACTAGCGGGGAAATATCTTGATTATAAAACCAACATTGTTGTCAAAACTGGTCGCAATTACAGTCAGATAAAAAAATATGAAAATAATAATCAGCAATAATTTTGATTATAAATTAAATCAAACGACATAAATAAATTAAAATTTTAAATCAAAATCATACATTTTTCACCCCTACTCAAGTACTGTAAAGTTTTCACGAACAATAGAGGGGCGGCTCTTACACTAATGATACTATATCAAAGTATATATTTATTAATCTTTTTCGCCTTATTCTTTATGCTGTGATTATTTTATTGTTATAGTATTGTTCTGTGTTTGCTTTATATATATTTCACCTTATTGATCTTACCACTAGGTTTGTGATCTATCCGCAAGGATACGTTATTATTAAAATAATTAAATCGAACACCATAAAAAAGTAAAGCTTCCATAAAGCAACATAGTTCTGATGAAATATGGCACACAGAGAGACCTAACCGCTAAACAATGTAACGAGAAAAACGTAAAAATTAAACAAGCCCCGCGTCAAAAACCTCGCCGTTCACCCGACAAAATTCAACACACCATAATTTCGCACCCGCACTAATGGTCCTGCACGTCCGTCACCTTTTCAGCCGTCATAACAGCACGCCGGCCTTTATCCACGCATATTAACTCCGCATCGCAGTATGATTGAACGCCGGATCATTAGCCACCGCAAGACTTCCCCACCGACGGCATTTTTCTCCCCGCTGAAAACGGACCCGGCCAGTCGCACCCGCAGCATCACACCACCGCTCCATATTTCCAATACGCGCCCTCTCGTCTTACTAAAAGGTTTTTGCCTCCCAAACCCGCCTTCTCCCATTTCCACAGGCGCCTCGCCATCTCTTTTATTTCATAGCGTTCCGTCCCCAGTTTCCCGCTCTGTATCAGATCCCCGCCGCAGGGGCCCCGCTCGTCCTCGGCGCCCCCATTCGTCCCTCCGCTCATCCGAGAAGCATCTCGCAGATGTGATTCTCTGCGCCGATGGTCCGTGAACAATCAAAAGGGCTTTTAGGTTAAGTTCCGAAGTGATTAGTTTTCACTGGTATCGATGGCTAAATGGGCGGTGGGGTTTTAATCTCACGGTTGGTAGTCTCTGCGACGTTGTATCCTTCATATTGTACCCATTTCAACCCAGAGGGGTTGTTTTAGTAATTATGGATAGAGATATGATCGTCCGTACAGAGTTCAGGAGAACGGTTTAATATTCTTCCGTCCGCCGATAGTTACAAAATGGTATGGAAAGGGAATGGGGCTTAATATAATCTATTGAATTCATCTTCACAGCTAAAAAGGTGGAGATATAAAAATGAATTCCTTTATAGAGGGAGACCAATCAAAGCTAAGTAAATTTAAACGAATTATCTGTGGACTAGAGCAGGTAGATAAATTTTCTCATTTAGAATGTACTCTTTCTTAAGACGGAAGATGCATAGATGAGGTTCGTAGAAGAAGGCTACCGTGGCCAGGGCCAAGGTAGCCATCACGAAGCGAAGAGAATTGATGACCAAAGATCTTGATAAAGGAATAAGGAGAATAGAATCAACAACTTCGGCCTTGACTTGGTGGTATCGCTCCATAATAACAGGGTGAGGAAAAACTATCTTTTACAAATACCACAGAATAAAATTTATTACACGACCATGGTTTCGATGCGTCGCATCGACTACCTGACGATGATGCGACGCATCGAAACCATGGTCGTGTAATAAATCTTATTCTGTGGTATTTGTAAAAGATAGTTTTTCTTCACCCTGTTATTATTAGAATAAGGAGAACATTGGCAAGATCCTTGTGGTGTGGTGTGTTTTGCATTATGGGTGTGTAACGTAGACAATGGGAATGGAAGAAGTCAATTGTTTGGAGGCCTTAAAAAATGTGGGTATGGCGAGGAATGGAAAAAGTAAGTTGGGTGGATAAGAAAAAAACACTGGATGCATTGAAGATGTTTTGGAAAGAAATGGCTTTAATTGAAGTGATTAAACATCGACAGAAGTGAGTGAGTCAAATATTGAGAGTGGAGGGGCTGCTGATGAAAATAAGGGTAGAATTCATGAGAAAAAGAAAAGGAGAAGAGAGAGACAAAAGGTTTAAGATGACATAAGAGCTTGGATAAGCTAAAAGGAAGTAAAGGAGATGGCGTTGAATTGGGATATTTGAGTTTTGATGTACATAAACCTACCGAAAGGTATAACACTTATGTATATATATATATATGTAGAAAACGCTCATTATCTCCATTATTAAAATTCATTAATAAATGAGCAACTCTTAATAGTCATATGTGATATACTGATTTTCGTACAATATCATTATCAACCACAAGTGACTAAAGGTTATAATTAGGGGCTGATTGAAGCTACGAGTACGTTGGAGTTAAATGAAAAGATATTTATTGCAATAAATGTTACGATATTAAAGAAGGATAATTCTAATAGATCATAGGAAGTATTTAAGTAGTTTTCGTAGTTTTCCTTAGTTTTTTCCAATGTGTCAGGATTCTGAGAGGAATTTGTTCGCGTACGGAAAGCATTGTGGAATATAAGTGTACCATGCAAACAATTTCGAGGTTATAACATTAATATAGATCAGGTGTAGTAATGATCATATTAGCTTGAGGATAATCCAGTATATTATTCATACGAAAATAAAATTGTATTGCACTTAAAATCATTCCATAATTCAATTAGTCAGGATTACGCAGCAGAAATACGTCGATAATGTCCCACCGTAAATATTCAAAAGAATTTTGTAGCGATAACATTTCTACGGTACATCGCGTTTCCTTTACGGAGCAGATCTTTAAACCCACACAAACGAAGAGGGCGAACGAAAGAGGCGTGAATTCAGCGAATGGAGACTAACGACAATGCGTAATTGCTTCCCAGACAACGCCTCGAATCGGCAAAGGGAAAAAAGCCCGAAATAAAAAAATAATCGCATTCGGTCGTTTTTAAAGCGGTTTCCATTCATTTTGTGAGACCGCAGAATTTTTTTTTTAACTTCCAGGAGCTGTCGCCGGTTGGTCGATATTCTTAACGGATGACGGCGGAGGAGAAGCGGGGAGAGGGGGCGTAAAACATCCCTCTCGTCACCTGGTCCTCTTTAAGATGCGACGGACGACGAGGAAGGAAGAGTCAAGGGAATGGGGGACGAAGGGCCGAGGCTGAGGGAGAGGAAGAAAAGACGTAGGGGAATGGAAAAGGATTACAAGGGAAACAAGCAAAATAATTTCGCTAAAAGAGGAATTGAGAGCGTTTTTCCTCACTTGCAGCATCCGAGCTCTTGATTCTCGAATAACCACGTTGAATGTTTAGTGAGATAATTTGATAAAGTGTAATGTCTGAATCTTGTAATTTTAGACTTTTATAGCAACACACTTGAATATTTAGGAGTCATGGTAAATGTATGTTTGTAGTAAATAACAAAATATTGATGTTATTAATTAAGAGATGTAGAAAATAACATCTGGAGTTAGTGCAAGGATAGAATTACTTGTTCAATAATCTTTAGGATACCTTAGTGTCGTGCCATTTTTGAGCGGTGCCAGGGTATATAATTCAAGAGCATAAATGCAAAATATACAGTTATTTCTGGTAAGTGTAGCCAACAGAATAGATGAAAACCGTAGTACTTTGAAATGGAAAATGATTCCACTTTGCTATAGTTAATGCACAATTTTTTTCATAAATTTAGGAATAAGTACAGATAATGAAAAAGCGTGGAAACCCATAGAAAATCCAATATACCTGGATAAATTGGTATTAAACCGCACGCCCTCAGGACAGAGAACCGGATATCGGTATTGAATTTAGTTTCACATGCACGTAGACACACCAAAACTATTTAATAGAACGTATGAAAGAAACATTAATACAGTAATGAATAGTAAATTTTACTTTTTTCACTGAGATTCGCTGCTTTCATTCCATTGAATTAATTGGTTTTTAAAATCTCTCGTTGAAAAATGCACGAGGCTTTGTTGCACTTCCAAAAAATAATTTTTAATACAATGTTTGCAACTACTTTTAGAATGTAATTCGAAAAGGCACCTACCATTCTTTACTATGGATCTAAAACAAGTTACCAACACAGTGCGTATTTGATTTCACTGGCTAAAACGCATGGGAATATATCTCCGATTGTATACAGAGGAAATCATATAAAGAGATATATGTCTTCATTTGCTAAATCCAACTTCATATATCAAGCATCATTCATCATTTATTTAGATATTTTGTTGCATATGTGAAAAAGCACTCTTAATTTTAACATTTTATTGCATTTATATTTGTAATTATAACGATGGGTGCTTCTTGGTGAAGGCAATATCTGCAGAAGGTTTTACGGGAAATGAATAGGGATATCAAAGCGTTATTAACTAGAGTCAGAACAGCCTATTAAAAACCGTGAGTTGATTTCAACTTGTAATTTTAAAATTCCTCACAATGACCAGAGTGAACGACGTCTACCAACAGTGGAATTAGAGAATGCCATTCTACATGCAAATTTGCAAAATCGTACTGGTGGTAGGTGGTTTCAATGATGTATGTCAAGTAAAACAGTCAAAAAATGCATATTGGTGAAACTTGAGACCGCTGGAATAATAAAGCAGGTACTTTATCATGTAGATCAACTCGGCTGGAGTAAAAATACACCTCGGCTTGATTCAGTGCACAAAAATAACATACCGGATAAGACTCTCAGACACGAAGGAAAACTCGCATTTTTTATGACTTAAAGCAGAGAGCTGTAAAAGGCAGGAAAAGGGAAAAATATCCCATACATTTCGGTAAACTCAGAACTTAAAGTTTGCATACGAAGAATAATTTCAGTGTCGCACATGTTACATAAAGTTGCAAACCTGTTTCACGAAGTCATGTATGAATTATAAACGTGAGGTATAGGCTAAGTGCAGTTTAACTTTGCCTACTTGCTGAGATGAAGGATGGTCTTTAATTAATGTAAACTCTGTGCGATGTGTTAGGTTGCGGACGGGATCTAAATAATATCAACGAACATGAAAATTGCATAAAAGTTGATTTCATTACATTGTTCGTTAAATGATTTTCTTTTAATCTCCTTCTTAAACTTAAACCGACCATCATAAATGTTTGGTGAATTTTGCGAGTATCGCTGCAATTATGATTTAGGGCCATTAGTAGTACACTAATAGGCAATTAGTAGTATACTATATTATTAGTAGTATACCATACTAATACATTCCGATAGGCTACAAACATTTTAGTAAATTTATACCAGGTCTGTACAGTTACTTAAGTAATACTTAAGTTTAAAAAAAATCAAACTAATTATATTCTATCCTGGATGATGATAACAGGATGCGTTAACATGCAGATTGGATGTAAAGAAAGGAAAGTTGGGAGTTTCTTAGAAGTTAATAATGTTATATCTTCCTGTTTTCTTCCGAACTATTTGCTAGGTAGAAAATAAATTTTTTTAAACCTCTAATCCTAAATTGGGGAACCACGGAGTTTTTTGCTGGAAAAATGTGGAGTTTTGACCAGATATAAATTACAGTGTTAAATCCTTTTATCTTGGATTTTGAATCTGTAGAGGTCATCAAGATTGATAAGAATTGATTAAATTTGTGATCGGAAAATTGAGCAATCAGTCGAAAGTTCCAACCCTTGGTTGTTTGTTATTTTGAAAAATTTACTCATACATCATATTTTGCAGGTAATGATAACAGATTGTTTCATGAAATGACGATGGAGCATCACATCGAAACCCAGGGCGCAGTGTAAGTGCTCTTTTACTGTTAACCAAATTAGATGTTAAAATATTTCCCTTTTGGTTTTTTTCATGCATCAAGAAAAGCAAAAATAATATATTCTCAAAGAAATATATACAAGATTATACGTTAATCAGAAATATCATATTTTTACTTTCGGCGATATTAAAAAACGTTTTCTCATACGGAGAGAACTTTATTATGGGATGGTGCCGATAAACAAAACACCACGCCTATATTGCAGCAAAAATAGAGGATTAACATTATAATATGAATAGGTAGTTATCTATTTTAGTTTACTACTCCAATTGGCAAGGTGGAATATGAAACCTTTTAAAGTTCATTTTTACACTCCCTGTTTTTCTAAAGGCAAGAATATAAGAAAATCCCTGATGTTTTCTTGTATATATATATATATATATATATATATATATATATATATATATATATATATATATATATATATATATAGATTTTAACATTTGAGTTTCTTTTTTATACATCCTGTTTTTCTAAATGGTAGAGATTACGAGCATGAATGTAAGAAAATTACTGGATATATATAGCAGCATATATATTTGTATGCATAGTTTTAGTTGTTTAACTTTCATTTTCTCTAAACCACGTTTATCTTAAAGGTACAGATTGCAATTGCGAACGAAAGAAAAACGCTACATTTATCAACGATCCTGTTTACTTGCATTCATAGCTCACAATCCCCTGCGCTTGATTTCCCAAACATTTCAATCCCATGTGTTGTGCAGCGCTCAGACTTCAGTTTGTTGGTTTGTCTCGAGTCCCTCTGGATTTCTCTCCCGTAACAGTGCTTTCTTTCACCTCAGCTGCGACGACAAGTAGAAAAAAATCAAAAGTAGATACGAGAAAAGATTCGATGGATTGGGGCTGAATAGACGAAGGGAGGGACGCGACGGGAGACAGGGGCGTACGTGGTAGGGATAGCAGATGAAAAGGATGAAGGCGCTCCGTAGAATGGGCGGTTCTCCGAGGTCGCCGAGGCACTCTCTCGAGAGAAAGATAACGAGGGAGAATGGGAAGGACATAAAGAAGGGGAGAAAGAATCGACGGGATGAAAGAGGAAAAAGGAAGGGAGATAAAGTGGAGGAATGAAGAGAAGAAAGATTGGGGAGTGAATTGAGGGCTGAAAATTTGGAGACAGTGATGGAGGGGCTTGGGAAGGAAACTGTAATGGTAATGCGGTAAAAATATATCTTTTTCGAAAGGACTCCTTCGCGAGACGTCTTCATGTGAGGGAATTTTCACAACAGCCTCGCAATAGGTTACTTATGCATGTGGTGGGGAAAACAAGGTAAGGATAAACTTTATGGGTAAACTTTACGCACCGTGGTGCTCCTTATATAGTTAGATTTCCAAAGATTCTGTTTTAACACACGATTCCACTGTTTTTAAATATACTCTACATTGGTTCGCGATGTGTTAGGTTTGATCCCACCTTTCTGCTAGACAGTTAATTCAACGGCTTTTACCAAATTTTACCAGAGAACATAGGGAAACATCAGAAAAACATTACTAAAGCAATTAGTATAGGAAGTAATGATCACAATAGAAAAAGACTATTTAACTAATTTTGGGAAGTTTTAAAGACAATAAATGGAAAATAAACCTGGTGGCATAGAATCTAACAACAAATTACATTAATTTTGTATGTAAACCACCGGACTTGTCGCCTTTACACCTCCACCCTGTGGATGATGACTGAGTTGATCATCGAAACGTCGGCCCTCGAGCCTGAGATTACCTGCCTGCTAACCCGAGGGAACCTTTGCCGCATTATTCAGCAGGAAAGCATGAGATCGCTAAGAAAACAATAGCTCGACGTTATACATATATTGTCTATGAGAAGGTTAAGGATGAATGATGATAAGAATTACAATTGGATATTTGATAATATGTTTTCTTAGTTTAACACATATAAATATACTATCGGAATGATTAAAGGGGTTAGGTGAATATTATTAGTTATGTAATATTTTTATGTCTGTGAAAAATGTTCTGGTCACGTTCCGGAATATGAAATTTAGTTGTATGCATTATAGTACATTATATAACAAATTCAGAAGAATGAAAACTACAATTTGGGCTTCAAATTTGTTTCCTCGATAGAGTAATAAAGGCACAACTTATACCTGATGACGCTAAACGTCGTAACCTAGCTCTTGTGAGAGTGCTCTTGATAACGGGTACAATTTATGCTTTTAGTTCTTTATTATCGTAAAAAGATTCATAAAACATTTCTCATTCTTTTAGGAGATAAATAAAATTTTAAATTCCGCTCAAAATTTCACGCATCTTCCCACGAGTGCTTTCACGCCAAATAACAGAGTCCAAACATATTTTTGCACTCACAATGAGACTTTTATGAGACATTTAGAACCCTAAATGTTCTAGTATTTAAAATACCGAGGGGATTTCACAGTCTCCTACCGCTGCGATGTTATAATGGCTTTCGGAGAGCAAAGCATCTGTTTTAATTCAAAACCACATTAAAGCTTTTCACAATGCATGAATTTCTCATGGTGTGAATCATAAAAATACGACTGGCGAAATATACCTTCAAGATAAAATTTCGCGATTTTCATGATTAAAGCTGCCAAATTCAAATGAAACGTCGGAATAGCTAAATTTTTCTAGTTTCCCAACTTTGTCCCCATTGCACACATTCTACTATGTTCTAAATAATACTGCGAGGAAAATATTTCAAGAACAATTAATTCTTTGCTTTTGAATCAAATGGTGGTAGCAAAGTGATATTGTATTACATTCTCGTTTGAGAATATGTATTATTTAGTGTGCTATATATAATCTTGACTGTTTTGCGTAATATTATAATGTGAAATATTTTTGATAAATTTTGAAGTTATCACTGATATTTAATATTGACATAACAGAACTACTTGAAAGTGTAAGGACAGGAATAACATGAGTTGAATTATATTAGTCATCAAAGGGATCGTAAAGTCTTATTAATCCAAAAAATTTCAATATGGACTCACGCACACCCTTTAGGTTATACATTAGATCATCATTTTTGCCTTTCGAATTAATATGAAAATGTTTCATCTTGATATTTAATTTATTTATGGTTGAAACCACCTCATCAATAGTTTATGTTTCGCGCATCATCTTTGGCATGGTAAGCAAAGAGCAATCTCTGTACAGTAGTCCATTTTATAGAATCCACGAAGAGAGACATTTTTTGGTGTAAATCAATGAAAATAATAACTGTTATAATAGTATCTAGTATATTGTACGATTAGTACCTTAAGGTACTAATATTGCGGAAAAATTAAGATGTCTGCTCTTTATTGTTGTTCTTTAGTAATATTCTAAAAGTACTTTGACTGTTTAGGCCATCTCGCTCTTAGGCTCTCACCGGGAATCGAACCTAAGACCACTTCCACCAAGGCGAGAGAACCACCCACATGGCTCCGTGTGAGCAACATTATTTGTCGTTGGTAATCCATTTTACATAATGCCCCAAATATAAAGAATTAAATTTTATTTCTTCATTAAAATTGTCTGTGAAACTACTTAGGTTACAGGATGCACGTCATTTATCATGACTACAATCATCAGTTTATAACATATATGTAATCATAACTTTCGAGTCAAACTCAAGATTTTGAAAACTTGGATTTTTTGTTAACCACTACTAAGGATATGTATTCCAAAACAAAAATAATTGCGAAGATCCTTCCGCGACAACAAATACGGTAGCAAAACCTCCATTTGAAATCCTTCAGCAGGAAAATATGACGACGCATTTGAGTTGACAGCCCCGGAGAAAGAGACACAATTATTATTATTATATAAAGAGCAAATTATTTCCCCGCGCCAACACGAATTAAGATGGGGAAAATCAATTATTCTCTAGACGCCGCGGAATGTATAAAACCTCGCACGAAATAGAAAAAAAACCATCGATCATCGCCGCGAGCCATAAAAGAGCAGATATCCAACAACACAAACACAACGGAATTTATCTTTGAAATCCTCGGAGATGAATTCATACTCCACCGCCTTCGCGGGGTTTTAAACAGCACCTTGGCATCGGGGCGTCAAAGTGGAAGCGACAAGGAAAATGGAAGGAATATAAAAAAGCCGGAAACAAAAGAGAACGGGAAATAAACGAGAAATACACGAGAAAAACAAGTGGAAAATACGATGAAAATACGTGGAAAACGCGGGGAGGAGAAATTGAAAGGAGCGAGGTGTTTGAAAAGCGAGGATAAAGAAAAGGAAGAGGGAATTGATGGTATTTTTCGGGAGCGAAGTGAAAGCTGGAAAATGGAAGATTCGAGGACTGTGGATATTATGAGGTCCCGTGCTTTTTTCGAGTAGGCGATGGGACGCTATCCAGAGACCCGCTCAAGAGGGCAGTGGAGGATTGAAGAATGGGTGTCGCCGAGGCATTGTGGGAACGGTGAGGGAGCGGGTGGGCGGGAGGCGGGAATCGCGCATGAACGGAAGACAATAAAGCGACTCATTACCGCTGATGAGTGCATTGGTACACGTGTGTGGGAGAAGGGAGACGTTCTCTGGCTTTCCAAGAGGACACGGGATACCAAACTCATTCTGCGACGCTAAGTGCATTAAGGGCGTTTTATGTATTTGTATGAGGTGAGATATTTTTGCGTTCTTTGTTCAAATGGTCTAACTCCAACACCTCTCTCCGCCGCTGCTTTCATAGATCCTGTTGCAATTTATTTTATTCCAACTACGCTGGTTTTCGAGCTATCCTCCAACGTTCCTACTTTTGTTTTATATAGCCACCTTCTGCGCCTTATCCTTTTAATGTTTAAAATTTCTCTCTAAATGGGATAAGATCTGTTTTGTTTCACTCACATTATTAAGAATATTAAGACAGTGCTGGTTTCGACACAACTATCTCATAATCAGGTCTTATGAAACAGTCTATAATTAAAATGACTGTTGACAAAACACAAGTGAATTCTATAATTTATTTTCACCTATTTTAATTCTCTCTTCCTATTTCTCTCTTAACTTTATTTTTATGACCACGAAAAGGTATCTTCCGATCAAATTTTTTTCAAATAATTAACAAAAATTTCTATAATTTCATTTCCAAATATTTAATTAAAATTAGCTTTACGTATATTAATAACAACTACTTATGTTAAGTTTTCAATGGCGGACCTAGCAGAGTTTTCACTTATTTCATTTGCCACGAACTAGTTTAAGCATTATTAACCAATTTAATTAACCATTTAATTTGGAACTTTCGATATAATATACAGTTAGAAAAGCATTCTAAATATAATGCAGTAATATAGCCGTAATCCTATTTTTCTTTCCTATTTATCTTTAGTACTTTAATAATCATCAATGCCTTAATTATTAGCTTTCATAAACATACAAGGATTTAAATACATTTTATAATTTTTAATTGAATTCAGAGTACAGAGAAAATATATATGTAATGGAATTAAATCAATGTGATCGAATTTTAGATTACATATATACTATTATATAAATAACTAATTTCAAAGGGAATGATGAAATATTGCTTGGTAATTGCTATATGAATTCATGTGGATGCACATTGATTAAAAACTTTTTTCAGCTAAAACCAATGAGTGCCTTATACACTCCACCTGCGTTTTACATATAGAATCTAAAAAGCGATTTATGTCCGGCAGGACTCGGCTCACTTGCTACAGACATACGTATATCAAATTTAGCAGAATTGTCTTTGCAATAAAAGTTTTAGTTCCCTTATTTTCCTTCCTCATAATCGATTCATTTCTGCACCGAAATTAGTTTACGTTACTTCCCCACTTTCGACCATGAAAAGGGAACAAGAACTCCTTATACGCTTAAATTGTTGGCAATAATCAATTATCAGCCGTTCAAAATCAAAAGTTTCCAAAAATTCACCGACTGAAAGTGAAACGAAGGCAAGCCATTGTCGGAATCAAAACGAATACGAGATTAGGAGGGGATGATGGGGGAGAGACGCGGAGGTATTGGAAAGCAGTCGTGAGAGGGAAATAAAAGAAGAAAAGGGGCGAAAACAAATGATAAATGGCTCATATTGTGACAGATTCATTTCCGAAAGAAAGGATCCTCCTTCGACTGTTGCTGTGAGAATGAGCTATGTGATTCTTGCGCCTTTCCCCAGAGACTTTTGGGGATAAGAGATGATGGAAAACTGATGAAACTCGGCTGAGATAAATTGAAAGTAATAAAAATCCATTTCCTCCGTCGGAGATGGGAATTTGGCCGATGACGAATCTTTGCATAAATGAATCTGTTCGCCGAATATTGTACCCAATACTACTATTTCCTTAACGGAAAATAATGCCGTAGTGAATTTGTACAAATATTTACTTTTCATTTGGTCTTTAAATATACTTTTTTGACTGACCATTCGCGTAACCCCTTCTTATTTTTTTTGTCATTATAATATTCTACTGTTTATTTTTATACAAATATTTCATTTGCTTCATCCATAAAACTATCTATCTATAGTGTATGATATGCCTATAAGACTCATCTTAACCTGCTTCTCCTACAATATACTTATCAATTATTTTCATATTCACATTGTTTCGGGTGTTTAACTGCTGCAGTGAATATTTCCTAAGTGAAAACTTACGTATTTGAACCCTCAAAAGGAATTTAATCGGTAAAATATTTCTTAACCAACTTCTTTCTTTAAAATTATATAGTAATAAATTAAATAAGGCAAGGGTGTGATGTAAGGATAACTTATTAGTATTCTTCTTGAATATAAATCGCGTTTTATTATCATTATTTAACTATCGCCTGGATTGTGCCCAAGCCTAAATAACACAGATAATGTGTCGTCATATTCATTTACACTCCGTTTTCTGGTCCATGATACTTAAAATTAAATTGAAATTTTAAAACGTGTTCATAACTGAATCTCAAGTTTAAAACAGAGATTTTTAGATTAACTGAATAGAAAAACTGGAATTCAAAGTAGATCCCCATTCAAACTAACCATTATAAACACCCCATGGTGACGTTTATAAGTCGGTAGTAATATCTTTGGTATCTCAATATTATCACCTCTTGCCTAAAAGTACTTCTATAGCTATAAGACAACAATAGATCTTGTAAGAAAGAAAATAATTATGAACATTCAACTAGAATATTTTATAATTTATATTGAATATAAATATTGATATATTGATTTAAAACCGCTAAAAAGTATCTACCTATTTTTTTACATTCACGTCAGATTAACAATGGCTATTATGAAAATACACTTCTTTAAACTGTCGTAAGAAAAAGGTATATTTAATTCAGCTTGAATCAATTATTCGTAGATCGTTTACCGAATAATTGAATGAGATTCACACGGTAAACCAATCTTCTGAAAGGCAATTAAATCTTCTCTTCGGCATTTTATTGATATTCCACGAAAGAAAATGCCCACAATGAATAGCATCACAGCTTACAAGAACGCGTAGAATTACCTACAGCGAAATTTAATTCCAGCTCTTCGTTAGTCCGTAGGAATGAAGCGCTTTGCTAAGTTCCAAAGAAACAGTAGAAAAGGATAAAAGCAAGTTGACCCTAGCGCCTTCTTATATTTATTCACTCCTCCCAACCAAGTAATATTTTAATTTTCTTGCCACTATTAGTTCCCCTTTTCCTCGTAGCGTGGCGCAATTGTCGGAAGTAATGGCGTCCCAATTCTCCCGACTTTAATTAACTTAATTCCGTGTGTGTTTTCCCTCTCGATCGAATTGGTATTTTAAAAGGGAAACTAATTAGACCGGAGAGGAAGCGGTAGGTAAGGGATTGGCGTGGGGGTTGGGTCGGATAAACTAGTGAAAGAATATACATAACAAAGACCCCATCGGTGGCAAGATTGTTTTATTATTCTCATAACTCGGGCAAATTCCTTAATCTTCGGCACGCTGATGGGATAGAGAAACAATCATGTTGAAAGAGAGGGGGGAATAGGGTATTTTTTTAAAAAGGGAAGCATAAATGGGGTATGAAGTTGATTGAAGTAGGTCATAAAACAGGTAGAAGAGAATAATGGCGAGGAAAGCGATAAACCGGTAAGAAAAGGAAAAAGTGAGATAAGAAAGACACGATAAAGTTGAGTTTGGGGAAGACACTGCGACTCCTAAGTTTTATCGCTTTTTTGCCTAAATTGCCGCTTCGTCAAACTTCGTTTTAGTATAATACGTAAGAGTAAAACTTATTTGCTGGGAAGTTGGATGTCCAAACAAAAGAAATTCGTTTTCCACATCTAAGTCGGAAGAATAAAAAACTTGGGGAGTCTTAAATGTTAAGGGGCTGACTAAATTCGGGAATTCGCATTTCTTTTGTTTACCTCCAATGTGCACTGCAAATTTCATTTCCTCCTCCTTAACCTTGTAGAGGTAAACAATTGTGAATCACAAACAGGGTATGAAAACAGGATATCAGAATAGCGTATTACAAGGTACATAAATTATAGTCACTGAAATATTTTAGATGACATTGGTTAACTCTGCTCTCAAAAATGTCAATAGAGCATACGAAACTGGAATTTAATGGCAATGAAACTCAGCAGTAAATTGAATAAATTTGGTAGAACAACAAATTTGGGTATGACAATAAATCATTGAGAAAAAAAGGAGAAAAACGGTGAAATTTTTCAGGCTCGTCTTTCAAAATTATTAGAACAGTAAAGTCCTAAAATTCTGCATTATTCCAACGTACCAACAAGAAATATGATATCGCTTGCTCAACAATACCTAGATAAATTTATGTAGAGAATTGAATGTACCGAATATTTTCCGAGATATATATATCAATGCGGAATCAATTAATG
This sequence comes from Sympetrum striolatum, assembly GCA_947579665.1. Taxonomy (NCBI): domain Eukaryota; kingdom Metazoa; phylum Arthropoda; class Insecta; order Odonata; family Libellulidae; genus Sympetrum; species Sympetrum striolatum. The sequence continues at coordinate 17,374,174 of OX388348.1, read as the reverse complement.
GTCAGACGAATTCGCTTCAAAACCGTTCTTCAAAATTTTCCAATTAATCTCGCCAACGTGATTGTAATTTACGTGGAAATATCTCTGATAGCCACGAAATATCTATCCTTGTCATAGCTATCGAGATACATCGCAAAAATTTCAGAATTAAAATAGAATCTTTTGGAATAAATCTTTTGTTTCTGCAATCATTTAATATCCTGAATCGCAAATTCTGCTCTATAAATTGCTTTCAGAAAAATCCAAAGCATAAAAATTGATAGCGGATCAGGCACAACATAAATTACAATAACACTTTGTAGATAAAAAAACAGCAACCTCTAATGCATAACGAAATAAATTATACGGACTATGTATTTTTAGTTTCAAGTATAAAAATTTGTGCTTACGTAACGTGTTTATGAGATACGTGGGAGGAGTACACATTGAAAGTCTTGTTATTTATAATTTAATAAAAAATATATTTGATTTTAATTATATCCATCCTTTCTGAAATATATAAATTTTCTCTAAACGCCATCAGTTTTCTTTCTGGGATAAAATTGCGTCGATTCGATTGGTGTCTTTTCCGGTTGAAAATGCCGCTCTGACTCATTTAATAATGTTACGCGAATACTCCATCGATCCTGCTTGAGGGCAATTTAATTATATACTTATATTGACCTCTCTCATATTAAATTTATATTCTAGGCTAGTGATGGATTCGAAACCAATAATTGAAACAGGGATTCAATTAAAAATATGTTTATCTAGCCAATCCTAAATACCCGTTAAATGTTATTAATTTCTCATTGAACACTAACACACAATATAATTTACTTTGATAAGTATTATTAATATAAAGTATTCATACCAAAAATACTCTCTTCTATTCAGCCAAAGCAATACGGGATATGACACTTTATAATAATAATAAAACGGCTTTATTCGGGTGAGATTGAGATTAAAAGTCTCCTCTTCCATCCAACCCTTCATCATTCATTCGATAGACAATAATCACTTTAAGATAGTTTGAGAAAAAACGAGAATTATTGTGGATGTAAGAAATTTAAGAAACTCTTAGGAAAATAATTAATCAAAAACATCTTTACATAATCATTTATTCAAAAGAACATTATGAGTAGAAGATATAATCAAATCCAAAAATAAAAATAATTCCTTAGTCACATACGTAACGACAAGTAAAAATAGAATAAAGTAGCGCCCATATTCAAGCAAATAATACCAGAATGCTTTACCACAGAATATGTTTTTACTTTGTGATGACCCAACGATTTGAAACCACAGGCGTGTTGTAAAAAAATTCTAGTTAAGTGTAAAAGCTTCAATTCTATTTGCTTACGTCAACATATTCTATAAATAAATTTTAACCGGTAAAGGGACATTTGAGTGAACTTTATACTACATGAGTGCTTAAACACTCTTAAAATCTTTAGATAAAATGATCTCAGAGTAAAAGCGCTATCTGAGAAGAAAATAAACTACGTTGAAGGACTTACTAAAATGTGTGCGTCACTGTTTGAACTTATATGGAAGTTTTCAGTGGGGGCATAGGAAATTTGTGGAGGAGATAAAACGTGGAATCTTAGAGATGTGTAAGGAATGTTGAACTAACGGCAAATGGGGAAAGGGTCGAGCGAGACAAGTTGGAAAAGGGGATTTCCTTAGGAGAGTAATGGGGGCGTAGCTCACGGTAAGGGTGGCAGTAAAAGGCGGAATTAGAGGTGCGTTAGAGACAGGTGAGATTTGGGACCTACAGGGTGAACGATGGGAAGAGCAATGAGGCGCACCTGGCTGCTCGCTAAGAACCAAAAAAATAAAACAATGCCCGGCTTGAAGTAAACGGTGCAATTTAAATGTATTTATTTTCCTCGCTTGAACTCTCTTACGGTGTCTGAATGGAGTTAAATGGAAGGATTTTTGCACTGCGTTGCACAGAAGTAGATTTGAGGTGAAAGTTGAATGACCTCACCTGAATACCAGAAGAGTAATGATTATACTTAAATGAAAATAAATGAGTTAATTATATGAATAAAAATACAAAAATAGTACAAAATATTTATGCTGGCGATTTTACATTTTCTTCTCGACTAGATTTCGGAAATATTTGTCAAAAACAGATTATAATAGAATATTTTAATTATATGTAGCGTATTATATAATTGGTTTGCTTTTTAATTTCGCGTGAAATATTTCTCTTTAAAAGAGAAGTTATAAGTATAAGGCAATTCTCAGTCCCTTACCAGAAGGTAGACAAGTTTTAAAAGAAATACGAGGAGATTATTAGAATATAACGGCATAATTTAATCGTGTAAATGGAGAATGAATATATTATTTTGAATTAAATTGTGTATGGGTCTTAGTATAGTTCGCTTCAATTGCATACGAATCGTTGATCTATGTCTGTAACATTCGCTGTAGATGAATTTTGTTAAATATGTTACTGTGCGTGTGCTTTTAACTGTGTAATATTTATGTAGCGTCTTATGTAATAGAATTGTAGATTATTTTACATATAGGATGGTGAAATGTATCTTTAATATAGTTTATAATGTATTATACGAAGAAAGCCAAAGTACAAGTTTAACGTTAAACGGAATATCTGTATTTTAAGATTGTAAATAATTTCAAGATTCTGCCTTCGCGCTTTTATAGTGTGGAAGCTAATGTGTTGCATTATATATTTAAATTTGCGACTGTGGTTTGCTTTACATCCGGAATAGTGGGATACTGAGTTAATAATTTTACTATATTCTAAATTTTTAATAAATATTGAAACTTTACCCCATATCTATTTAACGCATGCAATAACAATTATAAGCGAACGAAGAAACTTTGTGGGAATGGAAAGCAAAATTCGGACTTAAACGAAAGAGACGGGAGATGAATACTCGGCTCGGGACGTGCAAGAACGAGCCGCGAATTTATAAAACAAAGAAAGAGAGAGAGGAAAGTTAAAACCATCTCATTTCTTTCCCCTCCAGCCATAAAACCTTGGTAGTCTGTGTCCTCCACCCTTTTGTTCTCTTTTCGGGACAAAGGCGCTTGCGGTTTTCGCATATTTTTCTCCTTTTTCCCCTCGGACGCACGCCAGTGATGAACCGAAGCTGACACGCCCCGCCACTTGTCAAAACCGCGAAAAAGTCCCCAGACGATTTTAACATAACGGCCGCTTTCCAATTCCGACGCCGCCGCAGAAAATGGCAGAAGAGGGCGAAATAAATCTATTTGGGCGGGCGGTGATACAAATGGGGCCCGCAATCTGAGAGTCTCTCCCTTCGATAGGCAATCGGTCGTATTTCCTGCGGACGACCCCCGAAGAGACACATTGGATGTGCCGAGGATTTCCCCAACGTTTCCCCAGCCAAATTGGAAAACGAAGGAGTTTTATTCAGTATCGCGAGGGCTGTTTTATGCTTCTGCGGAATCTCAAGAAGGATGTGTTCGAATGCCTATAAAATTGACGGATATCTTTCTTACTCATGGGAGATGTTTTTGGATGGCTTTCCTTCCTTCCGAAGGAGAGATTTACCACAATATAGAATACAACCTCCCCCTTAAATGACTTGCTCTGCTAAATTCTCCCTCCATAATAGAAATATACATCAATGGGTCTTCCTGTAGATATATTTGAGAAATTTCCTCCCCGAATGCGTATCTTGGAGGCAGAGTTGAGTAAATTGTATTAATTGTTAACCTAAGTCTGTTAGGATTAGCTGATTTTCTGTGATTCGTCATTATATACTTTTCCGTGGGTTTATAACTCATAAAGATGTATTTTATTTATAGATATATAAAATGTGTTTTAAGGGATAGGGTAATGTTTGCAAAGGTTGGATTATTTATGTTTTGACAGAGGGAAGTTTCTCTCCCTACTTGGCGAAATGCCTGACGTGCATTGTCTCTCACACACACATTGTCATGACTCTCAACGTACACTGTTTAATTAGAAATGAACTATTTCTCTTACTTGGCTATGTCCGACTGTATGTATGTATATAATCTTTAGTGTATAACTACTTCCACCAGTGTTTAATCTACTTTCAGTCTTCCTGTAATAATAATAATAATAAGGTGCACTGGGCAAAATCTGGGGGCTTTACCAGAAATGAACCTTTTTTCGTTGTATTGGATGAATTATCTCTTAGTGGGGTCTTAAGGTGGAAATTTCCTGAAGTACGTTTTTTTAAATAATTACTTTTATGCAAAAGACAAAGTTAAATGTACTGGGGATCAGACAAGGAATAAATAACGATAAAATGTTAAACATAACAATACCTCGATCTCATGAGTAGAGCGAGAATGGATAATTGAATCTATGTATTTGTATTTCTTTATTACGTAAAATGCAGTATTAACATGACGAGCATACGAGAAACGTGGTCGGAGTACATGTTGTTAGTCTGGTTAGTCGTAATTTTGTAAATAAAATGCATGCATAGTTTTAATTTTACTCTGCTTCAATTATAAACAAATAGGACGGCAGGACAAGGAGAGACGTTTATTGATGAAACACTATCTATACACTAAAATTATTATATGAGTAAGTACTTGCTAACTTTGGTAACAAAATTAAAATGCCTGTCATATTTAACGTCCGAATTCTACTTAAATCTAATTAAATACGTGAAGAATGTGTAATATTACTAATTAAAACCGTAACTTTACCAGGTATACTATAGAAAATGCTATAAGATGATTATACGTTATTTGTTTTACATAAAGGTTACACAATTAGGTATTAGAGAGTATCTCTTTGTAATCCTCTGGAAGTCCCTACTATTATCCTTACGGTACAACCTATGTTAATATTAATGACCTGGAAATAACGATCGTATTAATCATCTCTGAGGAATACAACTCGTTATGAGTGCTGTGATTTGAAAAGTATACAAATTGAAATAAATTCACACACTTTCATATAAACGCAAAATATATAAATAACACGTGTGCCAATTCCACCGCATGCTGATCAGCTACCAAGATACGCAGGATTTCATTTCTGCCTCAGACGAGCAGGGAATATATTTCGTTGAAAGCAGTCGTTACGATATATTGATGGATAACGAATATTTACATTTCAATGGAAAGTAACCGATGAAATGTTTTGCGAGTGGAATCTGCTCCAAATTTATTACCTTTCGCCGTTCGACGACTTTCATCCGAAGGAAAATATGGCCATACAAAATGCTCGTCCAATAAAATCGTCCCAACGCTCATAACTTTGGATAAAAATTTCGGGGAATATTAATATTTCCGAGAGCTTCGTAAAAAGTGTTTTATTTGGAAATGGAAGATATTGAGAGCGTTGGATTATTTGGGTTTGATACAACGCGCTTCTTTCAGTGCGATTATTCCACGATGCCATCTTTCATTTTTCTATTCTGACGGTTCAGATTCAGAACTGCTAGCGCGTTATAGCGAACAAATTTAAATATATTTTATCGGCAGAAAATGTACACGGAACATCCAAGTGAATGGCTAAAAGATATAATTTTTCTCAGATATCATACATATTCAAAGCCAGATGGATACATTTTCATAAAGAATTAATGCAAAGGAAATAAAAAAAGAAATATACCACTCTTTTTTATGATAATCGACATTATATGACGTTGATACTTTCTAATAAAGTTATACTTACACTAACCAAAAATGTAGCAGTGACTTAACCCTTTACGTTTACATAATGAATACTAGCTAAGTTAAGTCATCTAAATTTTCTTACGAAAAATGTCCAAGCAAATAACCATCAGCGATTGTAGAGTTATAACTACATTATATCAAACGAATAATTCGAGGAAAAAATCTATGAAAATCGAAAATTGGAAATGGGAGAACAATTAATGTGGCATAAAATAGTAGGTATAGTGAAATAAAAAGCAGGCATAGTGAAGACTGCTGAAAACAATTCTACATATATTTCGCTGAAGACTATACTATTAAGAATGTTGGAGATTAGGAATGGCAGGGGAAGGCCTATTTTTAATTACGTGGCGTAAGAGATGGTAAGCTTTAAGTTGGACACTATGAGTGGATGAAACAACAGACATAGTATAAGATATCTTAAATCCTAATGAGTATGAATTAAATTATATTAACCCCGGATTCCGTAAGAGAATTACTCTATAAATAATCATTTATGAAGGAAGATAATTCGAATATAATTCGTAGAAGATTCTTTGGAGACATGAACGAGAAAATAGTCTGACAAACTAAAATTTGAACCCGACCACAGCAACCAACCAACAATTTGAAAATCTGTAATCCATTTCGCTGATTGACGCGACTAAGCATCGTCAGAAGAAATGGGTAGATAAGATATTGAGAGGAGAGGGATTGGTAAAGGTATTAGAGGTAATAGAATCAACAACTTCGGCCTTGACTTGGTGGTATCGCTCCATAATAACAGGGTGAAGAAAAACTATCTTTTACAAGATAGTTTTTCTTCACCCTGTTAGTATTAGAGGTAATTGAGGGGAGGATGGAAAAAACAAAGGGGAAGGCAGAAACAAAAGTTATTGGATGACATGAGGGGTGGGGTTAACTATAGGGAAATGAAGGAGATGGCGCTTAATAGGGATTTTTGAGTGTGCATGAACCTACCGAAAGGTGAATACTCATGAAGATGATGATGATCCATTTCGTTCACCATCTATTATTTTCAGAAATCTTCCTACGTACTTACCTTTACGTTTGATTTAATTTATTTCTAATGCCCTTTTCTCCTTGAAATATCTTATTTGACGAATGTAATATTTAAGAAGTAACTTTATATATAAATATTTTAAATGTAAATAAATACTTAAATATTAAAGAAATAGATAAATTTTTGAATATCAGATAAATATTTAAATAGTAAATGCATATAATTATAGATTTTTTCAAATTTTCTCGGATTCTCCCTATCATTGACCTATCGATGCATAATTGGATTCTAAGATTTTGAGAATCAAGCAGAAGAATCCGCTTTCAGTATTTCCTCCCATTTCTTTAGGACTTACTCGCCCGAATGAGCCCTAATAAGGATTTTCTGTGATTAATCTCTTCAATTACCGCCTGCGTCTTTTCCATCTCTTTTTCATGGAGCGAATTTCATCGGCGCGTGCAGCGTGGGATGGGAGATCAAAGGATGATTTAGCGCTAATCCTCCACTTCAGGATTCACAGATTAACGCAAAGAGCAATAATTCATGCACCGCGTGCTACAGAGGAATTTTTCCATCCTGCAGCAGAAAGTTGGATCAATGCGATTTATTAATTTTTCTCCGTTTCACCCGAGGGCATACGAGCACGTTTTAAAAGAAACTCCCCAGTGATTATGATTTACAGCGGGGCATGGCGGTATACACCCGGGAGAGTGTAATATCCGAGACTTCTATTGTCCTTTTGAATATATTACATGATCTATTTACGTCCAACGTGATTTAATACCCGATCGAGGAAGCTAAAAGATAATTTTCGCAAACAGCTGTCCATGTTTTCGGGATCATGGGTATTATATTGAACTAATTCAAGAAGAGGCAGCTAAAAATTTTTCTAGAAAGTAACGAGAGAACAATAGAAAGTAGTGCTCCAATCAGAAAGGGCAATCTGCCAGAAAAACACCTTATATATCTCGTCTACTTTATCTCTCTCTCTTCTTTTTCAGGTTCATCTCACTCTCTTCCCGCTGAGTTAAATTTGAAAAATAAGCATCTCATAAACACCAAGCACTCGACGGACGCCACTGTCTGACCTTTATTGTTATTTTTGGTGAGTATTTATTAGTAGGATATGTCATTATGATTTCTGTGATTTTTTCATTTTCTTTCGCACTTAGAATTAGTAAGTATTATTTCTTTCATTTAAAATCAATAATATTTTTATTTTTCTGTTAATTTATTCCTGTAAGTTTATGTAATTTACGAAGTGTTATAATAGCCAATAATCGCTGCTATTTTTTACTATATTTTCGCTATTTCCCCCCCTCCTTCTCTGTGGGTGTTTTCCCACAACGTGGATTCTTTATTTGTCAACCTTCAGTTACAAAGATTTTTAGGTGGAAGAGAGGCCAAAATGGGCCAAACATCGCCAATAAAGGGTCAAACTATACTATAAATAATACAAGTGTATGTATGTAAGGGAATAGTTCACAGAAATCTATACATCCTATCTATCCTTATCGTAGGTACGAAAATAACTCCAGAATAGAAGGCTAGATAAATGTATATATGTTTGTCTGTTAACACTGAAACAGGCAAAGACAGATGGTATAAATTATCAACGATATAAATATATATGAACGGTATGATGAGCTGTAAAAGTTGGATGGTCAAATTTTCGTCGATATAGTAACAAACCAAATCGAAATCAAATCAAATAATTATTTTCAAAAATGAATGAGGAAGTATCGATTATGAATTAATCCTATATACATTAAGGCTGTATTGTCTCCTGATAAAAGATCTAGGAAGACATTTTGGCAAAAGGACTTATAGTAATAGTTAGAAACAAGAACCATAATTTTTAGGGCATAGGGCTATAATTCTTTTTTAAGTTTTCATCATAGAAAGGAGTGATTGTCAGGGTAAATGGTGGCTCGGAGAAATAAAAATACGATATATCTCGTAGCATATAATTGAATAAATACTCTTAATGGTGATTATTTTATAGATACCTCACGGAAAATATCAGTTTGAATATTTAATTTATTCATCTAAAGCGGTTATGTTATTATTTTCACCACTACTATTTATGTAACATCCATTCACTGGGTAGAAAGTATAATTATCATGATCCTTGTGATATATGAACAAGCATATTTGAAAACTATTATTAAAAAGAAAAAAATTGAGTGATATAAAATAAGGAAAACTAGTAAAGTTATCTATAAATAGTATATTTTGCTTTCCATTTGTTGTCTGCCATCTCGTTAAATAATTCATACCATCGATTGCAGCTTTAAAGAAATCGAAGCTAATGGTAATTTCAGTTGTAAGCTCTATATATCACCATTCATTAATATCATTCCAATGATCGTTACGAAAAGCAGCTTGCATTTTGGATAAGTGACTTTCATCATTAAAACTTTTTCCGTTACTAAGCTCCAGGGACAAAGGGGATAAATTTGTACCGGAGAGAAAGGGCAATGAATTGTTCCAAGCTCATCGCTTATTAATATACGCGAATAATGTTGGCTGACTATTCCACTGTTAATGAATATATCATGAGTGTGTTTCGTTACCCATTATCGGAGCACGGCTGAATTTTTTACTGGGGAAATTGGAGACGTTACCAATTCCCAACAAAAGAAATTCTTAGTCATAATATTAAAAATCGCTTAATGATAGAACATACAAATAAGCTTTGATAAAATTACATTACCTGGTTTAAACTTAGATGAACTTAGGAGGAGAGTCACAAAAACATTAAGGAGGCTTGTATAAACATAGTTAACAGAAGTAAAAACTAACCATGTATGTGCCTGGTGATACAAAGCATCAAGCTATTTACTGATACTGATGCATTTTGGAACTATGTAATTTCTTGTACATGAGAGGAAAAATGACAGAACTTATGGAGGAACGAGAGTTGATTTAAACGCAGTTAGTATTTTTTAGTGTTTAGGAACTAATTGCCCATCAATGGTGACCACGACCTGCTGATATTAATACCGTAAGTATTAATGGGCATCTTTATTGTAGTTTCAGGAGAAATCCAAGGTATAGAATAATTGTTGTCACACATGATCCCATCTAGTAAAAAGTGCCTTTAAAATGGCCTATTTTCAAAACTACTGCATTAATACTACATTTAGAAACACTCTATTGGAAGTAAGTCATTCTATTTACTACCTGTTTCCTACCTATTTTTTAACATTTTAGTAATATCTTTAATATAGTAAATAGGTAAATAAACTATTTAATTTACAATAGGATTGACCATGACCACATTGTAGTGTTGGCATTTTTATGTATTGAAAGTGTCAGGACTGAATGAATGATGTGCTTATATGATGAACTTATTTCGTTATTGATGATGTATTTTGTTTTACTACTTGCCTTATTTTGTTGTAATATTTATATGTATCCATTACTTTTATTTATGAACATCATTGTATGATACTAAATTCTGTCACCTGGTGTAAACGTAATTATTTTCAAAAACATCATAATTTATAATTTACTATATTATTCCATTTCTGACTGAAAGATTAAGCATAAGTGATTGCGTACTTTCCGCTAGTAATGAACAATAAATAGCAAAAGAACCACCCAACCTATGGAGAATCTTCCACATCCAACATACTTCCGCATAAATTTGCAGGTGCACCGGCGATCACATCGCGTTCCTCAATTAAACTGCGCGTAATTCATCCTCGCTATTCTTTGCTAGCGCTTAATTAAGGTTCTAATCACGTGGAAGGTTTTCGTGAAAATTCCACGTCAAGCAAATCCCGCTCGGATGGAGTGATAGGACGTAGAACGGGGGGAAGATAGGCCAAGGGACAGAGTGGATGGGATACATCGGATACGCTGTGACGTCTAAGTGTCGGAGATGGGAAAGGGAGGGTCCCAAGAGAAGAAGGCCGTTTATTCTCCGGGATAAAGCATCTCATTGGCTTCCTCCGTGCCTTGGATGCGCCTCCCCGGCTCTGTGACGGATTGGCTCCGTATCTCATGCGATCCCGTACCCTTTGAGCCTTCCAGCTCTGTTTCCCCCGCTTTCGGAAATAAAGAGCGATTCATCATCTGTTTTAAAATGAGGGATTGAAATTCCCGTCTCATCGGGCGAGAAATTTAATTCAGCGGTCGAGAGGATATCGTGATGGAATTTTGCGGAAATCCCCGGGGAAAAAATGAATTTGGAGGTGCTCGATCTTGTAAGATGCAGAAGATAGATGGATGTAAGTATTAAAGATTCTGGATGTTAGGATTCTTCTCCCTTTTTAGAAATTCAAATGGAAGTAAATAAGCTTGATGAGACGAAGAATCGAGCAAGGATCTAAAGGATTATGGTACTTTCACTCATTCTCTTTTGGTTATGCCGCTTTCAGGATATATTTAATCTCATGCAAGAAGTGGCAAATTTAGCGGCACCGTCCTCACCACCTGCCACGGTCCTCTACAGACAACCCGATAAAAAAGTGGAAGATGTAACTTAAAAGAGATTGAAAACAAAGATAAAGCGAAATTGAAATTTCCACTTTTGTACGAACGACCTAATTAAATTTAAAGAAGAAAGAGACGTTTTTCGATCGGATCCGGCATCGGACCCGGATTTAGTAGTTTTCGCGCGGATGCTCTTACTAATCCAGATGCCTTAGAAAGTTTTCTTGGCTCTCTTCCTTTAAAATACTTCTTGTGTTTTTTTTAACAATCCTTGCTAATGTGACACCTTAAAGCGATATAACACAATTAGAGCGATGGCATCCAAGAGGTACTTTTGCCGCTTTCATGAGTTTCAATTATATAAGAATGGATCTTTCCATACATTGCCATTATATTTAAACTTCTTTTATCAAGGAAATGATTTCCTGAGATTGGAAAAGAAATAATAATTACTTTGTGAAAAGCATAGGATTTGTATTCGAGTCCAAGGCTTGGGATTAAAAAAATATTTCTATGAGAGTATGAGCAACTTAAGCTTAAAAATAACTCGGAGGTCTCAAAAGGGATATATGTGGTCATCGTTAAGGATACTTGGTAAGGGAATATACAAATTTATATTCCTTTCCTTTGGAGAACACAACTTACGAAATGAAACTAATGACTAATGGGTATATTTTGGCAGAAAAATTCGAATCATACATAGCCGAGGGGTAACTTTTGGTAAGATAGTTAAATGAGGTGAAAGATATTTTGGTGAAAAATTCTAATGTTGGGGAATATTTAGTCATTTTCAAAATAAGAAAAAGGGTATTCATTCTTATAATCAATCCAACTTTTTCGTACTTAATACCGAATAAAATATATGTGTGTAATTAAATATTATACTGACGTTCTTCTAGAATACATTCTCACAACCTAATTATCTATATTGTATCGCTATCTAGTTTAAATGAAAAGGTACTTGGATAATTTCAGCGGAAGAGGAATTTCAGAGAAATCAGTTTCAATTTAATGTAAGAGAAATCATAAACTTTTGAGTGGAACATTTTTTTATGGAAAACATTCTCTGTATTTGATATGTATATCCCTAAGGCCAGTAGAAACTTTACCCCACTTACATTATTGAAACAGAGCAAACAGAGGGGAATGAAATTTACTAAGGAGGATAAGGAGTGAGGTGATTTTCCCTTGCGGGAAATTTAGCATTGAAAAATCAGCTCAAACTTAATTGAAAATATCAAAGAAGAGTATAAAAATTATATGAAAATATCAATGCAAATTCTTCTTTTTTACAATTACATCAGGTGGCAAAGCATAGAAGAAATATCTTTCATTTCCCTCTCTTTAACTTGGAGAAAGCCGATAGAGCTACGTAAAGACCTTCAGGAAAAAAATATTCCATGGATGAATGGAAAGTATTAAGTTTTAGGCGCACGAGGACGGTAAAAATATAAAATACGAAATTCGTCCACTTCTCAAAAATAATAATGGCGAAATATTTTTTTGCCTTTGTCTCGCGTATGTTGCGAAATTTCAGAATCGGTCCCTCGATTTAACGACAGGGAGTTGATAGAAAAATGATCGCTGACAATGAGTAGCGGGGGAAAGACGGAGTGGAATAAAGAAAATACTCGCTCACTTACCTGAGCAGCCTTTCATTGCTCATCGGAGGAAAAAATCTGGGAATAATCCTTTGTGAAACTTTTTCGTAAAAATAAAACGGGAATGGAGCAGAAGATTCGAGCCAGTCACAATTCTAAGCCTCGAGTGAAGTGAAAGAAATGGGAATAGTTTCTCAAAGCCAAGGCAACGGTCTTTTATGCGCCAGAGAAATGAAAGAGGAAAAGTGTAACGAATGAAAAACCATTCACCGATGATTTCAAAAAATTATCCAAAAAAGTAAAAATGTGCTTAAGCTACGAAGTTATCAAACGCCTGGCAAAGGTAGGAGAAATATTTTTTTCTTGATATTTAAGAGTTAAAGAACCGTAAGCAAGGAGGATTTAACATCGCATCAGTGGAGTTTAAAGTCAGAGGAGTCTTATTTATAAATACTAATTTCTGAATTAATCCGTCCTGATTTTCTTAAGTTCCCGCATTATTTCAATACGTAAATGCATAGAGCTACACATAATGCATATATTGGTTTCTGGTTCAACCTTAGATGAGTAAGTTCGCTCCCATAAGAAATATATGTAAAGTTAATGTGACTAATGCTAAATTAAAGTATAAAGAATCGTCGACTAAAATTGAGCATAGCGTCAAAACAAGGAAAATGAAATAAAAATTCTTATATTGGTCACTAAATGTTATTTTTGTTTAAAAATTAAAATTAAAATTTTTGTGGTTTTTAACATCCTGTTCCCTTCACAAACATTGGATTTGAGTTCTTAAAATTTTAAAAGTGGCACAAGAGGAATTTGGTCTACATTGAATAAATATTAATTATAAACTGTGTTACTAGTCGTAATAATCTGAAAATTTAGCATTTACAGCTATGATGAGAAATCACTAGGTAAAAAAAAACGACCAAATAGAAGTTTTCTCCTGGCATAATCGAACTACTTGAGAGGTTACGATTCAATAACGTGAGAAAACAAGATATCCATCAGTACTGGAACAAAAAAAATGTAAAAGAAGAAATTCTGGAAATTTCAGGCAAAACAAGAAAACAAAGAAAATTTTGTGTTAAATTCGGTGCGGGTTACGTAGCATGTTTATATCTATGAAGAACTCATGTATGCCCATATATGGTAAAATTTTATGTCATTGTTTTCTACTCTAAAACAGAGTACAATATTTCCAAATAGCAGATTTATGATTGGATATAAATCACCTTGCTGATATAAAAATATTTAGGTAAATAAACGTGCTTCTTGATGAGTGAATTTTCTTTCCATGGTTCATTTCTTAAGTATACTTACTTTCATGTTCTACGGAGTATAGCAAGCTGCAATCAGTGTGGCATTTATTCATATTTTTCCCCGATAATCATGAATGAATCATAATGAACGTACAATGTACAATGGATAGTATTCACAATATGTGAGAAACATATTTCCGAACCAATTTTTTCGCTTCCCAAAGATATACATCCATTCACGCCAATTCCACCACTGCAATTGAATAGAGACTTAATCGAAATTTTCTCTGGGCGAATTCAACAGCGGCACTACTAGTGGGGGAGGGATAAATCCCACAGCGGACAAATCTCCGCCTCCGTCAACCCCGTTTTTGGCATCGCTTCGGAGAACCGTCACTATGCAGCGGAGGGCTATGCGGACTTCTGGCTTCGCTCCAGGGAATTATGGTACTGGAGCAACGGTCCCGTGCGCTTGTGTACCGAAGACGGGCCTCCATAGAAATAGGCGATTGGATGGAGGAAATCAAATGCGAAGTTGTGTGGGGTAATGCCCTGCGAAAGGGGTCTGAGGCACCGGTCCGAATAGTGGCGAAAGGGAGAGAGTTGGTGACGTCAGTTGGCCGTCACTTGAACGCCAATGAAAGTGGAAAAATACGTTCAATCGGGTTGACTCGCTATTCGACGATCAATGGGAAGCGCGGGAGTTTTGTGCGACTGTTCGCGGTGATCGATCGCTCATTGGCGGTGGATGACTGCGGCCCACTTTCCTAATGTATTTCAAGGTTATTATTGCGTTCCACTTGGAGCCGCGAATTTATTCATGTGGTGTTTGTCATAAAAGAAAATTCCGCTAGATTGTGGGGATTTCGAATTCTCGTGGCGTGATCACAATGGGGAATAAGACTTAGGAAGGACATCCATGCTAAATTCTTGAACCAGAGCAACATATCTTAGTTCTTCCCAGATTTATGTCTAGATCAAAAATTTAGGGCAAACAGAAATCCATAGAAATTTATTCAAACTTCATAACTATTTGATGTGGTGATAATTTATGCCCCCATCAGTTGGCTAAGTAGACTACGGAGTTCTATCTGTATTTATTTCTAGCTTCTGTGACGATATTTTCATAAAAGCAATATTTTGAATTAATATTTGGTTCAGAATATAGGGAGATGTGCTTTTTAATCTAGTTTCGATTCATTACTATTCGTAGGAAGAGTAAGAAAGCGAGGACTCTTTAAAATTGCCTCTGGCAAATGAATGATGGCCTTCATCTAGATGATTCCTTATTGAATACTATTAAGGAGCTACTTTTAGAGTCATTAGTCAGATTTTTTATGATTTTCTTTACAAAGCTACCCTATTCAGCACTTGCCTCATTTTCTCTTAAGTGAACAATATTGTAAGTTATGAATTTGGTTTTATATTTCAACAATTTTCCATGGAAGAACATTAATGACTGACCGAAAGATTAAATAGGCAAAAACTATAAAAATAATGCATAGATAAATTAATTTATATGAGTATAAGCCTAGGGTGGGACATCTGACGACACCCGACGCTGCTCGGTCAAGGAGTCAATCAAACATGTTTTTTATCATTCCTTCAATCCCAGTCGCGATTGGGGAGAAAGTAAATAAAAAATTCCTAATTGGGCAAGTGAGAAATTTACAAGCAGATTACAAGCTACGGCATACATTTTCTAACGGAGAACAGGCAACTGAAACCCTCACTGAAATATAAACCAAAGGGGGCTTTTTTGGGAAAAAAACTATGCTGAAAAACTGGGCTTCCACGCGAGTATATACAGTATTTTCAATAAAATATCGAAGCGAAACTAAGATTCATTCACAAAAGCCCCTTTATATATTTTCATCACTTCACCTCTTGCTTCCCCACACAAATTTTCATCAAAATTCCCCGACAAAAGTGAGTCACTCGTTGTAGTCTGAGTAAATCGTAATCCAATCACAACGGTCGACTTGAGTTTATATTTGCAACGCGGGACATAATAGCTGGGAACGCGTCATTATCACCGGCACGCCCCAACTCACAAAGGGACATGGAAACGTGTGGGTCGTGGTGGAAGAAATGAGCAGAGGGAAACGGGGAAATAAGGCGAAAGCCATCAGAGATAGGACGTAAGGCGCGCAGTTAACAATCAGAGTCATCTCGCATAGCGCGAGGAGGAAATTCCAAGGAATAGTCGGAGGAGAAATGAGTTTCGTGGGATTGCCTCCCGGGCGATCTCGCGATTGTGGAATGGAAGCGTAGAAAAATTTGAGCCGAAAACGATTTGGTGGCGATAGAATGACGAACATGCTCACAAAGGGGAGAAAAGATTGATCAGGAAGTCAGATCAGATTATCACAGTTCTGAATCTCATCGATTATTCAGTCATCCGTTGTGGGCGGAGTTACCATGCCGTAAACCTCGTGTATTAATAAGCCTGGTACATACGAATAGTGATTCCTAAATTGCCACACAAATTTCCATTATTTCCTTAATTATTTATAATCTTTTCTTAATATTGCTGCATCATTTACATATTAGAGTCGGTATGTTTATACGGGATTTTCACGCACTCATCTAAGTGATTTTATTTCAGATGTAGAAAACTTTTCCCTACGATGTCTTATATATCTACATGTTTTCAAGACTTACAACAATTGTCTCTTTCAAATAAATCGATGTTTTGAGAAAGACGACGAATTACATGAGAGTGTTAATTTAGTATCAATCTCGGCCGGAATAAGACGAATAATATCTTTAATTATAATTCGTCTCTAATTATTTTCATTTGCACTCAATAACGAATCGCATTTCTAATTGTTGCTTCGTCTTGAGGATTTACCATATATTACACCTAATGATGCTTAACAATTATCAATGATTTACTAGAAATTTACTTAGTTGATGTTTAAAACATTAACAAGTAAATCATGTTTTGTTTTCAATTACGTCGCAAATGATTCGTTTCTGTAAAATGTTTTTACAGTATTTGTAGCGTAGTCGATAATGAGATGTTTCTATTAGGTTTGTTGTAAATTTATAATAATAATTTTATGTAATACTAGCAGAAGTGCCCGTTGATTCTCAACGGGGAAATCCCAATTAATAATTACTCTTGGTACAGTCTTGATCGTAACACTTGCCTCATAATTTTAGGTGGATGGCTGATTCCAGGCTATAATATTTTCCAAACCAATTATCAAAGCAAATAAAATTATAATTAAGTCTACAATGTCACCTAAACATTTAATCTCATATTCTTTTAATGAACACTTTCTTCGATGATGACAAAAATGATTTAAAGATTATAAAATATATTCGATGATCACATTAGGATAAGCAGCACTACCTTCTCGTAGACATTTTCTGAAAGGGAAAAATGGTCCTCGGAAACGATAATTAAACTCAAATAACAGAAATATATTCTAATAGGCCTTAACGTGAAACCCCCAGAAAAAAAATTGACTTTGAACGTCAGTGTCATGGGTTCGATGCCAGAAGGTTACAATATCCCGATTTTTTCCATTTAAATGATGTTCGGAAATTTCTAAAAAATACCTCCCGGATATGTAGAGAATCAAAATTCAAGGAGCTCACAGATATGGACATTATCTATCGAAACCATAAATTGCTTTTATATAAAATGTCCTGGGTTCGATGCGAGGACGATGCAAACATCTCCAGTTAAAAATATATGGGGTAATTTTTAATATTTTTTGGTGCATTTATTGAAACGATAGGAAGTTCTCTCTTACCTGGAAGATGTATATTAAGTCACGGTTTAAGAAAACAATTTTAATAAAACCATAGACTTCCTGGTCTCGATGCCAGAGCACATTAATATTTCTCACATAAGGAATATATGTGAAAAAAAGAACGTCGTTTTAGGCAGTTGCAGCCAATATGTCTGCTTGAATTTTCACAAATAATACGCTGTAAAAATTTCATATCATTGACGTTTGTGGTTTAGCCTGTGAATTAGTATCTTATCTGGGTATCTATATACGAGTGAAAGTTGCTTGCATATTGCAAGAATATGAAATGTATTTATAATCTTCATTCACATTGCACATTTTGAGTTTCAATGTCATTGGGAAGAGATTAAAATATTTTTTTAAATCTTAGCAATTTCTAATTTTTTAGAAGCCTGGTGTCGAACCCAGGACTTATTAGCGGATGCAAAAGGGCTATTATAACTTGATAGGACCTGATCTTCGTAAATGCTAAGTTCTAAGTCCATATCATACCGGGAAGGTCCTGAAATAAGACTCCATTATCCCCGTCTGAAATGCATAGGGCAATGTAAATGGCTTTCTGGAATCGAACCAAGGACGATAAAGGAATCTTAAAACACGTATTTGAAATGTATCTATGATATTTATTTATATGACAAGTTTTCAGTTTTTATATTATCGGGAAGAGGTTCAAAAAATTCTTAAACATCGTAACAATTATTAATTTTAGAGACCCCTGAACCCAGGACTTATTGTTAGTTGTGAATAGACCGAAAGATTTATTAAGACTTGATTTTATATGATGCAAAGTTTGAAGTCGATATCATGCCGGAAAGTAATTAAAATTTGTTTCTGTTATCTTCATAAGAAATGCATCTATTTTTCCCGCCTTCTAGTTTTCCCGCCTCTAGTTTTCCCGCCTCTAGTTTTCCCGCCTTCTAGTTTTCCCGCCTTCTAGTTTTCCCGCCTTCTAGTTTTCCCGCCTCTAGTTTTCCCGCCTCTAGTTTTCCCGCCTTCTAGTTTTACCGCCTCTAGTTTTCCCGCCTCTAGTTTTCCCGCCTTCTAGTTTTCCCGCCTTTTAGTTTTCCCGCCTCTAGTTTTCCCGCCTTCTAGCTTTCCCGCCTCTAGTTTTCCCGCCTTCTAGTTTTCCCGCCTCCGGTTTTCCCGCCTCTAGTTTTCCCGCCTTCTAGTTTTACCGCGCTCTATTTTCCCGCGGCTCCTGCGAGCAATTGGAAGTTTAGCTCTGGCGTTTAATGCGTTTGATGAAACGCTGAGCGAATATTGCGCGGGAGTTAATTCGGCGAAAAATTTCAGCACGCATTTCTGCACTTCACAGCCTTCACATTCTCTCACTGCCTAAACCACAAGAGTGATTGAGCTGAAATTTTTACGACATATTGGCCATAACGTATAACCTCCAGAAAAATTGCGATTTTGAACCTCAGTGTCATGGGTTCGATTCCAGAGGGCCCCAAAGTCCCGATTTTTTCCGTTTAAATGCATTGCTTTGATTTTCGGGAATTAAAAAAAAATACTTCCCGGATAGGTAGAGAATCAAAACTCAAGGAGCCTATATATATGAACATTATCTACCGAAAACATAAACGAGTTTTACGGAGAATATCCTGGGTTCGATGCTAGGTCGGGGCAAAAATCGGCCGTTTAAAATGCATTGTGGCGATTTTTAAGATTTATTTTGGACCCCTTCCCGAATGCATGGAAACTTGAAATTTGGCATGGGGTTAGAAATCATAAATATATTTCATAATCAAATTTTACATATTCGCTGATGGTCCTTGGTTCGATCCCAGAGGGCCATTCGCACTCCACAATGCATTTCTTATGGGGATAACGGAAATACATTTTAGGTACTTCCCGGTATGATATCCACTTCAAACTACGTATGAAATTAGATGAAGTCCTAGCAAGTCATTTTGTGCATTCACAGCTTCCAATACGTCCAGGTTTCGACACCAGGCGTCTCTACAATCAGTTACTGATCCGATTTTTAAGAATTATTTTGAACCCCTTCCCAATAATATTAAAACTTGAAATTCGGCATATATATAGAACTTATAGATACATTTCGAAAACATATTTTATTTTTCCTAGATCGTCCTTGGTTCGAATCCAGAGAGCTATTAACATTCGTGAAAAGTAGGTCTTCGTTTGAGGCAGTTGCAGCCAATATTTCTGCTTGAATTTTCACACGTATTTAGAGAAGATGATCTTCTTATGTGCTGCATAGAAATTTCACCAAAAAGACCCGGGTTCGATGCCAGACGATGAAATTCCAGCGAATTTTAAGAAAAAATTAAATCCTTTTTTTTTTTCTTTTGAGGACCGTCCCGATATAATGCCGATATGAAATTAGTGTTGTCGATCTGCTTGCAGTATGCAAGCAACATTTTACTCATACCTATATATATACGAGTAAAATGTAGCTTGCATACTGCAAGCATATCGGCAATACTAATTTCATATCGGCATCATATCGGGACGGTCCTCAAAAGAAAAGTAAAGGAATCAAATTTTTCTTAAAATTCGCTGAAATTTCATCGTCTGGCATCGAACCAGGGTCTTCCTGGTGAAATTACTATGCAGCGCAACAAAAGATAACCATCTCTAACTATGTGTGAAAATTCAAGCAGAAATATTGGCTACAACTGCCTCAAAAGACGTTCTAATTTTCACGAATGTAAATGGCTCTCTTGATTCGAACCAAGGACGATCTTGGAAATCTAAAATTTGTTTCTGAAACCTATACATGATATCTATATATATACCGAATTTCAAGTTTCTATATTATTGGGAAAGGTTTCAAAATAATTCCTAAATATCGGATCAATTTCTGATTGCAGAGACACCTGGTGTCGAACCCAGGAAATATTGTAATCTGAGAATGCAAAGTTTGATTTGTAAGGGCTGGCTTTTTTATCATGCGAAGTTTGAAGTCGATAGCATGCCGGGAAGTACCTTAATTTTGTTACCGTTATCTCCGTAAGAAATGCATTGAGAAGTGCAAATGGCCCTCTGGGATCGAACCAAGGATCATCAGCGAACATCTAAAATTTGATTATGAAATATATTCATTTTATGTATTTACGTGCCGAGTTTCAAGTTTCCATGCCATCGGGAAAGGGTCCAAAAAAAATCTTAAAAATCGCCACAATGCATTTTAAACGGCCGATTTTTGCCTCGACCTAGCATCGAACCCAGTATATTTTTTGTAAAACTCATTTATGTTTTCGATAGATCATGACCATATATATCGGCTCCTTGAGTTTTGAGTCCCTACCTATCCGGCAAGTATTTTTTAAAAATTCCCGAAAATCAAAGCAATGCATTTAAACGGGAAAAATCGGGACTTTGGGGCCCTCTGGAATCGAACCCATGACAATGAGGATCAAAATCACAATTTTTCTGGCGGTTACACGTTATGGCCAATATGTCGTAAAAATTTCAATTCAATGACCCTTGTGGTTTAGGCTGTGAATTTGTATCCTCTCTATATATATATATGATATATGAATGAATCCGGAGAAGCATCTATATCTATTACGAGTAAAATGTTGCTTGCGTAATGCAAGCAGATCGACAACACTATTTTCATGTCGGCATCATATCGGGGCGGTCCTCATAAGAAAAAAATAAAGGATTGAAATTTTTCTTAAAATTCACTGAAATTCCATCGTCTGGCATCGAACCCGGGTCTTTACTGTTGAACTTACTATGCAGCACAATAGAACATCGCCATCTCTAACTATGTGTGAAAATTCAAGCAGAAATATGGGCTACAACTGCCTCAAAAGACGTTCTCATTTTCACGAATTTAAATGGCTCTCTGGATTCGAACCAAGGACGATCTTGGAAATCTAAAAAATGTTTCTGAAAGTAATTTATGATTTCTATCTACATGCCGAATTTCAAGTTTCTATATTGTTGGGAAAGGGTTCAAAATAATTATTGAAAATCGGATCAGTTACTGATATTTGAGACGCCTGGTGTCGAACCCAGGACACATTGACAGCTGGGAATGCACAGTTTGATTTGTATACACTTAATCTTTCTTAGTCCAAAGTTTGAAGTCTTTATCGTGCCGGGAAGTACCTATAATTTGTTTCCGTTATCTCCGTAAGAAATGCATTGAGGAATTTAAATGGCCCTCTGGGATCGAACCAAGGACCATCAGCGAATATGTAAAATTCCATCCTGAAATTTATTATTGATCTCCAACTCCATGCCGAATTTCAAGTTTCCATGCCATCGGGAAAGGGTCCAAAAAAATCTTAAAAATCGCCACAATGCAATTTAAACGGCCGATTTTTGCCCCGATCTAGCATCGAACCCAGGATATTTTCCGTAAAACTCATTTATGTTTTCGATAGATCATGACCATATATATAGGCTCCTTGAGTTTTGTTTCGATACCTATCCGGAAAGTATTTTTTTTTAATTCCCGAAAATCAAAGCAATGCATTTAAACGGGAAAAATTGGGACTTTGAGGCCCTCTGGAATCAAACCCATGACATCGAGGTTCAAAATCGCAATTTTTCTGGAGGTTATACGTTATGGCCAATATGTCGTAAAAATTTCAAGCCATTGACGCAAGTGGTTTAGCCTGTGACTTTGTATCCTCTCTATATATATATATATATATATATATATATATATATGAATATATGATATATGAATGAATCCGGAGAAGCATCTATATATCTATTATATACGAGTAAAATGTTGCTTGCATACTGCAAGCAGATCGACAACACTATTTTCATGCCGGCATCATATCATGACGGCCATCAAAAGAAAAAATTGGATTGAAATTTTTCTTAAAATTCACTGAAATTCCATCTTCTGGCATCGAACCCGGGTCTTTACTGTTGAACTTACTATGCAGCACAATAGAACATCACCATCTCTAACTATGTGTGAAAATTCAAGCAGAAATATTGGCTACAACTGCCTCAAAAGACATTCTCATTTTCGCGAATTTAAATGGCTCTCTGGATTCGAACCAAGGACGATCTTGGAAATCTAAAAAATGTTTCTGAAAGTTATTTAAGATCTCTATCTACATGCCGAATTTCATGTTTCTGTATTGTTGGAAAGGGGTTCAAAATAATTATTGAAAATCGGATCAGTTACTGATGTTAGAGACGCCTGGTGTCGAACCCAGGAGACATTGACAACTGGGAATGCACAGTTTGATTTGTATACACTTAATCTTTCTTAGTGCAAAGTTTGAAGTCTTTATCGTGCCGGGAAGTACCTATAATTTGTTTCCGTTATCTCCGTAAGAAATGCATTGAGGAATTTAAATGGCCCTCTGGGATCGAACCCAGGACCATCAGCGAATATGTAAAATTTGATCCTGAAATTAATTATTGATCTTCAACTCCATGCCGAATTTCAAGTTTCCATGCCATCGGGAAAGGGTTCAAAAAAAATCTTAAAAATCGCCACAATGCAATTTAAACGGCCGATTTTTGCCCCGACCTAGCATCGAACCCAGGATATTTTCCGTAAAACACATTTATGTTTTCGATAGATCATGACCATATTTATAGGCTCCTTGAGTTTTGATTCGCTACCTATCCGCAAAGTATTTTTTTTTAATTCCCGAAAATCAAAGCAATGCATTTAAACGGGAAAAATTGGGACTTTGAGGTCCTCTGGAATCGAACCCATGACATCGAGGTTCAAAATCGCAATTTTTCTGGAGGTAATACGTTATGGCCAATATGTCGTAAAAATTTCAAGCCATTGACGCAAGTGGTTTAGCCTGTGACTTTGTATCCTCTCTCTATATATATATATATATATATGAATACGAGTAAAATGTTGCTTGCATACTGCAAGCAGATCGACAACACTATTTTCATGTCGGCATCATATCCGGACGGCCATCAAAAGAAAAAAATGGATTGAAATTTTTCTTAAAATTTGCCTAAATTCCATCGTCTGGCATGGAACCCGGGTCTTTACTGTGAACATACTATGCAGCACAATAGAACATCACCATCTCTAACGATGTGTGAAAATTCAAGCAGAAATATGGGCTACAACTGCCTCAAAAGACGTTCTAATTTTCACGAATTTAAACGGCTCTCTGGATTCGAACCAAGGACGATCTTGGAAATCTAAAAAATGTTTCTGAAAGTTATTTATGATATCTATCTATATGCCGAATTTGATGTTTCTATATTATTGGCAAAGGTTTCAAAATAATTCCTAAAAATCGGATCAACTTCTGATTGCAGAGACACCTGGTGTCGAACCCAGGACACTTTGATAGCTGTGAATGCACTGTTTGATTTGTATGGAGTTGATCTTTCTATATGCAAAGTTTGAAGTCGATATCGTGCCTGGAAGTACCTAAAATTTGTTTCCGTTATCTCCGTAAGAAATGCATTGAGGAATTTAAATGTCCCTCTTGGATCGAACCAAGGACCATCAGCGAATATGTAAAATTTTATTATGATATTTTTTTATGGTGTCTAACCTCATACCAAATTTCGAGTTTCTATGCCATCGGAAAAGGGTCCAAAAAAAATCTTAAAAATCGCCACAATGCATTTTAAACGGCCGATTTTTGCCCCGACCTAGCATCGAACCAAGGATAATATTCGTAGACGTCTTTATGGTTTCCTTTAGATATGCACGGCATCTAGCGATCCCTTAAATTTCAAATCTCTCCTTTTCCGGGAAGTGCCTCAAAAAAATTTTCGAAAATCACCGCCATGTATTCTTATGGGGAAAATCGCGACTTTGGGGCCTTCTGGAATCGAACCAATGACACCGATGTTCAAAATCGGCTTTTTCCTGGAGGTTACACGTTATGGCCAATACGTCGTAAAAATTTCAGATCAATAACGCTTCTAGTTTAGGCTGTGAATTTGTATCCTATCTATCTATATAGGTATATATATGAATGAATCCGGAGAAGCATCTATATATAATAGATATGATATATGAATGAATCCGGAGAAGCATCTATATATAATAGATAGACGCTTCTCCGGATATACCTATATATATATACAAGTCAGTGGCACTTCTGGAACATGGCAGGAATTTTGATCCCCTATGAATGTATATATATATATATACGAGTAAAATGTAGCTTGCATACTGCAAGCAGATCGGCATTACTAATTTCATATCGGCATCATATCAGGACGGTCCTCAAAAGAAAAAAAAAGGATTGAAATTTTTCTTAAAATTTGTTGACATTTCATCGTCTGGCATCGAACCCGGGTCTTACTGGTAAACATACTATGCAGCAGAATAGAAGATCACCATCTCTAACTATGTGTGAAAATTCAAGCAGAAATTTGCCTACAACTGCCTAAAAAGACGTTCTAATTTTCACGAATGTAAATGGCTCTCTGGATTCGAACCAAGGACGATCTGGGAAATCTAAAACATGATTTTGTAATATATCTATGATTTCTATCTACTTGCTGAATTTCAAGTTTCTATTTTGTTGGGAAAGGGTTCAAAATAATTATTGAAATACGGATCAGTTACTGATTGTAGAGACGCCTGGTGTCGAACCCAGGACTTATTGATAGCATTGAATGCACACTTAAATTTGTATAGACTTGATCTTTCATTATGCAAAGTTTGAAGTCGATATCGTGCCGGGAAGTACCTAAAATTTGTTTCCGTTATCTCCGTAAGAAATGCATTGAGGAATTTAAATGGCCCTCTGGGATCGAACCAAGGACCATTAGCGAACATGTAAAATTTGATTATGAAATATATTTATGATATCTAACTCCATGCTGAATTTCAAGTTTCTAAGCCATCGGGAAAGGGTAAAAAAAATCTTAAGTATCGCCACAATGCAATTTAAACGGCCGATTTTTGCCCCGACCTAGCATCGAACCATGGAAAATATTCGAAGATATCTTTTTGATTTTCGTTAGATATCCATGGCATCTAGCGATCTCTCGAATTTCAACTCTACCTTTCCGGTAAGTGCCTCAAAAAAATTTTCGAACATCTTCACCATGTATCCTTATGGAGAAAATCGGGACTTTGGGGCCTTCTGGAATCGAACCAATGACACTGAGGGTCAAAATCGCATTTTTTCTGGCGGTTACACGTTATGGCCAATACGTCCTAAAAATTTCAAGTCTATTACACGGGTGGTTTAGCCTGTGAATTAGTATCCTATCTATCTATCTATCTATCTATATCCTTGAATGAATCCGGAGAAGCATCTATTTAATAGATATATATATATGGATACGAGTAAAATGTTGCTTGCATACTGCAAGCAGATCGACAACACTAATTTCATATCGGGACGGACATCAAAAGAAAAAAAAATTCAAAATATTCGTAGAATTCGCTGCAATTTAATCGCCTGGCAGCGAACCCCGGTCTTCCTGGTGTACTTACCATGCAGCAAAATGGAAGATTACCATATCAAACTATGTGTGAAAATTCAAGCAAAACTATTAGGTGCAACTACCTCAAACGACGTCCTACTATTCACATACACTCCTTATTTGAGAAATTATAATGTGCTCTGGCATCGAACCCAGGAACAGCATGGTCTTATCTATTTTTTTTCTTAAACAAAGTGTTAATATATATCTTCCATCTAAGCAAGAGCTCCCTTACATATCGATAAATGCATAAAAAAATTATGAAAAGATACCCCATAGTATTATATATGGGGGATATTTTTACCGCCCGGCATCGAACCCGGGTCTTTCAGGCAATACTTTCTATGCAGCACAACAGAAAAACACCATCTCTAACCGCGTATGCAAATTCAAGCAGAAATATTGGTTACAACTGCCTCAAATGACGTCCTACTTTTCCTTTATATTCCTTATGAGAGAAACGTTATTGTGCTCTGGCTTCGAACCCAGGAATAGTACGGTCTTATGAAAATTTTTTTCTTAAACCAATACTTACTATATATCTTCCAGCCAAGCACGAACATCCTATCATTTCGATAAGTGCATCTAAAAAAATAATGAAAAACGGCTCCCATGTATTTTAAAGGGCAGATCTTTGCATCGTCCTAGCATCGAACCCAGGATAACTTTTGTAAAAGTGATTGATGTTTTCGAAAGTCCAAGACCATAAATATAGGCACCTTGAGTTTTACTTCTCTACCTATCGGGAAAGTATTTTTTTTTAATTCCCGGAAATCACGGCAATGCATTCAAACGGGAAAAATCGGGACTTTGGGGCCCTCTGGAATCGAACCTATGACACAGAGGATCAAAGTCTCTTTTTTCCTGGGGGTTTCACGTTATGGCCAATATGTCATAAAAATTTCAGATCAATGACGCTTGTAGTTTAGGCTATGAATTTGTATCCTATCTATCTATCTATCTATATAGGTATATATATGAATGAATCCGGAGAAGCATCTATATATAATAGATATATAGGTATATCCGGAGAAGCGTCTATATCTATTATATATAGACGCTTCTCCGGATATACCTATATATATGTTACACCCCAAACGTGTAATTGCCCATTTCATGAAATGGGCAGGCGCGTTGCCCAATTCATGAAATGGGCAAAAATTGCCCATTTCACGAATTGGGCAATTACACGTTTGGGATAACAGGAACCCTACCTACCCTACTCAACCCATCGGCGTCGCGCATATTTCACGATTTGTAGCGGAGATTAATTAATTAATTAAATATGCGCGGCGCCGATGGGTTGAGTAGGGTAGGTAGGGTTCCTGTCCCCCCAAACGTGTAATTGACCAATTCACGAAATGGGCAAAAGTTGCCCATTTCATGAATTGGGCAAAAAGGTTGCCCATTTCATGAATTGGGCAATTACACGTTTGGGGTGTAACATATATATACACTCATTCATTCATTCATTCATTAGGGATCAAAATTCTAACCATGTTCCACAAGTGCCACCGACTTGAAATTTTTACCACGTTATGGCCATGACGTGTAACCTCCAGAATAAATCCGACTTTGAACATCGGTGTCGTGGGTTCGATTCCAGAAGGCCCCAAAGTCGCGATTTTCCCCATAAGAGTACATGGCGGGGATTTTCAAAAATTTTTTTGAGGCACTTCCGGGGGAAGTAGAGAGTTGAAATTCAAGGGATCGCTAGATGCTGTGCATATCAAAAGGAAACCATGAAGACATCTCCGAATATTATCCTTGGTTCGATGTTAGGTAGGGGCAAAAATCGGCCGTTTATAATGCATTGCGGCGATTTTTAAGATTTTTTTTGAACCCTTTTCCGATGACATAGAAACTTGAAATTCAGCATGGCGTTAGAAATCATAATTATTTTTCATAATCATATTTTACATATTCCCTTTTGGTCATTGGTTCGATCCCAGAGGGCCATTTGCATTCCTCAATGCATTTCTTATGGAGATTATGGAAACACATTTTAGGTGCTTCCCGATATTATATATACTTGAAACTTTGCATAAGATAAGATCAAGTAATTACTAATCAAACTGTGAATTCACAGCTACCAATGTTTCTTGGTTTCACCACCAGGCGTCTCTACAATCAGTAAATGATCCGATTTTTAAGAATTTTTTGGAACCATTTTCCAATTATATAGAAACTTGAAATTCAGCAGACAGATAGAGATTATAGATACATTTCAGGAACATGTTCTAGATTCCCACGATCGTCCTTGGTTCGAATCCAGAGAGCCATTTACATTCGTGAAAAGTAGAACGTCGTTTGAAGCAGTTGTAGCAAATATTTCTGCTTGAATTTTCACACATAGTTAGATATAGTGATCTTCTATTGTGCCGCTTAGTAAGTTCACCAGGAAGACCCGGGTTCGATGCCAGACGCTAAAATTGAAGCAAATTTTAAGAATATTTTCAATTCTTTTTTATTTTCTTTTGAGGACCGTCCCGATATGATGCCGAAATAAAAATAATATTGCCGATCTGCTTGCAGTATGCAAGCTACATTGCACTCGTATATATATATATATATATACATTCATAGGGGATCAAAATTCTAACCATGTTCCTCAAGTGCCACCGACTTGAAATTTTTACGACATATTGGCCATAACGTGTAACCTCCAGGAAAAAGCCGACATTGAACCTCGGTGCCATGGGTTCGATTCCAGAAGGCCCCAAAGTCGCGATTTTCCCCATAAGATTACATGGCGGGGATTTTCGAAAATTTTTTTGAGGCACTTCCCGGATAAGCAGAGAGTTGAAACTCGAGGGACCGTTAAATACCGTGCATAGCCAACGAAAATCGGAAAGACATCTTCGAATATTGTCCTTGGTTCGATGCTAGGCCGGGGCAAAAATCGGCCGTTTAAAATGCATTGAGGCGATTTTGAAGATTTTTTTTGGATCCTTTCCCGATAAAATGGATACTTGAGACTTGGCACGTGTATAGATATCATGAATATATTTCATATGCAAATTTTAGATGTTCGCTGATGGTCCTTGGTTCGATCCCAGAGGGCCATTTGCACTTCTCAATGCATTTCTTACGGAGATAACGGATACAAAATTAAGGTACTTCCCGGCATGCTATCGACTTCAAACTTTGCATTATAGATGAGCAAGTCTTTACCAATCAAACTGTGCATTCACAGCTTACAATATTTCCTGGGTTCGACACCAGGTGTCTCTGCAATCAGAAGTTGATCCGATATTTAGGAATTATTTTGAAACCTTTCCCAATAATAAAGAAACTTGATATTCGGCATACAGATAGAAATCATAAATAACTTTCAGAAACATATTTTAGATTTCCAAGATCGTCCTTGGTTCGAGTACCGAGAGCCATTTACATTCGTGAACATTAGAGCGTAATTTGAGGCAGTTGTAGCCAATATTTCTGCTTGAATTTTCACACATAGTTAGAGATGGTGATTATTCTATTGTGTTTCATAGTTGTTTTACCAGTAAGACCCGGGTTCGATGCCAGACGATGAAATTTCAGCGAATTTTAAGAAAAAATTAAATCCTTTTTTTTTTCTTATGGGGACCGTCCCGATGTGATGCCGATATGAAATTAGTATTGCCGATCTGCTTGCAGTATGCAAGCAACATTTTACTCGTATATAATAGATTTACAGTCTCTATCCACTTTCCGAGTTTCAAGTTTCTATCTTATCGGGAAGTGATTCAAAATAATTCTTAAAAATCGCGATGTAAATTAAACGGGAGAATATTTGCCATGACCTAGCGTCGAACCAAGGATAATCTTCGATGATGTCTTAATGATTTTTGTCGGACACGCACGGCCTCCAGCGATACCTCGAATTTCAACTCTGTACTTAGCCAGAAAGTGCCTCAAAAAATTTCGAAAATCCTCGCCATGTATCTTTATGGAGAAAATCATGACTTTGGGACCTTCTGGAATCGAACCCATGACACTGAGGTTCAAAGTCGCCCTTTTTCTGGAGGGTACACGTTATGATCACCACGTCACAAATATTTCAAGTCAGTGGTACTTGGGGAACATGGGTAGAATTTCGATCCCCTATATATAGGTATAACCGGAGAAACGTCTATATATATAATAGATAGATATGAAGGAATCCGGAGAGGGTATTATATATAATAGATATCTTACAGCATTAATTGTATCTGGGCATTCATTTTCCATGTCTTCTTATGGAATTACGCATGAGCTCGAAATCAACAATCGCCTTGATCGTCAGGGGGATGGGTTGCTTACGACCTCAAAATTTCGATAAAATGCTCACGTACTTTATCTAATGATGCACAATTTCGAATCGAAAACGATATTCCACGACCAAAAAAGGATTTTTATTCTATTCTCCTTCTTTTGGTGCTAGATTCGACTTTCTAGGACCATTATTTCTAATTTAATTTTGAAAAAGAAATGAATCCTGCTACAGAAAACTGACCTCTACGTGTATTTCTTATGGAAACGTTTTGACCCGTCTGGGTTCGAACCGTGGACCTTGGAAAATTTCAAAGTTGTGCGACTCTCGGTTCTCGAGTTTTTAGCGAACATACACACACACCCACACACCCACACTCTGTTTTATATAATAGACTAGCAGAAGTACCCGTTGATTCTCAACGGGGATATTTAATTTCATAAATATCAGTGTAATAACCTTGATCGTAACAAATTCTTCATAAATGTTGGTAAATAGCGAATACCAGACTTTCCAAACCAATATATCAAGAAATGTAAGTTACAATTAAGTGTACAAATCCACTCTAACTCAATATTCAATTTAACGCAGGTTGATGATCTTTTCCGTGACAATGTGTCAAAATGTATCTACATATGAAAGTGAGGCTTACATATAGCTTCTTCTCTCTTGGCTTATATCTTCTAAAGGAAGGTTCTAGTAGCTGAATGAGCTTTTCGGTAACAATGTATCAAAATGTATCTACGTATGAAAAGAGGCATACATAATAGCTTCTTCCCCTTTGACTTATCTCCTAAAGGAGCATTTTTCTTCTTTCTACGCCGACTGAAGCCACAAACTTTCGACTGGTCATCATTGAGAGGATATCTTCAGCAACTGAATAAGTGTGATTCCGAGAATGGACAAAGACGTCATTGTTGTATTTCTTACGTGAAGAAAAAACTATAGACATTAAATAAGAAATGGTGTATCATGGAACCAGAAGGTATGTTTCATTGTTTTATCTTGGCTATACCTATAACATGAGGTTGTTAGTGAGAATTCGTGACTCGTATAAAATGTAGTGGTATGTTAATTAATGCCCAGGAAAGTAGTCGTAGATATTGGGAATGATTAAGTGCAAGACAGAACGCCATATTAGGATGGAACGATAAAAGCCATGACAATAGAGCGACAACTTTACCGAAATCAGTCTGTGGAGCTATGCTCGTAAGACGAAATTCATTATATGATAAGTGCATTATTTACGCAGCATTAGATATTTCTATACGGTTCCGAAAAAAAACAGAATTTTTCACTTTAAACAATTAACAATACATAAAATCATGCAATTTCATAATATTTAAACTGATAAACAATATGATGAAAAGGCAAAGCCATTTATACGAAGATTAAAGTTATAAACAACACAAAATATACATAACAATACCGGCCATTAATGTTACATAAGTTTTTTAAACGTCTCCAGGGGTCTCCAAACTTTTCAGCTTTATTAACTATCAAACAGCAGATGCGGCCCGCGGACAGTAGTTTGGATTTGGATTGAAGTAAGGAATTACCCATTCTATTACAATATCTTAGATTTTTTGCGGTCTACAGGTAACTGAAATCGCTTTATCTTTTTAGGCTTTGAAATGTTACTCATTCGCTCCTGACCACTCGTCGCTCAAAACTTAAAAGAAAACAAGGACCGATTAAACATAAGAAATAAGGACGTCCGTAATTTCCGTCAAAACTCAAAAATAATATGAGAGATGTCCACAACTTACCACGTTATTATTTTAAATCAGTGGAATTAACAGCGAGAATGCAAATTCTATCAACGTACGAATTTCAAAATCGTTTTATTTCACTGAATATTCAGTTAACAATCACGTTACCAAAAACAAAACTCACACACGGTTTTCACAGTCGCTTAAAGAAAATTGAAAAAATCAATGGAAAAATGTCCGTACCTTTCAGCGTGCGTTTCTTCAGAGGTTTGTCACAACAATTTTTTTTAAATGCCATTTAATTTTTTCTTCATCATAAAATCTTCAACTCTTATTTTCAAAATTTATTTTAACTGGCCATTGATCCGCCATTTCTTCTTTTAGAATTACGCATGAGTTCGGAATCAATAATCGCCTTGATCGTCAAGGGAATGGGTTTGTTTACAACATGAACATTTAGACGAAATTTTCGTATATTTTATCAAAATACTCTCAATATCAAATCGCATACTATATTTCTCAGCCAAAGTAAGAATCTTTATTCTATTTGCCTTGTTTTGAAATATATATATATATAAATATATTCTAAGATCACATTAGGATAAGCAGTACCACGTTTAAAGTTCCATTTTCATACAAGTACAAAGGGGCTAAATGAATCAAGCATTAAACGTAAATGACAGAAATAAATTACATTTCACTCAAATAACCAACGATGAATATTCTACACGGAAAGTAAATGTATTTTGGAACTGACTGGTATCTCAATCTTAAAATGTGTAACATAAACACGAACCACAAAAGTAATCGCAATGTCGAAATAGAAAAAAAAATTAAACACCAATAACAGAAGGATAGTAAATGAATATAGAGTGGAAGCACTTAAAAACAAGGAATAAATCAATTTTTGCATCCTGCGTTTAACAAAATTAAAATTGCTTTACCTTTTTGATCTATCATAGGATGCTGGAGGTCTGCTACAACTTAACAACTTGCCGTTCAACTCTTCAAGGATTACAAACTACGAATCTGGGAATTCTTTTCTTTCTCCGCAAACTCCATTTCCGTAATTTGCTAAATATACATCAAAGCAAATAGATTAGATTTAATACTTAATTCAGAAGAATATATTCTGAACATCCTCAACTTACCAGGATATTTGTACGCAATAATTGAATTGATCGATAGAAATCCATTTACATTAAACCACTGCATAAAACTCATTTCATTTTACGAAAAAGACGGTAAACAATTAAGTTGATGTAAATAAAACTTGGTTGCTACAGACCCCTCAACAAAATTCGAATTTTTAAAAATTTATATCGTCAAGGGAATGGGTTTGTTTACACATGGTAATTTAGTCAAAATTTTCGTATATTTTATCGAAATTCTCGCAATTTCGAATCGAAAACGATATTTCTTGACCAAAATAAGAATCTTTATTCTATTTCCCTTCTTTTGATGCTCGTTTCGACTCCTTACGACCGTTCTTTCTAATTTAGTTTTTCAATAGAATTGAAGCCTGCAACGAAAAAAATGATCTTTGCATGTATTTCTTATGAAAAAACTGTTTTAGTCGTCTAGGCTCGAACCGTGGACTTTAGGCAAATTTAAAGTACCACTTGATCATCCCCGGGAAGACATTTAATGATGTTTAAAGTTAGAACATCGTTCAACGTCTGTTTTTTTTTAGATTACGTGGAATATACATACACACATACAGGCATTTATATATATATAAGATTATATATGTTAGGTTAGAAAGAATGTCTCAAACTACCACCTGATGTATACCTACGTGTAACTTATATATTTATATTGAAAATGCATACAATCCTTTGTTGCAGTTATCGTATCATGGTATCCCTGTTTTCAAACCATCGCCATGTTTCCTTTGGGGATTGGGGAAATCTTCTTGTTATTCATGGAAGAATATCTGATAGGTTTTTTGGTTTATAATATAATATAATGATAAGGAATTCTTTAAATAAAAACGTTCATTATTGGTTTTAGTATTTAGTGACCATTTATTCTATTACTTTGCCTCCGGCAGTATACCTTAATTGCTCTTTGGTTTATCCAGCCTTTACCGCTTCTGCATTCTCATTTGTTAATTTGTTAATTAATAGTTTTAATGTGCTATGTGTGTTTAATTGTTAACTTAATAGTTTTAATGTGCTATCTTGTCTTATATATTATACTGTTTATTATCGATAATTCTATTCTATGGCTATTGGTCCACACTTTTTAACTACGTTTAATATTTATTTTATTATTTGAGTTCGCTATCAGCTTACGCTTTTACACTTTGACTACTATACTTAATATTTGGTTTTATCTTACGACAAGATAATAATGTTTAATTCTCATCCAACGATGAGTGTAGAGTGTTACAAATAATGGATACAAATATCAAAACCAGTATGTTATCAATACAGAAATTACGACCCATAGAACTCATAAAATTAGCGCAGGAATTACGAAATTGGGACACCTCTCCCAAAATAACCCCGTTCAGATTTCCGCCTACTCTTAATTCCAGTTATATCCTAATTGTAACTAAAACTTCTTCATTCACTTTAGAACCCCAATTGGGATTAACAACGACGTAGATAATGGTTGAGAGTGGGATATCGGTTGTGCGGAAGACGAAGGAATCTTCTTAGCTGAAGATTGGACAAAACATGGGGAGGAAATCTTGAATGGGACGAATAGGGAATCTTAGCGAGAGAAAGGAAGCTTAATTCATTCTCGTGGGAGGGAGCCTTATTTTTGTTCTACCGTCGCGCGAACACAAGGAAAGGGAAATTAAATAGAAGGAGAACACGGCAAACTTAAATCGGATCGGATTAAATTGAGACGAGCCGTAAGTCGGCGGGAGAAAGCGGCAGATCTTTTTTTCGGCGAATTAAGCAAGAAACGACAAAGACGCCGACTGCGGGGAGGAGATGATTCATCTCTTGCGCTATACTTGGCTGCCTCGCGGAAGATTAAGGAAGGAATCTCTTTCTTTTTTTCGCCATTGTAACACAAGGAGATGTTTTCGGTAAGTTCTTCCTTTTTTTCTCCTTTCGAAGGCTGCCGCGAAATATTAAAGATTCCGGTCATAAAGGTTGTTAAAAAGAGAAGTTTTGTTCGGAGATGCAGAGCAGACACAGTCGCGGCAGCGGCTTAATTTGCCGAATTGCTTTCATTAATTTTAAATGCTCTCTCGCTAAAAATACGAGAGCTGCTACGTTTATAGTAATTATATGTATGGCTGCATATTAAGTTTAATCATCGGTGTGGTTTTACGCTCTACCTGACGCTGCTAATTTGGTAGGAAGTAATTTATGAGGACCATCGCTAAATTTACCACGAGAAAAACGTGACTATATCCAGAATATTTTTATGGCAATGGATGTCCTAGTAAATTTTCTGGGTAGATGTTCAATAAACCCTTTTTACTCGGAAAATTCAACCTAAAAGTTCTGCACTAAATTAAAACGTTTACATTCATACACATAAATATTTCCCTCGCAAAACTAATTATTTTGAGAACGAACGTGATTTTTATTGTATTTCTTAAAAAGAGTTTTTTATAATATAATGCACGACAGTGTATGTTTACGGTATGGAGCGTAGCTAAAATAATAAAAACCGTATGATTCTCATAAGACTCAGTTAGGTTACGTATTAGACAAGGATATCATAGGATTAAATAACTAAACCAACTCATTTGCTATGCTACCAAGATATTTCTGCTACATTTTCCAGGGTGGGCTCCGGATAGACATACGGGCAGCGCGTTATACTTCGACAAAGGCGGTTCCGGGTTTGATTCCAGTGGGAGACTATTCGCAAAATTACTTAAGATGTCAAAGCCCTTTTAACAATACTACTATTTTCCATTCTCAAACATTAGCTACATGTCATGTTTTATTACCAAATATAAGCCATTAATTTAATATAAGCTACAAACGAACGCTCTTCCAAGCACTTCAAAATGGCATATTAACCCTCGAGTGCTCGCGTCCCAAATCGTCACGTCAGTACTCGCGTTGGGTGGAATCGACCCGACATCATCCAATGGGGTAAATTATGTCAAAATGTAGTGCATAAATGTTTAATTTATTAGTGATGATGTCAGATTAATTAATGGTTAACCTGGTAATTAAAATAAAATCTTATAAATATTTACAAATAATTTTAATATTCAGTAAAAATTCGATATCCCTGACGCTGAGTATATAACTGATGAATTTGGAATATTGTGTATAAAAAGTAAATTGTTTAAAAATAAAATAAAATTTAATATGCTAATGATAATTATTAATTATATGTAATTTATATAATATCTCTAAAAATTAACGCGCAAGCAAGGTCAAAAGGGCAATATTTTATGTAAAGGTCTTTCATCTACCTGGCACTACTGCTAAGAAAAAATTGTTTAAATAATTAAACTTCCATTTCCGACCTGGCGAAAATGCATGACTGGTTCAGATCATTCTAAAACTCAGTAACCACGAGAAAGAAGATGTAAAAAAGCACTTATAAAAAGTTATGGAGTTTTAAAATTTACATTGGTCGATTCGAACCAGACGCGAGTACTCGAGGGTTAAAAGCCAAAGTAATTATTTAATTTATAATTTAATTAAAATTAAAGTAATAATTATAAACCCCTGATTGTATCATTAACAACATACGCTACTAAACTCGTATTAATTAGCCTTACTGTGTGTAGTAAACTGGAAATTT
Organism: Sympetrum striolatum; assembly: GCA_947579665.1. Taxonomy (NCBI): domain Eukaryota; kingdom Metazoa; phylum Arthropoda; class Insecta; order Odonata; family Libellulidae; genus Sympetrum; species Sympetrum striolatum. The sequence goes on along the minus strand of OX388348.1, from coordinate 17,337,381 downwards.
AAAATTCCAAAACTGTCAACATATGTATCACGATGTCAAAATCAACAAGTCATCGATGTAAAACCAGTATACCGAAATTACAAATACATTATCAAAATATTTGAATAGAACATGATTCTTATAATATGAAAAATATCTCATAATGGAAGCATGTAGAAAGGCTAAATTTAATTATTTTAAAACAAAATGTATCTCATGCTGATATCCGGATACATACTCATTGTTTTCAAAGCATATGGAGCCATTAATGTAAAAAACAGCTAAAAAAATTGGACTGGGTTCCATCTTAACGAAATAAAATTCTTTCATTGTAATGATACGAATTACTCTAAGTAAATTCCTCTTATTTCGAATTCAATTTCCTTTCACTCCCCCCCAACGACCGTCTTTTCAATTTTAAGTTCACAGTTAACAGACAATTCTAGGAGCGTCTTCCTTCTCAACCGGAGAACAATGGGGATCATTCATGAGAATCTTGTTTGATTTCCGCGCCAGTCACAATTCCAACGCGTTTCACAATTAAAACCTCGCCTTCTTCGGTTCTCCGAGGGTTTTAGATGAGCCTGAAACAATACGGGGCGATGAATGCAAAAGATATGCAAAATGTATTCGCGGGAGGCGGACGGGGGGGGGGGGGGGCTGGGAAACAAACATTTGAGAGAGACAATGAAAAGGAAGATCTCTTTAAGATGAACCGGAGAAATATTCAGGAACAACTCCCGTTTAAAATGACTCCTACAGTCGTTTCCTCCTAGGCAAAATTTACTCCAAGGGTACTTCCCTACTAGGTAAAAAGCACTTTCTTTTAGTCAGTAGCTCCTTCCACGATTATAACAGCGGATGAGATGTCAAAACTATTCCTACGTTTTTCAGATAAAACCTTTTCTTCTTGAAATTGTTCTACCCATGCTTCTTTGCTCGTTTCAAATAGAGTCACGAGTTTGGTTCCGTATTATATATTCTCTAGTAAGGATAATTATATTTATTGATTAATTGTTCAATGAAGACATGTAAAAAAAGCTCTCATCTCGTATCTTTGTAGTATTGAGGAGCGAATATCGAAAATAAACCTTCCCACAGTTTTTTCTGACTAGGTAGGAGAGTTACCCAAACTAGTACAGCTGAAATGGAATTTACTTTGAATATATCGACTAATAATTTATTAATTAATTCCTAAAATTAATTCCTAATATTCTTTATAATAAGTGTTCCGTTAAACTTCTCAGGTTTCCGAAGTGTTCCATTGCAGAAAAAGTTTGTAAAACCCCGATCTAGAGGACTGATTCTTCAGAACTCGAATTGATGGTATGATTTTGTCACTGCGATAGAAACAGGTCAAAGACGTACATTTGAAGAGGAAAAACCATTACCACGGGCATGAATGCGTTACGTTGGGGGTTCTCTTAGTGCACTCCTAACGTGATGTGGTGCTGCTTTTTTGTCCTAATTATCCCCCTGTACCTCAATTTCTATAACCATCATCACTTTCTTATCACAGCAGTATGGCTGTGTGAGGGAGAAAGAGATAGAGCTTTTGTTGATGCGGAGAGCGCAGCTACTGCTGGATGGACTCGTGTTCAATTCGGTTCGTGTAATGAGCTATTCAACCGATAATGCTGCCCTTTATCCCATCTAAATTCTCCCATCCCATATCCCTTCTATTCACTTGTCGCTTTCTATTCCACATCCCTCCTCTTGTTGCTCCGTAAGCCGATTAAATTATTTGATGTAGCTGCAAACATCGTGTTTCTAGTATTCGACTCAATATTTGTGTTGCAGCGAGTATAGCTTTAGAATGCATAAACACATGTGCGATGGGATACGATTACGTAATATTTAATGCAGCGATACCTCGAAAAGAATATAATTCGTTTTGGAATTACAACTGTCGGCCATTACACTATTTAATCGAAATGTTCTTTTGCACAAGTCAAAAATTCCTATCCTACAAATGTATATTGTCCTAAAAATTCGATATATGTTACGAATTAAGCATGGCTATGAAGTATCAATTTTGTTTTAGTAATAGTAATAATTTGGGCAAGTATGTGAGCGCAAGCATCCTTAAATGGATTCGATGGAATTTCTATAGCCAAGTCACCCACTTGCCGAAGTGTCATTGCAGCTGCAGATTATATTTCATCCTGTTTGTTTACGAAGTGGTTAATTACAGCCAAGATATTTTGTTGTCTAAAGCAATTTAGGAAAAAGCTGATGAATCGATTCAGAACTAGATTAAATCTCTTTAAATATATATCAACCATGTATTATCGTATATCTTACCTTCCAACTTATACATGAGTCTTGAAAATTGAAACAAAATATTCGAATTTATTCGAATTACATGGATAATATATGCAGGGTGTCTGGGTTAAACATATGATGATACGAAATGCAATAACTTGAGAGTTACTTAAGATATTTATTGGTGGTTTATTTTTAGAAGTATAGTAACTCAAAATATTTTTTACGTAGTGAATACATTTCGATATGTGCTCCATTAATGGCAGAAAGATATCTAGTCTGTATTTTACTCTCTCCAATTGTTTTGCAGCATTTCAGGCGTAACATTTGCAATACCTTCAGGAATTTAATGGCGCAGTTCTGGTGTCTGGTACACTTAATTCTTGATAAACACCCACAGAAAAAAAATCAAGTGGCCTCAAGTCAAAGTTACTAGGAGGTCAAGCAATCAATGGAATACCTCTCCCAATCAAGCGGTCTGGGAACTTTTTATCCAAGAAATCTCTCACAACTACTGCATAACGGCATGGTGCGCCTTCAACAAGCAAACATAGAAACATTTTGGGTTACCAAACTTGTACAAGCAAATCACCAGCAAATGTCTCAATTACTTCTCAAGTTATTAAATTTTGTAATATTATATGTTTGACCCGGACACCCTGTTTTTTAATAGGAAGATCATTATATACATATTCTTTTATCTATCACATAATATATATCTGTAAATACAAGAAATGGAAGTTCAAAAGTACAGTTACATATTATAGTACTTCCGTATTTTCCTTCTTCTTCAATACTTTTAAGGATATTTTTTGTCTCCTCCTTTTCATGGGTTAGATGGCAGAAGAGACTTTTAAGTCTCAATCTAGCCCAAATAAAGACGATTTATTATTATTATTATTATTATTTCTATCCCCTCTCTTTTTCCTAAAACTTCTTTAGTCGTATCCCTTCCTTTTTTTCATCATCCCCCATACCTCCTTACCGTTATCTTTCCACTTCTTTACCCTCTTCCTAAAACTGCAATTCCATCCCCCCTAAATCTTACCTCCATATCTCTCTATTTTTCTCTTCTGTATTCTCTAATATCATCATTTTCCTCGTATATTACTCCTTATCTGAGTTTGCTCCAGCGACTACTTGCTTTACCTCATATTCGTATATGATTTCAAAGTTTTTGTATATCTTTTCCCATAGCTTTTCTGACGTATGCTACATTCCGAGAGATTTTATGCGGAACATTTTATCATCGCAATTCTTTAATACATCCCAGAGAGCTTCAAAAAGAGGATAACAAATAAGTCTTTAAAGAAGAACTTTTGGAAATGATTCAAAAAGAAGTTACGGTACAAGCTGAACAAGGGCCAAAACACTGACCAATGATATTTTTTTGTCTATGTATGCAATGTCAAGAGAAAGTAAGTTATCAGATGAAGTTTAACACAAGAAAATAGTGATTACTCAAAGACAAGTCATCATGACGAGATGTACTTCAGATCTAAGATGGGCGCAGAAAATGAATTGGTAAATAATTAAATTCAAGGTACTATTTTACACACATATATTTAAATCGACCGGTTCCAGAACAAATCGGCCCTCATCAGGTGTTGAATCAGGTGAAGAAGATACCGAAAACGTTCGTTTTCAAGTCTAAAAGAGTACTTATAAATTTTTACTTACAATAAAATAATATGGATTTTTACTTAGTAAAGACTGCTATAACCGATTTTATTAACGAGAATTATATAGTATAGATTTCCCGATGGTAGAAGTACTGGATATAATACTATTATTGATAACTTTGGGAGATTTTATTTATATTAAGTATAAATTTAGCTGGATGGAACAATTTACCTGGAGAGTTTTTAGAACCTTTTCCCTCTTCCTACAATATATTCATGAATAAAACTAAAAGGGTTACGTCATTGTGTTGTAGTATTGTCGTTTTTTATATTGTAATATTTTAGTAAATTGGGAAATATTATATGATTGTTGTAAAATTGAAATATTTGGTAATTATATGTATTACACACTGCCTTCGGGAGGTTTTGGGGGTTTTTCCTCCCAACTAGGTTGAATACCATGCAGATTATTTAATTTTTCCCTCCTCCCACGGAAATGATTACCACCTGACCTGGTGCCTGTGCGTAGTTTTTAAGAATAAATAAATTAATTAATTAATGGTTCACCAAATTTCTTATAAAAGCGGGTTATCTGAGCTGTTAAATATCTACACTCATTAACATTAAAAATGGCCAGCAATAGGGGGAACTGAGGTATGCTAACCCTAAAAACCCTTCACCATGTCCCACAATGCCATCATTTTAGGGGAAGACTTGACATTAATGCTATGCCTTACATTAATTTAGAAAAACACGTTGGGCCCATCAAAATGAAAATGAGAATCATTTATTTTAATACACCAAATGGGCACAATGAAGCTACTTGCCAGCCATAAATTACTAAACTTTACGTAAATTTTCCAAGGTATAAACGGGAATGAAAATGCATGCAAAATATATATGAGAGACGGTGAGAGAAGTATTAAAATGAGAATCAGAGAGAGAGAATAATTCTGCGTATGAGGCAAACTGAAATCCTGAAACTCGTTTATTATGAGAATATGATAGAAATAAAAGCAGTGAGCGGACGTTTAGATGGAGATGCCTTATTTTGATGAAAGCAAACTCTTAATAATGATTAAGTAAAAGCATTCACATTTACGTCAATATAATTAATTCACTCCAGTTTTAGAGTTTCTTTATTTAGGCAAAAATCACATTTATTAATTATCCAAAAGGACACTGAAGCCACTTAATATTGCTAAAAGAAGTCTGTTCGCTTGAAATATCAATGATCTCGGGTGAACTATGCATTCAGGGTTTTCTATTTCATGAAAATAAGAGTATCTGCTGTTTCAATAGATGTACCACATATCTTCGGAAACAACACCAATCTGATGAATTTCTAATGGTTTTATTTTTCAAGTGCAATTTCCTTAAATTTTACTTGAATTAGATATATTTCCTATGTAACTACAACTGAAATGCATTGTATTGTGGTTTAAGACAGAACTAAGAAAATTTTTAATTAGATATTTAAGCACTAATTTGATAAATTCTATGAGAAATGCCCCAGTTTATTTGCATGATGTACTATCACAGAGATTGTTTTACGAATTAATTTACCTCAACACAGTGTCATGACATATTATATATCCTAGCTATGAACATTCTAACAATCTTAACTTTTGAATAAATGCATAATCACAAATAAAAAAGTTTCTCTTTTAAATATTAAAGAAAATAAATGGTATAATTTTGATGAAAATAAAGTAATTTATCAATCATGGAATTCTTATTTTATGAAAATAGTTGATTGAAGTAAAGCTCATCAATTTTATTGTATAATAATTATTATATTTATGTTCTAAACTGTTTTTCATTCATTCATTGCCTACTCATTACTAATCTAAATAAAACCATCCCACTCACGAAGAATGCATCCTAACGACCTCTTCAGCAGCGTTACATTACCCAACCCATGTGCTGCTATGTTAATACGAGGATCCATCACTCATCCCGGGGAAATTAAAAAAAAAATGTAAAAACCTCTCTCAAGGCGAACGCGCCTATTAATGACGTTATTCCGCAAGTAGAGATGAAAGATGAAAGTACGTAATGGGATGCGAGTCACGTTCCGCGATGAATGTCTCTGAGTCTCCGACTTTGATCTACGCCACGACTAGAATGCGCCTCTCAACAACTCATTAGCAGTGTGTATTACGCGCGAAACTAGGGTGTTTTGAGGAAATTCATTCGATTCCTCGACAATTATTTTCTTGCAGGCACGCTGTGAGAAGTAAACGGGTCTATCTCGACTGACCGACGCTCACTTGACCAATACTTACTCGACCGACGATGACTCGACCGACCCTTACTCGACCTGAACTCACTTGACCGACGCTCACTCTATCGACCCTTACTCGACCTACGCTTACTCGACCGAAGCACACTCGACTGACGTTCAATTGCACCACTTCTCAGTTGACCGACAGCTTGATTGAACAAAATCCCTACTCATTCCATTAACAATTATATTTACATTCTGTGCCATATATTTGCAGCAGCGTATTTTCCAACTAATAGCAAGTCGAGGTGTCGTTCATTCAAACTGTCCGTCAATTGAGAAGTCTTGTATTGAGCATAGGTCAGTCAAGGGGATCCCACAGTTAATACATGTAAAAATTAGTAGTTAAAGTTAAAACGAATATGTTAAAGAGTGTCTCGGACAAGTCACAGTAGATCCGTCGCAAAGAAGTTTTCCCGCCTTTGTTTTACCGCGTGTAACATGATACCATTCTGTCAATGAAATATAAACGCCTATGGTATTCAGAAAAAAAATCTCAAGCGGCTTTGTCAGTTTGAAATGCATTATTGAGTAAAGGAAATAATTTTGAGCGCATAAACTTAGGTAATCGTACTGTAACCAGTTCAGCAGTAGAAGTGGTGCTTTAAACCCAAATTCCAGGGATTTGACTAATCGGATATTGTTTCTTTTATTGTTCCAGAACAGTTGTATGTGCCAGTTTGTAAGTAATTATTATTAAAATGGATGTTATTGGGTTCTTCCTGTTTCTAATAAATATATTCACCAATAATTGCCAACAGAAAGAAATACTGAAACTGACTGAAGACTTATTATTCATATCTAGGCGTATTCAAGCTTTTGAAAACTTCTTCTCTAAAGGTATCGTGGAATAGCTAAAGTAAGAAAACCTTCTTCCGACCCAAATAAAGAAAAAAACTTCCGTTTTGAAAGTAACGCCACATACTCGACTTTATCGCGTATTATTTTTCGCCTACCTACATAATTTTTCTATCCATCGGTAGGTTCGTAGATTTACTTTATAATATTTTCACAAAACTATAAATGTAACTGAGAGAAAAAAATCCGAAATATTCAGCAAGTATAATCAGTATGTTAAATAGGTCAAAATTCGTGATAGCAAAAAGTGTGTATCTCGCTGTGAAAGGTCCTATTCCCGTGGAGGAAGAGTTACTGTAAGTGAGGAAAGGAAACAGCTCTGTAAAAGGGATGAGAGATCAAGAATAGAACGGAAATTATGCCGGGCATCCTTAGATGTATGAGTATGTTTCCTATAAATAACTCACACACCACTCTAGTGCACAGGAGTACGCAGTAATGAGTATTTTAATAGCTGGAAGTCGTTAAAATATCAGAAGGCGTCGTCGTAGCTGTCCGAGTCGGCATCTTCCCTTGAGGCATTGTGCCCTTCGAATTACGGGAGAACGCTGTAGATATTGAGGTCGTTACCTGCCATTACTACGCTTGTAGATGAGGTCATCATGGCAAGAGGTGGATGGTTACGGAACTTGTAATAGCCTTTCTGAGGAGCTACTGGAGTAGATATTTCAACTATATGAGGTGGAATGCTTAGTAACGTAATTATTCCTTAGTTTTCGCAATTTTCAGCACAGTATCTTGTATTTATAGTAATTAAGCTTTGAGAATATATATGGATGCACGAAAGAAAACTATTGATTGCAATAATGATAAAGTTGCTTAAAAGGTTCTAATCACACATTTTTGAACTTGAACCGAAGTAGATATTTTCTCGTTATAAATACTTGAAAACTTTTACCAACGCAATGATTTTAGATTTGACCTGTGACTCTGTATAAATATTTAATATTATGAATGATTTTAGGATCAATTTGCTCAAAATGAAGGCATTGTTTACATATTTAATACCAAAAACACTAGTAAATAATAGTTCTTTTGTTATCAATACCTATTCATAGCTGAAAAGTTTATATCGAAAGATAATGTTATATCTAGTTCATATTTTTAACACAATCAATACAAATATTAAATCCAACAGCGACTTATGAATCAATAGCAGCATTAGGCTGTCACTAAAACAAGTAGTTGGACTATCATCATATGTAAATGAATTATGAGAAAGCTTTTACTAAGGATGCCACATGTAACACACAATATGAGCAGAGAAATCATCATTTTTTTCAAATTGGTGCACTAAATCTAGAGAATTCTCGGAAAATAATAAAGTTGAATCGGTTTCGTTGGTGATTAAAGAAATTAAATATCTGAGCTGTCTTCTCTCGAAACCCCTGGAAAATCTTTTGCTGCAAAATGATATGACTATAAGAAATTGGCGTCAACTATTCATCAACGCATCAAGAATTTAAGAGGTAAACTTCCATTGATCAAACCTTTATGCCAACGCATTCCAAAGTAGTACCTATTACTTCAAAGCAATTCCTCATCATATGTTCCCTGGATAAAAAACGATGAAAGGCCATTAGCTAATCCCATTTCAACTCTGTGAGTAAAACAACATCTTTGGTATAGTCGGACATTTCTCAACTAAGTACGGTACCTTGTCGATGAGAGACCGGCTTCAAAGTCGTGGAAAGGACACGCACGAGAAGTGGAATAAAAAAATAAACGCCTTTTTATTGGAAAGTATAAAGCTAACAAAACACCAGACCGATAACTTTACATCACCTTCACTCTCCTTGTAAAAATACTTTCGGCTGGAGATCGAAAGTGAAAAATAGAGACCAGAGCAAATATTTTGGGAACGAAAGATACAGTGGAAAAATAGAGAAAGCCTGAGGACGAAATAGAGAAAGCAGGGGTAGAAAGGATAGGAACGAAAGATATAGTGGAGAAAGGGAGAAAGCTGAGAGAGGGAGAAAGTAACAGTGAAAGCAGGGGCAGGGGCAGGAAGGATAGGGGAAGAATTTGAAGTTGGACGAATACTTGGGAAAAAATGCAACTATCATACAGAAGGAGAAGTAAGAGGAAATTCCACCGCTGCTTTTGTTTCGCGGACGGCAATTAAGAAGAGAAGATAAAAAGAGAAAAGGAAGGGAATTTATGGGAGATAAAAAATTTCTAGATCTGTGAAGTTCCATAAGAAACAGATGCGTATTTAATTAAGCAAGAAATTGCGGCTCGTAAAGTCTCCATGGCCCAAATATTAGGTTTTCTTTATCACCGTCTCCGTTGATATTTAGTCAAATAAATAATCCCCGCAGAGGCCACGGCTGGGGGCGAAACACCCACCAATAATTCCTCAAAAATAGTTGCGTGTGACGTCAACGACGGTCGGGCAGTAAAATGGCGCAAGTACTTTACTTCACGTAATTTTGCAAAAATGTGTCCGTTTGATGGGGCCCGGCTCGATAAATGGGAAAGTCACGTGCATGGAACATCAAAGCGGACCGCAAGCGCTCGTAAAAGTTTATTAATCGTGTTGGCAGAACGAAAGAGATGAGTAGTTAAATTCTGGAGTGTATACGCAATATGGCGAACGGCGCCCCTAATTTGCGGGGATAATTTTGCAGTCGGGCAAGTCTCAAAAATCGAAAGTCGTTCATTACGATGAAAATTTAATTGCGAAAAGGCCGAGTTTTGATGATTCTGGATGAAATATGTATAAGATTCAACTTGGGAATTCAAACCGTAAATTGAAAGTTGAGTTGAGTTGATTAGAAAGTGACCAAATTTACTCCAATATGTGTCACAAATTACAGCATTAAGTGTTACAAAGAATTATCAATACAATCTCATTTAATTTTTTATCATACTTGTTTATAGCTTCAATAAATTCAGTGGAGCCGGGATTAACCTTGTACTATTCCACGATGAAGAAATAAGGAATCAATATCTCAGGGAAAGTAGATCCTGTTTGAATCTCCAAATTGGAATAATGCTACAGTACAATTTCGATTTTTTTCTCTACAGTTTCATTAAAAGTTTAAGATTGAAATAAAATCTAGTTTTATTGAAAATAGATTCCCAATTTATTTATAATTTATGTAAGTTATTCGACTATAAGATTTTGAATGCTAGTTTTATCCGACTATGTTCCTCATTTGAATTAAAACTCAAATAGAAAGAAGTCTGCTGCTATTATCATGTGGTATATAAAAATGTATCGGTATTACTATCTCCACCTATAATTATAATAATAGGAAAAGAAATAATTAAATCTGGCCAGTAAAAATTATAAACATATCTGCTATGAATTAAATTCGCAATTTTATAAGATAAGTTGTAGATGGAAATTATGATGATCGAGATTAGTTTGCGAAATTTAATAATATGTTGCTCCTATATTCGTGGAGAAGAAGCAGTCGCGTTGGATAGAGTAAGATATTGATGCTAGTTCTATTTGAAATAAAATAGACTTTGTATAAGGGCATGTACTATAACGCAAAAACATTCCATAATATGAAGATTGGCATCCAAAATCGAATATCTGATTCCTACAAAGTGATTTTTCTTAGAATAGATGAATGACGCAGGTATTGATCGAACATCTATATTTTTTCATTGCTAATTAAAAATATGGGGAGGTTGGGATGAATTAACTTCCTTGGACATGTAGCACTCAAGCAAAACTATGTTCAGTTTGTCCCTCTGGTTAAGTTTCCCTGTACAATATCACCGTATAAATGACAGCCTTTCTCTATTTCTACCCTCTTGAAAAATAAAATTTCTTCCATCATCCTAATCCTTCCTTGCATTTCTTTTCGCACATCCATTTGGACTGGATCTGTGGATGCTTTCGCAGCATCCACCTTTGCTCCGTTTTCCCTTCATCACCTTCCTCTAGTCTTTCTCCCGACAGCTTTCTGACACACTTCCCCGCATAAATTTGCACACGTTACCGCTTAAACTTATCCCTATATCTTTTTCCATTATGCTGTCAACGCTGCCTTGGATCTCTTTCTTTATGAAATGCGAGAGACTGGATGAATAAGATGTGCCAGGTTGCTAGGGACACGTAAACGGTGGTATCCGGTAACCGCTGTTTAGTGAGTTTACTTGAGAAATATTCAGTATCAGAGACAGAGTAGAAGAAATTTCTCTTGATGTGATAATGTTATGCTAGCTTTCCTGAGTAAGTGTTTTGGTTGTCTAAACTTCCTTACATAGAACGAATGTCAAGTAAAATATTCGTTAATGGAATGCTAAGAAACGAGAGAAAAAAGGAAAACCAAGTTTTAATGGATACATATTTCGTCAACCCATTAATGTGCGCACTACTTCCCTACATGTATTTTATTCGAAATAAATTCAATTAGAGTGTTATCTGAAGATGTTCCTTAGCATATTTTCTGTGAAAATGACGTTTTATTGGTTGGTAGGTCTGGTTTTTTCAAACAATTATCAATTATTTTTTTCTTTGAGATAAACTATAAATTAAAATAAATATAATGTGGGGTTATAATGCACTGCTTATTTACTACTCCGTTTAAAAACTTTCATAAGTATTTTTAAAGTTAAAATTAATTCAAAATTGTAAAAAATATTTGCATACCTTATAATAAAAATATAGTAATTGTATATTCAGTCCCACCCCTGCAGCCATTTGAGAGACTCTGGATCGTTTCCTCAGTACACCAGACGTTTTTTCATGCGATTCAAACTATATTTCAATGTTGGATCAATTAATTTTAATTTTAAATCATTATCAACTTCAATTAGATGACTAATTTCGAGTTTATTCTTTATTTTATAATTACGAATGAACCCTGAATTTAAAACCATCCATCTTATTTAAATTATCGATCTCAAATGTAATTATATTAGCTAAATACTGCGTAGTACATTAATCTGCAGCAAAACCTTTTCACGCACATATTTTCGAAGGATTTCAATCAGTGTTCAATTTAATATTTTTGTAATAACATTGACCTAAATACATAATTCGTGATTAAGATTATAATATAAATAATTAGTGTGTAATTTAATTGGAATATTTTTCATAATATTTTAAAATTTGTTCTCACCCAAAATCCCTGAATTTAAAACATCCATCTCATCCAGACTAAAATTGTAGATAGATAATTTGAAGTAATAAATAGTTAAAATATATAAATACTGTTTAATTTAATTTCCATATATTTCATATTTAGCTCATCTTAAATCCCTGATTCAAAATATCCTTCCCATTCTGAATGGAAAAGGTAGATACATAGTTAGAATATAAAATCTGCAATGAAAATAGTAAAATTAATAAATTTAATTTCAATAACGTCCGTCCTTCCCATTCGGAATAGAAAAGGTAGATACATAGTTAGAATATAAAATCTGCAATGAAAATAGTAAAATTAATAAATTTAATTTCAATAACGTTCGTATTATTTTTCATTTTTTCGCCAAAGATCACTGACTTTAAAAACATCCATCCCATTCCGATAGAGTGTATTCATTAAGTAATTCCTTTTATCCATAATTCAACGCAATTCACAAATTCGAAGCAAATCATTCTCCAGCACACATCTCGCAGATGGAAACGCGGTAACGATCCTTTAAATCACGCGGGAGTTCGGAGACGTGCACCAACTCCAACATCTATTACAGAGGAAATAATACCCGCAAAAGCCCAGTTCTATTGGAGTCTCAGAGTAATACATTTCAACGCGAAAAAACATACGTTCCCCATTCTCCGTCGGCGGCGAAATTAAAAAATAGTCGGAACGTATGCCAGGACTGCTTCATTTATACGGACTCAACGAGTCATGGGCTTATGGAACTAAGAACCAATTATATGTTTCAGAGAACTCTTTCGCCCAACTGAGTTATACCACGACTGCGGGACCCATCCCAACGCCGCTCCCTGACTTCTCGTGCTCCTCTTTCCTGCACCCTATTACCCACTTCTGCTCCTCTCCCGCTCATCCAGAGGTTCGCGTATCTCAGGGGAAAAAAGAAAGAAATCCTCGGAAAATATTTCGGGGAATTAATTTTTGGGGTTCCAAAGGCATAAATTAACAAAACTTTTCACCCTCGTCAGCGGAAATTAAATCTAACCTCTGATTTGCGCGGCCCTGTTCGGTCTGCCCGCTTTATTCGGATTAAAATTCATTAAGGGAGCATGACGTATTGCTGAAACTTTCTTACGACAGAGACAATGTAATAGATGGATGATCGAGAACTGGGATATTTCGCCAGTTTCAGTTTTGGAATATTTTTAGCGTAAACGCTTGATGAAAGTGCTTGTTATAGGTTTACTTAATGGATACTCTTCATAACTAGGATTAAATTACAACCGAAAAATTGTAAGTTGAATTTGTTAACTGTTAGTGTAAATGTACGCTCCGATTTTTCACTTATCATAATGAATTTTAAGATATCAGTTCAGTTTTATAAATATGGAGGTACAGAATAATTCCATTTTTTTAATTAATTTGGATTATATCCATGTAAAATGATAAATATAATTTAATCCGCCGTTTAGCAACCAAGCTTAGTTTTTTAATTAGTTTTGTATAGTATACGTAATAAATCTAATGAAAAATTGACTATTCAGTTATATTCTTACACCAATCGTGTTTATGCTTTCCTATTAAGTAATTGTACAAATAATTAATTAAATATATGTACGCTCCTCCTCCTAGAATAATTCTAAAATAGACGTGATCAAATATACTTTATTTAGGTCTAGTTCTATACTAAAATTTCGAATACTGGAATGAATGTTGAAATTTAATTTACAAAAGACACGATTATTAGCTCAGAAATGTAATTAAACACTTTGTATATTTTGATGAAACTTCAATTCAGAAATATTATTATAAATTTGATTTATTTACAATTTAAATATATGAAACCTTATAATCGAAGTAATTGATAACTTTCAATATATAGTAATAAAGATTATCCATGACTCCACAATCATGCCACTAACCTCGGGTTTTGTGTTTAGAGATAACAAAGGTGACAAATGATATTTCAATAGCTATATTTTCCTACAGTTAATCTCCTCATTTCAGATGTTTTTCCTTGAAATTCAATATTATCACGACGGTGTTAGCCTAGATGACGTACTATACATTTACATTTCCTTCAAATGATATATAACAGTTCTTTCCAACCTGTGATACTTTCATTTTTAGAGATTGAAATAGTAAGCGGAAGAATTGAACTTAGAGATACTTAAAAATTGATCAGCTTTGGAGTAAATATGATTATTAAACTAATTTTCTAAGATTAGTTTCACCTTAAGCCAGCAGTTTAATATATCCAGCTAACCGTGTTTTTACCTACATGTCTACTACATTAACCTAAAGAATATTCAACCGTCTAGAGTTGTAACGTTGGTATATTGCTTGACCATGAAATGTATCCCAATGAGATGTCGACAATCCAAAACGAGACATTCTTCCTTGAAAAAGTTCACCCACTTTCCTCGCAGACTATACATCGCGAGCTGTCATTTTGTCCCTCAAATCCTTCTCATTGTTCGGCGTATTTTCAAGAAGGTTAAGGAGCTTCCACGAGTCGCAAACTTGCTCCGGTTTTATCCTTCTTGTTTCGAGCGCAATAATCTACTTTGCCTGATCTTTAAATATCGCTCGGATACGTAACAAGAGCTTCAGCTCGTGCGATAAGTCGCGAGCGTATGCGCAAAGAAAGGTCGGGGAGCGAGAAAACAGCGCGGCCGGAGATGAGGCTTTTACGGAAGGCATTTCTGCCTCACAAAGGTCCTCCTCCCGTATAGTAATGAACTACTTAGGAATTCAAGGAGGCGACTTTAAAAGGTTAAAAGCCCGGCCGTTTTTCCGTAACTAAGGAAGGAATTACAGGGCCTTGCCTAAATATTGAAAGAGCGGTAGAGGGAACACTTTGAGGGGAGGTGTCCCCGTGGGGGGAAGTAAATATTAAGCTGCGACGGAAATAAAACGAGAAAGCCTTACCTGCAGTACTAAAAGTGGCCGAAAGAGGGCGGAAAATGGAATGGGAAGCTTGGAGGATCCGAAAAGCGGGCTGAGATGCGTCAAAAGAGGGATTAATTGTCGCCGCGCCTAATTCATCAGAACTAATCGCGTTAAAAGGTGGTAGAAAATTCACGTGACGCAAAATTCTTGCATGATAGAATCGACTGCTTTTGACTACTGATTTCTTAAGGATAATTTTATGAAAAAATCCGTTCGCTGTAGTCATTGTGCATAGAAATAGGACTCAAACCTTTAGCAGTACTATAACATCGCTTCATACATCATATCATAATTAAGTGTAGCACATTATCATTTGACATAATTGCCATTATTGGTAATTTTTTTTATTCAATTAGTACTTTTCCTCATTTTCACTATAATTTGTCACTAGAGCTGGTAGTAAAGGTTAGTTACACAGAATAATTCCTGTAAAGCTATTATCTAATTGAATACTTTCAAATAACGTGTTGCTTCGTAAGTATTAGTTAGATCACAAGAAAATGGATAAATAATTACTAAAATTTTCATTATCATGACTATGATTATTAACATTCAACTAATATTTCTTCTAATTTTCACCCTTGTTAGTCACTAGAAATCATAGAAATGAATTGTTATACATAACAATTCCCCTAGAGTTATTATCTAATTACATAATAAGGAAAAATGTATTATTGCATATATAAGAACACTATTTAGATCACGAGGAAATGGATTGATATAACTTTGCACGTCAAGGTGTACACCAAGGAATACTCAGAAGGAAGAATGGACACGAAAACAGGAAACGTTGCTATCCGACATTATTCATATCCGTTCTTGCTCGTCAGCTAGCTAAATCATTTCTCAAATAAAACATTAATAAAACTAAATGATTTGTATCATAATTCCCCAAAACTACATTAGAATAACATATTTTCTGACTTTCATTGCTACTTATCATGCGATTTTCCTCGAATGTAAGATTTCCAGGGTTCGAGGCCCTCGCCCAAGGACCTTAGGTACTATAACGGTCCCAAGGCCTTCAAAGTCCCAACCGTACATCATTTAACCAGGATTCCCACACCCACTTCGAAACAAATAAGCTATAAAAACGCATGAGCTTGAAACACTTAATATTTGAAGGAATACCGGTTTATGGATAAAAGATATGAAGTATTAGGAAGGGATAGAATCAAAAAAGAAAACTTGCACTTGTCTCATGTAGATTGTTTTCTAATATTTAAGTTAAATTAGTTAAGACTGCTGTACGAAAAGTAGGAGAAAAAATGCACGATAAAAATTCAAATCGAAGAAGAATTGAGTTGATTTCTTATTATGAATATTATTAACGCAAGAATTTGTAATTAAGCTCACGATTTTAGCTAAGAAAAGAAGGTTTATAACAGGAATTTGCCATTTAGAAATAATTTTATTAGGATACTTTCCAAAACTCATGGTATTCCTAGGAATCACAACAGTATTTAGAGGACAGGATAGCTAATACTTCAGGCATTCAGTGTAATTTGAGAACGCTGGATCTGAAAAACTCATTAAATACAACAGTACTAAATTGCTTTGAAGATTAGAGTTCTCTTTAGTACGGCTGTAAATTAGCTTTTGAAGCACATTTATCAATAACCAGAAATTAACCATCTACTCCTATTGCAATTGTTGCAATTTATTCTCAAAGTGTGCTATCGGACCTAATTTTTATGGAAACCAGCTCAATTCTGTACCTTTTTTCCATTCTATCTGATACTGTATCAAATTTCAAAAGGGTAACAGGCCATTTTTGACATTAATGGAAGCATTATTTTGCTCGCAATCTTCGGGGGAATTAACGGAGGGACATTTTTCGCCGATTCTAGTGATTCACGCAGAATTGACTGCCTGCCCTATCCGCCCAGTTTTTTAAAGACTTGACCCGTAGCGGTAATACGCGTTCGCATCGGCGCACGATCTAAGGGCGTTTCCATTCAGCGCGGAAAAATGAAACATTCGCTCATTTCAGGCGTGTTTCGCTCACCGATTTTCTCTTTTTTAATCGATTCCTCCTTCTCTACGACCCGAGACCCGGTCGCAATTATTTCGCGGATGAGAAACTGCGGAATTGGCCCGAGAATGACACCGGCGCTAATGCTGCGAAATTTTTCGCCATGGACCGTTCTTTATTATTCAATCGTGGGTTACCACAGAGAGCTTTCCGATCGTCCTTTTTCTCCTCTGCCGTAAATGTGCTGTTGGACTAAATATTTTCCCCCGACCGGAGTCAATTGCAGCCATCGACGAAATGTTGATTTTTGAGTTCTGAATAGGGGCTTACGGTCTATTGAGGATTATTTTATCGTTAAAATGCACGCAGGCTTCCAGTTTAAATTTGAGTGACAAATAATAAACGCCAAGCCCAGACTTTATAAGAGAGTTAGTATTTTTCGTCTAATTTATATGGAAACGATAAAGCAACTGCAGTTGAGTGACAAATATTATTCACCGAGCCTAAAATTTCCTATTATTATAAATTATTTAAAATTTTTCTCCAATCTATGTGGGAAAGACAGCTACTGGCGGGGAACTATAGTCAGTTTTTTGCTACAATATTGGACGTAGTATTTTATCACCAATTGTTTTTATACGTTAGCTAAACGAGTTTCTTAGATACATGTCTATCTTCTATACCCATTAAATTAGAAATACAGTATGTACTAGTATAGTGCTAGTATAGCACTCATGGTATAAAGGCTTCAATCATAAAAGCTATGCTGTGAATCTAGCTTCAGATAATGTTTGAGACGACTACCAAAGAGTACGAAGACTGAATTTATGATTAACGAGAATAATTATACAATACTTGGCCATCGGTGAGTTGTACAAACAATACTAACTAAACCATCAATCATAAAACACACTGAGGAAATGTATAAGGAGGTTGCACATCGTATTCTAAGTCTTATATGGCTAAGCTAAGGCATTTAAAAACTCTAGTACCTTAGAGATAAAATTACGAAGAACAAACACTCATTCGCAACTTTTGGGGCATACATTAACTAGAGATAACCCACTATTATACACATACAGCCCAGATAGCTCATAAATGCAGATACTGCATACTCAGTTTTCACAATCCATTGCTAAGTCACACACCATCTCGATAACTGTCCATTTATCAGACTTTGAAAAACAAACAAACTGTGAAAATTCACTCCAGTAGAACATCGCACATACGAACTACATACAAATACTATTTGCCATCCTCTCGTTTTGTGACTCGATCCACCAACCAGTACAATAGATTCCGAGAGAACCGTCACCACAGCTGGACGTTAAGCGCCCAGATGGATTCAAAATCCCTCTTATCTGCTTTCGTTTCAACAAGTCTCCGAAATTTTTATTACGACTGCATTATGAATTTTCCAGCTTACGCGTTACCCCAAAGGCTGTCATCTCCTCTACTAAGAATCCTCACAAAACGCTGGCTCCGTCCACCGAGTCACGTACCCAACATCATTCACGGTTAGGAATCACGTTGTTGCAGGTGTTAACAAGATCCGCTGCGTTGATAGCACCGAAGTGGGGGAGAGACGGAAGTGGGGCCACGGGGTAGGGAACGAGATACGGCCTTTAGTTCCCAATTTCCCCGCGTTTCGAGCGCAGCGCTGTTTGCATCCGCATCACAGAATGACATTAAATCATGTACGTATGATGTAACGACCCGGCAGCCGTAGCGCTGTATATCTCCGCCCATTTTTTCGGCTCCCCTCTGGCCCACTGCTAGAGTTTTATGCGAAGCTTCCCGCGCTTCTCTCTCATATTTAATCCGCCGCCCCTGACGGTAAGAAATATGCAACGGTTCAGACATATTTCCTACGTCAGAGAAAAGGGGAAAGGCAAGGGTTGGAACAGTGATGCGCTGCAATAATTCGGTCGGCGCCAAATGATTCCGGGAATATCTTATGGAACCCGCGCGATGATTCTTCCGGTAAAGTTTTCATCTTTCTTTTTCTCCCGACGCGTACAAAGGAGCCCTGTCGGCGGTCCTTCGCAGGAGGAAATTTATGATCTGCAGAAGTAAGGAGTCGGGCCATGTGCAAAATACGAGTGATTCAAACCTAAATTGCAAGAGAAGAATTCTGTTCTGAATGGGTCAGTGCTTTTGCTGATTCAACAGAGACAATTGCAGGCTTTCTGTATAGCGTGAGAAGCTTGTTTCAATCACTTAGCGTTTTTCAAAACAATATGCCGGCATTGATGGAGCTTTGATTATCAAGCTAGCCTGAAAACGCTGAGGTGTCAGGTTCGAATCCTGCATAGGACATGGTTTTCTACGTGTTCCGAAAGAGTAAATTGTAAGAATGGAGACTTAGGTGAAATTCATCCAATAAAACGAAATTATAATTTTTACTTTCTCCCTATACGTAGTATAGAGAAAGTATTTTATTCGCAAAATAATTCGACCTCCAGTTTACGACGGAAATAGATGTTTTGGTGCCCATAGAGCATGTTTTAGCTATTTTCCCGAACATGTATGTCTGTGTGTCTGTCTGTGGTTAACAAAATTGTGGGCGCTCTATCTTAAAAAGTAATTATTTGATCATTTTCAAAATTCATATTTAGAATTTTCCTAACAATGCCAAAAGTTGGTAAGTTTTTGGTGAATATCGCTTAACTGGAAGTTGCGTTTTATCCGGAACAAAGTTTAATTTCTTAAATATCTCTAAAAATGCAATACAGGTATATATTTACATACAAACGTTGTAGATAATGTACTTTTCTACAACTTTTGTATGAAACAATTTTTCGTAACACTGATTTTTTAGGAGTTATTCTTGAATAATGGTTAACGGGAAGTTGTTGTTTATCCAAAAATGGAAGTTTTTCATACATATCTCTGTCAGAATGCAATTAAGGTATATACATTTACATACAAAAATTATAGACAATATACTTTACTACAACCTTTGTATGAAACATTTTTTCGTAACACTGATTTATTTAGAGTTATTTATATATTACCGGCATAGGCTTCTGTTTTCAATAAACACGGAGAAAGTCATGTGTTGGCCACATCAGTTTTTTATATTTCAATTCAAAATTTTAACATCATCATTACGACAGTTCCATAGGTATGATTGCATCGATGCTCAGGGGATTCATCAAAATTTACATTTCCATTAATATCCGGTGAGTCGCCATAAAGCGTATGGCATGGTGTCTGAAACAACTGAACTCTCCAAATTAGTAGTCAGAATTCCACTCGTCGCCCTATCTAGAAAAAAGAGACCAATCACACTAATCCGTTCTTGCTAAAATCTCAAAAAATCTAAACAATATCTGACTTATGTTAGACATTCAGGTTCGCTTATGGTAAGAATCATTAAGTCACGTATTTTGCTACGTAATAAACCTTCAATGATCCTCTAATATTTTGTGCCAGAACTCGCTTGTTTTATTCATCTCTCCATCTAACCCAGCGTTTTCAGTAAGAAATTTCTTGGAACCCAAGGACAACACGTAGCGTAAATAAAATAACAAAAAATCTGGCTCGTATTATTTTATGATTATAAATTACAAAAAGTTTCATATAATGCATGTATTTTTTCATGTAGATATTTCTGAAGTTTCTTTTCACAATTATTTATATTTTATTATTAACCATCGTATAATTCTCTATAATATAACGCATATAGTATAATCGAGACTGTAATGCGACGACTTTTCCTCAAATATAATCGTATGCATATATTAACACAATAAAAATCCCCAGTCTTCGGTGATAGTATAAAAAACTTGAACTTTTCAACCATCTCGATCTTTAATCCTGCAATCCTGAGGCGAATACATTAAGCATGTAGAATATGCACAGCTGGAGCGTACGATAAATGCAGAAAACGTGTAATGCCTCTCGTACGCTGTGCAAAAAGAATCGCCCCGCCGAGCAACATGTTGGCTAAGAAAAAGATGGTCTCCATCCTGAAATCATCCATTCTCAGCCGGGCCATTATCCCTCTCTTATCCTCTGGACCCACTCTCGATCCTCTCATCCTTTTCCTCGCACTTACCTCGAAAGCGTAAACGTGCTTCATATCCAATAATGAGCCGTGCCTAACCCTCTTTTATTTCCCAGACTCCGTGATAACGTAAGGGCCCCCATTGCCCTGCCGTTGATCGCTTTAAAATTCAGGAGCCCTAAAACCTATCCATCTGTTACGGCGAAACAACTAGCGTGTTCGCGATTCTATGGCCAATTAAAGAATATAGAAAGGCGAGGGGATGGCATAAATCTGGAAGGTTTAACACGTGCCTCCAATGCTTAAGTTCGAGGATATGACGCTCCTGACAAGTGCTAAACGAATGGCGTGAGAATGATGAGCATCCGGAAGGCAAAAGGAGACGCATGGACATAGATCACGTTGAGAAAAGACTTTAGAGTTAGCGCTAAAAATATGTAAAATAAACATAAAGAAGATTTAGCTTAACTTGTAATGCTTCTCTAAACTGATGTCTATACCGTATTCTACGGACTTTAAGATGTACTTTTTAATTAAAGAATTGCCTCAAAAATTTAGGTGCGTCTCATACTCGGAATAAATATAAATATGTCCAGTGTTTGATTTAGAATTCTCGCCAATCTTAAAAATGAGCATGTATTCGATATTATTCTATAATTATTAAATGTATAATTATTCTATTCCGGGAGGACCTGCTTCAAAATTGCAAACTCCTGATGTCTTGAATTTTTCATTTCTCATGTGATTTTCATTGTGATGATTTTTTTTTATTGCTTAAAAGTTAAGGTTCGCTTTATAGTCCGTAAATACGGTAGTTGCCAAACCATATGAATGCATATATAAAGAACCAGTACTAAAACACGAAATCACGCTGTAACGAATACACTCAATATAAATGGTTGAAATATAAAATCTGCAAATCCAAATTTTGGTAAACAATTATTATGCCTTCTGTGACGATATTGAAAATTTAAAGAAAATTGCATTACTCTTTTCGTAAATGATTGAAATGTTATATGAATGAAAGAAAACGCAAAAATAGACTCAAAATTTGAATACTGATTATTATAATTCATTATAAATGTGCACTTATAAATATAAAGAAGTCATCGAATATTGGAATAACTGCTTTGAAATACAATAGAAAAATTTTCCATCTGTTTTTCTATTGTGTACGTTAATAAGTTACTTAGTATGTTTATTAGATAGGTACTCGGCTAACCACCACGAGACGGAGTTGCTTACTAACTTGGAGAAATACTTAGATATTAGGAATAGATGGAGAGGAGAGTGTTTTAATTAAAGTAATTAAGCCCTGTTAGAGGAACTGGGCGGGTAAAATAATAAGAAAAGATGGACTACTAAAGAATGTAATTAAGGGTAGAATGTAATAAAAAAGACGAGACAAAGACAAGGACAGAAGTAATTCGATTAGATAGAGATTACATTTATAACATAACAAGTTACATAGAAACGAAATAAATCGAGTAGGAATATTGAGGCACGCGAGAACATTAATTTATACAAGTAATATTTATTACGACAAATGTAGCCTCAATCGTATAAAACCTCACGACTAATTTATGCCAGGTGTCTAAGATATGTGTTATATTCGTTTTTGCTCATCTCCTCGAAATTCTCCTCCCACAGCCATGGTTGTGCACGAACGTTCTAGATACCCCGCAGAGATGGCGTCTCGCATATGCATTTCTCAGCAAAACATCCAACCCACTATCATGACGGTTCTCCCCATAAATCAAAGGAAGAAGGCTATTAAACCCGTTGAGAAAGCAAAAACCCTTCCACGGTACGGGGGTAGAACCAATCTCCTCGGAGAACTGTCATGGTACCCGCGCTCTGCGGCATGTTTCAACGCGGATTCCACCGAAGAATCCGCGATTTTTCAGCGTAATCTGCCTAAGCCCTTATGTCAATAAAAAAGACCTACAACGGCGCCTGGTATCCCCGGTACTTCTGATTAGTCCCCGGTATTTTTAGTTATCCTAGGATTATGTGGGCGAAAGATAGACGGAAACGTAATCATCGACGGTTTTACGGAGTCTTTTATAAAACTAGAAAGATGGCGGTGGTCATTGACAACTTTTCAGCGTTTACTCTCAACATTTTTGAGATAAATATACACTAGACTCGCTAATCCGGCCATTCCTTGCACAGACAGGTGCCGGATTCGCGTGAGAGCCGGATTACTGAGAGTGAGTAAAATACCATAGTGTCGTGATCGAGTTTTCGGTGCGTAGCCATATAAAGAAATGCATACTTTTAATTTATGTAGGATATATATGGCAATGTAGGACTTAATATATAAGATCGTGTGATAATTCAATAGATACAAGGTGGCAAGTTAATTTAAGGCTTGAATCGATAGTGAGGTATGTAATCGAAAGATTAGTTATTGCTTTCTTTAGAAAAGTCATTCTTGTTTTAATCATGAATTAATGCATGTTTTCGGATTTATATATAAATATAGTTTGTATCTACTGGTCTATAATTAACACTTTTTCTCTGGACTTGCACCTATTCTAACTATTCTTCCATGCTTGCACTCGTTACGTTACTCGATGGTTCTCTTTTACGTCAGGGAAAGGTGCCGGATAACTGAGAGGCCGGAATTTTGAGAGCCGAACTAGCAAGAATCTAGTTTATTTAAATTTTTTAAATCGTTTATTCTGAATGACACCATCCCTAATCTGACATGAACGAACGAATTAGAATTTTGCTAACACTAATGCGGCAATTTCCACATCTTGTTATACCTGGAAGGACGGCTAGCGGTCATTCGACCGCTATCTATTTTCAATCCAAATATTTACCATTGTCTCCGATTTTGTTTAAGATTTTCCTGCAGATATTGAAATTTGAATAATTTACTTCAAGATGCAAAGAAGCGATAAAATAGGCATTGCAAAGCGAAGTGAGCAAATGAAAACTTCCCGTCCTTCTGGGTAGAGCGAAACTCCCGTCCTTCTGGTGTTTAAGTTTTCCCTCGGAGTATGTGAGCATAAGATAGACGGAAACGTAATTACCAACGGTTTTACGGAGCCATTTAAAAAACTTTTTGGGCAAAGGATTAGCTCTGACTGGGCCTTTTGAAGCTCTCGGTTAATTCCGGACATTTGGAGGTCGACAGAGAGCTTTTATTTCCATCGCGTTACGCTTTATAATTAAAGGAGCCGATGTGCTCCATTAAAAAGTTTTCGGGGCTGAAGTTTCCCAATTCAATCCCGAATATGATGAAAAAGGTTTAGAGATACATGATTAAAATAAAGACCGTGCCTTCGGATTGAGCCGCAGAAAGCAGTAATCGTATTTTCCAGTGATGCTTTATGAGTTTGCAACGAGAGGACCATTTCCTACTTCTACTATAAACTATATACGCCAGACGAATGACGCTTCGAAGAAAAAAGTTTTTCACATTGGGGCTTACGCAATCACAGAGAGGGAATAAAATGCGGATTTGGCGTAAATCCTCCTTAGATCCATGAGGATGCAGGGAAGAAGGTATTGAGGGCAACATCATTATGCTGTACCATTTCGGTTACATCAATGAAAGATATATTCAATTTTGGTGAATTTCATATTCCATGGTTCTTGTTGATTATAATCTTGGGATATAAATCTAGTTTCCATGAAATACTCCATATTTATTGATAACGCTGGAAGGATAACGCAACCGTATTAACGTTCTTCAATCAATGAAGACAAGTCCGAGGTATTTAATTTTGTACGTTTGGGTGGGGTTGGGTTGGGTGGGGTTGGGTGGGGTTGGGTTGGGTTGGGTTGGGTTGTTTCAAAATTTATTATTTCTTTGTTCATAGTCGTTCAATTAGTACCATCGGCAAACGAGACTCGCTCGTCCAAAATCATCCAATATAATATTTTCCTAAACCTTGAAAACGTTCTCTATAGACTATCTAACGATTAAATTTTAACAAATGTGTTAACAGATTAAAGTATCTTTACTTTTTTATTCTTTCAAATAACTGCAAAAAGATATTGACTATGTTTCTCTAATAATGACCAAAGCAGCATGAACAGTTGAATCTAAAATTAACCATACGGCTATGATGCTAATAAATGCATTTAAATGCTTTTTCTCTATATTATTAGTGGAGTTTCCTGCCATTTTTACAGAGATTTTTAGCGTCAGAGATATCTGAATATAGGCATTGATACCATATTGAACCACACCAAAAACTTAGACAGTCATTCACTCCCAAAACTTATCTCCTCTCTGTACCAAGCTTGCTGCACTATTTTCACTGTAACGTAAAGGGTTCCCTTATTATAGAACCTTGGGGAATAGAATGTATACTCTAGGAAATTATGAACCTGACAATACGACGAAAAAGCTCGCGAGCCTAGTTAAAAAAAAAGGTGGCGCATTATGTCCAAATGCGTATATATGTTTTAATCCTAAGACCCTTTAGGTATTGCAGCACCCTACATTTACGCTCGAATATATATATAGGATATATCTTGTTACTCTTCTATCCTGGGAGGTAGTAAGAGGATTGCAGCAATCCTATGCCACCCATTGAGGTTTATATTAACGCAAAGTATCCTAAGGAGCGGTAATCCCCCAATCGCTTTATTGCCACGGTCTCTAAGTGTGGAATGATTCAGTAAATAACATCCCCCTTTATTTCTTTTTATCTCCTCTCTCCCTGGACCTGAAACTTTAACCAAAAGAGATAAAGAGAGTGCCATTAAATTTGATTACCAAATTTGGTTATATCTTGCTCTTATCCCCTCCACCCTGGCGAAATGTGCGGGTCCCTACTCGAGTATTCCGTTAGTTGTATTGTTTTAGTTGAGTTTTTATTGGAAAAACATCGTTTTTGATGTTATTACGGATAAATACTGTTCAGAGACAGTACCGTGCAACAATTTACCTTAAAAGTTATTAAATTAAACTCTAATTCGATGAAATATCGCACATTCCTTGACTTGATCCGTTTTAAATCTCATTTGTTACTAGAATTGAATTTCTTTTTTTACCTCTGTATTATACCAATTTACTTGGAAAAACTCCTCACGTCAATTTATTGCAGGCACAATTTTAACTGATAGCTTCCCTCTAATATAATGTTTATTTTGTATTTATAATTAAGATATTCATTGCCGCCTTGTTACGACCAATTTAAAAGTTCTTAAGTATTTACACTCTCTCATTCGTAGGGGATCAAAATTCTAACCATGTTCTGGAAGTGGCACTGACTTAAAGTTTTTACGACGTACTGGCCATAACGTGTAACTACCAGAAAAAAGGCGATCTCGAACCTCAGTGTCATGGGTTCGATTCCAGAGGGCCCCAAATTCCCGATTTTTTCCCTTTAAATATATTGTTTTGATTTTAGAAAATTAAAAATAAATACTTCCTTGGTAGGTAAAGGATTAGAACTCAAGGATCCAATGGATGTTGTCAGGATCTATTGATATTATTAATGACTTTTACAGAATATATCCTGGGTTCGATGGTAGGACGATGCAAAAATCTTCCCTTTAAAATACATGAAAGTTTTTCATTATTTTTTTATGCACTTATCGAAATGATAGGAAGTTCTTGCTTATATCGTAGATGTATATTAAGCCTAGGGGTTTGAAAAACATTTAGGTAAGACCGTACTGTATCTGGGTTCGATGACGGGGCACATTAAAATTTCTCTCATAAGAAATATATGAGAAAAGTAGGACGTCGTTTCAGGTTGTTGCAGCCAATATTTCTGCTTAAATTTTCACACATAGTTAGAGATGGTGATCTTCCATTGTGCTGCATAGTAAGTTTACCAAGATACCCGGGTTCGATGTCAGACGATTAAATTGCAGCGAATTTTAAGAATATTTTTAATCCTTTCATTTTCTTTTGAGGACCGTCCCGATATGATGCCGACATGAAATTAGTGTTTTCGATCTGCTTGCAGTATGCAAGCTACATTTTACTCGTAAATATTATATTATAATAATTATATATATATATATGTATATATATATATATAATAGATATTACTAGTCTTACACTTCAATTAGTTTTCTTACTTTTCTATTACTTATCATATTAATCTATAACTTATCTTACTTATCTCTTTTTTATCTTACTTAACAAATTTTACTATCTTCCCACACATCATTAATAAATCGTGAATGTTTTATAAATGATGGCCAAGTTATTATTTTTTTATCTTCTTGTATACCCGTGTATATTTTCCTTGCCATTAAAATGGTTTCACAAACCTTGCACATAATCCATTCTTTGCGTAACCGACTTGATCCGTTTACGGGGAATATCGTAAATTTCACCGACCCATTTTCCATTCAGAAACCCTCTTGAAAGAGGTTACCCGTTCGATATCCAAAAAGAGAAACCAATCCTACTTGCATTATTGAGTTTTGAGTTAATAACCCGACTGGAAAGTTTCCGTCGTAACGGAAGAGCCTTTTCAAGAATTTGAGCGCGGCCACGTATCCCCGAATTTTCCTTCTTTCCAGAAATCGAATTCCAATGGACGGGCGCCTATAACGATCGTCGTTAAATCGATTATCGAATCGAACTGTTCAAACTACCGAAAGATTCTCGGTCGGGCGCAGACAAGCTTTCCTTTAGACCAATACGGCGAAAAAAAAACAACTTGCCCGTCTCGAGAACTCTTCCGGTGGAACTTAAAAAAAAGCGGTGCTTGAGACTCCAGCAAACTTTTATTTTGTTTCGCCGTAAAAAGTTGAATTTCCTCGCGGACGAAAAGGCATGGCTGAGCGTGCGGAATGTTTCGAGAACCCTCCGAGTCGTATTGTTTTCCGTTAATTAAGGATTCTCCGAGGGTTGTAAGGCGTGGGGCTTCGTTTTATGAACCCTGAAGATTATTCGTAATTTGTGTTTTTCGGGGGTATGTTGCCACAGCAACCTGAATATACATCCACAGGGTGAATAACTGAGTTTCGCCTTCTGAAACAGGCAAATGTGTCCTGCCCTCAAGGCCCGTGCGTGCTAAATATGTATTGCGAATTGGAGATGGATGCTTTACTGCGTAGTTAGATATTCTGGTCCAAGTTTATTAATTAAGCGGAGTACAATGCAATAACAATCAAGGTCGAGGGCAAGATATGGAATATGCGGATTAGTTTCCATATTTATGCAACGACCCTCAATAGAATAAAATACATATTCCATAGGAGTATAGGAGGGGAATAAGAACATCTATAAATAGTTCTCCTAAAGCAGGGTTTCCCAAAGGTGTTCTGCAATGGAACACCTCGCAAACCTGGGAAGTTTAACGGAACACTGCTTATTTTTAGGTTAGGTAATTCTACTTGAAAAATTTTTAAAACCACTTAACTAAAATAAAATATTTATTTAGTAATTATTTTTAAATATGAAACTATAATATCATAATATAAACCTATTGATTTAAAATATTTCTTCTGGAAAAGATCTTTAAATTTACTGCAGTGTATAACACCTTCCTAAACTGTTGCGGAACACCTATCCAGGTTCAGCCTAACACCGGTGTTCCGCGGAACATAGTTTGGGAAACCATGTCCTAAACAGATGAAGACTAGTGATAATTAGAATGAAATACAGATAGCAGGAACTATTCTCATAACATTTCTATATTGCTGTGCATCATTGAACGAGTTTTTTTAGAAACAGCGGTATCAAAAGATTAGATAAGAGATATGTATGAAAATGTATGAATGTAAAAATCGGATAATTAATAGTTACTTGAGTTGATAATAAAAACAGTGGATGGTTATTCTGAATAAAGATAAGTATCGTAAAGAGACCGATAAAGTATGTGTAAGGGGTTGTGTGACTAAACTAAATTGTGACTAACTAAATACTATGTATAGAGAACTAACGAGACGAAATAGTTTGCTGAAATAGAGCTGCGATTCCGTAATGAGGAAATATTGGAATGTACGCCTGGTGGCTTTAGTAGGAGTTGCTGGGGAAATACAGCCATGAGAAAAATGCGATTCGCAAATATATAATAAAGTAAGAGAATTTATCGAAAATCAGAAGAGCTTCCATTCTCATTTTTACATACGCGATTCTCTAAATTTTAGTATGCTTAATTTTTAAGCACGCTTCAGGGACTTTCTGAGAATTTCAAAAATAATTGTAGCCTCTAACCATATGAAGGAATTGGTTTAAAAATATTGACAACATTTTTTATGAGATGATATATGAAACATAAGGTTGCTCAGAAATCGTGGAGATGTATTATCTTGAAGAAAATGAGTGGAGAGGAAGGAAGAAGGATTGGAGGAAAATGTGTACTGTACTAATTTCATATATATAGGAGGAAGACTTTAGGAAGTTCCATAATAATAAATCTTACATCTACTTCGTCAAATGTACCCTGCGTTATACCTTCTAGTATATATCGAGTATCGAGTAGTATGTCTGCGACTCTAAAATTCGACAGAATTATTATTAAATATTATTCTCTCAATATTAATTACCATAACAATGAAATAAGCATAATAAATGAAACCGGAATTGAGGAAAAACTCAGAATTATACATTACTATTTGGGTTTTTAAATCCATTACATATGGGAAGAGGAGGAAGAAGAAGTTTCCATTCAATCGATAAATAAATGATTATCTGACTCCAACCTTAGTGAGGTTTATAAATTATTAATTCTAGTAACCCTAATTTTAACATGCCTATCAAATTCACGTTCAGATTGTAAACTATTAGAATAAAGTAAATGATACAATTTTTAAGAAAATACTGAATGGATTGATTAGTAGGCCAAAACATATAATTAATGAAAGTCAGAGATTGAGAAATAACTCCTATTCACTGTATCTCTGCAAAGAGGGAGAGAGAGAGAGAGAGAGAGGATCCGTAACTCTAGGAATGGAAATCGATTCTTTAGAGAAGCGCATCCAGCGAATGTACCAGGGGTCAAAGCTCTCTCTCGCTACATGCGACGGATTTTTATTTATAAATGCATCCATTAACGCGAAAAATGCAGCGAGACTCTCGACCTAACACAATGTCGTCTGCGTGGCTCGTTCATCATCCAAATTCCCTGTGGTCCTCTCCAGATTAGTAAAAGAAGTACTGCATGATTCTAAAAGTCACCACATAAATACAAAGTTTCATTTTTGATGAAAATGAATGCTCCTGTATGGAAGGATTGGATGTAGTTGAACGATGATTCTTCGTTATAGCTAATACCGCTTCGTTGCTCTTATACTAAAAAAGAAAGTACTGCAAAATATTTTACAGGCAAATTTCACACACAGTCTGATATAGAAACTGGACCTGCACTTATCACTTAAAGTTTAAGCATTCCAAAAGAGAATTAAAACTACATCGGAAAATGTTGAATATAAATAATTCCTGAGGGTGTACTATAATAGATAATTGATAATGGTGGCGAAAAGAAATGTTTTGAATGCTATAACTCTGTAGCTTCCGTGACTAACAAGGGTTAATCCTACACGTGTATACCCTAATTAAATGAAATGTGGAATTTCTCAGTAAAAAAATGAGAATAGAACTTTAATTAGTTTTCTAATGAAGAATTGTAAAGGTTCGTAGTTATGACAAAGCAGATTTCATCTCCATCAACAGGCTTGTGAACACATATAACTCGTTCATGATTAAGATCTCTGACGGGCATTGCTTTGTAGAATTAGGAATTTAACGGAAATCCTAAATTGGATTAGATACATTTCCAGGTTTTACACGACCACATTTTCCTATTACCGGAATTTTGGGAGCACAGCTCCCAAATTGCACAAAAGCATACATTTTTCCTGAAATAGTGATTTAATTAAATTCTCGCTTTAATATTACTCCTCATACCTACATGAAATAGGTACTAGGCAAAGTAGAATTCTATTTAATTTATTAAATCAAATTTCCTTTTGCATGTTAAATTAAATTTTCTTGTATTCTTTAACAATTAAAATTTTCTTTTTATTATTAAAACTCTATTTTCCCTTATTTTTTTATTTTGTTTTTGTCTTTTCTAATTATGAAAAGAAATTGGAACACGGCTGTTAATGAATTGATGCTTAAAATATCCAATAGCCGTCTTTGTCGAAGATACGCACCTCGTCGCAATAGGTTTACGGAAACTACAGATAGGCCTAGAACACTGGCATTACAAATAACATTCAACATACATTTAAATCGCCATGCTATCATCCTCAAAGATCGAATAGCAACGAAATGCGAACCGCTGACAGAGACATCTATTGGAAATTTTTAAACCACCAAGTTACTACTTGCAAATATACGGTAAGAGACCAATTCAGGATACGAGTACAGAGACATAGACCACGGAATCCCAAATAAGACCACCAAAAGTGTATTATTACCCAGCGGCATTTCCTTTCATCATTTCAGATCTCACACTTGGCTTAACGGACAGGATTCCTCTACATCTTTTTCTGGTTCAACCGCCCTCATCTTCCATCCCCACGGGTTCTCTCATCCTATAACACTCTTTTCATTCTCCCTCAAAACATTTTCCCCGCCCTCACAAATCTACGCCTTCCTACACTTCAATACCAGCCGCCATTTCTCCTTTCATCTGCCCTTTCCCCGTTATTCCCAATTCCTTACTTTCCTTTCACTTCGATCCCAATCACTCCGGTCGCTCCATTCCTTGCCCTTCTCATCCCATTCCCTTTGCGACTAGAGGACAGAAATCTGGATTACTCTAGAGATTTCGCGAGGCAGTATTTAGACCCTGGCACTTTCTAGGAGTGTTTTCCCCCCGGGATCTGGATGGGTAAAAAGGGCGTGATGAATGGGTAGGAACATAAAGGAGTGCTTTACTGCTATTCTCCAGCAGATGCTGATTTTCATAAGAGTGAAGCTCTCGCGTATTCAAATACGTAATTATGCTATCATACTGCCACATTAGTGAAATTATACCCTCTTGATTGTGGTAAAGAAAAAAGGTGAAGACGAGTTTCTTTTGTTGAAAAAATATATGACTTTAAGTGTGCATATCAACGAAATTATTGTTAATAAGGGATCAAATAGGTAACAAATAACCGTGCGTGCCTTTAAGAATAGATATGACAAATTGAAAAGAGATATTTAGTTTTTATGTACAATATGATGAACTTCGGGACAAAAGAGCAATGGAAATGATAAGTACACTTAGTCTACTAAGTTATTAAGTTTTCATATGTAGAGACGTCCATATACAACCTTCCGCCCTTCAACATTGGCCTATTACATAAAAGGGATTTGATCGAAAGAGTCTCAATTCTACAGCCAAATTACGACGCTAGCATTATTTCCATTGCATTTTAAAAATTAAAACTTTTTTGTTTTATCCAATAAATGCTATTAGTGAATATAAATAAGAAAATAGTTGAAATACATATATCTTCAAAATTCAAAAACGGTTGAGTAATTGATGAGCAATAAGTTTCATGACTAATATAATCAATCCGTAATCTTAAGTTTTAAGAATACTATGGGCATACTACGTAAGTGTTGTCCAGCATATAGCTATCCCTGTACAGTATCTGATACAGCATTGGTAAGGTTGCTGTATTTAAACTTTTCACAGTTATGAATAATTGCGTCATATCTTACTGAACGATGTAATGGACATGAACATGATGTGCATGATTTAATCTTTAGGAATCTTTCATTCATAAATAATATCTCCAAGTAAGAACATGCATTGCAATGCTGAAATATTAATTAAACGACAGTATCCTTATCTAGATCAATCGAAAATGTTTCTGTGATCTGTATTAGCAAACTATCTTCCGAGAACTCAAAGTTTCACGTATGAAGTATAATCTTCCAAATGTATTTCATATATTTCAAAAAAACAGAAAATGCACAAAAAACGGGTCAAAAATAATTACGAATGGACACGTTTAATTTAAGAAACGTTATATTTAAAAGCCTTGGGAAGTAATTTTATTAGAGCTCTTCTCAAAAACCTTATATAAATTCCTTAATACAAAAATGTCTACTTATTCTCTCGTGTAGTTGGTATGCGATGTTATTGAAGAAAATAAATTACGGTATGCAAGAACGTAGAAAGAATTTTGGTTTAAAAATGCTACGAATCAGGTCTTACTACTTAGCTATTTATGTGAATGGAATGTTATATTAGTCAACTTTTCATTGAATAAAGGTGAAACCTTCAAATATTTCAGAAAAATTGAGAGAAAGATATGAAATAATTTCAGCGAAGTGAAAGAACAGCAGAACTGTAGAACTTTTCTTAAAAGAGCGCCTAATATATCCCCGAAAATTTGATTTAAAAATAAAAATTGTATGCCATTCAGTCTTCTCCCTCAAAAAATATAGATCAACTATAATTTTACGGAAAATAAAATCCATAAATTAATAGATATACACATTATTACTTAGATATTCGTAGTTATTTAAAACTCTATAAGTTAAAGATAATAATAATAAAGTTAAGTATAAGATATCAAAGATACGTGTTTCCTACTTCTAAAAATAATATAACGTGCAATGTGCAATTTTCTCGTTCATCTCCAATTTTACTTAACTACTTATGCTAAATTTGAAATGTGGGAAAGATTGTATCAGTAATTCCTCGCTTAAATACGATTACGTCGTAAGCTGTAATACATTTTTGGAATACCTTGACCTTCAAAACCATGGTAAATAATTCTCTAAGTTCAAATGGTAGCTGGGAGTGACTATACTTAGTTAATAGAAAATATTTCTAATAATTATGCTACTTGTGATATTAAACTTCATGCTTTAAATTGGACTGAAATTAATTACCACGGATTCAATTTAGATTTTGGTACATCAAACCGGACAGAAATCGATTTTAGGTCTCAGTTATACACGAAATTTATTTTGGAATCAACTCGGCAGAATAAGTCATTTATATTCAGATAGTCCCTCCACAATGCAAAAAATAAAACTCAATTGGGATTAGTAATTTCGTTTTAATTGACTGTGATAAATTATGAAGGCAAGATTTAATTCAGTGGTGATGACCTGGCTCCTCTTTACAAAGATATGTGGGAAAATATTTCTCGCTATCATTTCTAATATTTTCAGCATTTGAAGATATGCGCAATCCAACGTCTTGGTAATTAAAGAGAGATAGTCTGAGTTCCTAGGCACATGGTCGAACATTTCTGAAGCCAAATAGTAAAAGATTTAGAGTTAAATAAGAACGACGAACTAAGGCAACAAATTATAGTATTTATTGAATATAAATTAATACAATAAAAACAGAACGTCTTTATAGTTGAGATTGAGACTAATAGCGTCCTTCTCCATCTTATCCTCTGTCGTATTTTGAACAGTTGTTAACAAAAATAGATAGAATGAGAAAAACGGTATAAAAGCGGATGTAAAAAATCTATTTAGATTGATATTTCGATCTAAAGTTATGAACCTCTAATACCTTTTCTAAGGAATAAGAAGATTATATGGAGTCTCCATTAAAGAATCAGCATTTTGCATAGAAATTATTCCAGAAACGATTGAAGGCTTGTTTTTAAACCACGAATCAGTGACGTTTCATAAGCGTAGAGACTATTCGAGCTTTCCTCAATAAAAGCTACAACGTCAACACATAGATAACTCTTTTGAACAAATCATCTACCAAGGGTTAAACCATAAGATTAGCAATGACGAATGAGGATGTTAAAAGGATTATGAAAACAAAATGTACTCTCATAAGTACGCTATTCCTATGGTGAGAATCGTGTAATTATTTCTCCACCTTTGACAGTCCTTTTCCCATCTATTTTCCAATTTCTTCCACGTCCATTTCACCGCATTTTCCCACCCCAATTTCAGCCTTTACTGCCGCTTTCTCCTTGCCCTTATCCGGAATCTCATCTCTCCTTCGTCCATTCCGTCATTTTACGGCGTCCACATCCCAGAGGACACTTACGACGGAAAAAACATTACAATCGGATCTCCAACGCGTTCCCTATACGAATAACATTGATGAGACGGGGCAGCAGCGATGCATGGGAAAAATCACAGCGGAAAGACGGCCACTTTAACGACCCTATACTCCCACGCCTCACGGGATTTCTTTTGTCTCTCTTCCCAAAAAAAAAAACCAAAACGCCGCCACATACCGATACATCCCCACAAAATCAAACTTCCGGTAATGTTACTATCATTATTATTATTCAGATGTTATATATATTCAGACCAATTATAAAGCGTATATTATCCCACAAAGTAGTACAGAAACGACCTAGGTTTCATAGCGGAGATACATCATCAAATCTTGCTGGACTGATTTATAATGAATTTGTTTATTGTTAGAAACTACCACGAAGTTAATCCCGAGTCTGTTTTATCTATAAAGTGTTTATTTATATTGATAGCGTTTTAACTATTTGCAAATCCCCTCAGCATAAAAATCCATGGAAAGGGTATGTAGTCAGATTGTTAAAGCAATTTGAAGTTCTGCGTCGCCATAGAAGTGCTGGGCTCAATGCCACTTCTTCAAGTGAGTGAAGAGATAAACAGTGATGGACCCTAGTCTGGGTAATACGGGGGATGATCAAAATCGTACATTCTGAATCAGTAATGACAGACGGCCAACCACTCTTAAGTTAATTATGAATTTATGCATTAGATGCGCCGCTGTATGATACTGCAATAATCCAATTTCAATAGCTACTATAGTGGATCCATCATCAACCAAGAACAAAACTACTACAATAAAGTTACCAGCCAATTACAAATATATTTATAATATATTAATCTACTAAAATCAATCAACATCTCATAATTATCCTAATTATCATAACTAAAAGGAAAAAAGCTGGGTTATTAATATTGAGAGTTAAAAAAAACATTAAACTCATAATCATTACTCTTTATTCCTAATTATTATTTACCTAATTACAGATACCCTCAACACAATTAATTCAACCATTATAATTCCCCAAAAAGATTACAGATATTAATTTAAAAACAAAACAACTTCATTCTACCCAATTATATAATGTAGCACCACAACATAGATACCTCATTTATACCTAATATATTTTCTCATATTATCCAAAAATATTCAATGCTAAGTTACACTCATATAGTTCCCTAGTATACAATACAAGATTTCCCAACGGAGACTTATTTTTAACACCATCGCAACTGGATTTTTGCACCCAGACGTAATCCGATTCCCAAAAAAAACGGGAGTTTTAAAAATATCCGCATCTGCCAATTCCGCCGATCGCTTCGCCGAATCCGCCGTCGGACCGTTTTTTCCACTCCGTCGCCTCGCGGTGATTAGTCCTCGGAGGGCTTGTCAACGGGACGTAATGGCGGACGAGGAAGCGGCCGAAAGAAAGAACGACAATCGGCTTTTGTCGTGTCGTTAGCCGTGGATGACGCGTAATGCACTCCGGATATTTTATTTCATCGTCGCATGGAACCGTTCCGTGGCCCCTGATTTTCTCCCAATCTCCGAAATCGGTTTAAATCCGTCGGTTGGAAATCGATTCTCTGGTGAAAGAATCGACTCTACCCGCGTAGATAGCGTTATTCTGTCCACGAAGCAGTTTTGAAAGAGAGGGTTATTTCTGCCGATCCCAGAAACGCCCGTTTGATGTTAACGGTCGCTGGATGACCAAAAATTTGGAGCGCTAAGTCCTGAATTATCCTCCGTGGCGTGGAAACTATTTAGGCATGCGATTCCTCGCCCGAGAACAAATATTTTCCTCTGTATAGGAAACCTTTTTCGAGGTTAATTTTAGTTCCATTATTCAGGGTTGGATAAAACTAGCCCTCTTCTTGGTGTATGAATTTTAGCAGCGTATGTGCACAGATCAGGATAGGCGGGAATAAATTCAGTTTTGTATTTCGTCACATCTATGATATTTAGCTTATGTGGAGATCAATCAAGTAACAAAGAATGATTTTTGATTTCTCGATAACAGTAGATAAACCCAGCTCACTGTTTTAACCTGTGATTCATTAAATATTCGCATAGCTAAAGTAAATAAGTCAAAGATATCTAAGGAAATATAAAAATATTTCTCTGTCGTTGATTCCTTTCCTGGTTCCTTAAGATTGCGATGGCATCAACATATTTGTGTCATGTGTCATCTTTGTTAAAAATCTATAATTTTATCTTATAACTGAAAGGTTAAAAGATGAAATAAAATATTCAAAATGTATTTCATATCTTGAACACGGCAGAAGATGCACAAAAATTATCGAGTCAAAAATTCAGCAATGGATAATTTAGGATTAACAAGTTTCATTTACGAAACATTCTATTTAAAAGCCATGAGCCTTAACACTCTCATAAATCTTTATATAAATTCCATTGAAGTAAAATATTTCTATTAATCTCACGGGTAATTAGTAGGTATTGTTGCCGAAGGAAATGAGTATCGCAATTCAAAAACGTAGAAAGGATGTTTAAAGTAATTACAAATCAGATCTTGCAAGCTAGTAATGAATGTGAAACGAATGTAAGAAATTAATTTGAATTGGACTTCTTTCCTGGTTTCACAAGCTTACGATAGAATTAGTTCGACTAATGGTACTGAAATTAGAGAATGGTCCAGCTAGCCAATCGATGGGTTAGCTCACATAAGAGAAATAAGAACATCAGTTAGCCTGTTCAATGTGCGGTAAAAATTGGGAAGAAACCAAAGATAAATAATATACCAAAAAGAACAAAGTTTAGGAAAAGAAAAATGTCGGTTCTAATATATCATTAGCAATTTTAGTACTTACCAATATTCCTTCAGCTACATTAGAGAAATAAGAAGTATGGCAGTTTCTTACCTGAAAGAGAAAAGAGGAAAATTAGTTACGTAATTAATAAAATAATCTATTAATTAAGTTTTGATGTCAACTCTACCTAAAGTAAGTTAATTAGAACACACATTTATGATTGTCAGAGAATTTTCCGTTGAAGGAAGAAATTGAATCTTTGATGTGAAAGTTCAACAATACTGACAAAATATTTAGGGATATTAGATTGCATAAACTTGGAATACTACTTTTTCCAACTGAATTTCTAATGCTGAATGAACAAATTTGTTAATCAATTAGCATAGGTTTGATTTGAAATGAACGAAATGTCTCCCAAATTGTATCGCAAATTAGCAATGCAAATGCTTCTTTTCAAACCACACAGGTAGAACCATAATCCAAGTATTATTTTTTAACAATTTTAACATTGAATTACATGTCAATAAGTATTTAAGATGCCCCAATGATCCAAATGTGAACATTGAATAGAGTTCCTTCATCAAAAATGTTCTACTTCTACTTTGACCTACTCTTACTCCAAAAAATAAAATTGCACAGAAACTTGAATGACTTCAGCGTACTACTCATGGTTTTTATTCTCTAGCAATTACCATTAAAACTAGATTTTATATAGTTTATTCATCAACGATGGCAGATAAGTTAGATCCTTGAATAACTTCTATTTAAAAGGCTCTTTCAGTCGGAGAAAAACTTCCTAACAAAAAAAGGCAAGAAGAAACAGTCGGCAAACACAAAGACATAATAGAGTCTGTATCTGTTATTTCCCTTGCTTGTCACTATAATTAATGGCTGACATCCATACCGAATTTCCCCACTTCGTTATTACAGATTAATCCTAACGCTCACTGCCTCGAAGTTCCTTCTCACGTGTTTTGCTACTGTAGCATCTGTTTCGCCATCTACCTCTATTTTCATCTCTCTCTAAGGTTTATTTGTGATGCTTTCATCGCTCCCCTTCGCCCAATCCGTATCATTCTATCTTGATCGTAACCTATCCTTCTTTCGAAATGTCTTTAAATAAAGAAGCACGGTCACTGAAAAGATATTTTCATCATAATTGCATTCACTTCCTGAAATATAAGATCCTGTAGACAGTGTAACTTCGATGAAATACTACTTCATTTCAATATAATGCTATAATTTTACAAGTTTTGAATTATAGATTCAAGTTTACCGTAACTTTATGCAAATTTCACGAAAAATTTATCTTCATTATACTATCTTTACGGTTTAACAGGGTGTAGTGGCAATAATAATTTTTACGAAACTAAAAGCTCATGAGGTAATAATGACTCAGGTTGATTACCTGTTCTTTCATTTAATTCATCTTATTATAGTCCAAAAATCATGTTCGAATTCAGAAAAGTTATGGCTGTTTTGGAAGTTCGGATTCGATACCCTTGGCCATAGTGGTTGAGACCTGCTGAGCTAAGATATCAAATATTATTTCTTACGAAGATATCTTACATTAATAATGGTATACGATATCAAGAGCTTAGCACTATTAAATAAGAAACACGTGTTAGAATCAAATTATAAGTTTCGTGTATAGTCGTTTTATTGGTTATTATTTATACTGGAAGTTATTAATTACAAAATATATAGGAATTCGATAAATATAACAACTAATTCACATTAAAAATTAGCCATATAATACTTTTAGTCATACGAATGAAGTGAGAGTAATTTGTATCCTGGAGTATAGACACAGACAGCGCAGATAAGTATTGCCAATTGCATAGTCACAGGGATGTAGGTTCCGCCAGTTGCTGACTTTCAGGGGTTATGCTGAACCTACCTTAAAAATTTAGCAACATGATTCCTTCGTCGCAGTAGGAAATTGCCTTCTTTTTTGAACGACGAATACATTAATTTTGAATACGTCCATAGAATTAAATCGCAGAAGTATTTTTATTGGCTGTGATTAAGCTGCATTAATTTTTAACTGCATTTTGATTTCGATCCTTCATCTCCAATTATTGCATTGCAAAAAATCTAATCACAAAACGTACATATATTTACTTATTATATTACATTTTATTAC
Organism: Sympetrum striolatum; assembly: GCA_947579665.1. Taxonomy (NCBI): domain Eukaryota; kingdom Metazoa; phylum Arthropoda; class Insecta; order Odonata; family Libellulidae; genus Sympetrum; species Sympetrum striolatum. The sequence continues at coordinate 17,297,553 of OX388348.1, read as the reverse complement.
ATTCGATTACATTTTACTGCATTATATATTATTATTATTTAACTTTGAGATCTTATAATGTTATATATAATAGGAATGTAAAATATGCTGACATATAAAAAGTAGAGTTGAACCAACAAAAATGCTCCAAGTTGGGAAACATCAATATGTATGTATTAATCTCCTTCGATATGAAGATTGTTAAATTCCACATAATAGGAGGGTGCCAATATTTCATCATAGTTCCGATGAGCTATGAATAGAGAGGACCTCGTAGCCTATCATTGCGACCTTGATTGAATCTAATTTCACCTGCCCCGTCTACGTCAGCGGTTCATTTTTCCTTGTAATTTTCCTTTCGTCTTGTTTGGCTGGGGCACGAAGAGAACACTACCCGGGATCCTCAAACGGAAGGAAAGACATGGAAAGTTTAGGAAGAGAAAGGGTACGGGCGGAGTCAACGGAGCTTCCTGCGCACCGAGATAGAGTTTCAGCATCGAGGTTCGCGATACAGGCGAAGTTTCCATCATCGGAGGGAAGTGCCCGGAGACAATTGGGAGGGGAGTCGAACAAGAGACGAGTCGAGAGTCGCTGAATTTGTGATGATGACGGAAGAGGTTGGCTCGTGGGAAAGAGGTGAAAAATGGCCAGGGGAACTAAGATTAAAGGTTTTGAAATGTGTCGATGAGAAAGAGGCCTTGAAGGGACTTGCATGATGGGGAGGAAAGAAAGAGTGATCACATTGCTATGGAGGATGAGGTAAAGTATGAGTTGAATTACGGTAACACGACGCTCATGTTTACAAAGAGCTGCCTCCATCACAACTTTTTGGAAATATATATTTAGGGGAGGTAAAGTTATGGTCTTGATGATGCGAGTTTTGAGGATATTCAAAGCAAGTTTACACACGTTACCATGACAGTTTAACTAATTTAAATTTATTCCGGAATCCAATGCAATTAGTCTCCATATACAGGAATCGATACGTAGATGTAATTCTAACAAATAGTAAAAATAATAAATGTTAAGTTTCATCCACCTTTTGGCCATCAAAACAACCTTAACCATGATCACCTTGGTATGTGTAAATTTTGTACCCCTTATGACAGCCATAGTAGTCAGTAACCCTAGTAAATATTAAATATATTTATTATTGAAAATTCATATTAATACTATTTCTAGATAATGTTAAATTTATGTATTGATTGTATTTATTGAAGTACGTTGCCTTTTATTTTATTAAAAATTGCTCTGGTTGTTCATCATGTTCTATGTAATATACCTTCAGTAATTTTGAATTAGTTTTTATATTACGATTTGTATGTTCATTTTCCTGATTGTACGTCTTCGTTCGGCGGAATTGAAATTTTAAGAAATAAAAATAAATAATTACTCCCCAGCCCCTCCTAAATACCTACCTTCATGAATCAAATTTTAATGAAAGGACGCTATTCACTTTCAGAATCGTTTAAAATGCCTCTGCTGTCAATTAAATGCAATCGATATAATCTCTGTACTCTGAAAAATAGCAATAGGAGACAGATGAAATTAATTTGCTTCGTGAGTATTTTGATCGAAAAAAATACATAAACGAAGATAAAGCGTCATAAATATGTTAAAGTAATTTAAATCTCCGATAGACAATTCCTCTCCATTTTTCCGGTATTTTACTCAAAAAGCCGTTTTGATTTATTGTGATAGTAAGATATTATTTACATGAGTACGCTTAGAAGCGTCTGAATCCCGCAAGATAAACAGTATTCTATCAAGCAACCGATTCCACCTTATGTCTACTTGTTTGATTTTCGTCTCCGTGCCCTTTAAGTTACGTAAAAATCATCGGTTGGGGTGACAAGGGCGTGAGAATGGGATGATTGATTATAGCCCTACTATGACAACCGTGAGGACTCAATCTTGGTTCGTGTCCGCCATTTCGGCATTCTTACGTCGCGTCCTAGAGTTAGTAAATATAGGTGTAGAATTCATGCGATAAAGGAATAGTGAATAATCATGATTCTGGAGTACAGTGTAAACATTGGTTCCGGTAATAACTGTAACTATTAGAGGATTATTCTGGCTTTCATTTTTAGAAAAATTAGGAAGTAATTCACTTAATATAAGGTCTTTTTATTTATCTCTACTTTCACTCGCAACATGCATTTCGTGATTCATCATGTATAGAAAAACCCAGCAATTAGAGCATGTGAGGATATTGTAACAGACGATTTTAGTTTCTAATCTGCCAATAGGATAAAGATTCGGTAATTTGGTTGAATTTATTCGGTATGAAAGGGAAACGTTTTAGACAAAATTATTAATATTTAAAACCAAGTCATTATTTATGTGAACGTAAATACCAAGATATGAATTCGATATGCTCTATGTTTCACAAGATAATTCCTTACTACGATTAGCGAATTCAGTGGGCATAGAATAAATTATGTACTCTCTTTAATTAATTTAGGAAAATATAAGGGCATACATGTGTGTTGTTGAAGTGGTAATTCCTACCACCAGATTTTTTACATTATTGTTTTTTTTCCTTCTTTGTTATTTTAATCCTGTTGCAGTGTTTCCATCTTACTTGGCTTCCATGCGTTGTAAGCGTTTGTTTTCTGTATTTAATAGTTGTTAATTAAAGTAATTGATTTTTATTTGTAGTGGGAGTATGAATTGTTTTAGTACCCTCTTCGAATTTTGTAAAGTTCGCAAACGGAAAGCCTTATCACTTACGTAAATACATTCATAAAGCTAACAAAGTATACTACTCATAAAAAAATCTCCTCTGCAACAGGGAGATGGATAAAAAAGATATTACTACAATGAAACGTAATCGTTTGAGCAGGCAAAAAAGTGTAGATATACAAATGAATAAAATATCATAAAAGTAAAGGAAACAAAGTTATTCAGGAAAATTTAAACATATCGAGGAGAGCTGTACAGTCTAAAAGGTGAAATTGAATATGAAAATATGAACATATTATCATCATTTCAATCTGGATAAAGTGATGAATTCCTATACTTTATGAATCGAAAATGGAATTAAATCATAAAACTAAGAGTTGAATAATGGAAGTGTCGGATGGTGAATATCCTACCAGTTCTTTACATCATGACACATATACTCGTACACTGTCCATACATATACGCTTGCCATGCAGTAATTCACTCTAGAATTTTCCCTGATTACTTCTGATAGTACACAACTGAGCACCACGCAATCCTAGCGAATGGTCCCAACCTTCGCCCTTTTCAAAGACAAGATGGGTACGGAAACTTTCTCGAGTTATCGATGTTATTGATGCAGCAGGCATTCCTCACGAGATAAGCGTAAGCCAGGAATCCCTTGCGCATAAATTCACCGATTTGCTCAATCTCGAAATTCCGCGATATGGCCTCGAAACATTGGACACCTAATGAAGCGAAAGAGGGTCCCATTTTCCATGCCGGGGAACAATATTTATCTCCTCCACTAATACTCTTATCTACTTTGTATAAACCCGCGTCTATATCCCCATTGAGTCCCCACTTATCCCCATGCACTTGCCACCGATGCTTTGGAGCTCTTTTCAATCCTTAAGCCCTCCCACTGATCTTCTAGAGACACCCTTCTAGGGCAAATACTCAAAAAAGTGGAGAGGTCAATCGATGTCTATAAACAAGAAAGTCTGGTACCGGCGCTTTTTTCGGCCGGAGAGAATGCTACAGCGACCCTAAAGCACTGCAAAAAAAGAGACGGGAGGAATCCATCTTTTATCATACTCGAGAAGTGTATCAGACAGATACCATATGACGTTGCCGGAAAAGAAAAATATGGCCATAAGAGCCCTAAAGGAAATTGACGAAAATTCGTCTTGTAAGCAATTTAGATAGCAGAAAGGTAATATTAAAAGTTTCTAACGTGTTATAAACATTTCCCAAATTGCTTTTAAAAAATATCTATAAATATAAATAGGTTTTACTTTCATTCCATATGTCTCGGTCTAAAATTACCTCACCTAAATTTAATAGAGATAGAATGGAATATCCGCATAAACGTTTTGCAATATAATCTTCACCCTTAAAACGATCAACAACGTCTTACTTTAAGTATAAGAAATATTTGGATTGATGAAGCAATAATCGATAGTACATGATTGATTTTAATGAAACAAGTCAGAAAATCTGTCCATAAAAATGACGTTTATATAGACAAGCAATCTACATTTCAGATCCATAATAGTTTTTCGTGTATACGAATAACTAGGGGTTAAGAATTTCCTAATGAATTTATGTAAAAATATGTCTAACTAATAAAATCAATGGTAGCAGGCTTGACTATGTGGAATTACGTATAAATAAATTGAAGAAACATTTTGTTTTTTAGGGCTCCCGGACAGTCATGTGGACAGCGCGTTTGCCTTTAGTGAAAGCGGTCCCGGGTTCGAATCCCGGTGGGAGCCAATGTGCGAAATGACCTAAGCTGTCGAAGCACTTTTAACAATACTACTACTACTACATTTTGTTTTTATTGTAAAAGTGAAAATTTTATTTCTTAAATTTATTGACATATTTCAAGTGTATTTATGCACTGTTTTCTGGTTTCATCGGTAAACAATATTCCATTTTTTTAGCTCTATGGTATGTTATATTTTACAAATTTCAATATTTCAATAAATATGAAAGACAAGTGCTGCCTTTATCAAATGCATTATGAGTTTATCCTATCTTGATGCACAAATATATTGCTACATTGATTCATATGAAATTATTTACTTAAGGTAACATTGATTTATGAATTTTATTTCCAGAATTTTAAAAATCGATACATATCTGGAGATAAAATAGATAAAAATACAGTTTCTCTGGATTTTATAAACATCCTGGAATTATAGTGGTCCTAGGTTTTTATTGATCTGGTATTAGGTAATTCTGTTGGCATAGAGATCCCTTCATTTTCGATTCGAAATGAAATGGCATCAAATTAATGGGTAGATTACCATTGGCCGTCCTATACTATGAGGAACGTTACTATAACCTATATTTTTATTCGACTTAATAATTAATTGGTTGGATCAAAAGGTTTTACTGAACAAACAAGGTAGTGTAGTTTTCATTTAAAATTGAATTCAGCAAGAATTCGCCAAAATATGCCAAACATTATTTCCTCCAGCCATAAAGACCTACCGGTTAAAATAAAAAAAACAAATGCACCGCTCTATAAATTCAGGCTGAACCTGGTGCTCCTAATCTCGTTTACGATCTGAGCTAACTCCGGCATAACTACTCGAAGTCCGCCGTTTTCACTTTCGTCCATTTCTCTCATCGTGCTTTCCAACGTCTGCATCCGATGCTTCTCTGCTTTCTTTTACGTGTATCCTGGCTCTCGCCAACACCCACGTAGGATAAAGGGTCGCCGAGACAAAAGAATGCTGTCACTTTCCTCAGTGTATTCGAGGGTCCGGGGAGGCTACGCAAAGCCATTCAAGTTGCATCATCCAAAGAGGAGGGGTTTAATGGGTCCCTTCTGCTTTCCTCCCCACGCTTCTCTGTCCCAGAATTGGGGTCGCATTTGGAGACGCCAACGCTGCCTCTGACGGGAAAAAGTCAACTATTGACCTCGTACCGGATAGTTGTGCAAGAAAAATGTGGGTTTCAATATAGTAACATTCTCAGTTAGTCTATCGAGGAGAAGGGATACATGCGGTCGTGTAATTATATGAATAAGAGATTTTAAAAAATAAATTATGAAATAAAATTGTATCGTACTCATTAAGTACAACTTATTTTAATGTTGCTACACGTTTTAATCTTGAAGCTAGGTAACTACTGAGAAATATTTAACCTCAAAGGATGATTACAATGATTTCAAACCTACTTTCTCTATAATAGACTAGTCTTGTATATCAAGAATAACTTTATAATTTAATTTTATGATCAGCCTCACCTGTAATGTTACCAAACTTTTATGGCCACTCAAATAAATGCAAAATATTGATTCTTTTTGGTTTACTCCTTAATCTTATGAATGCTTCGTTTAGTTTATATCACGAACTTAGAAAGTATAGGACTGGAAACTGCTGAAATTTTTTGGCTCCTTTAATGTCCGCATCCGCGAGATGGCAGCCGCGAGATGGCAGCACTCAAGCTCGCCCTTTGAAACCATACTCCCATATGGAGTAAATGGAAAACTCAGCACGATTATGATACTTTTTCCCTGTTTTTCTTTGTGGGAGTAGTATATACGAAAGATGGAATTCAGAGTTAGTGATTTATCCATTAATACGTAATTAAAATAATAGAATAAAATGGGCAGATTAGTAAATCCGAAGAATAAGTGCAGGTTGCCTTCAGGGCACACCACAAGTAACTTGTGAAAACATTATTCGTAGATCAGCGAAGTGTTCTGCTTGGATACACAGAAAATAATTGATCCTTAATAAATTACCAACGTTACATCTACTTTCAACTAGGCCTTTTAAAACTGGAATCGCAGGATGCACATGGGCGGTCGGAAAAGTTTCCGACATTTCAACATTTCTTGACATGGTTTCTGAAAATGTTCTGAAGATGTCAGAAGAATCTGGGGTCGGAAACTTTTCAGACCACCCTCGTATATACATTTCCTGAAAAAAAATCGAAGTTCCCAGAAATAGTCTCCATGAAATTTGCGAAAAGGAAATTTGCGAAACTGTCTAAAACTTAATGTTTGGTCAATAAATTTTTATACCACTCTATCCTTTATGTTTGTATATTGTATAACCTAAATTCACATTTCAGGCACCCCAAAATAAAATGCAGTCCACGCCAGTCATTAAAATTTAATACTCTTGGATTTATGTATGTTTCAACAATATTTGACCGTTTACTCATTTCCTGGATACTATTTCTGGAAACTTCGATTTTTTTTCAGGAAATGTATATACGAGGGTGGTCTGAAAAGTTTCCGACTCCCAGATTCTTCTGACATCTTCAGAACATTTTCAGAAACCATGTCAAGAAATTGTTTAAATGTCGGAAACTTTTCAGACCACCCATGTGCGTCCTGCGATTCTAGATTTAAAAGGCCTAGTTGAAAGTAGATGTAACGTTGGTAATTTATTAAGGATCAATTATTTTCTGTGTATCCCAGCAGAACACTTCGCTGATCTACGAATAATGTTTTCACAGCGACGAAGTTACTTGTGGTGTGCCCTGAAGGCAACCTGCACGTATTCTTCGGATTTACTAATTTGCCCAGTTTATTCAATTGTTTTAAGTACTTATTAATGGATAAATCACTAACTCTGAATTCCATCTTTCGTATATACTACTCCCACAAAGAAAAAGAGGGAAAAAGTATCATAATCGTGCTGCTTTTTTCCATTTACTCCATATGAGAGTAAGGTTTCAAAGGGCGAGTGCTGCCATCTGGTGGCGGCGGACATTAAGGGCGTCAGCCGATTGTACAGCTAGTATAGGGGAGCTTCAGGGGCGTTGTTTATATATCTTCCATTCAAGTCTTTCAATTATTATTAATCTCAGTTTGATTACATCAAACATGCAAAATAAACAACGGAAAAATAAGCACACCTAATTTCATTATTACAAAGTACCTAATTATTTATTTTTAAGTTAACACATAGTGATTTCATTGTTGCGCAAATTCATAGGGAAAGTAACTTCTTTAACTATCTTAAAAGTTTTGGTTTGTACTGAATTATCTGAAAGAAAATATTACCTCTTGAGATCCATTCTTTGCGTATTATCTCCCTTAAATGACATCATTCTAAATTATTATTATCTAAATTCTAATCTAAATTTTAATTATTCGAATAAAAACATTATTCAGTTATATGAAAAAATAATGCTCTGCAATAAATTATGCAGTATAATTTCTTTATATGAGAATAACTGCAGAACTACCAGTCAAAAAATCAGTTTTAATTCATACTGCAAGGAGACGCACAGGAAAGCTAAATTATTCTCTAAAAATCTTACTTAATCAAGGCTAAATTTGAAAAAGCTACCAAATTCCAACAGTCAGTTGAGATTGCTATTAATAAGATTGGAATTTTTATATCAAGTTTCCAAAGAGTTAATATTCCTTTGAGAATAACCATAAAGGCTTCTGTATCGATATGTGAAATAGTTATCGGTTGAAAGCTTTTGATATCAGAGAACTGTTTCCATAATCTTTAATTAGCGAGGTTATCGGAGATATGGCATTAAAGAGCATGGTTTAATAAACAATCTCCGAGAACTGCTTTGGAATCTCCCCCAGGCACGATTCGTTTACAAGTTACATTCAACCAAAGGGCACAAATGGGGTAAAAGGGCTGTGAGGCAAATCTCCCTCTGAAACGATAATTTTTAATGCGCATCCCTTGAGGGTTCCAAGTGCCTCATCTGTCGTGAATTATTTTCAGAATACGCTCGGATTGTCAGTTTGATCTATAGGTACCCTTCCAGAAAGTGTTAGTCATAGTTGGGTATCCTTTTTTAAGTTGAATTGTGAGTGGCTCCGAAATAATTTTGCAATGAAGTTTATTTGATTGTGTATTTAAAGCTAGTAGACTTAAATAGGAGCAAATATAATACCGGTTTTGACTGTGAGTAGACAATTGTAGAGACCAGGATAGAAAATTTTCACAAGGTCAAGTTTGACCATATTACTATAATTTTACTAACCGCTAAATAATATGGATTTAGATAAAAAAAATGTATTTATTATTCCTTTCTTAAACTAATAAAATTACTATTATTAAATGAGAATAGTTTTTCAATAATTAAGTAACATATTTTGAAGAGGAAATGTCAAAAATAAATTGTTCGATAAAATAAAATGAACGATTTGTGATGGATTAAATATTTGATGAAAATCCTATGAAAGAGCTCAACCAGAAATTCAAATTTCATATGTTAAAATAGATATCATCAAAAAACTTTAAGCCAAAAAATTCCAAGTAATAATTTTATTAGTGGACTCTGATGAGGTTTCTAATTGAAACTGTAACTACTGTAATATAGCTCTTTTAAACCAATACAAACAATAAATTGAAATAAAAACATTGTTTTTAAAATAAAATTCTTTTTCGTTAAAATTAAAGAGTAAAACATAATATTCCGCGTAAAACCATTGATATTATTTTTGATTCGTTCACTTTCAATAGGAACATTCTATCAAAAAGCCCAAATACATACAAAATTCCATTTGATAAGAGTAAATCATCACAAAAAATCGCAGCACCAAAAATTCCAAGAAATTATATAATTCACCAACTCTGGTGCGACTTGATTAAAATGGCATCCACATGGTTATCTGAGGCCCGATAGTTTTAAAAAAGTTCCCATATCCAATCTTATGATTTTCGGCCCACTCTGTGGCAACATTTTCCGATTTGACTAGGACCCATGGTAATAAAGCCTATTACGGAGACTTCTTCCTCGAGCCTCTTCAACTTTCCTCCGACTCCATCAGGTGAGAGCAAAAAGAAAAAGAGAAAACTTTTCTGTATCGTCTCCCTCACTCCTAACAAAAAGTATGCCCGAAGTTGGGTGCTAAAGGCTAAATTAGTTTGCGAGATATCTCGGATATATAAAGACTTTTTTCCTTAAGCGGGGCCTTGTGAGAGATAAGAGGGAAACAAGGAAACTCGAGAAAGAGAAATTGTGGATGAATGAAAATGAGGTGAGTGTGATGGAGGAGAAGGAAAAAGGAACCACAAAGAGAAGGGGAGAGAATATAAGAGGTTTGAAAGAGGAGGAAGGGGAGAAAGCAACTTTCAAACCGTCATTTTTCCTCACTCGTGACGTATGATGGATTGGAAGGAACTCGGTGGTGACGTACGAATCGAATAGGCGATGAAGAAAAGGAACCAATTTTTTGCGGAGGGAAAGAAATTTGGCAACGCCGTGTTTCCCAAGGGGGAAATCGATCATTTGGTGGGATAAACAAATGCTGGTTTTAAAACGAGATCGAGGACTATGAAAACCAAATTGTTTTCCCGCAGCGTCGTTCCGATGAAGGGATTACGGCAGCGGTCGGAAATTATATGGAAATGATTGAATGGCATGGGGTTGTCCAAGGTTGTCATACTTTTTTGAACAGCCACAAGATCCATCCTGATCTCTTATAGTAAGAGATATTTTATTTCGTGTTATTATGTGTACAAATTTATCTTTATTCATTTCAATTCATATGAGTCCTCTTTCTCTGAATTTTACTATTTAATTCTGCAGTTATATATTTATTTCTTCTATTCGTATTCAATTTAATTTTTAATGGCTAACTAACCAGTTTTCTATATAAAATTACTGTTGGTTATACATTTTATATATTTTTATTTTATAAGCCCTCTGCTCTCTATGGATTTTGTTTAAAATAAACAAATGCTTACATAAATCGTAAAGAGACTTTCCATCCTAGAGAAAGACGTTCGAAATGACTAAAGTTGAATTTCGTTAAGTCAAACTATTTTGGTAATATATGCGTCTTGAGTCTCTTACTGAGATCAAAATTCATTTGCCAGATAATAAATATTAGAGCACCAATTCCAAAGTCGAGTTCTTCCCGTTATGGTCTTGGACTGACTACTGGAAAGTCAATTCAACGTTATAAAGATTAAATCAGAGCTACATATGCATCTTCAAATGCATTCTGAGCAACATAAGTATGATATCTATCCTTCCATTTCCCATTCAAATCAACTATATTTCTACCCTATTTAGAGTCTTGATTTATATCCTATTATAAACACAAGGATTGAAATTAATAGTAAATATTTATCAACAGAAATTCATTGGTCAATCAACCATTTAACATGAACGAATTTATGAATTTACCACGCAAAGAAAATTATATAATCTGCATACCCTCCATCAACTTTTCTCCTTTTCCCTGTATTTTCCAAGCATTGTTACATCACATTTCCCAGCAATACATATCTTCCAAATATTCTTCATTATATCTTTCCCTTACATTCTCTTTTACTTTGTAAATCAGAAATGCTGGCCCAGTGGTTAGCGTGCAATCACTCCGAGCCCCGGATTTGAATCCAAACTACAAAGATTTTCCTGAACTGAAATAATATTAATAATCACCTCTTTAGTGGCCGAATTTCAGTCTACAGAACAATATTATAATTAATTGTTTTGTAAAGAAAAGGAGTGGTATATGGTAATTCGTAACAATAGGTAATGGTTGTGTGAGTTAAAGAATAATATATATTTTGGGCTTAGCTACCGTTGCCTCATATCGGTGAAGTCCTCCTTAGCTCTATTGAACTTATCACCAACACACACGACCATTCGAATTTGAACGCGGGACCTTTGGGTTGGAGCGATAGCGTAGACGGAATGCTATCGAAATCGGCGACCAAGGCCGGTCACTATGAAAATAACTAGGTTGGCGTTTCCCTACTTCCAATAGAAAAGTGTCAATCTTAATATTCTACCTTTATTTAAAATTTACACCTTATATTAAATCAAAAGTTTTGATATGGCTCTAATTTTACGAGAATGTTACAAAAGTTAAACGGTCAATAAAGGTTTTAAGTTAAGTACTTTATTTTGCGAACCATTTTGAACTTACAATGATAAAAATCGTAAATTCCATCTAAAAGTTATCCATCATCTCAAACACACTTGGTTATGTTTTATTATGACAGATTTCCTCGTTTCTATAACAGAGGTGTTCATCTTCATATGTACGATTTCAGCTTGTAACTACCTCCTAATATCCAATCCAAATTTTACAGTGACTTACAATGTTTACGAGAATATTACAAAGGTTACTCAACGACAGTTTTCTAATTTGCATTTCTTTCGCACTTGAAACGATAAATATCGTAAAGGCCATCCCAAAGTCATCCCTCATCCCCAACAAGATCGAATTAGCATAGCAGGTACGTCGAGCCATAAAAGCCATCTCGCTACGGCTCCCAAGGCTCCGTTCGCCTACGCAGAACACATCAGAACGATTCCAGACCGCCTGGAACATAGGCAACCCCCATCGCCATACGCACCACTTCTATGAAATAACATCGGAGTTACAATCGCAGCCCCGTCCCCATCTCGTCCGTGATAAGCTCCCAAAAGCGGAGCTAAGAACGGCGAGATGAATGCGCGGGTGCCCGATGAGGGATTCCCCCCACGTCCGGACGACAAACACCCTGAGTCCCCACGAATATCCGCCTTGCAAACATCCATCCGAAATGAAAAAGCGGAGTGGGAATAATAAGAAGACGTCAAAGCCCAGCCATCCATCTCGATTCCAGGTTGCGGGGGGGGTGAGGCAAAGAGACAAATAGGGCTTGAGGGGGAGGCCCCATTCGATCGGGAGATGCGTGGATTGGAAGTCTAGAAATGCTTTGAGTATAACTTGTGAATGCTAAACTGAGCAGAGCTGCAAAAGAAGAGTGGACGTGACGAGTTTCTAACCATAACAAATCTTGACTCCAGACATGGCTCATATTCACACAGGATGCTTTCGGCCTAAGCTTTGTGGAATTTCATAATAACGCAAGAGTGGTTAAAATTATATAAGAAACGGTGTAAGGTGATATGTGCATCTTGGGAACAACTAGATGGTATTTGGGAGATCCGGGTTCGAAGCCCGGCTCCATCAGACTTTCTACGTACCTGCTCCACCTCGGAAGAATAATTTAATCATTGTAATAACAGAATTGTAACAAAACGCGAGCAAAGCTTCGACGTAAAAGATTAGATGATATAAATTAATCAGTTATCTTCCAAGTTAAGATTGAATATAGAGTTCGTAAATACTGTCGTAGATAAATATTTACATCTTATATATGCAGAAAGTCATGTGCTGGCCACATGAATTATGAATTCTTGTACCATTCCAACGCTGATAATGATGATTTTCATGTAAATCATGGTCTCATTTTGTTTTATTTATGTGGATAGTGTAAATAAATTATTCCTGAGATCATTTTTATTATTACAGCACGCATTGAAGGAAAAGTACTTTAAAAAATCTCTTATTCATTGACAAACGTGATCCAATTTTTTCCCCTACTTCAAATCGACGTTCTTAAATAAATTTATATTTCCAAAGAAACCAACGAGTCTCTCTTTGCTCTCTGTTATGGCATATTTGACAAGTATTTTGCTGCCAATATTGAAGAAGAAAATTTACAAAAAAGGAAATTCCTGAATGTATTCAATGGACATCGGGTCTTACGCAATAAAACGTAATCCACTTACGTCCAACCTAATACCTAAAGAAATTTAATTGATGGTATATACAGAGGCTTGCCTTTTTTACTCTCGATGGCGGGGACACACCGCAAAGTCAAGGCTGAATTATTAGATTCCAGAACCACAAAAACATGAAGGGCAAAAGATTAAAGCTTTCGTTGGGGCATGTGTCTTTTACTTCCACACACGCAGTGACGTGTAGAGTTGCAACTTTCATCATCGTGATGGAAAATAGATCAAAGCCTTCAACGGTGAGATAGAATGGTATGGTGCAGTAATGTGGAATTTTCAATCTTCTCTGTGTCAGAGGAAGTTATTTGAGTAGCTCCCACAAGCAGCAAGGGCCAATAATGGAAAACATTACTTTGTAGAAGTAGTCTAAGATTTAATAATGCAATACTCGTATATGTTTTATTATCGATGACACATTTATTTCTATAAAATTTAAGTAAGGTATTTTATGTTACTAAAATTCGTGGGGCCATTAATTTGTCCCGTATATGATAAATAGAGAGAAATTAATGTTACAGTTAGTGTATTAAACCATGGTTCCATCACCAAATAAACCGCAATATGAGTTTATCATAGTTCGGAAGGGATTCCAGATATTTTATTTAATCTATATCTAACATGACTCTACGATGACATTCAGGAGATCTCACGAGATTGAGATCTTGGTTAAGGTAATACGTCATCTCCGCTAATGAGAAAGTCGTGCTGTTCTAGCGAATACAAGATGCCTTTAGGGGTTTGCGTTCATAGAGTGAGGATAGCGTGAGAATTCTCGGTCTGTCATGCCACTGTATAATTCTCTCTACCTAATTAATACTGAGCATTAGAACTAAAACGAATAGTCAAACATTCAGCAAAGGTTTTCTACACCTATTACATTTCTCCAAATATGATATATTCGTTGGTATAAGAATATTAGAAATAATCATAATATATTATTATCACTAATAATAAAACCATGAGGTAAAATATTGCTCTTTGTAAGCCAATGTTGATTGTATTCACTAACCAAATTTATAAACGGTCCGTGATTTCATGGCTATGAAGAAAATAAAAATCAGCTCTTGTACTTAATAATCTGAACTACATACTTATTTTAAGAATAGAACAACGGTGCTAGATAACTATAACAACCGAGTTACTCGGAAATAAGTTATGACAAATCTTATTCGGGAATAAGTTATCTATTTAATTTGTGAACTTCATATACCGTGAGATTATATTTCTCTTTCAAAAAGATAAAGTTGCACCAAGATTTTCCCATGAACGTTTAATGGCAAAATCTTAAAAAATCAGCACCATTCACAAATAATAAAATATTGCACTATCTTGATATTAGCGTAGCATTTATTTTTCTAAAGGAATTCGCCACACAATCAAGGAAATTTTGAATTTACCTATGTATTTTTACCATTACCATGAAATTTAGGTCCTAATTTCGCGTGTAACGCGCTCGAAACTTTAATTATCTCCTTTCCGAATACAAGAGAACCGACTAAATAACTCGAATCCACTCGAATCGAAACGCAAATATAAAACTTGATTAAAAACCGCTTGGCGGAGTTACGGAGAGCAAGCTCTGGCTCTTTGTCTGCGAATCGAGGAGAAAATTGGGGCAAGCGACGGATCCCATTGCAAACTTCCCGATACTGAATTAACCAAGTCCCGAATGGAGACATTACGGAAAGTAGTTCACCTTCTACTCCCCGCTTTAGCTTCAATATTTACGTTTGGTGGATCAAGGACGAGGAGCAAAGTTGGCAGTCGTACCGACGTATTGATAAAATCAGTTTAAGTTTGGACTTAAAGGCATTTTCTTCTCTATGAACCACTCTTAACTTGTAACTAAGTATGAGGCAAGATCGGGGAGGTAAGAAAGTTCTTAGAGCAAAATTAAAGTTGGCAGTTTGCTGACTGAGTATTTAATGGCAACTGAAAGGAGACCGATGAGGAGTAAACTGTTCTGAACTGAAGCGTTTTCAACATACGTCCTTTAAGAGTATTTAACATCTTTTCCAAATCAAGTTCGGATAGAAAAAAGGCATCTAAGGAAATCACATAATTTATTCCCAAACCTCTCGGCTGTAATACGTCTTTAAACTCCAAACCAATACACCATTAAGACGATAATTTTATGCCGAAGAAAACTAGTAGAGATGTATTAACGGAGTAGATATTTACCTTATAGTACTACCATTCGTTATCTTATCGATAAATTAGTTTAGTTATTACTATTTCACTCGTAAAGGTATGACTACAGGGAAACATTGCAGTGGAAATAAATATATGTTTATTAAATCACCTTGCAGATCAAATGTTCATATCAAATATTTTTTCTTACATTGAAAGCTATTATTGCAATTAGTTTCCAATCGATATTTTTGTATTCATTTGGATGAATATTATCGACTCATCAAAATCTCTTCATTATTTTCATTTTACATGTTTATTAGTTAATCATTTTACCTATAGGGTATTGCACACATTATCCCAGTTAACCTTGCTTAGGTTCTCCTTGGCATCTTTAACTGATTTCTGTAAGACGAATTGCTGGGTTGTATTCGTATAAACATTTCTTCTTTGAACTTTCCCTTTTGTACTGCTCTTATTCTTATCCTATTTCATACAAATCACCAAATTTACACTATTATTTTTTCTCATAAACGAAATTCAATTCAATTTTTCCGCAACATTTGAACTAATAGATTTTATATAAATTATTCTATATTATTTTAATTATCTTTCCTGCTCTAGAGATTTATCAACGAAGGGTAAGAAGGAAAAGGAGGCATTTTCTCGAAGTCTCAATCACGCCCAATGAAAGAAGTCTTTTGTGTGTTCAATTTAAGTTCAAATCCTTTACCATGTAAGAAATTTTGTTTACATTATAATAGCAGTAATACATTCAGAAAAAATAAAGTTAATTTCATCAACGAAATTTAAATCTTTTCCTGATTTTCAATTAACTAAATCGGTTTCACGAGAAACTTTCTCATTTTTAATTTGACTACAATGGATGACTTAATATGAATTATATTCATGAAACATAACCACTTCGGAAAGAAACCAATTTGAATATATTTGCATGCAGTTAGAGAAAATAGTATTCAGCTCTGACGCATACATGAATAGCATTGTGCTATTTACCCCAGGCTCACAAAAGGGACCCATATTAAACTCCACAAATCCCCTAGGCGAGAAGGTACGGCTAATTATTCATGAGAGTTTAACTTCTGCTAAATAAGACGCGGGAATCCAAACAATGGGAGCTATTCTGTGCGAAAAAAGTAGCTCGGCCGAACAAAGTTAGGAAGCTGCTATGTATTTTTTTTTAAATGCCACGCTGTTCCAATTCATCTTTTTTGCACCCTCGATGAGATGTGAGTGTAAATTGTGATGATAGATGGACAACACGCCAGGCACAATCTAGCTGAAAGCTTTTAAATGTTGAACAAACAATATTCAAATATACCTTGTAAATATTGTGAAGTAATTTCAGGCGTAGCTAAAATTTTCTTTCTACTACAAAAATGCATTATCTTAACCTTACTAGTGAATGGTACTGAAATGAAATTCAGTTTTGAGACTCCTGGAGGTAAAAACTAGAGCCATTATTTAAAATACATTCATCGAATAAGACTTAAACTTTCAAGCTTTTGGTTTTAAATTATATCAATACTGTTTTATGTTTGAATTATGTGACGAAGTAGGTTTTGTACTAAAATTATCTTAGGTATTTTTATCTACACAGCAATTTCATCATAACTTTTGTAATGCTCCTATTCTTGTAATTGCTTACATTTCTCAGTACCTCCGTATAAACCAAATATGGCTCAGGGGAACCTGAATGGTTATTTATTTTTATTGTATATTGTATTTTTTATTGTATATTCATGAATTCTCTACGACTATCATAAAAATACATGTAGTCTAGCAGTTGGTTGATATTACTTTAGTCTGTCACAATCACTGAATAATTTTCTGATACGAATAATACTGAGAGTAAGCTACCATTATTTTATCTTCCGTATAACGTAGTATTTACTTCCGGAGAAAGCATTACATATTTCTGGATACAGGGATTCATAACTTAAGTCGAATGAAGGGAACAAGATAGTACTTTTTCTACAGGATTTTCAGTGATTTAATTACTCAAGTTTTAACCAGGTGCGTACGTTGGCCAACTCTTATCTTATACACATTCTCTTTTGTAATACCTATTTGGTTATTTAGTAGTCATTTGAAGCTTGAGATTATTTTGCTTGCAGTGATAAAGGATAGGGAGGTGGTCCCCTCCCATGGTATTCTGTGATGAAAGCATAACAATGGGCAATTAAATAGATTGTGGGACGCATTAATGAGTGGAAATCCATGGCAATGAAAATTAGGAAAAAAGTAACACTTTACGCAATTCCACGTACATTTCTCAAACAGAACGAATTACATACAGAAGCGTACTGCCAATTGGTAGGTAGCTCATGAGCATTCTACAATTTTTATTCAACGACATCTATTACAATTCCTAGATGAATTGAAAAATACTTCGCTATTTTGCACAGGGACCTTAATTCGTTCCCAGTTTCGTAAGCGTACTTAAATCTTTAGTATGAAGCCTGAGATGCTAACCTAAATATATAAACACGCTTACAAAATCAGAACCGAATTGAAGTTCCTGTGGAAAACTATGGAGTATTTCTTCATTCCACAGTATATTACTACGTAGCAACGCCTTCGAATATCGATTTAAATATTTGCAAACAATACTGGTTTTGGTAAAGGTTAACCACCATCTATTACAACGAAACCAGTGGAGTTTAAAAATATACATTGAAATCCGTAACGAGTTATTTTAATGGGTAATTGAATAAAGGATTCATAAGCCTTCATCTATAAGAAATAGGACTCCCAAGCCCTGTTCCTTGTTTATCCTCACGGAATATTTCCACCACTATCTGAATATTAAATAAGGCTTTCACAAGACAAGAAACGAATAGTGGAAATTTTGCTATCAGAAACTAGATACGTTCTCTATAAGAAACAGTATGCACATGTATAATAAGCATTCACGAACGTAAGTAAACTCCCTATTTTTTATGTTGTTTTTTCAATTGATACCCACGAGGGATACGTCATCCCCGAGTACCACCACCTTACATATATGAGCGTTCTACTTTTCGGTAGGTTCAAGTGCACTCAAAATTCCTATTCAGCACCATCTCCTTCATTTCCTTATTTATCTTATATAGTTATCCCCACCCCTTATATCACCCAGCATCTTTTGTCCTTGTCTTCCGTCTGTTCTTTCCTCTGAATTCTGCACTCAGTATCAGTCTTCACCAATCCCTTTCCTCTCAATATTTGGCACACATATTTCCTATTTCTCTATTGATGCTTAATCACTTCAGTTAAAACCCTCTCCTCCCCAACCATCCCCAACTTCTCCGTGTTTGTTTTCCTCTCAAGCCAACTTACTTTTTTCATTCTACGCCATACCCGCATTTGAAAGCCTTCAAACGTTTCACTTCCTCCTTTCTTAAAGTCCAGGTTTCACACCCATATAGAAGCACACTTAAAACCAAGGGTTTCACCATTCCTTTCCTTATTCCTTTGTCAAGACGTTTGGTCATCAATTCCCTTTGCTTCGTAAAGACTACCTTGGCCAAGAACATTCTTTTTCGAATCTAATCTTTACATCTTCCATTCCACGAATGAGTATTTCCCACGTAAGAAAATGTATCCACCTGTTCCAATTTTGACCCAGAAAAAATACCGAATATGTTTCACCATTATTTGAGTCGAGCTCCCATTTACGTCTGCGAGATACGGAAAGGAAGATCCTGCACCGTGCTCGATAGCACCTCATCCACATCGTAGCTGCATAGTCCGAACAAATCAAAGCTTTCCTCCGTGCCCCAGAAGAACCAGTTAATAAACAAGGCCCACAAAAGCGATATCCTTTAAATTTTCTCGCCCACGGCTGCATTCCCATCGCCCGTAACGACGGAAGCATAACCACGAGTGGCTGTGGCTTAATCCACGAGTCGAAACGGATGCCACCACATCTCCTGTAACCCACTCTCTCCCATTTAAAAGCATCCACCCTTCGTGCCAGACACAGCAGCTCTTTTTATTCGTCTTTATTTTCCCTCTTTATCTCCAAGCCCTCCATATTCAGGAGTGGGAGGAAGGGGGTCGTTATTTCTTGAGTAATGGGGTCACGGCGGGGGAGGGAGTTCATATACGTATTCAAGTTATGCGAGGTGGCGAACACACGGGGAGGGACTTAAGGCGGAATTTCATTACTTGGGTGCGCCTTTGCCAATGATCCGTCCCTTCGCTCCTCGTCTCTTTCCCGGGCGATGGCTCTTTCCCTT
Source organism: Sympetrum striolatum (assembly GCA_947579665.1). Lineage (NCBI taxonomy): Eukaryota > Metazoa > Arthropoda > Insecta > Odonata > Libellulidae > Sympetrum > Sympetrum striolatum. The sequence goes on along the minus strand of OX388348.1, from coordinate 17,278,006 downwards.
CCGATTCCTTCTTTTCGCATACTTTATCGCTTCGTCGCCTCTCCTGCGCTTTTTATCGGATCCTTCGCATCTATTTTTAGGTGACGTGATTAGCTGGTCTTTTGAGGCCCGTCTGGATCACTATGTCTCAAACTGTGTGGTGCCAAGATATTAATGCGGATCTTTCAGCTATATATTTATACTGCAAATTTGTAGTTTTTATATTGATTCGCAGAAGCGGGTGAAGCCTTATGAAAATCTATCTAGTGAGGTGAAGGAATATGAAATATTATTTTTTACACAAAGTTAAGATCAGTTTCAGAGGATGAGAATCGTCCTATCAGATTGCGAAGAAATTAAAGCTAATTTATGCTCGAAATAAGCTCATGTTAGTATGTGCAGCATACATATTTATATTATATAACAACTATTAGACTTTTACGCTTATTTAGCGATATTTCGTTGACAACGGTCATTAAAATTTTAAAGCATTAGTTCGTACAAAGAGTACTGTTTGTTAATCTTTCATTTTGCTATCAATACATTACTAATCGTTTTTAAATGATAGCGTGATGTTTCCAATACTATCAGTTAAGGAATATTAAGTCCCAAAAATCACCCAATGGTACAACACTTATGCCATGCATGTTAAGTTTTATTACTACCAATATATAATATGTCTATTAAGTGATGGTAAAACGCATGTCCAAATGAATTAATTTGTTTCCCATAATGGTATAGAAGTATTTCTATTGACCTCCTGTGTACCACATAACATTCCTTTTCTACAAAAACAGCAAGACGTAAAAATTTCGGCATACTCAGTACTAAATTTATAATCAACTTTTCAAGTCAATCTTTCACTGCCGTTTCTCACGCGTTTCAATTTTCTGGTAGTCTAAATTAAAACTTCTGCGGATTAATTAAGTCGTGTTTTTGAGCACTTCGGCCTCAATTTCTCTGGTAAAGAAGAAAATAAGTCATCTGTACCTGTGGAATGAATTTTTTATGTTCTCACTTTTCCACGACACTTTCATTACCTTTAATTAAGTACGAGTCAGATTCGATTCGAAATTCCATTTAATCAATTTTCCCCAGCTTATTCGACACCTATATATTCAACATCCCGGATTATTAAATATTCACAACAATTACTAAAAATAAAAAGCAGGAAATCTGAGTCCTTCCTTAGATGCTGCGTGTAACTGAATATTAATAAGAAAAATAAAACATAGATCGATTTTCCAAGGATGAGACTAAGAAGGATAGCATAACACGAAAATTTTTATTACATTTTATTCTTGATTTATTCAATGAAACTAGATCTGATTTTAATCTTGACTTGGTATAAATCTAACAGTATATACAAATTATCCGCACGACTAGTTTCGACGAAAATTGATTCCCGATTTATCTATCCTGCCATGGAATACCACAAGGTTACTGCCAACTCTGTTGAAGATTCTGAAAAATCAAATTAGTAGTGAAGATTCCGAGAACAACAACTCTTGAATTCAAAAACTGAAGAATTTGGAATAAATTAAAGTTCAAAAGTTCACGTAAGTTTCGAAATGATTTGCCAAGTGATCATACGATCAATAATTTTATCAACACCATCTCTTTCCATTAAGATTCAAATTCATAAATTTCCTATCCTGAAGAATTTCATTCTTGAAGCTGTAAACCTTAACTTAAATGTAGCTTTATTAAAAACGTTTAGTTCATCTTCATAAATTGTTGCGCTCACAAAAACTGTTGCGGCCGTATAAAAAACTGTCTCTCTATAAATAAGAGTCATATCCCATTAATTTTGCTCATATATCAAAAATCCTCCCAGCTTGCCTCTCGGATAGATTTTAATCATCCTCTATTTATTTATGGCCGTAATTATCGAGCTCGGAAACTTGCTTACGTCCGCTCCAAACTGCTCCAGAACACATTTACGACTTTAGACAGATGCGATGCGTTTAAGGGAAAGCGGGACGGGGTGTAATATTAATTCAAACCTTAATAAAAGTCGTCAATTTGCTTGTTTGTCACGTCCCTCTCCCTCAAACTTCCTACATATTTCCCGACCCATCCTTCTTCGTCCCGCCCTTGTCTCTATCCATTTTCTTCTCGAGTCACCTCACTCAAATTTTCCTCTTTTCGCTCTCGATTCATTCTTTGCCTTACCTTTCCTCTTTCCTCGCCACTGAGTATCCCCCCCCCCCTTTACCTTCCTCTCCTTTCATTAATTACCTCTTTCGAGGTGCTCCCCATTCTTTCATTTCGGTACCAAGGCGTTTCATCCTAAGTGTACTTACCTAAAAGACGCTTCAACCCAAGATGTTTCACCCAATAACAAAAAATCAAGTACTCCAGAGAAATTGCAACCCAGTATTTTTGTTTCAGTTTTCCACACTTAGTTATTTAATTTAATATGAATACAATTGTACAGTAACAATAATCAATTGTTACAATTTACTCAACGATTATCTCTTGTTTCTAATTTTATTTCTTTCTTTGAATGAGGAAAAAACAGCTTTGTATACAAAGCTGTGAGGTTCAGTAACTCAAGGAGAACCAGAAGCGGTAAAAGCTTCATGACTGAGACTTGAAACCAGGCATTCCTCCTTACGAGTAGTTATTTTGTTAACCGAGTAGAATTTACGCGACGCAGTTGATAAAAAGGTACCTATGATGGAACTGAATTGATGAATTTTATCTTAGTAGATCAAAGCTTGCGACGAAGTGAAATATAAGGAAGGGGAAGAGGAACTTTCCGCAGGGTTCACAAACCCCGTGGAAAAAGTACCTTTTCTCCTTCCTTCATTTCTCATAATGGATTTCCACAATGTATCGCCTGAATCTGTGAATTTTTAAAGTGAAATATAGTTCCTGCTTTTCCTTATTTCAATGTTTCGTCTATTTGACAATCAACGTTAGTCTCAGGAGAGTTGCAATTCATATTATTTTTGATCTTACATTTTATGGAACTCTCCAGTTAGAGATTAACTGGTTTTCAAAACAGCTATTGGTATTTCTCTCATAGCTGACAAATCTCTTTGATCATACAATACTTAAATGAAAAAAAATCTGTAGTAAAAAGTCTTGGACATAGTGTCTCCAACTGAAAATTATCAATCAGTGAAATTGCCTGGATGACATAATTCGCTGTTTAGAATAAATTGGATTAAGAAAGTTTTTGGGCGAAATTTCCATGGAAAATAATTCTAAGACCCCGTCGGGTGAAATGTTCCTAATATGAAATGCTGTTGGTCAAACTTCTATGGGTGAATTCCAGGATAAAATGTACTTGGGTGAAAGGTCCCCAAAGTGAAACGCTTTTGATGAAACGTCTTTGGGTGAAATTTCAGAGCAACCTTCATTCCTTATGGATCCTGTTCGCACAATAAAGTTCCTAACAACGTCTTATTTTCCCCGCAATTCTTCCGTCTCCTCAACTTGTAACCTTCATCAATTCCGAACGTCGCCCCTCCGCCCGGTATGAAAATTCCCTCCCTTAAAATAAAGAGCCTCCGCCGCGCCGTGTACATTTTTTCGGAAGACGCAAAAGTTTTGATGTAGGCCGAAGTCGCTTTTTCAACGTCCCCTTTTCCCGCCGGCGCTATGTGAAACATTCCTTTTCGATTACGACGGAGGAGAAAACAAAAATTACAAAAGTTCCCTTTTTTCGCTCGGGACGGAGTTTTGCTAATGAAATGGCTATAGACGCGAGGGGAAGTCGGGTGAAATGAAGAGAAAATAGGAAGCGAACGCCTTCTTCAGCGGCCACGGGGTCGTTCGATAGGGAATTATTTAGCAGGTCTTGTTTTTAAAGGTGTGGATTGATTAAAATAGAGTGCCGGATCGAGGTGTGACGGATAATTAATTCATTTTCGTTCGCGCTTTTGAGTGATAAAGGGAATAAAAGTGACGCCTTTCGATGAATTTATTTAGTATTCTAAAAGGGGGTAATGCATTGATATATGTACGCTGTAGTTGCTGAGGTATAACATGGGTAGCCTCACACGCTGAAGAATGAACTTGAGATTGGGGTAAAAAAGTTGCGGCTGAGATTCGGAAGGAATTCATTGAGATTTAAACGTTGATTCCTCTATCGTTCCTAGACCATTTGAGTATAAAGGATCTAGATGTATCCATTATTGCAATGAATATTTTTAATGAGGTAATGGAATGGAATAATAAAAGGACAGATCACAGTTTTATTACACCTATTGAATTGTGGAGCATCAACGTGTGATTGTCTACATATTTTGTTTCCAAAACCAGAATTTTGCCTTCGATTGAGAAATTTAAATTGCACACATTCGTCTTATATGTATGTTTACCAGAAATTGTGCATTGATCACTTTATGATACAATTTGGATTGATTAGTAGTAGTATTTAATAGTTGGAATTGAATACTTTATAATATGAATTCCATAATATTGTTAACTCTAACGTTCTCTTCCTCATGATTTAATGAACAATTCCATAAATCATCCCCTATACTTTAATATTTTTTTTTCACCCAATCTCTTTAATTATTACAGAATAGTACTGGTGATGAACGTATAACTAAGTGCTTCTGATTAGTACCATCTAGAACTTCATGGAAATTTAACACGAAATAGATTCCTACGTATAGGAACATACTAAATGCAACAAATTAGTGAGATTATTATATACAAAAATTTGCATACAAACATAACATCATTTGATGCTATGAGAGAATATCTAAGAAAGTAAATGTTAACTAAATATTTCCGAGAGCATTAAAAACGACACCTATATCACAATTAAAGCTCTGTTTTTCTTTTGGAAATACTTACATAACTTGGAATGCATGAAAGTGTGAAAGAAGACATAAAAATACGTTTTTGTCAATGCATCAGATTGTCCTTCTTTAGAACGAGTGAAACTCAATAAAATTTGAAAAGTATACAAAAAAAGTCTCAATTGGGTACCTACACAATATAATTTGATAACGCCATTTCAAGAACTCATTTGTGTTCTTTACCTTTGAAGAAATTCCAACGGAATATCATTTAGATATAGGACACCTCATCTCACAGTTAATATATTCTTCACATCTTGAGTTAAACCGCCATCAAATTCCTTTGTTTCTTAGATGAGATACATCTGACGTTGCATATCAATGCGTGAATATTAAAGGAGCTTCTCAGCAAGCGCAGGGAGGAACCAGCTGCCGCAGCGCAACTTCCGATTAGGAACGCCATGATTCCATCAGCCATCGACTCCTTTCATCCCCAAACGGCCAGGGATCCTTCCTCGTTTCCTGAAACCCCATCACAGGGTACCCGAAAGGGTGCATATTCACCCCGAAACAGGAATGTATATGAGGGTTGAATATTAAATTCGTCCCGAAGAAGCTAACTTTATGAGGACCCCTGGAGATAACACAGTTCCAGCCTCAGCATGAGGGGACCTCACTCTTCCCTTACGGAAAAGGATGCCAAGTTTTTTCCACTCGGATTCCGACACGAGTCCCAATTGTGGGAATGAAGTTTGAAATTGTCGAATTCCTCTGGAACTCCTTGATTCATAAAAAAAACGTGTTTTGTCCTCAGTGGATTCTGATGTTGGGAGCGTGCGCGTAACGCCTTCGACATATCGATGCCAATGTTTGTTGCAATGGATTCGATAATCCATTTAATTTGAAGTCTGGAATTTTGTTTCTTTGTTAACTCGTTTAAAATGTATGTAAAATTAAAGATACTGAAATTCAGATCTGCAACCTCTTTAATGAAATGCCTAGCATGCTAATTTGCAATGCTAAGGAAGCTTAAATTAAATAACTTGGCAAAGTTTTACAGTAAAAGCACAACGTCAAGATTCTGAGTTTGATTTTGGTAAGGTTTTGTCATCGATCCGTACTGTTTAATTATTATATCTCTATGTAAATAGTTCGAAAATATATAAAGTAATACTGTAAAACTCCAAATGAGTATTTCAAAATTGATGAGTCATATTTTCAATCCCATTATAACCACAAATAACAAGATAAATGGGACCTCGTACAATATACCTTCTGTATTTATTCCTTTGAATATATATCATTATATTTCTATTTTAACGGTTATCTTATTTCAGCATAGAGCAACAATCCCCTCCTACACCGTGAGATATAAAAAACATACTTCGTAGCTTCTGAGACAAGAACGTATTTAAAATTTCTAAAAAGGTCAATTAAATTATTTTGAGCCAATATTTACCTGTATAAACGATGCTTCGCATAAAATAAATTTTAAAGTTCTTCCTCTCAAAAATATTATCTTTCTCTTTCCAAGATTGACTTACTTCATCATAAAACACAAAAATCCCACTCACACTGTAAGCTGTTAAGGTAACATAATTTCTTTGTAGCTACAGGGACAAGAGAGAAATATTTCAGTCTCTTCTGTCACCGCGGCATTAATCCCGCACAGTAAATCAAAGCCACCTCTTATTCTCACTAGCATATGGGAGCCTAACGACATATTTACATTATGTTTTTTAAGTTGGCAAAGGAGCTAAGCCGGGTAACCGACAAACAAGTGCTCAATGAATAAAATCTTCCGCTGCTAATCTTCTTACGAGAGCCCAAAATAATAAGCGAGAGCATAATGGGAAAAGCTCCGGAACCGCGAAGGTCTTCAAAGCCAAGCTGAGGTACGTCTGTGATTGGTTTAATCTCGAATTACAGTTTCTCCATCAGACAATCAACGAACCACCTGGGAGAGTTTTTTCGAACGCTTTCCTCACGCAGTGGCGACCCGATTAATCTCTTCTATTGACGAAAGCTCGTAAACCCATTTTAATTAATAAAACCTTTAACTTCGCCGTTTTGGAGTCCCACTGCGCTGACCTTGTTTCTAGGCTTCTATTTATAGACCAGGAAAAAAGGAGGAGGAGGGGGTACAACTCTAACGCAAGCGGACATTGAATAGATGAATACGAGGAAATGAAAGTTGCATTTCCATTACGGAGAAAAGAATTCAATTTGCCCTTCGTTCTGGCATTTTTCGTCTTCGTGAAAGGCGATTTTCATTGGCCGTGCAAGTGAATCTTCAATTACGGATTATGTGAAAATGGTATCCATTTTGATTTCAGATGAATTTGACGCGCGTGTTATACCTTTCTGAATATAGCGGTTAATAAAATTCGACTGTCTGAGCCTTTAGTAGGTGGTGTTCCATGACATACGAAGTAAGCTGACAAGGGAATATTTTATTTATACAATAACGCCACAAGAAATACAACTGAAGACCATGGTTTCGATGAATTGCGTCATCTTCTGGTCTGAAGAGATCAATCAGGTGTCTTGAAGATGATGCAATGCATCGAAACCCGGGTCGTCAGTTATATTTTTTGTGGTGTTATTGTTAAAAAAATATTTCTTGTCAGTTTACTTTCTTTATAATGGTATTTTTTTGCTGCTCAAAAGGGTCAACCTGAAATAATACGCGTTCAAGATGAAGGAACGATATAACTGCGGAAAAATCATAAATTGAAACTGCTAGATAAACTGGTATACCTTTCAATATAGTATAGCGGTAATGTTTTTACCGTTCGAAAGAGAAAAGCCAAAGTAATACTCGTCCCAGATATAGAACGATGAAATAATCAAACTGTAGAAAAATCAGAAATTGAAACTGGTGGGCTCTTTCAAAAAGGAAACCCTTATTTTCCTTACATGAAAGTGAAGTTGAGCGAATTATCTCATAGCGTTTTTGAAGGCGTAGATTCTTTAATACCATTTAACACACGTCTGCTTGTAAATATTTTTATAAAATTTAATTAATAAATACAATAAAGTACACATTTGTTAATCTTGTCTCTCTTTATCGATCTTACAATATCAGATTTTAAATACCAGATAACTCTCACTTATGAGGAAAACGTATAAGGTAGTCTATCATGATAAAGGGTGCCCCCAGGAATAACTAAGGATAAAGAGAAGAGGCGTTAAAAAGTGTAAAGATATCCATACTCGAAGCCGGATACCCCTTTTATGCGCAGCTACTCTAAGCAGTGCTAAATATCGCAGGACAGTCTAACGTCACTTATAGGAAAACCTTCTTGGCGGGGCAAATACGATGCAGACGATGTATCCGCTGAGAGAACCACCCTATGGTAAACACAAGGGAAGAACTCATACTTACGTTAACTTAGGAAGAATAGGGCTCACACCTAGGAAAACCCAAAACTTACGAATGAGTTAGTTGAGTATAGTGATAGTATTATTCAACAACTTATCAAGCCCTCCATTTAGTTTTTAATTTATTCTCAAAGATGTTAATGAAGAACAAAATGAAACCGTATCTCTTTAATAAGTATTTGAGGATCAAAAGCATAATAGAAAACAGAGGAGGAGACAAAGACAGAAGATGCAAGATTACATTCATCTACATCTACATTAATACCCTACAAGCCGCCTTTCGGCGTGTGGCAGGGGGTGTAAACACCAGTTGAATATAAAGTACTACTTCCTTATTCGGTTATTGTCACGTATTGTTCGCGGAAAGAATGAATCTCTAAAACGATTCGTCCTAGCATCTATTTCTCTTAACTTACGGTCATTATCGGATCGACCTAGGTTGCAGGGGGGTTGCATGATACCGAATGTATCTTCCGAAAATGTAGTTTCCCTGAATTTATTAAGCAATCGCAGCCTAGCTTCCAATCTCCTTTCTTTCAAGGATTCCCAACCTACGTCTGAGAGCATTTTTGTAACGCTTGCTTTTTTATCGTAGCATTTCTTAACAAAACGAACCGCTTTACGCTGCACTTTCTCGAGCTCGCGAGTACACGTTACATCCGCCGGATCCCATATTCTTGCCGCATATTCCAGAAGGGGTCTGACCAAGGTAAAATAACATCGCTCTCTCACCTTTTCATCGCATTTACCGACAATACGCTTTACAAAGCCAAGCCTTTTACTTGCTTTGCCGCAGATTTTTCGAATATGCGTGCTAAAATTTAAGTTATTAGTAATGTTGATCCCGAGATATTCAACTGAATCTACTACTTTGATATTAATTCCATTAATTTTGTACGGGTGATTTGGACGCAAAAAATTGGACAAAAAATGACTATGTAAGAACCCTGCAAGCCGCCTTTCCGTGTGTGGCAGAGGGAGTTGGGTGTGGAAAGCTAACAAGTAAAGTACATGGCGTTGAATAAGGATTTTAATGCACGAGAATCTATTAAAAAGTAGATCACCTATATATGTATGTATCTCTTCCATAACACTTGTCAATTATATATCCAGTGAGTTCTACGAAAGCAACAAACGCAAAAACTGCATAAGATACTGCATCGACACAAAAAGAATTCCACTATGGTTAACTTCATTTCCATTCACAAATTGCTATCCTACGTGCAGCGTATTCTTCCTTTCCTTATACCTGCATATATATTTTTCCTTTCCCCAGATCCCTTTGGTTATGTCCTTGGTATAAGCAGCTACGCGATGTGTTTTCCAAAATTCCAGTGACTTGGAATGCTTTCCTTTTTTAATCATCCGCCACACAGTTAATACATTTCATTCCTTCTTAAGAATGCCTCGTGTATTGCATACCAATGCAATTCTTCCCGGTGTCTTCCTGCTCAAAAAATTAATTTCTCCGAAATGATTGCCTAAGTTAAATTCTGTGCACGTGCTTCCTGTAATTTCGAGGTCCAATGCCCAAGGCGCGCCCCAGGGCAAATATCAACGGGGGAAAATTTGAGCCTTCGGCGGGCCTTCCCAGCGTTTTATCTCTTGAAATTAATTATCTGCATTTTTTAAGCCTTCAAGATGTCGGTATTGGATTACTAGTGGTGAAACGTAATTGAGTAATGTTTTATTATTTCCCAGTTCTCAACGTGTTTAAGCACTCGAGCGAGGATAAGTTTGGGCCTTCATAAAGTAATGAAAGATCACAATCTTAACAATCAATACAGGTTACAAAGGATGACTCAGGAAATACGCATAAAATTTATATCTACAAATGTAGGTGAAAAAGTCAGTCAGTTTGTCCTTCAAATCTATGAGTAACCTTAATATATGAATCAAAAAAGCGACTTCTATAAACTCAGTAGGGAGAGGAAAATACTCTATCATTCATGGGAAGTAGCTAATTTATAGGCATTTAGTGTATGATTTCATATTGGTGAGTCTTTGTGTTGAAATTTTACAGGACTTATATTATAGGAATAAGAAATATTATCGAAGAAAATCTGTTTCTGGAAATATTTTAGAATAATTATTTGCGAAAATTTCTAAGAACAAAAGTATTAAGACACGATAAATAAACATGTTTATGCAAATTGATTGCATGAAATTATATTCAATCGCACCAAGATACCACTCTCAATGTTACAACTCTCCGTTCTTTCTTTGAATCGAAGCCATTGAGAAAGAAAAAAATCTTTTTTTCTATAAAAGGTTCAATTCTCACAATGCATATACAGTTTTTGATATTATTCGCGCTTCTCCTATACTATTTGTATATTATTATAAAGTATATGCCTAATATTAATTACTTGTAGCATTGATGAATACAATTAATAATTAGAAATTGTAGAATTAGGAAAAACAGTATTCTAAAATTAGATTTATATACATAACGAAACAAATTCACTGAAAACCTAACGTCATAGATAGTGAAGACTTTCAATCTACATTTTATCGTTCACTCTTTAATTTTTGGGTAAATTTCACATCATAAAAGCTATTCCATATGTGAAGCAAAGGGAAAAATCGAAATGATGCTTAATCGTAAGATGCTTACTCCGACGGAGCGCTGGATTTTTAATCATTTCAAGATGACTTCTAGGTCGAGGGCATAAAGAATCTCTTCTTTTCGTTACACAATCCTCTAAATATACCTGACAGTCGTGAGGAATATATTGATCCGAAACGGCATAGCACGAATTCCTTTTGGAAACAATCGATATATTCGCCACGGATGGAATCGATCGAGCGACCTGAGAAACTATGAAAGTATACGAGAAAACGATGTTCTCCTCCGATCTGAAATTTTGATTTTTGCGCACGAAAGCTTACGATTATTTATCTGTGGAAGTTTATGGTTAATTTCAGATGGTATCTTTTTACTTCCGTCGGGCGTCTACGAAGATTCGAGCCTAGGACTAGAGGGAATGTAGCAGTACACCTATCACGAATCAAGCGAAGCAAAATCTATTCAGATGTATAAGTATAGAGTATAATCTTGATATATCATCTTATTTTTTAAGAACTCCATGAATGAAAAAACATTTAACTCTTTAAGCATGTACTTTGTTGGATACAAAATAAAAAAGAGATATTTTATTCCACTTACTGGTAATTGAAAACATAACTGCATTAAATAAAATTTAAAAAAATAAAACCGCAGAGGAAAATGAGTAAATTATACTGATAAATGCATTTTTTCCAACGACTAGAAGCCTCTGGAATTGTCATAATTATATAAACAGATAAATTAAGAGAAATCTAACAGATAATGATCAAAATCATGACAATGGGAAATTCAAGATTCATATTAGATTCCTTAACTTCCAATCATTCATCAAATTATGACACCGCATAAAATAGTCTCCGAACGAATTGTAGTCTAAAACGTTGCATACACTTACTCGCGTTCAAATATTATAATAAATTAAATGTAACTCCGTTAATAGATGAATATTTTCTGAAAATAGTTTCTAGTAATGACGTGGCTTTGAATGGCGTTCAGTTAGTCTAGAGCAACTATTGAATTTTTTAATTTCATTTTTCAATTATTGTCAAATCCTTGAATCCTTGTACGTTAACTAGAAATGCGTGACGCGAAAGATTTGTGAATAGCGTACAATTACGAAAGTCGGGACCTGTTAATGAACGCGCATGAATTTACAAGTGTCAGAGATAAATTAATCACAACCTTACAGATAGGTATATAGGGAATGTGAACCAGCGCTACATTTTCCAATGAAATTGCCAGTGAAAAGAAAATAAACTGCAATGAGGGAAGTTGTTAATAGTCTGGGTGGAGTTAGTCTGAGTAAGGGGTGGGGTGTTTTACGGAGATCAATATTAGTAAAAATCTTTTAAGTATAACACATTCACAAAAGTAATTATATTTATGAGTTTTTAAAGATACCTATCCCCCGATATCCGATGTTAAGTACTCCATAACATATTGTCGACTTATTTTCTTATATCAAGTTGTTATTATCATTTATTTCTGTTAAAAATCGGCATACATTTGTTGAATTTCGTATTAAACAAGGATTAAATGGAAGATTGGAGTTCATAGATCTAATTTTTCCCAATAAAGGTGTCCAGGGTTGCATTGCATTCAATTGCAAAAATGTCAGTATAAATTCATTTGTGAAATAAATGCAAATTATTTTGTTATTCAATCAGCGTCAAGTTATTTCATGACTTTATGTAGTTGAAACCGATAAACGTTGAAATAATTTAAGGAAACTGTCAATTATTCTTATTTATTTCTCTATGACGTTCCACCAAGTTAAGCCTAGTGAATCTAATTATATCATTAATGATTTTGATACAAATAATCGACTTCATCAGTCAAAAGTGGCTTATTGATAGCTAACTAAGCCCCTGTTAATCTCTAATACTTAAAAATATCCTATCTTTTGATCGAATCCCGAATGCACGGCATAGAAAAGGTTACCCGCATCGAAAAATCATCGGAATGACGGCAAAATATCCGACCATTCACTCTTAATTACCCCAATCCCCACCCATCGATAACCACAGATAGCATCGGCGGAATCAGAAGAGTAACACCGGTACCTCCAATCGATATAAAATTCTTCTCACGGACGATAAGCGAAACGGCCGTAGAAACCCCGCGGAGGAACGTCTGACCCGATTGAGAGGAATCGACCGCTGCCTCGGAGAAATTCAAACCAGTCTCGTCTGGTATAAACATTATCTCCGAAGCTGTTTGGGGGTCAGCGGGGGAAGGGAACGGGGTCGTGCGAATCGATAGTGAATGCCACGTGTTATGGTCGACCAGAAGAGAAAAACGGGGGAGTTCGGCGTTGGGAAAGGGGACGACAGGGAGATATGGAATAAAAAAGGAGATTTTTCACGGTGGTGGAAAAAGTTGGGAGTTTTCAAATGCAAAAGACCTTGATGTGTCAATAAGGCGGAGGGAAAGATGAATTTGTTAGCGAGTTTTCCACCATGTGAAGTCCGAGGTGCTCTGGAAAGATTGGACGTTTCTGTGAGTAGGTGAGTAATGAGGGGATCGCGGTGCGTTGACTAGCGGGTAATAAAGCAACATGGCGAAACGTCGAATTTCATTTGAGATTTGGATAATCGCGGAAGAAATTTCAACACTTGTGTCTAACTTTGGGTGGGTTCATGAGCTCTAAATTTCCCTATGTCGTACCTTTTAATCAATTTCTTGATCACTTATTCCGTCTCCGAAACCATCTTATATCAGAAGAGTGAAGAAAAACTTTGTGATATCCACACATTTTTTTATTTAGTCGATCCGTTTCGGCACAAAGCCGTCATCAATGAAACCGAAACCGGTGGACTAAAACAAATTTGTGGATATCACTTTTATTGATTATTTATTAAGTTTTTACAGTCTCCAATATGTCTTTTCATAAAGTCTGGCCAAATACCAAATATTTAACTTTTCTAACATCTTTCGATTTGCAATTTTCAACCAAGTAATATTATATAAAAAGTCTCAACCAACCTCCAAGTTTAACCAGTAATTCTAACTGCCAAGTATAACGGAGTAAAATTATTGAAATTGGTAATACTCCGTTAAACTTTCTTTACGATGAATGAAAAAATGTAGAAAGAAATAGCAATAGTGATTTCTATTGCTTGCTACAATCTTCACAGAAGGCGTTATCTTTATCGCTCCAGATAGTGTCCTCCCACGATGCCAAGCACTCACCCTGGATTAAAATATGCATAACGCAATAAAAATGTATTGAAGAATACACCTTATGCGTTGAAGTTGAGTGGGAAAAGAATAAATCGATTTTCTTCGTGCAGAAGTTTAAAGGTCGTTTAAAATCGGTGAGGAAATCGAATAACGAAGAAATCTGGCAGCAAGAAAATTATAAAAAAGTTCCATTTTTAAAAGAAATATCGATTCCTTAGCTCAGCAAAAAACTCAAAAGATGTTCCGTTCCGTGGAGTCTACTGTGATGAAGCGATGAATGTATTTTCTGACCGTTGATTTAATCTTTAATTTATTGTAAGATATTAGAAGAAAGTCAGCTTTTATCGAAGAAAATAGATCCTTACTTAAATATCGAAGCGTATAATACCAACCCGAAAATCGTCGCGTACATTGATTTAAATAGAGTTTTTTAATTTATTAATGAAACAGGTTCCAGTTTATCTAGTATCTAATTAATAATGTTACGGAACACTAAAATTTGATTTCCTATTCTGTTAAATTTATTTTACTTTATACAACTGCAGTGGATTTCAACGTAGGTACCATCTCTTCAGAAGAGTAATATTTTCCAGAGATTGCATGTGCGCATTTAAGTGAGTTACTGATGTGAGATTGTAATATATTTTTATAGAGGAAAAACACATATAATAGATGCAATTTGATAAATGTCGATAATCTTCTCTTCCTCTGTTAACACAACTTGTGGATCACAGATTGGCCTGATAAATAATCAAGACCCCATTCTGATCGAATCTGTACTTGAAATAATACTTTTAAAGACATTTTTGGTATAAAAATACATTAATTCCAGCAAATTCAAGCAAAACTCCGACACTGTATGTATGTAACACATCATCTCTTAAACTGTTTTTTGCTCGACAAAGACAGAGGTAGGCTAAAGAGCTTAGTTCTGAAATTATATTATCGTAGAAGTTACTTCGGAAGTGAAAACTAATAGCCATAGATATTAGGACAAGTCTCGCTTAAGTGGAGCGTAGAGAACATTAGAGTGACCCTAATGATGATAAATGTATGCGTTTACGTTTTGAGGTTGTGGGGCTCGTAAAAATCTCATTTCCGGATGCTTTATGCACTGATAAGGGTAAGTTATATCTACGGGTGTTTTGAGATAGTTTAGAAGACCATCCCCGAAACTTTACTGGCAAGAATCTTGGAAAATACTGACCTTGAAGGATTAAATACTAGGCGTTCCTGCCCTCATTTTCTATTGCGCATTATTTCCAGTCTAAATCCACTAATTTTACACGTGCACCCTACCAGCTGTTGCTGCGCGTATGAAACGGATAGCATGCTCTGTCAAACCTATGATTCATCTCCTACAAGTAATATTCGTAGCTGAAGTAATGAAAAATTGTTTCTCAGAGATGCGTACCAATTAGTGATTAATATAATTATAGCACAACTGTAACTATATATTCAAACATTTCCTAAAATATTCATGTGTACTACTGGCCAAAATTAACGCAGCACCGGCCGTTAGGATCGCAAGGGAGGTGCTGCGTTAATTTTGGCTAGGAGTGTACATAAAAATGTTTTGATACTGTCTCATACAGAGATTACCATTATACCTGGAAATATAAGAAATTCATTCGAAAAACACCGTGAGCGTAACTAAGAAAATTTATCAAATAGGAAAATTCGTAATTTTTGACCTGTTTTGCAACTTGGAATCAAAACCAACATTTGATGGTAAAAACAAGAATATCAACAATTTTTAAAAAATATTTCCGTCATAGATACCCTTCATCGGTATCAGAAAAACGAGAAGGGAAAGAAGTACAACGGATCCTATAGGCGTTGGTTGGTAATGCTAAAATGTAACTAAAAAGCTTTCAAGTTTCTGAACAGCAAGTCACGGCTTCAAGAATTTGTATGAATTTAAATTTTTAGTTTTCGGTACATTATATTGCATAAGGGGACGTTTTTGAATTTCTTTGGGTTTTTTGAGGTGAGAGCAAGCTTGAAATACATTATCCTTATCAAACTCCTTTCACAATCACGAAGGCATTGTGGCCCTTGTGAAGAACCTTTTGCCTTTTCTTCTAGGCCAAGGCTGCGTGAACTCCAAATTTAATACTATAAATCTTCGTGCATCTTAAGAAGTTATCAAAAAATAAGAAAAGATAATTTGTTATCTTAACTTCATCTACTGAACAAAAGCGATGATTTTAATGTACACACCTTACATCAAAGAAATTTAAATCTTAAATTGCGTTAGATGAAAAGGTCCTAATACAGCCCATGACGATGCTCTTTACAATTCATACGAATAAGTTTTTGATAGGAGCAATATTCAAATGTACGTACAGTGCGGTAGCGTTGCGCTGTCCGGTTGATTTAAATTTCAAAGATTTTTTGGCCACAATGGTCTCCCCTTGGAGAAACATAAGCAGGTGGAATATATTTGAATACGGTTGACCCAAATTTCATGAATATGGCAGTAAAATTAATATTCCTGTACGACGTGAGTCACCTCTAAATCAGCTGCTGCATCACCACAGAATCTAGGATATTCTGCGTCCTACGTCACTATAGACGTATTAATTCTAAGTGATGTTATGACGGCCCTACTGAGAGACAATCATTTTTTTTAGATTTTGTTCTGGGTTACTTTAATGGTATAAAGATTGCATTTAAATTGCACTAAACACGCTGCAATTAATTTTTAATTGCTAAAATCATAGAGTAAAACACGATTCAGGGAGCCTTCCAGAAGAATACCTTACTTTATGGTTAATAAACCACGGTATTCGGTTCTATAAAAATTACGTCTTCAAAAATGCTTCAATTAAAAGTATGATTAACGTAATAGGATAATGATAAACTTCATTAGAGTTATTTATTGATATTTTACAATAGAATATATATTTTGTGTATTATTTTTAACATAGCTATATTTTATAGCATATTTATAGTTGCTGTATGATAACGGCGTTATCAGTACTGAAATATATTACTCAGAATTATCTTAATATTAAGTAATTATCATAAATAATATAATAAAAACATTTAAATTATTTATATACTACAATTTCAACTAATAATTTACGATTCACTATATTAATACAAAAAAATTGGTAGCTTTATTATACACAACAAGTAAAAATATAGTGAAGTAAAATATTCATGGCAAATTAAAATCATCCTCAAGGCACATACATTACCTAATACATATACAACATCATAAATTGGGCACATCCTGTTAATTCGTTTGAAGAACGCGCACGATCTTAAACCATTTATGTGATAAGTTAAAGGCAAGGTAGAATGCTCCCTCGGTATTCTCAACAGGTTATCGATGACACGAGGACCTCGCTCTTGAAAGCCCCAATTTTATTAACGTCATCTTTATTCCCTCGTTGCTTTCCCACTTGAGAGTGATTGCCTGTGATAGCGTTAGCAGCATCCTTCTCACCGAAGACCAAGGATCCTCTTTCTTCTGATTCATCAATCTACAGTTTAAGGCTTCGCGTTACATCCGAGTTTTGTCACTTGTCAGAGATCACACTCAAGCCCTCGATTCGAAGCGACTATCTCAGGTATCACTTGGAAGAGCAGAAGAGCAACATTTAGATTTTTCTTCCTTGAGATCTCTGTTACCGTTGAAAAACCATCAGTAAATACAAGGACAATCTTTTTCCAGCTTCTGATTTATGGTAAGTTATAGTTCGCTTTTTGCATTAATAATTCAGCACTAATTAAATTTGAATACATTATACTTCCTGTGAAAGATTTTTTAAAATTTAAAGTTTAGCATTATTTCATAAATGACTCTATCGTTATGATAGAACTTCTTTTTCTAATGGTAAGATGAATTAATTTGCTGAGAAGATAATATATAATCAACTGTATCAATGATTCCATTAAAGAGAGGAGATATTGAAGCAATTACAGTGGTATTAATCCATAAAGCTACACTAGTAATACTTTCTCCTTATTCTAATTTTCGCTCTAAGTTGTAGGAATGCTAACAATTTAGGAGATCCCAAAGCTTGTCCTCTAATGAAAGAGCGATCAGAGGTTCTGAAGAACTACCAAATAAATACGAAAGAAATCAAGGTAGCTAGAATATAATAACGAATGTTCTTAGTTATCACCATCATGCTTCTTCTCTGTGATTGGATTGAATGAATTTATAACTTTAGAATAATTTTATTACATTTTTGCTGCTCTGAGTAGTATTTTGAAATGCGGATTTCATAATTTCGTTTTGGGAGTGTGCTATGCACTTCATCTGTTTGTTTTTCACCGTATGCGAGTTAATTTTATTTATTATGTGTAAATAATAATTGTTTATCAACTTATGCTGTAACTATGGTGATATTAAACTTTGTTTTCGATCAGTTTTAGTGCAGCGTGGCTCCTGATAAAGCAATATCCACCCAGAGGGAAACGAAAAAATTATTAAAGCTGCCTCTCATGTATATTAATGCCACATACAAGTAAATAATAGAATAATACATGTAAAATTATTCACATACTCGGCATATAGCACTTTCAATAATTAATTTTCACAAATATTCGTTTATTTATCACTTCCCTCTACAAAAAAATCCACCAACCACCCGTGAGACTTCATGTAATTCCCACGAAATATGCATCGCGTCAAGTACACGTGTACTATCCTATTAAATGGGCACTTTTAACGCGACAGGTCATCTGGTCCTTGACAGGTCCTAATTTCGCCCTGTGTGAGAGAGGTTAGTGACCTCGGAATTGGGTGCGACCCGAGTTGCCCAAGCGTAAGAGTCCCGAGTTACGCAAACCCTCAACACATGGGTCGCCCCCTATTTTTTAGTAGATTAACCACTTCCCTGACCTGCCCTAATTAACTCGGAAATTGTTCCTATGTTTTCCCTTCCGAGCCGGGACTACTTCGCCACTTTCATTTAATCACGAGTTTTAGGGCCCTCACATTTTACATAATCGCCTGAAATGTTGCATGGAAACATGGTTAGCAGCGTTTCACAGGATTTAAACGCCTGTAAAATTAAATAGAATCCTCATTTAGATATTACTTACACTCTGTGCCTTTGGCAGGTTCAGAGGTTTTTCAACTTCCTGTTATCTAATTCATGAAAATTATGGGTGACGCATGTCCAAACTCTATCTCACAAAGTGTTTAAGGTTAAAATTAATCCGGAAGGAAATAAGAAAAGCAAATCGACCCTATAGTTCTATACTGATGAACTTAACTATCACGAATAGCTATTTATTCGCAAGAAACTTAAAACGATGGGATATTCTTACCATAATTATAAAATATGATTGTTAATACCACTCAGTTATGTTAAGTAACGTAAAATTACTCGTTAGAATACTACTAGAAGAAAGATCTGGTATAAATATCTATTTCCAAATGTAAAGGAGAGATAAATGGAAATTAAAATTAAGATTAAAAGTATTATTATTGAAATTCCAAACGAACGCCAAATTTTATTCACTCAAAAACCCGACTTTATTAAATGGACGTTTCAACTTCCAACTTGCTCACTCGAATGAAAAAATATCACGTGATATTTCATGAAGATAAGCAATTTAAATCAAAATTTTTTTAAGATTTTACCAGAATCATTCAAATATTTTAAAATTGGATAAACACTAACAGGGAATTGAAATTCAAGATTTTTAAATCATTATAAATAGCAAAATGATGCAATTCCATTTCATGCGATGAAACCAATTTCTGGATGTTTGTGGCTGATACTCTTATTGTAATTTTGCGTCTCGTATATTCGTTTAGAAAATACGGATAATTTTACGTATAAGTTACTGCCAAGCTAATTTTAAATATATCTAAACCGAGTCGAGGTCTAGTGCATTTGGCACAGCAATGCTTTTCGATTTTTAACCTAATTTACATTTCCATCTTCGTTCAACTCATGAACCTTAATAATATTATCCATATAATAGGAACTAAATATTATGAGAAATATACTTATGTTTAAATTTCTAAAAGTTACTTTAAATCATGATCTTGATTCATGAATAAGAGTTAACTATGAAGATCAATATATTACAAACCAATCATGATTCCGATACTTCCGTGATGGAATAAATTAATAATCCATTGACTTTTATTAAATTTCATATTGAAAATATTTTTCCACTGAAAAACTACTAATAATCAAATTTATTTATTTTCTTTGAAAATACAATTAATTCAATCAAGCTGATTTAATTTCTTTGAGAGCTCAATTAATTCATTGGAATCCGAAAACGATACGCTATAACTTAAAATTGACGCCATCTATATGTAATCAATGCTATAGAAAGAGATTCCTCAATAAAACAGGAAGACCGTGCATTATATCATGGTCGAGTAGCCAACCAAAAACAAATCTTTTCTCTACCAAGAATTATTTCAATGGAACCTCAATCACCGTTCCCCTTTCCGTTTTGCAGAGCACTAAGGGTGTAACGTAAAAATATGCGAATCGAACGTCAAAAGGGGCTCTTTTTGCAAATTTTCCCGATGTAATTGAAATCGGGGAAACGAATCCCTTCCCGACACGCTCCCCCGCGTCCCCATTTACCCTCGCACAAAAAAGGGTCTCCCGGAGTCACAAAGGCTCTATGCTTTCTTCCCATTATGAAATGACCCACATCTCGTCAGCGGGGAACTCATAAAGGGTGTTTATGGATACGAAAAAAGGTCCCTTATCTCGCTTTCCTTGATGCGTAAGATTTGGCTTTTTGTGCCCACGCGGGAATTTATGAAGGCGAGGAGAGGGGCGATCTCAGAGTGCGGTTCTAGCGCTAAGTAGGAAGGGCTTATGGGAGGAGGAGTTGTGGGAAATATGGGATGCTTGGGAAAAATTGAGTCTTTTTAGACCACGGGAAGCTTAAATCTTGGGAATATCACGCTCCGCCGGAGTTGGTTCAAGTTTCCCTTACCGCGCTTAAACAGTGCTACGCCTCTTCCGAACTGTTTTATTAATTGGTTAAATCTGGAGCCTAAAGCGTAATTATTCTTCAATAAATTAAATAAGTTTTCTTATTTTTTTGTGGAGGAATATCTGCTATTCCCCTTCGTGAATGCCCACTTATCTACCAACGTGTTCTGACCACATTTTGCGTGGAATGCTCCTTTTACTATCGAATTTTGGTCTCTTGATATCCTCAATATTCACTTTTCTTTATTATCATCATTTTATCAGTTGATTCTTCGTCCTGTGACTTACATATAATTTATATTTTCCATGAATCTCGATTTTTATCATTTTCTATTTAACTTCGCGGGTATTCCAACACATTTGCCTTCATATAATAAAAAATTCGTGACGCAGTTTTATAATTTTACTCAATTGGCGTTTTTCTCAAGCTGTAGAAACATATTTCGAATATAAACAGCCTTTGATAGTTCCTCTTTCTTAATTCATCATTTTTATTTGTCAATACATCCATTTTTAGTTTAAATAATTCCTAAATATTTAATTTTCATTAATTGTTAAATTATACTTATATCTCAACTTAATTGAAATTTGAGTATGATTTTGAATAAAAATATAAGATGCCAACATTAAATATAGTGGCAACTTCTAATAATGCATTTCAATCCCTTTCAAGCGATATTAGGAATTGAGTATCTTTTAGTTATATACTCACATCAATGTACTATTTTTTTCCTCTTCGATTTCACTACTTATAACTGAGTATAGAAGGGACTTAATAAATATATCAATTGACTTTAACTTCAATTAGATTAGAATCAAGCATTACATGGTTTTAAAGCAATAAGATCCCTCATGGATGAATGTAAGATAAGGGATACGCCTCAGCTATTTGGGAGCTCAGCGCTAAATGCAATGTCATTGAGTTGGAGTGGGTCCAGCGTAAGAGAGATACGTCAAAGAGGCAGAGAGCACCATGTCATGTTTGGCAAATGGTGAGGGCGATATTCGGTGATGAAAAGAGTTCTGCCATTTCTCTCGAAAACTATAGATTGATATTGATATATTCCAGAAAGAACTAAAGTACAAAACCATATGATATCTTATCGGAAAAAATATATATCACTAGCAGAAAAAATATTATTGAAAATTGAAGTACAGTAGAACCCAAAATTCATCACCGCTGAGAAATATTTTTTAGAAATCATTTTTCACAAGTACCTACTTATTATTTTTCATATTTTGAAAAAAACTATTTTGAAGTGATACGCATAGCTCATTGGGGAAAAATATATTCCGACGGATTTGTTCTTCTGTGATAAAAACATCACTAAAATGAAATTGCTACATATTAATATTAAAATATTGTTCCTATCACACAGAGAAAATCATGTCCAATATGAATCTTGAATGTGAGGACGTCAAATAAAAAAGAACTAGTAGAAGATACATGAATTATTGACTGATCCTTGAAAAAACTCAGAGCTCAATGAGACCTGGAAATCTTCCCGGATAATATTTTGACCGTTGTAAGTCGGATTTTCATCGGTTTTACAAAGTACAACCGATATTCAGTACAGGTTCCACTCTGATAAACATGAAGCTATGCAATTGCTAAAATAGAAGTTTGATTCTCATGTACCGAGGAATAAGCGGATATTTTACTCAAACAAATCCCTAAGCTATGTGTACAATTATTATTTGTTTGATTTAAAGCGGTCCCGCTTCAAAAGAGACCTCTTTGAAATAAATGCTAAAAATTTCCTTTTCCTATCTGTCTTCAGCAAAAACTGTAAAAATAGAAGAACTCAATCACAGCAACAGCTTGTAGATACATCTAGGCAAACACAAATGTATCACAAAAGTTTATTTACAATATTTCAAAGTTTTTAAGATGACAGAATAAAGTACATAACTTCTACGAAATTAATCTATTCTTCACCAAGGAACGGATATATGTGCACGAAAACCTCCCCATTAATCTGAAAAACTGATAAAATTTAGTCTTTTGAGAGTAAACGCGTTGAAAAATCGGCTCTTTTGGATCCAACGAGGGAATATTTCCAGCGTCGATTTTTTCTCCGAACTCGCAGAATTCCCCGGTGGGACCGGCGTCTGCGAATCACTGCTCTAAGGGAACCCTTAAGTACGGCTGGAGGAAAAAACGGGGAAAGTTATGAGTGAATTGTGGAGGTTCAAGTGGTTTTGCGAAGTTATGAAACGGGCGATGAGGGAGTTAATGACACGAATCCGAGGAGCGATCGGAAAAGCTTTAATCGGTGGGCTGAAAAGTGGAGAAAAGGTGCCGCCGTGACTTCTTTCTCACTCCGATCGATTCTGGTGTAAAACTAGCAAGGGTGTGTGACACAGATTCGCTCGAGACTTTCAGGGTGAGTTTGCTCTAAAATAATAGGAAGAGAAAGTTCAGGTATTGTGAAATACCATGTACGTACTTACGTATAACTAATTCTGGGCTTGAAAGCGGTCCCGGGTTCGATTCCCGATGGGAGCCAATGTGCGAAATGACCTAAGCTGTCGAAGCACTTTTAACAATACTACTACTACAATTCTGGGCTTTTAGACACATGTAATAAAAAACTTCAACTAATTGGCTGTATTTGTATTTCTCTTATTAAATTTAAAAATCTACCACCGAAATAAAACCTTTAAAACTGCACTTGTATTGTAATATGGAATTTGGTGGTAAAAATCGGATAATTTGGGAAAAACATATTAAATGTATAATAAGTGCAATTCTAAGATTGCTCTTAACCCTCGAAGTATTGACGTTTCCATATGAGAACGAGCTGCAGCTGCGTTCTCTAGGTAGCTAAACAGTATTTTTAGTGTCATAAAATGGTCAGTAAACATTATTTTGTGAGTTAAAAGGGTCCAAAGCTTAGTTAATTTGAATTTTGGCGCAGTTAGATCCAGGAAAATATTTCTTGTGATTTTTTGAAAGAGAGAACTTTTGAGATGGATCCTTCTGGCAACTAATTTTTATAAGTTTTACTTTTTTTAATTTAAAGTAGTCTTTTTCTTATATGTCTTGAGTATGATATCCAAATAAATTAAAAAGAGCAGAGTTTGAGGTTATTTGTTGTTGCTATAACATTGTTTATTGCTGCGTTCCCGTATGAGCATGTCAGGCCTTCCCACTATTAAGAGACTTCCTTTCCATTGGCTGTCAAGGAAAGCTATATATTGTATATTAAAGAATATTTTGGGCCATAAAACATTATTTTTGGTGGAATTAAGTTAAGAATTATTTTAGTTTTAAGCTGTGACAAGAGGACTACAGCAGTACTACAGCTGCAATGGAACGGGGTGAATCAGAAAGAACCGGATTCCGAAAGATTGTCCGCTGCCAACAAAAAATGATTTAAGAAAGAAGGAGAGAGGAAAGAGCATCACAGTTATTTTTACATGCGAAGGAATAGGAATCACTAAATAGCTGGACGATTCGGTAATTGTGGCAGCTTCAACAGCGTATGAAGTTGATGAAAGCAAAAAGATTTTCTAGGAAACAAAAAAAATATTCAGCTTCCATAATCCTACGTCATATCCCAGTGTAATAAGCATATGAGTGAAACTGATCAAATTCATGAGCACGTATATTCACTGCATATTGGTAAGATATGATTTATATAAATTACATACCAATCAGACAATCAAATAATAATAATAAAAGGAAATCCTCAGATCCAAGGTGAAAATTAGAGTTTAGAAGTGAGATTGCTCAGGTGTACTTTCTAAGTTCGTGGGTGTACCTTACTCGGTACAAGACGGAAAAAACACCTGGTGGACGACTCAGCAAAGCTTCCACGTCAAAAACCGGCTCCACGCAAGAGTTGCGGTATGATCAATTTATGGGTGAAACATGACAAAACAATAGAAAACGCTGCGCATATGAAGAGCGCGAAAGTCGAGGGAATGTGTATCAAGTGCGACGATGGGCTCTGTGTAAAATGTTTTCCAAGTACTACACAGAATAATTATAAAATAAATACTTATTTCTCCCAAGAAAAATCCATTTCATAACATACTTTTTAGAAATGAATAACCTTTCTGCAATAAAATATTTTTTTTAATTTCATCATTGCGTGCGGAATAGTAGTAGTGGGAAGGACTGACGTGCCCATATGGGAATGGGCATTAACAACGAACCTATGATTGTTAATTTTTTAAAAACAGTTTTCTATTGTTAATTTAGGTCATCTGAATACCAATATACTAAAATTAAGGTATTTTTTAAGAAAAAATAATTCTCGTCTTTGGAAGGTTAATTTAAACGAATAAATGAAATACTTATCGGAACAGAATAAAATATATTTTTAATATGTAACCTGCTAAAGTTCATTAACTTAAAAAGTAATTTATAAAACAGATATTAGTTTACATAGCAGAGTTAATTTTTCCACATTATTTATTTAAGAAAGTTACAAATGTAATCTTCAAAATACAGAACCAAAATTAAAATTTAAGACACTGACATTAAAGTTCAAATTTAAAGTTATGCAACCATGGAATACATCCAAAACCGTGCAAAATCTGAAATTTTCCGTGCTACAATATTTTTTCCATTGTTAAATTAATAAATTATTTTTTCTTATGAAATGTAAACATCTTACCTTCCAGACATGATTTACGTTTTTCGTCAACATTATTCAAATACATGTTAGGCCCCAACATCTGCCTCAGGGAGGATTTGGGTTCCCCGATAGCTAAGTTGGGTTCGACTTTGGTGAAAGCGATCCCGGGTTTCGTTTTCCGTTTGGAGACCATATGCAGAACGACATAAGCTCTCGAATCACCTAAAAACATTCACTATAACCACCCAGGGAGTATGTTTTAGTGGTTCCCCCCCTTCCAAGTGCGGATTCTATGCAAGTAAGGAGTGTTCATTTTGATCAGGGTTTTCCAAACCCTTCTCCGCGGGAAGGTAGCAAGAGTTCGGAAAAATTATGTTAACAACAAGTTCATAATAATATATATACTTATGAATAATTTATGGCTGTCATGCTGGTGTCACAAAACGTCATGTATATAACAAGTATTTTTTTATGTTTCTAAGATTTATAAATTGTGCGTCATTACCTACCTTTCAAATTACACAAGGTGCTCCGTCAAACTTCAAAAACCCTAAAAAATTTCCATCAGAGATATTCCAATGTTACAACCTATTGAGATCAACGGTAACAGCAAGGAAGATACCCTGGAAGTCTTGGGAAAATATCTGTTAATCAAGTGTATGTTACCCTTGTAAGTATCCTCGGAGTGTTTGCAGATTATAGGACCCTTATTTAACCAACGGCGACACATGGGGAAGCGAGTCGCGCGATCCTTGCGACAAATGCAGTTGATCGATCAGTGAGGCGTGTAATGAAGGAATTCGATTCTGAAGTCAATTTTCTCGGAGAATCAACGCGGGTGCGGAGGTGGTGTAGGTAACCGCTCCACGTGTCACTCGCGTTTACTCAACACTAACATGCCTCCGAATGGAACGTTTCATAGATCGAACTTTCACAACTGTGCCATTCTTGAAAATAGAGACATCCTCACTGTGGCGACAATAATGAAAATTCCCTAATATCTCTAGAACAATTTGCTGAATATCGTTATGATAATTATGTGAGTAATTTTTGCACTCTAAGATGCTGAAACGGATTTAATGATTGAGAGAAATGTAAACTCTGGTAGAATTGCATAATTATTGGGTGTCAATATATTTACACCTGAAAAATATGCTCAATACTTTTAATGTGTCGCTAAAGAAATTCCACAAACAAGTATTTCTTCTAGAATACGTTTATTCAAAGGGCATTTCAATATTCCAAAGGAGCACTCGAACTGGTGTGGGACTTGCAAAATTATCAATTCATCTAATCAAATTAAATAGTAACCTAAAATTATTTATAAGATGCTAATCAGCTCATTGTCTGAACGCTTTGTAGGATTAAAATTTTAAGTGCAAAATATGTAGGTATCTTGAACAACGAGATTTAAAAAAATGATAATTAAGAAACTCTTTAAAAATTGTGTAATGCATCCATTGGCTGAAATATGTATTGTTAAACTCGTATAAATAAACGTATAAATCGATTCTTGATAGAAAAATTGGAACCTGTTTGGAACATGTTTGGAACCTTGAAAATCATACTTTGGATATTCAAATATATTTTTAAAGCAAAAAAATGAACTCTACATATATCTGATTACAAGGCATGACACATAAGCAATTATAGTATGCTAATGACATATAATGTGAAAGAGAATGTGTAAATATCATCTAATTTGCACAAGTTTTCTATCTCTTTGGATTACCTCCAATTTGATAATTCATTTCGTTTTGGATGAATATGGGTGAATATCAATAATGAAACTATTCAAATTTTACACTTTTCGTTACTGAAAAGAAATCATAGCTAGGGAATCAGTAAATAACTAAGAGAAAATTCTTCATATCTCCTCCGATAACAAAGATATAAGTATTCACGTATTAGAGGTACCTCGTGAGAAAGGCAAGCTCCTTCATTATTCATTGGCAACGTTTCCATCATGGTTCATCAAATCTCCCATCCACAGATCATTAGATATGATGAAGATATCATGGTAACGACCACTTCCAGGAGGCTCTTAGGGGAAACCCGCCACAAGATTTGTTCCTTCCTAAGAGGAAATTCTCACCTATTTTAACATCCTTGCGATGGCGTGTTGGGCATTGGTGGCGTGACAAATCCCACGAATTCAACCGAGGGGGAGGAGGCATAAATTCACTTGGCTGCCAGGGAAAAAAGTGTCGATTCCGAACTGTTGTCGATGAGATTTTGGGGAAAATGTGGGATTGTCCCGGTTGCCTCCCCCGCAATCTCGAACGGGGGTTCGATAGTGCCCTCGCACGCAAAGTGAGTTGCGTGATCGCTAGGTCTCCCGCAACCATGGGGAAAGGGACCTTAAGAATGGAAACACACACGATTCTTGCAAAATCTGCTTTCCCGTCAATTCCATTACATTCTCTATCTTGCGGCCTTCGTTAAAAACTTCCCCTCCTAAAAGGGCGAAATGGTCTCTTCAGCATGCGAGGCATGTTCCCAGAGAGTTTTCCGGGAAATTACTTATATGGTTCGGGGCCTTTATCTCTGCCCGGAGATATTTTCATGCATCCGAATGTGTGTTAGATTATACCACGCTTTATGTCTTCGCAGCCGTTAAAGCCCTTTATATTTCCATCCCCGTGGTAGAGGATGCTTTTCGGATAGTATTGTTCGCATCCGCTGATCTATGGAACAGAGGGACTTATTTGTCTGAAGTGTCGGGACATGTATATCGGGTTGTAGACGCATAGCTTTAAACTTACTCTGCCCTTTGGTAAATCAACGTGGTTTGGCAGTGCTTTGTCGAAAGTCTTACGGATTGAATAGATATAGAATAAAATACACTTGGTAGTAATCAAAGGAAACAGAACTCGATTATTAAAAAATCATAATTTCCAGAACTCTTCAAACGATATCTTGGAAATAATGCTACAAAGAACTAAGACAAAATTTAGTGATATGTTTGGATATTTTGTGAAATTTCATCTTAGCTATTTCCAACTTTTAATCAGCAATGAAGTTTTACCAAGTGACGGCTTCTTCAATCAATTTTGAAAGCCATCTTATAGGGCATTGTTACCAATTTTGTTAACAGCGAAAGGGCCCGAGTTATAGATCTCCTTAAGTGCTTACTTTTGCCTACAAAAACGGCTTGAGAGGATTTATGAATCTCTTGGTATTCACCATATTATTCATATTCCACCTTTATATTTTTACTTAATACTAGTTTACCTAAATATTAATATTTTCAATATTTTCGTACATATCATAAAGAAATACCATGTCATTTGAATTATTTTTGGCTATATACTATTTTGTTGATGTACAATTGTATGGTTGTAAAACGTGGACCAAAGAAAAGAGGAAATCAAAAGACTGGAGGCCTTCGAGATATGGGAGTGATGTAGAATAATAAGTTAGCTGAGGTGATAGGA
Source organism: Sympetrum striolatum (assembly GCA_947579665.1). Taxonomy (NCBI): domain Eukaryota; kingdom Metazoa; phylum Arthropoda; class Insecta; order Odonata; family Libellulidae; genus Sympetrum; species Sympetrum striolatum. The sequence continues at coordinate 17,249,164 of OX388348.1, read as the reverse complement.
AAGCAAACAAGGAGGTGCTGGAAATGGTTTAAATTGAAATAATTAAAAATGCTTCCACAAAAGAAATGAGTGGATTAAATGTTTATAGAAGAGTAACTCCTAAAAACATTAGCTGAACCTATAGTCAAAGAGAATGATAAAGGAATAAGATGCTAGAAGACATAGATTGAAGTCCATATCTAAGAAATGGAAATAATTCCAATAAATGTATAGGAAATGAATGTATACAAAAAACTAAGCAGAATTACGTCAATAATAGATTTTGACAACAAAAATTCTCCGGAATATATTATGAATCAAATAAGTGGATATATTTTGCGGTTCAGATATGGTTGTTAATTTTATAATTTAGCATAAATATCCTAAAGTTATTTAATTTGAATAGTGAGAAGTTATATGAATTTCAGTTCTAATTTTGTTGTATTTGTATCAAATTTTAATGAATGCTCTACAGCAAACATGATTCACCAAGTATCCACTGCATAAAGATAGGGAAAATTTCGGTAGAATAGAGACAGTTGCATCTTTAAAGCCGTAAAGAAAAATACTGGGCCTTAATGTTGCTAATACTTGGCTGTGAATTGCGGTCTTTGAATGCCAGCAAAACCATGCTTTTGAGCTGGTCTCTAAGTCCGGCGAGATGTATGATAAGCGTTATCCAGAGAGAGGAAATGAATGCACGGGAAGACGAGGATGAGTGATAGCATCAAAAGCGTCATATTATCAAAATGGCATTGGGCCTGTCCACATTTCTATGCGAAATGACAAGAGTGGAACTTCCGAAGTTAAGCAACGTAACCCAAGAGACGGAGGAAGACGACGAAACGCGGTTATCATCAAATCTCGAGCAGGATGGCTAACCACTGAGAACCCTTATTACTCCAGCCGATGTAATAGGAGTTTGAGCTTATACAATCGGGAGCAAGATATCCCAAATTCCGCAGCCAAGTTTCCCACCCAGAATACCGTAATATAAATTCTTTATCTTACGCTTATATCAGGCTTCGTCTTAACATTAATGACTAGCGGTTCATGGAACCTAAATAAAAATATTTTGCCTTTGAAAGAATAACTCTGTTATAATAACACTGTAATTTTCATAATTTTGATAATAATTGCATTCGGATAGTACCCGATACTTTATAGGTATTGCTAAAAGTGCTTCAACATCTTAGGACATTTCGCACATAGGCTCCCACCAGGAATCGAGCCCGGGACCACTTTCATCGTAGCCAAACGCGTTGCCCACTTGGCTATCCGGGTGCCCCCGTCCGGGAACTTAATCAGGAACATAAGAGTAAATAAATAAGTAAACACTGATTCTATGATAGAGACAACTATAAAAAGTGGACCTTGACCGATACTACCCTACAAATGAAAAGTATGTACAATCTCAAAGGAAATGTACCACAATTAATATAGTAGTTTAAAACTAATGTTAGGGTGTCTAATTTTCATTAAATACTCCTCCATCTTTCATAGTAATGAAAAACGAGTGACGATACTTTTGACTTCAGCGTGTAATTTTTCTAGTTCCAATCCAAATCTCAGGTCTCTTTTTAACTAAATAATAAAACATTGCAATTCGGTCGGTGTGCTAGGTCAAGGTAAACGTAAGAAAAATATTGATGATACATGTCCGGTATTCATCCATATACGGAAGGAAAATCCATCCAAAAACCTTCCGTGGACAGTAAATGTCTAATATATACCTAAAACAAACAATAATTGAATTGAGCTTATGCGTCCAGACATACCTATAAATAATTGCACAGAGTTATTAGATCATCAGCACTGAACACACATGAACTGAGATGTAAATAAACTTAGCACACGAAATGATTTAAGAATTGCTGAAAATTCGACATTGCCTCAGGAAACAGCCCGTGGGTTTAACAATTTCTCTGGAATTGATCCAGTCACATTTGCGATTGGGAAGGAAAACTTTTCAGTACAGGTTCCTACAAAATAGTTCACAGAAAACATACCGGCGATAGGGACAGGAAATGCAGGGGTATTAATTTACGCAAAGAAAAATCTCCGGCACAAATCTAATTGTATGTTCCCTGTCAATAAAATGGCACCTATTTTTCAAACAAAATCTATTATTCAACTTGCACCTCGCTGCAGAGTCAAAAAAAATAATTCTGGAAGAGCCCTGGATAAATTCCAAGACCCAGGTCAATACTCTATCTATAGGAAAGACGTACAAAAACAAACTGTGCATAGAGTTCATATATTCTTAAAGCTGCTCCAGTTTCTTAACATCGCACTTCTTTAAATCTTGATGAGGAATCCTTAAATACGTACTGTCTCTACTATCTAAGAAGTGAAGAATTATCAGCGCCATTTTCTCAATTAGTTTTTCCAGTGTAGAAAAATAAGATACTTTTAATGATAAACGAACAGAATTTTGGTATAGTATTGTCCACTTCCAAAAGAAATCTGACACGAATTATGATTATGTATCCAATTATGTTAATTTCTCAAAAATTTCACTAATTTAACGTACTTAACATGATTCACTCTACTTCAATAATTTAATGTCCTTAATTACTGACCATAAAGGAAAAAAAATATGTTCATGTATCTATAAAATAGATTATTAATGTCAGTGATACAAACATTTTATGTAGAAATGGGAGACTTAATTAAAAAAACTGTTATATGGATATGGCTCCACAATTTAATTATCTACTTCTTACCTTGAGTAAAAACGATGCCTTTTAAAGAGCTTAGCGTTAGAGAAAAGCCTAGAATAAAATTTTTGAAATTCTGCTTCTTATAGGGGAAAATTAATTAAGAAGGATCTCGGCTCTCAGAATTTTCAAAATATCTAAAATTAGAGCTCTGCGTTCCTGTTTCCATAGTTAAAGCGCCTCAAATTCTTGCCCTCGAGTCTAATATTGTAGATAACCTGGAAAGTCTTAATTTCGAGGAAAGGCATATTAAAATCGTCAAATTTGAGGGTTTAATATAGCTTGTCATTTTCTTTATCTTTAGGTTTTTACCTTAAAATTATTTTCTATTTATAAGAGCTATACATCGTTCAGAGAATGCAAAATGATGATGGATAGTCAGCCTATGGAGAGATTACGCTAAATATTCACTCAACCAGAAGATATTCCTAAAACTAAAGCCCATACACAACAGAATGGTAAATGATCGTTTCGAAAAAAATGTTAAATAAAACAAGGATCTACCAAACAGCAAAGTAACTTTTTCTTGTCCACACACAGTGAATTTTGTCTTAAATGATCGTTCTGCATAAAGAAGTTTCATCGAAGGCCCTTTACTCAGACAAATTCAAACAAGAGGAAGTTTTTCTAAGAGACTTTAATTCTGATGTGTTTTGTGCTTAGCTTGGACTATTTTAATTTCTCAGAGTAAATAAAAATTATTATTTTAACAATTTTCCTTCTATGAGTGGTTTCTGATTGGGTTAGATTTTAGGTCGATTATTGCTAATAATCATTTTAAGGGAACTTTCTGTGGGCTTTAAAATATAATTCATCATAGATTCACTGCAAGGAGGTTTACGGATGAACTTGAATCTAACCTATAGTACTTTGGAACGCTGTTAATTGTTTATAGCATGAACTGTTTGGAATTCCAAAATGCGGATTCTTCAGTTAGTGTGATATTTTAGTAGTTTTCTGAAAAAGGATCATTAAAAATCCTTTTGGGAAATACTATCGTAAAAATTACATTGGGTGAAAAGTGCTAGGCATACACTTTGTATTAAATACATTCGGTAATTAATTATTCGTGAAGGATCTTGAGCGTTATCTCTCTAGTTGATAAGTGCCTGGAGTCATAAGACGAGCATCACTGAACCAATCTCGTGGACAAGACTTTACTTTTATAAAATGTTTAAGCTTAACTATCTAATCTTATAAAGTATTTTTTGACTATGAAAACACCCGCAGTACCAAGGTATGGAGGTCTCCTTTAAAAATATGCTATCCAGAATTTCCTGTATAAGATCTCCAGCCGTTCCTTCAAAGAATTCCTTTTGAAAGAAAACCTCGTATCTGAGAGAATTAAAGAAACCACGAGAGTCAACGAAGCTTCGCGTACAAATACAAAAATAAAACTCGCCGGCGAAAGTCACGAGTGTCTCTGACCGGTCGCCGACCTCGAAGCAGGAAAATCCAAGAACCAGGGATGCTAATTCCCCCGCATTTTTCGGCGTGAAATTCTGGACGACACCCAAAGGACCGTTCCATTGGGACTCGCGGTTAAAGGGGTCTGAATGGGAGTGACCCAGTAAATGAGTCTAATGGGGCAGCGGGAAGAGAAAGCTGGGAGAGAAGGGAGTGTTGACGTAGAAAACCCTGGAGAGACTTTCACCTTCGCTCCGGACATGGAGGATGTGAGGATGGCTGGGCCGTTGTTAAGATAGGATTAGTTGTTGCGCATTATGGAAAGGTGAGTTTGAAGGCCCAGGGAATGGTAAACGGGGTCGTTGGAGCTTGGAGAGGACGTCAGGGACTTGTGGATGGTTTCATGCTGAGGCGAAATCTCGAGTATGAAATCCACAAATGCAACGATGGGGAAGGTTTCATATACGACACTGCGTTCAGCTATTTTTCCATAAATTTAGTAGATCTACCTTGCATATACTGATAGTTATAGCAATAACGGTTTCATTTATACCCTGAGGAAGGCCATCTAATGATAATAATGCAAGTTAACAAAATCACTAATGAGTCGCAACTAAGAACTATATAAGATGTACGTAAATAAGGCATAAGTAGCAGCGACTCTAGTTATAAAGACATTCTAAGGCTAAATAAAGCAAAAATAACCCTGTTTAATGCATACAATACATGGCTTGAATAATTTGTGGAAAATATTTAATTGTATAATTAAAATAAGTTGTTCATGAAATCAGGTAAGAATTATTCATAAAATCAATTCATTATCAATTAATTAACACTGCATAACTTAGCGACTTGAGAGTTCCTTTATTTCATTAAGTTCCTAATTTATTACTTATGTGACTTTCTAGCTGTCTTATCTCAAAGCGTTAGCATTTTCCATGTTACCATATTCAATTGATGACACGCCAAGAAATTTCCACTTTAGCACTCGAGATCTGTTAGGTATCCAGTCTAGTAGGTTCATTTGATCTAATATTTTCTATTCATTACCCTCTTTCGTTTCTAGGTAACTTGTCCCACCCTTTATGCTAACGTCTTTACCATTTTTTCTCTCATCTACACTACGCACTAAAATTAAAGGGACACTTAAAATTTTCGAAAAAAACCCCATTTTTAAAATGACCGCATCTCTGAGCTGGTTACGCCTTTTTTGGCTCCCGACCCATCAAAATATTTGTATTGATGTCTAGTTTAAGATGCTTGCTTTTTAAATTGGTATTTTAACTTTTAAGGAAGCAATGGCGTTCCTTTGAAGGAAAAATATTTTTTTTAGAAAAAAGTGTTTTTTTATCATGTTGTACGGAGTTTGGAAATTTTTTGAGAATAAATCAAAATAATGAAAAAGTTGAAGATTTTTTTCAGCTTTACGACGATTTTTTGAGAATTTTCCTACGATTTTTTGCAAGTGAGTTATGGGCTTTTTAATGAGAACACGGTACAAAAAATTTGAATCAATGTCACCGGCTTCCCGTGTGTCCAAATGATACGAGGTAAAGCGCAAATTCAAGAGCAAACATTCCTTTTTCTTGGAAAAATTTCACAATCCATTCAACGCAACTGCGTGCCTACTGAAACTTTAGTTTTTTGAGTACCAAAAATTCGGAAAAATAAGTAACTAAGTAAAAACAAAGGATTTGAGTTAATGTGAAGATATTATAAAATTATTCCCCTCTCCAAAAACTAATTAATATTTTTTTAATTGATAAAAATATCAATTTGGTAATCATATAAATATTAAATTTTGTTTAATGTATGTTAAAAAACCATTGCCTCCAATCGAATCCTACATTACTCTATTACCCTCTTGACTATTTAGCCTAAAAATAATCGATAACTATTGATTTTCGATTCCAGATAATATTACTGATATCCTAATGTTTGATTTAAATCTATCAAATTATTCTTTTAATAACAGTATTGGATACCTCTTGTCTACTTAGAGGGCACTTTTAATATATACAAACCTCAAAGTAATTACCTTCATAAATTAGCTCTTGATAAAATAATATTGACGATTTTTTATTAACGAGTTTTTAATTCATCTACAATAAAACAAATATATTTCTAAAAAGTTGATTTAATTCTATATTCCATCGGCACTCGTAATTTTGTTTCAATAATGTAACCCCGCGTGACTGAATTCTAAATATTTACCTACACAGCGATGAATAATGTATACGGCTAGCGTTAAGTATTTGCGTATAATTTCCTGCATCAATTTATTCATTCAGACAGGCTGTTTTATATACGATATGTATCGCTAATCTTCTTACTCCAGAATTTAATAAGACTATAATCAGCACCAAGGATGGAGAAAGTTTTTTAGCATTAATAGAAACATATCAAGTGAATTTTTGTGCGAGATTTGAATGGTTAAGGCAAGATTAAAATTGTACCTTGGTCATAAATTAGATGAATTATCGCACAAAAAGTAGGATTTTTATTTCTGATGAAAATAAATTAACAAAAAAACAACAACAACAAACAAACAAAAAAAAAGGAGGCTCACCTCATTATCCGGAATCATAAAGGGATCAAATTTCTGAAAACACGCACATGTATCACGATTGAATGAGTTTAACGGATTAAAATTTCCAAACATAATATGAAAATTTTGAGGTCATGTCAGCCTGCAAAAAGTGGGACAACTTAAACTCCAAATGAGTTCGGGCCGAATAAAATTCGAGTTATGGTTTTTGGATCAAAGGTTAACATTAATAATTCATCTTGATACTAATAATTAACATTGGAATTGTTTATTGAAATTGAAAATAAATAGTAGTGGAAAAGCGAATATTTACTCTTTATGAATACGAATACGATACACTAGCTTCCAATCCCATTTATAAAACATTGCTAAAAAAATAATAAACTCTTTTTTCTGTAATATCAAAGTGTATTCTATATCCTTTTTATACCAAATCATATTAATAGTACGTAAGGCAGCATGGATTTCAAATTGAACTGGCCAATTTAAATTAAAATATTTTAAAGTAAAAGTAGGATAGCCTTATCATATATGAAAATAAAAGACAATGAAAATGCTAGCAAGGAGTAAACAGAACCTAAAAAACGTACGTAGCAGAACGTAGCAGGAACAAAAGTGAAACCAACTTTTACAATACCCCAGACTATTTTATTAGAATACGGCCACGGTTTTGAAACATGGAGTTATCCTCAGGTAACTGAAGACAAATCAGTAAGCAATATACATAAGTAGGAAAGGAATGGGAGGGGAGGGAGGTTGAGTTATGAGGGGAAAAGGTGAAGGGTGTTCAATACTTTTCACTTTTGTTCCTATGGATCCATACCAAGAAGTCACGGCCCAAGTTGTTGATTCTATGTACGTAGTAGTAATAGTATTGTTAAAAGTACATCAGCAGGTTAGATAATTTCATACATATGCTTCCATCGAGAATCGAATTCGGGACCGCCTTCACCAAAAGGTGCCGTATAATCACATATGTCGTACGTGCATAAGGTTAGGCTTAGAAATTACATTATACATCCCTTCTTCATTACTGTTCAAACTAATGATGATTATTGTTTATAAAATATAATATACTGTAATACCCCTTGTTTCCATTTATGATTTTAAATTACCTTAAACGATCATATACTATAAAATTCTCCCTTATTCAGACATTAGCCAATTAAACGCTGATTTTCCATCCCGTTGAAGGTGAAACTATTTGACCATATGTATTCCTCGGATCGATTCCATCCCTTCTTCAAACCCCTGGAAACCTTTAACAAAACCGATCATTCAAGGCGGAATAAAACATGTGCCTCCCGTTTTACGAGACCTCCTGCGGTGATTAGAAACGAACCGGACCTAGAACTAGCCCGTGTGGTACCCCCTAAGGATTGATGGCTTGGGAAGCACAAAAGCGTATTGCGGCGGGAGAACGGAAGTCACGAGTGGAAGTGCAAGCGGCAGATGAGAGGACAGTGTGGGTGTTTGTGCGGTGAGACCTAATGAATCGGCCCCCACACACTTGCATATAAAATGCCCCCGAACCTGCGAGCTCTTTTCCCCCGTTCCCATGGCGACTCGCTTTCCCTCTTCCCGGCAGGCTGCCGCGTAAATCTCCCATGAGACGATGCTGGAGCCGACGGCGAGTTTGCACCCTCCTATCTCTGGGAAAGAAAAGCCGCAGCCTGGGCTCGTGACGGCACTGGGGTCAGGGGAAAAGGAATTCCTCCAATTGCAGCTAGACGGAGTTAATCCACGCCGTGTGCTTCCTAATGGACGGCCGTGCGTTTTACGGCCATCTAAAACTCTCCTAATGCGGTGGACTATAAATAGCTGAGGAAATGGGACGGAGAGATTACTTATCTAACGAGGATAATGACTCCAAATCAGGAAATGTGCGCTCTTACTTAAGCTGTGATTTTCAAGAGAGAACTCGGGGGATAATGTTCATTAAGTGGGCCGTTTGTTAGGGGAAGTCATATGATTTTCATAATTTTGGTGGAATTGACGATTGCAGAGATGATAAGGCTAGAGTTTATACGAATTGAATATAATTCAAAGAGCTAATACTCACACATATCATATTTTCAAATTGCAAATCTTATCATAAATTCTTACTTTTAAATTGATGTATAGGTGATATAATTTCTCATACGTTAAAATATGTCAAAATTAATATTATTTTAAATTACTTGACTCAAGCAAGACTAAAGTTTTACTTGTATTTGCTATGTGCTTAACCATGAAAATCTCATACCTTGATTAATTTTAATGATAATATTCAGGATAAAATACTAGCGTGAATGAGTAATCATTAAAAAAAATACGCAGGAAGAAATGAGCTCAATATTTTGATAAAAAATCCTCAATCTCAACCATAAATTTGTTTTTCATCGAATTTTACGCATTCTATTTTTTTACAAATAGCAAATTTAAACCAAACATAGAAATAGTATCACATCACTCTTAAGAATCGAATGAAAAATATATTAAAATATCTCATCTAAAAATAAGTAAGCTAAGATGTTATTTATGTCATAATATATACAATAACAATGCCATTTAATTAATAAAGTGCCCATTTTAAGAAACATCAAAAACTGATTCAAAATTCAATGTGTTATATTACTCATAGACAAGACTTGAATTAAACTTTAAGCATTTGTAATCTATGAGAAAAAGCACAATTAATTTTGGAATCAGCTATTTGAATAAATTGACAGCAAATGAACAGAATCGATCGATAAGTTCATTTAAATCAAAGTATGATTTTATCTTTTTTTTGTTGAATATTGAAAAATGGATTCCTTTTCATATTTGTGATACTGCAATAAAACTAAATACTAAAAATTAAAAAAATATCCATTTTATTCCTAGCGGAGAGCACAAATATCAATTAATCCGCTAAAATCATAAGTTATTTTCGAATCTGACCTTTTTGAGGAATGTTATAACCATATTTCTTATGACACCCTCTAGGATTATTAGGGATAAGCTACAGATAATGGGAGAAAGGACAGATAAATTCCCTAAGGAGTCTGGGAATCGGATTTCCCCTAAGATGAATTTGATGAGAGTCGTAGACTCTTCTGAGCGATTTATCGCCTTATCGTGAATACCATTTTTACGATGTTAAACAAAACTTCCGATATTCCGATAAAACTCAAACATGATTCATTGACTCGGTCTTTACAATCCAGAAATATTCGAATGAATTACGATTGGAGCAAAAAATATGGAGTGACTGCTCACCGAAATTACATTAAACAGATGGCTAAATTACTCCTCTCTGTACTTTATAAATATAACAGAGTATAAATCAAATATTTTATTTAATATTTACTCTTTATCTAAAGTATAAACTTGCAAATGTATTTACAAAAACGTCGTGTTGCATATAAGGATTTTTTTAAATCTCTTAATTATCTTCCCTCTAAAACCTTACCAATAAGCATTATTTCTGAGAATATGTTGCAATCGTCCAATAATTACATTCCTTCGCCTTATAATAGTACACTACTATGGCATACCTGTTGGCACATATTGATAAAATCATTGGTGAATGTACCATAAGAAAGAAGTAAATAAAAAAATGGAATTCTTAGAGATATAGGAATGGCATAAAATGGAAAGAGTATGTTGAATTGATAGAAGAAGAAAGTGAAGGTGCAAGAGATGACTTGAGAAGAGAGGGTTTTGACTGAAGTAATTAAGTATCGACAAAGGAATTGGGTGGGTCAGATATTGAAGGAAGAAAGATTGCTCAAGAATATAGTTAAAAGTAGAATGAATGGGAAGAGAAAGAGGAGGAGACATAGTCAGTGATACTAGATAAATAAAGAGTGAGATAAGCTACCGTAAAAGGTAACTAGTGAGATTGAACAGGGGATATTAAGGGAGATGAACCTACCGAATGGTGGATCACTCATGAGCATAAATTTATATGTATGTATGAGACTCATTCATGTCTATTTTTATTAAAATAATTTAAGCATGATAAAAAGAAAATCCGGGATCTTCCTCTATCAGGTAGGCTTCTTTAACCAACTAAGCTACCCGGCAAGAACTGTTTAAAGCATCCTCCCAGATAAGGGAAGATCCCTGGTTCGATTATCGGCCCCATCTGACTTTTTCCCAAGTCCGATTTCCTTGGGATTTTCTCTGGGTGCACGTTCTTAATGCAAAGATGCCTTAACCATTGTCCTAGTCAAGATAGTATATTCACGATCATCCCAGTCTAATCTGTTTACTATACTTTGAATACTCGTTTCTTTTCTACGAGATCGTAAACCACCAAGGCACAGAAGAATTCCGTATGATCAACGTGCCCCATTTACCCTTGACGAAGGCAACATTACACATTTCACGGCCGTCCTTGGGGATCGTAGCAAACGACCTTAAAAGCAGCATTCCCCGGACCAATCAAAGACGCCAACAGAAACCAGCCTCTTAACGTCTGAACGGTTCCGAATGGTGCGACAAAGTAGTATCGAATGGAGCTCTGGAGGAGAAAGAGAAAGCCATGGAGACATCCATCAGGAGACTGGATCGATACCCACACAAAGGCCGTGGAGTATACACATGCGGAATCGGGACACGGGCGCAATTAGCCATGCGGGCGCGACCCTCCCAAAAGCCGGGGACGGGGTTGGGGAGTCGGCTGAAGAGGACAGATTTCGGAGGGCAGAAGGACAATGGCCGAGGACGCTGTTGCTACGGGGGCGGGACGAAGGCCGAGGATGATGAGAGGCCGTGGATTCGATTGAAAGAGATTACTTAATGGTTTGGATAACACGTGGGGGGGGCTTAATTTGGGAAGGGGAATTCGCAGTGCCGTTTCCCAAGGCGACGGATAAAATGCGCCTTTATCCCTCATCGGAATTTTAAATTGGGAATGTTAATGGAGTAGGAAACGTAGCATAATCCGATGCGGAATCATTTGAATGTAGAGCAGCTGGTCTAGGCGAATGGAGTATCTTTTGTGTGTTTTCAATGAAGGGATTACGTGGTCTCAAACTTATTCTTCCGATACCCTCTGGGATCGGTAGTAATTTATTTACAAGGATTATTCCAATTGCCGTATTGGAATCTCCTTCCAATGATAAAATTCAACGTTTCTTCCTCCAATAGCTCTAGATTATTACACTAGATTTACCAGCAATATCAGTCCTCTACCTCATTTTGCATGCATACTGCCCAATTGCGTATAGTTAAATCAGAGTTAAAGAAAAGCCTTCTATGCATAGAGTCGCATATAAACGATCAAATTACAATTGCTTTTAATGTGCTAGCAAACCTATTTCCCGCTGCTTTATGACACGAATATAAGGAGGAGGTTGATGGAAATTGTACGTAAAACCGTACCCCTGGAAATCCAAGGATAAGTGAATGTATAAAAAAGACCACGGTCTCAGGACTCGGCTGCTAAGTAGATATTGCGTTAAAAAATATGAGGACTATTAAGAGTGATACATTTAGCTAGAAGGTAAAAAATCAGGTCACTTGGAATTCATTCAAATACTCTTGTCCTTAGATAACTGATAACTTATTCTTTTGAATTAACGACACTTTTTAGCTTTCTAGATTTTCAACCTTATGATTGGTACACCAATAATCTAAGAACATAAGATATATCGTCATAGATAAATTATGATTTTGACGGCCATAAATAACAGGTATAATGAACCTTCAACAGTGTGATCTTTTACTTTTCAAATCAGGTTCAGTAAGCTAAATTTTTAATGAATTAAATAAAACTTTGTATCTTTGAGAGTGACACTTAGTAGACCACAAGAAGAATACTTATTTACTGAAATAACCTGGAATGATTTAGTGGAATTAAGCTCGTTACTTTGTGAATTCAAAGATATTTCTTTTGGAAATTGAAATTTTGCTATGACATGTTGAGCTTACCCGATCTTTAACAGAGTTGAAAGAGGAGAAGTAGGCTAAACCTATAAGTTAAAATACTCAAATAAAATAAAAACTAAATAAAATTATGTAATGTCACAGATAGTCATCCTTAGATAAGGATTCATTCTCCGTCATCTAGCAATCTGCAAAAAATAACTAGAAACCTGAAGGGTAGCCGCATGTAGCCTGCGGACTACACTCTAACTAATGGAGCAATAGATTTCTCTTTAAAATTTCTGATTGTTATCAAGCTCAAATAGCCTCGAAACGCATAGATTTATACTTGGGAGCCCTCAAAGCTTTTAATCTTCTTCATAGTTTCGGTGTCTCTTCATAGCCAATATTTTTTTCGGTTGAGTTATTGATTAACCTAAAAAGAAGGCTAAGAAGCGAAATTGTATGGATATAGAAATGTACATACTACATATTTGTTGCATAGGTCAAGAGAACCTAATGGGTAATATGAATGCTGTTGTAGTTGATTATATGAAGACATTGTATGGCAAAAACATACGTGAAAGGATCAGTAATTAAAGATTGGTGAATAAAAACGGGTTAAGTAAGAGGCTACATGTCCTGTTTGAATTTCACACTGCTTCGCACAAATAGTAAAAGTAGGGATAAACCTAATAACCAATGACGTGAATAAGGAGTGTTTGAGTGATGATGAGGAAAATAAATACTGCAGAATTATTACCAGCATATTGTGACTTTGGGGAATAAAATAATTGCTTTACGAAAGAAAAAATGAGAAGCTTTATGAGTACTCCTAAAGCAACATTTGGATGCAAGGAATACAATAATTTAAAAACAACGTTTCAAACAGTATAAAACTAGCAAATAACACATGACTGAATTTATGCACGTACTTAATAGCATGTTGTTCTAAAAGATTATCATACTTTTCCAGCATTAGCAACGTCGAATGATATAACTGCAATGTTCGCACGTGATGGCCTAAAATCACTTATGCTTCATTCTTCGTATCGTGCTACATTTCAATCTCATGCTCGACAAGAAAGTTTAACTTGCCGAGGAACATCCCATAAATATAAACACGGTTTTTTGGTGATGTCTCCGATAGTAGAAGGCATGACAAAAAACGGTTCTCAGACAAAAAAAGGGCCAGTCCCTTCAAAATCCGCACGCTCGACCAACTTTAGACTACGCAAAAACAAGTCATTAATTATCGTTCATCACAAAGAGAGAATTCCAGCCCTTAAACGAAAGAGAAGAGAGACCCAACCGTTCTGACAATTGGCAATATTCGGTATAAGCGATCAGGGGAAAGGGGATATCTCCCACCCACCCGTTCCGAAACAATCACCCGTGATACAACGTGAATTATTATAAGGAGACCATTGTGGCGATATTAAACACTGGCAGTTTGGGAGGAAAAAGAGTGGAGGAAAAAGCCAAACATCCCCGGAATTAGCTTTTTAGAAAGGGAAACTCCGGTGAGGGGGATGGGACCCTTTTTATCACTTTCTCGTCCGTCCCCAATCGGTTGGTAAAAATGATAAAAAAAGGAATGACGGAGAGCGCTTCCCTTTATCTCTTATCGTAATCAGAAATTTTCGATTTTCCCCTCCAGTGAAGTTTTTAAGCGGATCTGAAAGGACGCTACGCGCATGCGCGCGGAAGATAAAATGGACCGTGATGGAGGATTGGGCGGGAAGCGTATGAAGGACAGAATGGCAGGTAGGGTAGACTCTTTAATAAGAGTTATTCCCGTAAGGATATGGAGTCTTTTGCGACTAGGTAGGATCAACTTTCCCAAACAAGGGGGTTATATTCCTTATAGGTATCGCGCACTCCTCCGGCAGGAAACACTTCCAAATCTTTTTTTATAATTTTGAAACTCAATATGAGTGGCAGGCTGGGTAAATGCTCTAACAAGTGTCACTCTCATATCAAATGTGGAAGTTTTTTTGACTAGGTAGGGTCAAATTCCATGACTATAGTAAATTATTTTCATCATATATACAGTGTAGGGAACACTCCCCAACGTTTCTATTTCATTTTATGTCATCTAATGCGCTGCATTTTAGTAATTATACCAGCCAAAACATAAGAAATACAATACCTCTTGATTACCAAGGTTTATATTAAATAGTTGAAATTGCGAAAGATATTTTTGTTGATGAAAATCTCCGCTTCAAGGTTTTCTTATAAAATACTGAATTTTATTTCCGCGTTAGTCAAATTCCTTTAGTCTATTAAAAATTTAAAAAATGAATTTAAGTTATACTGAGAACTCAAACCTCTGCGCAGACAGCAAGGATTCGTTTGGTTAAGACACAACGGGATTAATCTATTAATCGTTCCATTTTTTTAAGATATTTTTATTTCATCACCTATTGTGATAATATTTCACGTAAGATACCATTTTCTTAATTAAGATTTAGAAGTACCAATTTACATGTTACGAAATAGCATCATTTCTGCTCAACGCAACGTTTCCTACGGGAAGTAATTTATACCAATGTGAGGTATCTGAAACTTACAGCCCATGGGGTGAATATCAGACCCTCTCCCTTATTATGGAAGTCGTCAGTACCATCTACACCAAAAGAACTGAGAGCAAGAAATCAATGCCCAAGGATACTGAGCGAGGGACAATTTTCCGGCTTCTTTCTCATTCCCAAAATCGCTCATCTTTATAATAATACCAGGCATTTATCGAGGGAAGTCGAGAATTAGAAAGGACCATTTTATTTCTACCCAAAGCCTCTTCCCCCGTTTGATGCGATGAGGATGTAATCTGGAGTGGCATGATTTTTTTATTCCCGATTCCCTTACCAATGGTTTGGGGAGAGATGGATTTGAAATATTTTTTTCGAGGACCCCACATTTATTAGCCAATCGTATCGGATTTTTCTGGCGAAGTTGAAAGAGGACCAATTTTCATCCCCGATATATTTTTCCGGGGCTTTTATGGGGTCTTTTACAAAAGAATTACGAGAATTGCAAATATGTCGACCCTTTTATGTGAGGAAAGGGACTGGATATGTATATATATATCTCTTGGAGAACTCCTCATTCCACTGTGATATCAATTTTGCATGTTCTCATCGGTAAACCTGCTCCACTAATTTATACCTTGGATCATCAAAAAATGTTAAATCTCGATGAGAAATAAAACGAAGCATTGATTCATGTTAGTTACAGGGTTAGACGACATCTGCTAGACGTTCTTAGGAATGATACTTGGGGTAACATAATTCACGCAGGCTATTATCCTTGTTGACTGCACTCGAATATTTTCTAGGTTAAAGTGAACTTTGAAGGTGACTCATCCTTATATGCTTTTTCATTATTTTTCTCGAAATATCTGATCTATTGGAGTGTGAGTGATGAGTAATTACATAAACTACTTCTGATTATAACTACTATTTCAGAATTTTCTGGGAAAATTTAGAGTGTTTCTATCTTGCCCATCTGATGATACCCATACCTATATATTTTAATCGAGGTTAACTATTTCCTATAAATATTAATATTACTTTTAGATTTGTAATTTTTGATGCTATAATATTCACTATTTTTCATTAATATCCAATGGAGATCAGTACAGAGCCGGTTTACAAAAGAAATGTAAATTTATATAATACTATGGTGGAAAATGATTCCTCTAAGTGTTACATTTTGCATCACTAAACAACGTTTATTTTTTGCAACTGATTTTGATTCCTAAGGGTAAATGAAGTGATGAAAAAGAAATGGTACTGTCGATCAGCTTCGCAGCTCTAAGAAAATTAATTTCAGTAAGCATACTCAAACTGCAATTGGATTTTAGATATTTATAGCACCTGATTGTAGCGATCCTTTCATAAAACCAATAAATAAACATTTAAAAGTTGGGGAATGAGTACCACCAGTACCTTATACACAATTTTATCTCCCTCTGAACTGCATGGTTTCAATTATGCTTAACAGCTAAATAAATAATAACATTCCAGCATATATAAAATTATGGTGCCACTACTAGCCAAAATACGTAAATATCTTATAATATAAACAATTCTTCATATACTCCAATTAGGAAATATGGGTAAACACAATCCACACAATCATCAATACGGAAGTATTAGACCTGTATTAGATAAATCAAATTGTATCACAAAGGCAAACTTTTAGTGATAATTAAGGAGCGAGAAGATTAATAATGAAAGTAAAGTTTAGATGCTTTGTCTCCATACATGAATGAGCTTTGCGAAATGATGTTTAAAAAAATTACCAGATACTATTCATTTTCCATTTTTGGAATAAAATTTGCGTATTTCTTCAAGCATTTCTTTGAAATAGGCCATTTTCTCCCTTCCATACATTCAGCAGATACGTTGCAGCTGGCAGCTGGTAACATGCTGACTCTAATAGCTGACAAGGCATGTCCAGCAATACAGCCACGAGGCAGACACCGTTCGTGCGTTGGAAATTGTATAATTTATGCGTCCTATAACATCTGCTCCCTGTTCGGTGCGGAATGCGAGACGATACGCTTCAATTAAATGGCCTCTCTCTGAACTGCCTTGAAACGCAAATGTTTAAATCAATCATTCCCAACTGTGCGATTGATTTATTTCTAATTATACGGCAATGTTTGCTACGGCCATGAGTATCTGATATGTTTGCAACTGATGCGGATATACATAGTAAGACAATCAGAAAATACTGAAGGTGTACTCACAAAGATTAATGACAACAGATTAAGCATTTATGTGTATAACATAAGTTTAGTTTGTGCAGTAAAAAAAGATATTAATGGTTTATGGTTGAATTGAAGTAGATTTTCTATGAAAATCTCCTACAAACACAGCAGTTAGAAAACAAAATTATGATAAAGCTAACGTAGAAAAAACGTAGATAGCATGAATTCAAGTGACAATTTTCCGTTTTTGCTCAGTCCATTCCTTTTCAAAGATAAAATATATATCAGAGGAAACGAATATATAGGGTAATCTTTGTATGATTCGTCGTGCTCCGCAGGTTTGTTAAAATCGTTTGAGTAATGGTAATATAACTACGGGCTACCTAGTGTACATAAAGATGGAATTCTTTGCTGAATTACAAGTGTTTACCACTCTGCTTCGTTTACGATAAGTATCAAAATAAGTACGCGTGCCTTGGATAATGTATAAGCCTCTCAGCAATGAGTAGTAGTTATCTGATAATCGAAATATTGCTGAAAATTTCATTTGGAACATAATTTCCCATAAACTAGGTCGCAAACATATCAATAGAAAAAACATATGTCACTGGATGTAATTTAGAAACAATACTCGTAGAATGGCTCTTACTGAAACAATAATACCAAAATATATTACAAAATCAACTTATCGTTCCAGCCTACCGATAGCTTTTCAATAGCTACTAACTTATGTTCATGGTTTGCTTAGTCGCCTGAATTGCACCACTGAAACCTTTCCATGGAATATCGACATTTGACTATTTTGGATATCATTATTCAGATTTAATCTACATACTCTGACCTTATATCCATACTCCCGCAGTAAAATTTTGGCTATAAAATATAATGGTAAGTAAAAGTAAATGAATATTTTTGGTCGTGAATTTTCATAAATGCTCTGGCAGGATATGCAATCAAAATCCCTGCAATCAGGATCCTATTCTGGAAATAGATTTTCCAGTAATCTAAAAATAGAATTCGGCTTTCTGTCTCCATGCGAAATGCCCATATCCGGTTGTATAACCTGATATTAAATTTTTGCTTTAGATCGCGTGATCTTACAGACGTATCCCAAAAGCTTAAGTCACTGTAATTTTCAAACAGTTATTCTATTTTTATGATATTACTTGTAGAATGGAACCGTTCTCGATATTTTACGCATTGGAAACCAATTTGGATCCTGTGTCTATATACTGCTAGTAACCACTAATATTTGTGAACTACGTTATAAGGTGTTTGATTTTAATAGAATGGTAACAAGAGTAAATGAATTCTCTGGAGTGTGAGTTTCTCATTTTCTTCATTTACTAAACGATATAGGTAACGTGGGTGGTAAATTCTACTGTGCTATTAATCATGTCACTAGATAAAATACTGTGGTAGTAAGAATAAATGTCATCAATCATTTTTATAGCATCCCACAAGGTTAGTACCTAGTACCTATAAATATCATATAGAAAATCAAGAGAACAGACCTGAGTGTCGTTCCAGTAGACGTGCAGCCTGTAGCCTCGAAGGACGTCCGGCGAGTCGTTGATATGGTCCACGGCCAACTTGACTGCGGGCATCACTCCCCTCCCGAGGGACCCTCCGCCGGGGCCACGGGGCCCAAACGGGAAGAACCCCGCAATGTACACGTCCTGCCTTCGACTCCTCGTACCAGTCCGGAGTTCGGGCCCCGCCACAGGCCTCCCATACGACATCTCCCTGCCCCCACTTCCACCCCACCCCACAAACTCTCCCTCACCTTCTGACACGAGGCTGGGAGCCGAAACGTTGACGGGGGGCGGAGAGATCTTCGGCAGGCCCCCAGATCGCGGCTTGTTCATCGGGGACCTTGCCACGGAGGTAGAGGAAGGCAGGGAAGAGGGTGAGGAGGCGAGGGAGGCCTGCGGAGACGGGGGGAGGGGCGGGAAGGAGGGAGCGGAGAGGGATTCCGACGATGGGTGAGGAGGTAGTTGAAGATGCGAGGAAGAAACGATGGGGGGTTCCGGCGGAGGGTGGGCCCCCCACCGGGGTTCCTCCTCCAGGGGGTTGCTCCGGTGGGGGCGACGTCTCGGGGGCGGTCTAAGGTACGCGGGGGACGGAGGAGACGAGAGCGGGGGCGGGGGAAGCGGGGATAAGCGGGACGGGACGGAAACCTCCGGGGTCCCCGTGGTGTCCCGCGGGGGGAGGGTTATGTTGGTGAAGGGGTGGGCGACTGGAAGGAGGAGGAGCAGGAGGGGGACGGAGAGGACCCTCTGATTGCGCCCCATCTCACACTTGGCGGGAGCTACGTCTCCGCCCCCTCGCGTAGTGGCACTTCGCGGGGCGGCAGGCAGGAGGCGGCGGCATTTACGAGAGAATCCACCGCCCCCGCGCCGCCTTCGCCCCCCTTGCCCTCATCCCTCGGTCACAGGGGACGGCATGGGAATCGAGTACCGGCCCCCAATCCCACCGTCCCGCCCCCGACACTCTCACAGTATATGCTAACACCCTTGAGATGGAACCCTATGGGGGAATCACTTAAAACGCTACGCACTGTTGTCTTTGTTCGGATGCGGAAAACGGTCGCTTTTCTTCTGACGTATCGACAAGCTCACTTTCTCAAACTCGCCTTTCCTCGCACTTCTCTCGTGGGATGAGTGGGGTTTCTTCTCTTTCTCTCCTCGATATTCCTCCGCCCAGCTCCCTTGATTGCTTCGGACGGCTGAAGGATTGTTCGGCGCACCACCTAGGAGTATAGAGAGAATCCCATGAGATTGCGTGGAGGGATACAGATTCTTGGAGGTCTATTTTTCTGTCCTCGTGTAAGCATCCTTACAACTATACAAAGGAAAATGAGAATGAAAAGTACCATTCTCCACGAGGAATAGAAAGGATTTCTCAGTGTATTCCTCGCAAGAATGCATTGTTAGAAAAAGGTTCCTTTCTGCCCAGTAAAAATCTAACAAATTAAACGCCTGTTTTGAATATGGTTCGACAATTTACTCATTAAAATATTAATAGAAAAATTAACCTTTTAACTATTGTTATACATGCATTTGGTTATCAGGAACAGTAATGGCTTTCAGAATATATTCAGTCCAAGATAATATCTGCGTATCGTTCAGTACTTGCATTTTATTTCCAATAGGTGTGCAGCTGTGCTGCTTCAAATATTACCAAATTCTGGCACAGCTTATGCACGACACTTCTAAATGATTAATTCAATTCAATTAATTTCATCGCGAAGAGCTATCACGAAATTGACTCTGAGACATTGGACCGGAATATGCTTTATGGATGGAAATTATTTCTTTTTTATTTTCGTTTGAAATTTAGATAATAACACAAAGTTATCCTTTATTTATCTTTTGGTACATAGTTACTGAAGTTACTAGTCATGCTGAATTGAGTTATTTAAAATTGTCACTCCTGTTTCAAAGCTATGAAGATTTATTTCATGGTTCATAATTCTATGATTAATAACGCATTACGTGAATTCTTCAATTCAGACTATTTTTTTAATGTGAAAAAAATGTGTAAAGAAAAATACACCTCATTCCTTATCCCTCACAATAAATTTCATCCCTTTTTAAAGGCTCTTTTGAGCTAAAAGTGGTTGGAATGGGAATCCTACAGCATTCGGATGATGGACTTATCAGACACATAGTTGGTGAGTTGCTGTGAATACAATATGAACGCCATCATTATTACTGAAATACGCTTCATTATACTTATATAGATCCTAATACATTCAATGAAAACCTTTTACTAATAGTAATACTTAGAATGATAATGCTTTACCGCCAGATTTGGCAAATTCTTTCACTTTGACACCAATCCTAAAAATGAGTAGTACCTTCCGAAGCTGACGGTAATAACCGGGACCGAAAATTTTCCCCGTTTAATTACACCACGTGCAGCATCCTCATTTTTCTCTCGCCCCAAATTTACTCGCGATGCTTAACCAGAAGCTCACTACTTTCACGCAGAAGCATCGTACGTGACATCCCGGGATTTTGGCTCGACCCCCCGCAATCACGGGCGGTGCTCACAATCGTCCAGAAGAAAAATAGAGGGTTCTGTGCTCGTCGCTGGCAGGCGACTCCCCTCGACAGACAAATGAGTAGCGAATTAGGGCAATGCATTGTGGGCGTAGCGCGTTAATCACCCAGTCGCTCACGGCCACCGCAATTCCGGGGAATAACATTAAAGGCCCCTTCGGGAGGTCGCTGCCCCCGCGCATTATTTTTGATGGCGATGCATTTCGACCTGCAAATTGCAGAAAATAACTCTCTCCCATGACCGGAAAGAAAAAAAAAACTTTTTCAGCTCGTGTTTAATTTAAATTATACCGCATGGGGAGCGAATATATTCTCCAAATTATAATTAATAAGTGAAATCTGGTCGAATTTCATTTTTTTAAATCGAATTTATTTTTTTTATCGAAGAAAAAATTAAATTTTTACTTTTCACAGAATTTATTAATACGACCATTGTTTTCACCTGATGATGGTGTAAAATTGCACCGAAACCATTGTCGCAGTAATTAATTCTGTGGAAATTAAACATCACATTTCTTAGATTTTTTTCAAATATTCTCCGATAGCAATAGCGATAGTAGGCGTATCTGCGTAATTGGTTAGACACTAGCAATTATTGCTGGTACACATCCTTAGCGAGATAAACCAAATGGCAAAATTTCACTAGACTAAAGCCGAAAAGCATTCGATAAGGAAGGGCCAAATAAATACAAATTCAGCATCATTCATAGTTTAGTGGCTTCTACTTTATCACAGACACGAACTAAGCAGAACCAATGTTGAATTGAATAGGCATTGTCAATTCTCTATAAAAATACAAATGAATAGAAGCTTATTCATCCAGATATGGCTGCAAGAGGTAATTCTTAATATGCCTTTCCTGAAAGCTTTAGCTCGTGCACTAAAGAAAACTTTACCCAGAATCACAATGAATAAACGAAACCGCCATCCTTCTACATTCAACATTCATACTGAATTATTTCTTCCCTCCATGAGCTAGCTACTGAATAAACGTTTCATATTGGCCCAATTGGATAGATTAAATGAGCAATCGCATCACTTCATCAACCACTGAACCATTCAAAATATACATCAACGTAGAAGTAATATGGATAACTCAATATTCCTTCAGGTCCACTAAGTTCGTTGAAAAATAGGTATTAAACAGGCTAAATTATATTTTCTGTAACCTTTCATCAAGGAACAATAATATTTAAATAAAATTTCTTAGTCATCGTTTGATGAAGAGGCAAATAATTCTGGAGTATGACGGAGTGTATTCAAAATAATCGATATGTCCTGACTGTACTTTGTGGAACTTGAGGATGGCTGTCAATGGCGAAGCAGGTCGGATGACTTACAATTTATTGTGGAAATAAAGAAGTTTTTCTTTCAATCTGAGTATATTCAATATTACCACCGATATAATGAAATGTATTTGCCAACATGAAAACTAACAAAAGCAAGCAACTTTTTGAAAAGAATAGCCTGAAATGAGCGTGTAAATGATTATTATTGCATGATTATTTAACCCTCCAAGGCCGGAATTATTTTCTTTTGT
This sequence comes from Sympetrum striolatum, assembly GCA_947579665.1. Lineage (NCBI taxonomy): Eukaryota > Metazoa > Arthropoda > Insecta > Odonata > Libellulidae > Sympetrum > Sympetrum striolatum. The sequence continues at coordinate 17,226,351 of OX388348.1, read as the reverse complement.
AATTATTTTAAATTTCTTACGTATTTCGCTTTGTGATTGTCTGAAAACAATATCCATTAAATATTATGCCAAACATATTTATAAAACCAGCTAATCAAACACAAAATTGCAACATTGTCATCGAGCTCTCCTATTCTGTAATACAAAATGAAATAATAGTAGTTGTCGGATGATGCCATATGGCATCTGTAGTCCGTCGAGGGTTAAACTGGATCAGTTATAAATTCATCAGTGAATTTTGCACCTCTTTAAAAGGACAATAACGATGCAAACGTGTTCTCATTAAAAATCAGAGCGAAAACATTCAGTTAGTGATACAGCTTTTACGTGAACCGAAATAAACAGCTTCAAAGCCTATAAATTTTCCAACCGTTCAAATGAATTAAAAAAATAAAATTCAAATCAGAGTGGAAGCTTGTTCAATTTTTTATGGGATATTGATTAGATAGTTTTTCTTTCATTAACTAAATGAGATATACACAAATAAAAAAACAATCGTAAACATATGGCGACAAACGAATTAAAATAGCAGATGCATGCAAATTTCACGTGGGATATCAAAGTAATTCTCTCCAAAAAACAACAGCATTTCCACATGTTTAGATCTATTTCTTAATCGGAAAATAATATTGTGGAATCACTCCAAACTGAACCAAAAGAATGGGCAAGCTTTCAAAAACACTGGTCAGCTTCATCAGAATATTACAATGATTCTAGATATTGCAAAAAGTTGCAGAAGATATTATAAACTATTCTATATTATCTCCTATAATCTTATTTAATATTTATTTCCATAAATATTATGGTACCACTCTCTATGATACCAAAAGAGTTGGCATGCTTTCAAAATCACGATTCAACTTCATCAGAATAATACAATGATTTCTGACAATGTAGAAAGTTGAAGAATATAGAAAAACCTGCTCTATATTATCTTGTAAGGCGTTATTATTTTTGGTTTTTATATATGATTAAATTTGAATCAACAGCTAGATCTGTTTCCATCTCTCTAGGATAACATTAATATAAGACATTGTGGAACAATATGATAGCTGTACGAAGAAAACTAAACTTATGTTAAGTAAGTCATACAAGATATTTTATCGATTATATGGTATATAATGTATAACTAGTAATGAAATATCCTTTGAAACGTAATAAGTTTAGTATATTGTATCCATCTCTTCGGTCTTATCATGGGCACCTAGAAGGATTATGATACATTCACATACAGTTCAAATAGTAACTAGTTAATGAAATAGGCAAGTACTATGCATAATGGATTAGATATTTTATCGTATGTGGATAAATTATTATCTAAATTCATACAGCTATAAGATTATATTATATTATAAGGTGGAAATGGAAAACAAGAGATAAATATAGATACAAGTTAAATTTTAAAACTTAAGATTATTTCTGGAAACGTTAGATTATACGTATATAAAAACATATTTTCTCACAGGAGGATCAAACCACACTTTAGAGAATCTCGAGTGAAGACGTAAATCCAGCTCTTCTTTGGTAATCCTTGGATAACCGAAATGAACAACTACTTCCCGAACAAAACCCTCTCCGTTGTGTAAACACGACAATCGGCAAACAACTCAAAAACCCACACATCCCTTCGCAATCCATGAATGAACTTTGAGAGCGATTCATCCACGGAGTATCCAAAGTCGGACAATGGAGACCCCTAACGTCCCATAATCAGGAAAGCCCGATGACTCCGAGCAACGCCACCTGCACAACGCCCTCGATCGCAGCGAAAGGAAGAAATCAGACCCGAAATAGCGTGGAATAAAAGGCGCGAGAAGGCAATTAGCACTCGACCCATCTCTCGGCAGGGAAACAATGGAGATGCGGATCGAACTGTGGAGGAAAAATTGCGAGTTTTCTCACGTTGACACTCCGGTCCGACGCGAGAGGGACTTGGAGTCGTTCCTCGCAATCCAGCCTACGGAGAGCTCTCTGCGACGGAATGGAAAATATTTCAGCCGGTGGCGGTGGCTGGGGAATCCTGCCGCTCTTCAAAACTCAGTTTAGTTTCGAGGTTCTTGAGGAACAAATAGGGCTGCGGAGAGAAAACGGGACGAGGACTCTTCCCCAGAGGAGTGAGTCGTGGAATCGAGAGAGAGTATTTCCATACGTCGGTCGCATGTTGATACGCCAGACGAAAGTGATGCATAGAGAAGAAGTAGAAGAAGAGTGGAGCCTGTGCGATGCTCGTACATCCAGGCATACACCCATCGCGTCTGCAGTATGGAGAGTATGTAATTGAAACATCGCAAACGGTGTTTCACAGAGGTTCGAAATCGAGATTCAAATATAAAACGAAGTCTTGTTTTCTCGCTTTGCATTGAATTTCCGTTCCTTTATTACCTTTTGTTAGTTATAATTCCTTTTTTACGACTCATAGTTACCTGCTAACATATTAACGCAAGAGGGTATCTCAATATATCATATCATAAGATATTTATCTAATGTATAATATACATCTCAACATATATACCACATCTCAACGTATCATTTGAGTTTATGTATATCTGATACATACTTAATTTTGCCTAATAGTCTTTATTGTTGAGTGTACTTTATTTCCTGTATTCATTTCTCTGAAGTAACAGTCATATTCTGTTTAGTTTTTCCTATAATGTCAATGTGTAGGCACGGATCTGAAATCACCTAATGTCAGTGTAAAATACTTTGTTATTCTATATTTACACCATGAAGTAATGTTTGTTTCGTCACTTGGAGATAGCTGTACCCAGAAAATTAAAATAAATTAATTGTGACTATTCCTGCTAACTTATTCTGATGAATGGAATATATTTTATTTGCTATTTGGCACAGGAAAGAGAAAAAATATCGTTAATTCACTGTTGTCACAGTTTTGATCATGGCTGTTATGAGCTGAAAACTACTAAGGTATGAGTAAGCTGAATAGAGGCTCTATTTAAGGTCTTTTTCATGGAAAGAAAAAAGGTTTTACACACAGAGTCAATGTGCTTCACATACATAGACATGTTCCGGTTATAGCATTCTGGTCCAGTGAAGAAAGAAATGGCAAACTACCTCAATCCTCATCCTGCCTATTAACCCTCATTTCCCCAAATAGCTCATTTTATCTATTGCTGAAAAGGGTGAGGTACCGACCTGCCTTCAGACAGAATAATTTCCTCTCTGCATCGGTTAAACGTTTGAAAAAATTAAAAGTTTCTATGGAACCCAAGAATAAATATGCGAGGGCTCAGATATTGAGGTTAAAAGTAAAAGGAAATCTTATTTGCAAACTGGGCACTTCCAATTATTTCCATCTTCAATCGACGTAAATTAATGCTCTGTGATAGTATCTATTCGAAACTTGGCTTTTTAACAGAAATTTAGGCTTACTTCTTTAATCGGAAAAGTCTTTTTCTATGATACCGTAGTTTTAGATTTTTACCACAAGAGATAATTTTTTCCTGCAAAAGGCTTTACCCTATGGAACATGTTATATTCCGGGAATAACGTGAGAATATCTTTTTATTTCATTATTCATATAGCTCATCACGAGTTTGCAAATGATTCCGGAAAATTTTACAAATTCGACGAAATACCGCAAATATAAATCACCTGAATATTTCACGTTCGAGGGCAATTATTAATTACCGAATTTATCCAAACAAATGATCAATTTTAGAATTATAATGATGAAATATTAATCAATTCCACGAACTTATAATAGATGTATCACAATATCATTAGTATCACTGAATTTTATATTTCTCCCATTAACATAATTAATTAAACATAAGGAAATTAATACCACAAAACCCTTATTTTTTAATTCTCTTCTATATACTTATTATTCCCGATCTTTAATTAAATACGTAGTTAATATTATTTTCATGCTAGTGATTAAATCTATTTGTTGTGATTATGATATAAAAACCTGCTCATCTTGATTGAACTCATGACGCAATTTCAGCATATGTATAACTGCTTCATTGAACCTTTGCCATGTATTGCTTCTTGAAAGAAAAGAATCTGGGCATAATAATAATAGATCTATCCATATCTGATAACGAGAGTTAGAATTCCAAATGAGTCATTTTTGAAAACTTACTTTCAGGTGTTGGTGCAACACTGTCGTTCCAACTCTTTTCTCTATTCATATATTTTTAATTACACTTTTCCTTTTATATGCTTTGTGTATTTTCTTTCTTTAGCCGGCCTTTGAAATTAACTCTTCTTGTTTTGCTTGATTACTTTAATATCTTGCTCTGGTTAATATGCAATATCTCGGATTATCTTTTGGTTAGATTAACTAAAGTTCCTATGTTATAAAATATAGGACTTAAAAAAACGATGAAAGGTATGTAGGTGACTTGCCATGAAAACTCATACGCAAAGGGGAAGGGGGAATAGGAATTAGTAATGGACATAGAGTAAGAGACTAAGATTATTGATATTCATGGCCAATAACAGCACTTTGTGAAAGCTACTGATTAATATGGAAAACACATTTGCATATAGATTCCCAATTATCATCCAGTATGATAGACTGACCTAAAGTCAAGGGTAATTTACAGTCTCTAAGATCTAATTGTTGATGTAAATTTTCGTCTACCTATATGCCCGTATGATGGGAATACATCCATACATATCTACCCAGGTAATAGTTGTACTAATGAGCCATAACTAAAGTTCTCGCGTTTCACACAACACTAATTACTCCAAACACTACATAAATGGTGGGGTATGCTACCAAAAAAGAATGAAAAGGCGTCGAGTTGGGAATATTGAGGTACAAGAACCACCAAAAAGTAGAAAAACATCTTCGTCATCTAGCAACTGTTGTCATTGTCCTCCCTCCCTTTTTACCTTTCATTCTACCCTCAAATACTATCCTTATTTGTCCATCTTTCCTCAATCATTGGGTCTAACCCGCCTAGGTAGCTGAGTGGATAGCATGCCATCTACGCTATCGCTCCTACCCCAAGGTCCTGAGTTCGAATCTCGGTTGATCGGATTTTTCTGATTCTGAGAATGGTTGTGTGTGTTGGTTGTGTATTTGTATGTAAAGGGTAAATTGTAAGAGTGGTCTGTTTGACTAAAATTCGCCCCAACAAAGTCGTAATTTTTATTATTCCCACTGTCGATGCTTATTTACTTCGAATTAAATCCTCACCTCACCAACAATCTCTTGCTACTCCGTGATTCCCTACGTATCGACCCAGCTATTTGCTACACTTCAATCTCTAAAGGTGCGTTCACATGTAGACGTTTCTCGGGCGCAGAGTTGCGACAGCCAATCAGAAGCCAGGAAACCAAGGCCACCAGTACGCTTCGCCACGAGTCGTCGCGCGCGCCGAAGTTGGCGAAAGCCCAACTTTTTCGCGCGTAACACGTGAACATGGCGGTAGTTCACAGTGAAGAAATCATGGCGACAGTCAATGACGAACTCCTCGTTGAGATAATTAGGGATAATAATGCTAATATGACGTTATTACGCCACCGTAACACTCTACTATCCAATAGGAAAACGCTACAAACACCGAAATCGTAAAAGGCAGAAAATCTAGTGGACGCCAAACGAAGACGTGTACGCGGCTATGTGTACAAGTTGTATTCCCAAAGCGCCGCAGCGCATCGCTGCGCGACGCTTGACGTGTCCCTGCGCTTACATGTGAACGCACCTTAAGACTTCCGATTTTTTACTTTCCTCTTTCTTTAAGTTCCACGTTTCACACCCATACAGGAAATACTCCACACCAAGCAACATTATAGTGAATAGTGTCTATCACTCTAAATATGCGTAACCCAGGAAAACTTTTGTTATAAAGAGACAGAAATCCCAAGCCTGACGGGCAAAATTCAGCTTTACCGCGAGTGTTCAATATTAATCCAGGGGGAACGACCCGCTGAGGATAGGCTCTGGAAAGCAAAAAAAGAGCGAACAAGGAAACGTCGTTCGGAGATTCCGAATGAAAGGCGAGATTCAGAGAGGCCGAAGAACTAAAAGTTGCACTGGGGAGGAAGAAGGCGAGAGAGAAGAAAAGGGTGAAAAAATTATAAGTCGGAGACAATCGCTCGACGGCGTTTGTCATCAGATTCTCAAAGGCCTTCTGATGTAATTCTTTTGGAGACACGGTGACCGTTTGGAAAAGGAGCAATGGGACTCTGTGGAGCGAACGCTCGCCTACGTTTTGGAGGGTTCTTGGATTCCGGCTGTCATCTTCGAAAGAATGGAGTCTGCATTTCAAAGGGAAGACGGACAAATCTTTCTCCGAAACTCCGTTATCGAACGGGCCTGCTGTCTGGAAGTGCATGCAGCTGCTACGGGGGCCTTTCAACCGTTGATCTTTGACGTGTTATTAAATTTCAGGATGGAAATCCCCCTTTATTCTAAGTCGAGGCAGTTTGGCTGTATCGAATATTCAAGCCCTTCCCGTTTGGTGACGGTGTACTTCAAAAGGAAGTTTATTTCTCAATTTCGCCAAGTCCTTCAATTTCGTTTCTTTTGATTTCTCTTCCTAAGGATTTGAATGAAATTCATATTCTGCATATTATCTTACAAATTTCAAGCCGTTTTCTTTTAGATATTAGCTTTTCTAACTATGTGAACTAAGTGAGGTTTTTCTCGAGAATTAATATAAAGAAGGAAAAATTGGAACACGGTTTTTAATAAGTGGTTTTAAAATTTGTAATTAGCAATTACTACTTCAAGAATTAATGGTTATATTGAAATTTTATCTATTAAAGGAATAAAATATATCAGTCTTTCTGAGAAATAATTACGTTTAAACTAAAATAATTTGCTCAATTCTGATTATTACTGAAGTATTTAAGATAAAAAATGATTTTTTTTAATGTTTGACGCTAATCTTTCAGATGGAATGAGACCATATAAAATTTTGTCATCAAATATTTGCAAAGAATCTATGCGGAAAAATGTATAAGATTGCGTGTATGATAATTTTGTAAGTACAGCTTCTTACGTCATTCACATTTATTACTCAAAGAGTAGGCATTTTCTATGAACCTTATAAATCAAAGCAGAAGGTTATGATATGTTATAGAAAAATAATTAAAATTAATGCACTTCAATTTTATGGGTTGAGAAATGTATTTCCTACTTTTACGAAAAGCCTATACTTATTCCCTAAAACTTCATCTTTGGAATTTTTAACCAGTATCAACCTGTATTTTATTATTTTACGTGGCGACTAAATATTTGGTAATTTTTTGTCTCAATATTCAATTGTTAGTGCAGATCTTCGCTCATTTTATTTCTCTCTCTTTATGTTTCCTTTCTAGTCTTTATGACAGCGAAATAAATTTGTACATATTGTAAATAACACATCCTACATTGGATGGTTGGTTGGGTGGGTGGAACTCGAAGTGCAGCCACATCCCCATGGTGAGTTCTGGGTCGTTTTGTAAACAAAATGAGCGAAGATCTGCGCCAAAAATTGAATATTGAAACAAAAAAATTACCAAATATTTACTATTAGAAAATTTCTAAATTATCTGAAAGGAAACCGCCTCGCCTCTCTCTCCAGGTAGGCTGCTCTGCTGTTTTTGACGAAGCTGCGCGACCGAATTCCACTTGAATTTCAAAGTATATCTTATGTGCTTGGATTTTAAATATATTATTGTTATTATTTATTATCCAATTATCATCGTAATAGAATTAAACTATAGCATCTCTAAAAGTCGTATGATTAAAATGTACTAAACAGTCAAACTTAGAAATTTTGCAAACTACTAATTTTACTCATTTTGTACTATGTTGCGCGACCGGAAGATATGAAACAAATGTACAATAAGTGCATACATATTGATTTCACATACCTTTAGTAGTTAATTCATTGTATAGGAACGCAATTAAAACCATCTGGTGTGTTTAAAAAAATTATGAAAAATTAAGGTTTTTCACAATTTTTTGCTAACTTCGATGACATTGTTCGACCGGAAGACAAATTTATAAAAAATAATAATTAGTGCTTTTTTCGTGTCTATACCAATCGCAACTTTTCCGCACTATAGCGATCTGAAATTAAAAAAAAAGTTTTTTTGAACCACCCTAATACTGATGGTAGCGGTCACCTAGTGAGTACAATGTAACACAATTTATGTTCAAAAGTGAGAGAAACAGAGACTCTGTTATATTTATAATATACGCTAATATACTATGCAGTCAGGGTCCATAAAAATTCAATTTGATTGTAGGAGGTAAACAGTAATAATTATGGCTGGTATCATACAAGGAAATAAATGAAACGTAAAATACTCGTGTAATGTAATCTTACCAGGAAATACAAGGCCCTAATGTACGCTGCTGCAACAAGATCCGCCGACATGAATAAAAACGATAAGGTTACAGCATGAACTAAAAATATCTGATGAAATATATTTAGGCGTAATAGCTGAAAATTAAGAAGCTAATTTATGGAGAAGATGAGAAGATAGGTGCAGCATTTTCTGAGAGAAATTTCGAGCAAGAAAAGTTTCCTTATAAATCAGAATTTTGATTACCCTTTCTTTCCCTACTTATTTCATGGAAAGTATTTTTTATGACTAAATAATGAAACCTGATACGTCTTTTTCGTCCAAACTGTTAAGGTTCTTTTGATTCTCATATCTCGATTCTCCGTCGAAAATGCCTCTTTCTAAATTTTTTCCCTCGTCGGCAAATCCTCTTAACGTCATCCTTTCGGAAAAGTCCTCTATCTTCTTAATTTCCTGGAATGGTACTCCCTAATCCCAATTTTCTTTCAACCTCTTAATCCAATTCAAACACGAGACCAAGGAATTCATTAGCTCAGCATATTCCGTTAAAGGTCTCGTATATCGACTTATTTATCCATTAAAAATTTATAGAATAGCAAGATGACATTGGACCAATCCCAGCTTCTGCCTAGAACTAATTCCTCGTTTCAGATAGTGTTTGCTGCTCTATGTTGGCATTTCAAAGAGCTTTGAGTCGGAGATATACTGCACGAAGTATCTGGCATGTATATTCAGGATAAAAACGGAGGTGATGCATGGATGTAATTGAATAGAAAATAAATTAAACACTATTATTGTTTTTATTTTAAAATTTGTATAGGTATTACTTGTATTTTCATATTTATGTATGTTTTGTTATTAATGTATTTGTATATATGCATGTTTTTAATAAATGGTTAAGTTAGTTTTTAATATTAGTATAGATTTGCATTTCCTAATTCGTATTTTTAACATTTGTTTGTAAATATATAGATTTAATGAAAGGTGGGACTTAAAAGCCTAAATTTCTCCTAATGAAGCCCTTTATCTATATATCTATCTATTATAAACTATAATTAACTACTGGATTAAATAGAATAGCAGAATATGGCAAGGGGAGAAAATAAATAGAACTCAATACTAAAAAAATAATGGAATGATTCCGCTCAGCATTTGTTTGTAATTAGAGGGGTAAAGGAACAAAATACGTGTCATAAACTGTCTTGAAAAATCTTACTCCAAAAAAGGTATTAAGGTGTAGATGTTGTAGTTTATTGTGAAATAGTGAAACTAATACGATAGTTTTGTGGTTTTTTGGAAATTTCAAGTGGAAAAGGTGACAAAATGATACGTGGCTAAGTGAAGGATCGGTGAAAACTTAGCTGTAACTGTGATTAGGAGAAATCTAGGGTTGATGGTTTATTAGTTTTGGTTTCAAGGGGATTTTGTTCAAATTAAGAATGCTTGTTGCATTGTGTTGTATATTCGTAATATGTTCTAGGCAGTGGTTGAGTTTACCACCTTTACAGAGATGAAATTCCACATTAGTAAGTAGAAAAGGATTTTTATTTCCAAATTGAATCCCTAAAAATACTAAATAGGAAAATGTGTATGGTGCATCCTTGAGAATAGGAAGAATGGTAATAAGTTGCTGCAAAGAAAATAATCCCTACATTAATGTATGTATTACCATGAAAGAATTCAGAATTTAATCTTCAGTAATACCACTCGATGGCTTGAATATTAAAATATCAACCAGCTGAGGGAGTTTTCCTGAAGTCACTAATTATGTCTTAAAATATTTAAAGTTTACCGGTTGCCTATTTAATTCTTCATTGAAAACGCTTTCAGGCACTTCTAACGGTTTCCAGAATAATTAACAGTCAAGGTAATTGTACACACGTTCAAAGCTTCACCATGTCTGAACGTAATGAAAATACTTATTATTATATTAAAGTAAAATTCAAAATTAAAATATGTGCATTTAAAAAATTAATCAATAACAAAGTTGTTCTTAAACATTTTTCAAACTAATTCTAACGGGTAATTCCTCCAGTTTAGTTTCCTCTCATTATATGACTCCAGCCTAATCATTCTTACATAAGTTTCTTTTTGTTACTTTAATTCCTCTATTTGTAAACTCCAGTATTAATAAAAAACGGAATAGGCGAGGGATTATATTTTCTCTTCTTAAATGACCTGGTAAGGATATTGTCTGATCTAATCAATTTATGCACGCGCTAAGCGTTACTTCAATAAGGATGATCTACTTTCCTTTAAATACGCTCACTAAGAGCGCAGAACACCGTATCTTAGATTTGAAAACTCGACTCTCTTTATTGGAGCGAAAAGTGCCTTTTCATGATTCGACTTCGAACCACTCCATCTTCGGTGTTATCTCTTAATGAAGCCCTAATACCCACAGCTTAAGAGGACCGGCATTTGACATGGGAAAAAAGATGATTCTAGCGAAATTAATGACCATTCAGACCGAAGTAGAACGGCTTCATTAAGGCCTCCCCTATCGTGCATTAGCGTTTCCGTGGAATTATGCAACGCGATAATATGTTGGCTCGTCATGTAAGAGCTCGGTTTTAAAACATGGAGAATTTTTATCGTACATAAAAGATTTTCTCGATATTGGTTATATTACCGCCAGTTTAAGGCCATGGTAGGATCCCTATGACACCAATGTAATGAGAAATATTTCGATAAAACGGGAAACTTGTATTCTTAAAGGGAGTTTGTAAACTATATTCGATATATATTTCTATCTATTTTAGGGGGCATGGGGGAATGTCCATAGAAATTGATACATATGCGAAATTTTCAGAATGGTCATAAGAAAAAAGGTTCTAGAGAGTTTAAAAATAATCTGTAATATATTACAAGATGGTTTTGAAAGATAAGTCAAATATATACTGAAATATTCTTCTTCAAATATTAGCAGTGCGTGATTGTACACCCAAAAGGGAAACATGCGAGTTAATCGTTATGAAAAGCGTATCACGCGGCAAAAATATTTAAAATGGATGCACGACTATCACATAAAAGTGAGAATTAAAAATTTACTAAATCTTTGAACCCGATTTGTTCAGAGATATTTGGTATCTAGGAAACAAAAATTTTTCCCTTGATCCATTAAAAGTGTTAATGGAAGTTTTCCTGCAGTGGTTAATTTTTTCTAAGAATCGCTTAGGTTTTTTTTGCATTCCCAATTATAATAATTTTTTCTCATACTGAATCTTTTAAATAATTCATGTATAAATTATTGTAATGTTTTAAACTGAAGTGGTGACTTATTGTCTCAATCTATCCCAAATAAAAAAAATCATTATTATATTATTGAACCTTAAAAAATAATATGATTACAATAGGAATTCTCCGAATGTTAGCCAATCACTTTTCTCGTTTTGTATGTATATATATATATATATATATATATATATATATATATATATATATATATATATATATATATATATATATGGCATTTAAATAATATTTAATATAATTTAGGAATTTTGCGAAATGTATTGCACAATAGAAGGATTTTTGGAGACTATTTTCCTTTTACGATGTTTGAAAGCTTGTATTGCTAGCAGCATTAATATGCTTAATTAATAACTACGATAAATCAATAATTATGCATCATTCGCAGTGAAGTGATATTGTATTTAATTGAGGACTTTTATCTGATTACAAAATAGAAATATTTTCTTCTTGTGGTTTTGAATCTATGTATCGCTTTATCATAATTTATGTAAATTTATTAATGATCATTGAGGCCCTAATAAACCACAGAGAAATACGCCAGCCTTCTGTGCGCACTCGAATCGTACAATGAGTGCTACGGTCTTGCGTTCAATTTAATATCTTTCGGTAATACGTATTTCCGATTACTGTAACAGTTTCTTTCCATTTATGCTCCTGCTTTGCATAAATGAGGTATGCAAAATGGATTCAACTCGACTTCACAGCTGGCTTCCATGCTCCACATTGAATTTCAAGTTAATCAGGTCAATTGATCTCTGGCTCGATCTTCATGCCTTACGAGTTTTAAGTAAATAGATAGACTCTTAAATAATGCACTCACTTTACTAAAAAGTCAAAATAAGGGAAGAGGATAACGATTGCAGATAACTATGAAGTCTTCTTGAACCAATCGAATCTTAGAAATTTTAAAGTAAGTTTTAATTAATTAAAGTTTTTTATTAATAATATATTAAAAACAATAACGCTAACTTCAGGTGTATTTTGGTGGGTTGTGTATATTTAATTCATTTCAATTCTTAATTAAAAACTTCCTCTCACATATGGTTTCACCAGATCCTCGAAATAAATTTTTTTCACTTACTGATGTTTTCTTTCTATTGATGCTAAAAATATTTATAAGGAGTTAATTAGATTAACTTATACTTCATGTCACTTCTAATGAAATGAATCTTTATGCAAAAAAGATAAAGTCATGTAAATTAGTGATGTGCAACGCTTATAATGCTATATTATTTTAAGTTTTTGCTCCTAAACCAACGGAAACTAGTTGATATTCATATAATTTTAACGCTTCTCGAAGAAATAAATTGATATATTCGTATATTTAGTTTTTAATATTTAACATTAATGACTGAAGAAGAAAACTAACAGCTTGAATAACAGAATTTCATTGGTACCGCTCGACTTGGTTTCACTGTATTTATTATAATCGTCTAATAGCTTTAATGAAAGAAACGAAAATCCCCTATCAAGTATTGTAGTATAACAAAATTTATACTAAATACAATAGGATTAAAATGTATAAAAACCGGAAATTCTTGTAAATAAATGTAAACTATTAAGCAACAATTTCATCTATGTGTAGTCGTCAATTTTTATCTTTCATAAAAAGGATAAACAAATAATAATGGAAGATACATTTAATTATTAATTTGTTCGACTAAAATATAATTTATTGAATATGTATGAAAGAAGTTTTTCCAGTGAAATAAGAATAACTACTACGCAAACTTGCTCATCTTTTATATTTGTTTCTTATTAGATAAAATTAATAACAACTCTTAATTAACTATAGACTATAATGTGTTTTATCGGGTGCTAATGCAAACATTATTTTCCAATGAAGTAAAAATAATTACTACGGATACCTGATCATATTTGATATTTGTTTATAATTTAATGAACAAAATATTCAGTAACTTAATTTACTATATGGTAACATAGATTGTACATATGTACCATACGTTTGTGCAAGACATTTTTTTCAACAGGAGAAGGAATAACTAACATTATAACCCTTATCATCTTTGATTATACTTTATCATTTTAATTGATGTTTCTCCTTAGAATATAAAACAGATAGAACTTAAAAAGAAGCTATCATAAGTGGCTAGCTGAATAAATTTTCTCTTGTCAATTGTCAGACATGTTATTCATCGTTCGACCACCGATATTAACTCCGATGAGAATCGCACCACGAGGAACCGTGGTAATTACTTCCGAACGAAGACTTGGCCGAGAGTAATCAACTTCGAACTGCGTTCTCTAGCCTTTTTACGGTCACCGAAAGAGAGTAATGGATGTCTAAGAAGAAAGAAAACGTATGAAGCTTAATCTTTTCTTACTCATCGTACAGCTGTAAGCTCGTAACATCTATTTACGTTGCATGTTCTGAAAAGGACGAGGAACTGTTAGTACTTTTTACGTCCTCGTAAAAACATCACGTATCTCTTTCGCTTTCCGCGTTTTATTGTCAGGGAATTGAAACCCTGGCGAGCGTATTAGATTGGAAAATAAAATACAATTTTGGGCTAATCGTTTTATGCGTGGAAATATTGTTATAATGAGAAGTTTTACTTTCTTTTTCCAATTCCTGTTTATCGATATTGAGTATGCATTTCTTACTGTAGGTCGTATCATAATTACTCAATGTTAATGATATACAATCGATGGATCCTACTTTCAAGAATAGGCTTTTAAATATTCCAAGAATTGGGTGTCATTTTCTGCTTGTAAAATAGATAATTAAAAAAATTGATTTGAAACTTTGAACGTTCTTCACAAGACTGTTAACTAATCATGTAATAGTGATTAATTTCAACTTAAATGACTAACAGGTCATGACATTGAATAATTTATTAATAATAATGATGAATTTTGTATTTACTACATAAAAATAATATTAAATGTTAAAAATCAGTGCTTTGAGGTGGTACAAAAGTCCTATAAGCTAATGTGTTTGTGACATATGTTTATTGTGTAAGAATGGATTTTATAGTGTTAATGCCTATATTGTTTTTTGTAAATCGGAATGTAGATTATATTTCATGATGTAAATTTATTTTTAAAAAGTAAAAATGATAATCATTTTGGGTAGCCTATGGCATCCTAATCGGTATACGGAATACGATATTAGAAATAGCATCTTTACTGTAAATAATTTTCATACATATACGCGATTTTTTTCACAATTGACTCATATTAGAAAATACAGGAAATGGAGAGTATAAGTTCTTATTATTTTCTAGGAAAGGTAACCAACATTAAAAAAATGATACATATGCCACAAAACTTACTATCAAAACATGCATGACTAACTCGGTCAAACATTCACGTTATATGAAATAGATAATTTGGAAAATATCTCGAAATAAGTTGAAAAACCGCCTTATATATTTCATTTAACTCTCACTTCACTCCCTCTCCTAGCCCTTAAACTATTTTTTACTGATCTAGGAAGAGATTTTACCGTGCCCTCAAAATTATCCCTGGAAATAGACATTTTTATCTTCGCAGATCTTCTGCATGCTTTAGGCCCATCTTTATACATCCGCCCGTAAAAACCGAAATTACGAGGAGTCATTTGCCGTATATTCACGACGACTGAACGATGGGGTATTTTAGTGCTACTCAAGAAGGATAAACGTCCGCTAGAACGTATGCTACTAAGCTCTAGTGTCGTTTACCTACGACGTCTAAAAGGTTCGCTGACTTTTTTCCTCTTAAAACTTTGATGATCTTAAATATTTCCTTCCATTACGCTCCGAGCAATTGATTATGCTCATGATAACAAATAAAAATATCTGATGAGTATATAACAAATGCAAGGAGTATTAATTTATTATTCTCAGATTAGAATCTGCAATAGATTTATGCATAAATTAATCTGAGTTTGAGGAGCAATACATAAATATTCATTATCTTTATTGAAGTAGCCAATCAGTCGAATTAAGTTGAACCTGAAAAACTTTACATTAGGTCCAAGAGATGTAGAAGCGGAATGAAGATAGGAATAGAAGGGGTTTTACCTAAAGGATGAAGATTGAGATATCTGGCCCTTGCTATTCTCACTAAACCAGAATGCTGTGAGTAGAAAACGTCCACCAAAAGTTAACCTTCTGGTTAAAATTTTCGTTGAATTTCGGGAGTCTCATGATCAATATTAATAAATATCTTTTGAGAGAATTGCCGTTATCGAATTTGCAAAGAAGTGTGATTTATTTAGATTATAACGCCTCTGATATACGAGTATTGTATTGTTAACTTTAACTACCAGCTATCGTCTATAAGAATATATCAAATCCTGTAATTAACATAAAGTATATTAAATTTAAATGCATGTAGCTTTGTCAGCTCTTATCAAGGATAAACTTCATATCCACCAGCACTAGCGTCTTTCGCTGGGAAGAGAATGAAGTTGGCTTTGCAAAATGAACTGGCTTTCCATTCGAAGATAATAATTATGGTAAATATGTCTCTGATCGAGAATGCCATAACCGAGAGAAGTGCAGAAAAATCTCATCTCATCTGACGAAGGATAAATTTGATAGTTTTCAAATAGGTTTAATTAGAATTAATTCGATTAAAGGATCACTCAACTCTTGGTAGTTTTCAAATTATTACAGCAGGAGAAAGAATGTAAAAGACGTGTTTTCAGTTAGCTTAAATACACGTTTTTCTCTACCCTGTGCCAGAAGACAAAAATGTTCCATATACCAATAAATTATCACAGGAACAGCTATCCACTCTTTTAGGATTTAGACTAGGATGAGCGAAAGAGTCTAATAAAACTCACAGTCGTTGGTGGGAATCGAAGTCTGGTTGGAATTTATCATGATCAGATAGATAAAACTAGCATTTTCCACAATTTTTTTGACTTGAGGATGGCGATCAATTGCCGAAACATGTCGTGTTAATCTTTATTTTTCAATTTAAAAATTGTGTAAAAGGTACTACTTTTATCATTCCTCACCGAAAGATTCTAACATCATGATGATGTCATCTGAATGATGAATATAATGGACCCATCCAGAAGCTATAGAATGGTGGTGATTAACGAAAGAGTAAAAGTATAATGTACAAAATATTATTTTCGAAAACGGATATACACACATACATAAATCAGAGAAGCGAATATTTATAACTCGATCACGTACACAAATCCTTTGTTCTTCATCCTATGACATTTTTGTAAAACGTGATTAATTTTAGAAGTTTGAAAAATTTTGTGTTATTACCTCAGACACCTCATAAAAGAAACTTGTAGACAAATGGGGGACCACAAACTATAGAGCTGTTCTACAACCAACCGAAAAAGCGAAAGAAACCAGAAAGGCAAGAAGATCAAACGCGCAGAGAATTCAATACCAGGGACGAAAAGACTAAATTGCTAGTAACGTTACAGAACTCCAAAAAGCTAGAATTTCCTCCCCAGTATTTCCGCAGGGAGGACAGAAAAAATGCAAATTCAGGCCATGTGGCCAAAGGAAACTATAGGTTGAAAAAACGCAAAATATTTTCGCAATAACAGAGCGCTTATGGGCACGCGATAGCGCTATTACTCCGGGCTATTGTTCTTTTGCATTAGGACCAACCGAGTCCTGAAAGAGCATCGCCCTTACCCTCCAGGGTAATTCGATACACGCGAGGGGCTATGTGAAAGCGGCCGAAAAAGCTACGTGGGACTTACCATTTGGAATAATCCAGTTTTTTCGCGCGGAAAGTTGTCGCTCTGCCTCTATTTGGAGCAAACGCTCGTTACAGGTTGCTTTGTATCGCGTTTCGCCGTTCTCTTTCCCAATTTGCACCGCGGGCGGAATCCGCGTAGGGCTACCAACGGTTCCGAGCTGAAACCGAGATTAGCGCCCTTTTCCTCTTTTTGGGTCCCCGTGTGTGAAAAACGGCCTGCGAATGGAGTTCCCAGGCAGTTTAGGTGAGAAAATATTTCCGGATAAGGTAATATAGGAAAATGAATATACATTTCAAAATCATAAAGGGACGCACTTTGTTATTTTTCTCTACATGCAAAGGCGTTGCTTCGTGGAAGGGCATATCAATGGAAAATAATCACCCACACTATATATATTTATGTTAGAACTATAAAAGAAAACATTTCAAGAAAAAATTTAATATAAAATAAATGATGATGCTAGTACGCTGGCTAAACATGTGGCACCAATAAATTCTGTGGCAGTGTAAAAGTGATTATTTTTCATTGCTGTTATTTTCCCATTAAAAATGATTGCGTTCTTAAGACATCCAAAGAGAAAATACACAAACAATTTCCTTAATCAAAATATATGTTTATGTAATTTACAATTTTTTCTCTATTCAAAATAACTCAATACATAGTTGAAAATTCTAAGATAAACATAAATTTTCCGCATAATTCTAGCTTTAAAATCTGAGTTTAGCATAACCTTAAATGTATCTAAATAACCTATTTAAGTTACCTAAGTATTATAGTATCTTGAGAATTCCGCTGATGGCTGTGAATGAGGAAGGAGTCACAGAATACTCCAAACACCATCAAAATTGAGATCAACCGATGTACATCTCGCTGTTTGTCAGACAGCGAAATGTACATCGGTTCAATTTTGATGGTGTTTGGAGTATTCTATGACTCTTTGCTAAGCATTATAGGATTTATGAACCTACCGCAGGCTAGACGACAGTACTTAGAGTTTAAAGGAAATAAGCAAAAACTGGTATTTACTCGTACATCCCCTAACAGAAAAAGTGGGCGAGAGAAACCACGGTAAACGAAGTAAATAAAATATAGAGGAGCCAATACAAAACAATCTAAAAATTAAAAATACTAGTTCGAAAGATATGATGCATGTAAAAAATGGTATGAATATTGTATGTGATGCTACGTAATACAGAGAAAAAACAGCAACAACGTTGTCAGCATCAACGTCTTCATCTATAATCCTTCCTCTGACGTCAAATCATCCTTTCGTGCAGCGTGGATTTCACGATCGAAAACGGTCGTAAAAAAATACATATATCTCATTGTGGATAAAAGCTAGTATAGTTTAACCCCAGATGTAGTATAAAGAATCAATTTACAAAATCATAGAAATATTCTAACGACTAAATTACACTTTTTAATGTAGACATCTTAATATAAAGAAAGAATAATGGAACACGGCTGCTATGTATGAATATGAGGTTAAAAATATACATAAGTCGTCTTTGTCGGCGTTTCTTCTCTTACTTGGCTTTCTCTATCCAACTACCGAAAGTAAGAGAAGGAACGCCGAAAAGACGGCTTTTGGAGATGTTAAACCTCTAATCTAATTGTCATCTAAGTTTACATGAAATCAACATGATTCGTAGGACATTTCTTAGAGTTGCAATACAATTGCTTTATAAGTTAAAAGTAAAAGTCAAAGAACAGTAAATACACATAACTAAATTATTATGATAAAGACTTGATGATGAATAACTTCTTTCGAAAGTTGGCTCTCAAACTGATTGTGGAATATACAAGGTACTCTAAATCTTTCTCTATGGAAAGTCACCAAGACAGGACAAATCACATTGATTGTGTACAAAGTAACGAGTATTTGCATGAGTTATTGTTGCTGTTGGTGCTTTGATGAAATATATCAAGCATAAACTCAGAGTAGATTAATCGCATTACTTTGCTTAAACTTATAAACTTCAATTAACTTTGGATCGAATCAGCAGACACTCCGGAAGACGGGCGGGATTTCATCTCACACCCCAAAATCCGGGCGAGGGAATCCAGAGCTAGGAGGAAAACCCACTCAGCCAGCGCCCATTCATCAGCGGTTCCTCGGGAACATTTGCGCAAGAATCAGCGACCGTTTTCCCTTTAAGGGGAGTGCCGCGATGTTCCCGAGATACGGACGGTGTACGTACATAAATGAATACATTGAGAGCGCGACGAAAGGCGTGGGTGGGAGTTATCCTGCATTAGAAGACCTTCCGAAACACACCTAGCGGCGGCGTTGATTAACGTGCTTCCGCCGGGACGTCCTTGCACTATCCAAACAAGAAGTGGGGGCGAACGGCCAAAATCCGTGGCAACATCACTCAGCGAGCCGTAAATCCGAATCCGATTCTGAGGCGAATTTCCGCTTACGTATGTCGGAGGGAGAATCGTTAGCTTGTTTTTGGAACAAATTTTGGAAAAGAAAACGGCAGCAAACTAGGGGAAATCTCAGGTATTCTTCGTTGATTATCTCAGCTATCTTTAGAATATATTAGCAAATTAAGTTCCTACCTCCAGTCGATAGATTGGCTATTTTATCAGACTCGGGAATCTTTTTTGCAGAGATATTAATTCATAAACGCGAAATACAATGCGCAATGTAAATATTAAGGTTCGACAGGAAGTCCACTAATTCCCTTTGCTATAAAAACATGAAAAGGAAATAACTGCGCATATAATTATGAGTGTACTCTTATATTAATAATTTCAATGGATAGGTAATGATAGCATAAGATCTATTTCAATTGTAAAATTACGCATTTGTAAATTGAGAAATAAATGAAAACTATTTAATCATTATTCAGTCCTTCTACAGGAAGCTACAGAGTTCTCAACTCACCTTTTCTTACATTCTAAGATACATTCCTCTTACGAAAAGCATATTTACATTTAATCTCTTTAGAGTTGATGGCTTATTTACATTCAGGTACAGAAGATTATATGCTTTTCGTTTCGTTTTGCATCCGCACTTTGAGGTTATCTAAGTAAGTTTCGTTATCATCTAAATATAGTCAATAATAAAAAATAAACAAGACATATTGCATAGATATTCTGTGAAACTAGATAATTATTTCTTAAGTAATTTCGACATTGAAATAAAATTTTCATATTTTGAGATAATCAAAGCCTTTTACTGTACAAATTGGGTGTAATCGTTATGGTATTTTATATACAAAGTTCTATGAAATGGAAATAACACAATGAATTTCAACGTTTAATATTTTAAATTTTATGTAAGGTTAGACCTTGAAGGATCTGATTTATAAAATATGATTTCGTTAGAAAAATAAATAAATAAATTTCTATGTTGTAATTGTCTAAATAATTTACCTTTTTCCATGTTTATTTCAATTAGTGACCTATAAAATTGCACAAGAGTGAATATAACAGAAAATTAGGCCAATATGTTATGATACTTATTCAGTATGGTCGCATTTCGCAAAATTTGAATCGAGGTCACCGAGTGTCTCCTCTTTGATATTAATTTACTTCTTCTCAGTACATCATCGTTATTCAAAACAGGCGCTGGTGGAGAAAAAAGTGCTTATTCATGCAATTTGATCCATTCACAACATTCAACATCATTGCGTATTCCGTGGGTTAATTCAGTACCTCATCATGGTCTTCCATTTATGGATTCACTCTGCATAACAGCTAATGAGACATACGAGAGATAAACAATTATTTCGCCCGTATGCACGAGAAATGATGCAATTTTAAAAAGGTCTTTCCTCGGACGGAGGTCGCGCATACATTAACGTAGAACATTCATACATTTACGTCGAAATGTTGCGAAATTGAAATTGGCAGAGAAAAGGTTATGATGCGATATTGAAACTCTTCCGGAATGGATTGAACACAAGACTTTGAACTCAAGTTCATTTTACAATACTGATCACTTCATTTAAAGTTGGAATAGATTAATTGCGCTGGTTAATCAACATTTTTAGTAAGGAGAAAAGGCAATTTCATATCTATTTTGAATTAAGGCCACGGATATTACTATTTTTTATTATATCACAAAGATTCCTTGTGGCCACAAAATATCTCATGTATGAGTAATAACGATCTTGAGACTTATATTAGTTTCGATAATGCAATAAAGTTTGTTGCAAAACTCAAACTAAAAGAATAACTGTATAATATTGTTTAATTTACTCATTAGAAAGACAATCGTTCAGTAGAAACAAAACTTCGCTCAAAATTTAAGGTTCAAGTAAGTAATACTAAGTAATATAACCACTATCAATGATCATTATTTTTTTATTGTTTTCAATAAGTTGATTATATTTTATTTCCAGTGCGTAGAAAATATTCAGTCAACAATTTGTTAAGTTTATTGGAAAACGCAACTCCAAAGTAATAGGTAATAATAAACTTTTGAATAAAGGTCATGGCATATTATCAAAAATTAGATTCCAATTTATTGAATCTAAATATCAATGTGACGCATTATTAATTTATGCTTTGAAAAGGAATTGATTTATCGCTGGTATACGAAAAGGTCACACTTATGAAGGGAAAAGTAACAAAATAGAAGCTTTATACGCATTGTTAATATAACATTTTCCATGTCTTCATAAAAGAGTGCATCCAAAAATAAATTTGATATTTGATTGTGAACGTGAATGTTAATAAGTACATTTCATTAAAGTACTTGAGCAAATAAGTGATTAAATAACTCCAGTATCAGCACGTTTTTGCCTCTAAATCGACACTGAACCTACTCGTTCTGATCCCGATACTAGAGTTGAAATTCTGAGCCAAGATAAAAGCTGGATTCAATTAATTATTTAGCCCGTTTAAATTGCGCATCAACATCGAAATAATTGCCTAAATAACTTATCATTATTGTCAATAACGATGAAATGTGTGCATATCTACAGAATAAAATATTTTAAATGTGTCTCTGCATCAAATTCATAGCTGTTCATATAAAACCTAACGATGCTAAGAGGTTATTGTTTACTATATACGAATTATTATGAAGTAAATAGCTCTGGAAATAAAAATTGCTAATATTTAAAAACGAGATCCGGACGATCACGACCTATAAACAAAAGTTTTTAACAATGTTTTGAAGAAATATTTCAAAATTGCGATGTTTTATGTTAAAGATTTTCCAAGGACCTGTATCCTAGTCGATATACAGCCAAGGAGCGACTTGAGTTCCTCTATTCAAAGACTGCATACGTGTCCGCCGAGGTTGTGACACTCCCAGCTGAAGTGTGACAACTTGAGGTCCGCCCTTAAACGATGTCACGGCATTTTTGGGATTTCTGTACCTCCTCTCTTCTGTCACAGAGTGACACGTGAAGCTCCACAACCTATGTGATGAAGTGTCACATATTCTCCGACATCCCTCTCCCTTAAGTGTGAGGTAATTTAAGGACGACACAATGCGTGAGGGCTATATTTAATTTGATTTCATTTGATTCAATTTAATGTTGCTCTATAATTTGGCCTTCTGTCCAGGTGGCAACGATAGATTGGATTGGAAAAAGTTTTAAGATTGCCTGCTATTCGTCTAAAGACGGGAGAAAAACCACTCCAAAAACCTCCCATAAGAATTACTTTACAGAATATGTTAGAAATACAGGATACATCATTACATTTTTATACAAGATAAACGTACAACAATATATAATAGATTATCTATTTCGTTACGTGCGTAATAGTTACTTCAATCTTGATTTCTACATTGATTTATTGATTATTATACGGTAGTACCTTGAAACTTATGAACTAACCATTAAATACTGCTATTATATTTTAAGAGTTTATACAAGTAGATAGAGCCATGATATCACATTAAAAAACTACAAACGTCTACATATAAGCTTATATTTGAATTTTTACACCAATCTTGGAATTTGAATAGATTCATCAGGTTGATTTTCATTCCCCAATACCCCAACGAATGAGTATTTAAAGATATCTGTTTATTGCTCGTTTAACTTAATAATTAAACTATTATTCTCGCGTCCAACATAACAAAAAAATATCTAACTAGCTAACTTAGTAGCTAACTTAACAGGGGGCTAATCTACTTCTCTTAGTTTATTGTTTTACGATACATTCTTATTTCGTTCCTTGATTTTTAAACTAACATTACCAGGTCCAGCATAACTAGGGCAAACAATAGCTTAACTGAAAGGGAATATTCTTTCCATATTTCTCTGTTTTATGATACACCATATGGTAATGAATATAGACTTCCAAAATGTTCACAGGAGAGAAACATAGACCCGCTGAACTCCTTGAAAGACCACATGATCTCCAATTTTGCTATTCTCATTACTTATAAGTCTCCTTTCCCATAAATTCTTCGCAAACCTCCCAGAGAACCCACACCAGTTGAACTTGGGCATTGAAACAGGACGACAAAAGTCGTGCGCACGATCAAACAAGTAACAAGATGATATACGAGGGGAAATGAAGGAGAAACCTCACTTTCTCAGCTTTTTAATCTCGTTACTCATATTCGTGTGATGGAAAAGAGGACTAATTTTCTCACCAGAAATGGTTACCAAGGGTCAAGGACTGTCCTGGTTACACGGTGACCTCCCCTCGAGATCGCGCTTTGCTTTTCCGCGACCGCAGCCGAGAAAGGGGTCGAATTAGGCCGAAGGAGAATGGAGCAACGAAATGCGCATTTAGTTGGTTGGTCCGATGCTCGCCAGGGTGCGTGACGGTCGAGTGGGACACGCGAGGAACTCGGCCATTGGGAGGCCATTTTGGGTTCTCTTAACACCCAACTCACGAATCACCTGGATTATCTCTTTGTGCAGCTCTTTAGCGGCCGACCAACTTCGCCAATTGGCATAACGACGGTTGGACGTTGCCTGAATGGACGCCTTCCGAGGGAACCGCTATTTGCAGATACTCGTTAGGCATGAAACGTGGAAGTTTTTCGTCAAAAGAGATTTTTTTACCATCGTTTAGTCTCCCAGAAAATTTTCCTAACGAACAAAACTCTTCTTTTTCTCTTATATTTAGCAAAATACCCAAACATTGATGAATAATAGGGCTAATGATGGTGCAGCTCAATAGAATACATTCCCAACATACATAGAATTGCATTTTCATTCATACATTAATAGATATATTTCCTAATAAAAAAAAGCTTTTGATGGTTTCTGGTAGTTATTCTATTATGTAAGCACATGCATGTTTGGGCAGTTGAAAAGTATGAGTAAAAATAAAGTATGAGAGATGAAAGGCATAACCACACCAATCGTCAAAGAATAAAATTATGATTATAAATATACTAACAGTAATAAATTATTTTATATCGCTTTCATAAGTTCGTAATTTAGGAAAAATATTTCTTCACTACCTTATCATTCGGCTTACGGTTTTTCTTTTCCTTAATTTTTAGCTGAATAATTGACATTCACAACATAAAAATTAATTATATATCCCTTTCTATCATATATGATACGTTAGAAGTGTAATGCTTTCAGAAATTTTTTATTTAATCCAAAATTACATCTTTTAATTGATTGCAGCTCCAACGGGCTGTTACATCTCTGCTCATAGTTCAAATCAATTTTAAATGAATCAAATTCTCCTTAACAATGAATATTTTTGAATGTTTGCTCTACAGAAATCCTTCCCCTGTATTTGAAAGTTTCAAAAAATTTCGAATCAACTACGTCTTAAATAAAAACTGACTAAACATTTTTTTCTTGATACTATAACCATCAGGAGCATTAAAAGGTAATGGCTGAAGTAACGCTTTTTCTAGCTTACCTCTATGAAAAATATTCCAGAGCCATTGAACTGTTGTTGATTACAGCAGACGAGGACCAGCCTCAAGTCCACTGTTCCTTAGACGAACGAAGGCGTCCAAGTCCCGGTTGACTTGAATTTGAATGAAGCTGAAACAGAGAAAACAATAGTTAATACTTTTATCAATCTCCCCTTTAGCTCCATTCCATATTAATATACGACATTTTATTTTGTACCTACATTAATATGTAAGGTAAAATGTGGACTGAGGTAATTTTTCCTGATTTTTCTCACCGAGCGAAATATGAGTACGATGTCAAAGAAGACCCTCGTACGTGCAACACAGAGGCACTTTACATGATATTCTTGCTGAAGATGAATAATTTCAGAAAAAGCTATTAAAAAAATCTGATGTGGCCAACACATGACTTTTCCGTATTTATTGAAAACAGAAGCCTATATATAAATAACTCCAAAACAATGAGTGTTACAGGAAAATGTTACATACAAAATTTGTAGTAAAAAACATTATCTATAACTTTTGTAAATAATTGTATATACCTACATTGCATTCTGACAGAGAAATCTATGAAAAACATCCATTTCTGGGTAAACGACAACTTCCGGTTAACCATTATTGAAAAATAACTCCTAAACAGTCAGTGTTACGAAAACAAGTTTCAAGCAAAGTTTGTAGCAAAGTACATTATCTATAACTTTTGTACATATTTGTATATACCTAAATTGCATTTTGACAGAGATATGTATGAAAAACTTCCATTTCTGGGTAAACAACGACTTCCGGTTAACCATTGCTGAAAAATAACTCCCAAACAATCAGTGTTACGAAAAAATGTTTAGTACAAAAGTTGTAGGAAAGTACATTATCTACAACTTTTGTGTGTAAATGTATATACCTTTATTGCATTTTTACAGAGATATTCAAGAAACGAACTTTTGTTCCGGATAAACCGTAACTTCCGGTTAAGCGATATTCACCAAAAACTAATCAACTTTTAGCATTGTTAAGAAAATTCTAAATATGAATTTTGAAAATGATCAGATAATACTTTTTAAGATAGAGCGCCCATAAACTTTTTAACCACAGACAGACACACAGACAGACATGTTCGGGTAAATAGTGAAAACGTGCTCTATGGGCCCCAAAACATCTATTTCCGTCGAAATTTGGAGGACGAGTTTTTTTGCGAATACAATACTTTCTCTATACTATGTATAGGGAGAAAGTAAAAACTTTCCATACATTCGACATTCGCTGAAATCGATTATTGAGCAAAACAGATACGTATTTAACTTTCATGTAATCACAGTCTTTAACAGAACCGAGATTTGAGTAAATGGAAGGTAAATTTTCCGATATAATGGTGTACTTCATACACTCATGAAATTGTTTCTATCTTATAAAAATTAAACTATTTAAACATCCACATCCAATGGAAGTCTACCTAATGGAAAAATATATTACAGTAATACCTCAATATCATATCTTGTGGATAACACACTTCAACTGGTAGTGTTGTTGGAACTATCTTGAAAGCTCTGGTCAGTTTGCACCTATAGTCTTCCAAAGATAATCGAACCAGAGATCGCTTACTCTAAAGGTGAACCTAGTTGGTTATCTGAAAGCCTCAATTTATAGTTAAAACTAAAAACCCAATTCCAAGTTATACTGAAAGTATAATTCGCTAAATTGAAAGATACTTTATGCGTTTGTGGCGCTCGATGCTAAATTAAATACTGAACGCTAATAATTGATTTATCACAGTGCGTAACCTTATTCAGTTTGTTGCTATCTTTTTCGTTGGGAGATAAGGCAAATTAAATCTGAGGAATCGTCGAAAAAAGCATCGTCTTTTGAGCACGGGTTCATAATCGAAAAGGCTGTCATGGAAAATATCGGCCGAGGGTTAGTCGATTGATTCGCATTTGATGGAGGGATTGAGGTCACGTGAGACCGCACGCCAAACAGCTTCGAATGTATGATTAGTTTCAATAGGGAAGAAACAAAGAGCTCATAACTTCCAAATCACGGGATGGGATAAACACCACAGTACCTCATCGGATCATTACTAAATCATGAAATCAGCAAACCGGTAATCTTGAGCAGTAGAACGATGCTGTTAATTCCTTTAAAACCTCGGTATAACTCCCATTATATGCTACCGGCATAGTAATTTATTTATAGAAGTCACCGATTGAGGATTTATATCCTTGTAAATTAAATAAAACGCAGGATATTTTATATAGCAAAATCCTTGCGTATTAAAACAATAGATTACTACCATAATATAATGTGAGGATATTCTTAGCATAGCATACTGTTAAGTAATGGTATTTACCAAAAACAGGTTAGCTATCAGATGTAATCATAAGGCTCGTTAGGATCAACGATGATATACTGATGAAATTATGCCCCTTGATTATGATTTTTGAAAACTTTTATTGTGACGATAAGTCTTAATGGCATTTAAAACTATCATTGGCTTGTTATATGACTTTTTTTCATAATTTTATCTTCCTATGATATTGCACATTTAAGTCCTCAAGGATTTGACTAATTTATATTTTTTTGTAAAAATGGAGCATTTTAAACGGCAGTTAGTAAAATAATGATTTAAAATATTCCTTAAGCCATGAAACATTATAAAGAAGTGATTGAGTACCTACGATTCGATCACTTCAGAAAACACAGAATTCTTCCAACCCTAAAAAGGTTCTAGATATAAAAATTCGCATTGTTCTTCCCATAAAGGCGATCTCTCCATAGTTTTCGCAGCATCCCGCGATCTGGCTTAGCTTAGTACCTCAATCACATATATCGCGGCTAAGGAATTACTTTAAATCTTAATATTTATATAGGTTATAAATACTAATATAGATAGTATAATAATAGCATTCATATAAGCAGAATCATGGAATTATCTGATACCACTTCACAAAGGTATGCTTTTATTCCGAAAAAACACAAAAACTTTATGGATTCTTAGTTCTAATAAATTCGTACATTGTAAAATATAACTTGAATTAATTTTCTAAGAATTAAAATAATGTGACAGCGCGGAAAAAAATATCTCGTAAGAAATGGTTACTAATGGTAGTTGCTTCAGCAGATAATACCTGTATATCTTTTAGGATACAGAGAAATTACAATCAGTAGCTACGGAAAGAAAAATGGCGCGATTAGAAAGGCAATTTCCGCGGCACAAAGATAATAACTTGTCCGGCTGCAACTAAACATGTGAGTGCGGAAAGAACATCGCCGGGTCATAAAATGAGGCGCCATTTTTTGGGAAAGCGCGGCTGGAAATATCTTTTCGACTCTCGAGTACCGTGTTAATGGCCATTTTCTGTCGAGGGAGATTACCGGAAAATAAAAATAGAGTGAATCCTTCGTCCGTAGTGGAATAGCCACGAAACAAACACTTGCAGATTATACACGCCGCTTTTTTCAATAATAAACGCGGTTGAAGGATTGAAGTTAGGGGAACGTAACTTCTAGAAAATTCTGAATTTTTTGTTCTTTTGCTTTTACCTAAAATATCGTAAGAATGTTTTTAAACAAAAATGTTACGAATATGCATACATTTTACAAATTTATCTTATAAGCGTTAGTTTATGTTTTAACCCTATTGTTATGAAATTCATGTTGCATTTTTACGATTGTTAACATAATACTGAAAAGAAATATATCTACGAGTATATATTGTTGGACCTGGTTTATTTGACCAAGCAAAACACAAAATATTACACTATTACAACTCGCAAACTTGGTAAAATAAGTTAGATCCATTGTAATGGAAATCCCTCTCAGTTAATCCTTCTGTTGTTGATTATGTCTAAACATCTCAAAGTAAAATTGTTTTCCCCTTCTTTGTGGGTGATTTCCTGCAGCAGATATTTTTTTCTAAGCTTTTTCTAGGTTTTTTTTACATCCGCAATCCCTTCTTTCATATTTTTCTATTTTCCTTTAAGTTTCATTAATACATGTAATATACTTATAATAATGTAACAACTTAACGACAGGTTACATGGAAGAGGAGACTTTTTAGTCTCAATCTCGCCTATAATAAAGATCCCTAATAATAATAATAGTAAAATAAGCAATAATTACTTTTCGTTCGATACAAGTAAAGGATATACCACTCTCCAACGTAAGTGTAATGTAAATGTTGCCTTCATTGTACCAACATCAGTAAGGTACTGTACGCATTTGCTAACTGTAACGTTCTATTATAATAGCAGTGATAACTGCAGAAGGATTATAAAATGAGTAATTACTAACTGTATGAAATGAAAATGAAAAATGCATCTATCTTACGTGAAATTAAAACAGAACTTAAAGAATATTTTCATTCCTTAAATCAAAGAAATAATAATAATTCTTGTCATGATATTTAACAAATTATCAATAACTTGGTTTCTCTATAACCTTTGCAGAAAATGAATCTCATATCTAAACTTAAACTTCTTTAAGTGAGAATGGTGACTTCTGTATACATCTTTAACTACTCGAAAGGATGGACAAATAGAAAAAATAGCAAAACGACCTGCCTGTGTGAATGCTGATATTTAATATCTCTCAAAGTTCATTGCCTTTCATATTCTCACTGCCATGAGCAAAATCGAGGCAAAACTAAATCAAAGATACCATTTAAGAGACCATCAGTATTAAAATCGGTAGAGGAAAAGGTAACAGAGCTGTAAAATGAATCTCCTTCTTGCTCTGACGATTTCGAGTGTTCTTAAATGAGTGAGCATTCTAAATAGCTGAGTTACTTAATTTTCTTTTCTCATAAATAGTGAATTAGAGCTCGCGAATGAGGAGCTGCTAGAAACTCGCACCCTTTCTTGTTTATGTTTCAGCTGGAGGAAAGCAGAGACTCCAGGTAATTTCCAAACTATTGCTTCTGCGGCTTATAGATCATTTATCAAGGGTTAATTCATCATCCTTCAGCTGCACGGAACTTAATTAAATTCCTATCTCAACACAGAAAACTTTCACAAGTTTTGCCGTGCTTCACAAAACGCTTCTAAGCACAATGGAAAGAAAATTGGTAATTGAATGAGAATTACGTAGAACTTTCGCTATTGCTAGGGATTACAGCATTCCTTTCACTTCCTCGGATGAACATGAATATGTTGAGCAAATGAAATGAAGTTATTTAAAGTTTCATTCTGTTAGATAATCCGAACAGAACGTCTAAATATCGCTATTAACCAATCTCTAAATATCTTTATTAGGTGATTGAAATGGCATAGCTAATCTTCTCAATCACCAACTAAAAGTATCAATTCCGCTTGTTTTGCCTATTTCGATCAAAACAAACTACAATAAGAATATTATTCTTGTAAGTGATCTGATTCAATTAATATTCTAATATCAGGGCTATACTCCTTGAATTAAAGTTTCTAACCGATCTTTTTTACAATGATTTGTATGAGAAATCGATCATTAATTCCAACTGCTTATCCATTTTTGTAGTTCTTTTATGATTTATTGAACTATGCTTTTGTCAATCATATAATTTCTGTTATTTGTTTTTGTTGAATCTAGCTCTCGTATTATTTCTTATTATATTCCATGAAGTATTCCTGTGGGGAACTTTAATTTCTTTAAATAAACGAATTTTCGTCAAAACTTTTGATCGAATCTAATTAAAGGTCTTTGTAAGGTCGACTATTTGACATTCTTAATTCTCGAACGTATAAAATATGTATTCCATGTCAGCGGCCTGTGTTGGCTCTTGATTTATTTAAGTAAATAAAATTGTTTTAAGAATTTGATAGCGTGCATCTCGACATTTTTTATCGAATTAGTTCTTTTCCGTAGAAAAACCGAAATCCTATTCCCTTAAAAATAATCCAATCCAACCTCAAATATCGATTAACTATTTACCCTGAAATAATACTGCATCCGAGCTCCCTACGTGACCAAGTAAACGTTCCCACAGAACGGAAAATTGAATAAAAACAAGGTGTGTTTCTGGGAGCGTCGGAGACAGTGGATGAAAATTGCCTTTTTCTTCAATTTAATGGAGATCCCCGCTGGATTATTCGATGGGAAAGGAACGATATAGCGAAAAAGCCAACTTAATCCAGAACGTCAATTATGCAAATCGTTTTGGGTTAAAAGTGGATTTAATTTCAGTTACATCTCTCGCTGAAAACATCCATATCGTGAATTTTTTTGGGTTGATTATATAGAGAGTTTTTGGCAGAAAATATTTTTCATGTACATTCGATCGGTAATTAACTGAAGAAAAAGTAAATGAAATCCTCCGTTTCGGCAAGCCTCACTCACAAACAATGATAATTTCATGTTTTAGCAGCTAGTTGGCTGCAAATAGAACGATCTATAAACCTCATTTGAGAGAAGAGTACTTTCTCACCCATAGTATAAGTATACAGAGTATCTATTTGTATGTATATACGATCATTTAAATATTCATTAAATTCATAAAATAAATTAATTTAAAATTCATGAAATAAATAACTCATTGAAAGCGAGCGTTGAGGGTTGGAAGCTACTACTTTTACTGATGTAAACTTATCTTGCGCTTTTCAAAAACTGTCAACAACAATTTTTATGAAAATTATAAATAATCACTTCGCGTTTATGTAGTTTAAAAAATCAATTCCATAATACGATGTTCAACTGCAATATATAGGACTAACCACAGATAATTCAAATCTGTACCTACACAGTAATGATACAACAGTTTTTAAACCCTCTTCTTATCCATTAAATATGAATATCAGTTGAATATGATCATTATTAGAATGTACCTGCATCAAATTTCCGACCCCATATGATAGGAAGTGTTCTTCGAATTAGCATAAGCTAACTCGAAAGTGTATCTACGTGTATTTTGTGCATGTCTCAATCAAACAATTTGATAACTAATTAAAACCTAGTTTTGAGGGTTTAACAGCCAATAATTTTACTAATTTATGCTTACAAAAGCTGTTAAAAATAATACGTAGGATATATACTTAATTGCTCCAAATGGATGTAATTTTAAAAGTTAAACTTCATAATGTACTATTCTTATGTATTATATAGGGCAAATCACAAAGGAATATATGGATAGGAATTATACGAGAGTATTCAGGCCTTATCTTATCCATAAAACTAGGACACCAGTTGAACATGTACTCACGTTAGAGGTACGTGTTTTGATAATGTCATGAATATGGAATAGATGCTTTTTCATTAGACCATTTTCTCTCTTTTTCACAGCACAGTTAGATAAACTCAACTCTTTGCCCATTCATCATGGTCGAGATGAAATTCCTGAATCACCTATTTTACTTAAAGGAATCTATTATCGCATTTTGTGAATAAATTAAATCTAAGAGATACGATCACTATGATTTATTTCCACTGCGATATAAATAAACACGACCTAATGATACCCTAAAAGGGAACAACTCTCGGTAGATTCGGCCACGAAAATTCCTTTGAAGCTTATTCATTATGCAACGCTGATATTTTAGGGCCCTCGATTGCTAAAGGATTTACCATTTTCGTGATCCCTAAATTCCTCCAAAAGCGTTCCCTGGCACGTATGACCTTGAGTGAGAAACGATTGGGCCGAGTTGATACCCCAAATACCTTTCCTTCTTCCTTTTATCTTCTGCTCTGCCTTTCTCGTACACCTCTTTCCTTCTGCGTCTTTCTCACACACCGAATCTATTTTATTTTCTCGCATATAACGTGTCTCGGAGATCCGCAAGCAATTTTATACCCTTCACGTCACTTGTTTTCTCTTGAGGAACAGGGCCAATATTCTGAGAACTATTCGTAAGAGAGAGCATTTATACGAATTCAATTCACATCACTATCGTCGTCACATCATTTTAAATCAGATAAAAAAACTTTAGCAACCTTAGTTTATCATTTGATAAGCTATAGAAAAAATAATTTTCTGGATTATTACTTTAAATAGTGAATGGAACAGAGAGAGAACAATTTGATCTGACTGGAATTCAGCCAGAATATTTTGCCCTATAAAAGTTTGACCCAAATACATTAAATGATCTTAATTCTTATAAGAGATATTTTTCAATATTCTAACCGAGCAGAAAGGACTATTGATAGAATCTCATGTACTGAGATTATCCTACTATTTCCTAAGTTCTGGTCAATTTTAAAGTCTACATTTATATTGGACCCTAGCAAAAATCAGAGATGAATCCAGAATTCCTTTTCTACAAAATGAAACAGCTTTAACTCAGAATTAATAAATATTTAAAAACGTGTATATTTCACAAGGAAGTTGCTTGGTATGTTGATTGTTTGATTTGCACACAAAGTTGGTTCGTTGATAGCGTACTTTACAACTGTCATTTTAAAAGAGATTGGGAAGGTTTTACAGTCTAAATTATCATAAAAGTAGGTCGTGTAAAGAAGGCGATATTTTTATATTGCAATTTGCAAATTTGTTTTGAATGATAACAATTCATAACAAAACTTCAAAAAAGTACCCAATTGAAATAACTTAAAATCCAGCGTTTTCTAATTCTTATGCGGAATCAAGTAAAAATGAAGACCCTAACCAAAGAGAAATACTTCGATGAAAATATAAATGGGATTATGGATAAATTCATAGGAAATGATTAAAACTATTGAACTGAAAGGAGAAATACGACGAGGAAATTCAGCAGCATAAAAAAGAATTAATACAAAATATACGTAGCAAGAAAGCAAGTGTAATAAGCCAAATTCTGGAAAAGATTTGTAGAAATAAGGAGAATTTCCGAAATACAAAACGAAAATGACGGTGTAAAGCAGGAAGGAAACAAAAAGTGTGCGTAATAACTTGATGGCTTTGGCATTGCGTGAGTCAAGCGATATCTCGGGTGAGCCTATTCCTGGATGAAAACGATCGTAAAGAAGATATACAACTTCCTAACTCAAGAATGAATTTCCTACTCTTTCCATGAGCGTCTTTTAAATTTAACCGCAAAATACTCCATTATTTCTCCTCTTTCGAATCAAATTTACACTGGAATTCAAACTAACTTATCAACTACTTGTTAATAAAATTAAAATGAACATTTAATGTTAGTAAAATTTTGAACGTTTTTTCCCTTAAAGCAACCTGAAAGACATATCCATGGTTTTCTAAGTTTCTCAAGGCTATATGTAATTGGTAGTGATAGTACAATATTTTGCAAAATCATTGATTTGATAGTTGGAATTTTAAATTACACCAGTAGTCGGTATTTTCGTCTCGTAATACTTGGGGAGCGTTTATCTGAATTTAAATAATTCAAGATTATAGAGCTATAGAAGTGCAAAGATATAACATAGTAAAAATGTTGGCCCCTTTTCATCAAAATTTTTCTCCGGAAAAAAATCAGCCGTTCACTTACTTTAAAGCATACGTACGCATTATTTCCTTTGCTCCGGAATAAGCACGCCACTAGGTTCTTATATCCTTACAATATTTTGTATGTATGGCACGCTTTAGAGTAATGCTTACAGTTTGGCGTACATTGCCCTTCATCCTTTTTAAGCCTTGCATCTCCAATCAATAGCATCCCATTTGCTTCATTTCCAAAGAAAATTTTGGCATTTCTCGACCTCTATGCCCACTAACACCTTTTTATGATGAACTTTGCTATTCAACGTCCATTTATCCATTCAATAACTCCTACCCAACGCAAAATCCCTTTATGCTGGCTCTCAGATTTCTTCAGACCATATCCAATCATTACCCAGACACCAATAATATTGTTATGCCTCCTTCTATTCATTTCCACAGCAATTTTTATACATAAAACCCATTCCAACTGCATAAAAACTTCTAATTACTACTTGATGACTTCCTTCTTTGATTTTTATCATCGTTGTGATTCAATGTAATTGGCTATTTCTAAGAATTTTTTAATCTAAATAAATAAATATTTTAATCAGCTAATAGGTCACACTGACTTTGTGGTTGGACTATTTTTCCAACATTGATGAAACCATAATAACAAAAATAAACGAAATTTTACTTAAAAATCTCCATTGATCCTACCCATTAATTATCCATGTACTGCACTCTCTAAGGAAGGTGAAGTCTTCTCCTCATAAACACCTAACTCGAGCAATTTTCCTCAACCGTTTCACTTGGCACGTTAGTGTCTGATAGAAGACTTGAATAAACACATCAGAGACCACTTTCTCTCCATCTTGGGCTCGACCTCTTGCCTAAGCCGCCTTTACAGCCTGCATCTTAAGGCCCTCGCAACTCAACCTTTCATTCCCTGTGATAGTGGAGAGCAAATTACACGGGATCGCGTGCGACTTAAACACTCCTTGAGGAGATAGAGAAGAAAGTGGGTGGGCGGAAACCCTTGGTCTATGCAAAGCGGGAGAAAGTGGCGTTCCAGCAAAAGTATAGCGACGATGGAGATAAAGGACGTGGTTTTCACTCCTTCATTGTAGAGGAAGGAGGACGGCGTTTAGTGATAGAAATGGGGGCGGAGATGAAAGCTGAGTTCTCTTGTATGCCACGGGAAGCGTCTGAATACCAGTCATTAAAAAGAGGTGACGACTACCACGTCTTCTCCTTTCCTACTATCCCATTTCTCCCTTCGTCTGCGTGGTTTTAACTCCCTAAACCCTCGTTATCCTTTCGGGGATTTTGGAGCCCCCTTTAATCCACTGCCTTGCTTCAACTTTCCCTCTCTGTCTTACCGGATAGGACTATTAAAAACCCATGGTAGTTTTTGGTTGGGATTAATGTGTGCGTAGATAACACCACGGAGTGGAATTCCTCGTCCTTTAGTTGTATACTAAGGGATCCGGTTATAATAAGCTACAGTATCCATCACTAACATTTGTACACTCAATGATACGCAGCTCGCTGGTAGCGTTACAACAGGGGTTAGCATCATAGAGTTGACTTCAACCATAGGATATTCTGCTTCAAGTAAGGAGATTTTCCTATTCTGAAATATCAGATATTTGGAGAGAGTTACACGATGAATCACAGCGCTCTGGATGTTTGCATAACCTATTATCTGAATAAACTTTACTGAATCAGGCGAGGTGTTGTGGTAATCCATAATGGAAAAAGAATCTAAGAAAGATTTGTACTTTTACCACAAATTTTAGTTTTTACAAATAACAGTAACACGACCGGTTTCGACGATTGATCGTTATCTTATGACAACCATCAAGTCATCCTATACAAATCTTTCTTAGATTCTTTCCACTATTATCTGAAATTTATAGACAGTGTTTGGAAAATTTATATTTAATCAATGATCGAAAGTTTTGTTTATGACTATCGCTGACGCTTATTGCTTAGGAAGTGTAAGAAATGTGCATTTTGATAATAAAAATTGCCTCTTCCACGAAGATACCTTAATATCTTATCTTGTATATCTCAATCAAAATTCTCTGTGATGAGATTACAGTAATACATATAAGAATTTATATCAGAAATGAAGTCGTACGAGTAAAAGGTTTATCAAAACATATGCATTTTTACGGAGAGTGAAAATAATGGGTATAAAAATGAGCGAGTAATAATTTACTTTTAAAACAACGCGGATGAAGCAAAAATCAATTACTTTGCGCAATACTATATTTGAAACTGATGTAGAGGGCATTACTACTCGAAGCTTTGCTTCTTCTGCGGGAACATATCTTTCTTCTTCCTTTCTAAATAGTTCCTGATTTCCTCTCACCATCTAGTATTCCTATGCTCTTCTTACCGAAGAGCTTGTATTTTCTTCCTTGTCTCGGGAGTCATTCTCCGAGAGCCTTTGCAGCTATTTCCTTCATCTACACTGGGCTTAACCCCTTTATCCTTGCATTTATTCCTTAGCCCTTTTATCTAGCCCTATATTTTAATCCCTTTTGGTACATCTCCGTGATCAAATGATCAGAGAAATTCCACTTCCGATGTTTCTATTTCCTTTTGGCCATTACCTTTCTTTATGCAACATTCTAATCCATGCAACGAAGTAGTAAGAAACTAGCCTGATTAATTTTCTTTGAATTTCCGTCCTTCCCACACTTTTGTTATCCCTCCTCATAACTAGTAAGAAATATTTGTTTTATTTGTAGCATCTTTTTCTTCGACATATACTTTTAGCAGCCTAGATATTGGAAACTCAGTGTCTGTTTTAGCAGATGCTGCTCGATAATTACGCTACTGCTAGACGTATGTCTAACTGCGGCGGAAATTCTAATAATTAAAAATAAATAAATGAATACTAACTTTGTGTATATCGCGTAACTTCTAACGAATGCCATTGTTTCTGATTTAAGATTGAGACTTTCAGGTTAAATATGTACTTCTTAAAAATAAAATTATAATAAAGAACTAAAAATTGTTGAATAAAACAAACTTTTGGAAGCAATACAATTAACTTTACTGATTCACATAAGGTTTCGTTGGTGACTAGTTTTGACTAATTATAGTCATCTTCGAGCTTGAGACTAAAAATTCTAAAACAGTTTTTTTAACAATTTTAGTTGTGTCGAATTTTGAAAAATTTACGGCCTCTGTGAATTCAATGATAAATGTACCCATCCAAAACTCAGACGCATAACTTTCATAAGGATTCCCTAATTACAAAGATCTCCATACATTAAAGCACGTATAATCCCCATTTTAGCTTGTAATACGTCGCAAGAAAGTCTTAGCGTAGAATGCATCTGGCAGGCTAACGAATAGGTTTTAATAAACCGTTAGCAGCCTCATTTCTTTACCCCCGTCACGCGCATATGCAGGTGGATGTCGTAAGAGGAATTCCCACTCCCTAATCCTATGCGAAGTTTCTGCAGTAGCCGACTTATTTTCCGTGCTAACCCATCGCTGACAGTTACTGTCCCCGCAATAAGCTTATTCGCAGCGGCTGAGTATCCTTTCACAGTTCATGTTGTTCATGCGTTTTTGTCCCGCTAATATCTTCCGCGGTATTCACGCCAGGAGCAGAAGCCTTGGCAGAAAAAGTAATCTCTCCTGTTATAGATTTTCAGTCGTATTTCGCGGGATTCAAGCTTTTGTCTGCTTGGTAAAAAATGACGAATCTCTCTAATGGTTATGTAAATTTCTTTGGTACATTCTTTATGAGCTGAAGTTTGACGTCTATACAATTGTATCCAGATTGTTATTATGAGAAGGCATCCCAATTCGGATATTGTGTCGTTAAATTTTATTTTTTATCGCGCAGTATGCAGTCAATCTGTCTTATTCCGTTTATTCCTGAAATTTGTTTTTAAAGAACATTGTTTGCTGATTTCTCCAATTATCAATCTTTAGTTAGAATAATTAGCATGTATTCGTTTTCGATATTCCGACAAAGAAATTAAATATGCAGATGAAAGCAGAAAATGTAACTATTATTGAATTGTAGACTATAGCAACATTTTGGTTTCATAACAATATTCTACAACTGGAAAACTTCAAATGACTGTAAATCATGAATTTCAATATTTAATACCTAAGTCACTTATAAAATGATCCAGAAATTCATCACACATGTAGCAGCAGAAAAATTTCATCCATTTTCTTGTTTAGAAGTAGAATATGTTTTTATCTTATTTTCTCAACTTTCAGCGAAAATTTAAATAAATAAATATTAACTTCATATTTCTTCATACTTCATCGTTTTCAGGTATTCCATCTTCATTGATAGTCCCTTAGACTCACGATATAGAAGGTATGTATTCATGGTCACATTCTACTGTTGAAAAATATTCATGGTATATTTTATTAACTTTAATCGCCAATTCATGCTTAGAGATGAAGAGTAAGGTAGTCTTTCGATTTTTTTGAAGGGGTATTTGATGATTTTGGAAAGTACACTACAGAAATTTCCCGTAATGGATACGGTTGAAAATAATTTTGAAATAAACCAGCTTCATTTGCTGAAGTACTATCTCTTGATATCCTTCCAATTCTTACAAAGAAGATAATTTGTTTGAATACACATACCAACATGCTCAAAAACACACGGAAATATTAGTAAATTATTTCATGTTGCAGTACAAGTTCGTGCGATAGTTCCACTTAAATCGTTTGCTGGAACAAGGCACCAACATGTTCAATGCCACGCAATAATCACTATGTTTTATTTTATGTCATACTGCAAGTTCGTGCGCTAGTTCTAATTAACTCCCCAGAATAGAACACCGCTACGTAGAGCTTCCTTTCACATTAAAGGAAGATTGCGGCATCCTACACGTACGAAGGGAAGCTACACACACATCATTCCCACATATTTGAAGAAGCGTGTCCTATTTTTGCAAAAGACCGCTCGGGCGCGACACATAACACGACGGCCTACTCACGGGTGGCACTCTCGAGCATATTCTCCCCGCGGCCCACCGACCGCTTCGACAGGTCGCTTCGCGGCGTTCAATTGTTGTCGACGACTCGCACACAAACATACCTATGCGCAAACTTCCAATCCCGTACTTTCCATCCGAGGGAATCGCCGCTCGCACACGAGGGGCGCGCGCGTCGGATCCCTCCCTCTCAAAACCACTCAAACACAGAGGCCGTGTGTTTTGCGTGTGGTTGCGGGCAATAAAGAGGGACTCGGAGGAAGTGTACCCACGGTTCATCAGAGGGAGGGACTGAAACCGCTGGATACTGGCTCCGACTAACACAATTTCCCCTTCGGCAATTAGGGCGGAGAGAAAGGGATGGAGGAAGAGGGAGTTAGATGCGGACGGAAATAGTTGCGCTGAGATCAAATACAGTGAGCGGATCG
The DNA here is from genome assembly GCA_947579665.1 of Sympetrum striolatum. Classification (NCBI taxonomy): domain Eukaryota; kingdom Metazoa; phylum Arthropoda; class Insecta; order Odonata; family Libellulidae; genus Sympetrum; species Sympetrum striolatum. The sequence continues at coordinate 17,186,594 of OX388348.1, read as the reverse complement.
TTTAATGGAAGGTGGTGGTGATGATTCACCCGAGGAAGGATTCCTTCCCATGGATTTTGAGGAAGGTTTCAAAGAAAAAATCTCGCCTACGCTATGACAAACATTGCTTTAGAAACGTAATTTATAATGCATCGATTATTTAAGGAGCTTCTTTGTTTTAATTAGAGTTGTGAGAGTATTTTAGCATATAAAAAATTATATTTCACAAACTCAGAATATACGCAATGAGTACAGAACAAATAGAAAAATGAAATTTCCTTACTAAATGAAATCAGAAATAAAATTTGATATATTCCTTTTATTTGTAAATAGACTAAAAAAAGCTTACTTCAAAAGAGCAATTGACTCAAGTTAAAAATAATTTAATGTGGGTGCTAATATCTACAAGTTTCTTACATTTACTGCTGTACTCCTTTTCTGACTGTCCTAACTTCACTTATCAATTATCGTGTTCCAAACAGATCTACCCGTTTGATATATTTACTTCATTATACTACTCCAAGACTTTCACTTATTAAGCGCTCTATTTTGTATTCCTCCTCTGATGAACTCAATTCCTCCTTCTATTGATCCTTTTTTCCAATCTAAAGCGAAATTTTTGAACCTGAGCTAACCACACACCAGATCCATATAATTGTAAAATCTAACTTTTCGGTTTGTTTTTTTCATTTCTCTATATTTTTTGTCAAATTTTACCGTAAATGTTGATTACTTTTTATATGTATATTTGTTATATTTCACTTTAAATTGGCATTTTTATGTTGTATGCGAGAACTGAATAAATAAACTGTATATCCTGTTAAATTTGTCTCGACCTTCTCATGACTATCCTTACATTTACATACTTATTATATAGAACTGTATCTTCATGCGCTATGAAATTCTCTAATTAATGCACTCTTCTTCAATTTTTGATGCCTTGTCTCACTTCTTATATTATGCGACAGATTATGTATTTTTCAAGAGCACTCTCAAGTGTCAATTTGGAAAACTTTGTAGACATCCAAGAGTCATCGTATGCACAATCCTTAAAGTGAAAAGTTATCTAATTCTTTTCCTCGTAGGAATTTATTAAATAGCATATATGGCCCTGGGCTAAATTTTCCCGAGAATCGTAAGGCATGAGGAAATATTTTTCATAGAAAGGTGTGTTAAAATTTCTGTCATTAAAGAAAAATGCGTAATTAGTCCATTTTTATTTAGTCGGAACTAAACAGAAGTAGTAGTAAAGATCGTTTGCATGCGTAACAACAAGGAAAACACTAAAACATCATCACCACAAACTGACAACATGAGGCCTGAATCTGAAGTTCAATGCACGCCCGAATAATCAACTATTCACCTCAGTGACATAGTGATTATACCTTCAATGTCCCTAATTACCTTAAAGATCTGTTATCAACCCTAATGACGTACGGATGAGCAACCTGAAGCAACTATCTAATCCAGATCTGATTCACCTATAATGTTCCCTTGGCTGGTCACGTCATCCACAAATGCTGACAGAGAGATTACCGATATCTCAAACACCGCCTCAAAGCAATTTCATACAGCACTGATTACAAGGAAACGATAAAACTAACAAATTACTACACAAAATTCTCATGAGGTGGTTGGTAGGTTTTTATCCATTCCATTTAAGTTACAATCGAAATGTATATGGGTCATTCCATGCCAATTCGACAAGGTGATGTCCCTTGAGGTAACCGATTTTGACCAAATTTGGCAGATCGCTTTGATTTGATAACAAAATGAAAACGCCCAAACCGTTTTGTAATTAACGCAATTGTTTACGAAATATTGCAATGTTTAAATTTTGAAATTTTACAAAAGTGCCTTCGCATTCGAGGCCATATCTCCGGTAATGTAGAAGCTAAAAATACTAATAATGGCTTAACTTAAAGGTCTTGTGTTAGAAAAGATAACCATAGGAAAGTTTTATAAAATTAAAACAATTTAATAAAGTTTATAACAATTTAAAATTTTCAAATCGATTTTTGACGATGTAACCACCCCTTCGATTTTTCTCATTTTTTTATATGTTGTACATACAACCCTCCTCTACAATTTAACAAAATTTGGCGAGGGTAATATTTCATTTAAGAAAGAAAAAATTTTTGAGTTTAGGCGTGACGCTCGCCGCGGCTCCGCGCCGTCCGGCTCGCGCGCTGAACGTTCGGAAGTGTGGCCTCCCATATCTCAGCACGATTATTCTTCCATCTGCTTTTCACCAAATCTAACTGTTCAAACAATATCAACCGACCCTTTAATTTCCTTCACCTTTGCCGTCTGATGAAACCAATGGGAGTCATTACACTCCGGGAAAAGAAAGTCGCTTGGGCAGACTGAACGAGACGTTACAATCCCTCGATAAAACACCTATTTCAAGAAAAACTTGCATAGATCAAGGAAATATTAATATACTACCAATATAAATATTTTAACATTGATATTTTTGTCCATATTAATGTTCAATAATATTTTAATTCATTTTTATAGAGCGTGGAAATAAAAAAACAAACGCAATACTAGTTACAGATGCACAGAACATCTAAAAAAAATCAAGTTTTCTTCCATTTTCTCTGATGAGGGACGTCTGTACGTGCAGTTTTAGTTACCGAGGTTATATGCCTCTTAGCTGCAGACCTAAAGGATGAAAGTTTTGTTTGGCCGTGAGAAAAATGTTACCTAGTTAATCTCGCAAATGAAATTCACTTACCTTCTTACTGGACCTTGAAATATATCCGAACTATCCTTAAAACTTTGCAAATCAGCGCCAGAGAAGCTGAAAGTAGTAAGACTTTTCAGCAACAGATCTTTCTTGGATAGTGGAATAGTTGCATGACATGAACGGATACCTTCCACGGCAGGTGCCTCTCGAAATCTTCTGACCAGCTTCTTCTTTACCTCGGTCACTTCTTCGTTGGCTACAAACTCGAGCCCCATCCCTTTAACATTTGATTGAGCCCATTCGTGCAGTTCCTTAGGAGTCTGAATGTGTTCTTCATACGGGAGCTGCAGACTGTGCCTAATCGCTTTAGCATTTCTCCTAGCCCGTCACTTGGACCCTTTCCGTGCGATGTAGCATAGAAATGCCATTCAGCATTAACTCCAAATTCCTCTTGGTAATGAAAAAAATTACTCATGTTGTAGCGGTTCTTATATTGAGACACAGCTCTGTGAAAAAGTAAATTATTTTACGTAGATTACGTACCCTTCTTCGAAGAAGGGTTATTAGTTTCTTTTGAAAGGTATAAAATGTTCCATATAACCATACCAAAAGGTGTGACTTTATCGCCAGTATTTCTGCTGTAACACGCAAATGGATGTATTGTAGCCTGGTTACTACACCAGTGGACGAACTCCTTGCACAGCATCTTGATGGATAAAAGAAAAATTCTCCGAAAAGTCGGCCACAGCAACAACTTCACATGATTTCAGATTCTATCTGACTTTCAAATAAAATACAGTTTGCATGCGAATTATGTAATCATGCTTCCTTACTTTCATGACATTCTCAGAGAATGCCTTGCAAAAACTATCTGTATCCATAACCTTGAGTCCATTGCCTGAAACGAACTTTATCGGAACAGTTTTCCCTGAAATACTCTGAAATGATTTCAGTCATTCTATATGTGCTCCCACATTTTCTTACGACGTTTTCGGAATCTTCCAATGGCAGTATTTCTGAGCATTCACCCATAACGCACATTTCTGATGGATGGCGGCAAAGTGAAATATCCAGGCAGTCCCGATAATTTTTAAACAATGAATCTCCGTTATCCGACTTGATTTGCTTTAATCCAGCCCCAAGATACTGTAGTTTGAAATTCTGGTAGATCATGCAGACACGTATGGAGTGTATGCGAGGTGCACCAGCCAACACACACTCAGGGGCCTCAAATCTGCAAATTTGGAGAATCCAATTTTTACATTGGGATTTTGATCTTTGAAGGCTTCATAATCTTCCCTCATATTGCAAAGATTTAGTCTTTTTTGCGCGTATTCTATTCTATATTTATCTATTCTATTCTAATTCTATGCGCAAATTTCCCTCTTTTATGCTTTTATACCCTTTCCTGCCCGCTATTTCTCTACTAATGTCTGACTCACTGTAGAAATCGTTCACTTTCAGCTTAGTTTCTTTCGAGAGGGATTTGCTTCGTCTCGCGTTCGCACAGCAAAATATTCCTTGCTCAGATACGTACTTTTCATCATCTTTCTGACCAACTATGCCGAAACTTGAAACTCCTTCTTTATCTATGAAACGCTCCATGATTTAGGCAAGACATACAAAATTGGAATTTTTTCACTCACTTTTGCGGCGTTGGCGAACTTATCCTTCAGCTGCATATTCATTTCCTTGCCATCTTGGTGAAAGTAAAATTCCTGTTCTTCCGATGAAAGTATATCATCTTGAATTTTTACCTCCTCACCAGTCACATTTTGAAGACATAATTTCAAAGCAGTGGTAGCTTTCTTTCAATTTCCTTGCCATATAAATCCTTGGTCTACGTATGTTTTTCTTGAAATAGTTGTTTTATCGAGGGATTGTAACGTCTCGTTCAGTCTGCCCAAGCGACTTTCTTTTCCCGGAGTGTAATGACTCCCATTGGTTTCATCAGACGGCAAGGGTGAAGGAAATTAAAGGGTCGGTTGATATTGTATGAACAGTTAGATTTGGTGAAAAGCAGATGGAAGAATAATCGTGCTGAGATATGGGAGGCCACACTTCCGAACGTTCAGCGCGCGAGCCGGACGGCGCGGAGCCGCGGCGAGCGTCACGCCTAAACTCAAAAATTTTTTCTTTCTTAAATGAAATATTACCCTCGCCAAATTTTGTTAAATTGTAGAGGAGGGTTGTATGTACAACATATAAAAAAATGAGAAAAATCGAAGGGGTGGTTACATCGTCAAAAATCGATTTGAAAATTTTAAATTGTTATAAACTTTATTAAATTGTTTAAATTTTATAAAACTTTCCTATGGTTATCTTTTCTAACACAAGACCTTTAAGTTAAGCCATTATTAGTATTTTTAGCTTCTACATTACCGGAGATATGGCCTCGAATGCGAAGGCACTTTTGTAAAATTTCAAAATTTAAACATTGCAATATTTCGTAAACAATTGCGTTAATTACAAAATGGCTTGGGGGTTTTCATTTTGTTATCAAATCAAAGCGATCTGACAAATTTGGTCAAAATCGGTTACCTCAAGGGTCAATTTTGCCGATTTCCTTGTCGAATTGGCGTGGAATGACCCATATGCATTTCCGAGAATCTTGCACATTCTGCGAGTTAGGCACATGGCAATACTTAACGCCTGCTGTTCATGCAACCGGACATGCACTTCGCTGCATTGGGGGAGCGATTACAGGATTCCGAGAAAAATTAGAACGGTTTTACAAATTTATCAGATCAGTAGAATCAGTTATTGAGTTTTTTAATAACAATGCCGTTAATTTAACTTTAAATTAACGGCATTAAAATTAATTAGAACAAGGCCATTAAAACAATTTAGAAAAAGCTGTGATGAATAAAAACGTTCGCAAATACGGGAATCCGAGATATGAAATGGGTAAACAACGAGTTTAAGAAGTAGCTAAACTAAGGGAGATCTAATTAAAGAATATTTTTTGAGTTTAACTACATTAAAAGCTATCTAACACATCAATTAAAAGTAAGTGGCTCAATACTATATTCTTAAAGTTACCACTTGCGACAAGATGATGCCTTCATGTAATGAATATTGTGGTATTTTGAAAATTTAACATTTCTGAAGCAGTAAACATTACTAGGAATGAAATTACATCGCTATTGTTGTAATGAATATTTTTATACACTTTTAAATATAGCAAAAAGGTGTCTCTTCTAAGAAGAGCAGATTCTGGGCTACCTTGGTTTGGTTGCCAATCTCCAATCCAATCAAAAGCGGAAAATATTCCACTGAAATAATATTTAATTCTCTTTCATATGATGTAAATAGAATGCATTTCATAAGAAACCCGCAGTAGATTTGGAGAATAAATGTACAGATAATTTTAAATTCGAAAGTATTAGCATTTTTGTTAATATGTTAAAGGCAAAGAAAGAAAATTTGGAACATGGCTGTTAATTAAGTGATGATGATAATGAATAGCGATGCTAAAATGATAGGAATCAAGTACCTTATTGCCCCTGGGAATGATAACATCGTCATTGAAATATACATTGGGTGTTCTTAAAAGAGTGACGATCCTTCCTGTTTTCTCTGTAAAGGAGGTGACGAACGCCGACAATGACAGCTATTGGAGATTTTCAGCCTTTATACATGTTAAATGAATAATCAATGATTTTTCCATTGAATTCAGCTTTTTTTTTCAGCTAACCATCATCTGAATAAATATAGATACCTATGCTATTCAAATTTCCATAGCTTCCCCTTACGTTTACCTAAGAACCAATCAGAGCTACCGCACACGGGCATCGAACGGAAAAGATTACGGGACCGCATAAACAAGCCGAGATACTAGGGAATTCGGACCGAGAAATTAGATAGGCGAGTCGCGGGGGATGTAAGACAAGGACGGCGTTAATTAGATGGAGAGAGAAGTGAGAAAGGAGGGCAAGTAATGGGGGGGAGCGGTGCGAAAATGGGAATGGAAGTGGATCCTCGAGCAGAGGAGAACTAATGAACGCGGGCGAGATTGGAACTATTAAATCTTCCTTCTCATCCCGGCCTCCTTCCATTCCGTGGAAATGAGAGGAAGAAATCATATTTTACGCGAGAAGAATTGAAGACGGGTGCGTATGAAGAGGGCTGAGAGGGGTTGATGATGGACGGGAATAAAGCGTGAATGATGAAAGAGAAAGGATGTACAAAAGGAGGAAGAGGGACGGAAGCAGATTCCGGAGATGTTGGTGATGGAATGATGCGGTGAAATACTCGTGGCGTATTAAAGTTGCTTTAACATGGCGTTGAGTTTTCAGTTCACTCCTCTGCATAAGGAATTGAATGTTTTAGAAAGGATTACCTTACTCGACTTCTAAATGGACCATATGTATGTGTCGATGGTGAAGAGATTACTGCCTAGCCTAGCCTAGCGTTACTGTGGTTCGGGTTCTTGATACAAAGTGATATTTTTTCCTTGTTTGCTAATTTATATACGTTGATCGTAAGAGGAAAAGTAAAGATCCTGCCATTAAATCTACTTTAAGGATTTAATGGTATGATAAGGCCAGGTGTAATTTACGAGTCCTCCGGATTAAAAAAGCGGAGAAAACTTAAATTGCCCTGGGAAGATTGTTTTTATTCTATAAACAATATATTTAGTGAAAATTCAGCATTTTATTTACTTATAGTATACCTCAACTAACATTATTGGTCAATTTAAATGGTCCAAAAGCTAAGAACTGCTCCATAATTAAGTTATGCAAGCTTTAGAGAAAGTTTTTTCACTATTATGAGTTTCATGCTTATATAATCAAACAGCTATGCGCTTCAAAAACCTATCAACTTCGGTACTTATCCCTCTGTCGGGAGGACAGAAGGCAACGGATGATTCAGAGTCAGTCGCAGATGAGTCTTACGATAGTCTATGATGTCTTGCACTGACTCTGGCATCCCTCACCCTCCAATGTTTTGGTGGTGCCCTTTGGACCTTCCGAAAGAATTATAAGCAAGGCACAACTTAAGCACGATGCCTTCAGCCCACCGATGCCGTAACGTGTATATCTAATCTCCGCGACCGTCCGATCCTCAATCGGTCGGTCATGATCGCCGTCGTCAGCCTCCTAGTCTTTCGGGTACAATTTTTGTAAGTAACGTTTTTAGAATAAACGCGCTCGGCAAACCTTATGTAATGTTTTATTCCCAATTTCACTACGACACCTCATTCGAAAATAAGGCAATTTAGGTTCATGCTGAAAATAACTGAACCTCAAAATATTTTGTATTGCTTATAAGACAGTTCCAATACTGCGCTTAGGTAAATAATTGGGTGAAAATAATGCAAATAAATTGAAATCATTATTTTCTTTTAAGGATTTTAATACCCAAACTTAGAAATATAGAAGAAGCATAAGAATTACGGGTACACAGTATATTAAGCTAAAGTGACACAACTAGCAATACATTATAAATAAATGATGCTCAGGGTGAGTGTTAGACTGTGAGATTGATTGTTCACTATAGCATTTCCACTGCGTCTATTCATTTGGATGAAAAAAAGATCTTGAACCTCCATCATAAGAGCCTCTTTTCAATTACTTTATGCTGACGTGATCGCAGAAAGGATGACGTCAAATTAATGCTCTCGACCCGAGGAAAATACCCCCAAGGCGAAAAACATTCGTCAGAAAGGTCCGCATTCACGGAACTGCACACAACAATTCATTAACTGGATTTATGATCTTTGTGCGCTCGATGTAAGAAGGATTATTAGTTTCCGTGATGGTTATTGCACCAGCGAATAGATGTTCATTTCCCATTGCTGAAACGCTGCTTTTTCATTGCGGAAACTGAATGGACGAACCGAAGTTTAATAAACACCGCTCGCCTCCTACGGGAAAGACTCGACTATTATTCGATCAATTCTTTATTACGAATCCGACGTTTCTTGGATTGATACGCCTGATTTCCTGAAAGCTGAAAAGAGATATGAGTCCCACCCCCGCATCAGTACGCACTTCATCACCGGGGATTTTCCAAATATCTCTTCCAATCTCCCGACTCACACGTTTCTACCCACACCGAGACAGGGGACAACATTGATAAGTCCCATAAGGGAAGGCGACGGAGGAATAACGGGAGACTACCCACGGAGAGAGTAAAATCCGGGAAAAACAACAGAAGGGATGAATAAGCGGAAAATGAACGAAAGATAGAGGAAGGATTAAGGAGAGAATAATGTAGTAGTGGAGGGATTCATTAAGTGAAAATAACATGAAAGGATAACAAAGGAGGATCGAGGGAGAAGATTTGTAGTGAGGAAGTGGGTATTTTTATACGTGCCAAAGGAAATGAATTAAAGGGATGATAAGGAGAGCTCGGAGGGGAAACGGATTGTAATTTGACGGGGGACCGATAAGAGAATAAAAGGAAATGTACGTAGAAAATAATATAAAAATTACATATAAATAATACAATGAATAAAAAATAGTGCAAGAAATAGAAAAAATGAGAGGATATGTAAATATAAATAAAAGAAACTGAAATAAAAGTAAGAGGTAAGGCAAGAATGAATGGAGCTAAATCAAATGGAAAAAAGAAGAGAAAAAGTTGAAGACAAGTGAGGAAAAGGTGAAAGAAAAGTGGGAGACAAGTGAAAGAAAAGTGAACGAAAATCAAGAATGATGAAAGGAAAGTTTAAAGAATGGTGTTAAAAAGTAGAAGACAAGTGAAAGAAAATCGAAAGATGAGAGAAAGAAAAATGAAAGAAAAGAAAAAGAAAAGTGCAATAAAACTGGAATAAGGGTGTAAGAACGGTGAATGGAAAGTGAAAGAAGGTGCAATAAGAGTGGAAGATGAGTGAAAGAAAGTTGTAATAGAAGTGACCGAGTACATGAAGGAAAGATGAATAATTGGAAATAAAGTTGAAACAAAAATAAAAGAAAATATTGTATTTTTTGAAAATAAATGAAGCTTTAAATAAAGATAAACTTGAAGGTAAATTCACAAATTGGTTTAAGACAAGAGGAGGAAAATTGAAACAGAGAGAGAGAGTGATTGGAAGTGACATACGTTCACCGTCTTTAGATAACCTTCTATAAACTATTTCCGCTATATATCTGGGTATTATGAGGCAATCCATCTATTTGGAAAAAATCGGAAAGCCATTTTTCTCCGGATATTTGGTACTTATCGAAGGCTTTAAATTTCGGATAAAGAATTTATGAACGAAGGATATCGAAGATCCGTGAAACCAGTCCGAATATTGGAATATTCCGAATGAATTCTCTAATCCTCATCTTTATTAAACAAGATACCAACCAATAGATAAAAGATGAGCTATTAAAATTATCTTTAAATTAAAATATTTTATATCTTAATAAATAAATATATTAAACTAAAATACTAAGAAATAAATATTATTTAGAATCCGAAAATATGAAAAATTATTCCAAATAAGATGGTGTCTATCAGTCGTATTAAAATTATGGAAGCTCACTTACATCAGCACCACCACCGAAAAAAAATTGCCACATATACCGAACATAAGTAGGGAAAAGAATATACGTAAGGACATAGATATAACTTTAGGCTTGATTTAGATAAATCGTATGAATATAAGAAAAAATCAGTTTTATTACAATATTCCATATTTTTAAAATTGTATTAATCTAATAAATAAATATTGTGTATAATAATAACTGAAAATTAATCAAAAGGAAAATATATGCTGAAATAACCTTAATTTTGCCTCCTTAACGCATAAAATCCGAAAATCGTAATTTTAAGAACCGGTATTATAACATTAAATGTAGTTTAACTGTTATAATAACATTAAAGTTAATAAATCATATTACAATCAATTGTTAAAGCATTACTGATATTTAAAATTACAATAAACGTTAGTATGGCAACGATTGTTGACTATTAAAGTATCTTAATTCACTTCATAAAAAATCTTTGAAAATAATAAAAATCACTCATTTTGGAAGTACAAATATCTATTGATACACTTAGATATTGATTAATGAAGTAACCATTATACTTCACAATATTTCAAAAAACTAATGGATTTCTCTTCCATTTTATAAAAACTACATTTTGGTGAAATTTCATGAAATATAAGTAGTTTTTCTACACCTCAACATAGTTTGCAATGCAAAACGTATTCACGAAGCAAGAAGGAAATTCTGAGGGTAAGGAACGGGAAAATTGTGAAAGAGAAAAGACCTAACGGAACTGAAGGTATAAAAATGAGAAAAGGAAACGTTTGGCAGAGATGGATTCGAGAGAAAATTGGAGAAAGCGAAGATTAAGCGAGCGAGAGAAAAAATATAAACCAAAAGGGATTTGGCTAACATGGGTCCGGATTGGGAATGGCTGAGAATAAGAAAGGAAAGTAACGACATCGGACAGGAAGAGGGAAGTGGAGGACCGATGTTGGAAGAAAGGAGAAAAAAGGCCAGAGTTGATGGAAAGTATGAAGAGATAAAGGGACGGATGGACTGAGAGAAAAGGGCAGCGGGATCAAATAAAAATAGGCACGAACAGACGTGGGACATGACCACGATGTTGAGTTAAATCTGACGAAATGGGTGGAAGTAGGAGAAACTGGCGAAGTAAATAATATAGAAAGAGAAAGGAGGAAGTTTGACGTCCGTAAAGAATAAAAGTTGGGTAATTTAATAGACGTATGCTCCGCAAAATACGGAAAAAGTGGGTAAGAGAAGAATAGATGGTGAAATAGTGAAAGGAAAACTCACTAAGAAAGTCAAAGTGATGAAGGTGAAATATTAAAAAAGAAAGACACTGAAAAGGGCATATGTAATGTGAAATTTGTACATACATCAGTGAAAATGAGTGATGAAATATGAATGACGGATATGAAGTAGTGAAAAGAAAACTCACTTAAAAAGTCTAAGTGATGAAGGTAAAATATATTTTTTTAAGAGAAAGATGGATCCTTTTGCGGGAAAATAAAAACGGAGTTTCGACTGAAAAGTAAAGCAGTTGGGAAACTGGTACCTGGATTGCAAGAAAAGCGATTAAAAATTAATGGCAGTGAAAGTGGTATATGGAATAGTGAATTTTATTATATGGTGGAATAGTAAAATGAAACTCAGTAAGTAGTCAAAGTAATGAATATAAAATATTGAAAAAGATAGACACAGATTACGGTGTAGGAGAAAATCAAAACAGAGTTACAGCTGAAGCGTGAAACAGTTATGAAATTGGGATCTGAAAGACAAAAAAGGATAAATTAAATAAAGTTGAAAAAGGAGGATTAAATAGTAAATGGTATAGAGATATGGTAAACTTTGTGTAATCAGAAGAAAGTTAGCTGAAAGAATATGAGACATAAAAATAAGTATGATACTTATATTGCCTTGCAGAAATAATGGTGTGAAAACGTTAATTGATAGGGAGATTGGAAGCAGATGATAAATGCGGAGATGAACAGATATGAAGGGTAAGGAGCTGGGATTTGACAGGATATTACGAGAAAAGGAAAGAGGGCTGGGAGGAAGAAATTTCAGTTGCACAACCAAATTCCCTTCGACAAAAAAACAATAATTTTATAAGAATTCTATGTAGCGTTTAAATTAGATTTCCCATACAGAAAGCCAATGAATCCCAAAGTCTACTATTCAAAATACCGCATCCTGTATTAGTATATCCCTCCATCTTTAGTATATAATTTTTCAGCACAAAATTCATCCCGAGGGATTGACTATCACCGTCATGAGTGGCAACACAAAGGCAAAAGATTTTGAGCAAATATTTACTAATAAATCCCTTTTATTCGAGAAACAACGAATCCGTACTGCTGTGATATGATCAGACATTTACACCCTGAAATTTTCCTAACAACTAGATCGAAAACAACTCTCTCTGTATTTGTCAAATTGTCCACTTATACTGAAAACAAAGAAGAGATCGGATTGGAGGCTTAATTTATACACTGCTAATGTGACCTTTCAATAGGCAAAAGGGATTCTAGGTTACAAAATTTCAATGGATTCCCCAATTAACCTAAAAATTCCTAGTTTTGCTGCTCAGCACTACTCTGTAAGCTTAGTTTGGGACTTAACTCCAAAGTAAAATTTGCCTACACAACACAAAATTCTGAACCTCTCTTCGTCTTTGATATAGAGAAGTAAAATTTTTATTGTTATACTAATATGACGAAGTCTCGATTTAATGTTGCTATTACAAGGCAACTGTTACTAAAGCACTGGAGTTACTTCCTCCATTGCTCTTCTATTTAATCGGTTTTACATTAATGAAATTATGCTATATTTTAGTCGGTAACTTAATTTTTACCAGAGTCATTAAGTATAAGTGAGTTGAAGGGAAAAATAACCAACATGCGTTGGTTATTTTTCAAACTCGCGTTTAAAATTTTCGTCTTGTAGAGATTTTCAGTTTTTTTGCAAAATTCATGTCATCTTACCACAACTCAAGAGTCATTTAAGTAAATTGCAGGTAATATAAACGTAAAACATGTTCGAATTTTATTTTCTTTGAATACCAAAACTCTTTTCAAAAATTTAATGCATTTTCAATCACAAGGAAAGGGTTAAAGGTACTTTGCACATAAGGGCGTGCACCCAGGAAATATCCCAAGGAAATCCGGACTTGAAAAAAGTCTGACGGATTAAAACAGTCGTTTCCCGGCCCTGTCAGACTTTTTCAAATCCGCTTTTCTTTGGGACCTTTTAAATGAATTACGTATTTGTATTTGTAGCATTCTTTACAGATTTTTAGTGAAATTATCATTGCTTGGATAAGTTCATGTTTTCTCGATGATGATACGAACATGTCATAAACACGCTCATTTCATTAACAAATTTGTGAGTACATTATATATTGTTATGTGCAAAAGTACAAGTAGATTTCAAGATAATTTTCGTCTAGTAGTAGACCAATTTTAGGAAAACTCGGGGTCCTTTTCCAATCTTTAGAGGGTAGAGAGTGTCTTAATATGATTAATGAATGGATTAAAGCTAGTGAAAAGTTTTGTAACAATATCACATAGAACGAGCCATGCTTTTTGAGGTAGAGAGTCATAATACGAAAGTAAGGCTTGATAATAATCAAAGGCTGTAGTTAAACTAAAATTATCGCCCCAGAGAGCGTCTAATCTAGCATTATAAAATTATTATGATTTCAAGCTCCACACTATACCTCTTGAAGACCACCAAATCCTTTCAAGGATCGAGGAACACGGTTTTTTAACTGACGTAATCTAAACATTTGTTAACGCGTTGGACAATGAAGAAAATCAATAAAATCCTCGAAGCGTATAACCCAAATAATAAACATATCAGAAATGTAACACATTAAAATGTTGAAAGGGCGAGATAGCAACGATATGCACGAGTCCCACAAGGTATGCTTAAAGGTCCCTCTACTTGTTGGCCTTCCATCGTTTGGGAAACCACGGTCTACACAACACCACTCTTTTGGTATCTCCCTCGCCCTGTCTCCTCTCTTCCCCTCTTCGCCCCACTTTTGCCCTTCAAACTTATCAGGGTCTCGCTAACTCAATCTATCCCATTGCCCCTTTCCGCTCCACTTCTCCCTGCTCAATTCCATACCACTCACTACCTCGCTAGACACAATAAACTTGCACCTTATGCCTCCATGGTAGGCCCTTCCTCCCGCCATTCTACCCCAAATTGCCCCGGCGACTGTTTGCCCGGCTGAGGGGAGTAGCCTTCTCCTTTGGGGGTTGAAGAGGAACATACCAAATGGGTAGCTTTTTCGGACTAAAGGATTTTTTCCGGAAAATATGACCCGGAGAGAGTGAAAAGAAAGCGGGTGAAATGCGTCCGAGATGATATCGTGCCCAGTGGTGAGATAAGGGGTGCTTTGAAAAGAAATCCTTTTAAAATGAAAATTTTCCCTTTTGGGGACGCGAGATTGTTGTTCTGGGGTGACGTTTCACCGCTTTTGCGACAGCGGGGTTTCCAAAAATGTTCAGCCCTATTCTAATTCTCGTGCGATCACATTTTCTGCCTTCACCACATCCTTGTTGGTGAAATATGAACAAATATACATGAATTAAAATTACATCGATTTGTGGAATATGGATTACTGGGACATAGGAGAACCCAATGTGATCATATAGAGTATGTGTAACTTTGATAAAACCTGTTTACCCAGGAGACAATTCCATTCTCAATGGTTTACTAAGTTGACTACCTTTAAGCTTGATAACTGAAATGCAAAAGAGCAATTTTAGCTTGAAGCTACCCAAAAAAATTGTACTTAGTTGAAAACGGATATTTTAAATTAATTACACATATAACTATTGGAAATGAGTTCTTACTTAGCGAAAGAGAACTCAACTTAGGCCATTGACAAAACACCACTTTAATGAGGTTTATAAATTTTCCTTACCTCGAACGCATCATAAGTTATTTTAAACGGAATACTCAAGTTATCTTCAGAAGGGTATGGAGATAATAGTAACACCATAATTAAATGATAAATGAAAGAAGTTGAAAGTAAAGCTCAGGGACAGCATAAGGAAAAAGAAAAATCCTTTCAACTTGGGGCAGCGTTTAAAATCATACATCTTCAAAGTTTTTTTTTTTAACGCCTGTATTATACTGAGTGAGTTTGGAACAGTAGAATTTAGAGTTAAATATATTTTTTACTCTGACAAAGTACCGGAGTATTCATATTTATTTTAGAATTGAATTATGTTTGACTTCTGCTTTTTGAAGCATTTTTGCTTTTACGAAGCACTTTTGCCTTCGAAATGGAGCTTTGGAATTGTGGATATAAACGTTATTGGTTGTACATATCTCTGACTCAAGCGATTAGATTGTCATAATGAGATTGAACTTAATTGTGGCTACTCATGTTGCCACATTTTCCATGCATTTGTTACTCAAGCAGAGAATTTCATTATACGACTTGTTGCGACGCGGTATTACTGCAATGCGATCATTTTCCATTCGTTTTGAATATGTGCCGTTTACACTGGAGAACCAAATTTATGAAAGGAAAAACAAAGATGTGATCTGTTTCAAATGAAATTTAGCGTGTCCTCAAAGTGATTTTTCTAATGGTATTGCAATTGCTTCGACTGCTTCATTTTTAATTAGCCGAAAGTCACATTTTATTCAAATGCAATAACAATCTTTGAAGAGTAAAATGGATAATCTACATCTACATAAATACTCCACATATCTTTTGGAGTGTGGCATGGGATGTAAACAGCAGCCGTTTGAATAGTTATTTAGTCTTTTATTATCGAGTATCGTTCAAGGAAAAATGAATATTTAAAACTACTTTTCCTAGCATCTATTTCTCCAAATTTAAGCTCAAAATGTGTATATTTTTTCTGAATCTACATATGTTAATGTACTTATGCAATGATTTTTAGAACGGAAAGCATAATCCTCTCGATTGGTCCGACAGATTTTTCCATTGCGACAAGCATTAGCAACAAACATTATGCTATTACTCATTTGACTAACAGCTATCCGAGTTTCCTAAATGTGTACTTCAGCTCATGAAGAATACGAGAAGATAAACTTTATGATATGAAAATTAGTTGAAATTCTATTAAAAGGAAGTGAAAAAATATCTATGACTTCTTCCATTAATAACCGTAATTGGGTATTTTGTTCTCTGGTATTGGCGCATATATACTCTTGAGTGACTAACAGCTATAAGCTTCTTAAGTGCTCACTCCAGTTCATGAAGAATAGTAGAAAATATATTATGAAATCAATTGAATGTCTCATGAAAGCATCTCTCATAAACGCAAGCAACGAAAATATTTTCTTTTACTTTTTCCAATTGTCCTCCAATTTTTGTAATCTGCTCTCTGGTAATGTTAATGGTAAATTTACCGTGAAGGCCTACTGGGAACACTGAAAAAACTTATGTTACAAGGGAAGGGAAGTATTTGATAAATTATTGATTACGGAAAATTTTTTATTAAAAGAAATGTACGGATAGGATATATGTATGTATGCATAATATAATTATTATGTGTTTCCACCGAACGATCAGTCCACTTGTTACATTTTTGTAATAGCAATAATAATAATAAATACATACACGCCCCGCAGCAATAGTAATGGTTAAACTAATGTTTCCAGCGTTCTTCGTGATAATGCCTAGGAAATGCGCTCCAGCTCCAACGTGCTTAACTTTGCCTCCGAAAAAACAAGAGCGGAATTCGAGAATAATAATTTCGGAATATGATACGTAGAGCGTTGGGAGCAACGCGAGTTTTTACGGCATTTTACGGATCCGTGTCGAGCGCAAGAGGAATTCATTTCGAGCGAAATGGAACGAATTCCGGAAATGATTCAATGCTGCACATTCCGCTAAAATTGTAAAATTTCCACTGCGGAGTGATGGAATTGCAATGCAAAAATATAGATGCATCTCCCATCTACTATTTTTAGCTATATTTCCATTTATTTTACCGTTCCAATTTGATGATTTGCGCAAAGTTTGGGTGAATTTCACTTTAAAGATTTTTTTATATTTGTTAATTAAAAGATGTTTATCATGATTTAATTAAACTGTAAATTTATCTCCAAAAAAACGACACAAAAATGGCAATGTGACATCTAGATATGTGTACTGAATATATCGTCTTGATTTCTTTCAGCAGACTCTGTATGCAGCTTTATTAATAAAAGGAGCTTACGTCGTTTCTAATGGAATCTACCGCAATGTGTATCTAACATTCCAAATTGTAACTAATCAGTCACACATTACCTCACTAACTAGATGTATCAGTAGCTCATTATTTAGATACGTACTGTTCGATGAAAAATAAAAATTGACATACTGTGAATTCAAAATTGCCTGATGATTCTAGTCAGATAGCGAAACATGTCACATCAATAAATTCTTGGGGAATGTACAAAGTGATTCCTTTCCATTAGTATGGTCTTCCAAATATCGACCTTATTTTATCAACAAGTACAGCAGCGAAAGCTGAAAACAAGCTGTATCAGAAATACCATTATTGATAGACAAAATAGAGGAACTAAGTTTTCAAATTACTATTGATGTAATTTGTTTTGAATTAACATACTAAACAACCAATCAACAATAGGAAAAAATTAATACTCACTAAATTTGTCATACTTCTTTCATTTAAATTGAAAAACATCACAAGATTGGTATCAATAGCGTTCCATATTTTTATAAATGTAATGAAAACTGATTGAAACAATGTTCCTTCCGTCATAGTTATCTAACCACGACGTTTAACTAAATGCATCTCGACATACGTCCAAGTTAATGCCGGTTTATACCAGGCATGGAAAATCCAACCCCGGATTATCGAGAGCGCATATGCACTACAACATTTCAAGCGATACTTCGGGCAAGGCTGTTCCCATACCTCCTTTGGGGAGCGCCATTCCCGGGGATTGGATCCCGTCAGATTCCGCGATATCTCCGCGAGTCTCATTTTTGGCAAATAACAGTTGCGCAGATCTCATCGCTTGTCAAGGGCGTCGGGGCATTCGTCCCAGGAGGATTCAGAGGGCTGCGGAAGAGATATCTCGCGCAATCGGAGGCGAAAGATTGAGTGTGTGTTAACGCGGAACGAAGGGCCAGAATCCAACGCTTTCCCCTTACAAACGAGATGACTTGATTAGGTCGAACGTTTTCGCGTCAAAGAGTTTATGTCTCATCATTCGGGGAAGAGAGAGATGGAGGAGAGCGGCAGTGGGCAGCGCTCTCTAGCGAGCGATAGAGGGTGAAAGACGGCGGCGTTTAAACGTCGAGGGCCGGGCAGTATGGAATTTACGACTTTGCTCTTGCTGAGCCGTAAAGTATCGTCGGGGATACAACGGCCAAGATACATGGACACTCACGCACGCCCGCCATAGTGGAAACAAAAGAACGAGGAGAGTGGGAGGAAAGACTGTGCGTTCCCAACGGTTGTATTTTCTCCCCTAGAGTTTGTAACAAGGGCATAAATGTCAGGGATATAATGATCGGGTTGAAAAGCGAAATTTCCACTTAAAGCTTCCTTCTATATGCTATCCATAAATAAGCTACGTGTTGATGTTGAATACTTTTTCAAGGTGACCTTAAATACCTATAAACTTCTCTTGCTTGCTATATTATTTTCTCTTCATTTATACTGTCACTTCGTGATAGATGGAACAATTTACATTTGTATTTTGACTCCAGATAAAAAAAGAATTATGTATATATTTCATTTACTTTTGACAAAATACTGCACATAGCTGCGATACCATAAAAACCACTCAGGGTCCGAGGCTCAAACAAGGACGAAAGGTGAATACCTTAACTCCCATGGATATTTTTAAACATAATTATGTTTTGGTGCCCTTGATTTTATGCGTTAATGTAGATGTGTATGAGCAATTGCGTAAAATCTGATATTACTTTACATCGTTATTGAATTTGATAGCAATTCCTTGTAGGTAGGAAGAAGCAAACAAATTAAAAGAGATAATTCTTAAATTAACATTTAATAAAGAAAATACTTGAAATTGGGAAAAGTATTTAGTAATTATAGGGTAAACATACTATTTTATTATATGAGCTTTAATTCAAACTCATTTTGCCTCGGAAGCATTATTTGCTATACAAAGAGTATAAATTAGTTGATATACAAAGAGCAATTAATTTCATTATCCCGAAGATAAACAAGAGAAAATAATTTTTTGAGCACACATTTAGAAACAAACTTCAGTTGAGGAGATTATTTCTTGAAAACCGAGTCTTTTTATGTTGTTTTCCCCAGTGGCCCGACAACTGACCGCGCAACAACTGACCGCGAGACAACTGAGCGCTACAGCAACTTACCGCGTCTCATTTTCAGGAAGCATTAAAGGAAAGAAATTTTGATTTAAAATTTGTAGCCCTAGCTGGGTTGTCACGCGATCAGTTGTCGCAAGCGTTCATTTGTCGTAGTGATCAGTTGTCTTAGTGATCAGTTGTAGATATAGAGATAGAGTTGAGCAACGAAAACTCGGCCAAAAATAGCATCTTTTCAACGAGAAATTTTAGTAAATTTTTGGCCGAGTTTTTGTTGCTCGTCTCTCTTGTTGGCTTTGTAATCTATGCATTCGTATCTCTGTGAAGAGTTGAATTAAATTATTTCAAATAAGGAATTTGCGTAAAGAAAAAGAATAAATGGACAGATTAACTCTTTACGATGGCTGAGTTAGGCCCAAGTTGGTCCCTATTTAACTTAGCCTCGAATTTTATTGCATATGATTAATTTATTGAAAGGATGGGGAAAACGGTTCCAAGACAACTGACCGCGTAACAACTCAGTGGTACTACAACTGATCACTACGACAAATGATCGCTTGCGACAACTGATCGCGTGACAACCCAACCAGGGCTACAAATTTTAAATCAAAATTTCTTTGGATTGGATTGTCAAAAGTTCTAAAATGGAGGTGGAAATCACATGAAAAAACTGATTTTTTGGATTGAACCTTAAAAATAGCGGAGCCAAACCTTTCCAAAACTCCCGTTTGTTAACTTTCGGAATGCAAAATCACGTCAACGGCGCTATTTTCAGTAAAAAGCAGCACCATAAAAGTAGCGGATGCTGCAGCAGGAGCCATTCCGGCGGGGAACATCGATGAAGCGGCGTGAATGGGACACGTATGAGATGAAAAAGCTCGAATCGGATGGGCGGCGACCGTCCTCCCGTTCCGCTGGCGTTTTTCGTACCGTTTCTGCCTCGCACGATTTCTATGCCGAATGCAAATTTATGGCGCCAGGTATTTTGTAAACTCCCCACCCCACCGAGCGTACGAGCCGGAGTTCAGCGCCTCCATTCCCGGGAACGCACGCACTGATGTACCCGTCGCCCACGCGTCATCCTTCGACTCACGCCCACGTGGAAAACATTCTCCCCACACGAGCGAGAACGGGCGCCCACGCACGGAAAATATTCATAGCGCTCACTTCTGAATGACAACTCCCTATTCCAGGTCCGGCACCCCTTTGCAAACGGTGGAATTAAAAATTAGCATGTCACCTATTAATATTTTGGGTCACTGGACTTTTTGCCTGCTAAAGTATGGGTTCGTGGATGCTACCGGCGAGTGGAATTTCATGACGTGTGACGGGGATTTGCCTACAAAGCTATTCAAAGCATATTCGCGGAGTGCAAACTTGCGGAAAATTTAATTATCCTGAATTTAGTTAGAACTGGTGGAAAAAGAGTTGCATGCAGCCTCCGCGACCGGGAACGTTAAGGGATTGACGCTTTGCCGGTTGAAATGTTATGACGGGTGAGTCTCTTTGCGGAATATTGAATGTAAATGACAACTAATAAAATTTAGTATATATTTCTGCTACTGACATTTCACCAAGTTGCGAGCTGAAGAGCTGGAGCACGAATAAAAATAATTGTCTGTTAAATAAACTTTTGGAGTCAATTAAACTTCATTGGAAGTGTGTGGAATTCGCCATAGAGCATATAATGGAACTAAATGAATCATTTTCATAGTAGGCTATCAGGAAAAATTAATTCCTGACCCGTACCATAAGATGTAAACTGCAATTAGATTTCTATTCCATTCTTATAAATTTTTAATACACTTTACGTTACCACATGAAGAGACGGGTCCTAAAATTATACCCTTGAATATTTGCTGAGTTTGCTCATTTAAACTTATTCCGTAAAGGTTAATTTATATAAAAGAACCCGGATTAAAAATCTCCATTAGCCGTCTTTGTCAGCGATCCTCACCGCGTAGCCTATGGTATTTGGAAAGAATGGAAAGGCTTTGATAACTGGTCTTCTTAGAAACACTCAATGTATACTTCAATAGTGATGCTGTAATCCTCAGAGTTCGAAAAATGACTGTGCGAATATGTAGAAGGTATTCTTCACCCAAGCGTGAATGTATTGCAATAATTCTACAGCTGTAGCTGGATGATATATATGTACTTCATGATATACAATAATGTTGCAATATTGTAATCATTAATGTATACAGTATCGTATTAGTGAATGTAATGGATGTGCTTATGCATACTAGTAATTTCTAACTGGATGAAGAAAATTAATCTTAGTAAGTTTCATAAGATATTTTTATTTCGACCGGTTTCAGCCATCATCAGGTTGAAGACCTGACCTGGCCATCATCAGGTCGAAGAACAGACCTAATGATGGCAGTCATTGGCTGAAACCGTAGGAAATAAAAATATCTTGCAGAACTTACTAAGTTTAGCTTTCTTTATCCAGCTGTCATTGCATTCCGCGGAATCCAGCCTTTCATATATTAGTAGTAGTAGTATAGTATTTTATAATGGTATAACCTTTAGTCCATCTAAACATTTGAATCAGTAAAAATTGATGCAGAAAAAATAAACGATATTAATATATTCTTCTGTAGAAATCACTAAGTTCTTATATGCCTGCAGTATAGTTCGCTGCAAAAAATGGAAGGGATTCTACGACAACCCACGAATCTTATGCAACCAGTGAGACACAAGTTCAAAACATGGTTAAAAATATAACTTCAGAATATGAACACAAAGATGAGAATTTACTATTGTTTCGTTATGTAATGCAACGACTCCCATCACGTTCTCCGCCAAACGTCCTCCAACGTCTCCTACCGATCCCCCCTCCGTAACATGGCCACGCCGAAATTTCCACAAAACTCCCGCGCAGGTAACGCCCCCTCCCGACTGAAGGACACCGGAGGAAGGTGAAGCACAAGGGAACACAAAAGAATCACAGGGGTTCTGCAGTCATGGAGGCGCCCCTCGTTCACGCCCTTTCTAATCCTCCCTTTCGCGTGAGTGTTGGTGACCGGAACAAGAGAAAAGGAGCACGAAAGAGTTGGCCCCTCTCCTCATCGATTTTCTTCCGTTACTTGTTGAGTGCACGTATGAGAGAGAGCGTGCTCGTTACACGCGCCAAGCCAAATATATTGACGGCGAAGGAGAAGTTCGGATACACGTAAGATGGTGCGAGGATAATAGCCCAAGGACGGCGATAGAGCAAACATCAAGTCTCTTACGATGTTTACGACGGGGAGCTGGAGATTCCTCCTGGAAGAAAGCGTGAATGGAATAGTGTTGGAATTACGCGCGTGAACGTTAAAGTTTTCTCATTCGCATACAAAAATCTCTGAAAATTAAATTGTAAGGAATAAATTATAATGAAGGAATAAATTACAACGATCACATCTAAATCTCTGTAGTTTTCCATATTTTTACATGGGAATTTTCAAATAATTTTTAAACATATACACCTACTTATCTCGCCGTATTTTAATTGAGTTATGTGTAAGAATTAGATATTGTAAAATTAATGGTTTCCAAGGAGATCTGGTGGAACTTCATAATAAATAAAGATTTATTACAAAACTAGTACAATTCCACAATAAAATAAAGACTAACGTTCATACATACATTCATTCTTGTTTCTGATGATGGCATAACCAGTTGCCGAAACCGGCCAAACGTTAGTCTTTATTTTATTGTGGAATTGTACTAGTTTTGTAATAAATCTTTATTTAGATATTGTAAATATAGGATAAATATTACTGAATTGTAATTAGTAAGGTGATTCATTGAGATGTAGTAATTTTACTTTCTCTCCACGATATTTGAAAAAATAGCAAATAATTCCTATATCTTGCTCATTTTACTGTTACGTCTTTTTACCGATGTAAAACTAATGGGAATTTAATAATATTTAATTTGCTCATAATACATAAATGGGTATTTTAAATTTCAGTAGTTTTATGCGCATCAAAATTCAAAAATTCCTTTCCAATCCCATTTCCTTCACTTCATAGTAATTTGACCCACCCTTTCAGCCATTTAACATCTATTATCTTCCTCTTCTCCATATTTCTTCCCTTGAATCCTACCCTTAATTATTAATAGATTACTATTTAGAATACAAGCTAAGTAAATTAAAATTAATCTGAACTATCAAAGTAGACCCTAAGTATTTTGAAAGTTTTACAAAAACCCTTCAAGATTTCTATAACTTAAAAAGGATAAAATTAGCACCTTGGAAATTTCATCCCTGGATTTTCAACTCTAACTTCAAAATCATACAAAACCTCAAAATGTGTTTCAAGAAAAGTAGCCTTCCAGTAAAAAAGTAATTGAGCGAGAGGAGTGATTCTAAGAGCAAAATTAGTTCTCTGGTAAACAGCTGTCATGGCCATTAAAAGTTGCGTCTACCAGCACAAATTTTCCTGCTTCTTAGCAAACACAAATCCACTTATACCAAGTCAAACTCATGGGATCAGTCTATTCTGATCCCATATTATCCTCAACGTAATTTAGGCATTGTTTCGAAAGGCAATCTAAAAAGAGGAAATTTTGTGACACCAAAATTCTGTCATAAACTTAACGCGATACAGGAATATCAAAGTTTATTTAAGGTGATGAAGTGAAGAAGGAGTTGGTAATTTCCACACGTATTTAAAGGACAGGTTTCTACCATCACAGGTCTGATAATGGGTGTGTACTCAAAATTGGTCGTTTTATACATATGTGGATATATCCAATTTTTTTTATTCCAACAATGTATTTTTCCAAAAAGTCAGGTAAAAATTTTGAATTGATTCAGTAAAGGTAATGACACTGAAAAGTCTCTTCCTCCGACTTGTCGTCAATGATTTTATTTAGATCATTATTAATTTACAAGTCAACACACATATAGAGTAAAACAGAAGGAATGGATCTAAAAAAAAACAAGTTATTATCGTAGTAAACGAGTCCTTACTGAAAAAAATCCACAAAGAATGTGGGTGTGATCCTTACCGACATAAAGCCTTAACTTACATCTCGGATGTTCCTTCTGTCCATTAATTTTGAATACGTGTTACCCAAGTCAATTTTCGAGCTCTTCCATCATTCCCTCAATGAAATAAAAACTGTGGGAAATTATTTGGGTGGGATATTTTTCGGTTGGTTCTTTCATAACTCATTCCGGGATTCCTACGGAGCTCTAATTATCTTCAAACTGGGCCGCCGTTCCTCAGACCGAAAACTCAATATTCTCCATCTGTTTCTTTGAGCGAGGGAAATTGCATTCTTCCGAATCATGGTTCCCTTGCTTAAAGAGCTTCCGAAATTGGTTGTTCGAATGATTAACGTTCTCTTCGCCTTTATCTTTATCTGCACTCTGAGTTATCAGTATAGACTCAGTGAATCGGGAACTGGGGAACTTGGAGATGTCAAAACAGGGAGAGAGTTTAGACACAATCATATATTGGGCAGTAAGGAAGATGATACATTATTCATTCTAAAATCAAACTGATGTTAGAGATAATACTTTATAGCTCGAGAAATAGTAATATTTAAGGGAACCAAGACATAATTTTTAATTCTATGATGGTATCATTTCTATCACGATATTAATATCAGTCATTATTAAATATATTTTATAGAATTTAAAGACACTTAAGAGGAAGATACTTGTTAAAAATTTGTCTCCTCATTGCTGTTCACGAAGATTTTGTCGAAATGTCTTAGATCTCAACTAGTAAACTTTTCCCATCGGCATGTTTTAGTTACAGCTCTACCTCTATGCTTAATTCATGAGGTAAGCCATCAGCTGATTAGCTTAAAATACTCGCAAAGAGCAATTTTGTTAAATTAAGTGACAATATTTATGTTTATCTAATGGTACAGGTATCATTTACACCTTTACATGAGTGTATAGATAAGAGTAATAAATGGAAAAAGTTTTCTGGCTCATAGGTAACAAGTGCAACTGACTACAAATTGGCGTGAATGCAAATAGTGGTCACAGTACTTCTACTGACATGTCAACTGGTGCCTTCCGAGTAACGATATGTGAGAAATGAGCACTGCGTAAACCTGCTGCAGTTCCAAACTTGTCCCGGTCTACCCTTACGTCCAAGTTGACTCCAAGGAGATTTTCTTAAGCATGAGGATTCGCAATCATACCATTCAATGACCATAACTGAAAAAATTCCATTTGTGGTTAAACCAAATGAGCCTCAGCTGAATATTTTTCCCAGTAAATGATATATTTTAAGAAGTGAACATATAGCAGAGAAGATAAAGATAAAATCTACAAAATACGAGATAGCCCATGTCGTCATGAAATAATCATTTCGACGTTCATTTTTCAATCCCCGAAAAAATTAAAGATATAGGGTTACACATGGCTGGTATTCAAAACTCCGTAACCCTACCAGAGAAATTGCTTTTGATTAAGAGTAGCAAACTTTTTCTGAATAGCCTAAAAATATACATTTAACCCAATGCATTAACGACCGAAAATAGAATACGCGAGGATGTGTAACAGAAAACAATAAAACTCTAATATATTTGGAAGCGTATAAAGAAGTTATAACTTTCATATCCCTCTTTATAGTTATCTTTTTTTATTTCCCTCCAGTTATAGCAGCTCTGATGAGTTATTTTACATCCCCAGTCGTATAGAAGCCCCATCTCGTATACATACAATTTCAAATTTAAAGATGGTGCCGTTGATAAGATTCCCGAACGAGTTGGAATGAATCGGAATGTGTTGGGAGAGGTACCTGGGGATTTGCGTATACCCCACAACATCTGATAGTCCATAACAATGCATCGGCAAGGGAAAACTCCCGGGACACACCTCCGCTCCTACTGAAAGCTTGGCAATTCTTCTCACGTATTTTGAATAAGAACAATCAAGCGACGAATCCAAGGGATTCGCCAGGGCCCGGGGAGGAAGTTGAAAAGTAAAGGGGTAATTTGTGAAAGGTTTTCAGGAATGCTCTCTTCCTAATTCCGCTGCTTTAACAGGGGGCGCTCGTGAATGAACACCTTGAGTGTTGCAAATGGGTGGGACTGGTGGATTTAAATGTACGAGTCTGACTAATGGAGGAAAAAGCAGCCGGTCGTGGGGAGTGACCTAGTAAAGTAATTCTCTCGCTCTAATTAGCTTTTTCCCCGTGGATTTTCGGGCACAGAACTCTTTCGAAACGAGCGGCGCTCGGAATAAAAACGTAGTTAAATAGGGTAGGCGTAAATACGGCTAAAATTTCTTTGTTATTCGGGTTTCTAAAAGGACTTCACTTAGTTGAAGTTAACATCCCCGCCTTCAAAAACTACATTTACTTACTTCAGGGTAACTCTTTCATTTTATATATATGCCTCTAGAATATAGAAAAGATTTACGTATACATTTTACCGTGAACAATTTGATGACATAATTCTTCCTTGAATACGTAAAAATGCAGTCCAACATATATCTTGCGAAAGGTACTAAATCTGGCCTCCAATATTTTATTGCATAATTAGCCAAATTTTCTACTCAGAAGGATTGTAACGGTGATTATAGTAGAAGTAACTTCATATTTTATTGTAGCAGCCATACATTTATTGAGCATTACTCAATTAACTCCTGATAGTGCGACAGTAAAAATTTATTGTAATCAAAAGGACTTATAGCTGACTACTGAATTATACTAACTTATATCACTCATTACAACTTAAGTAAGGTTTATTTAATTAAAGTTCCTAATGAAATGATAACTTTAGTAGTTTTAACACAATACGTTGGTGAAATACGTCTATGATATGATATTCTTTCGTGAATCGTAGTAACTCTTGGATAACAAGTATGATTGCATAAGCAATCACCTTTGTTGGTTGAATTTTGCAATAGGATAAATCGTAAAAACAATTAGTAGGACTAAAAGTAATTTGAACATTTGAATATTAATGAAAAATGATATCAGAATATTATAATGCACTGCAGTATGTAATAATCACTTTAAATTAGTCGTACGGTATATTATGCATGCAAATTCAGTAGAGCACCAGCTACGAGTACTAAGAAAATGGCAATAAAACATCATCAGGAAGTTTACTGGCCTGTTTGTACTATTTTATGAATGGTCCTTATATCATTACATTCGTTATTCAATGTACTCTATGTCTTACTTAGAATTTAATCCAATAGATGGCAAGCTCCACATAATGAAAGTTAGCTCTCAATATGGCGATGAATATCTGTCAATCCTCTCGATTTATTCAATGAAGAAAATTAGTAAATTTTGAACATAAAAATAACTATTTTACAGCAATTTTCTGATTAACCTGATCAACCATACGATAATTATGATAGCATTGCAAAGAAGTGATTACCCTAATGAAGTATATTATTCATACCTACAAAAATTCTCAGGATCAATCCTCTGATTTATAAATGATTTATGAAATATTCTTCAAATGTTTTAATACTGCGTGTCTGAACTTTTTAACGTTAGAAACAACCCTATAGGATAATTACAGCTCTTATCTTCCAAAACAGAATTTTTAAATTAATCTTCTATGTTTATGAGAAGGAATTAAAAACGGGTGTATTAGCTATTAGATATCAGAAAACTATAATTTCCATATCCTATATTATCTACAACGACATTCATTTTTTTAAATAAAGGCTTTTCGATTAGAGATAGCAACAATTAAGAGCTGAAAATTAATTATTATTTTACGAATTCTGTTTCCTCGTTATGTTTTTCATTTTCAGAAGAATTTACTCGGTTGTGTCTCACAGAAGAATTATTAAAGTTCAAATGTTAAGCTGAAGTAGCTATTTTCATATTTTAGCACATGAATAAATACAATATTGTAAAGCAATAAATGGTATTTTTGAGGCTACTCTTTTCCTCGGGAGGTCGAAATTTACTATATCTGGCAACAACCTCTTTTCAGTTGACTTTGTAAAGTACATACCAATTTTTACTTACATTCGATGAGCAGAACTGGTTTTAGAGGGGTCCAAAAAGGGTCAGTTTGATTTTAGTCACCCTATACTCACCGAAAAGTAAATTTAACTCTACAAAATATTTGTGGTATTTTTGAGTCCTTCTTAATTGGCTACTATTTCCTTCGCTGGTCAAAATTCGACTATTTCTGGCAAAAACCTCTTCTAAATTGACTTTGTAACGCACATATTAATTTTCATTAACATCTGATCAGCACGACGGATTCTAAAATGGTAGAAATAAAGTCAGCTTAATTTGAGAAAGCCTGTATTTACCGCTGAGTATAAATACCTCACCTTTTCTTCAGAGAGGCAATATCTTACAATCTTATTAGACCTTTGACCTTAGACATTTTGTTAGACCCATCTCCAAACATATTTTGGTGAATTTTCCGTCTTCCACGAAAAGGACTGCTAGAGTCTTGGATATATATGAGGTGGTAAGAGCGCATTGAAATGCGGTGACGTCATTCGGTCTTAAATTCCGCTTCTTCTTTATGCTAATGACCGACGGATTTTTATTTGCACTCTCCTCCTCGAGATTGAAAGGGAGTTCATCCTTGCCAATGAATCGCGTCGTATTTAAGGAGAGGAGAGGATGATTCCTTCTTCCAAGGTTTTTCGGGGATGAGAAGGAATCATCTGTTACCCTGCGTGGGATCACCTCAATCTTTCTTGATAGCGCTCTCCAGCAAAAAAGTGTTCCCCAGCCTATCACGTCTTCTCGTTTATCCACCGCCAATGGTGAAAGGTGTGTCTACAGATCAATGCCTAAATGATAGATGAATCTAAAACCAGACTATATAAATCAACAAAATTTCTTCGTAATTTTCTAAAAATTTAATGTTTCAAAACGACGGGTTTCCATTTGGTGATTAAACTATACTCTTAAGCTACATTAGCGAACTAATAATTTTTTATCGTAATGACTCATGAGATGCATTTTTATTTGCCAATGTTAACGTTAATTGAAAAAGGTATAATTTTTTTGGTTTATTTCACTAGATTACTCTATGCAAATGATGACCGAGACATTTTTTATAGAATAAAATAGGAAAATATTGGTAAATTATGACAATTAAGGCTTTTAAAAGGTAAAATGGGAAGTGATGACCTATTTCGCAGGAATTTTTGGATGTGTTTCCGGGTTTCTATGGTCAAAATTTGTTGACTCTTCCCAATTCTGGTAGCACCATAGATTACGTTAAATAAACTTAAAATTTCAAGATCTTAATACATAGAGAAGTACATTTATCTTTGATAATTGCTTAAATTTCGGTGTTTCGAATAACTCAGTTTCCATAGGCGTTTGTTTCTCATTTGTGCATTAATTTTCGCAAAATTTTAAAACTTTAGGGTTCGGGTGGTTGTGGTTAATTTTATCTGATTTCGAAACATTTTGCATGCGAGAACTTCCTGTCAGTACACAACTCTTCCGCATAGGACAAATTTCATTCGAAAAGAAAAAACTTTTTTCGGCCCAGACTAGTATAAATTTTAGAAAAAAATTGATTGTTATAACAAATAATAACATGGTATAAATCTTTTCATTACCGTACAATCTGTACCTGAAGATAACCATAAGGTCAAAACCGTTCGATTTGAAAAATTCAATTTGTGGAAAACTGCGAAGAACTACGTTAATTTATTTATTTAGGTGGCCTCCCACAATATTAGGCCAGAATAGCTTGAATTTAAAACCAGAATTTATCACCTCGGTTTACCTAAATTATCGATAATGAATCGTTAAATCGATTACCGGCAAGAGTGACCGAAATTAAGCGGAAATATTTTTATTTCGCACCGGTCTGTACATTTATTAGCATTAGCATACAAATTGAATTTCAACTCGTAATATTATAGGCTATGATCCAATTAATCCTACGCAGGTATCTTCTTGGAGCCTCTATTTATTTAACAACTATGCGCGGATAAATATTTATGATGCGCTACGCAAGAACTGTTGATGATTATTCAGTTTCCTAGCTGTCAAAAACCTTTGTTATCATTCTTGAATAAGGAAACATTTCTGTATGGGTAGAAATTAACAAACATAAGTATTTTATGCTGATGTGAAAATTTTCTTGCGACGGTCATATGCACTTAGTCATAATTACCATATCATAACGCTCAAAGGTGTAAACGTTCGCTATTTCTTACAGGAAGTGAGCTGATTCATTACCATTGCTTACATACGCGAAGACAAACCACAGAATTATGTCTGCTCACTTACCATGAATATCAATAGAGATAAAATATATTCAATACAGTAAATGGTAATATATTTATCTTTTCCTCTCCATCCAGGAACGAGAAGTAATTAATATACCCCAGTCACTTTAATGCTCAACTTTGAAAAGAAAACATGTTTCAATAGGTTCATAGGTTCTGTAATAATTTACATAATTATCCTACTTCACAGTAGGTTAGTCTATATTATTACATAAAAAATGGGAGAATATAACTGTTTGAGGATGATCGTTCAATGTGAAACTTCAACGTTAGAGAAAAATTAGTATCTTTTGCTTAGTAGATTTTCATTTTCTAAATGAGGCCTTACAATTGAATTGGATGGTGGGTTTCTAAAAACTTGTCTATGGGTAAACCTAACGCCACAAATAAATACAAAAATACATACAAAAAAGGTAGAAAGAAACTAAAGTGTCCTAATGTATTTAATATTAAAATGTTACGGTGGTTCTGCGTTCGTTGAATGTTACGTAAATGAGTTTTGTTTGGTGTAAGTGATAGATCCAAGTTGAAGAGTGACAAAAGGCTTCATTTAGAGTTTTTCCTACGCTCAGTAATTAAATCGGAAACAGTGCTATTGATATTAATTAAATCGAGCAAATAATAACATGATATCGCAGAGCCGACGACAGAATAACGAAAAACAGAGGAAACTGAATTCAATTTACCTCATGTAAATGGTAAAATTGAATGAATCTCTTCCCATATGTTTTGCTTACCAAATGAGTGAATAGCATTTCTGAATACTGTTTTTCCAGCATTTTAACAGATACGTAACGGAAAGGGAACATTGAATATTTGTCGATATAATTTTACGCAACAGAATCTCGCAAACTTTACCTTCTCGAAATGATCACCGAGGTTTTGCGTACTTCGTATGTTATTATATATTCCTGACCTAACGAAAAATTGCATAAATGTTCGAATTTTGCCAAGTCTACCATTACATCTTTGATTTTTAAGGCTAATTAAACATGGTTTATTTATTTGTGATTCACCAAACCTCAAAATCATTACATAATTTGTGACTTTTAATGATCCTAAATTTATACAATGAATATATAGTGCCGTTATGGAACCTAATTATTCATTAATTTCATTAGGACAGATAGCTACTTTTGGTCATTTTTTCCGCGAAGTATTAGAGAAGCTAATAGCCCTCCAGATTAGATAGGTATTTCGGTGTCTTACACCCCCTGCCACGCGCCACTGGCGGATTGCAGGGTTTAAATGTAAATGTAAATTAAGCAACATTTATCCATTGCTCATCACTGATTTAAATAGGAAATTATCATTTTTCATGGAACTCTATTTCAAATAGCTATCGTATTCATTCATCTGTGGTAATTTTTAAAGTGATTGCGCAAATATAAAATCTATGGTAACGATATCAAACATAAATAAACCAGGTGTAAAAAAGCTCTTTTACTCATGCGGAATAAACATTTAATATATTTTTAAATTGATGAGATAAAAACA
This sequence comes from Sympetrum striolatum, assembly GCA_947579665.1. Taxonomy (NCBI): domain Eukaryota; kingdom Metazoa; phylum Arthropoda; class Insecta; order Odonata; family Libellulidae; genus Sympetrum; species Sympetrum striolatum. The sequence goes on along the minus strand of OX388348.1, from coordinate 17,154,459 downwards.
GTTTTGAACAACATACAATGGCAATACATCAACTTTTAACGGATTTACCATAACTTACAATAAAAAAGTGTAACTATCTTCAGGTCTTGACCCAAAAAATAAGACTGGTTATTATATTGATTTATGCTCATTCATGGGCCTTCAGAGCTTACTTGCATGGGTTTTATATTTTACCACTAGCGCTACTAAGTATATAAATCAGAGGTTTTAAATATCCAAAAGCTGCTTTTAGGGGAGCTTTGCACCGGTATTTGGAAACAACCAAAGGGTGCGGATTACCAACTATCTAGGAAACACCCAAGAAACATTTCAACAGGGATGCTGTAAGCTTTAAGGATATAAGTGTAAAAAAAGATTTGGCTCCCGGATGGTCATGTGGATAGCGCGTTTGTCTTTGGTTGAAGCAGTCACGGGTTCGATTCCCGGTAGGAGTCAATGTGCGAAATTGCCTCAGCTGTTGATGCACTTATAATAATAGCATAGTATAGTATACATTCCTATGTATGTATCGTATGTATGTGAGACATGAAACTTAAAGAAGAAATAGATAGGTAGAATAGAGGCGTTCAAAATGTGGGTTTGGAGAAAAATGTTCAACGTCAAGTGGAAGGAAAAAGTTAGGAATGAAGAGGTACTGAGGAGAGCAAATGAAAAAAGAAGATTGGTCGATTTGATAATCCAATGGAAGAAGAATTGGATAGGACATGAAATAGGAAGGAACTGCTTACTTGAGGATGCTGGAAGCACAGTGGAGGGACAAGTGGAGAGAGGAAGGAGAAGAGTGAAATTCATAGATTGAAATGAAGAAGGGTACTGTGGGATGAAGAGAAGAGCGGAGGATAGGGAAAACTGGAGAAACCAACCATAATCATTATGGATAGTCTGCGCAAGCATGATTATGATGATGATAGTAAACAAAAAAGACTATTCTCTTATAAGTATAAACAGTAGAACCCCGGTAATCCGGACGAATTCAGGCACATAGGCGTCCGGATTAGCGGGGTTTCCGGATTAGCGAGGTTTTCACAAAATAACGTAAAAAACATTTTTCTCCCAAAAATTATATTGTATAGATAATGCATGTATATATTTCATAAGGTATTACAACATAGAAAGTGAATGAATATTATCAGCGAGCGAAAAAGTCAGTTTATTTTCTTTTGCGCGACCGTTCTTATTTTAAATCAAGCGCGCAGTCTCTAAAAATTCTAAAGAGCATAATTTCATGTGCTTCAAAATTTTGCTCCTCGGCCCTCTTTGATGCTGTATTGAATGCCACCAAAGCCTCAGAATGAAAAATTTTGACGGAATTTATCTTCTGTCGTTACTGTTCTGATGATTTCTTCATCTGTTAAAGCTTCGTTTCGAGCCAAACTGTCGTCAGCCTCAGCAGCCCACCGGAGAGCTTCAGCGTTAGATATTGGGTTCGAATTTTGTAACTGATTAATGAGTGGCGCAAGCTGAATTTCTTCAGTTTGCACATTTTCTAAAACTTCCGAACCGATAAAATTTGGGAGTAAATTTTTCCACGACTTGCTGTTCGTTAATTTAGACACAGATATTTCTCAGTTAGCTAGATTGAACACGACATCTTTTAAATTTACCTTTTTTAGCGCATTTTCCAAATTTTCAATTTGCTCAGGATCATTAAGAATATTTGTAAGAAGCAGCTTAAGATATCCTAACGCTTTGAATAACACTCTAATCCATGGGTTGGATCAGCGCGGTCGTGTTAGGGGGTAAAAACACTACGGAAATTTCACCGTCATCAGTGCACAATTCATCTGCAGAAGGATGGCCAGGACAATTATCATGCAACAATAAAGCACGTTGTGGTAAATTGACGGATTTCATATGCTGTCGAACTGCTGGAACAAATTCTGTTTAAAACCAATCCAAAAGTAATTCTCGTGTGACCCAAGCGTTTTTTTGCCCTCGATAGCACACAGGTAGCGTGACTGACTTGAATAAACGGGGTTTTTGGGTGTTCCGACAACAAACAAATGAAGCTTATGCTTTCCAGTCACATTTGTACACAGCATAAGTGTAATCCTCGCTTCAATTACTTTCCTTCCTGGTGCCACTTTTTTATTACGATCGGCTTAAGTTTTGTCAGGTAACATTCGCCTGAAAAACCCTGATTCATCGATATTGTAAATCTATTCAGAACTCAGATTTTTCTCATTGATTACACGCAGTACCTCAGTTCTAAATGGCTCTACTGCATTTGCATTGCTAGATAGCTTTTCCCTGGTCACTTTAAGACGCCTGATCCCATGACGATGTTTAAATCTGTCCAGCCACCCTTTGCTGGCAACAAAACCTTCGTCACTTTCAGTCATTTGTCTGTGAATAAATCGAGCTTTTTCACAAATCATTTCGCCATTTAGTGGTACGTGAAGCCGCCTTTGTTGAATAAACCATAAGTGAACTGCATTTTCTACTGCAACGTTCTCTGCCATTTTCATAGTTTTACGCATCTTTGAACCACTTTCTGTAGTGCTCACAAACTTCATTATGCTGTCCTTATTTTTCTTGATGTCACCAACTGCTGACTTTCCGATGCCAAACGTCTTGGAAATCGCATCGTAACTCTGACCACTGTTTATCAATTTAATGATTTTTACTTTTTTCTCTAATGTGAGGGTTTTACGCTTGCGAGACGCCATAAATCACTGGACAGTACCAGGAAAAAGCACATCACTTTAGGTTTTAAAAACCGGCGAAAACTAAACAGAGACACAGAGAATCGGAAGAGCCAAGGTGAGTGTAGCCTAATACTGAGGGAATGGATCGTAGCGCATCTTTTCACGTGACCGTCTCTCTCAGCAAAATTGTTTTAGCACTTCTAAAATGGACCTAGTTTATGTCCTACCCACTTGAGCTTAGCTCGCCATTCTCTCACGGCAATCAAATCTTAAAATATTTTAGCTTTCCTCGCTTATAAATACCAAACCTATAGCCCATGCATGGTCATCCTCATTGTACGTCTATAAAAATAAAGGATTGTTTTTTAAGCCTCTTCTCTCATAGCTTTTTAATGAACGTGATGTTTTGAGAAGTGATACCCTGCTGCAATTGAAAATTTATTGTCTTTCGAAATTGTTTAGTCTTGCACATATTAAGCATTCCTCTAATGGAAAAATACCGTCTCTGAAAAGTGTCACAACTTAGTTCTGATATCACAATAAACGAAATACTTCGATCTCCATCACATGATGCAGCCGATAGAAAATTTTTTAATTAGTCTGTCCACCTCTCGCTTCTTGTTACTAATATGTGTGTTTATATGTTCACAAGAAGAAGTTGCGGGTTTGCATAACTCCCAATGGACCGTCCGGATTACCGAGGGTTCCGGATTAGCGAGTGTCCGGATTACCGGGGTTCTACTGTACAACATATGTGAATCGTCATTTCGTACTTTATTTTGACGAAGTTTCATGTAAAATGGTATCCTTTTGGTTAAAGTACGGCTTATTTGTTGGAATATCGTACTGCTATCTGCTGTGTTAACTCCGAATTACTTCTGTCTACCGATTCTCATTTACCCACTATTGCCTCTTTATCCCATTGTCCTTGTTTTCCTCGACCAACCCGATCACAGGTCTCCTCTCCCTCACATAGCTCCTCCAAGGGTAACCCGAACTAAGTCTCTCATAAGACACAGCAGTAAAGATTTTCAATATCGACGAAAACTGACGGTTCTCGATCTAATCCGCTAAGTGAAACGGGCCATCCATTATGCATAGCCGAAGGCCCGTCGTCAAAAGACGATGAAAGTATTTTAGGGCGGAATATTCGGGGATAAAAATCGCCCATTCCGCGTGGAATCCGCCGTCATCCGCGGCCCTATACATCATCCCGAGAATAATATTTCCAGTTTCGAATGGAAGCGTCGATCTATTCCGCTGCGCCGTAAATGCAATAAATATCGCGAGGGTCTATCTGGAGAAGGTAGAGAATGTGGGTGGTCGTAAAGCGGGTAGGAGAGCCTTGACGGCGGGGCTTTCTGCCTCCCAAGTCCCCATCTTGATTGCGTAGTTCACCGCTCGGATTTATGTCCGGCGGTATTTTTTCGTGCGGGGCCGAATTTATGGCCGGAGTAATAAAAAATGAAAAATATTTAGCACCTAGACCCGCAGATTCCTTGGGGCGATAGCGGCGGAGGTGGTCCTCCGAACGGGATGAAAAAAAAAGATAGAGATTTTCCTCCGTTTGCTGAAACTCGCCTCTCAGGTTACGGTCGCCGTGGAGTTTTTCCCCCGAAACCCGATTCCTATCTCGGCGGTGTTTGAAATCAGCACGGGGGTTCGGAGCCACAGGCATGAGAAATCAATTCTCGAACGGCGTCTATTTTTCGGGAATATCTGCCGGGGATGACGACTTTTTCGAATCGAGCCTAGGACAGTGGTGTGGAGGTTCGAAAATGCTGTGGCGGCTGAAATTTCGTACCTATTGGTTATCGATTCCTATCAAAATTGTTAAATATAAAGTCGTTGGTTGAAGCCGTCAGCTTTTGAAACTCATTAACAAGGATGAGAATTGAGCAACTTAGCAAAATTTCACTTCTTTATTTTGTGAATGTGATTCGTTTAGACTCATCTTCAAGTCAACACCAGGTACGACTGAGAGATTTGAGAATTTGGGGAGAGTTCCCTATTTTGTACCACTTTTTACACTTTATTTTATGTAGCTCAAATTGTTAGCTACACATTGGTAAAATATATTTTATTTTGTTCTTTGTGATGTATTACGTTGAATCTGATAGTCAAATGTTCAAAAACACACCGTTAAAAGGAAAACGTTTCTGAATTTAAAAATATCTGCAAGTGGTACAAATTAGGAAATTATTCACGGCAAATAAAACGTTAAAATTCACTACATAAACTAAGAATATCGTTATTTATTTAAAAAAGCTTAATTATTTTTTAAAAGCACTACGGTTTCCTAAATTGTACCGATACAATAAAGGAAACTACAAACGGAACAATATAAGCAGCTCTGCCATTTTCCTTCGTCGTTTCCTGCAGTTTGAGTTACAAAATCATATCCGTATGAAAACTCAGGCATATTTATGTATATTCATCTGATAAGTAATACAGTTTGTTTACACATACCCTATTACCGTTATAACCTTAACCACGTGAAGAGAAAATTGCTTTAAAATTGCGTAAAAAGTAATTGTGTCAAAAATTGACCGTTTTTGAACGGAGAAAGATGACGACTGGAATTTCGGCGTCTAGTAACGTCTAGTTGCAATTACGTCAACGAAGCTCTTTCATTTTATAGCGGTGGTACAATTTAGGCTCCGGTAATATTTAGGCAACTCTCTCTCCCCTATTGATTGAGTTTTGATGCCATTTAAGATTTTATGGTACCGAAGGTTATACAGTAGTGAAAAATAGTGGCTTGGCTGGGACTCGGTCCTAGGTCTCCCACTTTACGGGCAGGAATTCTAACCACTAAACTCTCTTTCTTTCGGTAGGAGCGAAGAAAAAGTTCGCGAGCGATGTTACTTAGCGTTAGTTAGGCCTCACCTTGAGTATGCATGTAGTGTATGGGACCCCGCCGAGAAATGTCATATTCGGGATTTAGAAAAAGTACAACGAAAGGCGATACGATTTGTAAAGAATTGCTACGATAAAACAGCGAGTGTCATTCAGATGCTACAGGAAGCGGGATGGGAATCATTAGAAGATAGAAGAAAAATTCAAAGGATAAATTTATTAAATAAGTTCAGAGAAATTACGTTTTCAGATGATGTAACCGATATAATGCGACCCCCCTGTTATATGGGCCGCACTAATACTGCCAGAAAGATTAGGGAAATAGATGCTAGAACGAATCGTTTCAAAAATTAATTTTTTCCGCGAAGTATACGCGAAAGCAACCGATTAGGAAATTAGAGTCAAGGTTCTTGCACCCCCTGCCACACGCCGAAAGGCGGCTTGCAGGGTTCTTACATAGACATAGACATAAACTACCGAGGCACTACCTTCTCACTTTTTTAAACGGGATGCCTTATATGCAGGATATTGGCACTCCGCACAGTGGCACCGACCACCACCAGATGTCCTCGACAAGGCAACCGACCCGCAAAACGATATTATGAAAACATATGAAAATCCTGTTACATTGCCAAAATAATAAACTCAAATTAGACAATCTTAAAATATTAGAGATAATACACGACAATATTTATAAATTTAATTAGTAAAGCATTACTGAGTTACATCATTCTAATCATTTATAAAAATAATCCGAGAAAACCAATCCCGGTAGAGTATGACTGATGAATTACTTCACGCTTAAATTAATCAACAAGAAAAACTGTAGAAATGCAATGGAAAAAGCCTCGACTTAGTGAAACTCCTTTACAGGAAAACACATTATTCTGTTTTTCACCTACCCTGTTACATTTTCCATATAATAGACGCAAATTAGACCATCTCGAAATCATTCTACCTCTCGAAAGGTTCATGCACAATTAAAAATCTCTAATAAGCGCCATCTCCTTCATTTCCATATAGTTAACCCACCCCTCACGGCATCCAACATCTTACGTCTTGGTCTTCCTTTCTGTTCTTTCTCCTGAACTCTATCCACAATTACAGTCTTCACTAACCTTTCTCTCCTTGATATCTGACCCACCCATACATTCTGTCTAGGCTTAATCACTTCAAATAAAACCCTCTCTTCCCCAACCATCTCCAGCACCTCCGCATTTGTTTTCCTCTCAACCCAAATTACTTTTTCCACTCAACGCCAAACCCACATTTCGAAAGGCCTCCAAACGTTTGGCTTCCTCAATCTCGAAATATTGGATATAATACACCATAAAATACGTAATTACACACTCATTACAAATACCGTTTTCTTTCCCATGATGTGATTATTAACCTGCTACCACTCATTCCCCACACCCACTTATTAACCACATCATTTCCCCCTTTATCTTTTCCCGTTGTTTATTAGTTGATGATGCTTGATCGTTCTCCCATTTATTATAATAAGGGTCTACATGTATGTTCTCTTTGGCTAACTTGTAGTTACAAAACTGGTCGCGTTAAAAAATTCTTGGTGAAATTTTGGTAGGTTTTTTTACCATGCTTAGAAACAGCATGTTTTACGATGGAAATGTTATCACTATCATCAATCAATTCAATCAGTTTCACGCAATATCTGTAGATCCAAGCTCGCTTGGGAAACCGGTAGTGATTAAATTTCCCGGAAAAAAAATTCATTATTTCTTATAGCTGATGGCTTTCCATTAAGTCTCGCCTTCCACTATCGAGGTTACTCAGGATTTTGTGGTCCAGAACAAAAAGACATCCGCCACTTCCCGAGACTACCGAAATCCTGATCTGCTTCCCTATCTAGGATGCTAAAATATTCATAGAGTAAGAGCGCCGAGTAAAATAGGTTATGCTGGAAATCGCTTAAATGATTTAAAAAATTGAACGTGAGTTCTACAGAAGCGTTTTAGTTAATTCTTAAATCCTTAACATTTCGAAATATGATGCAAAAAAAACATGAAAAGAGTATCCGAAAATGTGTTCAATCCGTAAAGTATACATACTGTAAATTTAAGAAATGCAAGGTTTTCTGAGGCCTAACTTCGTGGTACAGAATTTAAATTAAAAACAACGAAACCAAGTATTATCCACCACCACAATTTATTGGGACGACCGATTTCGATCATGACAATCATTTTCAGATCCTAGAATGAGTTATTAACCTGAATATGATCATTAATATCTAAACCGGTCATCCAAATAAATTAGAGAGGAATATAATGAGTTTTGTTGTTTTTAATGTAAACTTAATAGTAATATAAAAAATGTTCGTTAATGAAAAAATAACATGCTTTCATTCAGGAGACAAAAAATCTACCACAATGAAAGTGCTCCTAATTAATAAATGATTCCTGCTTATTGGCACTTACTTACGAGTAGGTGCTCGTATATTTAAGACACACTAACGCATACGCAATTAGATGGAAATCAAAATATCAACCACTGGAACCTGTGCCTTTGAGTGAACTTTATCGTGGATTTATACATCAAATCCCCCGCTATATATTTCGGTTTTAGTACATATTATGATTTTGATGCTTTCCTTTATCAAAACTATGCAGAAAAAACTATAATGAATACGGTGTGGTTCTTCTTACAAGTTTAAATAAATTAACCAAAAAAGGATATAAGCTGTAGAAGAAAAAAATGAAAATTACATCTTTCATTATTCAAATACCATTTTAAAATTTAAAAATTGCAAAATAAAACAAAGTTTTAAAGGCAACACAACTTTGACTTATACACAAAAAGTTTCGTTGGAGACTAGTTTCGGCTAGTAAAGCAATCATCAAGCTAAACCAGTCGCCAACGATTCCTTACGCGGATAGGTAAAAGTTACTTCTGTGTTGTTTCTAAAACATTGTTTTTTTTAACAATTTTTAGTTATTTTGGGATTCCACAAAGTTGCGGCCTCATCCGTGAACACTACTTTCCAAATTATTCAGCGATAAACAATTAGAATCCCATTCCAACTAACACATGAAAGGAAAAGACTGAATCAACATATATATACACAGCCACCCCAGAGATTGATCCTAAACGACTCTCCAAAGATTTCAAACGGCATTCTCCTTCGCAAACCCAATCTCGAGCGAGCACATTTCCTCCTACGTAGCCTAATTCCCCTGACAGAGCCAACAGCGAGTCTCCTCGGCGAGAGATGAAAAAGAGCACCGGCAAACAGGGAAGGACGTATCATTCCGGCAAGGTAATAAGGAGGAGGAAATCCGAATGCTGAACGCAGCCCACAGAGGAATCGGGGCAGTCCTCCAATGGCCTCGCCCGAACCGTCCCAACCCCTGCGCCTCTTTCCCAGCGGTACACTCTGTCACACTTTGCGCTGCGCACGCCCAAACAGGCACTGTCAACCAAAATGGTAAGACCACTGCTTTTTTCGAGAACTTCGTCTTTTCGAGCATGGTTTAGTGGAACATTTTCCGCGAAACTTTTGCGGTAGGGAAGTGACCATAGGGCAATGAAAGCCACGCCTAAATGGCACCTTTTCCCCCTCGAGAGGAATTCCTTTGCACGTATACGTTCCTTGAGAATAGAGTCAGGTATTATCACTGAGCTCTTTGCTCGCGAAAATTTTCCACAAAACACCATCGAGCTAATTTACAATACGTTTCAAAGAGTAAGATTTCGTTGAGCTTCCGTTTTAACAACACATCCATGGATTAAACACTGCGCTATATGTTTTCTTGAATTTCCATTTTAACAACCGAACTTTATACAGTAAAAACCGCTCAATATGTATGTTTGTTTTGTACGTCCAAGTTTGCAAAAAAATTAAAATTCGTTTAAGGAAAGCAATTAGTAAATAGATTCATATCTAAGTCTCTGCTTGATTCTAATTTTACTATGAGTGAAATGTAAACTGCCTCAAGTGTGATTAATTATTTCTTTCTTTGAGTGGTAGTTAATTATACTCACATTTGAAAAATAACCCGCGATGTCTCATTCTCAGAAAAGTGTTTTCATCTAAATCACTTTGTTATACAAAATTTACCTTTAGTTCATCTATACGTGTAATTTTGCCATTAGTATTTTTCAATCGAAGGAAGTAGTATTACTTTGACAGAAAAGGAACTCTCTCAAAATAATACCATAATGATACATCGTGCTTGTCACCTTAATAAAAATATGTACGTGTCTTATGATTATAGCTTATCCGTGAAACACAGCAATGATTTTTTAAAGAGAGGGTTTCACTTTTAAAAAAATTGAAACCCACACTCGAGTTTAAGCCGAGGGGGGGTTCTTCAGCCTACAAAATGTCCTGAAAGACTCGAATTATACCCGAGTATATACGATAGGTATATTTAAGTCTAGTTCCTATGCTTGTTTCACTAGATATGATTCCACGATCAGGAACGTGCAAAGGGTATTCATCAAAAATTTTTCTTTCGATATTTTTAACATTTTTTAATATTCGCACCCTTGGTAATATATTGCTTCGCTCAGCGTAAGCCCAACATAAAACCCACACATCTATTCGAAAAGCGGGATTCAGGCGCACGAACTCCATGTCTTAGCGTCGGATATTACGCGAGTGATTAATTACCGGGATTTCTCACTATGAATCACAGCGCGCTTTCAATAACCTCCCGAAATTGATAACGCGCGGACGGGATGCAAACCCGCGACCATCAGGATGACCGGCAGACGTATCCCTTAACACGGGAGGAAGGAAACACCAGGGAAGTAATGAGTGTACGGCATTCTCGAGGATGAGTTTTTGATACTCTTCTTCTTATCTGAAGATTCCTCGTCTAAATTTAGAATGGGTTCTAATATAAGCTAGAGTAAGGTTTCGTAAATATTCATGAGGAATTATTGCTATACCATTATAGTTATCATTGAGTTAATTTGCATCAGTTAAGTAGAGCAGTAGAAATCTCCTTACATTTAGTAAAATTATTAAAACATGATACAAAGAAAGATAAAATAAATGCAGTATCCTCATTCGAAAGAATAAGTACATATAAATTTTAGATCCTACTTTTAGCATAACATTCAGCATATGTGGCCTTGATGACGTAGTTTTTATCTTCATAACAAGTGAAACAGATACTGTACTTCTTCTACGGTAAACGTTTGATTAAAAAATGATTTTCTTCGTTTTGTTTCTAATGATGGCGAATTGACGAAACTGATCGTGTTTTTAATAAAAAATATCTTTAGAAGAAGGGCAGTGCTTGTTTTATTTGTTGTGACTGCAATATTCTATTGAATAAATCATATATTGTTTAAATAGACGATGGGACTTAAAAGCCGCAATTTCGTCTAATAATAATAAGCACATATCGTATTTAACCCGTTTTACCAATGTATTATGCCAGTACTGATATGCGGATGTGAAACTTGGATGTTAAATTAAGCAATAACCAGGAAAAATAAAACAGGGAAAGAATTATGGAGCACTGTGTGTTTAGAATCACAAGAAGAGACAGTAAACGCAACACTTAGGTGAGAATGATGACTGGATTGACAGGCATCACAGATAAGGTAAGATAACTGAAGTGGATGTGGGTTGGCCATGTGGCGAGATGAAATATCAACCGTTGTATATCTGCAGTTCTCAACTGGACACCAAGAGATATGCAGAGACCAGAAAAAAAGTCCAAAGGTAAGATAGAACGGTGATGTAATCAAGTACTTAAGTTTACAAGCCTCAGAATAGCAAAAACCTCGATATCACTTGGGTATTCCTACATTCTATGACGAATTGAAAATAGCTGATGCTTCGAAGAGGTATATGTTTACAAAATTGTTGGTAATTCCGTGGCATTGGTAATTTCGTGATAAATTTTCAAATTTCCACTAGGCAATTTACATTAAAATAGAAGAGTTTGCGTTTTAATTAATGCATGAACCTTCTCTGTAACAAAACTTAAACCAATATAACCACTGCAAATTTCATTACGGATGTTTAAAAATATTTTCATGAACTTGCCAATGCCACAAAATTACCAATGTTTACCCTACATATATTGGAGTTTGTAAAAGCACTTACATGAGCTTACAACCTTACATACATTCAGTCATTCTGGGATTTTATTATGTTTAATATTACCTTCTCCCAGATATGATATTCTTGATATAATCAAACTTATTCACTTTTATCCATTAAAATATTTTAATCTTAAATTTGCAGCAATAATGAGCCAACAACTCATCATGATAATACGATATCGATATGGTAGAAATTATCCAAATCATTTCATGAAAATATTTTAATCCTAAATTGGTGCGAATAATAAACCTATAACCGATCACAATCACGAATTTTCTCGGATGTTGCTGCAATGACGCATCACCACGCAGAACAGCACTAAAACACAACGGAAAACGCGAAGTATATTTCTGACAATCCCAGGAGAAACTCCCGCCGGAGGAGTTTAAATGGAAGATTTTTATCTCGGGATGAAAATAGGCGCCGAAGAAGTAAACGAGGAGCATTCCCAGGTCGAAAGGTTCTCCTTGATTTACGGCCCCTGTCCCTCAGAAAAGTTCCCTCCGACTATGGAGAATGATCGAGAAAGATCGGAATTTAAAAGTGAAACAAATCAAGATCCGTCGCTGCAACGTTGAGCGATCGGCCCGCACGGGGAGGAAAAATCGTTCTCCGAATTGATCAAGAGGAAAGACTTTTTTTTCCTTGGGGATATCTCGTGAGCAACGTAGACATGATGGGGTAGGATAAATATGGAGATGGATGATAAGGCGACGATACTTTATCCCGCTCATTACTTTAATAGAAACAGGAATTAAATATAAGTTAACCATTCGGCTACCAATGCGGGTAACTCAATCACCTCAGCGTTAGTTTTTCTATGTTATTGAGGTTAAACGTTCTAAAATAATTTCATGCATCAATGTATTTGTTCTTCAAGATATAAAAATTTTAATCTTTGTATATTTTTTCATCGATCACACATTTCTGTCGTAATTTTAGTAGAAAACCTTGCTGGAAAACGATAAACACTCTATAAAAGAGGTGAAGATAGAACAATTAGATGTTTATAAGCAAGACCATTCTTACACTAAGTGCTCATACTGTGAATTGACTTCTTAATGTTGATAAAACCATCGAGAATATTACTTAACGTAACTTTATTAAGTTTAATAAACATTTAAAAGGCTTGTGCTGAAAATTTTTGGAGGCTTAGATTTAATCATATTTCTTTAATTTAATTAATTTCATTTCTCAGAAGCACATATCACTTATCTATCTATTATTATTCATATTTAAGATAAAGTCATTGTTTTAACCATGAAACCAAACACTCAGAACACAAAGTAATTTGACGGTAACCCAGTTACCCCATTGAGAGAGGTGGTAATCGAAGAGTTAACATGCCCTTGTCAATAATAAGGAGTTTCATTAATCTCTATCAATTCAATAATTAATTATTCAATAATATTACAAAAACAACTTATGTTCGTTATGATAAATTTAAACGCTGAAAATGAAAATCAGTAGCATGATTGTATTGCATATTCTTCCTCTACAATATTTTATATTCTTTATATAAACTGTACAAGGAGTATGCTCCTACTGCACATACTCAGTGTAACTATGGAGTATTTATCGTGTGAATTGAATGCAATCTACTTAACTCTTACAGCCAGCCTTTGAGAATTAACAGTTATAACAACCATGTTATAACAAGGATTCAAAACCCATGATTTCAGAGTAATAACGTGCTAACACAATCGCTATTGTGGCCGGGATTTAAATTTGTGCAAGCTAACCTTCATAATTAAGAAGTGATAACGCTTCACTTTCTTATGGGAGTAATAGAGAGTTTTTATTCAAGAAATGTACAGTCCTGGCCAAAATTAACGCAGCACCAGCCGTAAGAATCGCTAGGGAGGTGCTGCGTTAATTTTGGCCAGGAGTGTACATACCATAGTGTTTTTCTTTCCGGTAGATTCATGCGCACTCAAAACTCCCTATTAAGCGCCATCTTCTTCATTTCTTTATAGTTAACCCCGACCCTTATGTCATCCAACATCTTCTGTATTTGTCTTCATCTGTGTTTTTCCCTGAATTTTACCCTCAATTACAGTCTTCACCAATCCCTCTCCTCTCAGTAATTGACCCACCCATTTATTATGTCGATATTTAACTACTTCAATTAAAGCCCTCTTCTCCCCAACCATCTCCAGCACCTCCGTGTTTGTTTTCCTATCAGCCTAATTTACTTTTTCAATTCCATGCCATATCCACATTTCGAAGACCTCCAAACGATTGACTCCTTCCTTCCTTGAGGTCTATGTTTCGTACCCATATAGCAACACACTCCAAACCACGGATTTCACCAACGTTTTCCTGATTCCTTTTTCAAGTGTCATCAATTCCCTTCGCTTTATAAAGGCTTCCTTTGCCAAGGCTATTCTTTTTCAAATGTCATTCTTGTATCTTCAGTCGCACGAAAGAGTACTACCCAGGTAAGAAAATTTTTCCACCTGCTCTAGTATTTCCCCATTCCCCCTTATCGTTAACTTAGCTTTCTTTCCTTTAGTGAACCTCTATACCTTTTTTGTTTTCTTCAAGAAATGTGCTATCTTAGATAATACAACGTGAATTCGAGGAATAGAATTGACATGGCTTTTTTCCTACATCGGAAGGTTTCTCTGTCTGGGATACAGGCCGCATTACACCTGCAGGTATTTAGGGACGGATTTGTCACCACTAATTTTTCATGTTCGTAACTTGTCCAACGGGAAGAGTTGCCGAAAGAGGGGATGAAATATTCAGCCGTATTGATCTTCGGAGCGATTCTCGGGTGTCTCGATGAGCGAAGAAGTGCGCGCTAATTATTTATTCTTGTCATAACTCTGCCCCACCTCGAGTGGCCAATGTAGACGCTTCCAAGTTGAATGTATTTCAATCGTGCTCTGATTTTCTCTCTGCTATCTCGGTGGTTGGTACATTTGTAAGGCTTCTTTTGATACAAGACAGAAGAAAGTATACCTCCATGAACGTTGTCTTTGTTCTGCTTCTTCGTCTCTTTTTCATGGCCTTGCAAATAAGAAGGCTACTTATGTCTGATTGCGAGTGATTTAAAGTTGTGCAATTCATATGCTCACTCAACACCAAATTTTATGATGAGGTTCTCTGTTAAGTAAATTATGTATAATTTAAGTGGATTGGTTCCACTTCCATAGGACACAACACATATTCATCATAGGCTTTGCAAGGAAATAATTATCAAAATTCCTCTCTCACTTTGCTCAATAAGCATAGCTCCCTTTCCTCAGCCTTTTGAAACTAATAATGGAGGATAGGAGACATAAATCGGTTTTTCCCTTCTCATTTCATTTTTGTTTAACCCTTCCTAAGCTCGCTTTCCATGTTGTCTTTCTATCTTTCCTTTTATCAAACCCTTTTTTATACCCGCACAGCCTCTTATCTCTACAAACTTTTTTTCTATAGCCAAAAATTCTATCAATACGTTTGTTCCCATTCAGGTGGTTGGTGACCTATTAAATGGCCATTTTCTTGAATCACGGTTAGCAATCAATTTATCTCGAGCTCTCTGCAGCCTTCAAATTTCAATCATACTATATTGGCTCTAACCAATTTCAATCACCCATGACTTTTCAATCGTTTTGTTTGCATTCCTATCGTATGTTTCTTCAAATAACGTAAAGTTTTAATTTAAGCTATATCGACGTATTCAGGTTAGGCAGATTCTTATGTTGGATAAAAATTACATTCACAATAAAATGTGAAAGACAAATAAACGTTGAAGCAATAATGATAAGTAAATTGAATTTATCCGAGGCTTCTATTACGCGCAGTTCTGCGATATTCACGATATTTCAATATTTTTTTACTAACATACAATTCAAAGGTTTTAATGGAAAAATGACAAACTCAGTAAAAATTCCACAAATATATATATATATATATATATATATATATATATATATATATATATATATATATATATATATATATATTTTTGTGGAATTTTTACTGAGTGAGTTTTTCATTTTTTCATTGATATGGAATTCCACCAAGTAACGGCTTCTACTATTGATTCAATTGTTTTAATTTTAGAATTCAATCGTGTTTACTATACAGTTTTCGAATCTATAAATTACACCTTAAACTTTCTTCATATTCTTATTTTTCTAATACATAATTGTGTACCTATAATATATTAGTTTATCTTTCGGCTCTTTTCCGCCATTGGGTATTTAATCCTTGGAGTCCTCTACGATTTGCATATGTTTACATCTATGTCCTGTATAAGATGTTTCCTTGTTAAAGAAAAACATGAGATTAAATTCAATAAATATCTTTATTCCTGTTTTTAACTGTGTTCGGGGCCATAAAAAAACATTTGGAAAGACCGAAATCTTGTCAACATCCAGCAATTATAAAATTTGGTCTAGAGAAATAACTAAACATTCCATTTATGAAATTATGTTTACTATCACACCTTCTTTACAGTTTAAATGAAAATATAGCAATGTCGTGGCGGTGGATGGATAACTTCAGTCATAATTCTGGCACTAAACAACATTAAGTGGTTACATTTGTCCATCCTAAAACACAAAAAGGACCTCTTCCAAATTTTTCATAATTTTGCAAACGTTTAATTTTATTATCAACTATACGAAACAATATTTGACTATAAATAACAAAGATTCACTCGCAGTGCTGAATCCAATTTAAAGTTGCAAATTTTGCATCAACAAAGGCGTAGTAGCACCAAGTTTAAGGCTCTTATCTATTATTTTTGAGAAGGGTACTATCGTCAAGCATGAAACGAATTCGTGTTACACACCTTTGTAAGTAAGAGGTTTCATGGAGCGGTAAAAATATTAATTATCTTAATGCCAATTTACAGCTAAAATCACGTAATAGAAAAGTATCATCAGCTTTGAGACAGTCGCACTGATACAATCAGAAAAAACGGAATCTCACTAAGGGAACGCTGGGGCATGACGGAGCGGTAGAGGTCGCTCCGTAATGGAGGACAGTGCCTTGCGGGAGACCAAGTTGGACACACGTTTTCTTCTCTCGCATCCCTTTAAAAGCGAGGCTACGTTGCCAGAAAAACCTCCCCACCTTAAATTGATTATACCCAACGCCACGGCCTCGGCGGCACTTGAATATTTAAACCCACTCAGACGGAAGGTCACTTTCCAAAAACTGGTCGCAGAAAGCCAAAGATGATCTCCAGAGTCAACTCGGTGAGAGGCACATCTGCTTCAAGTCCACGAAACCGAGAGCTACCGAAGGCAGTGGCGAAAGTAACCGCGATTAAAAAAGTCGCCTATGATAACGAGGCAGCTCGTCCGGAAAGGCGGGCGGCGCGGGAGATGGAAAGGGCTGGGAATTAAGAGGAAAAATAAAGATCCGAGGCACAAAGCAGGAGTCGGAGCGAGAAACGAGGGGGAATCCGCACGCTTCGCGGAAACTGAAGCTCAGTCACACATAGGAAATGCTTTTCGTCCCAAATTGAGGAGAGGGTGAAAAAACGGGATTTCGTCCCCCGAAGAAGTTCTCTGTCCGTGATAGTGGGAGTTTTCTTGATGATTCTACGGGGCATTGCGTTCATGCCGCAGAATTCGCGAGTCCGCATTCGTCTCTAGGAAGTTCAGAAGCGCAAGAGAAGTTGCTCAATCAAGAAATAAACTGCATGTATGTTTCTGAGTACATACATTCATTTTTTTACTTTAGGCCATAAAAGATCGTGTAAAAATTACTTTTATTACACAACGTAAGGCTCTGCTAGGCGTAGCAGTAACCTGATAATAATCAAGGTGCTATTAGGTTATGAATATGATGCGCGATTATACGTGTATGTATATTTTGCGTGTGCGTACATAAACTGCGATTTGATTACTAAATAACTCAATAGGTTATGAAGGTGTACGTAGGTTTGGAATGATAGACGCGATTTATTAAATAAATCACTCAATATTTTATAGAGGAATCTACATCATTTTCGTGGGTGTGTGTATACGAGAATGCCAAGATGCATGTAGATATGCATACTTAGAGACGCTAACAGTGAATTAATTAATATAGTACCTAATAGTTTATGTGATAGCCACCAACATCTTCGATATATTGCCCTTACAGAAGATTCGTTTATATACGCTTTAGAGAGCAAAACGTTTTTCACTCTTTCCTGCTTCTCTCTCGAGATCTTAATTTTTCATTATTCTTTCCAAGAATATGTGCTAAGCTTTATTTGAATTGGACCTTCTCTCCATATTTAGATCTCGCCATCTTTGATTACCTAAATTCTTATCATGCAACGAGAAAATGTAGGCTTTCTCTAGCGTGAGTCCGCACTAACGTAATTGCACCAGAGCTACGCACCCTCACAAGTTATTAATATTACCTCTGTATACATGATTTTTATATACACCTGTGGAAAGAAACGTACAAAGAAACTATCTGTAGAAATCAATGAAATAAATATCCGGAGGTTGAATTTATGCGTAGGATTGAATTTTTGAAAAGGAATGAAAATTCTAAAGTATGAATTTTCGACTAAATAAGCATTCCCACAAGTCGAAGAAATTTTTAGCATTTATAGATTATTTTGAAAAAAAAAATAAAAATCTTTCCAAAATAATCAACCAAAAATTCCTAGTGAAAGAAGTAGCGATCCTGCAAAATCTTGTCGAATCATGAACGAAATAATAAATCCAGCTTCCTATTGACTTCCATCAATCAAAGCAAACCATTTCCGGATATGATCCGTGCGGTATCTGAAATATTTCCCATCTCACGAATCTGCAACGCACAACTTTGGAGCGAAAACAAGACGCCGAAAAGAACAAGAGCGCCCATTCTCGTAGGGAACGAATCCCAGCCGTTCCTCGACCTATTAATCGTGTCTGCTAGTCTGCCGTCTTCAAATACTCCACGGGTCTAAACACATCGTTGGTGAAGCACCAAAACAAACCTCTATATTTAAACTGACACTTATAACGGATCCCAACCAACGAAATGGGTCCCTCGAAAAGTGCTTCTTTCTCAATCAATGTGGTTGAGCCGAGACATGATGTTACCACATAGGTAATCATGAGGGATATATTCTTTACTCATATATATCCAACTGAAAAATGAGAAATTCCTTTACTTTGCTTCGTTAGCTGAGGATCCCGCTATCCAAGAGCGTCACGACGCTGCGGAAATCCTACAAACTAATCTATTCTTCGAAATCCTTCCGTAGGAATATAGGTTTCCTTCCGTTCTCTTCCGAAATAAAGAACTGCTTTTGTCATGAGAGGTCTTAAATTTGTAAAGAAATAAAATAACTTTTATCCATCACCACACTTTTTCAATCCCACTCGACAAAGGGTATGATGCTTAGCGTCATCATCAAGTAATCATATATGATGATAATGGCGCTATGATCAAGTCATCGCTTATGACAGCGGTGTCCATGGTCACTTACCTAATAATGACACTAAGCGTCGAAACCTAGGTCGGGTGTGACTACAAATTTGTGGTAACTGATAAAAGTTACATATTCATTTCTTTAATAGAGAAAGCTACCACCTAGTTGAGACCGAAAAGATGGATTTAGATAGGTCTTGAATTATTTTAATTAATGATAGCCACTACTTCATAGATATACGAATAGCATAAAGGGAAATATTTTCAAGTGAACCATATCATGTTTCATTCTCTTAATAAATGAACATAAAGATTCAAGAAAGAATCATCGCACGGAGATCCACGCTGAGATGGAATGGTAACGATGATTCTTTGAAAACACAAACATGACCGGTAAACGAACCCGGGTCTTGTGCCTTAGGAATGGTTACTCTAAACATTCAGCCATCACGGTTTAAACTGAAGTAACGGAATATTTGCTCATCTCTTTCACGAGAAGATGAATATAACTTGGATACTGTAATCAGTACATCGATAAATTCCAAACCATAAAGGCTTTCAGCGAATACATAGGTATCCTACGACTGGGGTGGAGGCTTTTTCCTCCTTCAAAAGGCCGCATATAAATCCGTTACGCCGCGCTGGAGCCAAAAGCTGTCCCTATTAAAATTCTCTTACAGTTCAATACGAATTACATCACCAAATAAATCGAGTACATGCTCCAGTTTAATTTAGTTTTCCACTGTATGTGAGATAAATAATCGATGTAATTGATTTTAAAGGAAAAATTTTCGAGTTCACTGAAACAATTGGAGAATTAGAGCATCGAACGTCTGGAAAGGAAGTGTGCCCTTAAGGCCGCTGGTTCTCCACCCTTAATGTTACTTTCGAAAGTTACAAAAACCTTTATCTGGATAGCAATTCGCATACCTTGGGAGATACAATAAATAGTACCCATTGGGAAATACAAAAAAAAAATCAAAAATTTCAATTGAATAAAAAATCGCTGAATCTAAAAAAAAAGTCTCTTGTTTCCTAAATCTAATACGTAATGAATAACCTACGTATTCTTCAAAAGATATTCAAATTATCAAATCATAAAATTTCTTCGCAAGTGGAAAGACTGAATCCAAGTCAAAATATCAAATTCGGATAAACTAAATACGACTGTGATAGTTACTTGTTTCTTCGATCAAATATTTATTGAATAACCTCCATCAGATATCGCTCAAGATAATCTATCAAAATATAAACAAAATTGCAACATAAAGCAGGGTGGTTTGATAACCTCCATGAGGAACTAAATATAGCTGTAGTAGTTACTCGTTTTCTCGATCGAATGTTATATGAATAACCTCCACCGGACACTTCTCAAGAAACCTAAAATCAAGAGGAAAGACAAAACTTGCAATAGAAATCAGGGTGGTTTGATTAACACCTTGGTTATCTAAACATAACTGCAGCAGTCACTTGTTTCTTTGATCGAATAATTAATGAATACCCTCCACCAGATATCGCTCAAGATAATAAGTCATCGTCAACAGGAAAGGCAAAACTTGCTATAGAAAACGGGGGTGGTTAGTAAACCACCACGGGCCCCCAAAAGAAAAAACCACGGACACAAAGGATAACTAAAGAAATTATTTCAGATCTGCATACCGGCAACTCCACCATCCGGGTCCAGGGCCTCCCGCAGCCTCCGAAAAGTCCCTCCCTCTCCTCTCCTGGTCACAGAGGCCCCTCACATCACTCCCACCCCCTCCAGATCTTCATCCCCGGCACTTCCAACGTAGGGGGCGGGGGTCGACGCGTGCCTCCGTAAGGCGCGTGTTATATCACAGTGCGTCCCCCGACGGAGGAAAAGGGGTGGAAAATGGCGTCCCGCGTGACGTACTCGTGCGTTGGAGGGGAGGGGGGATTAAAAAACAGGGTGGGTAACGCCGGTCAGCCGGAAGAATCGGTTAACTCCCACTGCCGGAAGAATGAACTCCCACACGAAAGACTTCTCACTGTGAACACTGCGAGCACTCTGAACCCGGGCCGGGTCAGCCTGCCCCTCTCCGGGAGCAGAGATTCGCAAGGCGCGGGCGCGCGGTCCCCTCCCGCGCCTTCCCCGTGTAGCCCCCTCTCGACACCGTTGAGGCGTCTCTGTATCTCCTTGCCTCTCTTGGCCGCAGAGGTCAGAGGTGTACCAAGGGTGGAGTGGATGGAGGGAAGCACTGCCTACGCGTGGCCGAGTTCCTCTCCCTCTTTTTCTTCTCCCTCATCTCTCTTTGTTTTTCTCCTTATTTAAACTCGTGTTCCTACGTCGCTTTGTATACAGAAATATTTATTTTACTACTATTACCATTCGAGGTTTAAAATATCTAATTTCTTAACAGCCGAGTTCCAAATTTTCTTTCTTTACTCTTTTTTCTGATAGTTAATGTTTGTTCTATACAGTAGTATTAGGTTCTGATCCGCTGCCTCACGTAATATATGTGTACATAATTAACGATAAGGTAACTTAGTTTTTTAGTAAGTATTATTAAGTTGTAAGCCACTAATGTTTTAGTGTTTTTTGCTCGTATATCTTAAAAGCGCGTTTAAAAAATGCGTTTTTAATTTTAAAAATTTAACATTCATTATTTTCTTGTTGTCTTTGTTCAATTTGATGCTAACTCTATGTTTTTGATCATTTTATTCATTCTCAACATAGTGTATTTAATCATTTTATTATTCTTGAAATATTTTGATCTGTTTTATCTTTTTTTATGCTGTAATTCTTGCAATTTAGAATTTGTGTCATTTGTGAAGATGTTTTATTTGATTTGAATGCTTGTAGTGAATATGTATTTTACCTTGTCTTTTTTATTGTTCTTTTCTATTCTCTACTTGTCTTTCACAGCTCTTTTTATTCTCCGTCATAACAAAATATAGTTTTCTATCTGCAGGTTCCGCTGGTTTTCCACACACCTTCCTGTGGGTGTTTTCCTACAGTGGAATCACTTCCTGAGCCCTCAGCTTAGGTTTTTGTAAATCCACTTATTAGTTTTCTTCGTGTACTTTTGCAAATTATATCTTTCTTTCCGTTTCTCATATGATGATGGGTTAGATGTAATAAGAGAATTCCTAGTCTCAATCTCGCCCGAGTAAAGGTTTTTTATTACTATTATTATTATTATTATGGTCCTATATAATATTTGTTTCGCTCACTCCATCGCCACTCAAGAAGAAATTTTATTTCATTAGAAACAGTGAATTAAATTAGCGGTAGCCAGAGACATATCATAAATAAAGGAGGAATTATAAATGCCAGTTTATGATAAAGGTCAGTTTAAGCACTCATGGATTAGATATGAACGAAGAAGGAATTGATATGAATTCAACTTAATTTACCAAAGCTAAATAGAAACGAAAAAAGCGAAACTGCTAAATGGGTGCCACTAAGTGGAGCACCAATTACTTGATGATGAAGCACCCATTTAACAAAAGAGGAACTGAAGAGGAATAGTAGTTTGGAGGTTAGAATTGTAGCCTATATATTGGGAGACCTGAGTACCAGTCCCAGTCACATTAATCATCTTCTTTTTGGTTTAACTTTGGGTTTCAAGACACATACTTCCTTTTATTATGTCCAACTTCATTTCATCACCTTTAATTTATGAATATCCTGCAATGTAATCTTTTTCGAATATTTTATTCCTTATATCGCCATTTTGACTTTCATTATTTTCTTACTTGCTAATTTTTTTATGTAATCTTTTGAGGGTCAACATTATGAATACATTGGTTTGTAAGATTTATACATTTGAAACGGTGAAATATGAGTGATATACAGTATCAGTATGGGGATATTTATCAAAACTTTCGTCATATGGAACGGAAAAATATAAATTATAACAATGAATTGTTTTTTCGTGAGCTTTCCTTTTAAATGGCTTACTTATGGTTATCAAAGGATGATTAATAATGCTTACTCTAGGGGCTGACGGTCTTTAACGATCTTCCAAGTTTCGAAATTGTTCTCTAAATAATTGAAAGTTACAAAAATGTGGCTTGAATGATTACATTGAAGCAAAGTAGTAGTTCTCCCCTAGGGAATCTCGCTCCTCGGGAGATGATAGAAGCACCTCCAGGGAATGAGAGACGCTACGAATAAAAGAAAATTCTTTATGCATATTCGCAGTGACAAAAAAAGAGGAGGATTATTTGTTATGACGTTTATGAGTATCTCAATGGTTCTATTAAGAAAACTACCCTCCAGAGAGTCAAATTCAAGTTCTCTGCAGTTTAAAAAAATTTGATATTCTTTAATAGTGAATTCATAGTGAGCTAACAACTAATTGCTTTAAAAATGCTTCCATTGAGTTAACTTACAACATTCATAAATCTCAAAGAAAGTAAAATTTTAAATTTAGTTTTTTAATCAGAGTAAGATCATTATTTAAATGTACTTAATCAGTATTTCTCAAACTTAGGAACACTTTATGATCACAAAACTTCCTTATACTGCTCAGATAAGCACAGTAGAGCTTTTGTTAACTAATTCCACAGCTTCTAATCTAGAAATAAATTGCAACATGATATATTTGTCAATTAGAGTATTCTCGCAACAAATTTAAAATGCTCAACCCCCAAGCTTCCCAATTTTATAAAACCATTGACATTGTTCCACACCATTTTCAATCGAGGTTAAGTTGAAGGGAGTCCACTTTTAGTTTGACCACGTCTTAATAAAGAGTTCATTCATTCGGTCATTTGCTCAATATTTTCCTCAAATACCCATTCATGGGTAATTGAGATGATTAAATGGAAGATGGGGCTAAAAAGTCCCAATTTCGCCAAATAAAGTCATTAGTGAAATGTATGTATTCATTGTGACAGTGTAGTTAACACGCATCAGGTTCAGCGACGTCGGGAGTTTTTTTTTGTATAGCTATCAGGCAGAGAGGCAAAAGTTTCGTATATACTTTACAATAAATGAGAAACAATAAAGTGGAAGGTTTTTATATAAAGACGCCACTCAGTAAGATAGCTCATTCAAGATTTAAATTAGCTTTCGAGTGACAATCTCTTCAAAAAAATTTCTGAATCCACTGGGATAGGGAGAGAGAAATAGATTTTCCTTGTCGGTAACTAACATTGATACGAAAAACAAATAGCAAACTTTTTATAAATATCTTATAAGTCCCGCGGCCTCATAAATATATTTTTGATCATTTCAAAGCTCTCATCCCTCGCGAATAACTCATTTCTTCGACTATCGATTTTTAGAAACAGATTACTTTTGGAAGCTTTTGATTTTGCAAGTAATAAATCTACAGTTAGCAAACGTATCATGAATAAACTATTTATAGTAAGCACATTCTTGGACTTCGTAATCAAGATAGGTAAAAACGATAACATATCATAGGAGGAAAACACTTCCATTCAGCTATGTAATCTACTTCTTGCTGCTATTCTTTCCGAGAACTCGCGATTCTTTGTACTCAACATCAATTCCCCAAATTAAATTATGGTTATTCACAATCAAGAACTCCAAATTTATAGCTCTTTTTGCTGATGAGAAAGTACTCTTTTATTATTAACATTATTATTATTATTATTATTATATAATTACTATCCAAAAAGTTCTACCATTCAGCAGAAGAATTATTAAGTGATTATAGTTTGTAAGCGGATATGCAATTATGATTTAAGTTTGTTTGTAAATTTGTAAAATACTTTTTTGTTTATGTATATTTGTTTAATCAGAGTTTTCTTTTAATTGTGAAATTATTATTATGAATTATTTTAATGCGATTCTGGTGTATATTTGTGATTTACATTGAAACATTGTCAAGGAATTTCTGCTTGTATTGGTGGAATCTATGTAGAATTTATTTAAAAAACTTTAATATGTTTTCTTTGGTCAATGTGTTATCACTAAATTGCTGTATCACTTGTCACCCATTCACGGCCAATATTTTCTGATTTTGTTGAATGTTATGTGACTCAATAAAACTATTATTATTATTATTATCACTTCAAACATTACACAACATGAAAGATCTGGTGCTTTCCCGGTGGATAAGTAGCAGGAACTATGGTCTCGGCATCTTGATAGAAAGGCCAACGAACACACTAGTTGAGCCCTTTTCTCATCTTAATTACACAACATCTCTCTCTCAGTGTTTAACATTTTTTATACCTCTCATTCGTTTCCTTATTCCTTTAGATCTTTGCTCACTCAAATCGAGATAAATTTAGGTCACAACGAGGATTCATTAGAAAACGGACTATGGCTAAGTTTTCGATTAGAGGAACAGAAGTACGTACATTTAATTGTTTAAACAAATGCATCTCCCTCATTTTCCTCTTTGCGTTACTGCAAATGTTTTTCATATTTAACGAATCAGAGGCCATTTGGGAAATTCGAAGTCCAGTTAGCGTGTCTATAACCCACTTCAGAGTTCCAGGTGTAGATTTTGTAATGTATTTCAGTACATGAAGCCGAGTTTTGACTTGTTTCTATTAATGTAATTACCCGTTAATGTAAGTAAAGGTCATTTATATGTGAATATAAATGACTAAAATCTACTCTAAACTTTCATAAATAATCATTTCGTTATCCTTATTCCATTTCCAATAATTAGGTTTTCATTCTTGTTTCTTGCTTATTTAATATATAATCAGCTGCTTAATTACTCTTTTCTACCCTCTTGGAAACGTCATTCGTTCCAAATAATTTCATCACCAGCCAAATTTTATCTTTTTTAAAATATTCCTGATTTATTTCCAATTCTTGCTATGCGAGATAAAAATAACTATGTAGAGTATTCCTATTCTCGCAACATAATTGACTTACGTGTTGAGTCAGGTGAGTGAAATTCAATGATCATATTTCTCTAACTCTCTTCATTTTGAATTGATTTCAATTTTGGGAAAATCCGATAACATATTGATACGACGGTATTCATTTTTATTGCTAGTCTCTGTGATGCAATTGTCCCTAAGCCAAAATTTATGAAGTAGGAATGGAACTTCCAAGATTCAAGCAGAGCCGATATTCGTTCTTTCCTTACTCTTACAGATAAGAACTCCCAAGCAATCTATTAGTAATACATTCTGTGGGCAACTTCATGATTGAATATCTATAAAAACACCTTGCATCGAATAGCTTGGGGTATTTAATATTCTAAAACAGCTATGATTACAGACTAAATTGAGTTTTCTACATTGAATGTTCTTGAGAGATTTTTTTAATGCAATTTTGATATTTCTTGAGTTGGTTAAGCTTGATTCATTAAGTTTCCAGTATACAAAAATTTCTTCTGGAATATCTAGCCTAACCTAGTAGATTTGCGTTTCTAAAATACTTACCTCAAGCTTAGCAGTTTTTCTTTTATAATTTTCAGTTAACTGTTTCAAACCGCAAGATGATAAAATACAATTTGTAAAAAAATTGAGATATGACGGAAGATTTGTAAGTGCGTGAGTATAATCATCTGATGCCTATCAGAGATAATTCCGCAAACATTTGAAGAGGTAAATTCATATCCACGCCCATTTTGACAGCCTTCATCAAAATAGAATCATTTGGAAGGTAGCGAGAAGTATTTCCATGCATAACATTACCTCATATTTAACTACTGTTTACTATTTGTACAGCTACTGCTTATAATTGATTTTAGAGATTTCAAAGGATACTTTTCCAAAATATAGGATCGTTTTATTTTAATCGCGTCCAACAACATTTGTATCCATTTCAAAATTAATTAACCATCGCTTCAAGTTTTATAAATAACCTTTTTAAATGGTACTCCAATTATAAGCGCTGCTGAAATGAAACATATTGCGTGGAGTTGAGAGCTTGTCACGTAAATTGTTGAAACAAAAATTACGACATCATTGACGAGCATTGAATATGAATAACCCAATTAACAGATCCATTTTCTGATATGATGCGTTGATTGTTAAATTAATGGAGTCGATCCGTTATTGGCGGTAGACCTATTTTTCATTCAAGTTGGGTTTTATGGAAACGCCTAAGGCATATTGGCTACATTCGCTCGGATCGAAAATAAAAGTGAATATTCAATGCCTGGATGTTGTTTCAGTTTTGCATTATAATAATTTAAATAACAGATAATTGTAGTACACCACTGAAAACTACTCTTTTTCGGATGTGGTGTTTTCAATTCTGTAAACAACGATATAACGTGGTGATTTCAAACGAACAGAAAGACTGACATTTGGCATATTTTCGAGCTGATGCGAATTAGTATTACTATTGATCGATTGATATACCCACCTCTGTACGGATATTAATTATTTCATGTTTAACAACAATTTCTATGTTCAAAAAGAGGGGCTAGCTATTGGTTCCCCCTTTTCTCCGATTTTGGCGGAAATATTCTTAAATTATACTGAATGCAATTTGTTTAACTCTGGCAATAACTTATTGAATTATGTTTTCAAATGGTTTAGATATGTGGATGATATTTTTGTATTTGCACCTGAACTGTAAGGCAATTGAACCAGTTAGTTAACCTGCTAAACTCTCTCCATCCTTCCCTTAAATTTATTATTGAGTTGGATACCTTTCATAACTTTAATTTCCTTAATCTGTCAATTACCCTATCCCATAATACCTTAGATTTTTCCATTTATCGCAAACCTACCTACACCTCAATTCTTATTCCTTTTTCCCCCAAATCATCATCATTCCCATAAATTTGCTGTATTCCACTACCTCCTCCACAGACTATTTAATACCCCCCTTTCATCCTCCAATTTTGATAAAGAATTAAGTATAATTTTTTACTAAGCACAGGTGAACGGGTTTTACTCAGACTCAATTAATCGTTTGCTACATAATAAATTAAAATACTGGCTCTAAATAGGATATATTTCACTCAAAATCCTTCATCTTCTCCTTGTTGGCGTGAGTTAAGTTTCTGTGGGCCCATTAGTTATAAAATATCAAAACTCTTTCCTAAAAGTCGTGTCCGCCCAGCTTTTTATAGTAATTTTTGCATTTAGAATTTTCTTTGTAACGATAAAAACTCAATAGACCCGTTGTCTAAGTCAGGAGTCTATCAACTGTCCTGTCAGGACTGCAATTTAATAAATATCGGCCAGACTGGAAGAAATTTTAAATTTAGGGCAAAAGAACATCTTAAATGTTTTCAAATTGGATCACACCAGTCTCATTTTGCGAATCATCTTTTAACATGCAGTCATTTCTCAGAATGTACACCTAAAATCTTACATATAGCGGAAAGGGGTAGCCAACTTAATATTCTCGAAAAATGGAGATTATCCAAATCAAAAGAAAAAACTTGATAAATCTGACAAATTAATATATTCTACCTTCCTCTTCACCATTACTCACGGCAACGCTTTCTTGTCCTCCCTCCTCTACGTTGAGTACCATCTAATGCTTTCCAAGAACTCTACTCTCCTCCCCCTCCCCCCTGACCTTAACCCTCTTGACCATTCCCCCTTTTTTCGTTGAAACATGTGTGTTTCAGGCTTCTTCCTTCACCTGAAGATGACGCTCACGCATCGAAAACAGTCGTGCTATTTTTTCTCATTGTACTGTGGTATTTGCAAAGTTTTTTAATAAAATCAGGTGTGAATTTCATCCAGAAAATTTCCCGTTTTCTTTCTTTGAAGTCATGGATAACCACAAAGTTACTCGCCAATCAGTTGACTTTAGATTTACTATTATTAATCCAAGTGGATCAACATTCCGATGACTAACAATGATATTTTCTGACCACCTTGAAACTATATACCTTCTAACTAATATCTATGTTCCTTCACTTGCGAATGGAGTGTAGGTTTCGAACAGAACTATGTAAAATAAAATTTACACTGTAAGATATAAAAATAACAATACACCCATAGATAAGAGATACAATTACGTCACAACAAAACATAACCCTTATTGCGAAGTATAGTTATTTACAAATAGATTGTAAAGCAAAAGACAGGAAAACAAAGGAAAAAGATGCTAGTTGATATAATGAGCAGGATAAGTTAACAAGAAACGGCAGGAAAGAAATTAAGTAGGGCATATTACGGCACGTAAGTCTATATTAAGTATCTATGTTATCCACAAGATTTCACTAACTAGAACTTATTTCCATTCACACGTTTTCTTAAACATCTGATCAAACTCATTAACAATATGCATATTTGTATAAAAGAGGGCGCGTTCCGAAATGCAGCGTATAAAAATCATACTTCCCTTATACGTAAGGCCTATTTATGAACTCAGTCCTGTTTTTAAGAAACGGCTTTTGTTAATTGCATAAATTTACATCATTTACATTTCCTCTTTTCTGCACTCTACCTTACTCCCAGCGAAAACTTTCGTCAACTGTCGAATTTTAATGGGCGCTTCAGCAAGTACTTAATTAGAAGTTACACGACTGAGAATCCCCGGAGTTTTGGTAATACCTTTACATCAATTCAGATGCTGCGAAGCAGTTTTGGAGTATTCACCTCCACTGCCGGTAATAGAGGAACATAATGTACTTCAATTAAAGTGCGAGTAACCCATTTCAGTGTCATTTCCGTTGATATTATCTATGCAATAAATATCTCCTACTTAAGAAGTTCATCACCGCTAATTAAGAAGCTAAAATCGAGTATTTCTGCAGGCAGGATATCCAACTTCTTGCTGATTGTGGTTTGGTTGTTCATGGTTTCTCTTCTACTCTACTCCATTCTCATTCATTGTATTTACTTAAACGTGTAAATTATATTTGGGAATTGGCTCATTTGTCCATTATGGCGCATAAAGAGATACGAAGGAGCAATAATGAGAATAAAAGGAAAATAAATTTCTTTAATGAATAAAATCGTGTTAAAATTGGCCATAGCCTGGTGACGAGAAAAAGACTGAGCCTCAATTCCACAAAAAAATTATTATATTTATACGAAGAACTAATCATCATAATGAGTGAATGAAAGCCACCTTTCGTTAAGTTCATGTCAACTCAAAAATCCCTATTAAGCGCCATCTCCTTCATTTCCTTATAGTTGACCCCACCCATTATGTTATCCGATATATTTTCTATTTTTTCTCCTCTGTTTTTTACCCTGAATTCTACCCTCAATTATAATCTTCACCAATCCCTCTCCCCTCAATATTTGACCCACCTATTTCTTCTGTAGATGTTTAAGTATTTCAATTAAAGCCCTCTCCTCCCCAACTACCTCCAGTACCTCTGCGTTTGTTTTCCTCTCAACCCAACTTACTTTTTTCCATTCTACGCCCACATGCCGAAGGCCTCCAAACGATTGATTTCCTTTCTTAAAGTCCACGTTTCGCGCCCGTAAAGCAACATACACCAAGGATTATTAACCTATACCAAAATGGAAATGAAAATATTCCAGTCCTCAGAATGAAGTAGCATGATACTTCGGAAGGATACAGGCAATAAAATCATGATTACGTACTTCCGAAACATACACTGCTAGTAAAGATTACCCTAACCAAACATCAGCCCATTGAACGTCTTATCCATTCCTTCTTGCTCCACTTTCTTCGCCTGAATTTTAACTTTTATATATCTCACGCGCTCTAGATTTCCAACGGAAGGCATTTCACCAGGAACTGTTACGTCTCCCACCGAAATGGGTTCAGCGAGGGTTTTCACGGAGGTTATCGATGGATCGGAATTCGATGAAATAAATAAACCTCGAATTGATCGCCGACTAAAAATACGCCGCTGCGATACGAATGGAAATAATGTCGCATTTGTTGCGTGTTAACAGCTTCGCTCCGCTTTTGGCATTTTTCATGAGCATATGTAATTTGTAAGTAGGTCGCAGCGGGATTATCGAAATTTGTGTGCCGGCGTTCGCGGGAGGAGATAAAGGGTTGAGAGTGGCTTGAATTTCGGTTTCATTTGGGTCTCGCTACAAATAGGGTACGCTATCAGGGCGCTGAGTCGAAAAGCATACAATATTATTGGTAATCATGCGGTTAAATTGAATTACACTCCGTAATTATGCGCGGATTTAAAAGATCGAGAGAAAGTGTGAAGCCTGCGGGGGCTGCAGATAAAATGAATGTTCAACTGGTGAATGATATCGTAATTGCGGACAGAGTGACGTTTAAGTTTTGACCCATTGACTACGTAGTTACCAATTAGCATATTTCCTTTGCCATTGAACCGTAGTAACAAATTACCATTTTCATTCCTATCACAGGTAATCCCTTCAGGAGACTCATTAATGTTTCCATAGATTTTATTTTTTAACAAATTTGAATCGATCCTGAATTGAGAAATCGAAAATTTTACAATTTCATCATTCATTTAATTTTGATTCAGGTGAATGGAGAATTGCAACTCAATTCAGTTATAATGTCAAAGGTTTCAAATAGATTTAAAACTTTCATTAAAATTACTTTTATCAGCAAAAACTGTCACAAAAGAGTAAAAGAACTCATTATATAAGCACTTAATAGATTTTACCAACATATTTCTCCTTGGAATGATATTTCTCCTCAGGAGTAAAACAGCTTACAGATTCGTGGTTACCTCATATCTGATACTCAAAATCTTTATTTTATTTTTGTACGATCTATTTCAGTTGCAAGTGATTTAATGTAGACCAATATTAATATATAAATTACAGATAAAATATTTGACTAATAGCTCAGTGATACTTAGCATATGGAATGTCTAATATTTTCTGTAATATATGAATGTAAATTCTAATAATGGATTGTCGGATATTATTATATTATGTAATTACTTGGCTACTACAGAAATATTCTATATTTATGTATGTGTACTTTAATATCTCATTGCCAATAGTATTCTTGTGCATGATATAGTTTCAATACACAAATAAAAGAAATTTAAGAAAAAAATAAAATAAAAATTCATAAATAAAATTGAGTAAAAATATATAAAGTAAATAAAATTGAAAATACACAAAATATACTATATATATAAATTAAGTCTGTTAAAATATATTTATTAATGAACCAACTGTTTTATTAGGAGATGCCTGAGCCAATAGCTAGTCGGAACGTGATATTTGGGACCATGTGAAATAAAAATGTTCATATCGATTGTATAATTCTCTCAACACAAAACACTTCGAAGCAACGGATTCTGAAATTCATATTTTTGTGCATGCAAATTACCAAACCTCACAGACGATATTTGATGAGCTGGAATGACCTAATTTTCGCGTCATATTTTTCATTCCTCCCAAATCTACAAATTATTCTCTTCGCCGAAATAGCTCATATTACCTTTTCAAAATATGTGAAGATATACGAGGGAAGTAGGATTAAATTTGGATGCTCAACTTCATATCA
This sequence comes from Sympetrum striolatum, assembly GCA_947579665.1. Classification (NCBI taxonomy): domain Eukaryota; kingdom Metazoa; phylum Arthropoda; class Insecta; order Odonata; family Libellulidae; genus Sympetrum; species Sympetrum striolatum. The sequence goes on along the minus strand of OX388348.1, from coordinate 17,122,184 downwards.
TGCCCGGACGCAGAGCAGAATATGCATGCGGATTTACAAGGCGACCCATTGCTAGAGCTAAAAGCTAGCTATTGAACAAAAGGATTACGGCCAATGAGGAGTAATGGAAATCGACAATTTGGTAATAATTTGAGTCATAACAAAAGAGAGACGGGGCAAACGTGAAATTTGAGCGAACTCATTCATGCAAAACAAAATAATATAGAGTTTCTAAAGTCTTCCATATTTATGATCGCGAAAAAATATATTTATAAATAACGCTATTAAAATTTATACCGACCATATGGTTTTCTATTGAAAGAAAAAACTATCATTTTAAAAGAAGAACAAAAAGGGAACCAAATCATGTTGTCACTTTCATAAAAGCTAGTTCCGGTCCTCCTCTCACTATCTAAAATTCTTCGTAAATTATAAAATTAAGTAAATAAATTTCATTTATACCTACATTATGAAATAAAAATCTGTATTTTAAAAAAATTTAATTAATTATTAAACATTTTATTCAATTTTTAAGTTTTATTAGCATATTATGGACATGATATCATCACGATTCTTGAAAAATATTTAAATAGATTACCCTATCCAAAAATCAGCCCATTGAACGTCTTATCCATTCCTTCTTGCTCCACTTTCTTCGCCTGAATTTCAACTTATAGAGCGTGTGAGAGATATATAATTAAAATATCTGTATTTTATATTAATTTCTTTGAAATTGTTCATCAAAATTGAAACTTATTTTATTAATACTAGCGGAGTACCAGTTGATTCTCAATGGAAAATGAATTGAATGTAAATCGAAAAAAGTCATAAAATTTAGATATGAAAATATTTAAATATGAAAAGTCTTAAATTTGTGAAAAAGAATACTTCTCTTCATCCTATGTGACTTACGAAATCACAAAAACAGCTACGCAAATGTAAATTATAGACTAAACTTATGTAACAGTCGCTACAACAAATAGAGGATACCTCTGAGTAAAAATTGAATGTAGACGAAATCACAAAAACATCAACACAAATCTTGTAAACCACAAACGAAAACGAATGAACCAGTCGCTTAGCACGTCCAATATGTCTGACAGATAGCGAGCGAGTGAGCGAAATAATTGCAACTATCAAATAAACGCCCGCCAACGAATTACAATGTAAAGTATTTAATCTAATTAGAACTCGTCCTTTTATGAATTAACACCTAATTTATTCCTTAAGATGGCGTTGGCTGTTCTTTAATTAAATTACTTTACGCTTCATAATTAACACTCTGTTGTTAAATTAACTGTAAGAATTGTGAAGAAAATTTTTATCCAATTAAGAATGTCAGTGAGGCATCTGTTTAATTAAATTGCTATTACAATTTGACCATTATGTTGCAAAATCAGAGTGAACTAGCGGAAGTGCCCGTTGAAATTCAACGGGGATAATAAGTAAACATATATGAAGTTATACTCTCTCACGATTTTAGCAGCTAATGGTTGACCGGTAGAAGACCCTCTCAGCCTTTAGGTGGATGACTTTATGGTTTGTATATTGGTTCGCATTAAAGATTTTATCTAGGAAAATGGATTGAGAATGAAATTTATGATGTTTGGATAGTATATAAGTATACATATACTTGTAGGTATTTCATTTGTATGCATTCAATATAAATGAGTATACAGTTACAATGGCTCTTATACGATTGTAGAAAGCCAAGAAGTTTTATAGACCTTTAATGATAGATTCCAACACTACATGCCTCTCATTTCTCCCATTCTACAGATACCGTACATTACTTATGAGACAATATTTAAATTCACTAAAGTTTAAATCTTCTGTACGCGTACTTAGTGTCATTTTGGAAAATCTCCAACGCTTATATGTGCGTAAAGCACACACACACTATCGTCATAAAAGGTTGCAATAATACTAACTAAGGTACGTAACCTAACGAACGTACTGGTAGAAAGTCTAACATACTAAAATATTGAAATTTTGATGGCCAGTTTTCAAAATCACGGTTATATCTTAGTGAAACACTTCAATTAAAAACATAGGTAAATTACATTATGCATTCATGATTAATTGTACTAATAAATAAGTTAATGACAATACTCGTATGTATGTTATTATTTATGTCCAATTCGTCTATGTTGACGTAAAACTGAGTTCTGCTTATACTTCATCAGTAATAAATGAAATAATTTAATCTTTATTAACTTTAATTGGCAGTTCTAAACTATATAAATTCATTTCACTTCCAATGTATAACTAATTATAACACGTTTGAAGTATCTGAATCATAAAAAATACTTCGCAGCACCTAACGTCTGTGATATGATTTACAATAAAGAAAAAGGCAATGTCGCGAGAAATATCTGTTTAAAGGAAATAGACAAATGTATTCAAAATATTTTGAGGATTTTCAACCGAAAAAACCACTAACAAACTTATTTTTCAGCGATAAACCAACTGAGGCGAGAGGCTAGCTCTTTAAATTTCCGCCATATAGTTTGTTTACATCCATGATGCATTGCGGTTAAAGTTACTTTTAAGAGTTAAATACCAATTAAGGCTTAAGTATCGACAAAAATACGTTTTTTTTAGAGTTTACGTGAAGATTACAGTCTAGGTCGACTCTAAATATATGTTATAATACCGGACCTAAGTTTAGGAAATCAGTTTTAACTTAAATATAAATCAATACTATGTAATTGATAGTGACAATAAGTCATAATTACTATCGCATTGATATATTTTTAATTATTTACATTCTCCAAATAATTAGCTGGGCCCGCGCAAATATTTGCGCACATAGAAATTAAAGATTTGACAATACTTCATAAAAAGTACATAGTTCTTAATCAACTTTCCACTAGTGTTATTTTAGGTACCGGAAACTAACATACACCTTATTAGACGTCCATTGACAATATTTTAAATTTATACTGTTCCAGGGGTAAGAAGCCATGCTACAGTAAATTTCCTTCCCTAAGGAATATATAGGTAAGGTAGGACGTGAATTGAGGGAGTTACAGGTGAGATTTCAGCTTGAAATCGTACGCATAATTACAGATGGTCATTTTGTACTGACCTAGATATCTAGAGATATTTCTTAAATGCCCAGGGTTCGATGCCAGGATGGAACCGATTCTCCCATGTGGAATACATGGGAGAAATATTAAAAGTAATTCTTTACTTCTAATCGATGAGATGCACGACTATGCACCATGATGATGATCAATTTCTTGCATTTTTACTTAAAATTTTACCTTTAGCTCGCAATAAGTAAGTATACCTTACTTGTAGTAACATAGTTGATCTTTATCATACAAAAAAAGTTATTTTTCGTAGTAGTTTATATTACTACAAACATTAAGATACTTCATTGATCAACTTATTACTAAAATAATCATAAAGTAATAATTTTGGGTGTAACAATGCAAAGAATTCCAAAACTGAATTTACAATTGTGGAAACTAAAATAAATGTATATTATTTATTAAGCTTTTCGGTACTTCAGACGAAAACGTTTCCTCAGGAGGGTTTAGTTTAAATCAGTCAAAGTATACCTAGTTCTTTTCTTCTGAATGCATTAATTAATAATAATATATAAACAGACACATTAATGTAATTATTGATGACCGATTCCATTTCACAAAAAGTAATCACTTTCAGTCAATCTATGAAAATTGTCATCGGGCCACCTAATTCAATTGCTTCCCATGTGGTTACACTTCAATTAAGTACCAATTTAAAATATTCACTCGTCTTCGCGAAACGCAATCACTGTGAATATGACGTCTGAATGGTTCACTACTGCCTAGTAAAAGTTTCTCGTAAATTAAATAGTTAAAAGCAGGTCAGTTGCTGAAAATAAAAAAAATAATGCTGTGACATCGTCAGCAGGCAATTGTCTCGGAGAGGAACACCAGTGTAAAAACCATGGCATTTAAACCAATAACAGTAGGATATTAATTTATGCATCACTAAAAAGAATAAAAATAGGACGATTTAAAGTAGGTTTTCTGTGCTTGTAATTTAAATGGAAACGAATTATGGGTTCCGGATTTCGATCCCGGAGACTACGGAAATGAAACTATTAAGATCACATTAGGATAAGAAGACATTTTAAGAAAGGCACAAAGAGATAACGGAAACGATGATTATATAGAAATAAATTCTATATGCCCCTAAAAACCAACAACAATTTTTTTCGCGGAAAGTAAGTGAGTTGTGTAGCTAACTTTTACCCCAATACTAAAATGTGTAACATAAACACGAAAAACCATCTAATAACACAAACTCAATCACAATGCCAAAACAGAAACGAAAATTAAACAGCTCACGATAAGATAGTAAATTTATATGGAGTGAAAGCAATCAAAATTGCCACAAATGAATCACTTTTTGTATTCTGCATATAACAAAACATAAAATTGCTTTACCTTTTTGGACAGGTATGCAATGTTAGCGATTTGCTACATATTGATCACTGGATGTTCTACTCCTGTGAGAACCCGAGCATCGAATCAAGAGAAATCTTTACGATCTTCACTGACTACATTTTTGTCTATCTCTAAATATTCATCGTTGATAATATATTAGATTTAATACTTAATTCAGAAGATTATATCAAAAACATCCGCAACGTACCTGTTTATTTATATGTATTCAGTTGAATTGATCGAGAGAAAGCAATTATAAGAAGCACAATACTAATAAAACTGTTTTATTTCACGGAAACACTGTTAAAAATTAAGTTGATATAAACAAAGTTCGGTTGCTACAGAGAAATAAACAAAATTTGAATTTTTTAAAATTTTGGTATATTTTTTGCGAGATTTTTCGGAGGATATTGTTTTTATCTGCAAATGTTTATAATATAATTATATATATAAATGTATAAATATAATTTCTTCTATTGTATATCTAATATAGTGTATCCCTTATTTTCAGCATTAGTTTTAACTGATCATTTATTCTATATGTCTTCCTATGGATAAACTCATGAGCTCAAAATGAAAAATCTGATGTGGCCAACTCATGACTTTCTCCGTATTTATTGAAAACATAAGCCTATGCCGGTAATATATAAATAACTCCAAAACAATGAGTGTTACAGGAAAATGTTTCATACAAGCTTTGTAGTAAAAAACATTATCTACAACTTTGGTACATAATTGTATATACCTAAATTGCATTTTGACAGACATAAGTATGAAAAACTTCAATTTCTGGGTAAACAACAACTTCCGGTTAACCATTATTCAAAAATAACTCCTAAACAAACAGTGTTACGAAAAAATGTTTCATACAAAAGTTGTAGTAAAATACATTATCAATAAGTTTTGTTAACAATTGTATATACCTACATTGCATTTTTACAGAGATATGTATGAAAAGCTTCAATTTCTGGGTAAACAACAACTTCCGGTTAACCATTATTTGGGAATAACTCCTAAACAATTAGTGTTACGAAAATATGTTTGCTACAAAAGTTGTAGTAAAGTATATTATCTACAACTTTTGTGTGAAAATGTATATACCTATATTGCATTCTTACAGAGATATTTAAGAAACAAAATTTTGTTCCGGATAAACCGTAACTTCCGGTTTAGCGATAATCTCCGAAAACTAATCAACTCTTGGCATTGTTAGGAAAATTCTAAATATGAATTTTGAAAATGATCGGATAATTACTTTTTAAGATAGAGCGCCCACAAACTTTTTAACCACAGACAGACAGACACACAGACAGACATGTTCGGGAAAATAGCTAAACATGCTCTATGGGCCCCAAAACATCTATTTCTGGAGGAGGTATTTTCTGAAATCTGGAGGTCTTCTCTATACTACGTATAGGGAGAAAGTAAAAATTGCTTAGGTCGTCATGGAGATGAGTTGTTTACAACATCAAAATATTGATAAAATATTGGTGCATTTTATCAAAATGTTTACAATTTCAAATCGTAAACGATATTCTACGACTGAAATAAGAATCTCCATTCAATTTCCTTTCTTTTGGTACTTGTCTCGACTTTGTACGACTTGTGTTACTAATTTAATTTTGCGAAAGAAACAAAGCCTGCAAGTGATAAAAGTGAAGTTTACGTGTATTCCTTATGGCACCGTATTATGGACTCCTGGGTTCGAACCCGGGCTTTCTTAGTAATGGGAATAGTTTTCCTAGGGGTTTCTAACTCGTAGAAACACAATGCAGTTTGTTTCGAATCTCTAAGTCAAACCGTTTCTGAAATAAAGGGGGGGACGGACGGACAGACGGACGGACGGACGGACGGACATTTCGGAAATTATATATAAAGATTCTTACCTCTTCTCTTGAATAGGATTAATTTAATTTCAATGTTTTCAGATCCCGTTGACGAAAAATACTGTCTTCTGATATTTTTATAAACGTGGAATCAGGAAACCTAATCCAAGCAAAAGTAGACATTCAAACTTATGGATGATATCTCTTTTAAGCGATTTAATTGGTAGTGATAAGAAATGCTCGCAAGTTTTTCTCGCCATCTTTCCTCAAAAATTCATTAAATCTTAATAACAAAAATTAACTACATTTACTTTACTTGGCCATTTATTTTTCTGTCTAATTTGCATGATTTTAACTCGCAACCATGAACAGATACTATAATTTCTGCTTAAATCTCACAGTACCTCTAAAACAAACACCAATAGAAAGAGGAGAAAAACTAACTTTCAATATAAATACAGGAATAATTCAATTTTGAGTCAATTCTGTTAATAATTTGCAATAGTTTTCGGCGATATCGGCAAATAATTTAAATTCAGGGACATGACTCCTATAGTTAAATATTCAAAGATGATATTTTCGTGTATTGAGTAACATATCTGAAAAAAATTACATACTTTAAGATTTGATTGGCAAACCATATACCAGCAATACTTCTTCAGAGGTAATTTCTACAGTATAAGTAACTGAAAATGTGAAGTAAATTAACGAATAAGACTTCGAAAGTGAAAAATCTTGTTAGAGGTTATTCTACGAAATGATGCTTATTTGACTAAATTCTCGATTCAGTTTATCCAATATTTCCTTACCTAGACATTTAATCTAAAAGTTACAGTAATAACAAGAATACATGTATATTTTATTTATTTCGATACTTGTCTAGAGTCCGTAAAATGAATACTACTTTCATTTTTTGGAATAATTAAACCCTGCAACATTGAAGCATGTATATATATATATATGAATATATTGAAGCATGATGATAATATTTGAGCAGCCTACAAAGAACCGAAGCATAAAAATAAAGGACAATCGCCATAATCCGAGAGAGGTGTTTCATATTTTATAGTCAAACAAACTTAAGACGGATCGACAATCGTTTAACATTAACCTTTTTTAAATAATATTTAAGGTATAACAAAATACCAACGAGTATGATTATCACCATCAAGAAAAGATATAGATGGGTAGTACCTATACTTAAACAAACCAATAGATGATCCACTAAAACATTTCTTGGTTGAATTTTATCTAAAAGCACAAAATTAATTTACCTTTTTCCAGTCAGGTATAAGAGGATTGTGATTCCTTGCTGCTCAGAATCCAATTCTTGGCACTTCAAACGAAGCAATAACTGAATTCAGGGATGTTTCAACGATCTTGATTGATTCATTCTTCAGTATTAACGATTATACGCACGGCGGGACGCTAAATGAAACTATACGCTGTTTAAAGTTTCCATGATTATGCTTGGTTCTATTCCAGAGCGCCATTTGCATTCCTTTATGCATTGCAAATGGGGATAATGGAATCGTATTTTAAGATCATCCCAGTATGATATCAACAAAAAACTTTGGATTAAATAAGTTTTATATCTACCAGGTCGTTATGTGTATCCATAACTCCCGAAACGTCTTGGGCTCGAGACCAAGCGGCTCTACCATTTGAAATGTATGGTGGGGTTTTCTCTTTTCTTTATGACTCATTTACCGGGAAATTGAAAATTTCCCAGGCCAGGGATGTAAAAAGAAGAAATGAACCTTTCATATTTACAATTTATCTTTTACATTATGATCATTTGATCGACGCTGGGGCACCATTTGTATTCTACCATATATTTCAAAGGTGGATTGTAGAATTACGTTTGAGGACTTTCCCGATGTGATATCGACTTGAAATTTGTATCATCAATATTCTTGCAGTATGCAAGCAACTTTTACTCGTATATATATGGATAACTAATTTCAAATAAGAATTTATAAAAAATTCATTTATAATTGTTTCTTTAAAGAAATATAAGGCGGCATTCGTGTCACCTACTTTGTATGTTATTTTATGCACTGGTGTCTGCAGCTATGTAATGGCTACCCATAATGCGGTGCAATATTGTGAATTTACGGAGTTTTTTCCTATCCAGTGTACATATTCAGCTACCGGTGTTGTGGTTGCTTGTGGCGTATTCTGTATGTAAACCTACTGCGTTAATTGTTCGTGGACAGTTTTTCTCCCTCTTCACGATGAATAGTGTCCAATTTCTGAAAGGGATTAATTTTTCCTCAGTTTCCGTTTAAGAAAATATGCAATAAAAGAAGTAGGAACTCCTATTACTTTGCTGAACTTATCTCACAGTCAGAGTGGCAGAGGTAGGCAATACTGCCGAGTGTTTAAGCCATAGATGAATGAGAGAAACAGTTGGATTTGTGGCTGCGACTCTTCCAATAGGCTATATTATTTCCCTTTTTGCTCTTTGCGAAAGACAAGGACGCGACCTGGGCAAAAATAGGTGTATTTGATTTAGGACATTTATCTCAAATAATTATTCGCTGACAGTCCTGCCAAATATTTCAACCCTGAATAAAACAATATAAGGTAATTGATTTATTTTCTTATGATTATATTTGAAATTTCGAAAAATAAATACAACTAGAAAATTAAAAGGTATTTTGTTCTTTAATAATACATACGAAGAAACATGAATCGAGAATTCAAATAAAAACTCAATTTTCGAGAATATATGGATTTTGTACAACAAAGGCATAAATTGATTCAACCCGAAATATCAATTTTCATATTTCTACTGCTTTTATCCGAGGTTGTTGTGAATTATACTGCTTCCATGTAAGCAGAGGCAATATTTTAGTATGAGCCAGAATTTTTAACCATAATCACGGACACTTAAAAATATACGAATTTTGTAGTGGACCCCCTGTTTTTTTAGCCACGCGCCGCCACTGCCACTAATACAACTTTTTTAGAAATCGGATCGATGTACAGACACCACCCCCTCTACAGATTTATTATATATATATAAAGATATTTTACACGCAAACTTTTGGGCAAAATATCTCAACGTTTTTCAATATAAATATTTAATACATGAATTATAAAATAAAAATATCAGTATTTTCAATATATTTTTTATAATTATTTATTGAAAATCGAAATTGATTTAAAATAAATTCTGCGCATACTTTTCAGTATTATATTTCAAAGATTCCTTCTTCAAAAAGGAATCGGTTGGAAATTCCCAGAAACGTTGAAAAACTTTAATTTTACGAATGCAAAACGATAAGTTAAGTAAACGGAAAGGATTTCTCTGAAGGCTCAAATATCAATTTGCGTCTTTCAAAAACACCTGGAATGTAATCTTTTGTAACCATTTCATAGGGTAAAGTATACTTTGCGATAAAGGAGAAGCAGGAAAATTGACCAAGTCGGAAGTGAAAGGCACAGGTCTGGCCATGACAAAAAAGAGAGAACACAATGAAGAGAAAGGTAAAACTCAGGAATGGAAAAATAAATTCAAATTTGATTTTAGATACGAAGTTTATTCTATTTTCTACTGGATCTGAGCTCTTTTTTAGAATAAACGTGGTAAAAATTTATTTGGAGCAATGAATTCTCGAATGAGCAATATTGAAAAAGTAACGAGGACGTGAAACGTGTTTGCTTTAAAATTTTAGATACCAAAAATTAAAAATTTAATTTCTGCAGTATTTCTCCAGAGCCCAGGTGCTAAAATTATTTTCTGCGAATTGAGTGTTAGACTAACTGAACTAGATTTATCAGATTTTAAACCCACAAATATCACAATTTAATTTGGACAGAGATTTCTAAGATTATAGTATGCGCAGAATTATATTTATTTACTTCATTATATGTATAATGACTACAATAGACACCAGACCATGTGTTAGTCATTATAAAAAGTTATCAAATGTAAGAAAATTGACATAGGTTCAATTGTATAGGAAGGAATAAGTAAAGAACTGATCCAGTTGTACTCTTCCTCAAGTTTGAGGATACATCCAATTTCTACGCTAGTTAAGAGACCTAATTGTTAGTGGTCTATCTGTAATATAACTGTTTTTATTTTTTCATCAATTTAAAATGGATTATTCATGGAAATAATCTGAAGAAATTGCAACAACACTGAACTTGCATTTATAAACAGCCGTTTCCCAATTTTCCTTTCTTTCCACTGAAATTGCATAGAATTTAAGGTAACATCAGTATGTATTCTTGATAGAGTTAACGGTTTCGAAAAATACATTTCGATACGAAAGTGAAAAGAACTTGAATGTTAAGAAATAAACTAGGAATAACATGGCGCAACAATTTGAACAAAAGTTGAGTTATATTTATAGTTAACTAAAACAATGATTTTGGAATATTGATGAAAATTTAGTCAACTGGTTAGTTCCCTTACTTTAAACCATCAATGGTACAGTCCTGGCCAAAATGTACGCAGCACCGGCCGTAAGGATTGCTAGGGAGGTGCTGCGTTAATCTTGGCCAGGAGTGTACATGATGATACAATTTCTTTTAACTCGGGAAACATCTATAAGGTTCCAAATATAAAATCTATTTTCTAAGACTTTGCTGAATAAAATTCTATGATTGGGAAAAGTAGGAATAACATAAATTTTTACATTTATTTACAAACGCTACTACTTTAATTATTATATTCCTCACGTTTACTTATGATTTTTCATGACGCGATGCTAAAAGGTTTATTTTTCGTAAACTCGTAATTTAGAATTGAAATAGGGATATGAATGAAACCAATTACCCAAGGGAAGTAAGGAAATTGATGGAAAAATAAATAATTAACCTATCCAATTCTCACGATTTGGAAACACTTTCGTTAAACCATTTTCGTAATGCCTCGCGTTAGAAGTTGAATTCCAACTTCGAGAAAACACTAATATTCCCGCGTATTCGGGAAACCTGCTGACGCTTGGCACCGCCTTTATAAATTACTCGAGCTTCAATCTCTGGGCTTTGGGCTTATAATTACCTCCGGAGCATGCCTAAAGAAGGGCAAGAAATCGTTACCGGCCTCCGAAACGGATTATTTCGATAAAAGTAGTTGTGAGGAAAGCAAGAACTTCCCCAGTTATGCATCGCCTTGAAAAATTCTCGGGAAATGCGCCTCGAGGAAGCACCGCTGCATGCATTTGCCGTAACTGCGGCGAGAATGTTTGCGCTGCGGGCCATTGTGAAATACTTATTCCGTGCCCTCCGAAGTAAGGGCATCAACGTTATTAAAAGCTGGAACTTTTATGAAAGGGGATGCTGGAAATAACTTCCGAGAAGAGGAAACACGCCGAAGAATAGGTATTTGCAGGAATGAGGAAAGTATGTATGGATTTCAGGGAATGATAGAGAAGTTCTCGAAAGGAAATACTAAAAAGGTTGAGGTTTCTATGGAGGACGCGATACACGAGTTAAAATTGGGAAAAGTTGTTAGGATTATTTTTAAATCCATAGGAAAATGTATACTAGTGAAAAAGTCTCTCAGAGTGAGGATTTTTTTTTAATCGATATGAAAATACATACTTGTGTAAAATGATATATTTTAGTACTCTTTAGGTTACTAACTTTGGCTTGCTTTAACGGTATCACTTCGTGTTTATATCGTATTCGTATCTATATCTTAATTTCCCAACATCAATAATCAATCATTCACGATAAGTGAGAGCGAGGATTCAAATTCAGGCAGATAATGTACCACATATTCAATCTTTCGATTTAAACCTCTAATTCCATTACGTGTTAACAATTAAAATGCAAAATCAATTGATTTTTTACGCCAAAACTGATACCGCTCCTTATGTATACTACCATCATTGTTGAATGAACATTAATGTTATCAGGATTCTTCAAGGTATTTAGCATTTACTCTGTCGTTGTAAAATTAAAATCTGTAGCCTTCAAAATTATACATTGGATGACATGAGAGCAAATCGACGTAATCTGGAAAAAAATATCGAAATTTCTTGGTTCGTGGTGTATCCACAGAATATTTATACATAGTATACAATTTGAAAATAAATATCCAATGGTAGAAAAAATACAATATCTGTTATCGTTTTATCATGAGATCCGAGTACTTAAAATAATATTAGAAATAAGTCACATGGGAGTGTCAAACTACATATCTCGCGAATCGAAAGAATGATAGGTGATAAGAAAGAGGGATTGTTACCTTTCCCTAAAATATGTTTCCTGCATATGTAAAAACATATTTTATCTTCCTCTTGCTATGCGGTCGTTCATCGGTATTGGTTCGGTGATCTGTTCTGATACTTATTGACCTTCTCAGTTCCAATCTAATTTTCCCTATGTAAATTACTCTGCCACTGCAATGGGAATGAAGTTATGAAAATTTACCTTTGGAAACTCGAATAAATAATCCAACAATGTTATTTCTGCAGTAAAAAATCTTCAATTATTATTGTAAGAGAATATATTATAATCAGGATCAGGTCTGTAATATACAAAATTAGCCTGAAAATTAGAAAATTGTGTCGCCGATTCTGTATGCGGAGTGTACATTCTTACAATTCGAGGACATTAACTCTGATTCTAAACCGTAGCGTAACTCCATGCTACCGAGCTGTTCCCTAGTTTATCTAAATTATAGGTTTTTATTGAAGCAGAATAAGATAATAATTATATGCCCACAGTGTTCTCAGAATTTATTAAATGAAATTATATTACAAATACCAAATATTTAACTAAATGTTAGCTTTCCCTTGATGCAAGATGAGCTAATAATTATAAGCTCCTGGGGCTTTCTTAGAAATGATCCAATAAAGTTCTGATATAAGATGTGTAATATTTATCACAAATTTACCGCATAAAAACATTGAGATTGCGGATTGCCTTAAGTTTTAATTTCCCAGTAAATTATCTTCCATGAACAAAAAACTAATCGGACAAATATTCAGATGCGACACAACAATAATTATTAAATAAATCTATTTTAGTTCTCGATGTTGTGTTCCGAGTCCAAAAATATCTTATAAATACTTTTTCCTCATTCTTTTTTTTTCTAAAGGACCCTCGCTACAGACTTCAAGATCTTCTGACTTAACAGGACAAATTGGCCGAAAAAGTAGAGTATAAGTGATGGTTTCGAACGATAAAAAAAATTGATGGATCCCCATCTCAAAAAGAAATCTCAAGCATGTCTGCAGCGTTGATGACGTCTCTCAATTAATCACCCTGACTTGTAATTATAGCGGGACGGATTTCCTGGCGATTAATTGAGCCGTGACAAATAGATGCTCGATTAATTTCTCCAAGAACTCTAACACCTTCTAAACCCAGGAAGGCATAGCAGAAGATAATGGAAAACGAAATAAACAAAGGGTTAACGTCGATTGAATAGGTTATCAGTCACTAGTTTTGACCTTGTTTCACCGACGTCTCTTCAAAAAGAAAGTTCCTTTTCATGCTTATTACACATACAAAGATTACTGCGGCAAAAATAATTTGAGACGTCTATGATTAGCTTAATTTTGAATCAATAGATGACTAAATGTATGATTTATGAGAAATTTTGGAAAAAGTGGTAAAGAAAATCTTTTACAAAGGATAGAAATAAAGACACAATTCTGTGGAGTTTTTCCATCTATTTACATATAATATACTATCAATTTATATTATAATAGGTTTACTACATAAATCCTTCAAGAATATTACTTTATAATAAATTTAGTGGAATAAATTATACTAAATACCCAAATGAGTTAAGGGATGGATTAAATAATAAATAATTACTCTTCTAGGAATATCCTGGAGAAGGACTACGCAATTAAGTCGCTTTAATTTAATTATTTCAGTAAAATTCAGTACCTATAACATTTAGTCCACATGTTTTAAAAATATAAAAGAATAATTTAGAGAAAAAAGATGAATTCACATAAATGGTAGAGACAAATATAATTCTTGTTTGAGATTTAATTAATTGCATGAATTGAGAAAGTCAAAGCTGCTAAATACGATATCTTGATGCAGCTTGAAATATGCCTCTTCCTTGAGGCTTTAACATCAAACGTATTTTTGTTCAGAAATCAACACACAAAATTCAGTTACAGACAGAGCCTCTCTTTCTCAAACCACCCTTCGCTCGAAATTAAGCAATATTTCAGAGAGATAGAGATTTAGAGATCCAACTCCAACTCCATATTTTTATCTTATCATCATCATCGTGAGTGTGAGTGAGTGAGTGAGTTACCTTTCGGTAAGTTCATGTACACACAACAATCCATATTAAGCGCCATCAACTTCATTTCCTTATTGTTAACTCTACCCCGTATGTCATCCAACATCTTCTGTCTCTGTATTCCCTCTGTTTTTTCCCCTGAATTCTAACCAAATTTACAGTATTCACCAATCCTTCTCCCCAATGTTTGACCCACCTATTTCCTACTTCTGTCGATGCTTAATCACTATAACTAAAACCCTCTCTTCCCCAACCATCTCCAACACCTCTTTGTTTGTTTTCCTATCAACCAAACTCACTTTTTCCATTCCATGCCATACCCATAAATCGAACGCCTCCAAACGTTTGACTTCCTCCTTTCTTAATGTCCACGTTTCGCGTCCATAAAGCAAGATACTCAAAACCAAGGATTTCACCAATCTTCCCCTGATTCCTCTGTCAAGACTTTTGGTCATCAATTCCCTTCACTTCATAAAGGCTTCCTTGACCAAGGCTATTCTTTTTCGAATCGCATATTTACATCTCCCATCGCACGAAAGAGTACTTCCCAAGTAAGAAAATGTATCCACCTGCTCTATTTTTTCCCCAGGTATCACGACTAAAGGTCGACAGCGATTAGGTCGACGACAAAAGTTCGAGGCCAATAGGTTGCCATACAAAAAGGTCGATAGAAAATAGGTCGCGATACAAAATGGTCGACAGTAAATAGGTCGCGATACAAAATAGTCGACAGTAATTAGGTCGCGATACAAAATGGTCGACAGCAAATAGGTCGCGATACAAAATGGTTGACAGTAAATAGGTCGCGATACAAAATGGTTGACAGTAATTAGGTCGCGATACAAAATGGTCGACAGCAAATAGGTCGCGATACAAAATGGTCGACAGTAAATGGGTTACCGTGGAAAAAGGTCGAAAATAGGTCGCTATGCAAAAAGGTCGAACCTTTAGGGTGTTTGGCAGGGGGTGAGTATTTTAATTACATGCACTAAACTACATGTTACATAGTTTTTGATGACATGAGACAATCTATATGTACCATAGGTAGATAGACGCGACATCTCTTGCGTGTTTTGCAGAGGGTGAGTATTTTTACCACGATTTTGGAGAATTATTTAAAAAGGATCTTTCGTGTTCTTTTGCTCAAATGAAAAAACAGCGGGAAGTCTGGCCGATGTCGTTGCCGGTAAAAGTTCCGCAGGAAAAGGTAACGCCGGAATGGAATAAGTAATTTTTCAGAACTCAGCTAATATTCTTAGGTTAAAATTCTATTCTGATTAGTATTTATAAAATGAATTACGGAATTAATAAGTTATGTATTAAATTATATACGTGTAAATGTTGCAATTATGAAGCATAATTATTTACAATATCGCATATTTCACCGTCAGCGAAAATGAGTGTCCAAATTAAGCAAGTGAACGCCTCTCTTATTAGGGTCTTTGTTCTCTTTTAGGTGTTGAAATACAAGTAGTGAAGTAGAAAAAAATCTTGAGTATCTCACACCTGACTGAAAAGGTAAGGCACAATATGTTTTTTAATTTGTAGAATGAAAATAATAAAAATATATCAGTACAATAATGATGATAACTTATTATTAAAACTAATTTCGTAAAATAAAATTATGTACATGTTAAAACTGATTTTATAAACTTTATATAACATGTTTTCAAAAGATAAAGTTATTACAATCAATTATATTTAGAAAAATGAAATTGAAAGGCCATGGAAACGTTCTTCCAATTTTGTTTAAGCGTCTGCAGCAACCAAAATATGTTTATAGCAACTAAAATGTCAATGGATGTTTTCGAGAAATAAAAGGTTTTTGTTAAAATTGTTAACAAATTTACAATGTTCAAGATGTGTCTGAGGCGTTATACGCATTACCATGCATATTTGTTCGTACCCTATGATTCCTTATAGAGATAAAAGTAATGCATTCATAATATTTATTCGTAACCAACGTATCACAATTGCGAATATTTAAAGATTTTTTAAGAAATATAGTAATAATGTTGTATATAACATCATTATGGAATGGTGTAATTGAAAATTATTTATTAACGTAAATATGCCGCAATAACCAGAAAATTGGTTAATTATGATATGACTCCTAAACAGTGTTTGATATCAAACATTTTTTCAAATAAAATTTATAGATAATTTATTTTTTTGTAAATTTTGTATATACTTGTATATAATATGTATATTTTTGTATGGCGACCTATTTACTGTCGACCATTCTGTATGGCGACCCATTTGCTGTCGATCTTTTTTTATGACGACCTATTTACTGTCGACCATTTTGCATGGCGACCCATTTGCTGTCGATCTTTTTTTATGGCGACCTATCTGCTGTCGACCTTTTTCCACGTCGGCCCTTTGGCTATCGACCTTTTGCACGGCGAACTTTTGTCGTCGACCTAATTGCTGTCGACCTATAGTCGTGTAACCTTTCCCCATCCACCCTAATAGTTAGTTTGGCTTTCTTTCCCTTCGGGTACCTCAATACTTTTGTTTATTTACGTTTATTTTTATTCCAAACTCCTTTGCTTTATCGTTAAAAGCATTTACTACAATAACTTCATGTATAATTTTTTTATAGGTAAACAAGAATACAGTAAATACATTTACTACTCATTTCGTTAAGGATTATCAGAAATCATGTCTGTTGGTTATATATTGAATATAAAACAGGTATTGTGAATACTTATTAATTGGTGGACCTTAAGAAAAGAGGAGAAAAAGGTTCGGAGCCCTTCGACGTATGGGATAGGCGTAGAACCAAAAAATTAAGTTGAGCTGAGAGGAGAAAAAACAATAGCGCTATAAGTAGCTGAGGAAGAGATAGTATTAAAAGAAATTAGAGAGCGTTAACAGAAAAAATAATAAGGTCAAATTTTAAGAGGAGAAGGATTGCTAAAGAAAATAATTGAGGGGAAAATGCAAAGGAAAAGACTGAGGAGAAGACAGGCAAAAGATATTAGATGAGATACAAATGGGGTAGGTAACTAGGGAACGAATTAGATGATATAAAATAGGGAATTTAGAGACCGAAAGGTAGAATACTCATATAGAAGAATCGTTACATGTGGTAAAAAATTAATTTTCAACAAATATGACTGAAAGATAAATAAAATTATTTTTTAAATTCTTCTTTGATATGTATAGTAATAATAATAATAATTTATTTAGCTCATATAGAGGACCACAATTATATGAGCTCTAATATATCTTATGACACAAAACACGGAACAACAAGTGTAATAAAATTACAAAAAAGAGCAATAAACAAAATAAAAAAATAAAATGGATTATGCTATTGATAAAGGATTAAAAATCGAATATGCCCTCCTCCTTACGGTATGCAAGGCATCGCCAAAGAAGTCCACATAGTTACTGACTTCATTCACTGCTCTACTAATTCGTGGGATTGGCCAAAACCTATGTGTATCTTTCTTTGCGAAAGGCACCGCTTATAATGTAGAATTCCTTGTTTTTTGTGAGAGTACCGCAACTCCAAAAAGACAAATGAGGGAACAGGAGCCTAAAACATCTTTGAAAACCTTATGGGCAAACGAAATATCTAGAATTTTCCGTCTGACCCATAGGGGTTGGATAACGAAATATTTACAAAAATTGTGATAGTGTCTTCCTTGATATTCAATACCAGCAGTATTACACAACCGCTTGACAAATCTCTTTAGTGATCAATTTGTGATAAGTACAGTTAAAATTAATAAATCATCAAACAATGTATATCACGAAACTATTGTCGGCAATGCGAGGTCCCTGAGCAGGTGTGTCGGTCAAGCGAGTGTGGATCAAACAAAGAGGTTTCACGGGCAATGTAGACGAATAATTCGAGTAAACGGACTGCAAAAGATCATGAGAATGGGAGTTAACCGCTGATCGTCCATTAGAGGAGAGACCATATTTCTCGCGGAGGATCAAGTGATCTTAGCATCGCTCCCACAAATCCGCCTTCCCCAAATTAAAAGATGCCCTGACAGGGTCGGGAGGAAGGGGGATTAAGTCACATACCATGCGTACTCCCAGGACCTTACGAGCGGAAGAGGATTTACGCCTCAAAGTTCATTCGCCTCCCACATTGCACCACGGGATCCTTCCTTATTTTCCACTCCCACTGGTGCTCTGAAAGCGTCCACGGGTGTTCGCCGCTAAATGCCCAAGGAACAGCTGCTGTCGGAGAGGCTCTTCCCATTCAAAGCGAACGTCTTAATTAGGCAGATTAGGTGGCATCCCGTTCTAAAACACAGTTAAAATGCCGCTCGAGTATTATACAAGTGGTACTATATATCAATTCTGACTCGCATTGAGATGACGAGATCTGCGGGAAAACGGGTAAGGAATGGTCGCTCTTATGTAAGGTGGACCCTCTGCCGGTTTCTTTTTACATTTAATAATAATAACTTTTCTAATGGAAACAGGAAGCCCCAATTGCATATATTCCAATAATTATTACTAGTAGTATTGTTAAAAGTGCTTCGACAGCTTAGGTCATTTCGCACATTGGCTCCCACTGGGAATCGAACCCGGGACCGCTTTCACCAAAGGCAAACACGCTGTCCACATGACTATCCGGAAGCCTCCTTAATTATTACTATTTACAAACACACACGACCATAAAAATCCGACTAGCGTGATTACAAGATTCGAACCCGGGCGTTGGAGTGCTAGCACGCTAACAACTCCACCACCGTAGTTCGTCAAACAAAATGATTAAACTATTTTTAAATATAATATTGTTTATATTTTATTCATAATATTTTTATTACCTTTTATTATTTATAAATCATTAAATTATCAGTAAATGTAATAAATAAAAAATATTGAAAATATATGTGGCACCCCCTTCGCTCCCGCGAACGGCTCAGCGCCCGGGGCGCAAGCAGCGTTTAATCCCGCGGGAGGTCTTCTGAGAGATCCCCGTGTGGACACGCCCATTCAGTCCGCGTCAGTGGTCCTGTTAGGGTGTGTGCGTCTTGTGCTCCGGAGTTCCACATAAACTGATTTCCCTTCAAGTGATAACAAATTCCAGTGTGCAACTTTACATTTCATTTCAATAAAGCCCGCGGTAATTACAAACTCCAAATATACTTTTAAATGGCCCTCCCAAATCAAACTTAGATTCCGCTATTTCTTCAAAAGAGATCTACGGTGTAATAGAGTTAGTGACCTACAGAATTAAGTACATAAACTACTGAGTTACTTGTAGTTCTCCCATTGTATCTCTATTTTTTCCAACTAAACTTAAGAAAAAATCTATGGAGGTCTGGGCCGTGATAAGTAATCGCCTAGAAAAGCGGCTGTTTTTTCTTTTCTAAAGAGAGTAACTAATCGCATTATTTAGCACTTTCCTCCCCATTGAGGCATTCATTTCCTAATTTCCATTCCCGGAAGTAATAAAGTTGTTTCAAAGAATATCATGTTGCTATATAATATAATTTTATGTGATTATTATCATTTTTCAAAAATTTCTGTTCCTTCTTTTGTAAGGTCAAATGATGTATTTCACAATAAAAATTGATCTTTGCTTAGTTTTGTTGATGATATGAATGTAAATAAAATTAAAACATATCATAAATCATGATGACTGAAATGCTTACAGCCATCCTTGAATTATTGACTGGGAAGAATGGAAAGAGATGAATTACAACTTTCATTATTAGTTAATACTATCATTTATGAATATTTTTTCTTATCACTATGTGAAATTACTGATTGATCAAAGTCAAGCAATTAGTATCGATAAACCACGAAGATTAAAACGAATTTGAAATCATAATTTACTTGAATTTACTGCCTAAATTAGATATTGCGAACTATATAAATCCAACAGTGAACTCATTATCTTCATTTCCGAAAAATGTATAATTTCCCTTTGCATCTCATACAACAACTGCGCTATATGTGACCGAAAATTTACATTAAGTACCACTGCCTATGCTCCGTTCATAAAATAATTAGCCATCCATTTTTCCAGAATATCATCCACGTCGTCAATAATAAAAATGACTTCCCGAATCACGGAAATAAACAATATACCAAGATAACAACAATTACTCCGTGATGTTCCAGGAATTCATTTCCGTGATTACACTCAACAATGAGCTCCATACTGCGCAAGAATAGGTTAGATGAAATGAACATTCATTTCCTAAGAGAATACAAAAGGAAGTGCATGGAAATGTATGTACTTCGTATATCCAGCTAGAAATATAGAGTCGCAACTGCAAAGGGATTTTAAATAAGGTGAAAAAATGTCAAGCACTCCGTGTCCTTAAGCAAATTCACACGTCAAAGACTCCCACGGGAATTGAGAGCGCTCGTCAAATTTAAATTTAAATCACTCTTTTGCGTTTGTTTTTACCCTGATACTTATGATTCTAACATTTCGTCATTTTGGCTTCTTCATATTTATGGCTCGTAACCGTCATTTGTCCTTCTTCCACTTCTCTTTCCTGTCTATTTGCAGCACTCTATCCTTTGTGCGCCTTCATGCAATATGGAGAATGCTTTATTATCGTTTCCAGTGCAAAGCAGAGAATATAAATCTGTCATCCGATGCGCACTTCAATAGAAACAGATGTTACAATGTAGAGAATCAAACATGTTTTTTTGGAATGTTTGCATTTGATGAATTTCTCGAATTTTAGTAGCTGACGGCGCGAGTGAATGTGGTGTTTAAATTGAAATTTGACCAAAAACATCACTTCATTAAAATTTAACGTTTTTGCCGTCGATCTTCGTGTATCTCTCCCCATATGATGTTCCAGGTAATCCTTTTGTATAGCAAAGGCTTTTTCTGCCAAATACATTATACTCTGTAGTTATTTGTCGCTATAAAACAACGCATTTTGCTTTAAGGCGTACCTCTTTTTTTATTATACTTAATATTTGATTCAGAAGTATTCTTCGAAATCTCCCTACCACTTATTTAAAAAAAATGAGGAAAACTTTTCTAACATCTAAAAGATAAAAATCATATTTTGCATAGCTATACAACAACCTAAAGTAAATTTCCAGTACGTGTTTTGTTTACATATATATTTGAGAATATTTTCCCTCCTGCATTATTAAGCATTCAATTCCTTTCCATAAAAGAAAAGCCTTGACTTGACTTTTTTCCAGAAATTAACTGAAGCACTACATACTATGGAAGAGTAATTTTAGAAAGGAAATACCACACCATATTCTTGGAAATTTAAAATGTTTTTAAGCTATGAGTCGATGATGTAGAGGATTTGATACTATTGATAGCCTCTATCAGACATTATGGATAATAATGTCTTACAAAAGTTCGGTCCCTGAGTCGGTACATACCTGGGCATTAAACTGTTTAAATTATACTCTGGTAACAGTGAATATTTATTAACTGTGGTTTGTTAATCTCAATCTTAAAATTTTAACATTAATGAAAGGAACGTTGGTTAATATGGAAGACTCTCTCAGATATGGAATTCTGATTTATGTAGACGAATGGTACAACTATTTGTATTAACTGTCTGCCTTTAAAACCACCTACGCGAAGGCTGTTTCGATTATAAACCCTAACATACACCACAAGCAACATTGGAGAAGAACGGGTGCTTACAATGGAGAGAGGAGGATTCCCCGTGATTTAATAACCAAGCCAGAACGCTATAAACAGAAATATTCCCCGTAAATTCCAGACAATGGCACTATGAATAACACTTCCATAGCATTCAATTAGGAGAGACCGGACTGGATGCCATTGTTCAGCATCTCTCACACCTCATTTGCTTTCATACTATCACAGACTTGAACAGTAACGAGTCAATACTAATTGAAAGATATATTTCCATCCATCCAATACCATTGGGCAGAGATGAGAAAAAGATACATTCCCTTTATGCAGTACGAAAATGAAAATATCAAACATCGTTAATCAGAATGAAACATTATACGTGTAACAAATGTATGTGAACTTGCTTATGAATTAAGTGATGGTTACCAGTCTATGAAGGCACATTTATAACGATATTGAATATAATATCTATAAAAATATCATGTATCTCGTAAACATTATATTTTTGTAGATTAATTACGTATTGTAGAGGTGACAACGAGCAACAAATTAAGTTATTGTGAGAGAACGAATACAGTTAAAATCTTTAATTTAGTAAGTACCGTTGAAAATTTTATTACTGCTAGAAGATGCTAATTCCTGCTTCAAATTACCAAATAATTTAGAGCAAGCTCCTACTTCCTCGTATGATTTCATCCGTTTAAATACAGATATTCAGAACGAGATACTACGTACTCGAAAATAAAGAGGCCGCAATTACTAGGTATTAAGAGTGTCTGAATCATAAGAGTACGATAATTGCTTAATTCTCATGAGTAGAGCGTTTTCCTTGTTTTCAGAATATCTTCTCGTTTTCATTAAAAAGAGCTTAAATTGAAATAGTATTAAAACAAAGAAAACTCTTTCAACGCATGCTGTAATGTCTTATATAGACGGCGATATTGTCAAAATTTAATTACAAAATTAAGTATTAGCCAAAGAGAAAGTTGCAAAAATCTGTTTTAAATATCTTGTATTTTCTTTTTCCGTCGCATGTCTTTCTACTATTCCTATCATTATTATTGGCTTATTTGAATTTTCGGCCGTATCTTTCATCCTCATGGACGCCACTCTAACCGATTTTAATCATCATGATTTAACGTAAAAATTGGTTCATTAAACTCACCTCAATTATAAATTTAGAAAAAAAATACGGTGAACTAGTTCTCTAACGGGGCAACACTGCTGCGGAGTTCGGAATAACTTAGCATCCTGCAAACTCTGATTGTTCGGAAGTCGTAAGATCCTGCTAACAGTTCTCGAGGACTTAACCGTATTGTCCGCCTTCAGGGTTGTTTTGAAATGCACGGATTTCCGGCAATTATGTTACCACCCAACTATGAAAGTTTACCTTGGTGTTTACAGAGGAGAGTGTTTTGAAAAAAAAATCTAAACTAAAATATCAATGAGAAACTCAGAGAACCGGGATATTTAAGAATAGGCTAAACTAAATTAAAAACTGACTCTCTTTTTCTGCTGCCTGTTCTTTATTTCTCTGTATATAATAAGATTAGGATGGATACTGGCAAATGATGATCGATTTTCAAACTACAAGTCCCTACTATTTGCTGTGTTGTATTATACGATAGGAATCCTCAAAATATTCCACGGATCAGAAATAAATAATTTATAGACTGTGAACAAATAGGAAAGGGGGTGTAAAATTCCGAAATGGATGGAAGAAGTACAGATTATATAGATAAAATGAAATAGATTAGCTCTTTGGCATAATTCATAAGTATTAAAATAAAAATTATAGTTTTTACTCGTTATTTGCGTTGTAATTAATCAAAGATTGAAGACGTTAGGTTCTTCAGTTTTATTTCATGGTAAACTTTATGCATAGGCAGTGGATCTCCCTTTGAATATTAAAGAATCAAACCTAACCGAAGAATCAATGTATAGAAATCAGCAGAATCAATTTGAATATCAGATGACATCTGGATTTTGTTTAGATTTATATAAATTTATCCCTCTTGTATTACGAATTATCAGGATCGTTAATTGTTTTTAACTAATTTTAAACTCTAATCTCCAATGATTTGAATGGTTTATAGAACAACTTTATTTATAGCTATAGTAAATTGATATCTGTCCATATTCACACACAGCTCAAATAAGTTATTACATTAATAATATTTAGAAAATCTATACAATGGATTTGTTAACTAACTCCTTTCAAGACTAATGGTGCTACTTTTTCTAGATATATATGAACTGTAATACGCGTCATTCCTTAATGTACGTTCCAAATTGATTACTAGGTCATAGTTCTATTATTTCATCCTTATTCTACCACTGTATGTTCTTCTATATGATATTATCATTATCATATCATTTCTACTTTCTCCCTATACGTAGTATAGAGAAAGTATTGTATTCGCAAAAAAATCGACCTCCAGATTTCAACGGAAATAGATGTTTTGGGGCCCATAGAGTTCATTTCGCTATTTTCCCGAACATGTCTGTGTGTGTGTGTCTGTCTGTCTGTGGTAAAAAATTTGTGGGGGCTCTATATCAAAAATAAAATATCCGATCATTTCCAAAATTCATTTTGAGTATTTTTCTAACAATGCCAAGAGTTGATAGGTTTTTTATGAATACTGCTTAACCGGAAGTTGCGGTTTACCCGAAACAAAATTTTGTTTCTTAAATATCTCTGTTATAATGCAATGTAGTTATCTACAATTTTCTACTAAAGTTATAGATAATGTAATTTACTGCAACTTCTGCATGAAACATTTTTTCGTAACACTGATTGTTTATGAGTTATTCTTGAATAATGGTTAACCGGAAGTTGTTGTTTATCCAGAAATTGAAGTTACTCATACATATCTCTGTCAGAATGCAATTTAGGTATATACAATTACATACAAAAGTTATAGATAATGTATTTTACTACAACATTTGTCCGAAACACTTTTCTGTAACTCTCATTTTTTTGAGTTATTTATATATTACCGGCATAGGCTTCTGTTTTCACTAAATATGGAGAAAGTCATGTGTTGGCCACATCAGATTTTTTTATTTATTGAAATTAATCATTAAGAAATACGTAGAGGATAGATAATTTATATAAGCTTTAAATAATATCACAATACACAAAAAGAAGATAAAAGCATACTTAGAGCGACTAATTTCGTAAATGGAGACTATTTATTCGATAGCCACGTGTCCAAAATGATCGAAGCTCTTGGCTGGAAATCGCTTGAGAAAAGAAAAGGCGAGATGGCCTTTATTAGTCCCTTTTTCAGGATAGTATAAGGTGCGCTAATTTGAAAATTGTTTTGGTAGTTTGGTGATTCACCCCCCCTAACATGCGCCTTAGTGCGGCTCGCGGGGTACTTATGTAAATGTAAAATGTAAATCATTCATTGAAACCAGTAGAGCTAATAAACCCGCGGCAAAAAAGTACATCAGTTTTATAATCAATTGAATTTCCGAAAAAAGTCAATAATTCCGGGCTGATAATTGATCGATAAACATGAACCATGATCCCAGTCCTCCCTCCCCCGTTTTCGGCTTCACTCCGACCTCAAAATATCAGAAACTCGGATACGTCCATCACACCTCATTTTTTCCCCGATTCCATTTCATTTCGCCTGCTCTCCCACATAAATCCCGCTCCCTCTTTATTTCCTTTCTCGTCCTTATCCTTTTCATCCGTTGCCTACGTATACTTTCCCATTCGATCCTGCTTCCGCCCCTTCCGATCGGTCAAAAACCCGAGTTTGCGTTCCATCTCAAAGCGAAAGTCTTTTCCGCCTTACATCTATTTCCCGTACCCTCCATCCTCTGACTTCGCCATCCATTTTCCTCTTCCTCCCATCTCCCATCGTTTCTCCCGCCCTCCGGTTCCTAAGACCGCTCTGTTCAGTGAACTCCCTTTTCCCATGTAGTCCATTCCTCGGACTTATGTGCATTATTATGTTCGACAAAATCCTTTTTCAACGCTTGAGGAAGAACGCTATATGCTGTCGGGTTTCCCAAAAACCCCCAAACAGTACGATGGAGGTATGATTCCAATACATGACAGATACAGAAATTATATCAACGAGCAGAATTTTGGGTTTCCGGAGAACGAATCCACTGAATACAATTTATCTTATAAATTAGTATTTACGAATCTGATCACACTAGTGAGCTCTGTAATATACACTTTTTTATTTTATTATACGTCCAGTAGTAATTTACTCATTTTTCTTGTAAATATATTTTTATCTATGTGAATATGCATCTTTATTTTTTAAATTTACCTTTCAGATATTTCTTAACCCGCTTTCTTCGTATAAATTCAATTAACTATCATTAGGTTTCGAAGGATTTTCACACCACCCTTCTTCCATGTGTGGACCTGCTGCGGTGAATATTTTTTCTTAAGCGATACCCTATGTTTTTAAACGGACAACGTAGTTTTCTTCTGTGTACTTTTTCAAGCTATCTCTTTCTTTAAAATTTATATGACGAAGGGTTGCATGAAAGAAGATACATTAGTCTCAATCTCGCCCTAATAAAAGACTTTTATTATTACTATAATGAAGAAAGTTATCTTTTTAAATTAACATCCGCTGTTGTTACTAAGAACTAAATCTTCCTAACTATGTCTACCGAAAAATACTCTCCTCAGCTTTTTCTCGACCTGCGCAAAACGTTAAAAGAAATCTTTTTTTTTTGGAAGTCAGCTTGGAAGTGTTGTCAGATTGTAAACATGTGTCTCACTGACTACATAAGATTCGGGGGCACCCGTTCGATATTTTTTGTAACTGACAGTACTTTATTTATTTCAATCGGTTTTGTATTCTAGCCCTGTCTTCTTTATTGGCGGTGACCTTAGAGGTTATGGAGATTATTTTGTGGCGTCTTCCACCATAGTGAGATCGTAAACGGATGATTTGATGGGATTACGCAATGCCTTTGGTGTAAGTTTATGGTGGAGATTCATCCACCGTGTGTCTAGGGGATACTTTCTATCCACGCATGCTCAGGCGTAAGTCACGTGGAACACGAAAATTTACTACGCATCACCAATCGCAAATACTTCCGTTCACTTCTCTAGATTGCCTTCGATTTTTGCAGTATATGCTCTTTTGGATATACATACTTTACCTATCTCGAAAGAAACCATAGATTCACGAAATTCAAAATTTCAATAGGGAGTGGTGTTCTTCAATTTACTCACCACATAATTTCAAATATATTGAACCTTATTAAGGCTCTACATATAAGGTTCTTGATAATGTAAATTAAAAAGTTTTAGTTTTGGTTGTATTATCATTGATGCTTCATTTTCTGACATCAAATTCCTGCGATAAATATTCAAAGATCAATTATAAAGTTAATGGCAAAATGTTTCTGAAACAGGAATCAGAAATCTATATTCTTCTTATTTCCTTTAGTTGTAGAGGAAAATTAAGTTCTTTCACCTAATACTCATATCTGCTTATTCATATATATTGGCTCAAACGTTTAAAAGTATTTTTCAAATATATTACCCTAATAATTTATGATAAAATAAATAATAATGCGTAGATAATGTAAATTAATAACTTAAGAGACTATTGCTGCAATTCCATAATGAATTTTCAACTCATTTGATGAACTCAAGAAAAGCTATTCTACCTACAATTTTTCAAGGACACTTGCACTGACGGATCCGAAGATTGAACCAGTAAGTATGAGCGTTAGTATAATTTTATTTCGATGGAAATTAAAGCTCTCTACCTTTCACGTAGAAAACTAAAAATCAATAAACTATTTACCGATTAAATTATGATATCTATGATAAAATTTAAATGAAGGGCATAGCCATTTTTCCATGTCAGCGTACAACAAAATTGTAGAAAAAGAAGAAAAGACATCTTTATCTCACTTCAAATGGGTTTTTGCATCACTGTGCCTTCGTCATTGGCTCGGAGATATTATGCTTAGTTCGATGAAAGATCAGGTCGTAATTTCTCCCAAAGTGACAAAAACCTTGCAAAACTTGTCTGCAATCCAGCAAAGGACCTTCAAAATTTACTGCGTTGTTCCGGTTGGAATCCTGTGTATGGCGCTCGCTTGAGCTTCAAGGGTAAGCAAAAAAGCTACGCAGCAGCTCGCTACATTCCCATTAATAAAATGCAATAACTACATTCTCGAAGGGCGTTTTTCCCCTCTGTGGAGACGTAATTCCTTTCCGGCATCATCCAACTAATAGGAAATAATTGAGCCAATTTCTGCTACACAAACAGAAGAAGTAGCAATTTATCTTTTTTATAAGTTGAGTATTGCAGCATAAAGATAGGAGAATGCGGGTATTGGTAAGAGACATGCAAATTACTAAAGGTTTGGAATTGCTGCATTACAATACCATTCAAACAATAACATTAATACATTTCACATACATAAAATTAATTTGTAGAGATTTTAATGTATTGTTACGAAGCTGGAAAGTGAAGGACTTGTTTCGTTAATAAGTATTAGTTGACGCAACAGAGATTGTGTTTGCGACGGAGTAGTTGATGGAGGGAAAAGAACGCGAAGTTTGATCGATGTTTACGAGTTGTAATTTGCTATGTAGTTTTTATTCATTTGAGTTTGGAAAATAAAGTTTGTTGTTCTTTAAACTAGTCTCACACACATACACACCATCGAGGTAGCCTAACATATTTATCATTATTATTGCTACAGTTTGACAGAAGTCAGGTGGCATCCACAAACATTGTTAATTTATAAACCCTTTGAAACTTAAATCATTACATTTAAAATTCCTAATTAACGTCATTATGTTGACAGAACAGGATAATATCACGCTTTTAACAACAAGCAAGACTAAATGAAGAAAATATCCCCAATTACTCCACCCAATACATTTACACCAGCGATAATTACTGCTCCCATAGAATCACATTCTTTTCTGATCCTTAGATAAGTCACATGTCACTTTACAAGTTTCTCGACCACCACACTTACATATTATAGATGTAACAATATCTTAAGCAACACCTCCAAAACCGCTTTCATAAAACTTACAACTAATTACGTTACCCTAACATGAAATCAGCACCGCGACACACTTTAGGTGAAATAAAAATGGTAGGAATCTGAAAAAGTATGTCAAGTGAAATATTTCATATGTTGTGAGGAAAGAAATTGGAACAGGGTTATTCAAGATTTTATGGTTTATAGACTCCAATAGCCGTCCTTACCAACGCTTCGTACTGGGTTACAACCAGTTCTGGAAAAGACAGAAATTCACCTTTTTGATCTTCGAAGAAGCACCCAAAGTAATAACATTAAATGGCCATGTCATAATCATAAGGAATAGAATAAAATGGCGTGGAACGCTGACACAGATAACACTATTTTTCACCATCAAAGAAATAACTTGAGTTCAAGATAAGATTTAAAGCGTTAATTCATAATGTAAGAGCATTCTTAAAAACGGCTCAAATATTCAAATATCACAGATTACTCACAATCCAATCGTTAAGATACATTTAAAAGGCGTAAACGCTTAGAAGGCTGCACAACCCTTCGCAAGATCTCCATATCCATCACATAACGGTACTTTTATATCAATACATTCCACTCCTTTAACCACACCTCTGCCTCTAATAGCTCTCGCCGGAATTCGGGGACGAAATAAATGGTGCAAATTTTTTTCCGCGTAGCTCCCGGAACGGCGCCGGAAACGCTCCCGGAAAGAGAGTAACCTTAAGAAAAAAACGCAGCTTGACTAAATCGCGTTTGAAAGGAAAAAGTAACGATTCCTGAAAAATGTCGGCACGTGGAACGTGCGATGCGAAAAAAACATACGAATCCGAATGCCCGGCGCGTCGTCCCGGAGAGCAGACATTAACAGGAAATGGGTTTGGAAGTCAGGAGGTCGTGGATTTCATACGGGGGATACGTGAGAGGAGGAAGGTTAAAGCTGGTAGGGAATGAGGCTAGGAATTCGCGAAAGACTTATTTGGGGCTGAACTCCGACTATCGCATTTCAACTTCCATCGCGATAAAGCCGCTTCGAGAATAGCGATAGAGGCGACAGCTCTCGGATTAAACTGAAATATTCGGGTCGGATAATGCATTTCGCCATTCAGCCGGATAAAGTAACGCTTTGATATATTTCTGGGGTGGGATATGAGAGCCGACGTGCGCACTCGTCGAAAAGTTGAAAAGTCAAATCAAGGAGTATTCTCGAAGGATTTTATGCGATCTTCGTTTCCTGGAAGTTTCGTATTCGGCCATATTGCACCAGTCGAGCGGAACCACTTCCCTTAGTGCTCATTCCTTCAGAGCCATTGTCATTTCGTAACTTTTACAACGAATTGCTGAAATAACATTCTCTTGCACTATGCGAATTTCAGCTTGATTAAATCCTTTTATGGTTAAAGGAAGCAATAAAGGGATTTTCTTTCCCTCTGGTTATCTAGTTTACAGTATGCATAAACGGTAAATCTATGTATTGAAAATCAACCGTAAAATTTCCAATACGAATTTAGATGTTGCTTGGATTTTATAAATACCACGGAATAATCCAATTAACTTTTAAAAATTTAACATGTAATTATGCGATGATTTTCGCTCAATAGACAAGAATATCATATCAGCAGAGATAGATATGCTGTTTTAGTGTCATATTTACATTTAAATGTAATTCATTTATAGCTTACCAATCACCTTTTTCTATTATTTTCAATCAATAGACAAGACGCTAGGTCTTGTGGTGATGTTTCATTATGCTCTATAATTAATCAAAAACCAATCAAATGATTCCAAATTATGAAATGACGAGTAATTTCATTAATCATAACGAAAACTAAACATAGATAGTTAGTGCTCATAATATAGCTTTAGTAAATAGAGCTACTCTCATCAAACAAATAACAGGGAAGAGTTTTTAATTTTGATCATCTCATCCTGATACCATATCAATTAAATGACTGCTAAACTATAAAAGATAAAGTTAAATTAATGAGAGTGAAATTGTTCGTAAGTCAAGCATATGATATTTTATTGGAAATTATTACTGAAAACAAGAGGCCTTGGGTTTAAACCATCTTCGTAGTTCTATCATGCTCGTTTGCTTTCTCGAAAAATCACAAGAGTAACTTAAATACAAATTTTTCCTTGTGAAAATAGAAAATCTATAAGTACTGAGAAACAACGAAATCGTGTTTCCCATTTAAGGTATAGGGAAAATATTTGAGGAGAGGGGATAAGGCACATTTTGTTATTCAAATATTATATTTTAAATTCAGTGAAAACTAACTTGGGTGGATAACTTTGTCAAGAAGTATTTATATTCATTTTGCGAAACAGAAATTTCCAAGAAATGCCCTTTTTCTCGTACAATTTAAACAAAAATTCAATAAGAATGTTTGATGGAAATTTTTCATTAAACCCTGTGATGTATCTTCACTAAGAAAAGACTAAAATATAAGACAAGGAAAATACAATTTCAGTGGAACTATGACGTTTGAGAGGCTCAGATTTGTCGACATTTATGAATAAGGAAATGTTTAAGTTTACAATTCCGAAGTGTATTTGAAAAGATACCTTATTCTCTGAACGAAAGAAAATTTGCTGGTCTACGGGATATTTTTTTAAGCATCCCATTGTAACTTCCGTGTAGCAGGATGATTGCAAGAATCTGAATCACTCCGAATCTTTCCGAGAGTTTTATTATAAAATATTTCAAGATATCTCTTGCTACTGCACGAGGAAGTATCAAAAAGACACAAAAAATAAAATGTCATAATGTAGATCTAAGTGACGCAACGTACACTAGTACTACACTATAAAAAATAGAAACTGAAAATTAAAAATCAAGTAAAAAATGCAGAAGCTGATTGGACACAGAACATACACAATCACCGTAATTCCGTGCAAGTAATACAATTGTAAACTTTAAAAAATAAACAATCAATAATGTAAAAACTGATTAAAAATATATATACCATAGAAATAAGTCAATACCGCAATTCAATTTCAAAATAAAGTAAACTTTTTGAAGTAGAGAATATTTGTAAGCGTCTATAGATTATATAACTGCATAATAAACTATAGACACATATTTCGAATAACAACCATTAAAATCCTTTATCTTCCTAAAAATCTTCACCTAAATCAAGATATTTACGAACATTTTCATCTAGAAAATAAGGGAAAATAGAGGTTACTGTTTTAAGTGATCGTGTCATAAGATATAAAACAATATGACGACATTTTTACGATTCTACTATGAACCTGATCGGATTCTATTTTTCTTTTATCGATTTGCGAAGTATCGATGTACATTTCTGCACTAAATATGCAATATTTTCAATTCCTTTTCTTTGTGTGTAGTCAACTATAAATTTTTCATTCGGAAATTGACCTACATATGTAAGTGTATATGCAGTTAATTAAAACCATGGATATGTTTAACGGATTTTCTTCACACGTGAAAATATCCTTAGTGCTCCGAAAAAGGTGATGGTGAGATGATCGGAATAACAATAATGTATCAAAATAAAGAAAAGAGAGAGAGTAAAAACGTAAATCAAAAATATATTAGCAATTTCTCATATAATCAACTCACCGATATTTGAGTGTTTAGCAGCATTCCCAGCGATTCCCGTACCATTAGATAATCCTTAGTTCTCGGATAGCCATGTGGGTAGCGCGTTCATCTGCGGTGAGAGTGGTCTTAGGTTCATCTCTCGATAGGGTGCCATGTGTGCAAAATGACCTTCGTTTTCGAACCACTTTTAACAATACTAGAATACTTGGTAGTCCATTACTCTTGCTTGCTACCTTAGGACAATCTGGAATAAGAAAAAAAAGTGAATAATACCTCTATCCATTCATGTGGAAAGATACGACCAAAAACAGCAACATGGAATAAAAAGTAAAGAGCAGTGGGCGAAACGAAGAAGTAAAAGAGAGAATAGGCCCGGCGTGGGCGTCAACGTAAGAATAAAAGGTAACGATACGGGAAAGGGCAGGGGTACTCGAGTAGCATAATGGTAACCTGGGTGAAATAGAATGACTAAAAACCCCAAGGAGTTGTATGGAGGAGAGTGGCTCGGAAGGATAGAAAGTAAAAGCTACAACATCTCAAAGGTCCCTTAAATAAGAGAAAGAAGTATAGGACACGGATGTATTGCCCTTACTTACATCTGAAAAGAGGGGCGACGGCTGTATGAAAAATAACGAAAGGAAAATGGACACTAGAGTAAATTTATAGTTTCCTTTGGATATTTCCCAAGAAAGGCGATGCTATGGATTTGTTGCGAGGGTAGGCGTGAATAGGGTCGGAAAAGGGTAAAGGTCGATGATTGCTGAGGAGGATGGCTCGAATATCCAAGAGGCGAGAGAAAGGTTCAAAGAGTAAGAAATGCCCCTCCCGAGCAAGGTTTGCATTGCAATTTTCGCTAATAAATTGGTTTTGATAAATCTTCGAGACGTCGAGGAATTTGGACTGATCTTTTTAGGAGTCGTCACTCACATAAGCGACCGACATTTGCTCGTTAGCCTTCCCTTAATAATCAATTTGCAAATATTTTCTTGCAAATGTTTGTAATAAGTCGGTACATTCGGTACCGAATGTAATAATACCTTGAACTTCCTTGACCTAACTTTAACTCTTAAAAATAATAAGATTGAATTTAGCATCTATCGTAAACCCACTTATACAAATAGTGTCATTCCTGCCTTTTCTAACCATCATTACTCTCATAAATTAGCCTCTTTCCGTAGCCTCATTGATAGATTGCTTCAGATACCCCTTTCCCCCATTAACTATTCCCGTGAACTAACTACTATTAAAGCTATAGCCAGTGCCAATGGATACCCTACCAGTTTAATTGACAAATTGCTTTCACGGAAAGAGAAGAACCTCATTACCAGACGAATCTTTCCCCTTGCCTCTGTAACTTATATAGAAACCCCTCGACGTGTAGCCCTCTCATTTAAAGGCTCCATATCTTATAATCTGCAAAACCTTTTTAAAAATATAACGTGATTCCGGGATAAAAAATAATAACACGCTAATGAAATTACTAGCAAATTCGAAGGATAAATTCAAAGCTTTAGACAAACCGGGAGTATATAAATTAAATTGTAAGGATTGTGATGGAATTTACATTGGGATGACAACCCGCAATTTTAATGTCAGAACACAAGAACACCATAGAGCGTTCCTCCATAAATCTCCCTCCTCCCACTTTGCTAAACACCTTTTCGAAAACAGTCATTCAAGTGATTTTTCCCCAGAAATCGTTCACTTTCAAAGTAAAAGTCCTCGACTCAATGCCCTAGATCAGCTTGAAATTAAACGTCACCTCTCCTACCCCCATTGTTCCCATATTAACGAGTATCTTTTTCATTCTCCCTCCCCCATCTTGGATTCCGCCCTCTCCCCCATCCTTTAGTCATCGGTAAATTTCCCCTCCCACTCCCCTTCCTACATCCTGATTGGTTGTCATTGTACTCGTATGTATGTCTATCTCCAACTTCTACATTGTATTTTATCTGCCATCACCCAAATTACAATGTATGCCTCGGCAGTTTGATGATTCAGTTGTGTGTGAACCTGACTATGGTAATGTGCCGAAATCGGTAGTTCCTAAATAAAAACCTTTGTGGAAAAGTAGAAATCTATTTTCAATTATGTATTTCCGCAACATCTCGGCCGAATCGATTGATTATAATAACAGGTTACTTAAAAATTCATTAAGAATTATAGAATTAAAATGTGAAATATTGCAATTCCGAGATAATTTTTTAGGAGGGTGACGAAAAGCACTAGGATAGAAATTTCGTTAGAGGTAATTCGTATTCGATTGAGTGAAAAAAATGTGGTTCTCTGGCTGAAAATATTCAAGATAAATATTATATGTCATAAATATAGCTTATCGGATTGAGATATAAATTTAAAGTTAACGGATTAAGTTACTTCATAAATTTGCCGATATAACAGGAGTCGTTTGGCTGCAATTTCTACTTCGTGAATTAGTAATACAGCTTTTGGAAGATTGGATAAAGGTTACATCGTGGAATAAATTAGATTTTGACATTTTTTAATTGATTGCACGATTTACGAGGAGGCTTAACTGTATCACGAAGACCACTAAATCGTACTAATGATAAAACCGTAAAAACCTGATTAAGAAAATAAGTACGTTTTTGAAATAACCGTCTGATCTGTATAAATTACAAGAGGAAGGTAGAAAACTAAAATCTTTATTTAATAGTCTATATGCAATACTATTAGAACTTTCATTAAAACTATAAATACTTCCATTTCCTTTTTCCTATATTTCCTTCCTTAATATTTCAATGCGTCGACTATTAGCTGAATGTAGAGAAGAATATTACTTTAATTATTCTATTGATTGTCTTGAACTTTTAACGTTTTTTTCTGGTACGATTGCCTTAAATTTACAGCCGTGAGACAGAGTCAGAAACAAAGACTGGCCTTAACGTTCACTATTTGTAGCAGAGGATAACGTTTTAACCTTTCTTATCATGCTAATATTTGCAACGCTCGATTTTTCTGCAACATAAAATAGATTGGTAATCTTCTCATAACATTTTACATTCACGATTTAAATTCCTACTGTTATAATAAGAGATTTTCATTGTAATTTATATTAAAGTAGAGGGAAAGGCTGCAAGTTATTTCTTTTCAAAGTTACGGAAGTTAATATTCAATATAAATATAGTCAATATTTATTAAGTGAATCTCAAACGATTTAAATTGCCTAATTCATACTCTATGAAACGTTTTAATTGCATTTTATTATTAGCATAAAATACAAAATCTCATATATTTTCAAAGAAAAGAGACAATAAATAGATCTTCTACTGGAAGAATAAAGATAATCTTACCATCAATTACTATTTTGAATTAATTTAAATTCCTTTCTTACCAATCCCATCAATTTTACCATTTTTCTTCTGGAAACAGATAAACTCCTACAAAGTGAACGCCTATCTTTGCGAGCAATACATTCTTTAGTAATCGCAAATTTTAGGAAGCGCTGATTAAAATGTAATCATTATTATTAAGCATAAAAATGTATCTATATCTTTCACACATAGATTAGAGTAGTATATACTAATCAGAGTAGCAATAGTTTTAAACAAATTCTACAATTCTAGGGAAAAGGGACTTTTTTCGGCATAAAATAAACCTTTCTTTAGTATCACATCATGGCTATGTTAATATATAATCTTCTCCCTCATTTTCTTTCATCTCTTTGATCCTGTTTGCGCGGGATGGAAAACATGGTTGCCCGCCTCTCCCCTTTGCCCATTACCCCTTTCGCCATAAACACCATTTACCGCTCAGCGTGTGTACCCACACCGCATGCGGGCACCGGAGTCGCATTTACCAAATGAGAGGTTTGAGTGAGCCTTGCTCGGAAGATCGCTGCCTATCTATGAATAGGACATTAAGTCCAAACCGGCTCTCCGAAATAAATGAACCACGCATAATGCCTTAATGCACTGTTATTCGAGTGTGGGCCGTAAGACTTTCATGAGGTCACCTAGGATTGCATAAACACAAGCGATGCTAAATATGCTCAAGCACCAAATAATGAAATGCTTACATTGGTCTTGTGCTAAACAGATTCACAACCCAATGAATGGATTAGATGGAAGAAGCGACTTTTTATTCTCAATCTTGCCTTAATAAAGACCTTGTGGATCTAGAAGTACAGCATATGAGAGGGGTACCTGCAAAGGGTAGAAGTAGGTCATTTTTTTTTTCATTTCATTTTTCAATTTCGGCTCTAGTGCAAATATCATCTATGTATGTTAATCCCCATTGTTCTTCCTATATAAACGTCGTCGGGAAGATTGAGATTCCATTCATCAAATGGTTATGGAAAGAAAACATTTTTACTTTATTATAGAGAAATATTCTCATATATTCCGGAGCTTTAGGTTAAATTTTCTAAGGACGAGTGGAGATTTTGCCGATATTTTATTCTTAACGAATTTTCTTGTCAGTTTCATTCATTCCGTAGCTCTTCTCATTATGATAAATTTCAATGCACCATTGATAAGACATATCTTCCAATTCTGTGTCCCCTTAGAGAGAAGGGATGTATGTAAATATGATCCGCTCACAAGAATGATGTGAGCTACGAATCAAATTATGAAAAGGAACCATTGTATTGATATTTTCAATGACTCACTCCATTCCTTGAAGTATAAATTGTATTCCTTTGTATCTTACAAATGATATTTGTCTATTTTCATATCTCCTGTCATTTATGTGATTATTTTATGTTTATCATTATTTATTTAAATTATATCACATGTATTTGGGTTGACAAACCTGTTTGTGATAAATAAATTATTATCATTATCATTAATAGGTACCTGAAACCTACGCTGAGTATCATAATTTTAACTCTTTTCGATCCATACGTGAGATATCATACAGAGCTTGGAATCGTAATTTTTTTTCCCACTGAATATCAAGGGGCATTTGGCTTCAATCCAAAACAAAAATACTAGTTCAACAGATGGGGTCCTCAGCCCATCTTTGAGAGTACAATGTGATTCTGAGGCTAAAATATGTATTAAAGTATTGCTCTGTGGAGCAGTAGCGCGCAAGACTACAACAGGTCACAGTTTACTCAACGCTGTGCAATGCAGATGGGTTAGCAGTGACAATGTAGACGGGTGCAACCTTCGAGAGAGCGACCGAATTTACTTAATAAACTGGATTATCATTTAGCTGACTGGTTCTCGCTCTCACGTTTAATGCGGTTCAGGTTCTAGGATGTCTGATTACACCGAAAATGGTTAAGTTCGATTTCCAACATTGGAAAATTATTTTTACCAATTATTAGAGAACTGGAAATCACTTGATGAATATATTATAAATTTCACTGAATTTTTCTTTATTTGATAATCCTTTTTCCAAAATTGAAATATGAAAATACTATTTTCCTCCACGTTATATTCATTCCAAGAATTTTGAAAGTATTATTGTAGAGTTTTATCTCAGAAGAAAATATTTTTCTCCAAATATGCTAAATAAATCTATATGCGAAAACATTTTTTAAGCATATCTTAAGTATCCCTACTGAGCTAGATAGTTACTCAAATGGTAATTTTGTGAATTAAAATATCAATCATTATCGTATTAAATTCTGAAGTCCTCCAACAGCTGACGTCATTCTATATGCAAGTCCCCCAATCGAATATGACATTATTAATAGCAGCGTAAAATCACATTCAACAAGGGACTAAATTGATGTAATTATTCAGTACCAGTCATATTCAAGTAGCTTACAGTTATCACAACTACCAACAACGGTAAACAATATAATATATTTCTAATAGTGACAAAATTAAATGAAAGTTAAAAGGTTAAATGAATACAGGGTAGGATCAAAAAGCAGTAGGACTGAATTTCTGTAGTACGAATGGAGCAGCGGAGGGCGGTCGGACCACCTGGACGTGGTAGTGGGATGCGTTCCAAAAAGACCGATATTTTTCTAGTCACCTGCGGGTAAGCGGAGAGGAAGCATGTCAATTTCCGTAAACTTCTGTTAAGAAGTGTCGTCGCGATCCAAGATGGAGAGAGCAGCGCAATTAAATTCTGCGTCAAACTTGGGATAACCGTGATGGAGACGGAATGATTAAGGACGTCTACGGGGATGCTGTCATGAGCCGCTCAACAGTGTTCGAGTGGCATAAGCTGTCCCGGGAGGGGCAGGAGCTCGTCGAAGATGACCAGAGCTCCGGTCGCCCATCAACTTCAAAGATTGATGAAAATGTGGCCAAAGTGAAGGCGCTCCTGGACTCTGACAGACGCACAAACATTCGTCTGATTGTCGATGAGTCAGGGATTTCGTACGGTAGCGTCCAAAAACGTATTACTTAAGATTTGACCATGCGAGAGGTGTGCGCCAAGTTTGTGCCCAGAGTCCTGAGTGATGAACAAAAAGTGAATCGTGTGCAAATTCCCCAGGAAATTCTGAACGTTGCCGATACAGCTCTGTAAAAGACGTCCAAAGGAACGTGCCGGCGTCTCTGCAGGGGATCCCGGAGAGCGAGTTCCAGAAGGCGTACGCGCAGTGGGAATCGCGTTATACGCGTCAGAGCACAAGGGTGCTACTTCGAGGACTACTAAGGATTTGTACCGAAT
Organism: Sympetrum striolatum; assembly: GCA_947579665.1. Lineage (NCBI taxonomy): Eukaryota > Metazoa > Arthropoda > Insecta > Odonata > Libellulidae > Sympetrum > Sympetrum striolatum. The sequence continues at coordinate 17,082,946 of OX388348.1, read as the reverse complement.
AGTTCAATAAAAAAAATTACATTTATTCAGTCCTACTAATTTTTGATCCTACCCTGTATACTGGCAATAAAATATTTTTATTATATTATAAGTTTCAGCCATTATACCATTACATACAAGAGCTAGTAGGAGAGAATTTGGCTTACTAGGCAGAATGAGGAGTGAGGCAGTTTGCCCTTGCTCTCCTCACCAAGCCAGAGTACTATAGGCAGAACTTGTCTTTGTACGTAAAACACAATAAATCTGCCAATTACATATTTCTTAGCACCATAAGGAGTCACCTTGATCAAAGTCATTCTCTAGCATCTATCATGTCTTAGTAGCATTAATTTCATCACAGCCATGAGCAAGATTGAGAGAGAATTAGATGTAAGATACAATTTTCTCTTCTCTGCATTAAATGACAAATGAAAATTATTAAATTGATCAGGATATGGTAGCAGGAACTATCCTGTACTAAATGTAAATTTAATAATATTCCATTCATTAAGACGTGGTACATGAGGGGAGTAGAGGTTAAATAATTGTGAAGAAGTAATTCCGGAGACTGATTATCCAAACTAGGACTAAAATTACTACGTCACTGCCAACTTTATCATGGCGCATGTAGTGCAGGCGAAACTAAGCGATAAGCCTGACCCTTAGCGCGAGGGTCCGACAAGCCCTCCACCGGTCACATTTCCTCGCCCAATTAAAACCTCTCTCTCGAGCCCTCGGAATTTTTCGAACTTCCTATCCTTTAATCACGTGCCGCCACTCCAAGCTGCCCTTTTTTCTTTCGCGGGTGCACTGCCTCTCGTAATTGCATGGCCGAATTGCACCGTGTTTTGTTCGGAGGAAAAACGGACGATTCTGCTTTAAAATTCCCATCGAACGGAGATCGCACCTACGCCGATGGCCCTTGGAGTAAGCCCTTCGCGCTGATTGAAAATGAAAAATAAATCTCCGTAAGATGGGACCGTTCGAGCAGTTTTGAATGGCTATTTTAGCTCGGGAGCGATCATCTATGATGTGTCGCTAATTGGGGAGAATAGCAACACCTCGACGTGTGATATTTCGTTCTGAGTGAGGAAGGCGCCTCTTTTAAATTTTGTGGATTTCGAAAGGGTGACACGAATGGAATTGTGTAATATCATAGCTTGTAAAGACACTTATTGTATGCACTTCTAGTCTGCCCCTTTGAAATTAAAGCGTATCTTTAAAAAATAATTCTATTCTATAAGTGCGACTGAGTACAGACACTTACAGCTGCAACAAGAGAATGCAAGATTTTGAGTATAAGAATCTTTTAACTAAAACTTGTTGCGAATTAAATATCAATATAACCTCGCGCGAGCCTCATAAAGCACGTGACAAATAGCCATTTTCATTTTTGGTAAAAGAACGATAAAAATATTTATTCCAATTACTTTTATTTTGATCACGAAAGATAATGTATAAAATTACTGAGATCTGGGTAATGCTGAATTTAATTTGATAAAACCTTTTCGGATTCAATGAAAATTCCAATATATAGACGATGAGGCTGGCTGGCAATCAGCCATAAGGCTGTATGTACGTGGAAATTTTCCACTTAAAGCGATTTGGTCCAATACGAAAAGCAAATTACCTCTTTACAAAGTTAGCTTCATACCTTTTCCTAAGTTTTTAGCTGCTAATTGTGGAGGGACTAAGGTTCCAGCCAGTCTTTAATCTGGGGATCTAATAGATAAAGTTATGTAGCATTTTACTTTAAAATCCCATACTTCTGAGAAAACGCAACTCTTCTTCTAAACCTGCATTGCCGGCTTTAGGAATCTATTTCCATCACAGGCTTTATGAAGAAAACTAATATCAGAAGGCTGGACTTCGTGGAACGCCATGACAACTGAATGAGGAAAATAGACTTTCAAAATCTAGTTTCCTCATTCAGCTTTATGAGGAAAAGAAATTGTTATACTCCAGAAAAAAATTAAAAATCTGTGGTAAAGTATAATACTATATATTCATTATTTTCATCTCTTATGAACCATAAAACTACTTTTAGGTTAAATAATAAATATATTTGAACCCCCAATAGGTAAAATAGGTAATCCTACTGATTATAGAGTCTGTTAACTGTTCTTGAGATATTTTAGATATATCTGTAAATAACTACATTTTTTTCTTCCCATTTTTCTTGAAGCTTTGCGGCGATGGATCTTTTTCTAATCTTAGTTTTTATTTCCTGAAATCATTTTGTAACTAAAAATTCATTGAGAATGTGTTATATCATAAAGGATGCATTATCCGGCAAAAGACATTTTATATTCTTCAATCTCGCCTAAATAAAGACCTCAGTCTAATTACTTTTTCATCAATTCCTACGACTTACATGTCACTCGTATCCAAGACAAAATCTTGCAACCTGTATTTATAGAAAGACAGTACCTTCGCAAACACGACTCAAGCAGTAAGTTGGCCGTATCACTTTCTTTCCTTGACCCTTACACCTTGCTCCCCCACAGAATTCCTCGATTGGACCAGCCCAAACAGAAACGATGCCCAACTTGTGAATGGGGAAGACCGTGTTATTGTTGACCGGCCTCCCTCTAGGGCTTCGAATCGTCTGCTTCCCTTTTGTGAAAGGACCAGAAACTTCGGGAAAGGAGCGAGGAAAAGGAATAAGAAGGGCAGGAAGTTCGAAGCGGAGATGGGAAGAAGGGTTGGAACGGGAGCCCTAACCTCTTCTGAGGCCTTCCGGGGCTTCCAGGAAGTTACGCGATGCGGCCCATAAAGAATGCTAGCCATCAAAGATATGCGAGTTGTTTCGGGTACGTGACGCCAGCGCGGGCCAGAAGCGGAGGGGTACAGATGTAAACAAGGCAACACTTTCGTTTTTTTTTTTTTAGCTCCTTCCTGTTATCAGCCGAGAACTTACCATCCTGATGACAGTGGTAAACGCTTTCACGGCCGCGAATAAAATCCAATAATAGCCCGCTATGCGAGTCTATTGTTAGGAAGGATGCTGCGATGAGAGCGTATGGACCAAATGTTTTGTACTTGTGAGCGCGAGGCGTTCGGAGTGATCTTTATATCCTTTCATCACCCTCGAGTACACTTTGAAGTTTGGTCGAATCAAATTTAGATATATCTTAAGCTTTCCTTAATATTATATGTAAGTAAAAGTTCTCCAGCAGACAATTTTGAAAATAATACTTTTAAATCATGGTTAATTATTTACATGCATATTTATATACCCTACAAAGCCATTTTAAACTTTTTGAATTTAAATTTAAAAATGAAAGGTGATGAGGAAGAAAAAGAAATTACAGAATATATATCATCAAATTTAGTAATTAACAATAATAAATATCTTCACAACATTATTAATTTTCTAAATTCTAAACTTATAAAACATAATTAAGAGATAGCTAATGAACTAATATAGAACATGAATTCTCCACGGGTATGCAAGATTTTTTCAGCTTGAAGGTTGCTCCGAAGATTGAAGTCGAAACGTTGGTTATAGAATCACGCCATGCAAAGGCTAGAAAACAACTCATTTGGCCGCACTTACAAAGTACGCGATGTCAAAGCCACCCTTCCTCGTTTTTGGAGTCGACGTTACATTCACATACACGACCATGAAGAGAGGGGAAAAAAGGGTCCGAGATCAATGACACCAAGCCCCGGAAGACGCCTACCAACATTTCGACCCTCTGAGAGGGTGCCAACGCGCGGAAGTCTCTCGCGTAGGCACTGCTTTGACACACCAAGATGTACTCCACTCGAGTGCTCGCCTCCGTCGTACGCAATCGCCGATTTTTTCCCTTCGGTGCATTCTCGCAGACTGCATGTTAATCAGACAGCGAGGAGCACAATGTATTTCTGCCACCTCTTCGCGAGGGCTCTTAATGAAGCGGGGTAATTAAGGGTCCGCGAGGCCTTTTATAGTTGGAATTACTTCCTCCTGTATGCAAGCACGTTCTTGTTTGGGGGAAAAGGTATGTGTGAGGGACCCGAGCAGTCGCCACAAAAAAAGCTATACGCAAGGCACGAGCAACCGTGAGAGTAATGAATGGCTAAAATTAGCATTTTTGTATAATAAGTAAGGGCGAGAGAAGCATAAAAAACTGTCTAAAATAGTTTTACATACAATCATGACGAATTTAATCAGTGATATTCTTGATAAATTTCACTATCTCTTGCTCCATTTTAGATCCACAATTGTTCTCATTTTTTTAACACACTTTCTCTTTAATTTAATGATTGAAAAATTTTTGAAAATGGGTTGGATCAGGGGTCTCCAAATTTTTCAACCTGAGGGCCGCATTAACTATCAAACATTAGTTTGGGGGCCAACTACACACTCGATGTCCAAATAAAAAATAATCAAAACATAGATGTTGTTTTTAATTATTAATATTATTAAATATAATATTTATTCTATTTAATTTTGGTAAAAATGTTTCCTCCACGTAAGCGGCGACTGATATTGGCAGGATAAGCGTCAATTTCTGTAATTCTTTCCCGTAGATAAAAATATCTCCATGGGCTGGATGAGAGGGCCTCGCGGGCCAATTTGGAGACCCTTGGGCTACATCATAGGTTCCCATCCTGTTTTTCCGTGGCTCCCTTTCAAATTTTCATGGACCCCCAAGCCGCCCTAATATTGTGTATTTGTCAATAAGCCATACATGGTATCTATTTGATTATATTAGCTTTTAAAATGGGATATTTGACTTCCAAAACTCTAAAACAAACCCAAAAAGTGAAACAAATCTTGGACCTCCATTTTTTCTCTCCGACATAGACTTGCCATATCCACGAAAATAAATTCCTGGTGCACGCACTTCACCAGTCCAAATGCTTTTAAAAACGTTACTTTTTCGCAGAGATCTCCTTAAAGATTGTAGTACAAAAGCCGAGAGAAAATCTGCTAGCTGCTGTCAACCAATATACCGGTATCCGATTACCAAAGGGTTGAAGGAAGCTGAGGTAGGGTCCTACCCTTAGAGTGTCCTCACAGAAAGTATACTAAATATTAATTAAATTATAATAAGTATAATTATATTTCACAACCTTTCTTGGGGTTTTCATTTGGAATTAAATTTCATGTCCACTTCTCCATTCTATTGGAGTAATTTCATGGCAGCAACATATCCAGGGTCAGTTAAATATAATTTAATGAAGGTGCCGAATAATAAGCATAGAAATTGCTATTATTTCAAAAATTAAGTCTGAGAAAATGATGGTTAGAAAAGTAAGAAAAAATACATCCAACAACGAATTCGATAGCAGGTCCATGTGATTCACAGCCGACATCGATAGCATCCACTGCTATGCAGGGAAGCATACCTATCTAGGATAATCAACAAGAAACGATATTTTTATTGACAATTTTTTCAGGAACCAAGGTCTATGTGGACGAAACCTATCTCACTTTTTACTTTCGCTATGTCTACTTCAATATGAAATAGGTCTCATCGAAATCCCGAACATCAATCTGGCGACCTCTCCTTGTTAGACCACCTATAATACAATATGGACACAGTGACCCGGGGCCCTATATGAAACACTTTGGGAGTCTATAGATTTGATGTAAAAAGAGATTCAGTCTCACCCGAATATAAAAAAACAATATTGTTATTCCTGTTGCCTCTTTTCTTATGTTAATTTTTTAAAATTTCAATAAATTTTAAAATGCGTGTCATTTGATGATTACCGTTGTTACTTAATGTTAGGGTTAAGCTGCCAAACTTTTTTTCAACCAAATTTGCTGCATAGCATTTGTATGTAAACACATGTCCCGTCGTTACGATTTGCATAACGGAACATCAATGTCACATGTTAAAAAATAAATAAAATAAAAGAACCATACGATATCCAATTTTATTCCCTCTTGCTTCATGGTTGCTGGCATGGTTTGTGCCTTTAAATGCATTATACCCGTTAATATTTGCTCATTAAAATACTTTTAATCAAAGAGATTGCGTCAGCTATGGCTTCGTATAAAATAAAAGAAAAATCTATAGTTGGTAAATAATCTCTGTATCTATTTCAACATTAATAGATACCCCTAAATGATTTTCAATAATAATATCTTACATTATAAACTCAATTTTTTTCATTCTAACCATGTTTAATGTTCAAATATCTAATGATCGAAGTCATAGCCCCCGAATAATATTTCTCGTAGCATTCAATAAGGAAGTATAAAATTCATAACCATTTAAACTACATAATCACATGCTAGTCTACTACTCAAAACTGCAAATAACTATTAACATACCTACTTACGCCTATTTGAATAACTGAATGAAAATTGCTAACCTTTCGTATAATTACAGACATGTACATGCAATATTAATCTATAATAAAATTAAACGCTTATCTTCAAGGGAAAATTTAAAAAAATGATTTTGATTTTAATTGTATGTGCACACCAACTTTCAACTTATAAATATTAAAGATACAACCATGAGTTTAAAACTAGATGCCGCTGAAATTCACCAATTATACTTTCCAGATTGGAAACCTGGAAATGGTTAGGTACCAAAATATTTCACATAAAAAGCAAAGGATTTTTTTAACTGTACTCTACACCTACATGTTTCATAGTAAGGGATATTATTTTGAATTCTAATCAAAGCTAATACATTATCTGTACATAAATATAAAACCACGAAGACTTTGAAAGAGAGGGGACTTGTTACGAAAGACTTTGAATATGATGTCAGGAAAAGTCGCAACATCCGTAGCCTGATTTCTTTCTGTATAGGTGTAAGACTTGGAGCCCAGGTGAAAAAAATATTGAAAGATTGGAGGCCTTTGAGATATGAGAGTGATTTATTATTGAAAAGTTAAGTTCAATGTCTACAAAAGCAACATGGTAGTGCTAGAAAAGAATAGAGAAGGAAAATTTGAAAAACGAAATTAAGAGAGAAAACATATATAACTGGTTCTAATATTCAGTTAGGATGGATTGAAAAAGAAAGTAGAACTGAAAAGACGGAGAGATGACAAAATTCATCGGGTGATATCATCAGAGGTTTAATTATCACAGTATGAGCGGTTGGACGATATATAGGGACTTCTAGGACAGATGCACTCACTTTGAAGAAGAACTTTCATAAATGAATACGGAATAAAATCGCAAGCAAATTATCGAGCTCATCCTTGGGTCAATATGCTTTAACGAGGCTTTTTTAATGATTTAATGAAGTTCGTCAGCTCGGGCAAACTAATAGCGAGAATGCACGTCAAATGTTTGGCTGTGAGAAACAAATGAAACGCGCATTACGAGAAAAATGTAATGTGAAGTGAAAACAATGACGCGTAGTACTAAGGGAGGAGCAAAGCAAACAAGGAAAAAGCTTTCATTTTGTCATTTTAATGAACGGAGGGAAACAGAGATGCACTCTCAGAAATGGAAAAAGGATCGCGATTTCGTGAGGAAATATAATACTTCCTGGATGCGTTTAAAAATTGTTTGCACGACCGAGGTAGCCGTGCAGACAAAGGGCATAAATTCTTCATCTTTGCACGCTAGTAATTCTAACAGATCAAATATGTTCCTGGGAGGATAATACAGCAGTGACATCAACGAAATCTTGATTTGGAGGGATTTTGCTGATTTTTTGGCTAGAGCAAAAATTCTTTATGCATTATCTTTGTCTTATAAAATCTGTATAAACAACCACATTATCTTCATTACATCGATTAATATGGTAGAAAGATAGATTCCGTATTTGGTATAAATGGTAGCGATTTTATATTTTATTTATGGCGCTGCGTTATACTTTTTGATAGGATGAAATGACTTGTTAATGTGGCTTTCCTCACAGTCCAACCTACCTAAAAACAAGCTACAAACTGTAATCATCATCAGTTATTAAGTACTTCACATTTTAGAATAAATCCTTTTCTTTTTGTGGGTCCCCGAACAGTCATGTGGGCAGCGCATTCGGCTTCGGTGAAAGCGGTCCCGGGTTCGATTTTTCGATTTCCCTGGAGTAATCCTATGTGAAAAATGACCTAAGCTTTGGAAGCCTTTTCAACAGAACTTATACTACTTTTTTTAGGAGTAGATCTCAATTTTCTCATTTAACCATTTCTAAGCGTTTTTACCAAAGTGATCGGTAAGATTTCAACTTTAGAAGGTCAAAACTATTTGATACACAGTGATGATCAATTTATGAAAAATGTTTGAATGTTAAATAATAATATTAAAACAGCGTGGTGCATTACTTAGCTGCTTCCCTGGTAAATTATTTCTAAAATAAGATCAATTAGTATTTTAGTGACGATGTAATGGTTAGAATTAGTACTTCAGTCATGACTTCCTATAAACTATACATCAGAAAACATCGTTCAGAAATTACTTGATGGAATGTATCGACATACAGTTGGTTCAGCTCACGAGACATTAGATTTTATAGTTACACTTAACGTTTGGTGATTCGTCAAAGTGATTTTCTTTTCTATTCGTTCATTTTTCACGACTTGTGATTCATTTTCAAGCCTAAATTCCATTTAAAATCCCCTCCTTCCATCCGTTTCAATACACGAAAGGATACACCTCGCTCGCTCCGAAATACCCACCCCTGCCGTCGAGGGGCCATCCCATCCAGTTAACATCAAATCTCAATAACCCATCGCTGTTGCGAGAGAATACTTTGAGCCGTGTCAATCTTTATTATTTCCCGTAATCGCGCCGAAGATATTTCGTCTGGATACGCAATCGCTCAGCGGGGAAAGTCCGCTGTCCGCCGCATTATCGAATCAGCCCATCGACACGAGATTTAAGACCGAATCACGTTCATCCAATCCCGTATAACTGTACCACGTAGTAAAGAGCCTTTTTCGATACCAGTGGGCGGAACATCGACAACCTACCCCATCTGAAAATACCTCCATCTTTGGTATACCTTCCCCCCTTTCTCATTCAGTGAGCCTCTGCTATGCACAGCTGCGTCGAAACATTCTCTACAATTTAGGCATGAGTGTTCCACCTTACTGTAGGTTCATGTGCAACATATTTCAAAAATTAATCTTCAAAAGTAAAAATCATTATTCAATGCAATCTTCTTCACTATCTTGCAGCTTACCCCATCCCTAATGTAATGTAAAATCCTTTTTTATCCTGTGTTTCCCTTGTATTCCTCCTTTAATTACTTTCTTTATCAACCCCTCTTCTCTCATTAATTGACCCATCTATTTTTTCTTACTAAGCTTGATCACTTCGATCAAAGCCCCCTCCTCCTCAACCATCTCTTACACCTCTGTGTTTGTTTTCCCATCAACCCAACTTACTTTTTCCATTCTACGCCATACCCAAATTTCGAAGACCTCTAAAAATTTCCTCTTTTCTTAAGGTCCACGTAACACATCCATACCAGCAAATTCTCTCAATTCACAAATTCCTTAGGCGTACGCATGGTATACTATTTTGAGGAAACCCAAAAGAGCGATTACCGATAGCTGGTAACCACGAGAAAGTTAAGGTCGAATTGAGGAGTACACGTGGTTAGGGGTTAGCGTAAGTGGGGGTATATGCGAAAATGTTTGCGCAGGATCTCTACTATTCAGTATACTATAATAATAATAATAATACCTTTCTTTTTTAATAATTAATTTATTCATTCAGAAATTTAGAAAATTCGAAATACAATAATTTACAAGAAATATTAAAATCCATTAAAGAAGATGCTATGTAAAAAAGAAAGACTTATAGAGAACATTACATTTTAGAACATAAATTACATACATATTTCAATTTTTTACATAAAATAAATATGGTCTAGTAGATTTCAGAAGAGGACTCGTCTGCAAGTGCCAGTTTTGCATACAATAATCGGTGTTAATTTAAAAAAAATTTTTTCACCGATGTAAATACATATATTCAAAATATACAAATTTATCTTCATATATAAATACATTTTAAAAAACAATACATATGTGTTCTACAAAGATTATACAAAAGGTTATAAGAAATATATACATATATTATTTACGTAGTTAAAGGCACTAACAGTTTTTAATTTCCCTTTTTACCTCTGAAATTTTATTAATAAAATGTAGATTTTTTGGTAATGTATGAAAAAGAGTTGGAACCTTAATTTTCAGATTTTGTTTTCCGAGATTGTTGTAGTACTTTGGAATAATGTGTCTCATATTTAGCTTTTTATTCATTTTGTGATTAGAAGTTTTGAAATCTTTCTATTTGTTTGAGTAATAGTTATCTGTAATAAGTATGTAATTATGTAATAATTTTAGTGGGGGAATGTTCAATTCTTTGCAATAATTTAAGCCAGTGATCAGTGGTGAATAATAATAATAATAAAATGACGTTTTAGAAATAAAAATAAAAGGACTATGATACATTTCGATAGGTTTACCTGCTCTGATATTCCCTATTCAATGAGTCACACATTGGATTAAAAAGATTATCTGGAGGAGAGACAATAATTCGTAATTGAGATGGAAATATATTGATGGATACTATAAACCGAATATTTCTGGCACCCGCCAAATTAGCAGCAAACAAATATATTTAAGAGTGAATCAAGATCGACAGAATTCTAATATTATTATGTGAAAGCACAAATATGGCGTACTCCTTGGGGCTTCAAAAATGACGCTTCTTTCCATTGCACGAATATACCCATGGTGGTCTTACAATAAGACTCAGGACTTCCTTCATTAGTGGAGATATTATAATAAAATATTCTTAAGAAAATCTGACAGGATAGTGGAAGTTCTGGGTTCGATTCCCTATCACATTTTTGTTACACCCCTCCGAGGAGGGGATGCATGTCCGTGTACTATGCGATACTATAATACAGGAAAATGTCCGTGTACTTTGCGATACTATAATAATCATTCCATTTTGGCAACGTAGACCACGCATCTCCTTTGAGAGTGGAAAATTACGAAAATGCGTTCAAGGATGTGAAGGACGATTAGAAAGCTTTCGATTCCGAGATTTACTTTGATGTTATTAAGTAACGAGCCATCCAATCAACGCGGGGATATTCACTCGCGCCAGAGCATTCATCTGTCACAGTTCTCTTATCGCAGTCACAAAGGCATGAAAATGGATATTCCTTCCTCCACATCTCCTTTTATAACACGCATGGTTGCAATTCCTGCGCAATCGTCCACTTTAAATGGAAAGGTTCTTTTGTGAATGTACAATATGTGAGTTACACGGAGATTCATTCGTATAAAGGATCCATGGGATGCATACGTATGATACAAAGGGCTCGTGTGATATATATGGCACCATTTCAGTGAAGACGTTTCGGTAGTTCAGTAACTTCCTTGCATTACAGTTAAGCTATGTATCGATGCACATTTCATCGAAAAATGTTACACAAGCGTTTCCGATGACAGCTTTACTCATCCTCTTTGATTTGCGTTCCCCTTGATTGAAATTGGATTTACACGTGCCAGCACTCTGCAAATGCATTTATTTGCATGCATTTGTCAATTTAATTTGATCGACGGATTAGAATAATAATAATGTAATTCAGCTAAAAGTATGCATGGTTTCAAAATTTAAAACTAGATACGGCAGACATGCGTGTACTAAAATTACCTTAGAAAATTCAAGTCCAATGGTAGAGATTTGTATTTTTTACGAGTCAAACTACAAGGAGATTAGAAGACATAAATGTAGCCTTACACTATTTAATAATATTGTAAATCATGTAATCTCACTTGATTTAGAAAACAATTAAAGTAACGCAATTGATAGTGGCGAAGGTAAAATTCGATCATAATTATTATTTTTTGTGTCAATTGATATATTTTAATGTATACTGTTATATTAATCTACTTAGAACTGTAACTTATTTTTATTATTATTTTCAATTCCATGTACGTACCAACTCTGCTACCTTATTTCTTTCTAACTATGCCAGATGATACGTAAATAAATGTAAATAAATACAACTATATTCTGTATGGAAAATTCAAAACGAAAACATTACATCCATCAAGATCTGATAGCAGAAACAACTGACGATTTGGACAATTTTTAAACTCTTTATCAATACATTTTTGAGTAATCTAAACTTTAGTCTAACATATAAATTGCTAGGAAGTTTCTTATTTTCTCCACCAAAACATCATTGTAGCCCTTAGAATAGAATAGAACTCATAACATTTGTCCCAATAATACAAAAAATAACTTTATCTCAAAGCAGAAGTTTCACAAATTTCTACAATACCTAGGTTTAAAATGCGTAACTGTACACAATTAATGCTAAATGACTTAGTTTACTTATTTATCTTTTCAATCGAACTAAACTATAAATCTTAACTTTACTCAATTGAACAACGTGAAGCATTTCAGTCAATTCACGCAGCAGGAAACCATCCAATGTTTTCCGTAAGAGTTTGCAGCCTAACCACGAATAAGATTTTTTCTTACGTAACGCATTCAAGCAGTGGAAGAAAACACTCATTCATTACCTCAGAAAGACCCATCTGTAATCCCGCATTCACTCATAATCACGCAAAAATACGGCACTCCTCGCGCTTTTCCGATCCAACTAACATGGAAACCCTTTATGTGGGATGAGTTTCGATCCGCATCATGACCCAGAATAAAAAAATTCGAGGCATACAAACACGTAGGCGAGAGAATCAAGACGTGTACCGGGGGGAGCGTTTCTTTCCCGCATGAATGGGCCTTTCTCTTTACGATTGCCACTTGTTGAGAGAATTCGGTGGTTTCGTTCGAGGCGATATCGCCAGGCGTCTTCCCCAATCTTCCCGGGGCAACGGGACGGATAGCGCCCGACACTTCTCGTCCCACATCCGTCCGAGCGTCCGACGACACCCACGCCGGGCGTCGCTCGCGGCCGACGTTTTTCCCGCGAGATATCGCTCTGCCGTATCTTGAGGTATTTGTGCAGTCGTACAAGGGTCCTTTGAGGCTTGTGGAGATGAGAAAGGAGGTTTCCCGTTCTCTTCCATCTCGTTTATCGCCTCGGAGATTCCCGATCTCTTGTGAGGATTCCGACGTTGATGCCTCAGGCAAGCACCGTACTTGGAGGCACAGATTTTCCGAAAGGTGTTTCTAAAAGAATCTCGCCTACTCATAACCGTGACGCATATCCGTATGTCACGGTTTCAATCCTTGCAAAGGTAGGGACTGCTTCAATGGCGTTGCAGACTTACCTCTCGCTGTGTAAGCATTCAAAGGAGTTCGTTCTAATGGGTATCTGGGGGATTTTCATCAAAATTTACCATATTCATTTTATTTTATGTATATTGTGTAGAAAAGATGTTAAATAAAACAGAAGGTAAATTAAAGGTTTTGTCTTTAGTGCCCTATCTATTGTATACTCTTGTTTAAATTTGGTTTCCCAATCGTAAGCAACTCAACAAGATGTTTTCCAAACTGTTTTATCAGTTTTACGGATCTATTATTAAATACATTAAACATTATTCATATAAACTCATTCATAATAATGTAAATCAGATTATTTATTTCCAAAACCATTGAAGATTTGATGCTACGATAGCTAAAGCTGCGAATATTATTGCTAAGTAATATACGCAATTCCATTTTTCTGTCTACTGCAGAATTGGAAAATTAAAGCCTCAAATATATAATGTTGAATTAGATAAATTTCTAGAATTTCAAGTATCTGATTTATTGCCTTCGATATCATACAGATAAGCAGTACGCAACATAAATCCTGCCATATCCTCTCCTTAGTCCTCTTCTTATTTAATTTTTACATCCAAGTTATACATAAACTGATATACTTTTCTAAGTTGGTATATAGTGAATATATATATTCAGATAAATTATAAAAACTTCTAAGGTCGGAATAGCTACAAATATTAATGTACTTAATCCGAGTATTTTTACCTTCCTGCATAAATAGTAAGGATAATTCCTAACGAGACATTAAAGCATTACGTGAGCCTACACAGCCATACTCTCGAGGAAATACTGTTTCTTAGGAAGAATACAATAACTTTAAAATCTGCAGGTCCCAATTTAACTTGAATAATACTAAAACGAATCCAGGCTGTTTTATGAGCGCAGCAGGTCAGAAAATATCTCACGCGTGGCTCACGAAATATAAATCGGAAGAAGTTGATAACCCTTTTTGAATTATTTACCCTTTTATGAGAAACTTTTCAAAATATAAACCCGAAAGCATACGAAAAGGCAGATATTCCACTGAAAACTCAAAATCCCCTTGAGGTTGATGTAACAGACATCCAGAAAGTAAAGATACTTCCTGCTTTACTGCTTTACCTCACGCAATCTTGCCTCACGTGTTCTACGACTTTTTTATTTCCGTGAAACGGAGGGGAAATAAGCACGTATGAGGTTATATTCCAGCTCTTGCTTTTGAAATACAAAGATAAGAGCTCCTTATTCCATTTCGCTGCTTTTATAGTAATACTTCGTTTGAACTCGGCTAGTCGGAACGGGGAATATGATAAATAAAACACATCCGAGAAGCGACTGTTATTTCCGTAGCGAGCTCTCGGGAAAGAGGCTGGGGCTCTTCCAACCTACATTTGCTCCGTATACACCTCTAGCACCAGGTTTTCTATTATGGAAGCAAACCAATTTTCCGGTAAAAGTGCCCCGCACGTAGCTATTTCCTGAGAGTACCCCGCTTGCCTCTTCCTTCTTCCGACGCGTGTACTATCTCTGACAAGGCAGTAAGTCCGTTGCAGGTTTCATGCATTGTGCTCCCTTGGATGTACGCGGAGAAGATGCTTCTCCGAAGTGTCGCTCATAGGATTTGTGCGATAGAAGAGAATCTTATTCCAGGTGAGTGAGGGGCGATCAGGCACGAGGCAGTTGACGGACAAGGATGGCGTTTTTTTACGTCTTCCTTCCAGATAAGCTTCAAACAGACTTCGCATGCAGGAGATAGATAAACTTACGACGCTGAATCACTCCCTATAAATTTCATACTCTTGGCAGATAAGTATTTCATAACCTATATAACTATATATCTTATATTTAAAACTATTAATTTTATATTTCAATGTGTAATTTTGTATTTAAAACTCTACTTTAATTATTTCGATACCGCGTAAAAAATTATATTAATTATATGATGATCTTTATTAGAATTTTATTAATCGGCTATGAGTCAAACGTCTCACCAATAATTCTTATATGAATAATTATGAGTGATACACAAAAGAAGTTAAGATATTTATAACAGTAGCTATGAAGCCTTCCTAACAAGACAATAAATCTTAGCTTACTTAGATTAAACATTTTAGATTTTTAAAATTTTATATTTTTATTTCTTTTATTCAGTTTTCTTTAGTTATATTTTATTTCTCTAGACCTAAGTAACTGAAGATAATAATTGTGAATTAAATTAGTATATTTTCTTAAAATAACTAGTGGCTGGAAGAGATACCATACTGGCGTAACACGCCAAAGGCTTAAGTAATAGTAAAGCTTGAAGTGAACCTAAATAATTCTTATCTCTCGGGGAAATAATATTTACTATGGGTAAAAGCGTAATATTTGAATCCCCTCCAATTCTAGAGATGTTTATTAAACTTGAAAAACAAAGAATTTCAGAATTGTTTAGAAAGTCTACGGAAATAGTTCCAGGGAAAGAGTTTAAGAATTAAGTACAGGATTTGAAGTAACGAATCCTTATGTGGCATGAAGAGAATCGAATGAGGGATTGCCTCTCGGTAAGTGGGAGATTTGGGTTTGAGTCCCACCTATGCTAGACTTGTTATATATTGATATTTTTTGTAACTTTTCATGGTCAGGTGTGCACGCAGGAAAACATGAAAGGTAAACGGACGCCAAGAATCTAATGGGACTAGGATGTTTTTCCCTGCTAAGCGGCTGCTTTAAACATTGAGCTGACTTGCAAAGCAGCTTCTTTCCTGACACCTCATTTAAAAACCCTGACATAAGCAATGTAAAGAAATCTCCTCTATCCTATAATTACTTAACTCATTATGTTCTAGCTTTTCCTCTCAACGCAGAAGATACTTTCCCTGTCTCTGTACATAATAATTCTCATTTGCTTCTTTTTTCTTATTTAGAGTTACCTAAATGTCTATATTGTATGCAATTTGAATAGTATATACTGTATGTATTATTTCGATAGTGGTTTATTTAACATGGATTTTTTGTCTCATATTGTACCTTATGGATAAAAATCCATGTACGTTTTCCTTTTTTTTTGGTTTGATTTATGTTATCTTGTACATTGCTATATTTTTAATTTTTAACTGATTCTTATTTATGTATCGCATGCAAGTACTTACTGGTAGTTTATGTCTTTATTTTTAAATGTTCTTTTTCCTCATCTTTTAGGTGCAGTATTAATATCGATGGGTTTGCGCAAGTTTTTGAAAACACCATTCTTTGTGGGTGTTTTCCTGCAGTGAATTTTTTCTATGAATCGACTAGTTTTTTTACACCCACAATTAATCTAATTATTTCCCTCATGCTATTCCTTTTAATTCAATTATACTTTAATTAAATACGATGGGTTGGATGGAAAAAGACTTTTAGTCTCAATCTCACCCAAATAAAGACGATTATTATTATTATATATCGCGATCGATCTGTTTTCTTGGCCTTGAAAGGGCAAATCAAAGAGAAACCACTTTGGCCAAACTAAAAACTTTTTCGGAGAAATTACATTTACCCCCAATCTGCGCCTTTAGCTGTCAGATACGATCCGGGTTGATTCCAGAACCAATCTACCAGAAATCTTTCAAATCATAATCCCCTGACTTTTCTTAATCAACGACATCTCGGATTTAACGGAGAGAAAGTTGGATGCGACCTCTTTCATCATCGCCGAAGATGAAAGCGGAGGTCCGCAAATCCACTCGCCCGATTTTCCGATCAATCAGTTAAGATGGAACAAGTTGAGGTCATGGGAAGAAAAAGTGGGAGGACGAAATGGGGAAGAAAGTCTTGTTTTTTTCCTTTCCCTTGGTTTTGCTTACGCTTCCTTCGGAGAAACTGCTGTCGACAGAGAGACGCAATCAACTCTGAGGCCATTTGCCCTCATCTCATCTCTCAATTCGTTTCATGGGATCGGGACCTGTCGTTCGCGACAAACAAAGAAATTCTTACGATGCGACACGCTTCGGACTCCATATCCCGATGAGCTCGCACGGGGAGGGAAAGGTTTAAGGAGATGAGAGAGAGATATGCGATTGGATGAAGGAGGAAATTGGGATGGCAAGCAGCTGAGCGTAGAGGTAAATAGAGGCCTTTGACACTGTAGTCCATTAGGCAGGATTATTTAGTATAATATCAGGATCATTTTTTACCGTGTGCATGCATAACAAATCTTTAGCGTCATAATAACAATAATCACGTCTTTATTAGCCGAGTTTTAGTCTAAAGAGTCCAGTCTTACAGTTAAGCTTTCAAGTACTAACCCAATTAACCTTATTAGAGGTTCAAAAATATCCAATAGTCGTCTTAGTCGGCGTTCCTCGTCTCATTCACCGGTATGCAGATAAAACTTCTTAAAATTAAAGTACAGTGTCCTTTCTTGCTTTCTTCTAATAATGGTGAATGAGAAAAGGAACGCCGACAAAGACGGCAATCTGATATTTTAAACACATACAAAATCCACGGACGTGATCAAAATATTGCGTAAATTAAATTTTATTCTATAGTAATTAAATTATTTAACTAAAGATATTTACTTTCCAAGACATTTTTACTGAAACAAGTAGTTATGAATAAAAAGAACCATATTGAAAAGTAAATACCTTTCCTTCTTTCATATTTATCCACAAATATTGGAATATAAATGTTAATAATTAAATGAAAAATAGATTTTAATTTCGTTTAAAATTCCAATCAATATTGTAAAAATATAGATGTAATGTTGATAGATGTAGTTGTAAAAATGAACAAATAGATTTTATCTTTAGAGCCTTCATGAGCCTAAAAGACAAGGTACTTACTTTTACTATTGATCACTTTACTTATTCAATAAATTGTAATTGTTATATTGTACTTATAATAATCTTATTCGTAAAAATCAATCTAAAAAATAGGAAGTTCTAAGAAAATCATATCAAATTGCCTTAAAAGGAAATCAATCCCGGGAAAATATATTACAGGAAATTCTGCTCGCGGTTTTCCAGAAAATGGTCCATTGGAAGCTTTTTCAACCTACATCACATCGATCTTCCTCTTTAATTTAATATGCTACGCCAGCCATGCTAACCAATCAGGCTTTAATATTCTTTTTGGAAGATAGTAAACACTAGAGAAAATAATGAACAAAGATTCTACAATACACGAGCAAACTATTCATTAAACATTCGCTTTGGATGCGTTTCCGATAATATCGCAAATTTTGAAAAAAGTATTTTACTCTGATTAGGAAAGCGTATGGATCTCATTTTGATACAAACAATTATGTCTACATAGTTCCTCATGATTACCTATCCAGATGTATATATATAACCCAAATAAAATATCCGAAAGTTCAGAGATCAGATCATTCGCATTTCCCATGGATAACCCAAGTCTTACAAAAGTATATTATATTAAAGTTTCACTGCGACGAAAAATACCGAATAGAAAATGGGTCAAACTTGAAAACATGAATTTATCGTTCTCATCACGGCTAGATCTTAATTTACACAAGGTCTAAATGAAATTTTACTATACTTAAGTAATAAACACCTTTGCACAGAAAATTTCTAATTGTTTATAATAACCACTAATTATATTAATTTTATTTCAAGTAAAATAAAATCACTGAGTAAAATTCCACTTTCGAACAAAGTTCTTCATCAGGCAAACTAACTTTTTTCGAAACCGATATATAACTAAGTAATTTTATTTTACTTGTTATGGAGTTCCAGATAGTGAAGGCTTCTTCTATGGATCATTTTTTTCATTTCTTGAGAGCAAAACGTAAAAGAATTCCTCATTAAGGTTACAAACGTAGCACTCTTCTAAATTGCGTTTTTTTTCCGCTTTCATGAATAATCTGAAATTAATTTATTTTAAGATCGTAAGAGTAGAATGGTAGAATAATGTTACCATTCATTTGAGAACATTTTCTAAAATTGTCTCACTGTTACTTCGCCCAATTCTCATCACCTTACTTCATATTGATCCATTAATTTTCAAATATAACGATCCAAATATGTTTAAACAAGCCTATTTGTTAACAAATAATCATTATCTGTAACATGATTTTTTGAAAATTCTCATAGACGCCAATGAAGGAGATATCACTACATAAAACACTATTTCTTAACAAGTATTTTTCAAGAATAAACTTCTGGATAAATTAAAAATAAATGTGGTAAAATTCAATTATATCTCACTCAAGTATAATTAGCAAAACAAATCAAAATATAACAATTTTTAAGATGAATCATTATCAGACTTCCCTTCTCAAAAAGAGGCTCTGTAATATCTTAAATAAGGATGAAAACTTAAATAAGGGGTAACTATGCAAAGGAGTTTTCGTAGTATTTGGACTCTACTAATGAAACAGTTTCGGCAAAAAGTTCTCCGCAGATGAGCACGAATCACATGAGCACATAGATTCAGAAACTGCCAAAATATCACGACTCCTACCCATTTTTCTCATCGCCTAAAGAGTGTGGCAGGTGTTACTGAATCTGAATGTGCAGTACAAATTGAGATATTACAGGAGTTGGGATTTTGGATGATTAAATTCTTTAATGAAGGTGTTTCCAGAACGGACTGAGGATATAATTCGTCTCTAATTACGAAATAGCTCCCTCAAAATTCGCAATAATAAAGCCACGCAGCTGACAAAATTGATCGAACATAAAATAGGTCACATCCTAAAATTAGCTCTAAAATCCGGCACGGTACCACACCCAGAAAAACTTCATCCTCTCTGTTCGTAAAGACAAATATTTGAGATGAATCCTCGAGGAAATCGCCAAACCCTCCGGTATCCATCGAGTCACAGTAAATAAAGCAAATGGGGATGGAAATACGTGGTGGAAAAAATAAAGTACAAAAAGCGGGGAATCTGTTCCTCCGAGATGGAGGTGAGAACGAAGAAAATTGAAATGGAGCAGATGAGACGGATAAAGAAAAAAGCGAGATGCGTTCAAGAGTATTGAGAGGACCATCGGATATGCGGATATACACTTGAGAGCTTTGCAATCCTTATAAGAGTTTGAGCCTCCCAGAATTTCTCCTCGGATATCAGACCTGTTCCGCTCTCTTCGAATATCCATCTCTCTGCTTTCTTTAAAGGCGCAGTCGCAGAAAGGCTAGACGACGTACTCTATCAGATGATGTCTATATCAAGTTCACGTACTTCTTGTCTCTAGGTATCGCTTATGTGTAGGCCATATTTCGGAGAAGTATACATAGGAGGAATATGAGACATCTAGAGCAGTTACTTCATTGAAGTGTGACACCTGCTTTTCTCGCTAGGGTTCCGAGTGTTTTGGAAAAGTACCGGAATTTTCATATGCAAAGAACCTTGATGTTAAAATATATTTTGCACTGAATAGCTGTTAGATGTGCAAAATCTCCAATATCCGTTTTTGTCGGCGTTCCTCTTCCCATCTCCCGGTATTCCGAGAAAACAAGAAAGAACACCGCACTTTTTGAGAGCACTGAAAACGTATTTCGAATGCGATGCATTCTTCTTCAGGAGAAATTAGATACAAAAATAAACCAAAATTCTTGTTTTCTCGGGAAATGAGAAAAGGAATGCCGAAAAAACGGCAATTGGAGACTTAAAACCTTTAATTCCTTAACAGTCATATCCCAACTTTCCTTTCTTTACTGAATAGCTGGTAAATTGGATCAAAATATGAATTAAAATTAGACGTTTATAATTCCAATGCTATAGGTATTTTGTTTACTATATTACATTACGTGTGTTAGTACGATTTTGATTTTTGTCCAACTTATTGTTAAGAAAATGTTGACGCTGAATCATTGCTAAAGGACTTTATCTTCCAATATAAATATATTAATGCTCAAGTAACGCAACTTTAGTATTTATTAGAACAAAAAGCTCTATTTCTTTTATATTCTACTCCTTTCAAATGTTGATACACTTCATACAATATATCCCTTTTTATGATATAGCACTTTACTTATCCTACTACCTTTAAGAAGGAATGGAAAAGTAGATTTCAAATTACTTGAGATGCTTCTCTTACAGCTGCAATGTTATATAGCTTCTCACTCTACTTTGAGCTCTTGAAAACCATTTCCAGTATAAGAGCTCAAATGTTATAGTTGAATGCAAAGCCTACGTAAAGAGCTTCTCGATCTTATTTCATGATTCTAATGAAAGGCTAGGTCTGAAAATCGCCTAACTCCGAAATTGAAACTCAGCATCTTCCTAATGGATTTTTCCAGATTGCAAGTGAACCTATTAAATTCAAGATTTCCTGTTTCTCTATCATTTTGCTTTGAATTTGAACCTTGGCCAAAGTACACCGCTTATTCTTTCAATACCAATTCCATTTGGATGAAAGAATTTTGTTCAATTGAAACCTATCGTAATTGGATGTAATAACGTGCAATTACATAATTTGTGACGGAGGAATTTTGATATAAAGTTGGTAAACTCACGAAACGTATATTTCAACAGTTTATCAGTAAACCGTAGTAGGATAATTTCGTTTTGTGGGCATGGTAAACTAAATATTTATGTTTAACAAAATAGCTTTAAAGTTTTACTATTAAAGGATGAAATTTTAAAGTATTTTTAATGCATTTCCTGGAAGAAAATACTTCGAAATTATAAAATTCCCTTCCATTTTATTTCTTGAAAATTTAAAGCTGAAATTATAGTAACTTTGTAAAGTTCATCGTAAAAATATATCAATTCCACGTATAACGACCTGTATCAGATGGTACCTAAATCATCATTGTTAAAAGGAGTACTGATAAAGTTGGGTCCTACGACATTGTTTGAAGAGATATATATATGTTAATGATACGTAAATACAATTAATTTACATCCGGTGAAATCTAGATGTTCAGGTGCTACCTTGTGGAAAGCCATTAAGCCATTGAAGTAATGAGGAAATAAAAATTGTAAATTTTCCACACTATTTTTTTATTTACGACCGGTTTCGCTAACGGAGTAGAATCTTCTGGTGAAGATTACTTTACATCCGGTGTTAAAATTCCTGATGAAAAAATAATTCACGATTATGTTTTTCTGATAAAATATAAATTGACTATTAATTAATCATAGCAATGGAGTCCCATGAGATGAAGGTCTCTTCAATTGGTTTTACTTGAGTTTTTCTGCTTGCAGACGCTTCTGACTTGGAAACTATCCTTAAATGTATCAGCTTCTATCAACATCCCACACATCCCTTAGAAACACCTGTCATCTGCTCGATATCTATGTCTTAAGTTCGGTACAGCAGCGCAGTTCTCTCAGCATCTTTTCTCATCGGTAACAATTTCGTTAATGGATTTCCCGAAACCGATGAGTTTTGCTTCGGCAAGCCCCACATAGCTCCCAAGTGGTACAAGCGATTGATTTTCCTCAGAGTTTATTCACGATCGATTTGGTATGTGATGCAGGAATAGATCTTTGTTAATGCTTACCATAAAGTGTCAAATCATCGCATTTTGACGGTGAAACGCAAAATATGTGGGCCTCTAACATCCATATCCATCTACATGAATTTGCCTTAATAATCAGAAAACCATTCAAAGTTTAACTAAAAAACCCTGACCATTTTAGACATTTATCAATTTCATCTTGGAGGTTTGCACACTTTTTCTTAATCAGCTATGAAATATACTCGTAGTTAAAAGAATCAATTCAAGAATTCAATAGCCAATCGTATCTAAAATCTACGATTGAATATAACGACAAAGAATGGAAATGAGCGTGAGAAGTAGCGTACAGTAACATTCCACTGGTTTTCATGAGTATAAGTCAATTACCATATTATTTATATGGCAATCGGAATAAATTACTGCCGTATGTTTGGTTGAGAAAATTCAAAGATTCCGGATTGTGGATTAAATTTTGGATTCAGAATCAAATTTTGGAGGTACCAAACGATATAACAAGTTTAACAATCAGTTTGGTTACATAAATTTACTGTCGCATTAGTAACACTGAACAGTAAACTAGGGCACTTCAACAGCTTCATTAATTTCTAAATTGCCTTGAAAAAATTTACCCTCGGCAAACAGTTTACCGTCGATGCATTGCTTCATATGATTAAATTTTTGCAAGATACGCTGTCTGATTCCTAATACACTCCTCCTAATAAGAGCAGGAAATCCTAGAGCAGAAATAAATTTCAATTCTCACGAATTTCAGGTAAAGTGTACATTTCAAAATCATTTTTCCTTGACCAACGCACGACATGCGATAATGTCTTTGCTTTAATACTAAAGGTAAAACAAATGGATTTAAATCTTAGCTGCATGTTATAAAATTAAAAATATATAAATACACTTATGTTGTGGACAAAAATACTTATAAATTATAAAACTTTGTTAATTGCAATATGTATTTTTCCAGATTACGGCTTTCATGATAATAATAATAATAATAATAATAATAATAATAATAATAATAAATGGCCTTTATTCGGGCGAGATTGAGACTGGAATGTCTCTTCTTACACCTAACCCATCGTCGTATGCGAAACGGAAAGAAAGGGATAGTTTGTAAAAGTACACGAAGAAAACTAGTATGTGGATTTTTAAAAAACCTAAGCTGAGGGCTCAGGAAAAACTTCCACTGCAAGAAAACACTCACAGGAAGGGGAGTGTGAAAAACCTGCGAAACCTACAGGTAAAAAACTGTATTTTGTGAAGAAGGAGAATAAAAGGATTATGAAAGACAAGCAGAGAATAGATAAAAAATTATGCAAAAGAGACACTACACATACACTACAAACAATCAAATCGAACAAAATATCTTCACAAATGAGACTAAATCTAAATACAAGAATTGTAGCATTAAAAAAGATAAAACACAAACGAATATTTCAAGAATAACAAAACGATTAAATACATGAAGGTTGAGAATGAATAAAAAATCAAAAACGTAGAGTTTATATGACATATATGACATGATAGCGGGTAAATGTTTTGCATCTCACGAAATTCACTGCTTTTTCGTCATTGTTTAAGAGAAATAGGAGGAAGAGAAACTGCTTGACTATTAGAATATTATTTTTCTGTTTTTCTTGCAATAGAGTACCCTACTAATTACTATACTCGTAGTTATACTATTTGAAGCCACAAACTCGCCGTATATTATAATAATGATGTAGCAACTTTAACTTGGGCGAGATTGAAATTAGCAGGTCTCATCTTGAATCTAAGCCATTGTAATTTAAATTTTAAAAGAAAAAAATGTTGAATAAATAACGACTCGGAAAATAAAAACTACAGAAGGGAAACACTCTTAATGAGGTGTGTCATTATAAGAGAATGGTGAAGTAGAAAAGATAGGCTCAAACCAATCCCGTCACATCCTTCATCCTGGTGGCCCACCACATCATTCCCTGCCATTGTCGAGTCCCATCCTCTTTTATCAAAACATACATTTAAATTCGCCCCATTTTTAATACCCAGCGACAGTCGCATATTTAAGACACGAAATCGACCTGGCCGAGTCCACCCATTTATTACCTGTCGACTCGCCAAATTACGCCGCTTACTCCGAATAACCCTTCTGATCCGGGCGAGGAGGAGACATCCCATTTTCCGGAGTGGTGACTCGGTCGTGGAGGGCGGGGCACAGGACCCGACGAAGGCCAAAGGTCTGACCGGCGTTCGACTGATGACGTAGACCATCCTCCTGGGATAAACTCCGAGTTTCTCTTTCCCACCACCGATTCCAGCGGCGCCACCGTCTTTTCTCATCCCCCTCCTCATAACTGATACAGACTCATAAGTATGGGCCTTTGGATGGAATCCTACCCAATACATTTTCCTTTCTCATCTTCCCCGAAGTGCCTTATTGCTCCGAAGTTCCTCCAGAAATTCCTGGCATCCGAACCATCTCTGACCTATTTACTCCCTTAATTTATGTTTCCTATTACCTTGACTCGCTTATTTCCACGCTCTGCTACTTCAAGATGCGATCCTGACTCATGTACCCTTTCTTTGTTCGGCTTTAACTTTAGACATTTAGACTAGAACCATTGGTCTCACTTCTTACAACTGAAATGTTATATTAATTCGATTGTAAGCATATACCATCTTTTCTTATATTGTTTCTGTAACAAACAAATTGCTCTTAAGACGTCCACAAAAAACACAAATCTAAGTTTACACAGTTTAAATTACAAGGATAAGGAAAGGTATGTCTATAATGGAATTATTTATATTTATTGTAATGCACAGAATATAGAATTGCATCAAACAACATGATAGTATGGTATTGTCATAAGTAAATATTATTTACAGATTTTACTGCATTATTAAGAAATTTTAATTTATGCAGCATAAATTTATAATCTTTCGTGTGTGTATAGCTTTAGATAGTCTATTTAAAAAAAAATATGTCTACTTATTTCCATAATGTAGACTAAAGATACGGCGTAAGTCCTTTATAAGGATTTTAGTTTTAATGTAATTATTATTAGAGATCCAATCATATCCGTTAGGATCATTCAACGAAAACTGGTATACATAATTCTTCATTCGGTATGTTCACATACCTTAATATTCCTAATTCAATTTTATTTATTTTATTTTCATTTGCGATAAAATATGAAAAAGTAATTTACTAATTTTTATTTGAGATTCTTATAAAATTAAATTTATCAATGAAGACGACTTTTAAAACGAATTTTCCAATCATTTACTATTTGATTTTATTTTGAATTATCTGATGGGCGTATAAAACAGGATAGACTGATTACTATTGTTTTATGCCGCCTAGAAAAAACAAAAGCGCATACTTCCAAAGCGGGGTTTGAACCCGGAATCACGATTTCTTCCAGAAAGCACGCCCATGAATACTCCAACGATACATAAACATATTCTACTAAAACTTATAAACTTTTATAGTATATCTCTTATAGTATATCTCTTATAACTATATATGCTTTTATAGTATATCTCAACCCTTGGTTGCTTTCATGTCCAATTCCAAAAAAAAACACTTTTTCGCATCAATCATAATAAACAGCCGTTCTTTCCCAGATATCTCTCTTTCTTCTCCCATTTATTGCCCTGCTCTTTCATTACACCCGCATAAGACAATTTGCAACCGAATTCAGCCACCATTCACGTCTTATCATCTCATTACATTTATGTTTCTCTCCTTCTCTACCCTCCTTTGATCTCCATTTTCATCCCTAACCCTCCCTGTAGACCCCTAATCACACCTTCGAGTTCCCTTCCCCTATTCTCGTGACCCCAAATCCTTTTTCACGCCCAATCTATGTTTCTCCTCCTCTTGTCTTTACTCCCCACATGGGGAATTCCACATTCCCTGTACACGAGTCCACTTCATCTTCCTCTTCCCTTCCCCACCATATCTTCGTCTGCTTCTCTTATTTATCCCTTCTGCTAATTCTAACATTCATAATGTATGAATTTATTTACATGTTTTTGTTCCAAAGAGGACTCATGGATCGGAAACGGATGGCCAAGCTAAGGTTTCTGACCGTGTTTTGACTCCTGCCCAGCTAAGAGATTTATACGCAGCATTTCCTGAAAGTTAATCTTGCTACGTTGAGCGTACAAACGGATCCCCATTGAGATATAACGGTCACTTCTGATACTGCTTAGTGATTGAATGGTTACTGACCGTCGATTCCTAGATTTCTAAATAGAATTAGGAGCTCTTACAATGTGTAATTGTAGATAGTAAGGCATAAAATTATTATCTACTTCCGCTTTATACTTAGGCGTAATTTACAAAAATTGAGCACACAATGAGAAATCCCGAAGACTATCAATGTATTTATCTTGAGGTACATTTTTTATTTCTAAATGAGATAACTCACAAATATGATTCAATTGCCAAACCTCATTACGCACATTATAAGCTCTGATTTAGTTCGCATAAGTCATTGAAAAGTGGTTTAGACGCGATTTGAAGGAAATTTATCTTACTTATGATAAGCACTTGTTATATATATAGCTTAGTGAAATTATTGAATAATTTGAAATTTGAGTTATTAAGTTAGTTTTTACATTAGTACTTGTTACTTTTAAATTGGTACATTACTACTAAAACATCGGTATTTATTTAAATAATAATAATCTGCGGTTTTATAGAAGCGCTTTAAAACATTGTTAGTGTTAGCTGTTCAACGCATTGTAAGGTAAAGTCTCAACCCGTTCCAGTGACTATAATCACTATAACTACGGTGATATTTTATAGTAAATAATTCGACATTAGTCGAACTTATTTTTGAAATTTGGCCGATAAAAGACTTGCTGTACGGAATAAAACTCATAAGTTTTCACGTTGAGATTTCAGCCCAGACTGATGAAAGGTTTATGAGAAAAACATCACAACTTTCTCCATTCCTTAATAACTCCTCACGCCAACGACTGTCTCACTCAAATTCTCCTTTCCCTACCCATTTCATACATACAACCAAAACATTTATAAAGAACCTTCTCCATTTCCCATAAGAAACCCCAAAGTACTCCCTTCCATATCCCATAAGGAAACCTTCCCTACACCTCCACAGATGTTCAATCCTCGACTCATACCTTTAAATACTCCCTCTCATTCGCAGCATATACAAACTTCCCTCATTTATCAAACCTCACCGCATCTCCGCCGCGAAATCTTTACTTACAACCAAGTCCTGCCTCTTCGAGCAGTCTCTCTGTCATATTCCTCAACTTCCTCTTCCATACACCTTCCCAAGTTTCTCACCTATCTCGCCTACCCCGTTTCCACACGATTAGGGGCAAAAACGCATTTATATTAATTCCCTCCCTCTCAATGGCTTTAAGTTTGCGAAAGCAGCCCCGAGATGATGCAATTCAGCGTGTTAAATACCTTGCAAACTGTATCTGTAGCATCTCCGGATTATCTTGTCAAAATTGTTCAATCATTCTCATACATTCCTGATACGTATATTGAAGCGTATCTTCATCATACTCAGCACGAATATGGCCATAATGTTATCAATTCAGATTAAAACTTAAAGAACCATGTATCAACTGGCAACTCGTAGAACGTAGCAACTTTCTTAAACTAAATTTAATGATAATGCATCCCAGCCAAGTTCAGCAAACCTTTATACGCCTTCGTAGTCTACGAATTTTCGTTCACCAATGTTAGGAAAGCAAATTTTCCTCTGTTTGCATAACAGCTCTGTTATAGAGAGGTGTACCAAAAGGTAAGCAGTAATTAAAATTGAAAGATATTAACGGTGATTTTCATGCGTGGCGAGATTTACGTAAGAGTTTTAAAAGCTCATTGTTCCTAAAAGCCTTACATAATTACCATGATTAAAGCAACATTTCTCAAATAATGAAGGAAATATAACCTTTTTGCTTCTGAAACCATCCCGGGTGTGCGAAAGCAGAACGGTTCTATTGATAAACAACTGGTCAATTGTCATTAGAGGGTGATACGCCAGTTTTATTGATAATGTTACATCGTATATAAGCGATAAGAAAGGAAAACTTGACACGGCTTTTACTGCATTGAAAATTGAAAGACTCCTAAAGCTGTTTACCATGGAACCCGGAGTATTCCTTCTCTCCTTGATGTTACACCGTAAATACCTTGGTATTCTTTTACCATTTTAATCACATATCATATAAATTTAATACACAATCGCATAACTGAAAATTTCCTCCGTTTTTTCAAATTTAAATTTGTGGACAGCTTTAACTACAAAATTAATGAGTTATTTCCTTCCGAAAATTTTCACCCAGCCTTTTCTACTACCTCCAATCTTCGCTCGCACTTACGCAATGGCCGGGACAAAACAAATATCAATAAAAAATCTGGAATATACAGATTTAATTGTGATAAATGCGGCAGCTGTCATGTCGGCCAGTTTGGAAGGGCAATCGCAACACCTGCAGAAGAACACAGAGCGTCCTTCCTTAAGAAATCGAGGAACTAGCATTTTGAAATCCACCTAAATGACAGTAACCACAGCTCATCGTTTTGACCCATTCTCCTCAACGTTGCCCCCAAAATATAAAAAGCTTGACCTCGGAGCAAGTGTTGATACACCACTACCTGGAGTTTTCATTTAACCTAGTTAATGAGCATCTTTTCGGCAAAAATATTCTCGGTAATATAATAAACCGGTAGTCAGTACTTACATAAATTATGTTTACTTTACTAAATAAAAGAAGTAGTAGTTACTGACAAATTTTCCCTCTACTCTTGTGTAAGCGTTTTCCGCTTCTCGGAACTGAAATCACCCTGGGACTCCAAATGGATAGTTTGGAATATATGGAGTTTAAATTTGCACGGAGATTTGCCATAGAGATCCAAAAGCATTGGAAAAAGAGATCATAATAATCAATTAAGAACGAATTCATCGCATTTTATTGTAGTAAAATATATATTATTTGTTATTATGAAGAAGAAAAGGTAAAATCCGTAACTTCTTGATTCTTTACTTCCAACTGGTCAATTGTGAGCATCTAATCTTCCGAGTACATCATTGGATCATTAAGCAAAACTTCTGTCGGCATTCTTCTTTAATATGTTCTAAATTCCATATATTTTTGGTCTTCAAGTTGAAAATTTTCAAGTGTAAATTCATTCAAAATTACATTGTTAGAATGAGTGGATTAGAAACTTGAGCATTAAGATCAGAAAAGAACGAGAGAAAAACTGACGCTTCTAGGATACTGTTTTCGCTCCTTTGTCAGCCTTACTTATACTTTCCCGAGGAACTAAACGTTACTTGACAAAATGAATATGCTCTTACGGTAATTACAATAGTTTTTACGAGTCAATATAATTTTGTCCAACGAAAAAAGCCATGAAAGGAAGTACGCTTTCTAATTTTCACATTAATTTATTATTATGTAAACATTTATGTATTTATTATCTTTAATTTATTAACCAATTTGTTATTATTTAATTATTAATTATTTTTAGTTGAAAATAATTTTATTTTATTATTTAAATTACTATGGAAATTACGAAGTGTGCTTCCCTTCATATCGTTGCTTCCCACAAAGTTACGCCTACCCACATTTATTCCACAAACAGGTCGTAATACAAGCAGATTAGAATACAATAGCATATGATGAAGAAGAGAACCGTTGTACTTTTTCCTCAGAGTTTACTTTAACAAATTATAAAATCCACGACTACTTTCAGCGATCGATCGCCATCCTCAAGTTCCACAAAAAAAACCACTAATTACCGGTGACTGTGAATTGACTATAGTTTATGAATGGCAGCTTCGTCAATGTACGAAGCTAATTTTTCATTAGAATATTTGCGTGTCTAACAGTTAAATTACGTTTTATTGAAACAAATAAGAATTGTAAGAGCTTGAATAAATATTTAATAAGATAAAAAATTATAGGTTAAGGGAGGTTGAAAATGACGGAAGAGCTTTCAAGTATAAAGTTAAAAAAAAGAGACAAGAAGGTATTTCAAACTGAATGAAACGCTGATCCAATTATAATGCGCAGGAATAAATGAGCTCGCATTTTCAATGTTCAAAAAACAAATCTGTAGCTGTCATAAAGTGGAACACCAATGACGAGGTGTC
Organism: Sympetrum striolatum; assembly: GCA_947579665.1. NCBI lineage: Eukaryota > Metazoa > Arthropoda > Insecta > Odonata > Libellulidae > Sympetrum > Sympetrum striolatum. The sequence continues at coordinate 17,052,289 of OX388348.1, read as the reverse complement.
ATTCGCACAGGCAGAAATTCCTGAGGTATAAAAGTACGACTCTCTTATTTATTCGTATTCTGGCATAAGTAATTGTAAAGGAGGAAAAACTGCAAAATTGAAAATGTCTATATAAATATATAGAAATAAAAATGTCATGACTTTTGCGTGAGATCAAACGTCTACTTTCGATATCTTTTATCCTCGCTCTGAATATGACAGAGAGGCAATAGAAGGGATTGGAAACGTTTCTTTTTCATAATTTACGATAGGCTTTTACCACGAATTATTCGTTCTTTGGTTTCCATTAACCTTTCAAATCTCCCTTATGTGACAGGCGGGCACTTTGTTTAATTCACGAAGAACCTCCTAAAAACTACATGAGGGGATATGAAAATATTAAAGGGGATTTTTTTAATTTAGAGTATTCTTTTTGTATTTGCGAATTTATATTCGAGTTTGTTTATTTTTTGCTTTTCAGAACGAAAGGCAATGTATTTTTGTAACATCAGCGAGTTTTTCCGCAACAAATTCCATGATAAATAAAACGTACTTCCGAAATTTCTAACTGCAAAATTATGTTAGTCCAAGCGAGTCAAATCCAATATGCACAATACACTAAAGACACGAGTCTTATTGTATGGCGATGGTGTTAAAAAAATTCTTCAACCACATCAAATGGAATTTGAAGTGTATGAAATTTATTAGCGGAAGCATATCAAGTAAGCTGCCACCAAGCCTGATGGCCTAATCGCAGAGTAATTTGAATAAATAAATAAATAATTTTCTATTTCTAAATGACTAGATTACATCTTAAAGATTATTGAACTTTACATGAAAAAATTTAATTTTTAATTAATTGAAAAGTTACGTTGCTAAAAATACCTCTATATTCTTTATCTAAAGTTAAACTTTCTAGAGCAAACTCGTTACGAAGATTGAAATACATATGTAATCGATTCAATCGATTAATACGTACAATAATTCTAATATGGTATTTATATTTACAACCTGCAATCCGCCAGTTTGCGCGTAGCAGGGGGGGGTGTAAAACCCCGACATCCCTATCTAACCTGAACAGCTATTTGCTTCTCTAATGCTTCGCGGGAAAAACGATCATAAGTAACAATCTGTTCTGGCAACTACTTCCCTGTATCGCTTTTTTTTCTCCAAAAGATCGCGTAAGTTTTTAACTGAGATAACAATATCAGCTATCTCCTCCCCGAAATCGGTAGTTATAAATTTATCAAAAAGCTTCCGTCGATATTCAAGTCTCCTATCACTAAGAGAGTTTCATCCAAGGGATTCTATCATAGCCGAAACACTGCTGTCGAAACTGAAATCTCCCTTGACGAACCTTGCTTCTCTACGTTGAACCATCTCAAGATCGGAAATTAATTTTACTTCGTGAGGATCCCAAATCGCACAGCAATACTCAAGTAGAGGTCGAATCAAAGAAGAGTACGCCATTTCTTTTACTCTAGATGAGCATCCTCTCAGAATTCTACTGTGTAACCTTTGCATCCCATTTACCTTTCCTATTCCTTATATCCTTCGATAAGCTCTTTGAAGGAAAAATTACTATTTACACTAATGTATATATGGTATGTATGTTCCATCTCAATTGTTTTGCAATGAATAATATAGAAGTAAATACTTTCTTAAATTTCTTGTTCTAACGTATCTAGCTATTTAAATGATAAATAATTTTAAAAATGAAATAGGTGTTCAAATTTTTATACGAATTTCCTCAGCCTAAAAGATTTGTAAGGAAAGAGGAGTTGCCGTAAAATTTCAGAAACTTCGAGGTTTCCTCGTAATTGCATTATAATATGGTATATTAATCATCTAAATATCATGTTACTAAAAAATCCTGGCAGGTTGTTAATTAACGCAACACTAATATTAGCCTATCCAAGTTCCATTATCTTGTCATAATTAAAGAAAAATACCCTCTTTTACATCAGTCGCTTTTGCTGTGTACATTTTCTCCAGCCCAAATATTTACAACTCTCAACCAATTACGGCTCATTAGCAAAACCAATGCGACCTTGGTGAAAATTCGCGCCAAAAACTTCGCTCACTTAGCCAATCAATAATATCAGCAAATGGCCGTCTTAAAGGGTCCGCTGGAAAATTGAGCGCCACTTGGAACAAATATCTGCCCTTAAAAGGTTAAAAAAAGTCTACTGTTACTAGAGGCAACACAAGCTAGCAATATTTCACCAAGGAGCTCTTCCTAGCAGCTGATTAGAATTCGCAGGAATATTTTTCCAGAGATGAGGTTGTTAACCTTTTTTCTCAATTTCAAAACTGGATGACCAGGAGATAAAGCACATAATATATAAATTACTCGTAAATATAATAAAAATCTTAAAAAAACCTGTTATTATACTAGCTGTGACCTATCACTCTGAGATCGAACCTTGAAAATAAGAGGGGAGAATCTAATAAAAAATATATAAATTTTTTATTAAGGCAATATTGAGATTGAAATGCTCTTTTTTCTTTCCTCTAGCATTTCATAATTTACATTATTACTCTGTAGATTAATAGGGTTGAAGAGGAAAACTTCAGAAGTAATGAATGCAAAAACGACCTAAGGTAATATCTTGGGAAAAAAATATCCGCTTCAGGAAAAAAACCACAAAAAATGAGGGGTGTGAAAACCCTGCGAAAATCTACTGATGGCAGAGTCCAAAAGATAAAAGGCAAGGCGTGAATAACATGGAAATTAAAGAAATAAGTACTGTCAGAAAATTACCTGAAACAAAATCGATAACAGGAAACATTTCAATCTTTCACTTCGAGAAAATAATGCATATACCAAATAAATATAGGATGAAGTATTAAAAATATATGATTCGGTAAGAAAATTAAACATACTAGATATCACATATTCAACAAAAAATTCAACATGGCAAATAAGTAAATACATATGGATAATTTTGGATAAAAAGAGTCTGAGAATATTTCAGGACAAGCACAGAAAAAAATAACATGGAGCAGCTTGAAAGAACAGTCATCAGCGTGTTGATCTCTGCTGAAGTAGATATTTGAGGGGTAAGAAGATGAATATTAATTGAGTAATTGATTCAGTAGAAGATGAGAGAGTTGTGAGGGAAATACGGAGGTGGGGAAGGATAACTCTTTCGTAAGATCAAAGGACCATTAATTGAAGGTGGGCAATGGAGGCAAAAGAAACCGTCTTTCGTATTTTGGTAACTTATCCAGGCCTTTATATCTTCAAACATATTTGGTCTTTGTCCTCCACTCTCTCTTTTCCTTTGGATCTTTCTTTAATTACTTTATTCAGCAGTCCCTCTTCACTAAATATAACCCCCACTTTACTTCTTTGATACTTTAATCAAAACCCTCTCTTTCCTCACCACCTCCAACACTCTCCAAGCTTCTTTTCCCACCAAGAAGATGGGGTATAGGAAAATACCAAGTAAACAAGAGACCGGCAATCAATACGTTAGCTATGGTCACCCTAATAGCCCGCCTTTGGCAGATGCGGTGGTTACCCTAAGACACCAAGTCGGGGGCACAACCTAAACCACTCGGTCGAACGACAAACTATGGAGATACTCATTGCGGGCACTTAGGTCAAGCAGGAGTACGGGGTAGGGTTCGCAAGAGGGACGCGGTGTACATGAACAGTTGAACGCTGCGAGGCGCGTTTCCCTCCACTTCTGACTGGGATCGGCTTTCCTCGCAGAAACACGTGGAGGGGTATCGTCTGAGCTGCCATTGCCTGGGAATTACAGGTTTCCTACTCATCGACTGATTTACAGGTTTCATTACAAGGGAAAGCTCCAAGTTGCCGCGTTGGCTAAGCCCCTCGCTTTTCAATCGTGAGTTGAGGCTCACGTAAACGTTTTCCGAAAGGTCACGGAAGGTGCGGGAGAAGTTAGACTCAGGTGCAGTGCGTTGCTCAAACATCAAGAGCAGGCACGAGTTAAGTTACGGTGCGAGAAATTCATGCCATGTATACTGTTAAATGTATACTGGAAGTATATGCGAAACTCGAAATTCACAAACATATGATGCAATTACGAGGTCACCTAGAAATTTTCGAAAAATTCCCGAAATTTTTCAGAAACTCCGCTTTGCTTTAAATTTTGTAGGCTGAGAAAATTAAGAAAAAAATTAATTAATTTAAAAATTTTGAAATATTTATTTTAAAAAATAAAATGATTAATCATTTAGATGGATATCTTAGAACAAGAAATGTTAAAAAAATATTTGCTCCTGTTGTATTCGATCCAAATAAATTTCGGCACATACCACATTTGAATTATTGCATACACTAACCAATTGATTCGATGAAACTATTTCCTACAATCTTCCTAATGAGCTAGCCCTAGAAATAGCAACCTTAGATAATGAACATAGAGATATTTACCGGCGTTCGCGTTTTTATTAAAGGAAGTTTATTTAAAGTTCGATTATCTACAAGTTATATAATCATTTATTTGATATCTTTCCTCTAAAAAACGTCATGCAATTTAAATTCCTTTCTTTATAGTTGACGAAATTTACTTGTATGCCATCGCCATGCGGTAAAACTCGTATTTTTAGATTCATATGTATATTGGATTCGACTCACTGGGACTAACATATTTTTGCAGTTAGAAATTTTAAAAGTGAAAACTTTTTATTATTAATCATGAAATTTGTTGCGGAAAAACTCGCTGATGTTACAAAAATATATTCCCTTTCGCTCTGAAAAGCGTAAAAAATGAAACCGAATATCGATTCGCGAATACAAAAAGAATACTCTAAATAAAAAATCTCCATCATATCCTTACATATAGATTTTAGGATGTTCTTCGTGAGTTCAAAAAAGAGCCAAGTTTACTGGTGCTATTAAAATTTGCATATATGATATTGCATTTAATCATTTAAAGTTTGGTATTTGATTAAGGATATAAGTAATGGAAAATAGAGTTGGCATCGTTGAAAAAACATTCAACTAAATTAACTTTCGCACAGAATAATTAAAAGGAAAGGTTTATATACCAAATAAACCAAATATCCAACCAAACCAAATTTACCACATCACAGGTTCAGTTTATGGTGTACTATTTTTAACTCCTCCCTTTTCCACTGTCTCGTTCCGGATTTTGTGACGTCTAGTCTCTTTATAGTTAAACATTCAACACAAAAACTCAATTTTATTCTCAGAAAATCGTAGCGCGAATTTTAAAGCTTAATTATGGCGCCAAAATCAGGGTAAAATATGTATTACTCTACTGCACCATTTACGGAATGATCGGTAAAAAATTTATCACATATGCTGAAGTATTACTCGTGTAATATGATTCATTCTGGCACTTCGTACTTTGATGTTCTCGGAGAGCGAAATCAGAAAGGAAAACTGTATAAATCTAAATCATACTCGAATAATTTCTCTTTGGGTATGCTATTTCACCATATTCAACGAAGGTAATTAATTTTGAATATGAATCAAACTCGGTTGCTATTTATAATTTTGATGATTACGGCACCGTGCTCCAAATATTTAATCAAATCTCTCTTTATCACGTATCTATAGTAAATAAGTTCAAGTGATGTAATTAAAATGAACCATATACGGTCTACATCAAAATATGAAATCTTTGCTTTGAAATATCCGATTAAGACTGATAAACTGATGTAGCTACAGGTAGCTCAGGGACACTAGTGAAATGATTCATGCATGAATAGCGTTAAATAAGAAATATTTATTCCAAAACAATAAGGCTGAATTGAAACTTATTGAAAACTGAAGCAAGGAAGCATAGACAAATACTTGTTTCGATACGCTTCTTTCCAATCGAATGCTTTAGATTTAAAGGAGAAATTGCCCGATTCCTATCGGAAAATGAACGATTCCCTGTTGGAAGAATTTTATATAATTTCCCAAAATTATATATGTTGTAAGGGATAAATGGCGCTGCAAATATTATAACCGAAATATTAGTAGTATATTGAATGATACGGTAAATAATAATAAGCGTTTCTGATACTTTGGTGTATTCGGAAATTAGAGAGCAAATATTTTACCTTCAATAGTCTCCAAACTCTATTAATACATTTTTAGTCAAAGACTTTGACACTAAGTCAAAAAATTCTTTTCCGCTGACATGGATATTTATATTCCTACAACTATGGATTACATCATGTTTAAATTTAAGCTTAGTAATAATGATAATTACTACAGGTGTCACTTACTTTTCGCTAGTTTCATATGCCTTAAAAATCCATGTTCTATGTTATTTCCTTCGTTGTTGATAGTTAATTTATTTTTTATTAATCATTAATTGTACCTGTCAAATAAATCAATTTTAAATTTCACGAAAGTTATAAGTTATGGAATCTTTTAGATCAAACAAAACACAGAATTTTAACGATATTATTTTAGGCTGCACCTCCTCCCGTTCTGTTAACGATTGGAATGGTTTTCCATGGTAAGTCATTGAGCCATTTAGGAACGATAATTTAAAACCAAGATTAAATCCAGTTTGTACAAATTATTTACTTAAACTGTGTTATTAATTATCCTGTTACTAATTAATTCTGCTTTCAATTGACAAGTTCATAATGCAATTTTGACTTTGTAAATGTAAATAACGATATGTATCAGCTGGCTAATTTTTTTTCTTTGTATGATCTTACAATCAGGCTTGTGGCCTATTTGCAAGGATTTTTAATACTAATAATAATAATATTTGTAAAGAAGTAAAATTTTGTACACGGCTGTTAATGAATTAAAGGGTTAAAATCTCCTTCTTTGTAGGCGTTTCTAGTCTCATTCCCCGGTATTCGGAGAAAACAAGAGAGAAATGCTGCAATTTTAAGATACACAAAGTACTTTTTAAGAGCTAAGTTCCCATCGTCAGACGCACGCCCCCCAAGTTCCCCTATGCTGACTGTACAATCGGCTGACGCCCTTAATGTCCGCAGCCGCGAGGTGGCAGCACTGAAGCTCGACCTACGAAACCATAATCTCATAAGGAGTTTATGGAAAAAACAGCACGATTATGATACTTTTTCCCTTTTTTTCTTTTCGGAAGTAGTTTATACCAAAGATGGAATTCAGATTTAGTGATCCATTTATAAGTACTTAAAACAATTGAATAAAATAGACAAATTAGTAAATCCGAAGAATAAGTGAAGGTTGCCTTCAGGGCACACCACAAGTAACTTTGTCGCGGTGAAAACATTATTCGCAGATCAGCGAACTGTTCTGCTGGGATACACAGAAAATAATTGATCCTTAATAAATTACCAACGTTACATCTACTTTCAAATAGTCCTTTTAAAACTTGAATCGCAGGATGTAGTGCATGGGTGGTCTGAAAAGTTTTCGACATTTTAGCATTTTTTGACATGTTTTCTGAAAATTTATGAAAATTTTCTGAGGATGTCTGAAAAATCTGGGGTCGGAAACTTTTCTGACCACCCTCGTATATACAAAAAATAAAAAACTGAAAAAAATCGAAGTTCCCAGAAATAGTCTCCAGGAAAGGAGTAAACGGTCAAATATTGTTGAAACATGCATAAATCCAATAGTATCAAATTTTAATGACTGGCCTGGACTGCATTTCATCTTGGGGAGGCTGAAATGTGAAGTTAGGTTATATAATAAACAAACATAAAGGATAGAGTTGTATAAAAAATGTATTGACCAAACATCAAGTTTTAGACAGTACGTAATTTTCCTTTTCGATGCACTTTCTTTAAATTTATAAAGTTTGCATGCTGTCTAATCCTCATAGTTACATAATATTTTATTTTATATTTATGATTTCACTTCCGTGCATGTCTTCATCACCTTCAAGTAACTCTGTAATTATGCTCTGAAGCACATCATTTGACTCACAGTGCTTTACAAATTGTTCCTCCACTTTGAGGATGAAAGTATGAAGTTTACATTAGGATGAACCAAACCCCCCCATACTTTTCATATTTGTTAACTTTGCTACTGGATGGCAAGAGAATGCCCCCGGATGAATTAATGCTGCCTGGCAAACAGCACACTTGCTGTGTTTCTTTATCTGGTGCAATACAACGATGACCAGGCATTTTTAAGATTAAGGATACCTTAAGGATATCTTAAAATATATCAAAAGTCTTCAAGCGCAGTAACGACAGTGAAGATCTCCAACTCACACAACGTGGTCGCACTTTCCAACTTACATCAACGTTACCGTAGAAAGGGGTGACTTCGACCACGCGTGCACTGCTCCACAAATTGTAAATTTGTAGTACAATATCTTAAATTTAACAAAGTGGTTATTTTTTCCTGTCCTTTAGAATTTAGATTGTCTTGACATATCGTCAGCAAATCCGTCTTGCTCCTTGCAACATTGACAGTACAATTGTCATTGGGAACTAAATTGAAAATCGTGCATTCTCGAGACAAGTCTACGAAACCTCAGTCTGATAACTTCTCTCAGTAACACTCAGCGAGATGGGAAACATTTGAAGAAAATTGGAGGCCAAACAGTGCTTCTTCGTGAAAAAGAGATTAAATTAGTGGAAGTACTGTTAAATTTTTATGAGCATTCGTGATATCCAAATTTTAGTACAAACGAATTTGAACAGTAAAAAGTAAATGTTCAGTGCTTTGACAAATATTCCAGAAATTGTTTGGGTTCAAAGATTCATAAGTAGAAACAAAACACTGAGGTTTTAAAAAAAATTCTAAGGGTTCGAGTGACAGTGAGTAGAAGTTTTCTACAAGAATTTTTTATTCTTTTTGTTTTTGGAGGAAAAAATTAAAAAATGTAAGATATTTATTTTTCTTTTGAAAATTTATAAATAAAGTGGAAAAACGTTATTATGAGTCAATGACTTCTTATCTCAGTACCTATTAAACAAATATTAAATATAATAATAATTTAAAGATTTTAAAATATATTAATGGTCGTAATATTAGTCATATAGTTAATTTTATAGGCGATATTTAGGAAACATTTAGTGGCCGATCCCTATCCTAACCCCATCGGTTGGGGTGCCTAAGGCTTTATTTTGCAAACAAATTCCGTTGCTTAAGAAATTTTTTGAGATACTATTTGCATGAATAAGAATCACCTTCATGTAATTTAAATTTTCTGAGCATAGAGAATGTAACTGAATACAGAAATATAAAAAATCTAAAAAACGGCCGAAGTCACCCCATTCTACGGTACGGTTCCTCACATTTCAATGATTTACGAAGAATGTTTTTAAGGCGACAAAGTTACCTGTGTTTTGCACGTAAGGCAAGCACCTATTCTTCGGATTTGCTAATTTTTCCGTCTTATTCAAATGTTTTGTATTCAATTCAAAAGTACCTATTGATGGATAAAACAGTAATTCTTAATTCCATCTTTTTTAAATTTACTCTTTATTACAAATGTATCATAATCGTGCTTTTTCACCGTTTACTCCGCGTAAGATTATGGTTTCAAAGGGCGAGCTTCAGTGCTGCCATCTCGCGGCTGCGGACATTAAGGGAGCCAAAAAATTTCAGCAGTTTCCAGTCCTATACTTTCTAAGTTCGTGGTCAGGAGTAATAAAACGGGTGATTGTCTTAGGGTATCTTGTGCTGCATTCTTTTCTTGTTTTCTCCGAATAACGGGGAATGAGACGAGGAACGCCGACAAAGACGGCTATTGGAGATTTAAAACCTCTAACAAAGGAAGTATTTAACAGTGAATATAAATAGAGAGAGAAATAACATTCACAACATCTCTCTTTTCCGACGTACCTCCGTTTTCAATCTGGAAAAAGGCTGGACAATCGGGTGCCTCATTTTGAAAATGAAAATCTCGTAGCCTATGCTTTATTTAACGTCTCGACGGGAGATTAATCTTTCGTTCCGCTGACCACCTCTTTGCGGACGTAATCATGAAGCAGGATTTGTTTGTCGCACCGTGCGCACCGTTGAGAGTCAACTGTCACACACCACGCCCTCTCTTACGCACGCTCGCCACGCCCAGATGGTACGTCATCAGATGATACAGAGATGAGAACATTGAGAATTGCATGGGAGACGTACACAGCTTTGTGTTTGAGAAAAAATCATTGGCTATCACCCAGGTATAACCAAACATTTACGTTAAATTAATTAAATATTTCGAGTTGGATCCCAGACTATTCTGAATGTCTTCTATAGTAAGTGAATGTAAAGATAATATTAATCTAAACGCACAATTTTATCGTTGAGTGAAAATGTTTCAATGACGAAGGTTTTATAAAATCGGTACTTGCGTCTTAAAAAATATGTTACGGACATTGTCGTTAAATGTTTCACTCATATTTCATGATGCGATTTAAATTTCTTGATACGCAGTTCCTGTAATAATCCATGAAAGAAGAGGGGAAAGCTTATTGTAAAATGATTCTCAATTATGACTACCGAGGAAAATATCAAAAGTTTACGCGATGGATCTTATAAATATGAACAATATTACCAATATGAGCAAAAATAATGCACGGGGTCCGCTATTCGAATTGTTTTTAATAAAGATGATTGCTCATGTAATTTCGTTCAATCTTCTCAATTGCCATATTCTATGTATTGACATTCGGTAGACTAAATTTATTTAAGAGATGAATTATAAGATCTCCATGTAAACTATCTTAGTGGGGTTTTTAAACAAAGACTGAAATATCTCAATTTATAATTAAATGGACATACTACTATCAAATCCGAAAGTATTAATTACTTTTCTAGCAAATAATAAAATAAAAATCTTTACATTAATGTATATTAATCATTATATTACTATTTGATCATTTAATGATGATTATTAGCATTATATTATTTTTGACAGAGTGGAATATTCCATCGATTCCATCCACGATTTGATGACTTTTCTATTACATATAGAACGTTCATGCGGAGTAAAAGGAAAAAAAAACTAGTAAAAGACTGATCACGTTAACTACTTCATCATTCTTTCCCACCATCAATAACTGTCCTGTCAATTTGGATGGAAAAATGTACATCCATCTGCTGAATTTGAAAATTTAACAGGAAGAGATCAGCCGTTCGGGCTAAGTTTCAATTTTCCATAAAACCCATTAGCATCGTAACTTATTTGCAAGATACTCTTATCATCTCGGACGAAATTCATACGTTGACAGGAGTACGAGGGTGCTTGATGCAAATTAAAAAAACAGAGGGAAGTGAAAATAGAATGTTTTTAATGATGCCGTAAATCGAACAGCACTCTCCTGGATGCACGTTAACCGAATTCTACAATAAAAAATGATAATATTTAAGCTTGGAGAGGAAATCGGAATATATAGCTCTGCTAAAAATATACTCAATATATACCTAAGAGAAAAATCAAATATATAGTTCATGACAAACGACGTTTAAAACAGTACTACTCACACATTTGTCTTCCATAACTCAACATTAGCAATACTCCAAATCGTTTATAAGTAAGATTTTCTACGTTATAGAAGATAACAATGAAATGAGATTAAAAAACACAAACCGTTGCATTACAGAAATACTGTGCATTAAACTTCGTATGTAATGTCAAATGTAAACAGTTTGTTACCCCTGGATACTAAGTGGCTCACTTAGAGCTTATTTACGCCTCATTACTGTGACATGTTAGTTGACAATCACTGTGAAATCGGAGAAAAGTATTAAAAAATATCAGTATTGCAGGCTTTCAACAATTTTCCTAAGAAAGTTCAAAGGTATTATTTTACCCTACTTAAGTATGTTTTAGGAAAACTTGACATGGATTGTCATTTTTCTTTCTACTTACATAGAAAGGAAAAAGCTCTCCAATGTGTTTTAGAAAAGGAAACAAATATTATCGCGTGGTTTGTTAAATAAATAATCTAAGTAAGTCACGAAGCTGCCTACTTTGCTTGATTGAAAAACGTAAACTTCTTCAAGCAATCTTCTCTCACATAACCATTTCGCTACGCTAGCTGAGTACCAGTCAAGTCGATCTGAATGCAGTTCAGCGTAAATGCTTGGACATGACAGGGATGATCACAGTGACTTTGGCATAATAGGCGAACGTGATCCAACTGAAACTCATTCAACCGTGAACAAACGGAACATTAATCCACGTGCTTTCATTCTTAGCTATTAAATTACTTACCACTCTACCATTGAAGACAAATTACTATATAACCCAAAAATAAAACCTCTTATTCTTTTTTCGTTGTCTGCTCTGATGGTACTCAAAGATTCATAATCTTTCCACTGGCCCACACAAGGAATTCTTGCAAATTTCATTATAGAAACGATTACCAAGTAAACGTTAATATATATTATATGACATCGTCAGAAGTTTCCATGTGCAGTAAAATTCCTTTATTAACGCTTTTTTCTGTTATATTTCCAAACTTATCAAGAAAAGTTACATCATATAACATTTTAAGAAATAGGATGATCGATGGTGGATGATGTTACATTACATGAGTGTTTTACACCTCACCTTACCGAAATTACTCACTTCTCGAAGGCCCTTAAACGTTTGACTTCCTTTTTTATCTTTATATCTACTTTTCACACCCAAAATAATTTATACAGATAAAAATTTATATATGATAACTAGTGAACAATGAAAATAGATTTATCATTTTTATTTAGAGATTTATAATTTATCTATGTAGATATTTAATGACTGCTACCTAACCTACCACTTGCGATACTTCACCCTACCGGAGAAAGGAGTAAAGGTGGTTGCATACGTGCAGGCGTTCATAAAAGATAAAATAACGGAGGAGACCGCTTTTAAATTCCCATTGGCCTTCAAAAGCCAGGCCACGAAAAGCAGCGAAAAGAGGCGATGGAGGCAGGTGGACACCCGAACACGGCGACGGTAGCAGCTTCAAAATGCCCCTCCATACAGCATCAGTGAAAACAAAGGGCAGATCGATAGTTGTGGGGGAAGTAAAGGATACGATTCTGCCAGGAGCACACGTGATATCCACACGTGAGAGACAGGATCGTAATCTATTGGGAGAGCACAACCACCCGTTGCTTGCTCCTTTATACAATCACCACTCTCAAATTCTCGGTGCCAGGGTGTTTTTACCGAGAGAGTTTCACCCCTGGGGGATGTTTGGCCCGAAAGACGGTTCGCCCAGGGACGGTTCACCCAAGGGAATCAGCACCCAGAGAAATTACACCCAACGGATATTTTACTCCTGAGATATTTAACGTTGCGATGTTTTAAGTTTGTTTCGTCACCTGGTTTAAAAACCGCAGTTATTCAATGAAATTATAGTTTTTCCATAAATTTTCTGATTTTCAATGTTCATCCAACCATCTCAATCAAAACTGTAAATTTGGTTAGCTTTGTCCTGTTTGTAATCAGGTGTAAAATTGCTACTTAAATACTTAAAATATACTCAAAATGATTAAGATCAAATGTTTCATGTCAATGTGTTTTTAAATTAACGCCTTCCTAAGACACAAAAGGAACCATCAAACATGTTTTCGCGAAGACTAGGTTCGAGGAATGAAACTAAATTCTTATATCGATTTAATTTTGATAAGTATCAACCGTTTCAACGGTTGTCATTTTTTTTAAATTGGTTTGGTGGAAATTGTACATTGAAATTGTTAGTAACCAACTTGCAGTCTTATTTTGATGTATATTACATGTTTTATTTCTTAATTGGTACAGAATAGTAAATATGTAACATTCATTAATTCTTGTCACAGCTTTGTTTATGGCTGTGATGAAATGAAAGCTACTGAGCTATGAGTTTGCTGAAGAGTGGCACTAAATTCATTATCAAGGACGTTTATTTTATTCATAGATATGGTTGAACTTAATTCAAAGCATATTTGCCCTAGCTGGTAGATATATTTTCCAACTGTTTTAGGAAACTGTAAACTAGAGGGAGCATTTTTTCCAATATAATGGAGGAACTTTTATCTGTATTAAATAGGCGGCACGGTGCGGGTGCGATAAAATATTGTCATATGCAAATCTAGTGGAAAATTCACGTTGAATAACCAAGGAGTGTGTCCGCAGAGGGGCGATTAGATATGTTGGCTCACGCACATCGGATATTAGAGAGAATAAAAATAGTACGAGTATATTTGTATAACTTACCGAGGAAACAGTTCCGTCGATTTGTATCAGCTGCTGATTCGGGTAGGTTGTCCTGCTGGCCATCCTAAATGAGAAGTTAGAGTCGATTAGATAAGGTCTGATTACACAGGGAAATAAAATATAGATTGATAATGAGATTGGGCACCCAGATAACCAAAATGAATAAGGATTCCACCTATGATAAACGTGATCCCTGGTCCGATTCCATATATGTGCTAAATAAACTTATGAGTCTAAGCATTATGAACAATATTTAGATAAGAGCTATCGTAGATCTGATTTATTTATTTGTACAAGAAAGATATTGCGTATAGATTAAAATAATTAGATTTAAATAGGGAAACGTTGAACTTAAGTGAAAGTCTAAATTCTATCAGCACACAATTGTACAACTGGCATAAAAATGTCGTATTCACATTTAAAAAGAACTATTTAATATAAAAAGTATTCGATTTCAAAGTAAACAAAATTAAAATTTTAAACTTTAACTAAAAAACATAAGTTGAACAATAACATGCAACGTAGCTAAGTATTCATTATCATTCATTTTTGTGAACATTTATTTGTTTTCTTTAATCTATTTTTTTATTTCTTCAATTTAATATTGGAGAAAAACCGGTAGGGATGTATTTAGATATCATGTGTCTATTAATTATGTTACAATCCAGAATGATTTTCCATTTAAGAAGCGTCAATACAGTTAGAGGATTTTTTAATGCATGCTTTGACACCGGTAACTTAACCTTTCGTTAGAGCTTTGTTATGTGTTTTTGTTTTGGATCTCTAGCTTTCCTACATTATAACTACGGTGACTGCACCCTTAAACGCCCTTTAAGGAATAGGAGGATTACCATAACGAATTCATCACCCGCACGCTAAACCCTTCCCTTGATACACGTCGCTTCACTAGCACAGATAATTCCTTTTCCATCTCATGCCACGCCCCCTCTACAAAAGTCACTTTCATCTGCATGACGAAATGGAACGTGAATTTGGGAGGACCGCAGAATGAAAGTGATCCCCAGCGAATCTCGGTTTGGAGACGGGGAGTCAATAGGCGACGTCAAATATCAAAACCATGCGTTACCGTAATTGGAGAGGGGAAGGGTAATTATCTCCATTCCCTCAAATTAGGACCCATCGATATGTTTTGAGAGGTCAGAGGGAATGCGGCGTAAACAGCGGCCGTTAGAGGCCTGCGTCAATCCATTCGCACTAAGTGCAAATATCACTTTTAGAAGTCGAGAGTAACATCTCTGCACCTTGGTACACATAGAATGCTAAGAGAGAATACGTCGGCTTGATTCGACTCTATCTGAAAGAGGAACATTCTGAAAAATTTTAATTGTACTTAATGTACAAACGAATTCAGTTCATACTTGCAGTTAATAAACACCTTAAAAGAAATTTTAAATTTAAAAGTATATTAAAAAACACTCATATATATATATATATATATATATATATATATATATATATATATATATATATATATATATATATATATATATAAGCTTTGTGAAATAAAATTCTTGTTGAGTAAAGGTTGCAAATTAAGTCTGTACACCAGAGTTTGAATATTCAGCCATAACGAAAGAATGATGGAAGGTAGGACTCAGTGGAATTAGCATCTAAGAAGAACAGACAAGTGTGGATTCCCAGGTTATTTAATCATTACAAATAAAAAGGAAAAATTTAAGAAGGCCTCAAAATAAATTAACGTCTTAACAGGTTAATTTTCTTAATCCATACCTGTGGAGGAGTAAAATTTAGACTTGCTACAAGACGCGGAATTTACGGGAGTAACGCAGAGCTATATCCTTGACGATTTTATTCGCACTTAATCAATATTTTACACTTATAGTCGCATGTGGCTCTATATATCAATAGAAACATATAATCGTCAAATCATACAACCATGAGTAACAAACATCGAGAATAACTTCCTTTAAGTCGAATAGAGTCCGACACGAAATTACTTCGAAATTGGATATTCAGCACTTTTTTGGCGTCTAAAACCATGAAAATATTTAAAGAATCAGATTAAATACCTACCATGCACATATGCACCGCATTAAAACTATTTTTCTTACAAAATTATGTCTGAATAGCTTAGTGTGTTTACATGTATCAGGTTTTTCAGCACAATATTAGTTTATTGGTGCTCAAATCCTAGTTAATCAGGAGATATGTCCTTGAAAACGCAATTATCCCCAACAGTTTATCTGTGGCAGTATGTGTTTTCCAGTAGCTTTATCATTGTTATGTAAGTGCCCTTAAGCGGTTACATGCCGTGAGTGCACCAAGAAATCTTCATTTCCGTATCGCCCTAGCAATTATGGCATATCAATTATTAACTAGTGCCTTTCCGAGAAAGACTGCGAATGATGACCGAACCAAGGGCGCACTTGCCGCTATCATCACTTCTAATCTACGCGAGCTATCCTCAATTTAGCTGGAAGCACCGCTAATGTTTTTAAATATTTCACGGTGTTTTCTGTCCGCTAAGTCCTGGTAAAGAGCGGCTCTAGGCAAATAATCATGTTTATTGGAGAACTTTAATCTGTGTCCCTCCTACTTCGTTCGACGAGATTAAGTATCCATCCAGATTAGCACGTTACGCTTGAAGCTCTGCAATGCACTTCGCATTTAAAAATTTCAAGAAGTGGAGTCCTTAGGTAGGATTATTTAGATGGGCATTCCCTTTATTGCTGGTGATCTCGACCTAAATATCCACCAATGCAGATGCTACCGTTATTTTTTGTGAGTGCATTGAATGGAAAAGGACTGTGGTGGAAAATATTTTTCTATGGATGACCGCTTGTGACAATTGGCCATGTATTACGCCGTATTTGAAACATTTGGTGACACTCAAGGGACGTATCACATACTTCAATAGTAATTTAATATAGTATACGTTACAGTAACCACTATAATCAAGAATATAATGAGTGTTTATTTAATACCGTTGAATTCATAATTTTAATAAATTGACGTAAACGTAAAATGAAATAGAAGAGAATAAGCATGATGCATGACATTTAAGCTTCAAAATTAGAAATTATCAAAACTTTTTGCTAAAATTTGTATTATTTACGTTATAATTAACTATGAACAAATAAAACCAATGACTTAGATATAAAATAATTATTAAATAAAGCTAGCAAAGTATCCCAATAGCGGGAAAGCAAGCAATTTCATTCATTCTCTAATGCTTGGAGCTTGGTATTTTCAAGTACTGCGGTATCACTTACATAAATATGCGAGTAATGCATTTACTTCAGTCTTTCATGACCAAATACAATCTTAACAGAACAACATGAAATGATTATTTACGCCTATATTTAAACGATAAGCTTGTGCAGATCAAATGAGATATATAATGAGGCTAATACAATTTAAAAATACATCACCAATAAATTATGCATTACTACCATACATTTAGCATATTCCTCTTGATATATGACCAAATAACCGTGAATAACAACTTCTCAATAGTCAAATCATTTTCTGAGATGAAAAAAAAACACTTTTAAGAGTGTGAATCGGAAAAAGCGAGATAGTGAAAAATTTGATGTGACCTTAGCAATTGATCGAGATTATAGCATCTTCAGCATCGTGCAGTAAAAATAAATTACGATATGGATATTACGTCGTTATACGAATGTAACAGTCAGTATCTTCCGTTCTTTAGTGTCTTCTTAAAGATTTAAGCTATGCATGCTGAACTAATTTTACGCTCAGTAGCGAAGAAGCAGTCCCGGAAGCTTTTCGACATGTATGAATACAGGCATCACATCTCAAAATTTATACCGTTCAAAAGTAACCCATTTAAACTTCCCTTACAGGAAACGTGTTCCGGAAAATTCTCGTTGAACGAACAAATCACGATATGACCTTATTACCTCGTTTCCGGAGTGAAACAGTTTCTAAAAAGAACAGGCATTTAGAGTGAAGGAATCAATTAACCGAAGTTTCATATTTGAAGGTAATAGCTCTTTCGTAAATACTAGAACAGCTGTGAAAGATATAATGCTCATATTATTTCATTATTTCTTTGATGAAGCTGATTACTTTTCTATAGTGTAATTCCCAGATTGAGGAAGAAACCTCTCAATCTCGCCCGAATAAAGCCGTTTTATTATTATTATTATTATCATTATATTTACTCTAGATACAGTAAGATGTGCAATTTAATTTAAAAGTCTCAGTATGCGGTCTTCAACTTCAATTTTGAAAAATAAAAAGAACATCTAGATCGCCAAAGTAGATACGATTCGAATATAAAGAAAAAAATAGCATCTCAAATATTGATCCTAATAATCTCTAATCCTTATCCTATCATTAATTATTATTACATATGGTAAGCAGTTAGACAAATATGCTTTCTTATTTACTTATTTAATTGATTTTAAATGCATTACCAATTTATTTCCTTTAACTTTAAGAAATTCAGCAGTCGGGTTAAAAGTCTGAAACAAGTGGTACATATATCGCTAGGAAACTTGACGGAATTTCATTAAAAGATACGTAGACACTTAAGGGTAGAATATTTTATCAGTGTTTAATAATCCACTACTTAATACATTTACATTTGCAAATTTTGAAAGAGCTTCACAATGAGTCGTCGTATCGGAATATGAAATGGAAAAAATGTTTTAATAGACAATTGATTAAAAAGTCGAATTGAAGAAACCTTATAATACTAGATCTGTAATAGAATGTTTCAATTACAGTTTATTATGGAAAATGATATGAAGAACTGTCGGTGAACAGCATATTTTGCAGTTGAAGTTACCCAAAATATAAACAGAAAATGTTTATTCTTGATATCCTAATTGTATCCTATTGTGCAACATTTTGATATTGATAAAAATTTTCTAAGAATCCAATAAAGAAAATTCTAAAGGTCGAAAACAAATTCAAACGAACGGAGAAGTTTTGTATTTGGCGAGAATATGAGTAACGATCTACACAAACAATGCCTATTTATAGTTAAGGTTGAAATGGTGGAAATAATCATAGTACAATTAACAATCATGGTAGATTCTTAAATACACTACACAGTGTAGTCACAGTATGTCAAACTCACTCGTACTTTTCCATACTACAAAATCAGTTTAAATATTTCGCGATTTTTGGCTAAGGGCTCAACGACTCCTACTCCAATGACTCTCATGCCGATGAAAAGTCAGAAAATAACTCTCATGCCGATGAAAAGTCAGAAAATAACTAAACAGGATAATATTATAAGAAATTTAAAACAGATTCGGAGATCAACTTGGCGCAGGGAATTGAATTAATTATATTTCTGCAGTACACATACATTGACAGTCATGAGAAACAAAATCTCCTTTTAATTGTTATCACGGGCAATACAGATACCTGAAGATGTCAACTCGTTGACGAAACCGGTCGTTTGAAATAAGATTGTGGAAGTTACTAAGTATTTTATTACGATGGTTTATACTGAATTCCACAAAGTGAGAGATAGAACATATTAATTACATTTAAAGAATTTTAAATTATTAAGAACAGTGCAATGTCTCTTTTAAGAATTTTATATCACCTCACTGATATTACTGATCCTTTGGCTCTTAAAATATATTTCTCCTCCCACGTTCTTCCTATTGTCATCTATTGTTCACCTATGTAGCCTATGTCTCCAATCTTGTCCCACTGGGTATAATTACTAATCTCTTTCTAAGAATCGTTAAATCCCGTGTACCCTCCTATCGCCACGCTTCTAATAGTAACATATTATTTGCTCTATTATTGGATTTTCTTTCTGTCTCTAGAACTAAAAGTGATCTTTAATCTTTCATTTATACATAGTACTTTAAATTTCATTATTGATTGTTCTAATTTACTTGCCCAATTTCATTTTCGAGCTCCTTGTAGAACTAACCGTTTCTCTTTTCTATTTCACTATCCTACTTCCAGAATCTCTCTTGTTAAACTCTCATTCTTTTAACGTCTTCCTATCTTACAAAATTCTTTTACAACTGTTGTGGATCCATTCACCAAATGTTCTTCCATAAAGCAGGGAGTATCCTTTCTTCACCAAAAATAGTTTTGCATGTCCAATTACTAATTGTCCTTCTTGTGATGTACTGTCTCTTATATCTTATGTTGCTGTTTTTTGTTCCTACTTTTGAAAACATAGTTTTCAATTTTGGAAACCTGCCAACAAAACTAAGGTTTGGCAGGACCCCTGCGATGTAACTTCTACTTTCATTTTCTTTCTTTTTTTGGCATTATTTATGTACTTTTTTTGTAAGCAAATCAATGGTATACCTTTCTGTCATTCTTGCAAAATTTTGCATTCTGTAATTGTTATTTTTGAATAAATTACTATTACAATCGATAATTTGTCTATCTTTCGCTGTAAATTGGCATACTAGCTGAATGTGAAAAATCTTAATTTAAATAAATAAATGAAAATTCCCAATTATATTACATAGCCCCTCTCCCGATATCCCAAGAGTGTGGGAATACTAACCCAACTCCAGAGACCTTACGCAGGTCCGTTTCCGAATTCATGACACATATAAGGGAGGCCCGGATAAATTCATTCCCTCGCTTCATTCCGTCTCCCCTCCCAATCGGACGAAGATCGAGTCTAAATATTGCACGGGGAACGAAATAGCGAAGTAGGTGGAAGAGTAATCATCACCGTGCCTAAGATATTCACCAACGGACTAATTAATGTCCGGCGTCGGACTTCTTCGCTCCGCCCACGTCCACGGCTCTCTCTCGCATTCGAAAATACAACGGGCCGGCGTCAAATTGCGCGGGTACAAAGGGAAAGAGGTCACGGCGGGGAAAAGGTCATAAGTCGACCGTTGACAGCTGCAGATGAGGAGACGGCAAGATGGAGCCAAATTGGGACCATCCAATTGTCTAGCGTCGTTTCGAATACATGGAGGTAGCGAGGATATTTCACCAGAGGGGATTACGCTGCCCTCGCACTTTCCGTCGACTTATATCGATCTAATCGATTCTCGTCAATTGCCCCGAGTGACCTCTGCGTTTAACTAGCCCTTTTAGGGGGGCGAACGTCCTGCACTTCTAGGAGATGGCTGTATAACTACGAAGGGATTTTCTAAGTGACGATGAATAACTTCGAATTGAAATATAAATTAACTTTTTTAATAACTGGACGTTTGTTTAATGCTTCGATGCTACCTTAAATAATACTAATAGTAATATTTTAGTGCTCCAAGGGCATCACTAAATTTATATTACATTAATGTAAATTATACCATTTCATGCCACTCTTATAACAAATCCACAATAATAATCTCTTTTATATATACAGAATAGAATATAATTTTAATTAATACGAAACACTTGTATCATAAACATAACACAGAAAAGCACTGTTTGCAGGTTAGTATCTCGTCAGTTCCGTACAATTAAAATTGATTTTAAAAATATAAACTTTTTAAATTCCATAGTACATAATATGCATAGTCCATTACCTTATACGTTAACAGAACAATTATTATTTAAGTAATCAATTACATCATATTACATATTTATAATATTTACAATAAAATCTTCAAAAAGTCAAGACATCTCTCAATGATTTCCACCGAAGAGTCAGATAACCTAGAATATATTTTTTGAAGGGATATAGCACTCAAAATATTCTTTTTTAAAAAGAATCTCAAGAAAATGTTTGAAAAATATTATTTTGTTCTATGAAACAAATCCTGAAAAATTGTCTTTTATCATAACATATCAAAATACATTTTTAGCTCGGAGACGCTTATTTTTTATGAACCATGTATGCTATTGGGGCAATGTTTTACTGAGTCGTACCTTAAGATGTTATTTTAGTATACGTACCTTGTATTCAATGTAAAAATCCGTTGTTATCTACCTCAAGCATTGGCAAGCATAGAAAAAAAATCACAATTCAATTTCGTAATTTCATTTCCTCGAGTATTAAGCTCCTAAAGGGAGGAATGAAAATCATTTCTTAGCTTTTAAGGTAATATTGTTAGGTTTCTAAAATATTGCCTCTTAACAGGACAAATGAGCTTGCAAAGTACCTCTTTGAAAATTAACAAAGCAAAATATGTAGTAGAGAATGTTTTGTGCATTATCAAAAGAAATCCATCTTCTTTGGCAAAGGAAGCTATTTCGCTGTATAATATATGAGGGAGCTATTACCTATGATAGAGCTTACATATTTTATGGACTGGAGTTTCAGATTTTAGTTTTTTACAAAAATGCTTGCTTTCCCATTCTCAAATTTTCTTCAGTTAATAAGAGCTTAAGATAAGAAAGACACGCATATTTTTCCACAACTTGAGTTGGGGATATTATGTCAACCAGTATTGCCTTCACTACATTCTATCGAACTATACGAATATATAACTTATTCTTGATAAGCTAAACCAGGGGTCTCCAAACTACTGCCCGCTGGCCAAATGCGGCCCGCGAGGCCCTCTCATCCGACCCGTGGAGACCTTTTTATCCACGGAAATGAATCACGGAAATTTACGGGTATCCTGCCAAGATCATCCGCCGCTTACGTGGACGTAACGTTTTTACCAAATTAGAATAGAATAATTATTACGTAACCGGCATTGGTGGCCCAGTGGTTAGCGTCCTAAGCAGGCCCAGTGGTTAGCGTCCTAAGCACTTTCACCCCAACTCCAAGGCCCCGGGTTCGAATCCCGGCTGATGGGATTTTTTTGATCAAGGAATGGTTGTGTGTGTTTGTCTGACTTTCCCGTTCAGGGTTGGTGGCAGGACCTCTTGGCAGTAACCTCGCCAAAACCAACTTCATCCTCATCATCTACCACACCATCACTCACCAGCCGACAGAGGAGAAAAAAAAAAAAATATATATATATATTTAATAATATTAAATTAATAATTAAAAACAACACCTATGTTTTATTTCTTTTTTATTTGGACCTCGAGTATGTAATCGGCTTCCAAACTGCTGTTTAAAAGTTAATGCGGCCCTCGGGCTGACAAGTTTGGAGACCCCTGAGCTAAACTTATCTTTATGAAGAATGCTCCAGCAGTATATTTGCATTTCTATAGATTTTACCATGTATATCTTTACCATTCTCAATTTGCAAGGAAAGAACATTGGAATAGGGCTGTTAATGAATTTTATGCTTAAAAATCTTCAATGGCCGACTTTGACGTTGGTCCGCAGCTCGTTGCCACCGGTTTTCAGAAACTACAGAAAGGCCCTGATTTACTGCCCTCCTAACATATAACGTTACTTAGAAGGTCTGTATCCGGGTAATTTAAGTAATTAAGTAAATTCTAAGTAATCCGGGTCTTTCCGTGGTTTCCAAAAACCGGTGGCAACGAGATGCGCTGACAACGAATCCTATTGAAGAATTTTAAACCTCCAATTCATTCTCAATACATCTACCGAATTTGATAAATAAATAAATGCTACGATTTTTTAATAATTATTTTACCATTGATTTCATATGAGCATCGATTTAATAAGAGAAACACATAGTGAGAATATTTCACCTTTCTGAATGATTATCAGCATAGAAACATCTCGTGCATATTGTTAACGGTGTTGAATGACCCTTCACTTCCTATCAAAGTAGTGCCTTCATTATGTAATCTAGGATTCACGTATTTGCGTTAGACATGGCTTTCATTTTAACATCGTTCTCTTGAATACAAAGAGCCTTGTCTAGGAGTAAAAGTATTCCATAATCCCAGAGATGTTGCATAAGCCCTAAGGGCGATGCTAATTAAGATGAGCCAGATTTTTCTTGCATAGATTGGCTATCTTTTGTATTAATGGTGTCTGATGTTAACCATGGAAGAATATTCTTCGAATCAAACCTTCCAGCAAGAATAATCTGCAAGCAAATACCGACCTAACTGATATTATCTTGCAGCTGTTGAATTGTAAAAGAAGGAAAAATCTTATACCCTACCACATAAATAGTAAATATATTCTTCTATGACTTTATACTATACTTTGTACTATAACTTTACGTCTATTGTCTTTACGGCCATTGAATTTTTCCATAATTATTATAGTTGATAATTCTTCTAACGATTTAACTATTTGTATACTTTCAAAAATATAACTAGCCTTTTCTTTTCCCTGCACTCCTCTACACTTTCCCAAATTAATTCTTTTGGCTAATAATCATTGGCATTGTAGAATTTTGACATGCAAGAGGAGTAAAATACAAAAAAAAATATTCTTGACCACAGTTCGTCGACATAATAAAAAGGGGTGATTTTTCATGAAATACATAAAATGTTCATTAATTTTCTAAGACGTTTATTTAGAAATTTCTTTAACTATCATATCCTTTTCGATAATGTTGAAAAGTATATGTATTTAAAATCAGCTAAAAAGGTACCATATTTCCACTGTATTTTCCCCTTGAATTATTTTGCAAGTTTAGCAAGAAAGTTTCCAGTTTCATAGCTCTTCTAAATTGTTTAGGAATTGCACAACACTTCAAAACTTCACCTTAACGCTAATTTTATTAGCAAGTATAATATTCCTTCTTCTTGCCTACTCATATGTACTATTATTAATGAGATATTGCATGACTAAAGATATGCATGTTACGAAGTTAGTAGAAATAATAATATAAAAGTAGATTCTTTACCAAACTTTAGAGAAAAATGTACGTTTAATTATAAGAATCTTACATCCCACTTGGAGTCAACGTATAATCTTTTAAACTCGCTTGTGCTCTCCTTCATGGCTTCTCCTTCCAAGTGTTTCAACTCAAGTACGGCGATGTTATTTATAAATTAGCTATAGGCTGAATTTGGATCCGTTAAAGGAATCCCTCATAATGAAACAGAACTCCTACTGCCTCGGGCAATTTTGCTTCTGAGTACGTTTTATATATCTAGCCCATTTACAGCATCGTTCAAGTGCGTAAGATAACAAATAAGATGCCGTTATTGAAAGGCTGTACAAAGGAGGATCCAGCCAATGACGGTGCAACTCCGTCGACTTCCTTGTTCGGGAAACGGAGAAGTATGCCATAGCAAGTTTATTAATGAAATTTCTTGGAAACGCTTGCTTGTTAGACAAGAGTCTGTACAGATTTCAAAAGATACGACCGAGCGAAACTCGCATTGCTTCTTCGTTTAGGGTGACGGGTAAAAGCTAGATCTCGCAGAAATATCCATTTGATTCAAGGAAACTACACTCAAATATTTTCATTGGGAATTTCAATTAAACAGAATTGAATGGTTTGAAGGCATTTACAATAGACTGCTCACTCCAGAAGTCCGCATCCGGGAAACATTTTATCTATAGAGATTAAATCCAAGATTTCACCCCGAGGACTTATCAGGAAATATAATTTCGGAAAAAATACAGGTACAATGGTAAGGGAAGTAATTCTGAGAAGTACCGTATCATTTGATGTACAACAATATCGTTGGTGTGTAGAATGTATACAAAATATATATAAAATCGTATATAACGTACCATGAATATTTACTTGAAAACATACTTGCAATTAACTTACTAACTTAACTAAATTAACCGTCGATGCTAGTATTCATTATGAAGCAGTATCCAATAAAAACCCTTAAAACGATAAAGAAACACCTGCACATTTTTATTTGGCCCACAGGGGTAGTATTGCTATCTCCCTCTAGCGCCCAAAAGTGAAGCCATGAAAGGGTAGATTGCGCATTTAGCCATGCTGGGGTGAACTTTTCGTCTCTCCTTATACCAATACGTTGTTATTTCGTGATTTTGCGGCTTTGATACAGAGTTATCAATGTTTGATCGAGTAAGTCGAACATTTTGGAACACAAAATGTAGTTTGAGCAATGCGTAACACGAAGCAATTTTGTTATTTTCGCATTTCTAAACATTCTATAGGTAAATAAGCAGGTGCCTGTTTCAATGGTCAATTGCTGTGCATTTGGCTGTCAGAACAGTTGCCCCTACAACATGTTCCGAAAGTAGAATCTATAAATCTTCCTCAATTTTATTATTTCATTCATTATCTGAACTATGAATCAGAACGAACGTCGATATTAAGCAACGGCGTTTTAATGAACATTTCATTGTGCTCTCGGCTGCAGGTGCAGCCGAGAGGTATATACGAGAACATTTATGGTATAAAAGTTCTCGCATTCGTCATTTTGACAACTTTTACTGCATTGAGCCCCAATTATGAATTAGAACAAACATTTGCACAAGCGAAAAATCTCTAATTACCCTTACAAGCAATTATAATGTATTACAGAGTAGCTTTATTTCATTGCGGTAAACGACTATTAAGGAATTTTATGCCGTACTTGGTATTGATCAATTAAAAACTAAGATGGATTAATGCATAAGAATATACATAAAATTAACATTAGAATAATCTACGAGGTTTTAATAGAGTTTGCGGGAGGTTGGCAGATGATTCGTTTTCTATATCGCTCTAGCAGACACCGGCATCTGAGAAGTTTACATTGCAGGTATGTTCTATTTTTCATGATAAAAGGAATCACGAGGACTTTGAGAAAAAAATCGAATATGACCGTTAAGTAAAAGTTTCTTTTAAACTACCTAAGTCCATTTCATAGGATAGACAAGCTCCTGAGTCCCGTATGAGAGTAAAATAAAACCCCAAAAATACATGTAGTTAAAGGGGAGTCGGGGAAAAGTTCACCCCAGTGCTCTGCGTGTTGCGCTATTTTTGGCTTCACTTTTCTGACGGTAGACTCCCCCTCTCATTTGCCCATATATTCAATGATATCACTGGTGGAATCAATAAACTTACGGAACATAATTTCCCAGTACCGTTAGCAATATATGGAAAGAAAATTTGGAAAACGACCAGTAATGAATTAGTTTAAGCACCTTTTACTTTAAAATTTTTTACTTTACAACCTCTGATGATTACTTTTACTTTATTACCCCTGATGAATATATTATCGCTATAGAAATGTACATTCGTAGCGCTTAAATAGATCGTAAATCCGAGTTTTTCTTTTGTTTCCGAATACCGGTAAAGGAGGTGAGGAACGCCGATAAATACGACTATTGGATATTTTAAACCTCTAAACCATAAGCAATACATACATTTTAATGTAGCTATAGGTATTGGGAGGGTAGATGAAATTAAAAAAAAAATCATGTGAAGAATTTGACAATACTTGGACCAACAGATTTGTTAAAGAGTATTCTACTCTGCTCTCTACTCATTCGTATTTGATTTCATAGATTATCATCTCTTTGCTCAGCGTCTCAGGCCCCTTATCATTCAATCGAAGTGCGCGTGTTGCAATAGAACATTTTAACTCTTTTTCGCAAGACTCACGGTTCTCATCTCACACGAGTGGTCGTGTTTCACAGCTGAATACAATGATTACATCGGTGATCACCGTATCAAACCAACGGTGTCCGGAAATTTCACCGAGCTGTAATTCGCAGGTAGCTCACGACATGTGCATGGCTCATGCATACTGCTTAGCGTATCTATCTTAAATAAAAAGATGTAGTAAAAAACATTTAAAACAAGGAGAAATACTGTATCAGTCATGTGATACATTACTTCTGCCTTCACTTCAAGGGACATGAGCACGTTACTCGTCTTAGTAATTTATAAGCTATCGTTGGTTCTACAAATTAATTACCGATGTGACGTATGATTCCACTGAAAAAGACTTTTATTCCACAATCAGTTGCGAATATAAAGCGGTAAAACACAGGAATCTGAATATTCAGAATTGAATTAATATGAATGGCATTGCAATAATAAATTATTATGGTAATTTTCCTCTGAGAATTTTAAATTTAGCGATTTTTTTCCGATTCTCCAAAGTAGCAGAAGATTTTGGATCTATTTTCTTACAAAAACATTCAGCTATTACACTTAACAAACTAATTACCCGTTAACAAAGATGGAATATGATTACAAAGATTCTATTTCTAATCTTATCTATCTTAAACAGAAAGGGTCCAAAAAGATTGGGGTAAATATGTTGCATCTACTACGTACTTCACTGTATCCACCATTTGGAATCCTTCAATGCTATACCCTTTAATATTATTTACAGTACGTACTGCTGTTATTACAAATTTATTTATAAAAAAAGCTGAAAAAGTTTTCTTACATAACCATATTCGAAAATAGTTCATAGTGGAAAACATGCAATGCCATGATTTTTTTAATGAATAGCATGGCAGACATTAATTAATAATATATCTTCTGATCATTTAGAATTTAATGAATATTTATGATGCTCCAAACCAGAGGTCTTCAAACTTTTTAGCCCGAGGCCAGCATTCAATTTCAAAAAGCAGTTTAGGGGCCGAATACACACTCCAGGTCCTAATAAAAAAATCAATACATAGATGATCTTTTTAATTATTAATTTAATATTAATAAAAGTAATAATTATACTTTTTTTAATTCGGTAAAAACGTTACGTCCACGTAAGCGGTGGCTGATCTTGGCAGGATACCTGCAAATTTTCGTGATTCATTTCCGTAGATAAAAAGGTCTCCACGGGCCGGATGAGAGGGCCTCGAGGCCCGTATTTGGCGCGCGGGCCGTAGTTTAGAGACCCTTTCTTCTAACAATCCGACGATTTGGGATCTATTTGCCTGTAGAGAGTAGAAAGATCCTGCCATTAAAGAGTAATTAGCTAACTAATCACCCCTAAAGAATGATTGAATATAATTATGAAAGCAGACATTAAGGATACACCAGTTGATATTTCCTTCTGTTGAAAACAGCCGCAAGATCATCCTTTCGGGTTAATGTCCCCCATTGGATAACGGGTATGATTTAATATTTAGACTGTCGCCTAAGTATTTCACCCTCTGTGGATATTCTCTGCGGAAGAAAATTTACGGGGCTCGTCTAAATATCGCATTGGAATGGAGCAGAAGTCGTGCGGATTTCTGTCCCTTTATTTTCCTTGTTTTCTGCGGAGGTCAACACGCACCGAAACAACAAACAGCGTGGCTGCGCTGTTGACCCACCTCACGAACATTTCCACTCCGTCGCCATGTATCAACGTCGCCATACCTCATGTATCTCTAAATACGTTTCCAGGGCGTTTCACCCAAAGCTTCTCCCCCTAAGGGACGTTTTACCCAAAGACTTTTCGACGAATTTCGAATTTTTCAAAGCCAAAAACTAAAGGGATCACCACCTTTTAAGGACGACTCGCAGAAAGATGTTTCACCAGGAAGAATTTACACCTAGAGACGTTACACACAAGACTTTTCACCCAACAACTGGTTCACACAAGAGGTATTCCACTTCGGTGCAGTGTATCAGAGATTATCAAAACTCTTGGCTGGGAAACACTTGTAGATAGAAGATCCGAAGATAGATACTAACTATCCCATAAATTTTAAGTAATTATTTACACGATGAAATGCAAAAGTACTTATTTACATGATGATTTTAAAAAATATAGCGAGAACAAATAACTTTTATTTATATCTATTTCCACATAAATTATTTAAAAAAATTGGTTTTTTCACACCTCCTGCTCTATGCCGCATGGCAGTTCTCGAAGGGATGCTAATGGGATATTTTACTAAAGTGTAATTTCAGGTTTCAATTTAACATACTATGATAACTTCAGATAATTATAATCATTATCATTTGTTCGTATGTACTAATAAAGCATTGTCTTAACTAAGCTTCCCATATGGTATTTCCTAATTTACTAGTATCGACGCATTAAATTCTAAGCTCTTTGTGAATATTTGTATTTCGGTGTATTTTTGTAATTTCCTTCAGAAAAAAATATTCCTATCCTACTAAATCAATCTGAGTTAACCTGAGACGTTAGTTTGATCGTGGAAACTGTGATGGCAACTTCTGAGCTGGCAAACTGGCTGTACTAGCCACCTTAAGCAATTTCTCCTACCCTTTACCTCTGAACTATCTATAAGGATGTAGATTATTATAGCATTTTAGAGCTGGACTTGATGATGACTGTGGAACCCAAACCGATTGTTTATTAAAAATCTTGTGATAAATATGAGGTCCAGTTTTTATTTATACCTCCTACGTTGGATTATTAAATATTCAAATATCTTTTGTATTGTAGCTCAAGTAAGTCTTGGATGTAATGTCTCAGAGTAAAAATTCTCCTGGATGAAACGTCTTTGGCCGAACCGCATCAGTATTTTTGGAGAAAACTTCCTTGGGTGAAACCACTCCTAAAAACCAGTTGGGTGATATCTCATGGATGAAACGTTGGGATACTGAAAATACTACGCCATAAGTTACCTCTACTCTGTTACCAGCTTATCTTATTCCTCGCCCTGCGGATTCTTCTTCCCCTGTTTGCTCTTTCTCGATGGGGATCCAATGTCTTTAAATAGCGAGATGCCTCTTTGTGGGGGTCCTCTGAAATCCATCGACTTTCAAATGGAATTTCCATTTGTTTGCTCTGCCCCTCTTTATCCCCATTTTTAACCTCCTCTCCAATCTTGGACTCTTCTCTACGCCCACGATCTCTTTGGGGGACACTCTCCTCACTTTAATTTCCTCCCCGTCTTCCCTCGCTCTTTCGCTATGTTTCCTTTCTGTCCCTCCTTTTGACAGTCTTTGCCTTGTTCTCTCTTTCCACTTCTCATGTCTTTTATCATCCCCCGCAAGTTCTATGCTTTAGGTGGACTTCGTCACGTGAAGTCACGTTAGTTGAGGAAGGTGCCGGTGCTATAAATTTTTGATAGATGCCGATGGAAGAATCGGAGGCAGTATAAACTTGGAAATGAAATAATGCACTGCCATGAGTTTACCACGAATGTCAGAGATTGAAAAATCAAAATATAATTATTTTAGTAAGCAGAAACCTTATTTGAGCCTCTACTTAAACTGACGTACACTCTATAGCACAGGGGTTCCGAAACGTTCTCTGGTGTGTAGGAACCCCCCTGCCATACGCCTCTGGCGGCTCGCGGGGTATATATCTAAATCTAAATCTAAAATCTTGTCTAAGTGAACGGTGAATGGTGGATAAATAAGTATTTTACGCTACTGAAGTACTAAAAAATGAGTTGCACTAACAGAATTTCCAATGATAGAACTGTATGTTACGAGCGCTTATAACCATGCTTTTTCGTTAATAAGCATGGTAAAATTTAGAATTCATTCACTAGTGTATTAATGTGTTATAAAGGAAAAAATATTGGAACACGGCTGTTAAAGAATTAGAGGTTTTAATCTCCAAAAGTCGTCTTTGTCGGCGATCCTCCTCTTACTACCCGGTAGTCGGATAAATTATGCGGCATTCTTTTCTTGCTTTATCCGAATACCAGGAATTAAGAGAAAGAACGCCGACAAAAACGGCTTTTAGAGATTTTAAACCTCTAATATATTGATGTGTGAGGAAAACGATTGCCAAGAAATTAATATGTCACGAGATAACAATAAGAGGTACGTGTAATGAAGGTATGAGTGAGCAGTTTACCAAGGGGACACGGTGAATACAAAGTACATAAATTTACATTGCGCATATAGTATTCAAAATGTAGTTTTTTGGCTAAAACTCCTTGCTGCAAGTGATTTTGCTCATTTTATTATCGTATTTTTTGTGACAGTTAAGCGGTGAATTTCTGACTTACCTTTTCTGATTTGAATTAAATGTTTGTATTTAGAATGCAAAATAAGGGAAGTAATATTGCGGCTTTGGCGAAAAATAACTTATAATGTAATGTAATAATAAATAAAATTTTATACTTTTTAGATCTTTTATCTCGTAAGCAATCGGAATATGATTATGAAAATATAAAATTATTCCGAGCGAATTCATTGTTATCATGAACCACTAAGCTCCTCTTTGGGCAACTAAATGGGAGGTAGAGAGAATCTATCATAAAGTGTCAAAGATAGTAAAAAATTGTGAGAATGTCTGCTCAGCGTTTTGGAGTCTGATGGTGGATGAATCAAAAATGTTATTCCGAAGTCTACGGAAGAGTTTTCCTCACTCAGTGATGTCTTCAGAAAAGAATTGAGTTTTTCCAGTTCAACTAAAAGTTGGTGGATTAATTTTTAAATGGTTTGGAAGGGCTCAATAAAAAAGTTAGACAATTTATGTGATCCTCTTACAGCTTTACAAATCGTCCGAGGATTCGAAAAAAAATAATGTCTTAAGACGTTACATAAGATGTCGTGGTACCCATAAAAATGTAATTTTTAATTGATATTTAGGGATTATTATTCTGAATATTTTAAAAGATTTAAATTAAATAATGCAGTTGAAAGTTTTAACTTTAATAGTAAGGTCTTCATCAATTAATCGTCATTAAAATAAGACTCTTCCGAAAATTACAACATTGTAAAGTATTTATCGCATCCTTCAGACTCATTGTCAGTGGAATCTTACTCATCCATTTAGGGATAGCCTTGTTGCTCTATGAGTTCCCTATTTGCTAAATGGCGTCGCACACATCATGAACGCTCTGATACTTCGAGAATACATGCTTACTCTGAGAACCTGTTTACATTCTGATATTGTCCGAGTGAGGTGATACCTTGCTTCTATGGAAGGCTCTTGAGCTGCGACAACTTTGGACCACCCCTAGCGTCCTAGTTCGGCTCTCGTTTGCAGAGAACTATCATTCTTGAAAATTACTCGGGAAGCTCTGTGAGCAGCTTTCAATAAATATGTCAAAAGTCATGTATACACTTTTGGGTAATATACACCAGTGCTACTTAGAGCTCTGAGCTATTTAAATCAACCCATGTTTTCCTTTGCTCCTAATCCCTTTTCTGAGAGATTAATTAATTAATTAATTAATGATTCACTATCACCATTTAAGGGATATATTTAAGATGAGTTAGATTCCAGATATCTGAAAAATTTTATTTAAAGACTCGCCCTTAATTAGACTGAATCTGAATAACAAATAAAAATTTTCAGATTTATTCAATTTACACAATTTCTCAGTTCCTTAATGTATACATTTGTATATATATATAGTAATTATTGAAAAGTTTTTAACCCAGGAAAAATTGAGTACTTAATTATTTTTCGCGTATTGTCAATTACGATCCAATGCAATGAATGAACACTAATCATCATCATGTAAGTAAAGACAGATTTTAGGAGTTGTGGGTATAATAAATTTGAAGGATACACACTATTTACATTATAAGATCCAGTGGATAAATATTTATAATAAATGTATTTACCCCCAAATACGTACGCATATGTGTATGTGGATATAATTAAAGAAACTATATTGTCATTCGTATGTCATTAAAGAAGCAGGAAAAATCTGACCACAAACAGAAAGTAAAAATATAAAAGATAACATATTAAATGACGATTCGTTACCGACACATCACAAGCAAGTATCATCTTACTATAGCTTTAAAATCCATATTATTCAAAGTCCAAATCCGACATCACTGCATTGACTTCTGTATGATCCGCTCAATACTTAAACAAACAAAACTTTTCGCGGAACGTGTTTCCGAAAATACATAAAACACGAAATATGACTGCTGGATCGAGACATCGGAGCGAACAGAACGAGGGAAAATACCGCCTTTTCCTACACATTTATTTTCGTTCCATCAGCTCGGGAAAACATTTGGGAGGCATCCAGAAAAACGGAAATAAGTAAAAACGGGGCCCGGCGCTAGGGCTGCGCCACTGTGCAATTATGACCGGGAATGAACCCGACGGCACACATAGGGAAGTTCCCATTCTATTCCAGCTGTGCAGACGTACC
This sequence comes from Sympetrum striolatum, assembly GCA_947579665.1. Classification (NCBI taxonomy): domain Eukaryota; kingdom Metazoa; phylum Arthropoda; class Insecta; order Odonata; family Libellulidae; genus Sympetrum; species Sympetrum striolatum. The sequence goes on along the minus strand of OX388348.1, from coordinate 17,018,530 downwards.
AAGTTGGGATGGGTTGGAATGTGCGTGTGGGAAAGAGTTAGCTTTTTCAATATAGTACCGCGTAGTAAAGAGCCTTTTTCGGTACTATTAGGCAGAAAATCGACAACCTCCCCCACCTCCGAACATCGACAACCTCCCACCTTTGCTATCCCTTTCCTTATTCTCATGCAGTGAGTATTTTCTCTGTACTTTATTGTTGACGAATTCTCTCAATTCACAAATTACTTAGGTGAACGCACGACATATTTTGAATAAAAACAAGAGAACTATTAGAGAAATATGGCAACCACGAGGAAGTGAAGGTCGTTTCTTGGAGTACATGGGGTAAGGAGTTCGCGTGAATAGGGGTATACCTCTCCGAGGAGGGGATGTCTGCGCAGGCTCTCTACTAAGCGGTACTATAATACCAGATGCCAATTATGAATGGCTAAAAGCGGTCGTGCGAATATTTAATTAGTGAAGCGAGTATTGTTTCATATTCTTTCCTTTTAGATATATTAACTTTCCTGATTGTGTTATTGAGACATAACGGGATTATTGACGTATGTGCATTAGATATTCTTTCGGTAACCTATAAGTAAACTTTACGCAGTACGCATGCGGAAAAGTGGCTAATTATTCCATTCATTCCATAATATTCCGTCCATTTTTATTGCATACCAGACTAAGTTAATTCGTCCTCTTTCTCTTTTACTAGCCATTACCGGTACTCAATTAATTAATAATGGAAGATCACTCTTACGTAAATGACTGGCAGTGGTGGCCGAGTGGTTAGCGTGCTCGCACGTTATCGCTCCAACTCCACGCTCCCGAGATCGAATCCCGTCTACCTTGTACCTTTGTGTAACTGTACCGTTTCAATTAATTGTTGGCATAAATGTAATTGTACCTTTTTTTCTTATAGTAAATATTTTTAATGGATTAAATGTAAGATGGGACTGTCTAGTCTCAATTTCACCCAATAATAAAGACCTTTGTATGTATATAAAATAAAACAAGCCATTGGGCATTTTCCGACAGTAAATATATGTTTCAAAAAATATAGGACTGTTGGTATGCCAAAATTTCTAAACATTTCAAGTGGTACGCAGATGCTAAAAGGTTGGGAACCCCTAGGTTAGAGGATGCGTGCAAGAAAGAGTTTTTTGTTTTACTTTGCATGATTAGCGGAGCCGCGCGAGCAGACCATAGGCTTGGGAAAGTCGTTACTACCAATGGTGAAGGGATTAATCGGACTAGAGGGATTATCTCGGAGGGTAACTTTTCTGACTTATTCCCAAGGCCGATTATAACGAAGGAAGGAAAATGAATATTTATCCGCTGTTGCTAAGAACTGTGGGAAACGCCGCAGCTTTAAAATGAAGTGGTAGGGAGCCGCTTACTTCAAAGAGACGGGGATATGAAAATTTCGAGATAATTCCGAAGAGTTCATTTACCGTCGTGGGACCTAAGTGTTTGTTTTCTGCGAAAGTTAACATTGAGTGAATTCGTGCTTGTTGATCAATACGCCGGTGCGGGACTGTGTGTTTTCGCTGGCTCGGCAAAAATATCCATTTTGAAAATTAATATTCTTGCTTTGAATGTTTTTGTGTGATATAGTGCCTGTTGTGGTGAAAGGCAAAACCTCAATCTTTCCTAAAATATCTTCATAGCCTTAGGATAAACTTGAAGTACCTCCTCCTACTGTAAGCAATAGCAAGAATACAATTTTCGCAAGAATAATTCAAAACAGAGAACTTCGGATACATTTTAATAATTCTGTTATGGACGCTCACGACTGATACAGGGTATATTATGATAAAAAGCTTAAAATGTACTGAAATATTCATATTCTCCAAGAATTACACAAACTCTTGTTTTTGGAAATAATTTTGCTAGAATAAAACGCTACGAATAAATTATTCTCTGTACCTGAAATCAATCCTTATCTTGCGCATAAAAAACGTTAATAATTCATGGTTATTTAAATGGTTGAAGGATTTGTAAAACCAAATCGTTGTTTTTCCTTTTACCAATGGATCACAATACCCTGTTAAATTTAATTTGATCTCGGATTTCAATCGCAGTTTATCTTAAATCTATGCAGCTTTAAAGAACACACCAAATAAATGAAATCATTTAACACTTACTCAGCAATCATATATCGCAAAAATAATATTAATTACAGAGTGAAACAAATCAGTATTTATCTCATTATTTGGGTAAACTGATTCGTACTACAAATAATCGAAAAATGTGAATTATATCTCTTATATCACCCAATCATTTTTTCTGATTCCACGTAAATATGTTGATTCTGTTACCAAGATAATGGATAAAATTAACAAGTTCGTACATACGTATATGTTATATATTATTTTGTTATTCCTTATCTTCTTAAATTGGCATTTCCTATTTCATGTGATTCTCAAGTAAGTAACGACACTACCGATTTAGACGCATGGACGATATAAAAGGGAGCGAAAAGAGCGGAAAAAGGAGATGTAACGTAGGGAAAGCAGATCAAAGAAGAAGGAAAAGAAAACAAAGGTGGGAGAAATAAGTAGGGTTTCGGAGAGGGAAAATGTTTACTACAAATTTACAATTGTACCCCGCAAAGCGCCTTTCGTCGTGTGGAAGAGGAAGGTCACAGAAGCTAAAACGCAGAGGGCAATGAAAGTAAGAGGTGAACTACATATGAGATACCCGTGGAGCAAAACAGGGTGTCCCTAAAGTGACGGGTGCTTATCAAAAATAAAATAAAGAAAAATGAAAATAATACTGTTTGCTTCACTATACTTGAGAAACAAATAACTTTTCAATAACAGAATTTTATATCACTAACGGCGTGTTTTTATCACTTTCCATTTTTCTTTCATTCACTTTTCAATTGTATCCATCGGTTTATTTAACGCCCAATATATATCCGATTCTACAAAAATTTGAGTGTAACTTTATTAAATAATTACAATGCGATTTGAATATTATGTCAAATACGACAAGAACCTACACCTTCTGCAAATGTTTTGGCATTCAAAAATAACAAAAGTCAAGGAAAACATACTTATTTTTTCTAAATAAAATCCTAGAATTATTTTTGGCTTAATAGCTGCATTTTAAATTATACCTAAATTTATATCCACTACCTATTTTCCTTTTTCTGTTAACAATTGAAGTTACTCGGCATTACCACATGTTCTGTCTTTCGCGTACCTTTACAGTTACATTCTTTAATTCTTCATCGCTGCTTCTTTATTGGATAAAATATTTTTAAATTGAATTATATTTTCGATTTCCCACGTAAGAATTTCAAATTTGGACGGTTTGAGTTCAGTCCCTACAATTCTTAGTCCAAAAAGTTCGTATTTTAAATACAAGTGTATAGAATCTTAAATGTAATTGTATACTTTAAATCCTATTCATATAGATTTCCACTTAGTAAAGCTTACCAAAATCGACCAGAAGGTTTCTTTATAATCATATCCGGAATATTGTGATTTTACTTATGTTTTAGAAGAGGCTAAATAATATTTGACAAAGGCAAAGATAGATTTTGATTACACTTAATAATATCCACGCTTTTTACTGTACATACGGTCATTGCAGTGTATCTACCGAAATTCTAAAAAATCCACGCAAGCTTAAAGGTGATAAGACTGATCCGAATATCTATTCTGGGCGTTAAGGGCATCCGTTCCGGCACAACGGGGTTCCCATATCCGGGCCGAGGACGTCCAATGTTGGACCTCTGGTCGAGGAGGAGTGGACCAAGAAGAGTGTTGTTTGTATTGGGTGAGTGAGGTCGCTCGTGGACCGTGATAATGCCTCAGAGCACCGCCTCACTGCTCCACGGGTTACGGAAATAGGATGCTAACAGAGTGCCCGTCTATCCTTTCTCCTCTTTCGGAAAATTTCCCCTTTCTATGCCACTTCCGTTTCCGCTAAACCCTAAACCCCTTCGTCCTTTTACGCCCTCCTTCCCCTCATACCCTACTAACCCTTTCTCGGAGAGAACTTCTCAAACAGTTCCGGAAGGACTGGAAATGTCCGAGGCATCAGACGTTTGGCATCCTCGAGAGGTATATGCGTATTCGCGAATGAGAATGCAAAATGTTATGCCCTGGGAGGGTTAAGAATGGAAACCCACGGAGAAAATACGAAAATTCCCGTGGGAATTGCAACGGAATTCGACTGTAAGGAGTGCATGGGGATCGCCATAAGCAATAATGATATCTTCGGTTGATATTTAGGTTCGCTGGATATCTTAACTATTGAAGATAATGATACACCCTAGTGAAAGAGTATTCCCTTAGGGAAACTCTATACTCGTGAAATACCTTATACTAGATTACTATATAACTAACGACTTAATTTTTTAGCTCTGTTGACACATAAAAGACTAGAGTAAGTAAATATACTATGTAATTTTATTTTATATATATTTTTAGATCTAATTTAGGTACTATTTTACTTCATTAATTCAAATTCAAGCATGTCAGCTTTGTACAGATAATCTGCCATAGATTGTTAACATGCGTAGTGTAAAACAAAGCAGAATGTATGTATTTATATTAAAAGTTGTAAGAATAAAATTCCTTTTATTCCAGCCCTAGTATAGACTCTTGAAATACCACTTAAACACATTAAATGCAAATGTCCGAAAAACACAAGTTTCGTATGTAATGTATTAATTTTCCTCGGGAAATATACTTTTCATATTTAATATTACTGATAAATATATTGTATCACTTGTATAATAAGACAATTCTAAATAATTTCATTGACTAATGGGCATTTCTTACATATATCCATGCACCCCAAAGGTAATTTTAAAACAAAATTTCGATTTTATGCCAACTATCAGAATGATTTCTTGTACTACAAAAAACTGCGGGGAAGATAAACGTACTCGTATTTTCAGGTACTCCGTAACCTACTTCTTAAGAAGTACTACACCAAACAGAAAAAACATGAAGATTAGATGTATTTGTTACCGAGAAGATTGCTACAGAGCAAAAATGTCTTTGTTTCTGCCCAACCAAACAGTGAAAAATAAAATAAGCTGAAGAAGACCAAGGAATTCAACGTGAAGCAGAGAGATAGAAGAAGATCAGAAATCCTGGGACGAAGGAAAATATGTGATAAGTAACCAAAGAGAATCAAAGACCAGCTGCAGGAGGTCAGAGGAGCAAAAATAGAGAACAAAGAAACCGAGGAAAAACAAACAAATGAGCAACACAGGAGCATGAACGACACGGCATTCAGCTTCAGGTGAGAGAAGCAGTTTTGCTGCGTACGTATTTCGGAGGCCGAGCTTCCGCCTTCAGTGGCAGATGTGATAAGGTGACCGTGACAGCTTCGGTAGATGGTCGTTGCGAGGGTTAATTTGTCAGAGATAATTTGTGCTCTGCTGGAGTATATTCATTGATCTGCTTCACATGGTCGCTTCGCGAGTGGGCGGACATGAATTTTGCTAGGGTATATCACTTTTGATAAAAAGTAGATACGACATTATTTTTTTCTGTGCAAATGGCGTATAAATATATTTCCTGTTTTCGTCTATAAACACACATTATTACAATACGCGAAATACTCAACAAAATAAATTAGGTACGTCTATCATTGGATTTATCGATGAGCTACCTTTCTTTCACAGATTCTCTAATAATAGTAGAAATCTATCTTTCTTATTCGATCAATACGTCATAAATTCCAAATGAAGAGTAACGTTATTCGAACCAAAATAAATAATACTCTATAGTGAATACGAATAAATACATTCCTCCGTATCTACTATCTATGAAACTTTCCATACGAAATTATAAATTTATAATATTTAATGCATTAATATTTATATTTTTTGAGAAATAAAGATTAAGTGAACGGAGAAACATAACATCCCACTTCACTAGTCGCCAAAATTTATTCGTATTTATTATTATTTATTTATTTTTCTTATAAAATTATAACCTGAGTAACTAATTGAAATTTACAGCAGTGACGTAATTAATAATAATATTTTAAATAAGTTATAGTTATTTCTTAATTACAAATATGAGTAGACAACGAAGTAAAATTGCACATTCAGTAGGGTTATCAAGAAAATATATTTATAATTTTGCATCAAATTCGACTTACTACGAAGATAAATGAGACTTGAAATTGCTTAAATGTATTTGATGGAATTCAAATGTAATTCTTAGTTAAAATAAAACCATACCCTTAACTGTATCCTTGGGCAGGCTTTATCAACGATATGACGATCGGGGTGAAGAAGAAAAGTATGACTACGTCGACTGCAACTAGTAAGGGACAAGCCACGGCTAATGGTATTTATTTTTCAAATGGAAATGATTTAAAGCCCTATTTTTAGTTACTCAGGTTATAATTTTAATTGATCCTCATTAGTACATAAGGAAATAGCTTAAAATCCCTCCTCTTCCTTGACAAATATTTTAATTTAATCTTGATTATCACCTCCTGCTTCTGTACCTCATGAAACCCTCTAAGAACCAATCACATTTTCTAAGAGGAACAATTTTTATGTGTAGATCGTCATCTGAGGTCATAAAAGTTTCATCACTGTGTTAAAAATATCATGCATCAATTGTATGTAAATGATGATTAAATGGTAAAGATGATTTTATGGGACTGTCTAAGCTATTTTTAGATATTTTAAAATCATAAAATCAATGACGACAATGATGACAATGGGAAGAAGATAAAATTGTGATAAGTTGTAGTAAAACGTCAAAGAGTCTTCTCAATACAGTTTAAGTCTCTATGAGGTTAATTAAATAAATAGGGTGGAAATTAAATTTAATATACAAATATACAAATACCATATCACAGATAAAGATTCAGAACGTCTGCCAACAGTTATACTACCTACTATGATATCGTTTATACGCTGACAAGTAAAAATTTTGCGTAAGAAAGTATCATTTGGATTCCTAAAAATTATATAAGCTTCCTTATATAATCAGCTACGAATGAACGAGCCGGAGGGTACACGACTACCTAAGAGTCTACTACCGTAAGAGTCGTGCACGACTTGCAGTAGCTCGACCGCTGCACTCATCTGGTCGAGCACTCAACCACTTCAGTCGTATGCTCGACCTAGTGAGAACCCTGAGTCACCCTGCACACCCGGTCAATCTCCTTAAGTTGCTCAGAGTTTCCCTTCTCGATTCTTCATAATCTCCTCCACCACCACTCTTACGAAGAGAAGGGGTTTAGCAGCACAAGACCAAAGGGGCTTCCGCACACCGGAGCGGATGCCAAATCCCGCTTCCACTAAAGGGGATCTACGCAAACACAAACTTAGCTTATTAAGTCGAGCAAAAGTTCGAATCCCGAGGAACAAAATTGAGGGAGATCGATGGAAGGAGTTACGGTGGACCAACCACTTGCGTGTTTAACTTGCGGTCGGAGGAATCCGAGGCGATTTAAGGAGATGCATATCTCATCGAGATGCAGCGAGGAGGATTAAGGGCTGGACCAGGGTGCTTCATTAACTCCTAATTGATCGAGTACGTGCTCGCTGAAGGAGCGAAAATGAATCAAGTATTGATGAGAGGATGCGACCCAGCCTTAATCTCGCCGCGAAACGGTGACATGAAGTATGGGTCGACAAGGGGGAGGAGAACATATGATCTTTTGGTAGATGCGTATAAAGAGGCTGCGAAGTTAAATAATAGCCCGATGTCAGTATCTATCATAAAACGTACAAGTGAAGTTGATTTTTATTTTCGTTGCATTTTTAAATATATAATTAAAGAAATAATTTTAGTATGGCTTTGAATAAATCATAATATTTAAAAACGATCCCAAAGCCGTATTTGTCAGTGCTGTACTGTCAATGTACTGACCTTCAAATAATTATCTAGGAATCACATCTTCGGAGGATTCATAAAAGGTCATTAATCTGCGACTTTCCACTGATTTAAGAAAAGGTATCAACGTTGGTAATGAACGCTGATTCAGTGAGCTTTTAAACCTCTAAATCATTTCAAAATTTAATTGCACACAATGATCGTAGAAAATCAGAATATGCCAAAATAAAATATTAAAAATAATTTCTTACTTCGATCAATCAAGTTTCGAAATAAATGGCATATATGCCACATTATATAAAAACATCGAAATAATGAGATAATTTATAACTGAAGTGGTCAAATAAACCACATTAGAAAGAAATCCACTTCTATTTATACATTTAAATGAATCAAAGAAGAAAGCGTTGCTCTAAGGAAAATTTATAATCGAATGTAATCTTATTGAGACTTATCATCATCAACTCCTGGATGTGAACACAAGTCTTTCCAATTATGATATGACTTTTACTTGAGCATTTTGCCTTATTAAACGGTAACGGATTAACTAATAGAAAATAAATAAGAAACGAATAATATTTTCCACCAGGGAGTTTGTAATTGCTGATCACATTGAGTACGCATAAAAACTCTGAACTTATATCAAATTATTAAAAATGAGTCTACAAGCTCTACTAGAAAACCAATTAGAAAGATTTCTTGAAATGTACGTTATAATTCTTTATTCAATAACAGATGACTTTTTTATTCACATTTCAACAATCGAGCGATAGGTTGTTGATAAACAATACCGATATTAACTGTAACTTTGAGATTTCTTCTCTTGTTCATCCGAGGAGCATTTTAGTAAATCAAAATTCATCTAGACCAAACCTGACGCATAGAGTTGACAAAACGCAGCTTGATTTGCCGTGAGTTCGCTTTCTCTGAAAATCATTTCCCTTTGAGGCGTAAAATGCAACATTTACTATACACAATCTCCACTGGACGAAAACCTCATTCCTTTAATATGGAGAAATCCCGCGCATCAGCAATTAAGCATCCACGAGGAGAAATACGACTGACGGAAATTTCGGATACCGTTCTCCTTCCTTCGTCACCTGTTTCCTCCACCTAAATAACTAATGCTTTCTGGATGGAGGGTCATTTGTCATTGTCTTAGCCCAACAATGGACAGGGTCTCAAGAAGGCTCTTGAGATTAGCGGCTTAATTGCCGTGGGGGCAACAGTCCTCTTTAATCGAATCACGAAAGACGTGGAAAAATAAGGCGGATGATCTTAAATCATCGCCGGGCTCATACGGGATTCCCTTTCCTTTTACAAGGGTTCACGAAAAGCCCTGTCATATTTCACGGCGGGAAAAGACACCGACGGCATTAATGGCTTATTTAAATTACAATGAAGTCTTTTTCATTCATCTTCGCGCCGAATGAAACGGACGAGGAGTAGCGGAATGAAGCGGTTCAATTAACTCTTCCTTGGAACTTAATGAAGGTTTTAAGAGGAGATTTATTATTGGGGGTAATGAAGTGACTTTTGAATCTTCGCGCATGATTCTTGATGGAATTCGTAAATAGAATTCATTATCACATGATCGATCTTATATAGCAAAAGCTGATGAGACTGAGGTTAAAGCTATTCACACGTAAGCAAATCTCAAAACGGGAATTTAAAATCAGCAATTTTATAAACTAGTAAATCAAAGGAACATAAATCAAAATAAATATCAAGAATTGATATTGTACTATAGCTTATAGGCAAATTGCTTAGTAACAATAATAAGGAGAGAAAAATATTGACATGAATGATATAAGGACTACAAACAATAATTGCGAATTCTTCATCGATTTCTTAAGAGTGTATTTTCGAATCTACTATAGCTGAAGCCAGGATACTTTTATTATGGTAGCAACTAATTTTAATAATTAATTGTACCATTTTATGAATACTACGATTTTGCACTTCTATATTATCAGTAGGTACAGTGAATTATTTTGAATCAGTCCTTCTATACATTTCGTATGGGGTTTCATATATGTTTTCACGACAGTGATTATCATAATAATTAAAGTGATTGATAAGGAACGGGGCGAATTGAAAATCTGCAGCAAATCAGTCCAAAATTTGCAGTCATTGGTTCTGATAATGATGACCAAAAGGGTACGGAAATAGGGATTAAAATTCAAAGCTTGACGAAGATGAAAATTTGTTGAGCATTTTCCAGCAAGAAAAGAAAATCAAAGGGCATTTTATATAGTTTAATAACGAACCACAATCATCGATGAGTATAAAATGATTGCATGTGATAATGGTGTTATCGCATATACTGATATGCTGTTATGCGATAACACCATTATTAATGGTGTTATCGCATATTATCGCATATATCGCATATATCGTATTATAGGCTGTTTACACAAGCGCAACTCGAGAATACAGTGTCGTTTGTGCTTCCATACCCTTTTTCATGACTTACTTATAATAATAATTTTTATTCATCCAAGGACATACATATGCATGTATAGAATAAGTCATCGATAATTACATCGACACAACACAGTCACATTTACATTAGAAACACATTACAACATTCATTAAAATTATAATACAACATAGATTTTATTCTTAGTAACGCATTTCATCTCTTTAACATATTACAGGCTCCCGTCATTTACAAATTCATTTACACTGTAATAAGTTTTTGTTAGGAAAAATATTTTTAATTGTTTACCATTGTACGTTTTTATTGTCTTTGATAGCGTTAGGCAATTTATTATAAACTTTTAAAATCATCACTTCAAAACTTCTTCCACATAGGCTTAATCAATGAGATGGAATCCTCAACTAGATATTTAAACCAAATATTAAAAATTTTAAATATATACATAAATATTTAAAAACATCATTATCATTAATCTATTTTTAATATATTAATTTATATTTCCTAGTGCATTTCAGGAAGAAAAATCTAACAACCTTGCAACAAAATACCCATAGGTATGCCACCTCTTCCAAATAGGAGAGGATTTATTATAATATTATCATACTGTTAATAACAGACACGAAGATTATTAATCATTTTAAATTGGGTGTGAATTCTGATACACCCAGAGGGAAGGAGCCCTTGAAAAATCGTTCCGTAATATCCCTCCATTGGCCTTGACAAAGGATTTGCGTGATTTCCCAGCGTTTCTTCCTAATTCGAAAAAATTAATAACTCTTGAGTCGGAGTTTTGATTAAGGAACTCGTAATCCGTCTTGAGAAAATGGAAGAATTCGTAGCTTTCCTGAAAATGACTAATCTTCCCGTGATGTCCGAAGCAACTGTTACGTTACCTGTTGCAGTTATCAGAAAATTTGGAGATATTAACAAACAGGCTTCATTCCTATGAATATTTTGCCTATTTCCACAATACAATGTTCCCTATCTAAAGCACAGCTGTTTTTTCATATTCTTTCAAAAATTTGATGTACTTTAATAAGTTTTGAGTAATGTATCTCGAATCGATATTTCAACAAAAAGGTATTCGAGCTCAGATTTTGTCTTGTTCCTGTATATGAGTAACAGCAAAATTAGAGTTACTATAGTTTCCACTTGAGTAGTCTTGTGTATACTTTATTATGTGTTCTAGTAGTTCTTGGGTTAGATGGAAGAAGAGACTTTTAAGTCTCAATCTTGCCCAAATAAAGACGATTTATTATTATTATTCTAGGGGTTCCCAACCAATAACCAAGGACTGCTTAATCAAACACAAATACTTCTGTAGCTTGTTATCTCCCTAAAATCAATGAGAATAAGTCCCATATTTTAGTGACGTAGGTGGAGAAAAATTAAAATTATTCCTCAGCAATGAATGTTTTGCATAATCTTGCAATTAAAATTGTGATTCCAATTTTCCTACCTCAGGATTATGTAAAATTGACCTTCCCTTTCAAAGCAAGGCTGAATTTCCACCTCTTGCTATAACATGCTATCTTTACCACACCTGAATATGAATGAAGCATCAATAGAGGATGGGAAAAATATGACATTTATAAAAGCAAACATTCAACTTTGAATGGAAAGAAAAAGTAAGAGAAATGAAACATTCATCCAAAAAGTTATACTGTCGTAAATAAATGAACTCTTTTGAGTTTCTGGTCATGGAGGATTTCAATTTATTAATATTTTAGCATTCCTCTCCGATTTCCTCTAAAGCTATTTTTCTGTTTGTTTTTCCAACCTTTATTACACTAATCAACCCATGGGGATAGACTGAATAGCCCTTTTGTGGTGGAAAAAAATGTAACCCATAGAGAAACCTATGATAACTATGGGTCGATATTTTAAAATTAATAAAATGATGATTGAGTGCTACTAATTGATTCTGTCAGAATTAGGATGCCTTTGATTTCATTAATAGTTTTCTTTAAAGTGCTTTTGAGTAAATTGCTCTATTCTAACATTTGATTAATTGGAGCATGAGAGACATTGGAGTTGACGAAATGAGTAATAGTTTTTTATAGTAGGAATAAGGGACTATTTCTAAGAAAATGCGGTTATTTTTACACTAAGGGACTATCAAAATTGCGCATGAGGAACGTTCCCACGTAATTAAAACATAATTTCCACACGAAAAAAAAATTAAATATAATTAGAAAAGGCTTGACCTAAATCTATGCCATTATTAAGCTTTCATCAGTCGCGCCTATGATAATAACATGAACAGTGACCCGTTGTATTCCATACAACAGATAGTTTTTCGGTCAAAATTGTGAAATTAATTGAATTAACTATTATTTCTGAGTACTAAATTTAAGGCAATAATATAATTTAAGAGGAAAAATTTAAGAAGTAAACAGCTTTCAGTAAAAAATATTATTATTCACCTTTATTTATTTGCGTGCTTTCAGAGAGTACCTAAAAAGTTAGATGTCTATTAGTTCCAGTATTGAAATTCGTCTAATAAAGTTTAAGACGAAATAAGTTAAAAACTCCATGTAAACGTTACAATAAGCAAAAATAGAGTTCGCCAACAAAAAACGTACCCAAGCGGTCGCGCGTTGTATGTGTTACAACAGTCGTCACTTCACTGATTTACTCGCTTTCGCGGTCAGTTTAATGCTAAAATGAAGCATTTGACGACTTTACGAGTTAACGGTAAGTGCGATAAAGGAATAGACCCGGGCATGAGGTCAAGGGACCACCCAGATAGAAACAGGACCCGAAAAACCGTCTGTGTTGCACAGAATACAACAGTAAGACTGACGGAGGGTTAAGCACCTCTCATATTTCAGTAGCTTTTATTACATCACATTCATCCCTTACATCAAAATATATACCGTATAAGCCTCCTTGCGGCGTGTTGTAGGAGATGTAAACACTAGGTATTCTAACTACGTATTTAATATGTCCCGTTATTAATCTGTCCCTTATACGGGACAAATTTTCTTAGTATCCCTGTTAACATTCTCCTAATATCTTGTCTGACGTAATAAGAGTATCCCTGAGTTCATCAAGCAATCTATAGATATGTCCATAGGAATTGATAAACCAATATGTAAAACCGATATAAAGCTTAATATTCCTCACATACCTTGACAAATTAGTATATAGTTCAAGTATAAAAAAGCATTATTTTTAGTGATGTATAAGTTTCGTCTCCAGGTATATATTTCTAAGCTTTCTTATTATCTTTGATGGGCATGCACGTAACTAAACGCGTGAGACGCTAGGAATTAATAATCGCAGAACTTCCTTCGTCGTCCTAGTCACTCTCCAACTTTGATAAATCGCCCGCATCGCTCAGATATGCTGATTAGCTCCTTCATCATGTTACAGAATCCGTTCCGGATCCTTCTGATAGCCGATTGCCGCTCTGACCTAAATCTCTTAATGACTCCACGTGCCTAATCCATTAACATCTTGACGCTAATCGATTTAGCGTCGTGGAATCCGTATTTGTTTCCATCTGCGCCTTATTAGAACGCACTTTCATTCTGTTGAATGAGAAAATGATATTTCGGAGGGACTGATGAGGTATGGCGTTAAAGTCGAAGGGCCTTGAATGCAAAAGAGCTTACTCGTCGGTTCACTTGGCTTCGAGAGAAAGGAATAAAAAAATTCTATGAAAGGTTCTACCGTAAGTTTAATTTAATGAACCTCATCGAATGGAAAAAAACCTAAAATTGTTAAAAGCTTAAAAATTTATCAAATCAGAAAATATCTTTTTGATTATTGCTGACTTTAATCTACATTTCTCGGGTAGTGAGCTTACTATACGCTCTTATTATACTTAGTCCATGAATTTATGCTTTTTCAAGAGGTCATTTTGTTACACACATCTGCGAATAAGTAAAATTGCAATGTAATATTGAATTAATAAATGTACTACTATGTAAATATGTAGTAAATATAGTAGTTAATATGTAGTGAATATAATAGTAAATATGTAGTATTATCTAGAATGCAAAAACTGCTTTACCTAGCATAAGATAAAAGGTAGAATAGGAAAGGAAGTATTTTGTGTAGGACATTTATTTATGGTCTTCCAGGTAAACTTAATTGCCTACACAATACGAGAATAATATGCGTAACGACTGCCCAATAATAATAAAAAATTAATGATTTATACTTTTGAACATTCGAATATACATTTGTGAGTATTCATACCTTTCGGTAGGTTCATTTGCGTCAAAATTAAAATTAAAACATCCCTATTCAGCCTTAACTCTTTAACTTTTTGGTGATTCATCCCAATATTTAAGCTATCCGACATCTTTTGTCTGTCTTCCATTAGACCAATGAATATTATTTTTAACTCTATGTCTTAGAGATAGCCAAAGAAAATACCATCATGACTAGGAATAATGAAGAGTGGTTAGGTGAAATTGATCATCACGGAAATATATATTTGAACCGTTTTCATATAGTTATAATATTAATTAAAGTATTATGTAATAAATTTTTCAGTGGTAATAACTTAGCATGTCTTCTTAAAGGTATTACGTAACGAAACTTTTTTGCCTAAAATCGCAAGACATATCCTATTAATTTTCCTTAAACTTTAAAATTGTTCTTTGAAAAACTTGAAAAATTCTTGTTGAGAATTCAACCTTTACTTTATATTTCCTCTCGCATTTTTTTCCAATTTAATGCATCTTTCGATGTATAATAGAATCTACTACGGACAATCCCATTCCGATCGGATCGAATGAGATATCTGAAGGGAAGGATGTTGCGCATGCACATTTCTAAATATCCAAGGGCTTTACCTCTACTATTTGGAATCCTATTAGCATCTATCCACTTGCTAACTGCCTCCGGGCTCTAGATTAAGTTGCACGGGGCTCAACTGGTTCCATCATCTCTCGCGGAATTGCATTGTTGATGCTTTTCGCTTAACATGCAAATTTAAATCGCGGATATCGCATCTTACTTTGTTCTTTGTTTTTTCTTTCCACAGTAGGTGGAAATAATATAGCATCCTTAGGTCGTAGTTATCCGCATTTATAAGAGAATTCATGGTGATGTATATCGAGAGAAAAATAACTGCTCATTAAATTTAGATTCAAAGGGTATGGTAGGTATTACTAACTTTCCTAAAACATATTAGTTGAGCGAATTGTTAAATAAAAGAATTTAAGTTGATGATAAACAGTTTACCTGTAGCTCTGTCTTTTAAAAATGCTTCCAATAATAAATTATATTAGATGATAACTTCGCTATGATCGAACGCATTATATTTGTGTTAAAGCAAATTTAAACTCACTAAATATTTACTATATGTTGAACGTGGGTTTTTTCTTAGTCAACCTTCAGTTGCATAGATTTTTCCCACAACCTACTATTTTTTTTGTATTTTTTTAATAAGTTGAGATTTTAATAAGTTTAAATGTAACGACATACGAGGTTAGGTGGAAGAGAGGCCCACCTGGGCCTAACCTCGCCAATAAAGGGTCCAACTAACTAACTAACTAACTAACTAACTAACAATGTATGTTTTCCGGTTATAATATGTTGTACAAGGAAAGAAGCTCTCTATCTCTATGTTAAAAGCCCATCAAAAATATTTTCAATTATATATATGGATAACAATGTATACAATAATCTTATATTATATCTTATCTTATCTTATCTTTATATCTATAAAAATGGATGTATGTTTGTTTGTATGTATGTATGTATGTTCCAGATAATCTCGAAAACTAGATGTCGTACAATGTTTTAACTTTTAACATCATTAAATGTCTTCCCGGGGATAATCAAGTGGTACTTTAAATTTGCCTAAAGTCCACGGTTCGAACCCAGACGAGTAAAACAATTTGTATAAGAAATACACGTAAATTTCATTTTTTTGTTGCATGTTTAATTTCTTTTGCAAAACTAAATTAGAAAGAACAGTCTTAGGAAGTCAAAACTAGCATCAAAAGAAGGGAAGTAGAATGAAGATTCTTATTTTGGTCGAGAAATATCGTTTGCGATTCGAAATTGCGAGAATTTTGATTAAATATACGAAAATTTTGTCTAAATTTCCATGTAGTAAACAACTCATTCCCTTGGCGATCAAGGCGATTGTTGATTCCGAGCTCAAGCGTAATTCCATAAAGCTATGTCCACACTTGCGCAACTTTGTATTCAACAAAGGCATGCGTCATAGCGCACGGTATGATGAAGGAGAGGCATGCAATAGCGCATGCCTCTCATAAGTTGACTGGACCTCTTTTTCATGACGCATGCCTCAGCGCAAGTAAATCCAACCAGTTGGATTTTCGTTCAACCTTCTTTCGTCTTTCCAGTGATTTTGATATCAGATTATTTAGTTTTTAAATAAAATCGACTGAGGCCGTATTGTTATTGAGGAGATTCATTACGAATGAAATTAAATTGTATTCACTTCTCCACAAATTTCATTGGAATAATACAACGATAATTTTCAGGTCCACAAAAACAAACACCAATGTTATAAAATAAATAACACAAACACATTATGTTGTTTATAAATACATAATATTAAATATCAATAAATGACATTTCCGCCATTAAGTGTGACCCCACCAAAGCAGATCATTGCTGCGTTAAATTCATTTTGAATCGAATACCTTAAGAGCGATAAACTTACATCGCGCAAAAAAGTATTTAATGCCCTATGGTTATATATAGATGTAGATAAATTTAACAGTGAATTCAATTATATACTCATGCAAAAGCCGAGTTTTTCTGCACACCTTTTATGCTGAGTAAAAGGCCCCTCTTCTTTAACTCGAGGGAGAGCTCCCCTTATCAGTTCTCCCGTGGCAAAGAAGCGTCTTTGTCGTAAATTGGCTGGAAAATTCCTCACTCGCTCATTCAACAATTCCTTGTCAATTCTCTCTTACTAAACTACCGATGCCTCAATTACTGTAATTTCATAGCTACTTCTTTTCATTGTGTACCAGTACCTGCTGCATTTCCCACCCTAGGCTTTTATTCGACTCGGTTACTTTTCCAAGTTTTTTGGAATAAAATTAGGTACCTCGGCTTATAATGAGGTCGGCTTATATTGGAGTATAAAAAGTATACTCTTTTACAAATACTGCTAGTAAAACTATTGAAATGTCGGTTATTCTGTTCCACATTTAAGTTGAAATATTATATCTGGAGGGGAAAACTCTAAATATCGATTTGTGTTTCGTTTGCCTCAGAGAGGATCTCTGTTCGAGCCCCAGCCAAGGCACTATTTTTCACTTCTTGTACAACCTCAATATTATATCTTCATTTTCATCTCTGGGTAGGATTGATTGAAGGAAATGTATTTTCATTTAAAGAGTTTTATTGCATAAGGAAGCATCGATCTTAATTTTCAATATTTTTAAGTGAGAGTGTATGTCCGTTTTTCTTCTCTCTGAAAATAAAAATTTTGGTTATGATCTTTCTAAACTCATAGAGCAAAAGCATAATTCAATTTTCGTGCAAGTGAACTCCAGTGCAACTTCTGCGGCTCAAATATTATATTAATTCCATCGTAACTCACGATAATCCACTCTCTGCTGAGACAGAAAATTAAATTAAACTCCCCATTGCTATATAAAACGCAAAGGCATAATTTAATTCTAAAGACGGTGTAAACCTTTCACCTCTTTTACCTTCAGTAGTTTGAGGGACCTGACCACCGATAAGAATATTCCATTGCGCAATTAGACCGAATGTTTCAGCCTGCTTTTCTGGTGGCTATTCTATCCCTATGGGTAGTAGATAAGGGGTTACTTGGAAGGTGGATTTCGCAAACAAGAAATATAGAAATGCTTTGCGTGTAGTCATGTTTTTGGCCTTCATTTTCAGTTCTTCACGTGCAATCGAGTTGTTCACATCGAAAACGTATCTTTCAGAAGACTTACCTAAATTGGCAAAGTGCAAGTGTGTTTCGTGCTCTATCACCAAGAAATTGTACTTACAGTTTTTCTTGCTGAACATACAAGGATTTTAGTCGGTTTAGGAAGTTCTGCGGAAATAATTCGAGTACCGCGCAATCGCCCTAAGAAATATTGTGGAATTGTGACTGCAGTGCTTATTTCTAAAATATCATTAATTTTCTGTCTTAAATTTTCGAAGTACACTAAATCCACTCAGTTAACTAAGAGTGTTAGGCGAAGGAATATACGTGTTAAGAGGTGTTGCTTTTGTGAGCGAAAATGGATACAGTGAGGTTGAGCAATTACTCGGCAAATTGTTTTGTTTCATCACCAGTGCTCATCAGATATGTTGTAATTTTTTCGCTCAAAATAAATTTTTGTAAGGAGTGCTTCGATTTGTTAATTAAAAGCGATATTTGAGGAAATCTAAAGAGGTAAGAAAATACTGTCAATTGCTTCTATGCGAGGTACTTCATGCCGTATTTTTTAAACGAATTGCTTTTTTACTGTAAATTTATCAAGTGACTGATCATATTTTTCCCCTTCTTCCCATATTTTTTACTAAAATTATTATTGCTTCAATTTATCTGAACAGAAACTTCGCGGAAACTAATTCCCTACCGTGCTATATATTTATCTGTGCAACGCCAATGCCAGGTTTTGATTTCTATGGAAAATAACGCAAAATACGGAAGTTCTCACGTTCCAGTATTCGCTTTTTATTGAATCACAATGTTATTAAAACAAAAGACCTTAAATGAAGTAATGCATTAGCTGATATAATGTCGATATGCAGATTTCATCTAATCACATGACGGCTCCTGTAAAAAAGTAATTCTTTAGAATCGAAGAGTATTTTCTGCTGAAACATCGGGACTTAAATTGCTCATACTTGTAGTATAGTTTTATTTAGAGAAACGATTGTAAGCTATTAATTTTAATTTCAGCATAGTAGTTGTTTGAATAAATGTGGCTTCGTTGGAGTCAAACTGCTATTCTTTTGATTATGTATCCACACGATCTAATTAAAACATTGCGTCTGGAAAGCATTATTAATTAAAATAAGATTTTTAAATACATCCGTTTGTTTTTATTTTTTATTTTTTTAAGTTGATTATAATGAAAATAGACATTAATTTGACAGCACTACGAAAGTCGTTTTTCGGCTATTTTATTGATATTTAATTAGAAGCTTTGATTTAAAACATTAACTCTGGTGAGCGATATAATTTAAAACACGATTTTCAAATATATCTTTTTGTTCTTTTAAATTAAATATTGTTATAATGAAAATTAGGTTTTATTTTGACTACTATCATGACTACTTAATTCGTTTTCTTGTTATTTTCTTGATTGTAAAACAATTTTGAAATAAACTTTTGATTGTAGAAAACTTTGATGTAAACTATTATTTCCGATAAGCAGTATTATTTGAAAGACGATTTTAAAATACATTTCATTTTCATTAATATGAAAGTGGACTATAATGTATGTAGATTTTATTTTGACATGAAACACTAAATTCAAAGTGTTATTTTTGGTATAATATATTATTTAATTATCATTACAAGGTATAGCTATTGTACAAACAATCTTAAATAAAACGTTAATTGGTAAAAACAAAAGAGCTATTGGAAAATAAATTAATATGAAAAATAAAGAAGAAATCAATATTTACAAGAAAAGTCAGGGGAAACAGGATAAGGTCCACATGAGCCTTTCTTGACTCATCTGTTAGTTCCTGGTTTTAAATTTTTGTATGGTATACTTATGTTAATATTATATAGACTGCTTTAAACTATATATAGATACAAAATGTTAAACAAAGCTTAGAAAGTGTGATAAAATTTAATATTTTTTGTTCCAAACTTATAAGAAATCACTTAAAAATGGTCCATAAGTCTCAATTTATAAACAAACTCTCTCTTTGGAGCTACAGCTCTAGGTGAGCCTCCACCCAGATCAGCCTCCACTTCTCTATCTTCTCATTTTCATCTTCTTCATGTCCTTTATGAATTAGCCATCTCAATCTGGACCTTCCTCTCTGTCTAGTGGCATACAGTCTCCCTTCTATCACTATATTCGGCATTGCTGTTTCAAGCATCCTTTCCACATGGTCCAACCATTATATTCTCAAAGATTTTGTGAACTTAACTACATCTTCCCCAATTAATTATTGTCTTTAACTCCTCTTTGGTTCTCCTTTGCCATAATCCATTCTCAATAACAGGTCGGTATATTCTCTGCAATAGTCTGCTTTCAACTCTTACTAGGACCATTCTCTTGTGTGATTTTGAGTGTCCATTTTTATGCTCCATAGGTAACTACTGGTCTGGTAATTGATTTATATATTTGTATTTAAGTGTTTCTGTTTATTAAATTTCTCTTGAATATCTTCATATTTGCAAAGTAAGTTTTATTCCTTGCTTTAACTTTAATTTATTCATATCATGTTTTTTTGTAAGTTATATATTTTACATATTTAAACTCTTCCGCACCTTCAAATTTTATCTGTTGTATCTCCAAATTCTTGGTGACTCTAGGTTTGCCAGATGAATTCATAAGCATATATTTAGTTTAACTGGTATTAACTATAAATTCCATTTTGCTTGCTTCTTTCTCTTTATTTGTTAAATATTGTTCCTCTTTGATCTATTTTTTCTTAAGCTTTGTGTAATCCTAGAATAAACAGTGTTGCTTTATCCCAGTGCTGAATTCAAATTCATTGTATATTTTATTATGTAATTTTACTTTAGCCATGCTCTTCTTCAATGTCATTTGAATCAAATTAATTATTTTGGATGGAATTTCCACATCCTCTATTGCTTCTCAGAGTTTGATCCTGTTTTTATCCAAAAATTTGTCTGATTACAAACAGTTGGTCTATTGTACTTCTATTGGATCTACTCCCACACTGAGATTCTCAAATGATCCTCTCAGTTACTACTTTCAGTCTTTCTTTTATGATGCTGGACAGTATTTCATATACTATATTTAACAGTATTATCCATCTATATTTCCTGAGAACCAGTTTATTTCCCTTTCTATATATTGGGCTTAGGATTCCCATGCTCTATCCTTCTGGCATTTTTCTGTTTTCTATATTATACAACTAAGTTTATGTATAGCATCACTCATTATATCTCCTCCATATTTTACTAGCTCTGCTGCAATATTTTCTTCCCTAGAGCTTTATTATTTTTTTAACTTTTGTATGCATTGTGCAATTTCCTGTCTAGTAGGTTTAATTCTGAGCAAGTTTACTCTATATTTGATTCTTTCCTTAGCCTGTCATTTTCCTCAGTTGTTACTCTCTCCTTATCTTCTGTACAGAGAAGTTCTTTGAAATGTTCTACCAATCTTACCAGAGCTTTATTCTCTTGTTGAACTAAATTTCCCTCCGTATTTTTAAATCCTTCCATTCTTGGTTGGTGTCCTCTTTTCACCTTTTCTAAAACTTCGTAGAACTATCTCCGTTCAATCTGTTTGCTGTATTCTTCTATATTCTCTAGCTGTTCTTCATTTTCTCCTTTTTTTGCATACCCTATTAGCTTCCTTCCTCATTTCTTGGTATCTTTCAGTGTTCATTCGGGTTTCTTTCCTTATCATCCTTTCTCTAACTTTATTCTTCTCCTGTATAATTTGGGCACACTCGTTGTCAAACCAATCAGCATGTATTATTCTCTTGTTTCTCCAATTGTTTCTTCCACAGCCTCTTTGATTGCTTTCCCTATTTTTTCCCATTCTTTTTCTATGTTTATTTTATAAGTTTTTCATAGGCTGTTGGTTTTCATTTTACTAGCTAATCCTTTTTGGTTTTGCTTCGTGACTTCCTTGTCTTCATTTAACTAATCTGTGTCCCATCTTCTCTTAACCTTATCTGGACCTTTTTCTGTTTTAATTATTCTCTCCCTTACTCTTGCTTTGAATAGTTAATGATCCGAGTCACAGTTTGGCCCTTTGCAGCTTCTTATGTATATATCTGATTATTATCCATTATTCCTCATCTTTCACAGCTTTTCCTCGGCTGAGAGTTCGCTTGAAAATGCGTCACTCCCTGCAACGTCAACCTAATTATTTTTCGATCACTTCTTCTATTAATAAGAATTTGTAAAAATAATTCTATGATATGTTTTACCATTTTTAGCTCCTCGATAGTTGAATAAAGTAGACCGAATGGTTTGAAAGAAATTCCTTGGTTCCATTTTCGAACATTAAGATATTTCCAAGTTTTTCTTGTGCAATAGTATCAAAAATATCTACTTCAACATTAAAGAAGCTCTGTTTAAATCGATGATTATTGAAGACTGAGAAACTTCACCTCTCTGAATCCAACCCTTTACCCCCGTGCCTTTATGGACTTCCAAAAAATACATAAGGAAGACATCCTTATCCTCCCAGTGGTTTCTAACATTTCTTCCCCGTGTCATAAGCTGACCACTGAATTTAATCATTTAATTGCTAATTTATCAGACTTTATGCCATTGTGTGAAAAACTCAGTGGAATTTGTACGTAAAAGTGAAAGACTTGAAATTTCCTAATAATGCAAAACTCTTTCGATGTTTATAACACATTTACCAGAGTTCCTTGTGTAGAGTCTGTTGCTGTGTTGGAAGGGTAACTAAAAAGGAACAATGCGGATGAAGTAGTAACTAGTAACCTGTTGTCGTTGGCGAATGTGTGTTTAAAGAAATCTTTTTTCAGTTCCAACGTGGTTTTTATGAACAAAAAGATGGTCTTGCCCTGTTTTAGCTAACATTTTCATGGACTCCCTAAAAGAGAAATTGTTTTATTCAAATTCCCATTTGATAAAATTTATTTTATGCTGGTTTCGGTACGTTGATGATATCTTTTGTTTTTGGGGTGGAAAAAACCGACAACTCTCTTCCTTCGTCTCTATCCTGGATTGTATCCATCCTAGTATTTCATTTTCCCATGAAATTGAAACTAATAACATCTTGAACTTTCTTGACCTCACCCTACGTCTAGTTAATCAAACATTCGAATTCAATGTTTATAATTATATTATTATACAGAAAATCAACTTAGACTAACAGTGCCATCCCCTTTACTTCTAATCACCACTACTCACATAAGCTCGCCGCTTTTCACTGCCTTATCCACAGATTATTTAATATTTATTTAAAACTTTCTTCTCAAGCTTAAAACTATTAAAGAAATAGCTGTTGCAAATGGTTATCCACCTGCTTAAATAGGAAAATTGGTTCAACTGAAAGAAAGACATCATCAACAATCGACTTTTTCCTCTTGCATCCCAATCTCAGATGGATTCCCAAAGACGTGTTGTCTTTGAAGATAACGATAAACGCATTCGAACAATTAGAGACTGTTCTATACTTTGTATCGCCTATTTGCTCTCTCACAGAGGTTATTCGATACTTTGTATAAACCTAATTGCTCTCTCGGTAATTAATATATTTTTCCAACGCCTCTCCTCAACCTCAACATTGTCAATAGCTTCATTTCAGCGGGAATAGCTTCTCGGAAACTAATATTTTTCTTTGAAATAACTGGTTCTATTATTCGTAACAACTTGTAAAAATTTTCCTTTGACATGCATGTAAAATTCCGGAATACGTTTACATCATGCTGAAGTTCTCTGAGTAGCCCAATATTTCGATTTTTGTAAAACTACTTTGTCCACAGGACCCGTTGCTTTTTTCTTTTACGTGCATTTTTTTAAAACAAGTAACCTGCACAAATGGCTATCACACTTGCCAATTCTGTATCCATCATGACGCACAGTAGATGATGCAGTGTGGACAAATAATTGAATGCCTCATGAGGCATGCCCGAAAAGCATGCGCAACGCATGTTGAAAGGGAAAGAGGAAGCTCAAGTTGAAAGGGAAGGGGAAGAGGAAAGCGCACGAGTGTAGACATAGCATAAGAAGACTTGGAAAATTTTTAAAATTTCGAATTTTGTTGACGAGTCTGTAGCAACCAATTTTTATTCATATCAGCAGAATTTTTTACCATCTTTTTCGTAAAATAAATGAGTTTTATATTTGTGGTTTACCAAAAATTGATTTTCCTCGATCAATTCAACGGGCTGCGTATAAATATCCTGGTAATTTGCGGATGTATTGAATATATATTCTTCTGAATTAATTATTAAATCTAATCTATTTGAAATTTATATTATATTATTATATTATATTTATATTACGGAAATGGAGTTAGCGAAGAACGTAATGATTTCCCAGATTCTGTGTTTATAATCTTTGAAGAGTTGAACGGCGAGTTGTAAAGTTGTAGCAAACCTCGAGCAGCGTATGATAGACCAAAAGGTAAAGAAATTTTATTTTGTTATGTGCAGAATGTAAAAATTGATTTATTCGTTGTTTGTAAGTGATTCCACTCCATATTCACTTACTATCCTTCTGTTATTGGTGTTTAGTTTTTGTTCTTGTTTTGATATTGCGATAATTTTGTACTATTTGTCTTCTGTATTTATGTTGCACGTATTAAGACTGAGATAGAAGTCAGCTCCATAATACATTTACCTTTCGCAAAGTATATTCATCGGTGCTTATTAGAGCGATATATAATTTATTTCTGTCATTTATGTTTGATTCATTAGTACCCCTGTACCTGTCCGAAAATTTCTCTTTAAACGTGGTACCTATTATCTTAATGTGATATTACAATATATTTTTATATTGCCTCAATTGGAGATATTTATCATTCGGAGTATAAGAGATTGAATATTGATTTGATGCGGCTTTGTAGCCTTCATTTTAACTTAAAATTCTTGGTATATTGGATTGGAAAGTCTGGTATTTGTTATCTATTATTCATTTTGAAGCATGTGTTAGGATCAAGGTTGTTGCATTAGTATGTATGAAATTTAACATCCCCGTTGAAAATCAACGGGCACTTCTACTAGTCTATAATATAATATAGAGTGTGGGTGTGTGTGTCTGTGGGTGTTTGTGTGGGTGTGTGTTTGTGTATGCTCGCTAAAAACTCGAGAACCAAGAGTCACAAAACTTCGAAATTTTCTACATTATTAAAAGTCGACTCCGCGCAGAGTGTAGGCAGGTATACTTTTTATTTCCCTAAGGTCCACGGTTCAAACCAGACGGGTCAAAACATTTCCATAAGGAATGCACGTAGTGGTCAGTTTTCTGTAGCAGGGTTCATTTCTTTTGCAAAATAAAATTAGAAATAATGATTCTAAAAAGTCGAATTAAGTACCAAAATGAGAAAAAAATAAAGATTCTTATTATGGTCGTGAAATATCTTTTTCAATTCGAAATTGCGCACAATTAGATAAAGTACGCGAACATTTTATCGAAATTTTGAGGTCGTAAACAACCCATCCCCCTGACGATCAAGGCGATTGTTTATTTCGAGCTCACGCGTAATTCCATAACAAGACGTGGAAAATGAATGCCCAGATACAATTAATGCTGTAAGATATCTATTATATATAATTACTTCTCCGGATTCATTCATATCCATCTATTATATGCATAGACGTTTCTCCGGATATAGCTATATACAGGGGATCAAAATTCTAACCATGTTCCCCAAATACCACTGACTTGAGATTTTTACGACGTGGTTGCCATAACGTGTATCCTCCAGAAAAAGGGCGACTTTGAACCTCAGTGACATGTGTTCGATTCCAGAAGGCCCCAAAATCACGATTTTCTCCATAAAGATACATTGCGGGGATTTTCGAAAATTTTTTGAGGCACTTTCCGGCGAAGTAGAGAGTTGAAATTCGAGGTATCGCTGGAGGCCGTGCGTGTCCTATCATTAACCATTATCATCGAAGATTATCCTTGGTTCGATGCTAGGTCATGGCAAATATTCTCCCGTTTAATTTACATCGCGATTTTTAAGATTTATTTTGAATCACTTCCCGATAAGATAGAAACTTGAAACTCGGCAAATGGATAGAGCCTGTAAATATCTTTTATATACGTTGTAATTATCAATTGTGATTTCCCCGTTGAGAATCAACGGGCACTTCTGCTAGTATATATTGTTGATTGCTGATACCGAGCTCAAACGTAACTCCATAAGAAGACATGGAAAATGAATGCCCAGATAAGATTTAGCTGTAAATAAGATATAGACTATATTAGTACGAGATTTTAAGATTATTATCTATGATATTTAATTATAATGATATATGATATTTAAACATTACAATTAATATCCTTTGAACAACCTCTCGGAAAAATATACGAAAATTTAAAAAAATTTTAATTTTTTTGACGAGTCTGTAGCAACCAAGTTTTATTTATACCTAGGTAATTGTTTACCGTCTTTTTCGTAATATGAAATGAGTTTTATAGCAGTGGTTTACTGAAAATGGATTTCTATCGATCAATTCAACTATTGCGTATAAATATCCTGGTAAGTTAAGGATGTTCAGAATATTTTTATCAAGGTAATTGTTTACCGTCTTTTTCGTAATATGAAATGAGTTTTATAGCAGTGGTTTACTGAAAATGGATTTCTATTGATCAATTCAACTATTGCGTATAAATATCCTGGAAAGTTTGGATGTTCAGAATATATTCTTCTAAATGAAGAATTAAATATACTCTATTTGCATTGATGTATATTTAGGAATTACGGAAATGGAATTTGTGAAGGACGAAAAGAAATCCCAGATTAGTAGTTTGTAATCCATGATGAGTTGAACGGCGAGTTGTTAAGTTGTAGCAAATCTCCAGAATCATATACCAGACCAAAAAGGTAAAGCAATTTTATTTTGTTAAATGCAGGATGCAAAAATTGATTTATTTGTTGTTTTTAAGTGCTTCCTCTCCATATTCATTTACTATCCTTCTTTTATTGGTATTGAACCTTTGTTTCTATTTTGGCATTTTGATTGCTTTTGTGGTTCGCGTTTATGTTACACATTTTAAGATTGAGGTACGAGTCAGCTCCATACTACATTTACTTTCCGTATAGAATATTCATCTTTGTTTATTTGAGTGAAATGTAATTTATTTCCGTCATTTACGTTTAATGCGTGATTCATTTGTTCTGTTCTACCTGTATAAAGATGTAACTTTAAACGTAGTCCTGCTTATCCTAATGTGATCTTAGAATATATATTTATATCGTCTCAGTGGAAGATATTTTTCATTTAGAGTATATGAGATTGAATATTGATTTGGTGCGGCTTTGTAGACTTCATTGTAACTTATATATCTTGGTATATTGAATTAGAATGTCTGGTATTTTCTATATATCAACAATTATGAAATATTTCTTACGATCAAGGTTGTTACACTGCTATTTATGAAATTTAACATCCCCGTTGAGAATCAACGGGCACTTCAGCTAGTATATATATAAAAATGCCTGTATGTGTGTATGTATATTCCACGTAATTTCAAAAACCAGACGTCGCACGATGTTGTAACTTTAAACATAATTAAATGTCTTCCCGAGGATGATCAAATGGTACTTTAAATTTGCCTAAAGTCCACGGTTCGAGCCCAGACGACTAAAACAGTTTTTTCATAAGAAATACATGCAAAGATCATTTTTTTCGTTGCAGGCTTCAATTCTATTGAAAAACTAAATTAGAAAGAACGGTCGTAAGGAGTCGAAACGAGGATCAAAAGAAGGGAAATAGAATAAAGGTTCTTATTTTGGTCAAGAAATATCGTTTTCGATTCGAAATTGCGAGAATTTCGAGAAAATATACGAGCATTTTGACTAAATTACCATGTGTAAACAAACCCATTCCCTTGACGATCAAAGCGATTGTTGATACCGAGCTCAAACGTAACTCCATAAGAAGACATGGAAAATGAATGCCCAGATAATATTAATGCTGTAAATAAGATATAGACTATATTAGTACGAGATTTTAAGATTATTATCTATGATTTTTAATTATAATTATCTATGATATTTAAACATTACAATTAATATCCTTTGAACAACCTCTCGGACAAATATACGAAAATTTAAAAAAATTCGAATTTTGTTGACGAGTCTGTAGCAACCAAGTTTTATTTACATCAACTTAATTGTTTACCGTCTTTTTCGTAATATGAAATGAGTTTTATAGCAGTGGTTTACTGAAAATGGATTTCTATCGATCAATTCAACTATTGCGTATAAATATCCTGGTAAGTTAAGGATGTTCAGAATATTTTTATCAAGGTAATTGTTTACCGTCTTTTTCGTAATATGAAATGAGTTTTATAGCAGTGGTTTACTGAAAATGGATATACTTGACGATATAAATTTTTTTAAATTCGAATTTAGTTGACGAGTCTGTAGCAACCAAGTTTTATTAACATCAACTTAATTGTTTACCGTCTTTTTCGAAAAATGAAATGAGTTTTATGCAGTGGTTTAATGTAAATGGATTTCTTTCGATCAATTCAACTATTGCGTATAAATATCCTGGTAAGTTGAGGATGTTCAGAATATATTCTTCTGAATTAATTATTAATTCTAATCTATTTGCTTTGATGTATATTTAGCAAATTACGGAAATGGAGTTTGCGGAGAAAGAAAAGAATTCCCAGATTCGTAGTTTGTAATCCTTGAAGAGTTGAACGGCAAGTTGTTAAGTTGTAGCAGACCTCCAGCATCCTATGATAGATCAAAAAGGTAAAGCAATTTTAATTTTGTTAAACGCAGGATGCAAAAATTGATTTATTCCTTGTTTTTAAGTGCTTCCACTCCATATTCATTTACTATCCTTCTTTTATTGGTATTGAACCTTTGTTTCTATTTCGACATTGCGATTACTTTTGTGGTTCGTGTTTATGTTACACATTTTAAGATTGAGATACCAGTCAGTTCCAAAATACATTTACTTTCCGTGTAGAATATTCATCGTTGGTTATTTGAGTGAAATGTAATTTATTTCTGTCATTTACGTTTAATGCTTGATTCATTTAGCCCCTTTGTACTTGTATGAAAATGGAACTTTAAACGTGGTACTGCTTATCCTAATGTGATCTTAGAATATATATATATATATATATATCAAAACAAGGGAAATATAATAAAGATTCTTACTTTGGCTGAGAAATATCGTATGCGATTTGAAATTGAGAGTATTTTGATAAAATATACGAAAATTTCGTCTAAATTTTCATGTTGTAAACAAACCCATTCCCTTGACGATCAAGGCGATTATTGATTCCGAACTCATGCGTAATTCTATAAGATGACATGGCGGATCAATGGCCAGTTAAAATAAATTTTGAAAATAAGAGTTGAAGATTTTATGATGAAGAAAAAATTAAATGGCATTTTAAAATTTGTTGTGACAAACCTGTGAAGAAACGCACGTTGAAAGGTACGGACTTTTTTCCATTGATTTTTTCAATTTTCTTTAAGCGTCTGTGAAAACCGTGTGTGAGTTTTGTTTTTGGTAACGTGATTGTTAACTGAATATTCAGTGAAATAAAACGATTTTGAAATTCGTACGTTGATAGAATTTGCATTCTCGCTGTCAATTCCACTGATTTAAAATAATAACGTGGTAAGTTGTGGACATCTCTCATATTATTTTTGAGTTTTGACGGAAATTACGGACGTCCTTATTTCTTATGTTTAATCGGTCTTTGTTTTCTTTTAAGTTTTGAGCGACGAGTGGTCAGGAGCGAATGAGTAACATTTCAAAGCCTAAAAAGATAAAGCGATTTCAGTTATCTGTAGACCGCAAAAAATCTATGATATTGTAATAAAATGGGTAATTCCTTACTTCAATCCAAATCCAAACTACTGCCCGCGGGACGCATCTACTGTTTGATAGTTAATAAAGCTGAAAAGTTTGGAGACCCCTGGAGACGTTTAAAAAACTTATGTAACATTAATGGCCGGTATTGTAATGTATATTTTGTGTTGTTTATAACTTTAATCTTCGTATACATGGCTTTGCCTTTTCATCATATTGTTTATTAGTTTAAATATTATGAAATTGCATGATTTTATGTATTGTTAATTGTTTAAAGTGAAAAATTCTGTTTTTTTTCGGAACCGTATAGAAATATCTAATGCTGCGTAAATAATGCACTTATCATATAATGAATTTCGTCTTACGAGCATAGCTCCACAGACTGATTTCGGTAAAGTTGTCGCTCTATTGTCATGGCTTATATCGTTCCATCCTAATATGGCGTTGTGTCTTGCACTTAATCATTCCCAAGATCTACGACTACTTTCCTGGGCATTAATTAACATACCACTACATTTTATACGAGTCACGAATTCTCACTAACAACCTCATGTTATAAGTATAGCCAAGATAAAACAATGAAACATACCTTCTGGCTCCATGATACACCATTTCTTATTCAATGTCTATAGTTTTTTCTTCACGTAAGAAATACAACAATGACGTATTTGTCCATTCTCGGAATCACACTTATTCAGTTACTGAAGATATCCTCTCAATGATGACCAGTCGAAAGTTTGTGGCTTCAGTCGGCGTAGAAAGAAGAAAAATGCTCCTTTAGGAGATAAGTCAGAGGGGAAGAAGCTATTATGTATGCCTCTTTTCATACGTAGATACATTTTGATACATTGTTACCGAAAAGCTCATTCAGCTACTAGAACCTTCCTTTAGAAGATATCAGCCAAGAGAGAAGAAGCTATATGTAAGCCTCACTTTCATATGTAGATACATTTTGACACATTGTCACGGAAAAGATCATCAACCTGCGTTAAATTTAATATTGAGTTAGAGTGGATTTGTACACTTAATTGTAACTTACATTTCTTGATATATTGGTTTGGAAAGTCTGGTATTCGCTATTTACCAACATTTATGAAGAATTTGTTACGATCAAGGTTATTACACTGATATTTACGAAATTAAATATCCCCGTTGAGAATCAACGGGTACTTCTGCTAGTCTATTATATAAAACAGAGTGTGGGTGTGTGTGTATGTTCGCTAAAAACTCGAGAACCGAGAGTCGCACAACTTTGAAATTTTCTACATTATTAAAAGTCGACCCCGCGCAGAGTATAGGCTACCTTTTATTTCCATAAGGTCCACGGTTCGAACCCAGACGGGTCAAAACGTTTCCATAAGAAATACACGTAGAGGTCAGTTTTCTGTAGCAGGATTCATTTCTTTTTCAAAATTAAATTAGAAATAATGGTCCTAGAAAGTCGAATCTAGCACCAAAAGAAGGAGAATAAAATAAAAATCCTTTTTTGGTCGTGGAATATCGTTTTCGATTCGAAATTGTGCACAATTGGATAAAGTACGTCGAAAGTTTATCGAAATTTTGAGGTCGTAAGCAACCCATCCCCCTGACGATCAAGGCGATTGTTGATTTCGAGCTCATGCGTAATTCCATAAGAAGACATGGAAAATGAATTCCCAGATACAATTAATGCTGTAAGATATCTATTATATATAATACCCTCCTCGGATTCATTCATATCTATCTATTATATATACGAGTAAAATGTAGCTTGCATACTGCAAGCAGATCGGCAGTACTAATTTCATATTGGCATCATATCAGGACGGTCCTCAAAAGAAAGAAAAAGGATTGAAATTTTTCTTAAAATTAGCTGACATTTCATCGTCTGGCATCGAACCCGGGTCTTACTGGTAAACATACTATGCAGCAGAATAGAAGATCACCATCTCTAACTATATGTGAAAATTCAAGCAGAAATTTTGGCTACAACTGCCTAAAAAGACGTTCTAATTTTCACGAATTTAAATGGCTCTCTGGATTCGAACCAGGGACGATCTGGGAAATCTAAAACATGATTTTGTAATGTATCTATGATTTCTATCTACATGCTGATTTCAAGTTTCTATATTGTTGGGAAAGGGTTCAAAATAATTATTGAAAATCGGATCAGTTACTGATTGTAGAGACACCTGGTGTCGAACCCAGGACACATTGATAGCATTGAATGCACAATTTGATTTGTATAGACTTGATCTTTCTTTATGCAAAGTTTGAAGTTGATATCGTGCCGGGAAGTACCTAAAATTTGTTTCCGTTATCTCCGTAAGAAATGCATTGAGGAATTTAAATGGCCCTCTGGGATCAAACCAAGGACCATCAGCTTGTATGCAAAATTTGATTATGAAATATATTTATGATATCTAACCTCATGCCGAATTTCAAGTTTCTAAGCCATCAGGAAATGGTAAAAAAAATCTTAAAAATCGCCACAATGCATTTTAAACGGCCGATTTTTGCCCTGTCCTAGCATCGAACTATGGACAATATACGAAGATGTCTTTTTGATTTTCGTTGGGTATGCACGGCTTCTAGCGATCCCTTGAATTTCAACTCTCTACTTCTCCGGTAAGTGCCTCAAAAAAATTTTCGAAAATCCCCACCATGTATTCTTATGGAGAAAATCGGGACTTTGGGGCCTTCTGGAATCGAACCAATGACACTGAGGTTCAAAATCGCATTTTTTCTGCCGGTTACACGTTATGGCCAATAATGTACGTGAGCATTTTATCGAAATTTTGAGGTCGTAAGCAACCCATCCCCCTGACGATCAAGGCGATTGTTGATTTTGAGCTCATGCGTAATTCCATAAGAAGACATGGAAAATGAATGCCCAGATACA
The DNA here is from genome assembly GCA_947579665.1 of Sympetrum striolatum. NCBI lineage: Eukaryota > Metazoa > Arthropoda > Insecta > Odonata > Libellulidae > Sympetrum > Sympetrum striolatum. The sequence continues at coordinate 16,985,763 of OX388348.1, read as the reverse complement.
ATTAATGCTGTAAGATATTTATTATATATAATACCCTCTCCGGATTCATTCATATCTATCTATTATATATATAGACGTTTCTCCGGATATACCTATATATAGGGGATCGAAATTCTACCCATGTTCCCCAAGTACCACTGACTTGAAATATTTGTGACGTGGTGATCATAACGTGTACCCTCCAGAAAAAGGGCGACTTTGAACCTCAGTGTCATGGGTTCGATTCCAGAAGGCCCCAAGTTCATGATTTTCTCCATAAAGATACATGGCAGGGATTTTCGAAATTTTTTTGAGGCACTTTCTGGCTAAGTACAGAGTTGAAATTCGAGGTATAGCTGGAGGCCGTGCGTGTCCGACAAAAACCATTAAGACATCATCGAAGATTATCCTTGGTTCGACGCTAGGTCATGGCAAATATTCTCCCGTTTAATTTACATCGCGATTTTTAAGATTTATTTTGAATCACTTCCCGATAAGATAGAAACTTGAAACTCGGCAAGTGGATAGAGACTGTAAATATATTTTATATACGTTGTAATAATCAATTGTGATTTCCCCGTTGAGAATCAACGAGCACTTCTGCTAGCGTTAAATATAATCGTAAAATTACCTGAATATGCGGTTTTTCTTAGCTGATAGGAAAAGATGTCAGAGCAACACACCTTTTTTTATGGATATGGAGTGAATGATGCACATTTAAGGAAACTAACGTATTACTTTGGATATTAATTTACCAGTAATTTCCATCCACAACTCACTGAAGTTCTTCGCAGTGAGCCAAACAGAGCAACGCTTTAAAGTGCAGAATAGTGGTAGAGATGTAATCAACGGTAATAAGGATGGGATCAGGCATTAAATGTAGTAAATGTGTTTGGACGACATGTTTCTCCAAGTTCATAATCTGATATTTCGATGCTACATGTAAGTGCAGAAATGCGCGCTGAAATTTTTCGCCGAATTTACTCCCGCGCAATATTCGCTCAGCGTTTCATCAAACGCATTAAACGCCAGAACTAAACTTCCAATTGCTCGAAGGAGCCGCGGGAAAATAGAGCGCGGGAAAACTAGAAGGCGGGAAAACTAGAGGCGGGAAAACCAGAGGCGGGAAAACTAGAAGGCGGGAAAACTAGAAGGCGGGAAAACTAGAGGCGGGAAAACTAGAGGCGGGAAAACTAGAAGGCGGGAAAACTAGAGGCGGGAATACTAGAGGCGAGAAAACTAGAGGCGGGAAAACCAGAGGCGGGAAAACTAGAAGGCGGGAAAACTAGAAGGCGGGAAAACTAGAAGGCGGGAAAATTAGAGGTGGGAAAACTAGAAGGCGGGAAAACTAGAGGTGGGAAAACCAGAGGCGGGAAAACTAGAAGGCGGGAAAACTAGAAGGCGGGAAAACTAGAGGCGGGAAAACTAGAAGGCGGGAAAACTAGAGGCGGGAAAACTAAAAGGCGGGAAAACTAGAGGCGGGAAAACCAGAGGCGGGAAAACTAGAAGGCGGGAAAACTAGAAGGCGGGAAAACTAGAAGGCGGGAAAACTAGAAGGCGGGAAAACTGGAGCGCGGGATAAATAGAGAGCGGGAAAAGAGAGCGCGGGAAAATTATAGTTCCGTTCTACTGGATGTCCTTATGCATTTCTTATGAAGATAACAGAAACAAATTTTAATTACTTCCCAGCATGATATCGACTTCAAACTATGCATCAAATAAAATCAAGTCTTAATAAGTCTTTCGGTCTATTCACAGCTAACAATAAGTCCTGGGTTCAGGGGTCTCTAAAATTAATAATTGTTACGATGTTTAAGAATTTTTTGAACCTCTTCCCGATAATATAAAAACTTAAAACTTGTCATATAAATAAATATCATAGAAACATTTCAAATACGTGTTTTAAGATTCCTTGATTGTCCTTGGTTCGATTCCAGAAAGCCATTTACATTGCCCTATGCATTTCAGACGGGGATAATGGAGTCTTATTTCAGGACCTTCCGGTATGATATGGACTTCGAACTTAGCATTTACGAAGATCAGGTCCTATCAAGTTATAATAGCCCATTTGCATCCGCTAATAAGTCCTGGGTTCGACAGCAGGCGTCTACAAAATTAGAAATTGCTAAGATTCAAAAAAATATTTTAATCTCTTCCCAATGACATTGAAACTCAAAACGTGCAATGTGAATGAAGATTATAAATACATTTCATATTCTTGCAATATGCAAGCAACTTTCACTCGTATATAGATACCCAGATAGGATACTAATTCACAGGCTAAACCACAAACGTCAATGATATGAAATTTTTACAGCGTATTATATGTGAAAATTCAAGCAGACATATTGGCTGCAACTGCCTAAAACGACGTTCTGCTTTTCACATATATTCCTTATGTGAGAAATATTAATGTGCTCTGGCATCGAGACCAGGATGTCTATGGTTTTATTAAAATTGTTTTCTTAAACCGTGACTTAATATACATCTTCCAGGTAAGAGAGAACTTCCTATCGTTTCAATAAATGCACCAAAAAATATTAAAAATTACCCCATGTATTTTTAATTGGAGATGTTTGCATCGTCCTCGCATCGAACCCAGGACATTTTCCATAAAAGCAATTTATGGTTTCGATAGATAATGTCCATATCTGTGAGCTCCTTGAATTTTGATTCTCTACCTATCCGGGAGGTATTTTTTAGAAATTTCCGAACATCATTTAGATGGAAATAATAGGGATATTGTAACCTTCTGGCATCGAACCCATGACACTGACGTTCAAAGTCACCTTTTTTTCTGGGGGTTTCACGTTAGGGCCTATTAGAATATATTTCTGTTATTTGAGTTTAATTATCGTTTCCGAGAACCATTTTTCCCTTTCAGAAAATGTCTACGAGAAGGTGGTGCTGCTTATCCTAATGTGATCATCGAATATATTTTATAATCTTTAAATCATTTTTATCATCATCGAAGAAAGTGTTCATTTAAATAATATGAGATTAAATCTTTAGGTGACATTGTAAACATAATTATAATTTTATTTGCTTTGTTAATTGGTTTGGAAAATATTATAGCCTGGAATCAGCCATCCACCTAAAATTATGAGGCAAGTGTTACGATCAAGACTGTATCAAGAGTAATTATTAATTGGGATTTCCCCGTTGACTTACCAACGGGCACTTCTGCTAGTCTATAATATAAAATAGAGTGTGGGTGTGTGTGTATGTATGTGTGTTCGCTAAAAACTCGAGAACGAGTCGCAAAACTTTGCAATTTTCTATATTATTAAAGGTCGACCCCGCGCAGAGTATAGGCTACTTTTCATGTCCGTAAAGTACTCGGTTCGAACCCAGACGAGTCAAAACCTTTCCATAAGAAATACACGTAGAGGTCAGTTTTTCGTAGCAAGGTTAATTTCTTTTGCAAAATTAAATTAGAAATAATGGTCCTAGAAAGTTTAAGTAAGCAACAAAAGAAGGAAAATAGAATACAAATTCATATTATGATCGTAGAATACCGTATTCGATTTTAAATTGCGCACAATTAGATACAGTACGTGAACATTTTATCGAAATTTTGAGGTCGTAAACAACCCATCCCCCTGACGATCATGGCGATTGTTGATTTCGAGCTCATGCGTGATTCCGTAAGAAGACATGGAAATTGAATGCCCAGATACAATTAATGCTGTAAGATATCTATTATATATAATTCCTTCTCCAGATTCATTCATTTACATAGATACTCAGATAGGATAATAATTCACAGACTAAACCACAAGCGTCATTGATTTGAAATTTTTATAGCGTATAGGCCCTAACGTGAAATCCCCAGAAAAAAGGCGACTTTAAACCTCAATGACATATGTTCGATGCCAGAAGGCCCCAAAATCCCGATTTTTCCCATTTTAATGTATTGCTTTGATTTTCGGAAATTTCTAAAAAATACTTCCCCGGTAGATAGAGAATCAAAATTGAAGGAGCTTACAGATATGGACATTATCTACCGAAAACACAAATTGCTTTTACAAAATATGTCCTTGGTTCGATGCTAGAATGATGCAAACATCTCCCATTCAATATACATGGGGGTAGTTTTTTATTATTTTTTTATCCATTTATTGAAACTTTAGGAAGTTCTCTCTTAGCTGGAAGATGTATATTAAAACTCAATTTAATAAAAACATATATATAAGACCATGCTGTTCTGGGGTTCAATCCCAGAGCACATTACAATTTCTCATATAAGGAATATATGTGAAAATATGACGTCGTTTGAGGCAGTTGCAGCCAATATTTCTGCTCGAAATATCATAAATAGTTAGAGATGGTGATCTTCTATTGTGCTGCATAGGAAGTATCGCCAGGAAGATCTGGGTTTGATGCCGGGCGGTAAATATATATCCCATATTAAACACATTGGGGTAGTTTTTCATTATTTTTTTCGTGCACTTATCGAAATGATAGGTAATTCTTGCTTAGATAGAAGATGTATATTAAGACGGTTTAAGAAGTCATGAAAATTTTTTCCCGATTTAAAAAACAAATATATATCTAAGTTCGGGGTACCAAATTTACCTAGTTGACAAATTTTGAAAGAAAAATTCGAAAAATAATTACATTCGCTAGAGTGTAGCACATGCAAAATTATTGCCGCGTGGAAAGGGCTAAGAAAAAATTAGATAAGACCATGCTGTGCCTGGGTTTGATGCCAGAGCACATTAATATTTTTCACATAAAGAATATTAGGGAAAAGTAGGACGTCGTTTGAGGCAGTTGCAGCAAATATTTTTGCTTGAGCTTTCATACATAGTTAGAGATGGTGATCTTCTGTTTTTTAGTATTGGGGTACAATCAGCTCCATAATACACTTACTTTCTTCAAAGAATGCTCTTCGTTGATTTTAAGTGATATATATGTATAAATTATATTTCTGTTATTTGTGTTTAATCATCGTTTCCGAGAACCATTTTTCCCTTTCAGGAAATGTCTCCTAAAAGGTGGTGCTGCTTATCCTAATGTTATCATCGAATATATTTTATACTTATTAAATCATTATTGTCTTTATCGAAGAAAGTGTTCGTTCAAAGGATACGAGATTAAATCTTTAGGTGACTTTGTAGACTTAATTATGATTTAATATACTTCGTTCATTATTTTTTAATTATAGACTGGAATTAGCAATCTACCAAAAATTATGAGGCAAGTGTTACGATCAAAACTGTACCAAGAGTAATTATCAATTTGGATTTCCCTTTTTAGAATCAACGGGCAATGACAACTGACAATTTCAAGCTTTTTATTGTATTACAGCATTCTTAAAACTTCTATTTCAACATTCTATGTTCTATTTAAGCATCTGGATGATAAATTTGAAAATAATAAAATTTTCAGTAGAAAATAAAAGAAATTTTATATATCTAATAGTTAATGAAGCATGATAGGAAATACACAATAAAATATTAATTACATCTATACAAAACCGTTTATACATATTTTAACGGTGTCTTAATTTAGAGTTTAATTTAAACATAATGAATAATTTTCACGACTTCTTGCAGTCTAATGGTTTTGCTTCTAACAAATTTCCATTACAAAATGATAAAGATGGAAATATTTTTGGTACAAATTGGTGTTCGCCACGAAAAACACAATGGATGAAGTGGAAGAGTATGTAAAGGTCAGGAATCAAGTACCAGCTCGAAAAGTGGGAGTTCATCTCGACTCGAGTGGCGTACACAAATCTCCTCATCCTTTGAGCTAGCTCCAGATCGAATTAAAAAAGTTTTCGAAATTTTTTAGAAAATTAATCTCGATTTCTTGAATGTTCCCAATCCAATAAAGCCTGACAAAAAGTGCGGTGAAGCCACAACGATAGCTGAAGCATATATTTCTATAATACTATACTTTTCAAAAACAAGAAATTTTTAAATACATCACGGATTTCGTTCTCAATTTTTATAATAATTTGTACCAAAAAGGTTATGCAAGCATGCAGTGGCGCAGCGAGGGGGGGGTTTTGGGGGTTCAAACCCCCCCCCCCCCAAGAGTCAAGTCCTATGACTATCTCTGAGCTTTTTTTTCTGCTGAAGAGTACAAAACCCCAATCATCACGCAAGTCTTAAGATACACTGCTTGATAAACTCAGCGAAAGCTTCGCATACCCGTAAATATGGCTCCGATTGCAGCGATATTATCGGTAGCAGAGCAAGCCAAGAGCCGACATTGATATCAATGGGAAGCTATGATACGAGTGTTTCGCACACGATGTTCAACGCGAGTGCTTCTTAAGCCTATCCTTTAGTTAGATGATAAGACCATAAGATACGATTCCCATGATAAAAATTCGAAAGTGCTGATTTGTTAACTCCTCGCAAAAATACAAGAGAACATTCGAGAGGTAAATCGAGACTTACACCCTGAAAACAGAGATTAAGATTACGTTTGAGAGACAAACAGATTGATAAAACGCTCAGTTAGATCTTCTGCACTTGACTTTTTATGGGTGTGAATGCAAAGCCAGTCTCCTGAGTAGTGCTATTGAGAAATTCAAAGTGAATAGTTCGAAGGAGAGTTATTTTGGGTTTTGTAAGATACGGATGGACATCCGAAAATTCTTCCCGCAGTCCGCTAATAGCTCGAGGCCTCTATCGGAAAAACGTAAGTTAATGGCTATGTTGTTTTTTTGTGAAATGACCATTATTAGATGCTTAAATTAGGATTGTATTATTTTAGGACTGTTATCGGAGGGCACACCTCAAGATAAGTTAACCGACAATTCCGAAGGTACCTGTTCCTTTATTAAGCATTCTGGACAATTAAAAGTCTTTACAGTAGACTCTTCTTTACACGGGATGATAGAAATTATAGTTATCCTTATTTTTTGATTGCCTGTTCATTTGATGTATATTTACGAAAGTTATTTGATTACCAAATTTTCGTAGAATTTTAAAAAGTCTTGGAGCAACACAAGATATCAGTAAAAATTAATTTTCGATGATATTATTAATAATATACCATTTGGAAGAAAATCAGTCAGCTGATAGGTATTGTGCGCGTAAGGTACCCATAGATTTATCGATACTGTGACTTGACGACTTGAAATAAATTTGTTAAACTGTTAAAACTGTGAATTAAATTCTTCAGCTTCCTTTTCGATGGCACCAATTTTTTCTCTGGTGATAGAATCCCACGAATCTCATGACATACCTTGTCAACCACGTGGTCATGTAATGCCCCATCAAAATTTCAATTCATGGAAAATTTTTGTTTTCTTTGAAAACTCAGTGCGTAAGACTGGGTTTGAGTCAGCTCTCTGCTATTTAAACCACCTAACATTATTAAGTCTAAATAATTGAAAATGACGTATTTATTTTCACTTTTGTATGTAACTTTAATTCTGCAAATTAAGTTATAATATCAACTATAATCAAGAGTCTACTGTATTTTTAATTCAGCCAAATTTTTAATGTTCAGTTTGTGACGCATTTGATTGAGTACTTAGCTAATAAGTAAATAACGAAATAAGGCTTAATTGTAAGACTATCAGAAAATTTTATCTGATAGAAATGTTGTTTTGTTTCTCAGAAGGGGAGGTAATTTTAAAAACAAAGAATGAAGTCACTTCTAAAAAAAGCCCGAGTAGATGATTCATGCAATGCAGCTAACAAGTCTCACTCGCGTCAGTCGTCTGGCTTGGATATTGGATTATTCATTGGAAAACAGGTAAAAATCTGTAATCTCCAATTATTCTTAGAAGTATATTGAAGGACATGAGCACATTCTATTATTCCTGCAATAATGAAAAAAATACGAAGAAAATGATCTTTACGTATTAGATTTGATTCTTTATTTTGACGTTCTAGATTGATGACACAACGAAAATGGAGATTCTGAGCAATCCATGGAATCCTTATAGTGAATTCAAATTCCCTATATCTGGGTTGAGAAATTTGAGATTTTGTTTACATTGGCTGACTGAGTGGGACTGGATTTTATACTCTGAATCTCAGGATGGAGTTTACTGTAAGTTCTGTGCGTTATTTTGTACAACTGTGGGGAAAGCCAGCTCCGATCCAGGGAAATTTGTCAAATTTCCATACAAAAATTGGAAAGATGCTAGGGAAAATTTCCGCAAACACGAAAAACTGAGATATCATCTTCAGTGTTTAGAAAAAGCTGGATATTTCATGGCTACTAGAAGTGGTTTAGTCAAAAGTATAGATGTGGCGTTAGACGAAGGACGTAATGTTCAGGTTCAGAAAAACAGGGAATGTATGAAACCTATTATTAAATCTGCAATATTTCTTGCAAGGAGAGGGCTTGCTTTCCGAGGCCATCGGGATTCTGGATCGCTCAATTTAAATGAGGTATCATGTAAGGAAGAAGGAAACTTCAGAGCCTTGCTGAGATTTCGAGTTGATGCTGGAGATGAACTTCTAAAATCTCATTTAGAAAGTGCCGGAGCGAACGCAACTTATATTAGTTGGCAAATTCAAAATGAGATAATATCATGCTTTAATGATATTATTTTGCGCAAAATAGTGGAGAGAGTAAACAATGCGAAATATTTTGCTATATTGTGAGACGAAACAACCGACGTGGGTAACATGACACAAATGACATTTTGTGTCAGATTTATCGAAGGAAAAAGAATATTTAAAGAATTCCTGCAATTTTTTCCAGTGGAGGACATGACTGGAAAAGGTTTGGCAAAGGTTATTTGCGATACAATTAAACGAGTCGGATTGAATTCGGACCTTATGCTGGTAGGTCAAGGATATGATGGAGCTAGGAGCATGAGTGGTCATCTGAGGGGAGCGCAAGCTTTAGTGCGAAAGAATCACGAGAAGGCTATTTACGTGCACTGTTGCTCCCACTGTTTAAATTTGTCAATATCGGAAGGATGTGATATACAATGCATTCGCATTTGTATGGGCACTATTGAAACAGTGTACAATGTCTTCAACTCCCCAAAGAGACAGTTGGCATTGAAGGTGGAAATAGCCATAATTGAAAATAAACCACGAGCTGAAAAACTCAAACGAATTTGCCCTACCCGGTGGATTGAACGGCATGATTCCGTTCGAGCTTTCATCGAACTCCTTCACCCTGTTCTGTCCGTTCTTAGAAAGATTTGTGATTGGAACGATAGAAAAGCAGCCACAGACGTTCAGCTTCTCATTAGTGCTATAGAAAGAATTGAATTCCTTACAGGCCTAATGGTTTTAGATTTTGTTTTTGCCATCACACTCCCACTAAGCATATATTTACAAAAAGAATCTCTGGATCTTTCTGTTGCCGTGGACTCTGCCATTTCTATCAAGAAATCTTTCGAGGAAATTCGAGCGAATGCTGAAGAAAGCTTTCAAAAAATCTTCAGTCATGTCACAAATTTATGTACTGAACTTGGTATTCCCGTCTCTCGACCAAGAACACTCCGTAAAATCTACGATATCAATGCTCAATCAGAGACGATTGAAGAATATTACAGGAAATCTCTTTTCATCCCATTCCTCGATAATACGATACAGTCGTTAGACCAAAAATTTGAAGCACATGTAGAAACTCTTAAACCATTTCATGTACTGCTTGATTCTCCTCCTAAAGATGAAAAATTGATTAACCAAACCATTCTATCAGTGGAAAAGTTATGCAAGTTTTATGAAATTACTCGCCCTGGTATACCGGGTGAGGTTCGTCTATGGAGTCCGATACTTACAGAGAACGCTCCAAAGCACGCTATAGAGGCCTCTGTAACGCTGACTTGCTTACATAGTCTTCTTACGATAACCTTCCTGTATCGACCTGTACTCCGGAGAGATCATTCTCATCGTTAAAGCTGCTGAAATCTTACCTAAGGAATTCTACCACTGAAGAACGCCTAAACGGACTGGCTTTAATGTTCATTCACGAGAAAATTAAGGTTGATGTGGATGACGTGATTCAGCTATTGGCGAGTAAAAAGAGACGATTAAATATTACTTTGTGATTTTCTTATTTAAAATTTTTCATTCTTGGTATTGAAATAAATATTATAGTTTTTGAGAACGGTTTTTTATTATTTTTGAGTTTAGGTATTTATTGAATTGAAAGATTCTCTATTTGATAAAATGTCATAGTTATCAAATCTAATAAACCTCAGATTCCTGTAGCGAAATTCTGGCACGGCGCATATAAAATTTGTGCAGTAAGCTGTATATATACTTCATATCATTATTTTTATACAGTGATCGTGTTTTCTGGGCAAGTGGTATTTCAATTATATTCCAAAATCTGCTGATGATATAGTCAAATAACGAAATCCAAATACGCATGGGCACGCAAACTTGGGGGATCTAATGAGTGGATGTTACGTTTTATATCGCTTACCAAATAACCGTAACTATTTTTTTCAATCTCACGCTTTGCGACCTCTTGGAAGAAAGAACTCTCAAAGACTCGGGAAGTTTATATTTACAACACTAAACATTTCAGCATAGAAAGAAATTACATTTTAATAGATATTGGTCGTATCCAAACTAGAAATCCAAACAACGCTAATGATAAGTTCCCAATAGTTCACTTGTGTAAACTACTATCTTTATTTAATTAAGTAGGCCACATAAGCGTTAATCTCCTCTAGTTTCCAATGCATTTTAAGTTTTGAAAGAATTGACATATATTGTAGTAAGTAGCAGGCACGAATATACTAGCCCCTGTAAGGTAGGCATTTTTTCGTTTTCACGACAGCCTTGGAGCCCCCCCCCATTGGAAAATCCTGGCTGCGCCACTGCAAGCATGACAATAAACCATTTTGTGTACAATAATCGGCGAACCTTGAAAAGTTATCAGTTTATTTCCTCTTTGTAGTATAAGTTGAAAAATATGAAGCAAGAGTAAACCCGTTCTTTTCTTTTGAAATGTTTTTGAAGCGCAAACAAGCTACTTCTAGATTTCCCGTATTCTTCAAAGGATGCTTGAAGACTGAGTAAATACCATAAATGCTTCCCAAAATATTCTTTCTTCTTTTAGAAAATAATTTGATTACTTATCTCAAAAATAAATGCACGAGTCAAAATAATGATATTACCTTTCTCATTATATATGGGCCCAACAAATTTTCTTTAGCTCCTTTAAATAGGTCTCAATGAGTAAAATAAACGATATTTCGATTGCACAAAACACGGTAGTACTTGAGCAAAATTAAACATTTGATAAATAGAGGTATGCGAAGAGAGTGCAGTTAAACTTTTAAAATAAATATTCTGAAACAAAGCTACGTACATACATTCTGCATATACGGTGATAGTTCGCAGTGAATATTTAAATATACTCTGAGAACACTTTGGAGCAGAAAGCTGTACTTAATTGGAGAAGCACTGAAAATCCTAGGCTTGAGCCTTGTCCCTTGACGGATTTAAATTCCCAAAGGGTTCCCTGGAGGAAAAATAAAGGGAGACTTTGTTTGCTTGGTAAACCTAGCCAACAAAGAGCCAAAAATAAACTCCCAAAAATAATCAAGGATTAAAAAGACATGCCTTAATGAGTTAGCCTCTCTGAAACCACAAAATTATTATGCCCTTCAGTCAAGAAAACGGTATTGTCGGACGTTAATGAAGATCAGGTTGCAAAAAGATACAAGGAGATTATGAAGAGAGACACGCTCTAAATTCCGTCATCATAATTTTATAAACTGTAAGACTAATTACGTTCAGAATATGACAAACACGTCTTCTATGTTGGACATGCATAGTAATAAAAATTTTAAGAAACCCAAAATCTAAGATAGAAGGCTTTTAAAAAGAAAATACATAATAGAAGCTCACCACCATTCATGCCCTTACGATAAATCTCTCGAACCAATGTTGTATAACAAGAGGAGGGCTGTAGAAATATATTTTCATTGAATATATTATATAAATAAGTTCCATTTAAGGTTTTAATAGTATATTTTGTGCATCCAATTGATATTTTTACAACTCCTGAACTATCAAAAATTCACAGATCTTGTTTTCGAAAAAACATCTCGTATACATCCCGTTATATTATACGTAATTGTTACCAACAAAAATGTCAAAGAATCGTTACCATCCAAAATGGTGCAATATCCACAAAAATTAATAATTTATATCAGGACAAAATCAAATGTAAATCAAAATGAATAATTTTCTTGTGGATCTTGTTTTTAAGTTTAAGTCATTAATTTTTTTAGTAAAGATTCTATTATATGAAATCCCACTAAGTATCGCTGAATTATTCATAATAATAAAAATAATGGTTTTGCTTTTCTCTAAGATATACATGAGTTTGACACCTACGCATCTGGATTTGAAAACCTCATTAACTCGATGGAGCATTAGCAGTTAGGATTAAACTAATTTAAAATGGAAATATTGATAAGCTACTTATTTTTATGTCAATAGGAAGAGGTACAGTCCTGAAACCAAAAATTTCCTTGGGAGTAAAAATGATTTAATAAGAAAGTACATGAAGAGAATGGCATGAAACCTACTTAACCTTCCATATTAATGGAAAGATAATTAAATTTTCAGGAAAAATTAGGGTAGAGCTTAAAAAAGATACGGTAAGCCTCTGAGAAAAATGGTAAAAGGTATTTTATCCTAGATTCATTCCGCACGTGTAAGAGCAAAGTGGATTACTATTTTCATTTTACATAAATTTGGGATTAATAGCAGATAAGACTGGGCGTCAAGAATTAGGTCAGTAAATTCTTTAATATATATATTGAGTCGATTATATTTTAATGTTTCATTCATCCATTTCTAAGATTGTCGCATTTGCTCTGACAATATAGCATTCCTCTAGGAGAGTGAATTCTTGATTTCAATAGATAACTCTGAAGTAAAATACCTTATGTTATTTTTAATTTCCAATATTTAAATCTATTTTCTCACAATGTTCTTTGAAAATGTTCTAAGACTAAGAGAGATAAAGTTTTGAGAAAAATGCATTACTGCGATCATATTGTATTACCATGAAGAATAAAACTCAGTAAGAGATATTTTTGTTTTTCTTTGAAACATCTCCTTGGTTACCATAATCTTCCAATAAAATTATTTTGAGACAGTGGTTTGATAAAAATTAAAAATGGAAACAATCATTGCCTTGAATATCCGATACATATTGTTGAATAAAATAATGCTCTTGCATCAAATTTTCATGAATTATTTCTTTTATTTTTTCAATTTATTATTACGATGGGACTTAATTTGGCAAAATTGGGACATTAATTAAGGGATGCTTATTGAATCAATTTATGTAAAAAGAGAATTTTGAGGGAAATTTACGTATTTCAATATTAAACCATATAATTAAAGAATAATTTCCAAAACCATCAAGAAACTTGCAAAGCGGCTATACGTATTTCGACTTCCAAGAAGTCATCGTCAGGCTAAGGTCAGCAAAGAAATACTAATGCTATTGGCATTTATTTGCTGACCTTAGCCTGACGATGACTTCTTGGAAGTCGAAATACGTATAGCCGCTTTGCAAGTTTCTTGATGGTTTTGGAATTTATTCTTTAATTATAACATAACCATCAGCAGCCTCTTTGCCTTTTCTATTAAACCATATGTCCAGAGAAAAAGCCTGATTTCAACATTACAAATCATTTCCGGAGAAAGAATGTAACTAAAAAGTCGTAAACAAATAATACCGAACTAGATACAAATTAAGATCAGAGGTGTGCTAACTATTTTTATTTTTTATTTATTCCATATACCCTAAAAACATCCATTTTTCTGGACCCTTACACTGGTGGTATTAACAATCACATAAGAACATTCCCTAATCGGAAAAATCCGGTTAGCCGGGATTCTGACCAGGGACCGTGGGTTGGAGCGATAACGTGAGAGCACGCTAACGACTCGGCCGCCACGGCCGGTCTTGCCAGATAAATGCAATACTCTTTTAAATATCTCGAAACTAAAGACAATCGTAGTATTTTAATAAAGGTTAAAATCTTTAATGTAATGATTTTCTACCCTAAATTCACGAATGATAAGCACTAATTTCGTATTTTAATGATACGTTCATCACCATGTAAACAATCGCAAAAGTTAATCATCTTTAACATGTCTCCGTGAGATTTTCAAATTGGTTTGTCTTATTAATCTTAATATTTGCATTCACAAGGTAAATTTAAATCATTCAATCACATAATCACCCTTACATTCGATGATAGACGTTGCTGGAAATAATTTTGGACTAAGACCTCATGCGCAAAACCATCATCAAACGATGCGAGGAATTTCTCGTCGTCGAATTATGGAGAGGCGAGTCACGAATATCGAAACTAAGTTCGGAGCTCCGCAAAATGCAAAGAGGCACGCGAGTGACCCGGTGTTTTTTCCCATGACTTCAACAGTTTGGGAAGCGCTTAAAAATGCTCTCTTTCGTCGGTTATGAGGGAGGGAACGAGAGAGGGAAAGATTAATTCCCGTTTTTGGCTGCTATTAATATTCGTCGTTTGCATAATTAACGGGCAATGGCCGCTTTTTTATTGCTGGAAAGTAACGATCGTAATTTTCTTTTCAGTATCATTTTAACCCAGAACTGTTTCCTTTCCAGGTATAAATGTACAATGAGCTACATGCCTGTATAATTATCAATCTACGTTTCTCCATATCAAACAAATAACGGTGACAACAAGCATTTTGCTTGGCTTATCTTTTTTTTAACGAACACGAACAGTATTTAAATCAAATTAAAGTGTGCAACAGTAGCAGATCTCAATGAAAATTTGAATATTAAACCACCCCAGATGATTAAGAATCCTATTCTACTATGTTACAATTAAGATATCCAGTTAAGACGTGACGGCAAAGTATGTATATCACATCTGTAACGTGACAGTCAATCTAAATGGATCATCTGTCATCGACCGTTGTATTCGTGCAAGTCATCAAGATTATATAAAATACATCAAAATGTTTTCTGATATCTATTAATTATTATGATTATCCAAGCTCTGCTAATCTCACATGAAAGAGACAATAACGTAGAAAGATGCAAGAAAATATTTTCTATATCTTCCGTAACAAACTATGAGTGTTTTGAAACTACTGGCAGACTTAAAAAATATTATAACTACTCTTTAATTTTCTCATAAATATATTAATGTCTTATTTTGGCTAAACACGCCTAAATCGAAGTATTAATTACTGTCATCTGAAGCAAAAGAAATCTAAAACCTACCCTCGGTATAGGAATTTTGCTTTCGATGGGTTATAAAAATCGACATTTAGTCTTACCTAATTACGGTTGATTTTTATTGGGTTTATTTAATGGATAGATAGCTTTATCCACGACACATCCACATTTTGGAATGGCTACTAATATTTTTGTAAAACTTTAAATATATCATAATTGCGGAGGAAAATTACAAAGTTGTTTCTAATCGGCAATTTTTTTCCACGATTTTATGCCTTTGGCTACTAGGCTGGCATAAATCTAAGCTAATATAGCATAATAGTTGTCTGGTATAATGCAATATTTAATGAATTATTTAACTACTGACAACGCCGATATTTATAACTCATTGAAATATACGCGCGAAATGTTTGCAGACCCAGATTGCTTGGCTCGGAATGAAAGAATTCGAACTCAGCTTTTCTCAGTTGCAAATGCACTGAAAGCTAGACTGTGCGGTAAACTACATCGATATTTTACAAAACGCAACACTTCCGCACGTCAATCCCAAGCCGAGAATACTTCGGGAAACGTTGATGCAGAATTTCTTTCTATTACACCATTCGGAACCATTGGTCACCATTCGTGACACCCATGACTAATGAGGTTCCGCGTTTGGGGTGAAGTACGAATCGAGACGATTGGCATAGAAGCTCTTTGCGCACTTATTTGTTCTGCGTATTCATTCCTCTCATAGATTCGGAACGCATCGCCGTCGGTTATTGGGCCACGCGTCAGAGATCGGCACTCGGGATCATGCAAACCCATCACCGGCATTCTGTTTCTCTTTGACGCGGGAGACAGCATCTCTCGAGCCCATGAAAACGGAGCTGAGTGCCGCCGACAAACGAGAGTAGCAACGTGAAGAGAGTCCACGTGGAGGTTGAATACGGAGTTCAATAGCAAAAGAACTCAATGTGATGGGTTCAGTTTCCCACAAGCGAGCCCTGTCAGGGGTGGTTGTCTGATCATCACATTTGCTTTTGCGTTCACTATGAACAATCGCGGCAGGCTATTTTTCCTATTTAATAGAAGTTATTGACTGCTGAACTCTGGTGCGCCCTTCACGGTTTTCTGCTTTCTCTCCGTCATTTTCCAGTAGAAGTATTCTGCTATGCATAAACTTCCCTCTGTATACGCTCACCATTCTGTTTTGCTCAATCCTATTCTGTTATATTCCATTTTTTTCCAATCCCCTCATTTGAACATATAATTCTAACGTACAATTTTTAATCCGCATTTATAGGTAAGTCATCCCGCACTTCTCCCTTTGATCCATTTCTAATAACTCAACATACAGTTTTTATCAACCACACATCCTTCGCCCGAACTCCTTGACAAACTCTTTTCTCTATAGTAGCTTTGACTGATTGAAATTGCAAAAAAATGTCCTGCTTCTCGTCAAACGAAAAATCAATTTAATTGCAAAAAAATCATGTTCAGAAGTGATAGAAGGTGAATCGTAATTTTGCTATGAAAAACAGATAGGTCCCATTCAGGATATTTTCAACATAAGACGGCAAGTGTTACAATAAATGAGGACTGGATTGAATAAAATAGTCCGAAATACATGTAGGAATACGAATACAAGTCTTCATTACATTGTATTATTATTTTATTTACTGCCATTGCTAGGTAATTGGATTGCTCAAAAAATATCAGAATACGTGTAGACACAAGGTCACTTATTTAATAAAGTATTTCCCAAGAATGATTTGTGAAAGTATTATGAATGCGTAGGGCACCTACGGATTTAAACGGTACTTTGGAAGTATATTAACGATAAACAATCTGGATTTGTGTTAACAACTCTCAAAGATTATCTTTGATATCCCAAATGTAAAGGTGATATAAATAAAATAATATTCAATCGAATATTTAAATGCGGTTACATGCTGTACTACGATCACAGATAATTTACTATTCTGGTTAGCATTCTATTTCATAAAATCAAAGCACCGTAAGACAAAAGACAAAATTTTGGTTTATTTAAGGTGCAATGGAAATAATAAAATCATTCATTTTATATCCAGCATTCACTTCATTTCGGCACCACATCGCATAATCCCGAGCTCTAAGTTTTGAAACCCAGATTCCTCATTTCCATTTATAAAGCCTTCAATACGAATGATGGTTGAATCTTTGACCCTTCCTATATTTGCGATCTTGTCAATATGAAGGAATGAAGCTAGTTTACTCTTTCGAACCCGAATACTATGAGTGATATCAGTGCATTTAACCGTAACACAATGACCCAGATTTCACCACATTCAATAAGTAGGAAGGAAAGTGAATATCATTATTCATATATGCTCATATTTTAATAGCAATCATGAAATATTCTGAAACAAAAGCAAAGAAGAATACATTTCCCCATATCCAGCACCAAAAGACAAACGAATTTTCTCTTTCGTAGGATGAAAAGCTTATCTTCCTTTGTGTTATGCATATATGCATTGACTGGAGTACATAACAAAGTCTAACCTCAAAGGATTGACTGAATTCGGGAACAAGCTAACAAAGAAAGCATTATATCGCCGCAGTCAAACCCTCCGTTCAGGTTTAAAACATTACGTAGAAAGTTTAAACAAACAAAATTTCCGATCATCCTAAGAATTTCATCGTAAATTAATCAGTAGGGAAAAACAAATCGACTAAAGTTAAAAATGCTCCATTACAAATATAGAAACAAGATAATAGTTGCCCTTATTCATTGTTATCATTTAATATCAATCATGGAAAACTCTTTTAATAACAGAGAACAGTTGTTCAGGAACATTTTTACACCTACCTGCGGTATGGTCTAGTATGGTGTTATTAAAGATTTTAATACTACATGACCAAGAAAATTTGTTTATGATGACCACTTTCACATTAAAGATCCATATATTTTTTCTCGACAGGAAACGATTTTGTACACCAAGGAATGAATAAATAATACTTTTATTTTAATTAATTTCGCTGTTTAAATTGTTTCTCACTATCTTCTGTAAATAATTCAAGTATATAATTGTTAAAGTGACCGTTTGCTGTCTACAGGATATGTTTACGTATTTTTCCGTAATTGCATTAAATGTAAATGAAACAACGAATCTTACTCATTTTTATTTTATATGCCCTTTAGCTTTTGCAAACCTCTGCATTAAGGTTGTATATACTAATAAAAGGTCGGGATTCGGAGTTTGTAAATTTGCTGCTATTGAATTTCCCATGATTCTCAGGAAATAATGCAGAAAACAATAAAAGTCGTTTCAGTGCGTAACATGTATTTTTTATTTCACGACTACGTTGGAAATGTATGCTCAAATTTCTTATACTAAAGAATACAATTTTAGAGGAGACTAACGTTAAAAAAATCGGTTTTAAGGGCTTTGCATCTTAATAAATGTTTGGGGAGAAATAAGCAAGGGAATAATTTATTTTTATCGCGTAAAAAATTTAACTTCAATAAGCATTGTAGATCTTACCATTCTGAATGTACGATTTCCTATTAGATGTGCAAAATGAAAAAACGTCGACAAATATTTATATCCCCCAAAATACCAGTAAATATGAAAATTAAATTTATCTTTCTGTTAAAACTTTATTTATTTAAAAATGTTTATTTTTTGCCTTAAACCGAAACTTTCTTGAGGCAAGGCATTCGTTATCTCCTTTTGATACCAACGATAATATTACTAAGGAAATTAGCTAGAAATGACAAAAAAGCAAGAAAATTAATTGATAAAATAATTTAAATTACTAACTAGCTCCGTAGATTCGTCTACGTCAGATTTCCTCTCTGATGCTCATAGCACATCCATTTACTGCAATTTCTTAAATCCGTATGATTTTATCTCCGATTTATGATATCATTTAGGAAGTCGTACGGAGACGTATAAAATTATATTTGCAGTATCGTGACCGGAAAGCAATAAAACGTAAATGAATACGGAAAAAATCAACGATAATTTTCGGCCCCTCGGGTAAACTTCAGTCACGGCATTGTGAATGTAGGACGGGTTAATGATGTCTGAAAAGTATCGGCACGGAAGACAAATAAGGCCATTCTGATGGCGAATTAAAGGGAGTTTAACGAATGTATATGTTTCGACATTTCCATGCAAATGGTGAAATAATATTCCATTTTCATGCGCGCTGCTGTCAATGTCGTTATAGCGAGGTTTTTTGAGTTTAAATTCCTTGAGTAACCTTATTTTCGTTCGGCTGCGATACATGACGGTATGGTCTTCGATGACCTTTTACGACATTCTCTATTTTATTGTCATTGTAGAAATATTACGATTATTTTTCAATAAAAATAAAAAACCGCTCTTGGTTGATTACAACATTATTGGTCCCGTTGTCATGTATCGTGTATCTTATCTAATTTACATATCAATGGAATATAATGTCTAAAACAGAGATATCTGAAACATTATGTTTCATGTTTTTTCCCGTCAACTTCTATTTTTGGTACTCTTTATCATATACCTCAGTCTGGAGTATATGTTATTCATTAACAGCACTCTGGATATTGCAAAAAGTAATAAAATCAACCAATTTATGAGTACTTTGTGGTATTCCATAATGATTAAAGACAAAAAAGGAGAACTTCCCACAGGAAACTAATTCCAATTTTACTAACTTAGCAAAATACAATAGTATGTTATACACGTATATATCTATACAAATATATTTTCTCATGCTAATAATAATATAATAGGGATATATTTCTTGTGGGTAAGTTCTTTATGTCTTTTGTCTTCTATCGTTATGGAATAGAACAAAATTATTCCCAAATCCGTAGATTCTATTATTACTTTGCAATATTCCGAGTGCTTTTAAAAAATAAAATTTAGTCCAGAGATATGAGAATTTGATAATGAGCTTCGCAAAATACAAGTTAATGGGGAAAAATACAAGAAACATTATACTCCAGATATCTTCTTTTTGACATTAAATTCCACTATTATGCAAATTAAATAAGGATAATGATACAAGACAACGAGAGCAATGATACTATAATCAACTAAAAGCAATTTGCTATTGAATTGACGAGGAAATACAGCTAATCCGCATCAAGTGCTTATAAATATTAGATTCCCGTTAAATAATGGAAATAGCACGAACTTGGTTGGACGATATCCGGCAGAAATTCGTATTTTAATAAATTAAATAAACAAAAAAACGGTGCAATCCTCATTTAAATAAACCATCTAAAATTGCGCCCTGCCTCTGCGTCATTTTATTGTTTATCGTAACGTTTTTGTTTACTTATTTCTTAATTAATGAAAATAGCATCAAGGGTGGCTTAATCGAGTAATCACGGTCAGATATTTTGGAAAACAAAAAACAAAGTCGAACATTATTTAGTGTCCTCCCTTAACACAATTTAAATAACTTATTAGTCTAATAATTAGTGAGCCTGGTTACAAAATGGCCATTGGTTCGAAACGTTCTCTTTAGTAAAATATTCATATCATAGAAAAAGGAATAACTCATAGAGAACACTCAATTTTTTTTAATGCAGCACTAAAATCGGATTACGTGGGATTGATATTTTCTATGCGTGACGGTTTCAATGGAGTCTAAACACGTTTAAATACAACTGAGAGATTATCGAAATAGTACCGTCAAATACCATTAGATACGAATCAAAACACTAAGCTGTAATTATCGATTGTCATTTCTTTCTGCAACAGCACCAGAAAATAGAGAATGAATACAAAAATTAATTACAACCCAGTACGTCGAAACTAATTGAGTTCTGTGTTCTTATTTTAATTTGTATTTGTGGAATAAAGTATTCAATCTTAAGTGTAAAATTATTATTATCTTGAGTGATATTTATTGAGTGAACGGTTGAAGTCCTATTAACTCAGCTTGCACTGTACTCATTTTGAGGAGTATGCAAAATAAAAAAATTTAATAATTCCCGAGGCATTATATCAATAACAGTATTAATAAATTCAATGAAATGGAATTATCTCAAGTTTCCTTGATATGAGAACAAATTATATTGCCTTTATATTTCAGGTGGAATTCTTTTTTCCGAGCTAAAACTCCATTTCATGTCTTTTAACTCCATTGAGAGTTTAATTCCCCACTTTCTAAAAATATTTTCTTTTAAAGGACCAATTCTGAACCGTCTTTTCTTTCGTTGGGAGCTCTTCCGCCTAAAATATACATTATCTAATGTAGTTCGTCTTGAAAGAGATTGTATCAGCCGTATCTGAAATCAAAGAGAGGCTTGTTATTGTGACCATATGCATGCTTTCCCATGGTAATCAATTTGGTGTCCATCTCTTTTTTCTTTGTTCTCACATAAGCTCTCCTTTATTTCGTCAGACAGGGTGTCCCAAAAAGTAGTGATAAGCGGAAATATTTGGGTAAACCTTCTCTTGGACTACCCGAAACTCCCTATTTAGAGTGTCAACTTTTTCTTCGTTTTCGAGTTACGAATTTCTTTCGTATTTTTTAACAAAAACTCCAAATTAAACATGTTACATTGAAAGGTTTTTAGTGACTTACTTGTCCAAATAATCAGCTATTTACCACAGAAATTTTATTGAGCTATCTTTACGGCAACATACCTAAAATTAGATTTTAAACATACTAATCCGAAGAGGCTCGGTTTTAACAGACGAGTCAATAACTCATTGTAACTCAAATTGGTGTTACTAGTTTAATTATTAAAACTACTAAAGATTTTCTAATTGGAATAGCTTTAGCAATCCCCGGTGGTAAGAAAATATACCCCTGACTCCAGGGTACCCCTCCGTTACTGGGTGAAGTCAACAATCCCTCGCGAGCATTACAAAGTATGCACCATTTTTGGGAGCCGCGGCGTAACTAAGCTTTCCCAACAATGCATCCCGCGATCGTTTCAATACCAAAGTATTCATTTTAGATTAACTTTTTCCAAGACTACCTCACCATTTGCATTAGCTCAATTTTGTCTTCAACTATTTCCCTGCGAGCCATTGGTCGCTACAAGGTTTATAAAGGAACTATGTATATTATGTATTACCCTAATTTTGTTATCCCTAACACTCAGGAAAGAAAACGATACGCGGTAACTATCTTTCCAAGCAATTATTTTCTGTTGATCGATTTTTCATTGAGTTAGGGTCCGTTCCCGACAGAGATAACAAAATCATAGGCTTCATCGATGAGCTCGGCATAGGTACGTATTCGGAAAACACACGCAGAAACCGTGGTCTTCTCTGCCGAAGCCATTTCGTGGGATTCTATCACAACTAGAGCACTGCTATTGAATCCCCGCTAACAAACCGAACCGCTCTGCATTGGATCCTGTCTAAATTGGAGAACAAGCATCCTTTGATGAGACCTACCTCAAGCATGCTGTTATGTGACATCCTATCGGAATGAGTTAAAATACGGACTATGCAATCAATAGTGTGTCGAGATAAAAGTGTATCCGTATAAATTGGCCCTTAACCATTTTTTTCCTGTATCTTCACTGCTCCAACACACTTAATCTATCACCAAAAGTCTACTTCTCCTCGTTACAGATTTGATGGAAGAAGAGAATTTAAATTTAAATTTCACCCAAATAAAGACGATTTATTATTCTTATCTTTAACTTAGGCGCTTATTTTTCTTTCACATTCTCTTCTTCAGATCCATTTATAGAGAATGTCTCGTCTTCGGTAAATGTTTTCAGATGTGCTGATTGTTAATAATGAACCTATATATCTAGTTTTAAGCTTTCGTTACGTATTTTACCAATTTTTTAATTTTTTTTTTCAGTCTAAGACCATGTGCTTTTTACGGATGTATATAAATAAATATAAGTATGGTGAGAGTTAACTGAAATACATCATTTCAATAAATATAGTGTGCAACCATTTCCATAATTTTAAATACGCAAGAGGTTTTGAGAGAATTTTAAAACTCTTCCGTTAACAAATACATTGTAAAATGTCATTTATAGTTTTTCTTATAATTTATATTTTTAAAAAGAGTTGTTTGCGTTCTTCAAAAACTTTAAGTGAAATCCATTTCATTAAACTTTAATCTGTGTTCTATCGACAGGTTTTGCCTTATGTAACTATGATGTTCTTAGTCATTATAAAACTAAAAATAAAACCCTCCTTTTCTCTCCACCTTCAGCATCATTTGTATCTCATTTAACGAATATCATTCTGAAACTAATCTTTCTTCAATCTCTGCTTCTCATTTCTCTCAATCTTTCTCCCCTACATTCGTTCCTAATCGTATTTTCTGCTCCATATTCCTTTCTTTCCTCTCATATCCCCCTATCTTTCTACCTTTTCTCCTGTTATTCTTCACTCTATATCGCGACCAAAATTTCTATTTTCACAACTGTGCTCAACATTAATTGAGATATATCAAATGGATGTGTCAAACGCTTAAATCTCAAAGGCTTCACACAACTATATTTAAATTAATATTCGCGAGTGTACCAACCATTGGCATCCAGTCAATTATTAAAGGTGCCTTGGAAAGGATGACTCTAAACCACGCCCCTGAAGCTCCCCTATGCTGGCTGTACAATCAGCTGACGCCCATAATGTCCGCAGTCACCAGATGGCAGCACTGAAGCTCGCCCTTTGAAACCATACTCTCATATAGAGTAAATGAAAAAAACAGCACGATTATGATACTTTTACCCTGTTTTTCTTTGTGGGAGTAGTATATACGAAAGATGGAATTCAGAGTTAGTGATTTATCAATTAATAAGTACTTAAAACAATTGAATAAAATGGGCAAATTAGTAAATCCGAAGAATTAGTGCAGGTTGTCTGCAGGGCACACCACAAGTAACTTCGTCGCTGTGAAAACATTATTCGTAGATCAGCGAAGTGCAATGTATTCTGCTTGGATACACAGAAAATAATTGATCCTTAATAAATTACCAACGCTACATCTACTTTTAACTAGGCCTTTTAAAACTAGAATCGCAGGATGCACATGGGTGGTCTGAAAAGTTTCCGACATTTCAACATTTCTTGACATGGTTTCTGAAAATGTTTTGAAGATGTCTGAAGAATCTGGAGTTGGAAACTTTTCATCCCACCCTCGTATATACATTTCCTGAAAAGAAATCGAAGTTCCCAGAAATAAACGCCTATTAGTAATATGATTAGTGTAGTATATCTGTTTCATTCATATAAAAAATAGGGCATCGATATTTTTCGAAGCTCTCTTTCAACACCCTGATTAATCTTTCATTCTCTCATTAAATGTAGCACAAGTATAAGAAATTGAAGGTTAGACGGTAGAAAGACTAAATTGTGCCAAACCTCGCCTTAATAAAGAGTTCATGCATTAATTCTGTAAGTAATCTTTTTTAAAGAAATTCTCGTGACCTTCTTAAATGAATAAGTAGAGGAAATAGATTTCTAGGTTATATCAACTTGACGCTATATGCGCCGCCTTTTCAGCCTCAGTGTCCCTCAATTCCCCTTCATCTGCTATTCCTCTCATCGAATCCTTTGTTTGCGCAAAGCTGTTTCCTTGGTGATGGAAGGGATACGAACTCAGGGGACTTCATCACCCTCGGGACCTTCTAAAGGAGGACTTTCCCGTCTTTCCTCTTCACTGTCACCTATTTTAGCCATACTTTACCCTATCCCATTTCCACGCAGCGTCTTTGTGCGGGGACCTATTTCGTGCTGGCGGTGCGACTCAAAACAGGGTCACCGTTGGGTGCTGACGATGAATCTAAATTTTGATCTCCGACCGAGGATGAGACGCGAGGGAAAATTCAATGCCATGGAATGAGGCGACAAAGGATTGATTAGAATTTTTGCGGAGGAGCAAAACGTGAAGGCCTGAGAGTTTTTGGAATTGAATAGAAATATAAGGTGTTACTCACGGAAGCTGCCACTCCGTAAATTTGGCCAGGAGTTGTTGGTTACTGCAATCTGTAAATAATGAAAGTAAGGTTAAGTATGAGTTCATTTCAATCACTGAACACTCATAAATATGTACAAAATAAATTTCATAAAGTTTCCATTGGTAGTTAAACTAATTTTACTATGTAAAACTCTGTACTTCTCGGCGTGGAGTTTAATTCAATACCGGTTTAGTAATCGTACTAACATCTTCAAGCATATTCGCATATTTACATCCTGAAGATCTAAGTAAACTAACGAAACCGGTAGCGAATTTGAGTTCTTTTAGAAAATGACGTAGCTTTTTCATACAACAATATCTTTCCAAGAATTCGTGCTTTTGAATGTCCAATTCATTATACGAATCCGTTGGATTTAAATTATTAAAATTGTTAATAAGATGAATTATTATTGAATTTCTGATTAAAAAGCGTAGTTCCTTTTTAAATTTTTTTCATTCTAATCTGTCTGATTTTACGAAAGACCATTGAACGGAAGGAGAAACTCAGTGTATAAACTGGTTATAAGAATTTACCGAGTTTACATATTTCCAATTCCAATTATTAATTCCTCCTTTGGATTAATCATAGATATAGTTAGCAATATTTTTATAATTACAATAAAAGTAAAAAACACTACCCTGTCAGAATAAACAAAAATTAATATTTAATTATAAGCACTTAAATTCCCAGAACCCAAATAGTTTACTGCAGGTATAAAAATATTTTAGCTTTTTCTACATGAGTTTTTAGCTAATAAGCTTTAAGTAATATGCCTTCAGGTAAAAAGCCACGCCGTATTTGAATTTTCAATATTCAAATTCGGCCTCATATAAAATTGCTCAGGAAATTCGAGTCATTTCACATCCCCGTAGCAGAGCATTTGTATGATAAAATTTCGTGAGCAGGAAATTGGCTTTTTTCGCTGCCCAAATAACTGGAGCCAGAAAAATGTCAAATTCCGTTATAAATGAAAATAAAAGAATGTATTTCCGAAATTTGAGTGAAAGGGAACCCTTTTAATTAGTTTTAAATACGAGAATATGAATCGTGAATAATTTGATTCTTTTCAATTAGATTTTCCGCTTATTTGAGCTCTGAAATAAAAGATGAAGTATGAAACTTGAATCGTGCAGAAAAAAATCCCTATCATAACTATTTACATGAGAAGTGCTAACGCTATAGTATATAAGTATTTCTTTTAAACATCATAAATAAATTAATATCTATCATGCACAAAAACATATTTAATCTATAACTACGTAAAAAAGGAAAGACAGCTTTATTTTAAAAGCTATAGATCTCCTAAGCATTTATGAGATAAAAATATTAGATTTATCTTATGTCAAAAGCTTGTGTAGTAGAAACCAAAATTAACACAATATAATGCTATTCCCTCAGTTAACTTTTTGGCCTCAAGTATGGATATAAAATTCAAGATTTTACGCAAACTATGAAATATCATACTTTTTAGCAAACGTTTAAAGGCATCCGTAACATCTTAAGAAATTATCTGTGTAAAGATTTTAGAGTTTAATTACAATTGCAAAATGATAGCAATATATCCTATCTTACCATTGTTAAATCATTACTGCTCTATTTTGACGCCCATTATAGTAAGAATGGAAAAAACACTGGAATCAATATGTGATGCTTTCATAAAGGTGAAAGAGTTTTTATAAATTTATCAAATTCAATCTATATATTAATACGTGAAGAGAAAAGTTTGGATCCCTTTTTAAGGATATTACGCGAACGGAGGAGTTTGAGATTTGGTATAGTTAAAGTTTATATGTAGGAGTGCAGAAAGCTAAAATCTTTGGCCAAATATCCCTGGTTTGCCTCTGGATCAGTATAATCGTCTCTCATAAAAAATGCATATAAATTTCGTTTTAATCGATTGCAGACATTTTTTCTTTTGCAGAATTAAATCAGAAATAAGGGTCGTAGGAAATTGAGATGAGTACTAAAATAAAAGGAATCGGTTGTAGAATATAGTATTCGTGTCGAAATTACGATAACTCTGGCAAAATGAACGAAAATGTTGTGAAATTTGTTCGTAGTAAACAAACCAGTCCCCCTGGCAACCAAGGCGATTGTTGAATCCGATCTTATGCGTTTTCACATTACACACGGGTATTTCAAGTCCATACCAAATTAACGGTAGGGACTCATGTCAGACATTATGAAAAGAGGGCAATTAACCGAGATGCCAACAGTCACTAACTGATTAATAAATAACATAGATATAATTACGGCGATTTTACTGAATTGTTTTTGGAAATCAATCTTAAAATTAAAAATGACAAAGAATTGTATCAAAAAATAAATAAAGCTATAGGGTTGTGATTGTGTTTTATTTATTTTTCTAACATTAAAATTTTACATTTATTGAAGGGAATTAAGGTAAACAACGCACCCTAATGGCGTATTTGTTCAAGCTCACAGCTGACGTAATAGAAAAATAATAAAATAAATTATAAGCAATGATTATATTAGTATAATTTTTGGCAAAAGAACCTCAATAGTTCAGACTTGAAAATTCAATGAATTATGGTTGAATTTTGACCACTGGACGATCACCAGTATTTAATTATTCCATCACCAATTTTACCTAAAAGTGACCTCCGGCTCACGATATACATAATTAAAATAAACGAATTTTTTAATGCAATATAATAATCTCGATCTTGCACAACTATAACTTTTAAGGTATTTCTGATAATGACGTAGGCTTAGTAATTTACATAAATTTCGTTTCTAATAGAAGGCTTTCAATATAACTACTGTTGATAAGATAAAAAATATTAGTGTGTTGGAATCAGATGTAAAATAAATCTTTTAATTGTTTTAAATTTGATAGCCACATGACTTCTGCCTCTCAAGTTTTCGGAGAATACACACATCCATACACACACTTGAACTTAACATTATTTATTATGATTAAGAACGGCCAATTATAAGATATATTTTGAATCTATTTATGACCATAGCGTTTGTGATTGATTTTTTTACATTTTCAATTATTGTAACTTCGAAATTTTATAATTGAAATCGGTCATTCATTCATGAATGTTCTATCTTTCTGTAGGTTCATGTACAATCGAAAATCTCATTAAGCGCCATCTCCTTCATTTCCTTATGGTTAACATTGCGACACATTCTTTTTTAAATGTATTTGCATCCTTCCTTTGTGTTGTTTTTCTATTTTCTTAAATCAGTTTTGTAATGCAGTTTTTTAATAAAATATTGTAATGGAAAGAAGGTAATTCTTTATTCTCGTTCAATAAATCTGTTCTATTGTATTTATAAGTTTTCTCAACCGTATAGGCCTTGCGTAATCCTTTTTTTGCTCTAATTCACTCTCTTTAGAATAAAACTGGCTTAGCAACCTTCTGGTTCGAATCCCGGTTAGAAAATGTCTATCAGATTTTATCTTGTTCTTTTCTATGCCTACGTAAAGGTCCTGCAAACCACCTGGATATATGTTTGTAATTCTCGGTGATTGACCAAGGACGCCCGTTTATGGGACACATGCAAATAAATAAACCAAGACTCAAAGGAGCGTAAAACCTTCGGACCACCCAAGCGTAACACCCAAGCTATACGAGGAAGCAATTCCAATGAAAATCTCACCCCCACGAGCAGCCATTTCATAAGCGAGTCTCTCCAAGCATGCACGTCGCCCATCAGCCGCTTCCCAGAACCCTCGTATAAACTAAATCTGGAAACCCGAACTGGCCTCCTCGAAATACAGACTTCTACGTTTTACTTCACAAATACTGCGCTACATTTATATCCCGCCTCACAAAGAAATCCCTTCTTCCGAAAAAAGGGAAACGGGATAAGGAAAAAGAAGAGTCTCAAGTCGGCAGGAAAGACTCTTTGAGCTAAAAAAAAAAGGTTTCACGGAGGCTTAGATTTAAGGGATAACTGCCAGCGGGCTTTTTCATTTTTCATGGATCGATTTTCTCCGATCACAGGGATGATAAAGAGGTCGGAAGGAAAAAAGGAATAGAAAGGAATAGAAGTAGCTCTTTTTCCGAAGAGGCCGAAGAATAGCTGGTCTTTATTAGCGGCGAGGCGCTCGCCTGCCTGTATCAGCTCAAACATATCAACTTCGGTTACAAACGCTGCGTCTAAAGGGTCTCTTTAATCACGTCAAAGAGTATCTGAAAAGGCGAAATAAAACCGTCTCTTGTTGAATAAATGAACGGAGGCCTCCTTGATAACGGACCTTTTTCGGAAAATTCTCTCCGAAATATTTGTGATAAAAATAATCATTCTCTCTCTTTCATCAATATTCCCTCCATTTATTTCCTTAACATCGTGATGTGGTCGGAAAAACATCCTTCAACGCTGCGGAGATTTTAATAGGCTAATTTTGCTTTCTTTCTTAACCACTTTGCTTATATGTATAGCTTTAACCTTTAGCATCATTCATAGCTACACTCTGATATGCCAACAAATAAACTAATCAATTTATTCGATCGTATGTAAATTTAACAGCATAGTTTTTGAGATATGAAGCTAGGAGAAGCTGAAAGCCCATCATGCTATAATTCTCATCTGAGGCTTAAGGATTTGCATAATATTACTCTTAAGTTCCTTTTCTTATAATTATTGAAACAAAAATGTAATAGAAAATGAGAATAGGTTTATTTTAGCCTTTACCACAACAAAGCTGTTTTCTCTTCTCTATCGTTTCTCGTTAAGGAGTTATATTTCGTAAAATGCTAGAAAAACTAGATGTTAGGAAATCACATTATAGATGACTATTTAGTTGCTAATAAAAATATATGCCTTGTTTCTGAGCAACATAGAAAACAATTTACGGAAATAAATTGTTTCCCTAAATGAATAAATATTTGCGAAATAGATTATTGTCACTCTTACTGCGTGGGTCGGTATTTATCTCCTATACTAAGGAAGTCTTTTTATTTGCGGTTATCCTAATTTTTCTTACACTAAAGTCGGGTATATCTTTCTACATATAATAAAACTTATATTTAAAAGTGGAAACAAGATATACGATAATTATATAATACACGGATATGTAATGAAGTTAAATTTGAAATTGATAATCAATTTCTGTGTAGTAATATTATAATGGAATTACCAAAATTATTTCATCAACCTTAAACAATACCCTATACTCAATTTACTTCCATCTCTTCACAACTTTTATTTGTTTTAAAGAAATTATATTAATATTCTTTGCTGTACTAATACGAATTCTTACAAGTAGCTCAAATACCGATTCTGTACTTTTGCTAAAATTTCCTATATTGAAATAGCCTGAACTCAATTATAGATTCCTCAGCGATCGATTCAGAAATGAACTTCCATAACTGTTATATGCATATCCGAGGCAGAAAATTTCGTCGAAGAATTTATTATTTATTTACATATAGTTTATCGAAAGTCAATTTAATATGGTATATGCTTATGAAGGAATCCGTCGCAAGTATAGCCACGCCATTCTGTGAATCTTTGAAGTCCTTTCAGGGCCCATAAACAGTGGCATATTTTCTGGATATTTCCGATACTTTTCATTTAATACGGATCAACTTTCTTTCCCGAGAAACGGTCCTCGCAAATCTTTCCTTCCAATCCCCTGTCGGACCGAGATTTAATATCCGAACCGAACGGAATTCGAGCCACGTCTTACTATTTGCAGCCTCTGACCTCCAGATCGCTCCTCAACGTCCATATGTCCCAAGAGAGAGAAAGAGAGAGAGAGAGTAAGATAAGAGAAAAGGTAGTGGACAATGAAAATAAATGAAGATGCTTGTCCTCTGTCTTGGAGAAGAGAATTTCTCTTCGAAGTCCAGCCAAAGATAGAATCCATAATATATTCACCGTCATTCAGTCGCTGTGAAAGAATATGAGTGAAATGTCTTGAAAACTTGTGGATGTTTTAATAACTTTATGGTTTGAAAGTTGCTTAAAAGTAGTAAGGGTTGAACTTCCTTGTCAATGATAACAAATAAAATAAAAATTATTGTATTTTTTTCAAATACTTCAGAAGCATGATTCTTTCTACGTGCGTAACTGTAGCCTACAATAACTTTACTTTTCAGCTTTGTGTAGCCAAAGTTCCTCTATTTCTTCCATAAGTTAATTAGTATGTACATTAAGATACGAAAAAAATACCTTTAGTTTTCTGCTCATTTTACATACTAGGTACTAAAAACAATAAGCATTCGTTTAATATCTTGAGTACTTGTGGATGTTTCAGTAGTTTTAGGGTTAGAAAGTTACTCAAAAGTAAAAACTTCTTTTATTTCTAATGACAACAAAGAATAGAACACTAGGACATTTTTCCACATACTTCAAATATATGATTCATTTTACATGCGTAATTGCAGCTAATGATAAATTTATTATTCAGCTTTTTGCTGTACATCGCCCAAAATGCCGCTCCTATTTCCACAGATAATGTATTAAAGTATGAAAAATAACCTATGCTCTGCAACAGTGATCTAACCAGCATTCCCATTCAAGTACTTCAAATCCTAAAATGTACTATTCAATGCTTGGTCGTATTAGCTGGATGATTTGGCAAATATCGAACTCCTGTTTAGCAATTCCATCATTTTGAATCTGGATCTAAAATTAGTAACGCCCGATTTACTGGCTGGAAAAACAGCTCTCTCAATATATCTTTCATATTCACGCTCTCCAAAATCCCAGTTTTATCAATTAAGAACGATTTAAAACTTGAAACAAGTGCATAATAAAGTAATTGATGAAAAAGTCCTGTCAGGAATTACATTTAACACTTGAATGTATTCGCTTAAATTCAGACTAGCATTAAGAGAGATGGGTACTCTGCAAATAGAGCAATCAGTGAAAAAATAAGCACTTCATTTACTCTTCTTTAAATCGCGATCATTTTCTTTAAAAAGGTTAAATTTTACCTCGGCTCCTATTCAAGTGATTTAAAAGGAAAATAATCTACTCGACGATAAATTTAGGCCAATGGCAAAAAGAAGGGCTTAATGATATTCTATTGACACAGAAGAGTGCGAGAGCACCATTCCCCTCCTGGTCGACCGATCTCCAGCTACTTACTCCATCTCTTTTCTCTTTGATTTACACATTCATTATCAACCTCCATTTTTAGATTCGGTTATATGTTCCAATCTCTCTCGCTCATTTTCTACCTTTTTCGTTCATTATACACTCTTGTATTTCCATCTACTTCTTCGCCCAGTCTAAGATTCTCTTATCTCTACCATCCCCACAGGCTTAAACTTCTCCCCTTTGATTCTCAACCTCTACATCTCAGTTTCCATTCTAATCTGCTTTTCTTCCTCTCAACTTCTTTCCTATTTACCTTCCATTCCCTTTGCCTTTCCTTTCTTCTCTCTCCACAGCCTCAATCTCACTAAATTCTCCTTACTCTCTGAAAGGTAATGTATTTCCACTCACAATTAACGTGTTCCTTATTACTCTTTTCTGATTCATGCATTCATTTCTTGCCTCATTTCTTTTCAGGGATCAATATCTTTCAAACCTTCCATTTATTAAAATTTTCCTTGAAAGATATCATACAAGTGTTCTAGATATTTTATCTAATGAAATTGCGAAGCTAAAGATTTAGAAGCCTTGAAATCTGGTTCTCTATTTAGATAGCATGTTCATAGTATGTATTCAATCTAAATCTAATCTGAAAGCATAAGGATTATATTGACTTTTACTTCTTTGATGTGGTCCGTTCTGGAGGTGGACAGGAAACATTTGTTTTTTCTCAGTTGAATACTTATTGACTTAGAATTATGTACTACTTTTCGTTAACAAAATATAGCTTCATGAAATCAATTTATTCCTTTTGAATGACCCTGTATTACTCGTACATTTCAAATCTGGATTTATTAATCTGTCCATGAAAATGTATCAATCTATTCTTGCATATCCTCTTATATCTAAAAATTAATCACCACTTACGGAGAACAGTACTCAATTTTGACTGTTATCCATATTTAACTGTTCATTAGTTTCACCAGTACTACTACTACTACTACATTTTGACTATTACTCGATATTCACAGTTAATGAGTTGTAATTGCTATATATTTTTGCGGCAAATATTTAGCATTCAAATGAAGGTTTACTTCATTTTTAATGCAACAGTAAATGGCATCGATTGGATAATTGTTTATAATTTGCGAATAATATCCTGGCTCAGCAAGAAAGGTAAGAATTAACTACTTTGCTACTCATTCTGGTTATCAAGCCTCGTTACCTCCTCCAAGCTTTTTGTGATAAAAGTTCGAGGCGATGAGGTTTATTCCAGCCTCATTACTTTATAAAGAAATAAATAAAAATTTCTATTTCACAGTTAATAATATTATTGATATAATTACTACGTCTCAAAAACCC
Source organism: Sympetrum striolatum (assembly GCA_947579665.1). Lineage (NCBI taxonomy): Eukaryota > Metazoa > Arthropoda > Insecta > Odonata > Libellulidae > Sympetrum > Sympetrum striolatum. The sequence goes on along the minus strand of OX388348.1, from coordinate 16,952,339 downwards.
TCCACGTGCATACAAACTTTAACCCATTATGGAATAGACTCTAAGCTCTTACGGACTTCAGTTTACCCACTTCCTACAATCCCCTCTGCTTTGTACTCCCCTTCTCTTTCGCAAGATTTCCACTTCCACCTTCCCATCACACCTTCTTTCCTTATTCATCTCCCTCCATCTCCAATTTCTTCTTCAGCACTCTCTCTCTCTCCCACCTACTCCATTTCCCGAAATTTTATCCCTCTTGGAACTAACTTCTCCATCCTGTTCTAACTTCCCCAGCATCCCATTCTGGACCACTCGCGGAGGAGAGGAGGTGGGGATAAAGAGATTGGAGGTCGGATTGGTGTGGGAATAAAAAAAGATGAGGTGAAAAAAGGCATGGGTGGGGAGGATGGTGGTCCTTGGTGAAATCCTTTTCTTTTCAATTAATCCCAAATCTCGGCCCCTTTCAATCCCCCATTCCCCTTTCCCAGTCTTTTCATAGATCCACGCAAGTTTGCTCCCATTAAGATTCTCGTTTTTCTCGTATTTTACTATTTTTAGAATTTTTCTGCACACTTTGAGCTTTTCTGCCAGGTTCTCCCCTCTTCCCATTTCGACTTAGCAGGAGAGACGACAAATTCACCCTGTCCAAAGAGTTTGATATAATTAAGAAGTGAGTGCAATCACTCGCAATTAAACCTTAATGTAGACAGATGTTTTACGTTCTGTCAGAAAATGCTACGATAAAAAGATGCAATACAATAATGCTCTCATACGTAGGCTAAAATAGTTAGGGAAGACAGGTGATTAGAAGCTAGGCCCCTGATACCTCGACCGATCTGATAATGAACGTAAATTAAGAGATACAGATGCTAGCAAGGGTGGTTTTAGAAATGCATACTTTCTGATAACGATATGCGACATTAACAGGGTAAAGAAGTACAAATAACTGATGTTTATACCCCCTGCCACATGTAGAAAGGAGTTTTGCAGGGAATAATAGTAAATTTATTTATTTATTTTCAAATGACGCTGCGATTAGGCCACCAGGACTGGTGGCAGTGGTGGAGGGGAAAATACTATATTACAAAGGAATGCCTGGCATTTGCCGAAAGACGGGAGGAAAACCCCTGCAAAAACCTCTCGCAGGCAATGAATTACTTTCAAATACACATACACAGTAGATAATATAACATTAATATTATAATTATTTACAAAATAGATAATATAACATTAATATAACAATAATTAACATTATGAAAATTTAAAAAGTACAAATAGATTTAAGCATATTTTTAAAAACGTTTTACATTTTTTGGCATTGGAAAGAGGACTGTATATAGATGACGATATGTAGATGTTGACGAATATTCAGTTGCTAACCTCTTAGAAAGAAAATCTATTGTTAATTATTATTCCTACAGTCTATGAGGGAAGAACTTTTTAACAATAGAATTGGTGAAATACCTTAGACTAACCTTTACAAATAATCTAACATGGGGTAGCCACATCCGTATATTTGTAGATAAATACTTAAGAAACTCGGCTTCGTCAAGAGAATAGTCTTTAGGAACGAAGAAAAAGTCCACGAGCGATGTTACTTCGCGTTTAGGCTCACTTAGAGTATGCATGTAGTGCGTGGGAACTTACCAAAATTTGCTCTATATTAGAATTATAAAAGGTCAACGAAACGCGATACTCTCCGCAAGAAGCTGCTACGATAATAAAACGTTATTCAGATGCTTCATGATACAAGATGGGAATCTTCAGTAGAAAAAGAAGGAATAGAATACATTTTTCTACTAAATACATTCAGAGAAAGATACTTAAAGATGCCGAATGTAGCCGTACAATGCGTCCTGCCTGTTATAAAGACCCTTTCAGAGGCTGTAAGGAAGATGAGATACATAGATGCTGGAATGAGTTGCTTCAAAGATTCACTACTCCGCAAAATTAATCCATTAGTGAAGTAAATACATGGTGAATTCACTCTGCAACAAACCGGAACTACTGGCAGGATAAATAAGTAGATACATGCATATATATTTCAACACCAACAGATATCGTCCACGGAAGATAGATTCTTCCTAGGAACTGCATCCAAGGGTAGAGTTTACGATTAGAAATTAGAAAGACACGTATCTTACGCCGTCCTCGAGGAAATTCTTCAGCGGAGAGCTAAGAGTCTCTTGAGGGAATAATTTTTCATTCAAGTCTCTTCAATTAAGTCGATGGAGTACAAACTCCACGAAGAGTTGGCACTCGAGCGATCAAATCTTTTCCCAAGAGGAGAATTTTTGATAATACGTGAGATAACTTGGAGCAAAAAGATTCACTTAAAGTACATTCTTGGATAAGCTATAAGTAACCTCTCCTGGTTACTTCAAAGACATGTTATCGGAATGTTTAAGTATTTTTTGGGTGCTCCCAATGAATTTTCATTATATTTTAAAATTATATTCTACTTCACAAGCTTATAAATAGAATATTACGAGTCATTATAGGGCCTACGTAGTGAATGCATTCCTTTCAGAAAATTACGCTCCCGTATGACTTTAGTCTACGTTACAGCAAATTCGATATTTCATTATATTTATCAAAATACTAAATACTATAATTATAATTTGATATTTATTCAATTGATTAATAATAAATTAAATTCCTCATATTTTACCTTCACAATATACATATTAAATATTGAAGATTTAATTAAGTACACTCCTGGCCAAAATTAACGCAGCACCTCCCTAGCGATCCTTACGGCTGGTGCTGCGTTAAATTTGGCCAGGACTGTACATACATTAGAATACACGGAGACAAATTGAGGAGAACACAAAGTTAGAAAATGTTAGATTAACATGGGGAGGGAAAAGATGTCAAAAAACGAGGTGAAAAACGTTGAGTAAGGATTTTAAGGCAAATAAACCTGCCAACGATATTTTAATACATCGAAAGTGATGAACATAAACGGTAATGATAAATACCTGCAATGCAAGTTGAGTCGTTTGATTGATTTTCCCGAATTGTGTCATGCAAACGCTTACGAAAAAGAATATGCACTATCTCTTGTATCTTTATTATCCAACGTAGTAATAATTACTAAAATATATTTTAATAAAGTTATATATCCAAATCCGCTTCCTCAACTCTCCTACTTAACATATTTGTGCTACTTCTAGAATGCTTCTTGTTCTCATTTTCAAAATTGAAATATTTAAAAACCATAAAAATCGTTTTGTTAACTGCGAATCCAACTTCGCGAGAAAATATCAAAAATTAATAACTGCGGAAAATTTCATGGCAATACTTTCTCAAGGATTGCTGCTCTAATACATAAAGATACCCAGCATCAAAAGTATTTATAATTAATATCAATTTTCATCAAAACTTCTAATTAATCTTTTGTATTATTAATTCTTCGTAATTTTGATAAATTGAAAAGTGAAATAAAGCTACGGGAAGAATGTGAATAAGAAAAGATACATTAAACCACATAATGACAACTTTACTGAAACACTAAATTAGATAATGGCGACCTGGATTTCGCAGCGATCCTGCATTATCAAGTTGTCATTGTGTGGTTTTAATATCTCTATCTCTAACATAAAGTTTAGCCTGAACCCATTAGTTATAAAAAATAGTGTATATACAAGATGAAAGAAAATTCCAAATCATAATATCACCTTCGACATTTTTATCACGTATAACTCTTTCCCACATGCACACCTACGTCGCGCAGAGTAATTCCAGAAGACATCCAGGTTTACGATTCTCCGCTCCTGTTGACGTGCACGAGGTTTATCTTCGTCTGGCAGGGTTTGGCAATTAGTGGCAGTGAGCTTAAGGATTAAACTGTGGATAGAGAGCGGCAGTAGGAATTTAACGCGCTCTGTACGACCATAAAACATCAAGTTGGCCCACAGGCGATGTGGTGAATACATTTTTCGCTTCAGCATCTACGCATTAGCAGATACAGTCGTCACGTTACTTTCGCTTCCTGCCTTCATTCAACCCTATCCTTATCTAAAAAACCCAAGTTCGCACAGGGCATTTCAAGTCATTGTCCTTGAGAAAACAGGGTTTTAGAGGAATATCTAACATGAATCTAAAACAACGCATACATAGCAGTGACATACTTGTAAAAAAAAAACAAAATTTTATCCTACGCTACATTTATTCAAAGATTTTGATGTCTTGACCTTAAGACAGTTGTATGCACACAATGTAGATAAATTTCTGAAGGGAAAAGGCTGTCTATAGAAAACAAACCACTACAAATATGTCACTAGAGGGAAAACCTCTAAAAATGCAGCATTACCTTATTGCAAAAATAGTAGAACCCAGTTACAGTTCTTCTATTTAGTAATTAAGATCTAAAATTTATGCCCAAGAATCATAAGAGACTTACTGGATAAAAGAAATAATCTAACTAGAACAGATTAGGTTATTATTCAAATCTGGGTAAAAGAACATTTCTATTTTGAATACCTAAAAAACATTTTAATAGAATGAATGTCATACCTCATTACTAAAGCCTTATATACCTTTAGATAATAAATACCTTCTAGATTAAAATTATTGTTTCATATATAAATTATGTATTTTTCTTCTTCATATCAAACTATATGTCAATCACGAGTCAACAATGCAAAGGTATAACCCAATGTTAGGACTTTTCTTTGTGATTTATTTTATATAATTTCTTTCTTATGCAATTATTGAATGTAAATTTTAACAATAGATAGCTGGAGAAGATTAAATTATGTAATCTTTTGGCTATCTCAAGCATTCTACACACAGTTATACGTTTATTTTATATATTTTTGTGAATGGTATGTTTGTACATGATGATTGATTGTAATGAAAGGAAAAAATATTTTAAATTAATTCACAAATTAAGGATTGTATTCATCTCGTTTGTTTATAATACACGATTTCCTACGTAAATAGGTTTAAAATTTAAAATCCTTAGTTTATCACTTTTTGACTGTACTCTCTCTTAACTCTATTGAAGCATCCCTATTTAAAAATATTACGTTTAAAAATATCATGCCAAACTAAGTCAATTGAAATTGTCTAATTAAACTACATTGATTGCCAATTTTGAGTCAAGTGTAATTTCATTTCAGGATTTTTATGACGATTATTTATTTAGTGAAATTCTATTGTCAACCATATTTTCTTGCCCCGACGCCATTTAGAATACTAAATTCAATCGGAAACATAAACTTGTTTCAATGGAAACTGCTCGAATAACGCTGTATTATTACGTTTCCTGTGCCTCTTACCGGTGTAATTCTACCGCCAGATATAAAGGGTCGCCAAAAAGGGTCAAACTAACTAACTAACTAACCATATTTTATTTTGGCCACAAATAGGGTTGATAAAAACTTTTGGAGTAGGTCGAACCACTTTGTTATAACCACTTACCTCATGTTTGACAACTCTCACTATACCACTATTTTTATATTTAAGTGTTAAATTTTTAAGTTCTTTTCGCACTAATATTTTTCGCCACCCTTTTTACTTTCTCCATATACGAAGTATAGAGAAAGTATTGTTTTCATGAAAAAATTCGACTTCGAGATTTCAACGGAAATACATGTTTTGGGGTCCCTAGAACACGTTTTGACCATTTTCGGAATGATGTCTGTGTGTATGTGTGTGTGTGTGTGTGTGTGTGTGTGTGTGTGTGTGTGTGTGTGTGTGTGTGTGTGTGTGTGTGTGTGTGTGTGTGTGTGTGTATGTGTGTGTGATAGTGGACGCTCTAACGTGAAAATTATTGGTCGTATCAACACCAAACTTCATATATAGTACAGTGGTGTGTGCTGTCAGAGTTGATTAGTTTTTGGATTAAATCGGTCAACCGGAAGTCGAGCTTTATTCATTAAAGCTCATTTCCGGTTTTCAAAATATCTCCATTAATATGATATATACGTATATTGTATTACTTATAAAAGTTTTAGATAATATAATTTACTATAACTTTTGTATTTAACATATTTTTGTATCACTGGTTGATTAGGAGTTATTCGTGAAACACTGATAAACCGGAAGAAGATGATTATGTACTTTGTGGGCACTCTAACATGAAAACTATTTGGCGGATCAACACCAAATTTCATATGTAGTACTTCTATTACAGTCTTTAGAGTTGATTAGTTTTTGGAGTAATTCGGTTAACCGGAAGTTGAGATTCATTCTTCAAAGCTCATTTCCGGTTTTCAAAATATCTCCGTAAATATGATATTTAGGTATATACTATTATTTATAAATGTTTTAGAAAATAAAATTTACTATAACTTTTGTATGAAACATATTTTCGTATCACTGATTGTTTAGGAGTTATTCCTGAAATACTGATAAACCGGAAGTTGCTGATTATGTACTTTGTGGGCGCTCTGGGCTCTATGGGCGAAAGGCCAGTTTCATCGTTTTTCATCGAACATGTCCCGAAAAACATTATTTATAATGTTTAGAGTTCGAAATTACTGTCGTAGATAAGTATTTACATCTTATATATGGAGAAAGTCATGTGCTGGCCACATCAGATTTTTTATGGGTGTAAGCATTCAACGTTATTTATCTCATTTATCAACCTCAAGTTATAAGGATATCTTTCGCAGATACTGTTCTTTCTATTCGTTTGTCAATTAATATTTTTAAATATTATAACAAAATACGTTAAGTAAATAGGTTAAGTTGAAGAGAAGCAAACCGGGGACCTAACTTAAGAGACTAGCTATCTAATATTTTACCCTAGTAGATGCATCTCAGGTGAGGCTATTTTTGACAGCATTCCTTTTCTGGAATTAAATAAATGAAGAACTATTTAAAAGGTACCAAGATTTTCCATTGTTATCTCAGAGATTCCACCCCCATGTTCTAGGGAGATTTATATGATTTAAGATTCTTCTTAGTATTACCTCGTATAAAATTTAATGGATTCTTTGAACGCATAAAGCCTAGGGCAAAAGAAAAATTTTATACTCCAGAGTTTTAATAATTTGAATACCATGATAGAAGTTCTAAAATTGTTCGCTGACCTGACAAAATATCTTTTCGAAATTTAAAATACCATTAATTATTTGTATGAAGCGTTTCTACTTCTATACTACACATCAATTTCGTTACCTATATTCATATTATTTAATGACCGAATCTGAGTAAACGTTGTTTAGCATGTATTAGAAGTAATTTAATAGGAAACACTAGGAGCTATTAAGCATTTCATGAATTAAATTTTAAAACTTCATGAATAGAATTTTTTCTTTTTAAAACTTCACGCGTTTAATAAACGTCTTGAAAATGGTAATGATAGGCTTCGAAAAGCAGGCCCTTGAGGTACCAAATTTCAATAATCAGGAGAGACTAAAGCCTAATGTGACTGAAATTAGACCAATTTAAATTCTAGATACTAAATTATTACCATGATTTTTATGCGTCTATATGTATCTTTAAGCAAACTGGTGGGTTTGCAGCAAATTTTGTTTTGGAATTTATTAAAATTAAAACATTAATTACTTGAAATTCATGTTTCGTAATGCCTGTAGAAAAAAAATCACTTCAATTATCAGCGAATATTTTTATATTCACGCTATGCTGTTAACTGAGCTTGGCTTCACTGACATATTTAAAAAAACAGCTCTTAATTCAACCGCAACTATATTATTTTTATCTTAACTTACTATAAAATGGATATATTATATATATATAATGGATAATATTTTTACTAAAATCATTCCACCAAGAATTTCCACAGTGACATATTTTATGCTTTTCGCTAATTAAACCGCTATTCATCATAAATCCCAGGAAGATAAAAATTTCGGAAAGATATTTCCTTGATTCACTAGAAAATTGACTTTCTTCTTGAATTTTTGCCTTAGATTGAGAGATTGATTTTAGAACTTCATCTAAACAGCATTTTTAGCCTCTATAAAATTCTCAACAATTAATCGCAACTCCTAAAAAAAGCTACTCGTTTTTACATTCCTTAATTAATGCTTCTGTTGCAAAGAAAATTCTCGATATTTCGCCGAGTTAGAATACTGCTTATAAAGAAGCGACAAAGGATTTCCGGGGCAATATCTACATTTCCAATTTGGCAAGATTCGAATACGAAATGAAATGGACGGAATTTCGCAAAAGAAATTCGTTCCCGGCATCCCCATTTAACTGGGAAGCGGAGAAATTACTCTTAATGAAGGCGAATTCATTTTTCAAGTGATAAGATTTTATTGCTCTGCAGTTATTTCGATTGGAACTCGGAAATAAGCAATGAAGCGTTTTTTTACTTAATCCCGCGCGGGTATGTCTGGGCGACTAGAATTCCAATCACTCAAGTTTTAATGGTCTTCGAGCGGAGAAATATTTCGAGAGATCGACGTTTCTCAGGGAATTACTAAAATTGGTGGGGAAGGGCAGGAGAAGACTTGGGAAAAATTATGCGGATCTAGATTCTAGTTTGTCACATGTTTTCCTTAGTTACTCCCAGTTTTGATTTAGCTACAATTAAAAATGAATTTAAACTCTCTTTTCTCCAAAGATCGCTATTACAATTAATAATAAAGTAAACCTGATTTTAATTATTGATGGACTTATTCTCGCATCGAATTTAAGATTGTAGTTTTCTATCCAAGAATATTGTCAATCACATGATATTAATAGACTAAAAAGGTAATATATATTCCACATAAAAAGCAAGATTAGTTTAAATATAAAATGTATGATATGATAGCATGTTAAAATTTCAGATACAACCAGAAATAGTTCTATTATTGATAAATATGAAAAATCTAGACAAAGAATTCAAGCTCGCCCACAGACGGTTATGCAGGAATACATTTCTTTGGCCAGAAAACGTATGTACTTACTTCATAATTAAATTAACAACATATCATAATATACACGATAGAAGTGAAGGAGAAAAAAATAATAACATCATAAAGTAACCTAAGTTTTTTTTATGTGCGTAAATGTAATAATTTCATCCTTTCGCATAGTGATTGACTATATATAGCATGCTGTGAAGAAAAATGAATAAATACACGTTCTACGAGGTAATGTTTATCGATATATTTCATTTATTCATAAGCATTCCAGAAAGATTGCCTATATTAAAAGATAATCAGATAAACAATTCTTACTCCCTATCCATTATAGATCTATGATGATAAAAAGTTACAATGGATATAAATATGATGAAAATTGCATCGAGAATGCCAATGTATATCATAATATTTTAGACTGAAACTATCAACCATCTTTTTTATATTTATTTATTTTATGAGTCTCAAATTTTTATGGCAACAGCCTTGTTTATTTGTTTACCCATCGATATTAAATCTAGCACGAAAATATTTCACCTCATTCCCCTTTCACTGTTTATACTCAAACATGTAGAAAGAAGTGAAAGTATTTTTATATCTCAACGGGATTAGCAGAAATAAAGATGAGTAACATATAAATTAAAGGGAAGAATTCTTTAACTTTTTGATGAAATATAACCGTTTCATTCAGTGTTATATTTTTGAGTTATTATCTTTATGCTCTACGTAGCACTTCCTAGAAAGATATTCAACCCTTATTGCATGTGCCAAAGATAGTTATTATAAACAAAGAATGGTAAAAATATACATTTTTCGTATTCATCGCTATTTTTTTAAACAAATAAGTGTAGTATATTTATATTTCAGCGCCTAAAATTATGTGATAATCAAAATCAAACTTGAGCATATACTATACTACAGTCTTGTTCGATAGTAGCTGAGATTTGTGTGTGATTAAACTGTTTTTTCCCTCAGTCAATTGCACTGCTTATTATAAATCCAGTGTTTTGCTTGAGAATTCACATTTATAAAATGTACTTTTATTTACAAATTTATTATTATATTCCTTAAAAAATACTTACGCGTAATACATCAATTTTTATCCAATATTCATTTATATATCCCAAGTGATGTTTCATACATAGTTCTATCATCAGATTTTGCAGGAATTTGGCAAATGCCGAGTAAAATTAAAAACGATGAAGTAAATTGAAATTTAATTACAAATGATGAACAAAACAAATGTTACAATAGTAACGTATCGTGTTATAAATAATATATTAGTAGATTAACGCATTCTTATAATTCTGTGTATCTACTACACCGACAGCTCTTCTACAACATCGTATTATATTCCTTCAAGATCTTAAAATGCGTAGTCATTTAATTATTTCGTTATTTTTTCTAATGACAACCACTAACTATATCACTGCACTCCACTTGAAACTAGCTCACTAATAAAGGTCAAACGAATGAGTGCCTACTCTCATTGCCTGCGCAATAGTAGGAGAAATGAAATATGGCCCATAGTGTGGTGATGATTGGACGCAGGTGCAATAAATCGATGTTTCACAAATCATGGTCCGTGTAGAACGCGTTGATTATACCTTCTTCTCAAGGGACTCACCAACCATAACCCTAGATCATCCTTCGTAATGCAATCTGCTATGTACGTAACATTAACGTGAGATGATGGGAAAATTATTGAAAGCTTTCTCCTTCTGGCTTTTATACTCTGTAGAAAATTACAGCTTTAATTTAATGGATCATCATCCTTTGAAACGATGTGCATAAAAAAATATATCGCCATCATTAACAGGTTCAAATAAACCCGTCAAAGGATTTGATCAATTTTCAATGAATCAAAAGTAATCTGAGAGTAATTATAACATTTCTCATACAGAAATACATGTAAATTTATAATCATATTTGGGTGAGATACAAGTAAATTACATGGAAATATACATATGCTTTGGACGTTTATTTAAATGCAAATGCGTAGTTGATTTTCGAACGCCCCCAAAGGAGCTAAACGTAATTTCATCTAGCACAGATATTATGTAGCCGAGAATAACATTTTAATTGCCTTCCATAAATTTAAACTTACGTAGTTATAAAATTTCTATGAACATTTTTGCGTTCATTAACAGTGTTCAATTCGATAGTTTTTATAGTTCTGATCATATGAAGTGATTTTTGTATAAATTACGCTGTAAATAAAATACTGAATACGCTGACAATAAAATTAATGAAATAATAAAAATTGATACGCTGCCTTTGAAAAGTTTTGGAGTTGTACGCTACTTTCCCTTATAATGATTACCATCTGGCCATATTTCCTAATTGCAATCCCATATTTAAATAACATCAACAACAAAAAATTTTCAAGATGTATCATCATAAAGAAAATTCTGTCATTTCCGTAGGAGCATCTCTGCTTGTTTAGGCGAGCTCTCCATTACCCTAACATTCCTATCCACATCATTAAATCCTTACAAAATTCCTTATCCCATGTAACCAATCTCTTTTTTCATTTATGCTCCAGCCAAAAAATCTGGACGCCGAATTCTCAGATTTTTTCCGACGCCAGCGAACCAAGCTGACTGTTATCAAAACTAAACCATGAGATGAAATTTCGCTGTCCCAAAACCAATAAACCCTTATTACATTCCTTTTCTCTGTTCCTTTTTTGAGTGGCTAATGATACTCTTCACACTCCCTAAGCTCGTTTATCAGCCGGAACCCTTTATAACCCATCGTCCCTATACCCTGTAATTTCCCTTCAGTCCTCTCTTTGATCGAGCTCTCTTCCTTTTGATAAGCGGTTTCTAACCCACTGGCCTGCCTCATTGTAGTGGGTAAGTTCGAGGAAAGTAACGAATTTAAGCAGTAATTGTAATAAAGAGAGAATAGTTCTTTATATTGCGCAGTAAGTAATAAGTGCTCCTGCTACCATATACTGATGAATGGAATACATTAATTTCCCATTTAATACTAGACAAAGAAAAATGTATCTTTCATATACTTTTGCCACGGTATTGATCTTGGCTGTGATGAAGTGAAAGCTTCTGAGGTATGAGAGGATAATTGCACTGGTCAAGGTCTATCCTTATGAACTGACAAGAAAAGTGTTACTCGTAGACTCACTGCGCTTCACTTACGTGGGCATGTTCCGCTTATAGCATTCTGGCTCAGTGAGGAAAGTAAGGGCGAACTACCACACTACTCATTCTGCCTAGTTTACCCCATTCCTACCTGCAAACTCTTAGCAGCTTATGTCAGAGCGGGTGAGGTACCTACCGGCCTGCGGGATAAATACATTACAGGCAATAGTAAGTAAACTGAAGATGTAAAATAGGTATCTACTCAAACGAAAAGGTTTTTGTTATCAGCTTAAATCCCATGAATACTACTTGAAATGTGCGTATGAACAATAAATATTCAATATATGCATCTTTTAAGCTATTTTAATGTTATGTCGAGTAAAACCTCCGGGTTGCGAGAAACAGTCAACAATAATATATTAGTTGAGAAAAAACTGGGGGATAATGTCTCATACCAATTCGAATAGAATTTCTCCTTATATTCCCTATCAATTTCTTAGTACTTAAGAAATGAGTAAAGCACTTCGTAATTTCCATACAATATTATTTATTATAAAAAACGACTGGTTTCAACTAACGCCATACTCAGGTTTCCACGAAGTCCGGCCTAATACCATAGAATTTATTTTTAGTACTTGATGTACACTGTAAACTTTTTATAATTTAAATGTTCATGCAACTCGTATTAAACCAACTCTATCCAGAAAACAAACCCCAGATGGGGCTCCAGCAGAGATTCATTGTCTCATAACGATTTATTCGTTTAGTAAAAAAATCGATGATGCGAATCTTAATCACACATCTCGGTCCTGCATTGAGAATTGTCCGCATAAACTAAACTGACCGTCTCTACTGTAATAGCGTACAGCATAATATTCTTTTCACGTCTATAAAGCCGTCAAATAAATTATGAAAGGCGGGAAGAAGTAAGAAATATTAATATTGGTAATGGAGTAGAACAATAATAAGCTGTAATTGGAAGATTGCCATCCATCATACAGAGACATTAAACGAGATTTTGCTAAACCTTAATCATGCAGCTCCTTTTAGTTCGTGTCAACAAGGTATTACTGTACTTCCTTTTATATTACACGGTATAGAGCTCACTTTATTGAATACTTTATTTTACGCTTTCTGTCTATTTTCATGTATTTAAGATTTGTTTCTAATACTGAATAAGAAGACATTAATAACCTAATTTTCAAATTTTTCATCATCGTCAGATATTTTCCAGTTTGGAAAAGTTTTGGGCCACGCTTCATCATTCTTACATTTAGCCTGATTTGAATGACTCTCGATTAAAACTGAGTTCTTCTCAGTCAACGCAATAGAAGATGTTCTGATAACTAAAAAGGGACTAAAAGAAAAACACCGAAAAGTGTTTAGATCGAAAAACTGAATTAAAGTATGTCACAGAGTCAATTAACGAAGAATTCAAGCAAATCAATGTTAAGGATTCAAAATTGTAGTCTATTTTTGGTTGAGATAAATCTCATAATAACCCAGTTATGTATTGCATATGTTTCAAACTTAATGGTTCTTAATTTATTTAGAAGTAAACATTAATTGTGATATATGCATATGTTTAGGTAAACAAGATGTATTGTCATAAGAATGACATAAGTATGTTATTTTATATTAATTAATTATATTATTATTATTACTTCTAAATATCTCCAATCATTATAACTGGACTTCGTCCGTAATGAATGAATAAACAAATAAATACCGGAAACAGAAACTACTTCCGTAAAATATTGCGTAGAATAGCCCTGTTATTCCTGGGAAGTGGCCTATTATCAAGTGCTATGATCAGCCTAGCCATTTAGCATTCGAATTAACCATTAAAAGAAATCACATTGTCCCCTCAGGGGAAGTAAGTTAGCCTATTACTACCCCAGCGAAGTGCTTCTCGGAGCTGTGCCATGCATCGGTCGGGCCATGGGTCGGTCGGCGGTTGCACCGGGCACAGCCGCTGAATTATTTACGGCCCGGGAAAGTGCTTCTCATCGGCATTCAAGAGCGTCGCTGAGGACCGCTGACCGACAGATAGCGTACGAAGAGAGCAAACCGCTTTAAGAATGTACGCTCCGTGGAAAACAGCACTAGAGTCACGCAGCGGGGGATGTGATGGTCGACTTTAAAAAGACAGGAGCGGTTGTGCAGGATAGCGAAAGGAATAGAAACCGTAATATACATCGACGTGAACATCAATGATAACTATAATCAAAGTCAAGTAAATATTCATGTATCTATTCAACCGATGCCAGTAACTCTATAAGAAAAGCGCGACGTAAGGGAAATTTTAAAATTTTAGGGATTCAGTAGAAGGCTGATAGATTTTTAAATATCGATATTTTAAGTATAGTTATCTTCAATAATAAAATAGCCGCTGATGATTGAATCGTAGATGGAACGAATCACACAAAAACATCAAAAGACGATTAAATTTCGATGAAGACGAAATTTCGTCTTTTGATGGTTTTCGGTACTTCGCTATATCTATAGGTATCTTTGGTTCGACTTTGACTTCGTTCGACTTTGATGATTCAAAAATTTTTCCATTAGAAATAATCGTAAACATTCGTTCCCTCATTTCTGACTTCATTTTGTTTACAAAATAGAGACACAACATTTAGAAAAGTACTGAAATATGGCATTTAATAAAGAATCTTATTTTGGTCTTGGAATAATGTTTTCAATCTATCATTGCTCACAAATATCAGTTTCCTCAATTTCATCACAGCTTCCTTAGACACTGCTAATCTTCCTCAAACCTATCTGAGCACCTTCCTTCCCCAAGAAGCACTACTTATTATCTCTTTATTACATTTCTATTTTAACCCGACAAATGAACACAAGTAATGGATCAAATGAATACATAATCACTTAAACAAGTTTTTTAATGACTCATTGCCAATGGGTCCCTGAGAGGAAGAACAGAATTCTCCTAAGTTTCTTACTCCAGGTTGAAATTTTTTTTAATATCATAAGCAATAAAAAATTGACCTTATAATATACAAAATGAAGGATGATAGATTAACTGAAGTTAGATAGGACTTAAGAAAAACAATAACCCTAATCTGGGTTACGTAACTTTTCCTCCTTTCAGCTGCAGAGTTCAATAAACTTTGGAGGGTTCAATTCTTGTTTTGAGGGTGCAGATAAAGGTTGCTGAAGTTTTGTCTGTGACTTCCTTACATACTGCTTCGGTTACAGGAATACGGGAGGCCCTCAGACCCTACTTCAAAATCCGCTGCAGTATCAAGATCTAACTCAAGTGCCACTCATTGAAATAAATACGACTCTACTCCTAAAAAGGATTCCGGTTTGTTGTGATCGTGAAAAAGATCTCACCAATCGTGAATTTACCTGTAACGTTAGAGTAAGTTCTACAAAACTGAAGAATTACGTACTTGAAAATTTTATAACGAGCAGTAAAACTAAAACTGTTTCTGTGAGAGCCATAAACTATCGGAGAATTGGGATGTAAGGGTGAACATTTTCTTGCATTTTCAGAATGATTGTTATATACACAAGTATGGAAGCCATAGAATTTAATCCTTGCAACGACCGACTTAAATTAAGCAATCGATACTAATGAATAATTCACATTAATAGTTGTTTTTCAAATGGTTATCTAATCAGAAGCAATGATTAGCGAAGATCATTCCTATTTCATTTTTTTAGGATACTTTTTCCGCAAATTTTCGTCAGGCGATACTTATCATTTTCATCTTTTGTTGCTCATAGGTGGAATCTCTCCTCTTAATAATTTATGAAAATTGCAAATTTGGAAGTAGAAGAGTAATTAAGGAAGTAATTTCAATAATAATTTTATCATGAAATATAATTTGTATCGACAACTGTGCAAT
This sequence comes from Sympetrum striolatum, assembly GCA_947579665.1. Lineage (NCBI taxonomy): Eukaryota > Metazoa > Arthropoda > Insecta > Odonata > Libellulidae > Sympetrum > Sympetrum striolatum. The sequence goes on along the minus strand of OX388348.1, from coordinate 16,936,553 downwards.
CAAATTCGATAAAATAACGTATACATAAATTAACAGTTATATGTTCACAACTTTCAGATAACAATATGAATATTCATTTATCACAAACAGATACGAAAATACCAAATTACATTTGATACAAGAAATAAAATTAAACACAAAAAAGAGACAAAGAGATACAAAAAAATAAAGAGAAAAAAGAAAAAAGAAAAGCACAAACCAATAGGAAAGTACGTAGTACAATTTACACTTTAACGAATACAAAGAATCATTAAATAAGTCAAGAAATTTGCCTCTTTCCAGAGTGCTATTGACTGCTCTTATCTTCTCTAAAGGAGAGATAAGGAAAAAATGTGGTTAATCAAAGTTATAAATCATGGAAACAAGCCCATTCATCATAAAAAACATTAAACCATTCCTTTTATCTTCCATTGCTCAAAGAGATTTTCTTGACCGAAGATCACGATTTAGGTACATTTTAACGACAATCTGATACTGCAAATCCCTGAATCTTACTGAGCTAGCGCAACGAATCCTAGTTGGGAAGTCTACTTCCTGAAATGGGTACACGGTGGGGATTTATTTTACTATTACATGTCATTCCCTGCTTTTTTCAATTCTCAATATTCGTTGAGTGCACCCGTATCCAAAGCCGCTTAGCCTACACTGTAATACCACGAGCTTTCTCAAAACCGATAGCATATTTCCAACAGACTAAAAAAGTATCTGCACCGCATAAATAGAATATCCGATAAATACTGCTTCGAGGATTTCTGTGAGAACGACACAACGCCAAGGATAAAGGATTCCGGGATTTTAATGTTTCAATGGAAGAGAACGTGATAGGAATCTACTACAATGAAATTTTTAAATGCCAAAATTTTACTTCCAAATATAGGTTTTGATCTACCCAAGCAATTAATTATCAGATACGACAACAATTGTGAGCAGATGTGACGGATATAACCAACGCACCATTATTAACTGAGAGCACTAAATCGTCTCCTAACCAGCTGGTGCCAGTTCCGCTTGCTTCTGAATAATTCATATTTTCGGAGACCAGCAAACGAATGGAAATGACTTTGTTCAAAGTGATATGTATATCAAACCATTACTTCGCATTATGCAGACAAAATTTGAATGTAGAAGTAAACAGACTTCATTTGAAAGCATTTATTCATTTTTTCAGAGCTAGTATACGAGGTCGATTCCCTTTTCAGTTACAACCTTCACCTACTATTATACTGGCCATATTTAAAGGGATAAAGGCATACAAATCTTATTAATTAATCAAAATAAATTCGTCATTTTTAAAGTAGAAGTAGACGGTTAAACCCAATGATGAATATTAATGAATTGAGGATCAAAACTGAGGCATTTGGTATATTGCCTAAAAGTATCTTCATAACTACATAGAATTTAAAGTTTCAACTCAGAATATAAAACACACAATATATACAATTCGAAGCCTCAAGTATTATTTTTATTCAGCCCTTTAAAAATTCTTTATTTCAACTCAATGGAATCAGCAATCATGGTATTTTTATAAATTTCCTAAAATGTTCACTATATCTAGTTATTTCACATTAATGTCAAAAAATTATATATTATCCGGTGTTTTGAAATTATAGTTAGTAAATATTGATGCATTGATCACCACCTATTACTGAAATTAGTTATCATAGCTAGAATCTATGGTGAATTCATACATAATAGATCAAGAACAGGATGTAAAAGCAAGTGTCGTAGGTATCCTGTAGAGGACAAGAATAGTTCTCAGTAAGTAAAGCGAGTTGATTATAAAATGTAAAGAATGTGAACAAAACGGGAATAAAATGATCGCCACGTATCTGGTTTTCGCTTAACTTAGACGCTTAACTTTCCAGAGAACATTTAAAGCAAAATCAATATATTTAAAAACTGTGGAAGAAATTTAACAAAAAAGTGAATACCATATTAAATTAAATATCCAGAATTATTTATCTCCCCTTTTTTTCGAAAATAGCACTTCGTATCTAGTGACTCATAATGTAATATATTTCATAACAATTCTTTCCTCTGTTACAGAGCAAATGCTGATTTCCGTAAGATAAAAACAGTATTTGAGTTCAGTTGTTCTATGACTCATTAAATGCAACTGACAGAATTTTACATATTAATCTTCCCACTACGGTGTTTTGCAATCAAACGTCAAAATCTACTGTTTTTGAACGCTCCAAATGCTAAGATCTCCATTTCTTGAAATCTTTGGAAGTTGGCAGTCATTTAATGGCACCAACGATAGGAGGAATGTATGAACGATCATGATATACGACATGTAATGCCTCCTAGCTTTAAATTTGAGCTGAGCGTATGGATTTGTTTCCACGTACTTTCAAAAGCATATGAATTATTCTGGACATGTGCTAATTCAGATCAAACATATGGAACCAATACTGTCTCGAAAATTTATTACGTGCTCAAATTGATCTTTGACACACTGCCTTACCTCGGGATATATTATCATCAGAATGCAACGAACCCAGTGAAACACTATTACTTTCATTATTCAAGTTTCTCATCGGTAAAATATATCCATTCAATGTACATTTTGTAAAGTTTTATTAAGAATATTTACAATGGATCAATGAATCTTCAATTGCAAATTTCAACGGATCGTACTCAATCATCTAGGAACGATTGAAAATTTAGTAAGATCAAACATTTTTCCATTTTAAATCTTGCAGGTAAGAGTTCCTTAAAAATTGACGAGTTTACTATCAACCTTTTTAGATTGCAGTTAAATTAACATGATAATATAAGTTTAATTCGATAGGGCTACATAACGGATCGATCACATACGGTCATGTACTAATGGCTGTTCACAGGTTAGATGGAAGAGGAGACTTTTTAGTCTCAATCTCGTCTAATAAAGACCCTAATAATAATAATAATAATGTACCACACGTGACTCTGTATGGTATTGTGCTGTATCATTATTACGTATCTTTGCAGCTAGAAGATTAAGGAAATGGTTAATAACGTGATATTGTAATTATGGTTCCATATACAATTTTAATATAGCATAATATAGTTTACCAATTCTTATTATAATATAGCTATTATAAAAAACAGCATATATTTATGAATACAGTCAACCGGACTAATTGTAAGTGATAAATAATAATACTAACAATTGAAAAACAAGATAGAACGGTAAAAACATTTAAAAAGTTTACATTTTTAAAACGGCAATCCAATCTTAATCGAAGTTTTATTTAATTAATAGTGAGAATCCTAATCCGTTTTGAAATTTACCCTAAAGCTAAAAACCGAACAGAAAATAGGACCTTTAGTAAAAAATGGCAGCTCCTATCAACCAGTAATTGCACGCAAGGAGAATAATTTATCTGTTATTTTATTATTAAAATATTTATTTTACATGTGAATGATGGATATCGCGACTTTTTGAAATCTTAATTAATATATTATTTGTTACAAAGCAAAACAACAAAATCGCGAAATCCAAGGAGACAAAAGTGAGAAAATTTCTCGGACGCGATGCAGTTTAGAAGCTGAGGAAGCGTTGGCATCATCAGAAAGAGAAAAGGGAATCGCGAAAAAAACGTGCAATCCCTAAAGCAGCCGCGGGGCCATTTATCGCGATGAGCGGACTGCAGAAAACCACTCGGGAGACGGAAATCTTTGGAAATTAAAAAAAGAAATGGCAGGCGTCTTCCATCCGCAAAGAAAAACGTCCAGGGGCGTGAGTGTGTGTATTGGAGAAGTGTGAGATGGCATCACGCAGCGAACAAAGAGAGAATTCAGGCGTCCACGTAACGAGTCGCCCGTAGGAGAAAGGATGCGAGAGAGATAGCTGTAAGGAGAGGGATGGATTGAGAGTGAAAGAAACACAGAAAGAGGGTGCATGCTTGATGCGCCTATACACGCCGAACATAAATATTCCTTTGTTACGTGCGATAGCGAAAGATAAAAGAGTGAGTGAGATTCTGACGTGAATGAGATCCATGAAGTTTATTTACCGCTCGCAGAAATTGTTTCTACGTTTTTCAGACGCTTCTATTTGATTTGGAAAAATATTTTGTAATAAAATTACATTCCTTATCTAGCTCATTACGAAAATCTCACAAGAAATCTATTCCGTTCTAAATCTAAAATTCTAACAACAAATCTATTTATTCTCATTCTCACTAAAAATTCATCATAAACAAAGAAATTTTGGAACACGGCTGTTAAAAAACCAGGGGTTAAAAATCTCTCTCCGTCTTGGTCGGCGTTCCTCGTCTCATTCACGGTGTTCGGAGTAATGCTTATTGTTTTTCTTGTTTTCTCCGAACACCGGTGAATGAGATGAAGAAAGCCGACAAAGATGGCTACTGGAGATTTTTAACCTCTAATAATAAAAATACATTCTATATATATTCTCATTCTCACTTCAAGCATCGAAAGAGGAAATGGGTGGGTCGGATATTGATAGGAGATGGGTACTACAGAAAGTAATTGAGGGTAAAATTCGTGGGAAAAAATAAACGGGAAGTAAAAGACAAAAGATTTTGGATGATTAAAAGGGTGGGGTAAGCTACAAGGGAGTTAAAGATATGGAATTGAATAGTCATTTTTGTATTTTGTTCCACATGAACATACCAAAAGGTATGCATGTATTCTCTATTCCATAAAATACAAAATTTCAACTACTATATTTTATTCTACTACTACTATTTTACTATTATTATTATTATTTACAAAACTTGTGTATGCTCTATTAGATGTTAAATTATACAAATACCGCCACAACTGATGTTTTACCGACTCTAACTATACAAACAAAAGCATTCAATGAAAGCTAGCCTTAAAATATCTTAAAATTTTACTGCAAGGTTAAGTTTCATCATAGATTACTGAAGTTCAATTAACTGTCTTTCTCACTAATTGGTCGTTGCCTTTGTAAATATTAAAATATATACAAATTTGAAGTCTGTTATATAAGGGTGGGCTTCTGTTTAATCTATATTGCATTTTAATTAAGTTTATTCATTGACTGAATATCTCCAAGTTAGTTTTCAGTAGATCATTTTAGTTTTAATTAAATCCTTATCCTGTTTTGCTTTTAACCTCACCTCCCATAAATTAAATTTTGAAAGCTTTTGATGGTTAATATTGGATTTTTGTCCTCTATTACAAATTTAAATCTCAAATTAGTTACCAATCAATTCAAATAGTACTAATGGTACAACCTATTCCACAATTAGTCAATCAACATTAAGTGTAGGTGATGTTTATTTGAAATATACATATCATAAGTAAATCAAATATTTACATTTAAACTCTACCAAAACCTTTCTTCATAATGGGGACTTCCGAATCCTCTACTAATAACCGCACAAAAAGCGATTAGCCAATAAAGTATTCGTGCATGGTTTATCAATTCTTACCATATATCACGACACGAAAGATGAATAAGGTATATTGATTATTTATTGTACCACTCCAAGTGTATTAGTTCAAGACTTTCTGCGATAACAATCTCTAAAACTACTAATGGTAAAGTACATATAAATTAGAATTTTCCAGAAACTCAGAATGATATGTATTCTGAACTTCGAACATATAGAATCCATAGGCATGAAATGCAAACGTTACCTGGTAGAATGGTAAATTGGTAAATTAAAGCCTTATCAACACTCTTTATGACTGAAGTATCCGAAAGGTATTAACTAGGTTAGATACTTAGAATATTAGATACTAGAAAAAAACAGCGCTTTTATTATTTACGGTAATAGGTACATTTTAGATGAAGTAAATGTTCATGTTCTCACACAAACCGACGTAAAATTTACCTGCAACAACTCTTGATTTTTGGGAAGGAAATACTTCACATAAGAATAATATTGTTAAGAATTATAAGAATAAGTAATTTTATAATATGTGATAAATTCATGAGATCACTTAAACGTTATACTTAAAACATTATCATTCTTGCTTCACTCTATCTTGCACTACGATATAATGAATAGATCAGGGAACAGCAACTGCAAAATCCGTAAACAATAAGATTGTTAATTCTACATGTAAAACTGTTTGAATTCTGAACCTTGCTACACGCTGATATGCACCAAACATTATTCTTGCAGAGAAATTTCAATCAATAAATGACTCAGCAACACATTTGCATATCCTTCTAAAGCAATTTTCTTTCCAAGTTTTCTCTGCCCTTGAATTTCATTCTCGTGTGTTATATTAAAACCCTAAAAGCAGAAACACGTTTCCTTCCCAACCCTCATGTTATACAAACACCTTTGAATACAGAAACATAAAGAAGAGCTATAGCGACAGAGGGGTGCCCAGAACAAGTACAACGCGAGATACACAGAGAATACCTGGGAACAGGAATGAATAAAGTGAGTGCCGGAAGACCGGAAGTGAAAGAGCACGTGGGTGTTTGATGGCGGGAAAATAACCATTACGGAAATGAAAGAGATGAAGGAAAGGGATCAGAATGCAGCTAAAATGGAACGGAAAGAACGACGAGAATGGGAAGATGAAAGGGTCTGGGAGTGGACAAGCAAATGGCGGATGCCTTCAGGCTGTTGTATCTCATGGCGGATATCTTTTCGCGCCCTCAGACAAGCGTCCACAGCACGAGCTGGCGGTGGGAAGGGGAAGCTCAGACGGGGTTTTGAGACCGCATTCAATTCACGACGTGCGTAAAGATACGACGTATCACAAATGGAGGCTTTGGTGAATGGCTGTTTGCGGGGGTTCGAGGAGAAGATAAAGGAAAGGGATGAGACGAGGAAAAGGGTGGCGAGAAGAATCGTGCGGAACGCTGCGCGAGCGATGATAGGGATAGGTGATGATGATCCCATTCTCTTTCCTAATTAGACATGAAAATCTCAAGCATCAGCTGTCTGACTTTATTAGCTGGGATTGCTTTCCACTAAATAGATCCGTGAAATCCATACGAAAGGAAGTAGTAACACAAGAATTGACCTTAGAGTATTTAGAGAGAAATAGTGGCATAGCTTTAACAAAAAGGGCACTCTAGCTCCTGGCTCACTTAAAAACATAACCAATGTGATGTAAGTGATCTATATAAACAAAGAGTACAGCCAAAATAAAAAAACAAGCATTGTAATGAAAACAAAATTGGACATGACTAAAGCAATGCGAACAAAAAATCTTAACAATAAAATAAAATGAGAATCAGTGATTCATTGACTTCTTTTCTTTATAATGGTATAAAATAATAATAACATTGATACAATAAGGTTTTATTTGCTTTACGCATTTATTTCAAAGTGAATCTGAGATTTGGAGGAACCTCGTAAATATTTACAGCAAGAATTTTCACTGCTACCGAAAAACAGAAATTATAACATTCTGATTGCAATATTTCTTTATGTAGAATTTTAGATATGAACCCCTTTTAGCTAATCACATTTAAAATGCGTCCAAGGTTATGACTTTAGATTATTATTTTAGACGTATCTCAAAAATGTAAATGCGTTATAATTGAGGAGACTGGTTTGAATCTGGCGAGGAAAAAAACGAATATATCAGAGCTGTGGCCGTAAAAATTGATTACAGAAAGATTCAATCACGCTCCTTTTTACGGAATAAAATTTTCGCCGCGATATCAACGGCGGCTAAACTCTCGTGGGAAATTAACGAAGGTTTTGAAAGAACAAATCGATTGGTATCAAAGCGCACAACATCTGGGATTTAGGAAAAGCGAAATAATTTCCTTCGAACAAACAGCTCCAGAGGAAAGAAAGATATTGAATAGCCAAAAGAAACGTGAGGCAATTTTCGATTCCGAGTTCCAAGAACACGGACAGGAAAACAATAATAAAGTTGCTGCAGAACTGATCTCTATGAAAAAAAACGACCAAAAATGTTTGTACAGGTATATCTCCGCGCACGAAGAAGTGTCGTTCGGGTATCACAATCGTTAACACAGACGAAATACCCTAGGGGTTATAAGTAAGTATACATTAATAGTATTGTTACATTATGTATGAAATCTATATTTTGAAAGATATTATGAGTTCTTCATTATATTTTTTGGGGTTTTGGTAATCTGGTAATCCGCAGCTCAAAGGAAATATAAACATTTTATTCATAATCAATATTTAATATTCCAGAAATAAACGATAAATTTCGGGTTACAAGCGAGAAAATCAACATGTAAAATACTCTTATTTTAATGGCTGTTATGTATTTTGATTTATTAGACAGGCAGACATTTAATTTGATATCTTTGTATACAATATATTAGCATTGACAATTAGTCAAGTATAAAAGGAGACTAAAAATTCAATACATCCTGAATAAAGAAGAAATTTATCTCTTTCATCATCGTAGCAGTAATCTTAAGCATTTTCTTGGCATTTTTCATTCATATACAAGGATTCTAGCAGGGAGTTTTATTAAGATATTTGCTGTTTGACAATAAATGATGACTTTTTTAACATCACTATTCTTGTTATGTTGCAAATTTTCAGTAGGATCTAATTTCAACAAATTTTAGGCAAAATACCTAATATTAGAATTTAACCTGTACAGTGAAGAAGTTGTAGGGGAAACATTAAAAGAGATTAAGGGTATATGTATAGGAGGAAAGAATTTCAACAATATAAGGTATGCAGATGATATAGTAATCATGACATCTACAAAAGAGGATTTAGAGTTAGCAATGCAAAGAGTTTATGAGGTGGGAACAAAATTTGGATTGAACATTAATACCAATAAAACAAAAGTAATGATGGTGGCTAGAAAAAAAAGTAACAGTGACTGCAATATAAAAATTAATGACAAACCAATAAAACAAGTCCAACAGTTTAGATATCTAGGAAGTTTAATGTCAGACGATGGGTGCTGCAGTAATGAAATAAAATCAAGAATTGGAATGGTAAAGGAAAATTTTTGGAAATACAACGATCTAATGAGACGAGAGATCAACATGAAACTAAAACTGAAAATGTTGAGGTGTTATATTTGGCCGGTTTTCTTGTATGGGTGAGAGATATGGACCATCTTAAAAGGTATGGAAAAAAATAAAGGCATTGGACATATGGTTTGCCAGAAGAATACTGAAAATTAAGTGGCCAGGCAAAATAACGAATGAAGATGTATGGAGAAGAATAGGAAGCAGGTATAGCCTATGGAATGAGGTGAAAAGAAGGAAGTGGAAATACGCGGGACATATGTTGAGGGGATCGTCAGGGGAGGGAATTGTGACAGCGCTGGAAGGATGGACAGTAAGGAAGAGAAAAAGAGGGAGACCAAGGATGGAATGGTTGGACAATTTAAAGAATGGACTGAAATTAACAAATATGAGGAAATAAAAAGGAAAGCAAGTAGAAGAGAAGAGTGGAGATTCATGAGAGCTAAACTCCTGATAGGAGAAGCTAAAAATTGATGATTAGAATTTAATCCCAATTATTCGCCAAGAGAACATTCGGTAGGAGGTATGAGAAAACCAAAAGATTATAGAATATGAATGTAGGTTATGAAGCTCTATAGATAAGAGTTGTATTCTTAAATTAGAAAAGATCGCACGTAAGTTCCTTTGTTTAACTAAAAATTCCTATGAAAAATCGATAAACGATACGAAGATGCTTCTCCACACTGTATGGCGCTTATAGCTTTAAATATTTAGGCTATTTTTTAAGTTGTCTCGACTTTTTGAATTAAACTGCATGAAATCACTCAGCTTCAAACCTGAAAGCTCCAATATATTTAGGGAAAACGATCACTGTCAAAAGAGTTTGATCTCTTGCTTATAGAAAAGATTTCGGAAATTTTCATTTCAAAACTAATCCATATTGAATTACAATGCATTACCTGAAGAAATTTTCATTCTCTTCCCTGTAATTGAAGAAGCATTTAAGAGAAAACTTAGTGTAATCAAATCAGTGTATTGAAGTTAGTTAATGATTAGTAATGGTAATGTTATGGTTGTGAACAGTAGTGTGGTGATATAATAGTGAATAAATTGTCTGTTCACTAATAAGTGGTGAATGAGTGATGTAAAAATATTAAATGATTAGTATTTTTTATTTGTTTGTTACTTTTTGATGATTAAAAAATAATATTTATTGTTTGGTTTTCGATAATTTATTTTACTTTACTACTTGTCATTTCTTGTTTTATTGTCTCTCTTCATCTCTTGTGCATATTATGACCATCGTTGTATGGTAGTTTAATTTATTCTAACTCTGTCAACTGGTTCAAACCTATCTGCATATTTATGTATTAATAATAATAAAATTCATATTTTTATTTACTGAAGGATAAAACAGAATATTTTGAACATCTCTTCAAAATATTCCACCTTATGCGAAGAATCAACGCATATTTATTTAACAAACGTCCTAAATAAATCGGGAAGCAGAATGAAAAATAAACGTTTGTCTCGAGTATCAACTTACCCATGCCGATAAAACGGTGTTTGCAAATACATAAACTCACCTGGGGGAAGATAAATCTCTCGATAGATAAAGACATTACAATTTAAGGAATCTATTTACTTGAGATGATATCTTGAGGAATTACTTTTCTTCTGCGTCGTTTTGATTTATAGTGTGATACGGCTTGAGGATAGTGAGTCATTCTCTAAAAGAAGCAAAAGTAACCTTGTATCGAACTCCGAGATTTTGGGTCGTAAACCAACAAGTAGGGCTGAATCTGGGTCAGGAAAATCTCGTAACAAGTTCAGCGGAAAAAAATTGCCGCTCTTCCGAAATTTCCTCGCTAAAACATTTGCATGAATTCAAAGTTAGAACCGCAATTCCCGAGAAGGGCATGGCGTAAACGTGATAAAATTCACCAGTAACTTCGGGTTAAAATTCCACGTAGACAGTGAGTGCAACAGAGACAAAAGTAATGAGAACCACAAGAAATGAGTTTTTAGAACTTATGGTTCGTATTTATTTTACGTGCATGCGTTTTAAATTTATTTAACTCGCCCTCATTGGTAAAATTTTAAAGCTCATTTCTATCACTTTCAGATAAATTTTATAAACGTGATTATAGATATCACAACCTATAATTCACTCATATTACATTCAATAATAGAATATATGGATCTTATATTATATGTATTGAAAACCAAATGAATTTCTGGACATTTTGTTTCAGAATTTCAACGAATTGTTCAATTCAACAGGTGAGTTCTATCTTTGCTAAAGCTGAATTGAATTTATCTATTATATAATATGGCAATAACATGGCAAGGGAGTCGTGATAGCAATTCAAACTAATTGTAAAAAAAATATCTAAAGATATTTGAGTTATCATAGGATGAATGTACTTCCATAAGATTCAATAAAAATTGACATTTTAATGGAGAGTAAAAATTAATGAAGATAAACATGGCTGAAGTGATTGAAATCAGAGTTTTCTCCTAGATCTTACATCGTATTACATTCCTCGACAAAGAGTTAGATGCGATAGGTCATTTGTACATTATGGGTGGAGTTTTCACATGAATTAGAAAAGAATATGAAAAACTTATAAGGAGCATAAATTTAAGTATACCTAGTATCTAGTACAAAACTATGAAGCAAAAAGGCGTGTGTCCCGATATATGGTGATAAAATGACCATATATCATTTTTTATAATTTAACTATTCTTATAAAGTACGCCGTTAATAAACTGGATTCCGTAAGAAAAAGCACGGAATAAAATAAATTATGTTAACAAAATAATCTCTGGTAATCAATAAATCTATAAAATGCAGTATAAAGCTACAGGAGAACTGTGAATTACACTGTTGTTCTATCGATCAGAAATATTTTAGAAATTCTTGCAAATTATTACAATTTTTTTATTATATTCCATTATTATTACGAAATTATTTCAAATTCAAGAACGCTTACAATAATTAATGATTTAAAAAGTTCTCGCCACCATGACAAAGTTTTACTAACAGATCTTCAAGTGAAAATTCTATTACGCCCACAATAAATTCGTTGACATTCATTTCATTGCATGAGAGCAACTTCTATTATTTGCATGTAAGCTCTTAAATAAAAAAAATTAGCACAGCATCTGTTAGCAGAGTTGGTTAGCAGTTAACATAGCCCTGACATCAATGATGAACACCATTTAAACAGTTTCCATTGCTGCTATTTGATTGTACTAGTGCGGTATTTTAAAAATCAACCTCCACTTCCAAAGCCTAACAAGTCTTATCGCAAGCTTCGATGTTATTTCGATTTGAATCACGTTTCCTTCCTTTGTTTTTTCATCGCTCGGTAAACGCATGCGACGTTTTGGTAAATCCGCACAGATTTTCTAGAGATATTCGTAAATAATCGGAAAATGTTCGTTCTGTAATTTCGGCACGTATTCGTGTTCGAGATAAAATATATAAACGACTGGGAAGGACAATAAAAACGCGAAGATTGTGTACATTGAATGAGGTCGAAATCGGTGGTGTTTCGCCCAGATGCCTTATCGACTGCGAAGCTAATCAAATACTGGATACAAATCCGTAATTTAAACTAAAAATTTGCGGCTCTCCTCGAACAAATTCTGGAATTTTTATCCCACAATACGTTGCCGCAAAACCTTTCACTAAATCGGATTCTCGGATAAAAAGTTGCTGCTTGACGTCAAATCTTCCGGCATGAGGAAGAATTAATACATTTTTTTAATTTATGAAATACATTCCTGAATTTGGTTATACTCCCCAAACCATCAAAGAATAGATCACCGGTTTCATTTTTTTCTGTTCTATACAATCAATTTTACTTGTCCGCGATTCTATAGGTTTACTTTTAGCCTAACAGTTAGATAAACGATAGAAAATGGTAACCTGACTGGGACTCGAATCCAGGCTTCCCTTTTTAGTGTGGAATACTTCATATTCAATTATTGATTTGGCTACCTCGAAGTGGAACTCTGGTGGTGTTGGTGCCGCTGTGTGTAGCGGCTATGCCTACGTATCGTCCCTGTAAGCCAAGTTTCCTTAAAATGAATCACCTGATCACTTATCCTTTGCATTAAACTTCTATGCTTCTAAAGATTTCGATCCCACGCACTGAATAACCTGAGTAACTTCACTGTTTTATCATAGCAATTCTTTACAAATCTTATCGCCTTCCGTTTTACCTTTTGTAATTCCCAAATAGGGCCCCAAACACTACATGCATACGTTGAGGCCTAACTGACGTCACTAGCCTTACTAATCTAAATGTCCTGGAATCGATTGACACGTATTTTAACGGATTGAAGAAGCACGATTTAATATGAAATTACCATTGAATAGTATCCTTAAGCTGACAGTATTTAACATTCTCCTCCACCTCTTGATGGTCTTCATAATATTAGATTTAAGCTCAAACATTTACACAATTCTGCATGTTTATTTAAATTAAAATCAGTGGAATCATGGAAGAATACGAGCTTTGTGTTTTGATCTTGCGACTTAAATTATCATATTGTTCGCAGAATGAAACTATATAAACAACGTATATTTTCACAGATAAGACGATTTATAAATTTTTGGCAAAGTTTTATAGTTTTAGCGTGCATCTGTCCCATTAGATGACTCCCAAACTATAGAAGGCGATGTAGTTTAGATCAGCGATCATCGTCTGTATAGTAATACTGTACAGCGTATCCGGAATCATGTCCTATTCGTAATTTTTCGAATAAGAGAATTTGATTTTTTTGCCTCTGAGCACTGCCTTGCGAGTGCTGCAAAAATTTACAATGATTCGGACATTCGGGTAATGACCTTAAATCAGTAGCTCAATAAAAATAACTGTCCTCATAAGAAAACCCCATTTTTTATGATTAAATTATTGTCTTTACAGTGGAAATATAAGGTAATTACTATCTCAAAAATCCTCGTCTTTTACTTACCTTATACACAATGAAGTAGGTGCGGCAATGAAAAATTTACTGGAAAAAATTGATATCTCGTCTTTCGCTAATGTGAACAACTTTGCCCATCTATCAACACAAATTAATCTTACATATACACATTTCACGTGAATATGAAGTATAAATACAGCTTACAATTGAAGAATTAAAGGTGTCCTTTAAACAAAAAGATTCTTGCATTTTCGCATTTCTGTTCGAAAATCTGCTTTTTGACGGCTGCGATTTAATCCAAACTCCGCCAAATGGCCCCTTCGTGATGAACTTCCCTAAATATTTCACACCCCGTCAACACAAACGACAAGGAGTCACGTAACCGAAAAAGTTTAATTTTTACGGCCATCTATAAAAATGAAACATGGCGGCGATACCGCTTCGAGAGCCATGGTCTTTTCGCTCCGTTGGATGCGATAAGTTTAATGATGCACGAGGTAAACCAAGATTGCCCAATATCTTGTGCAGTTATAACGCACTGAGCGCTTTTAATGAACTGCGCGAGATACGCGTGGCTAGCGAGCCATTAGGAAAGATAGCAAAAAGTTATGAAGGCAATCTGCAATGAATAATACGAAGTTGTTTCGCGGAGATGAAGTATCGGGTAATTTTATCGCTTAAACCTGTAACACTCAACTCGATGTTTTGGATGCATGGTGGGTTTCTGAATCGCGAGTAAACTATTCCTTTATTAAACATCACCTGTAAGCTGAATCTACATGAGAACGGCCCTTAGGATAAATAGCTATATTAAACACTAAAAGTCCGTTTGAAATTCGGCGCATTATAAATTACTTAGAATAAGTTTTCTCGACGATTAGGGTATGATATAATTTACAGGAACAAATTAAAATTAGTAGAGAATAAGAGAATTTACTGCTTATCTCCTGCCTAATGAATGCAAGATATATTATTGTTGACATTTTACACATGTAAAAAAATGCTTTTATAAGAAGTCCACGAAGATAAAATACCATATTATCCCAACTAAAAACACCTACAAATACTACTATGGTGATGATTCCAACTAATATTGTATTTTAAAATTCTTAGCAAATATTTAGCTACATGAAATCCTATATTTTATATTGTACATGTATTAATGTTAATAAGATTCGACATTCTGTTGAAGTAATTACAATGGGTTTTGACTATTACAAGCCAAGAGTCAAAACACAAGCGAGGTAAGATTTTCACAAGGATAGACGATGCCTTGCTTTGTTTTTGCTTAAGGAAAACTAAGAATCAAATTTAATCCAATGCCTCTATATAAATAAACTAGTAAATGGGTGCTTGCAAACTGCAAGCAAAGAAAATTATCAAGGGATACTACCCTGAGTTATGGGTCTATATGTTACATTTATGTTTCTTTTAATTACACCACTGTCTATCGTATACATAATTTTCCAATGAGTGAGATCGAGATTCACCAAATAATATGATAGTAAAATACATATTTCGAAAGCCTTTCACGTTTATGTGATACGGGAGTCTTTAGATAATACGCATCCGTAAAATTAAATTAAGGAAATACGCCAAACAAAGTAAAGTTAGAATAAAAATCTGCATAAGATAAAAATGCGGAAAATAAATAGACGATTTCCTGTGTAGTATTCGGTTCAGTGCAAGACATACTGCAAAATAATCCTATATTCATTAAATTACTGCAAAATAATCCTATATTCATTAAATGGCGTCTACCACGACAATGAGCTCCGTTTCTAATTAAATAAACAAAAAGATAGTAGGCAACGTAACTATGTAAACAGTTTAAAGAACGTAGAAAATGAACTTTATGCTAAAGCCCTTTTGGAGAAGATGGGAAAATAATAATCATACAATGATACATGCAAAAATAGTTTTAACTAACGAAGAATTATCCAGCGAAGACGAGGATCAACGTAATCAGAAGGTCTTTCAAGAAAATCAGTGTATTTTATGTGTAGATTTTTGTTTTTCATTTTGATGAAAGTTGAATTACGTAGTATACTACGTATTAATTAAAAAAACGTAGAAAAAGAACTTAATTTTAAATTCTCTTTCGAGAGGATGACAGAATAATAATATGTAATAAAATAGGAAAGAGGAATCATAATAGGCATACAATAAAAAGCACAGAAACTCACACACGAAAAGCAATCCACCATATACGTAGAACAACGATATCGTAACATCGTTCAAAGATACCATGTATTTCCTGAGTAGATATTTGTTGTTCATTTAGATGAAAGTTACAATTTCTTGATATTCAATGATAACATGGTCCTTCAAGAAAGGTGGGCAGCAATGGGTTTGGTTGCCGGTATTAGCTTTTCGGTGACAATATATCACAATGTATGTAGTATGAAAGTGAAGCATACATGAAACTTTTTAGTTCAGTATATGATAAATGTATTTCGTTAAGTGAGCTATGAAATAAAATATCACTAAACTATAGTGTTAGTAAAACTAATGATTCGTAATGCTTGCAGTTATGTTATTTCTAAAGATTGTCGCTAATCCTTTTCATTTACATTAATATCCCTATTTATTAATTTATATTAATATCTATGTTCTTCATTTTCAAATGATCTCACTACTTACATGACTTTTCCGATTATATTCGTTGATAAATGGTCTCGCATCCTTACATAAACTTATGTTATCACATTATATATTTCCAAATAATTCATTGACAGTGCAGATATTCGCTGTCCATTTTGAAGAATGTAACATTTTTCAACATTCAGTAATAGTAAACATCGAAAGAAACATTTAAAAAAAGCACTTCCAAAGTAAAACAGATGTAAGTCACAAACTACCAAGGTGAGAAAATAAACCTGTATCATGTTGTAGATGATTATAAGAGCTACAAGAGGAACGACATTTGAGATCAATAGATATATTTGCTTATGAGCAACAGTCGGAAAACTAGAAACTTTGCATAATTTTTCAGATAGTTTTGTGTTGAAGAACCTCTGGTGAGAAAGCTATGAAGCGTAAAATGAAGCCGTTTAATGTATTTATGTAGATGAATCCATTGCCCATAATGTACCATAAATCGGGAGTTTTATTATTGTGTATATTTTTTACAAATCATATGCAATTAAAACCTAAGGCCGCATCCAACTAAATATCTTCAAATTTATTTTTTTTAGTCAGCATCTATACAAACATTTCTTGTTTTACCTAACTTTTCATAAGGATCTTATTATGTAGATTGTGTATGTCCAATATCAGGGTCATTACTGTACTATAGGATGAGTGACGGTATGTAGTCTTCAAGATATTTCAAAAATCTTCGGTAGCGGTAAAACTATTCTTGTTCTATAAAATCAGATGTATTTCATTCACATTTCGCTATTAGTTTAGGAGCCATGTCTCAAAAACCTCGGAAATTGAGAGATTTTTCACTAAATTTGGTTTTCAACGCCATCTGGTGGGAAAAAGAAGAAGCGTAGAGAGATTTTGTTGAGCTCATTTTGTAGAAGAATCTATCCCTAAGCTGTGTGTGTTCATCAAATTCAAGATCCGAACTTAAGTTAAAAAGATACGGAGAGAAAACCGAAGGTCTGCATTTCGAAAAGGTCGAAAAACCGCCATTTTATTTTTTTTAGCGGGTTCCGGTAAAAAATTCCGGTTTTCAGAATTTTTCCTCTGTTCGATTTTGGCATGGAACGTTCGTGCAAAATTTCATGTCTCTAGCACGAGCGATAACGTCTGGGAATTTGTATACATGTATAATGGGAATAATGGATAAAATTCCACATGAGATACTATTGTACAAACTAGTAAATTTAAATATTGATAAAAGAGTACTCAAATGGATAAAGAATTTTCTCACTGATAGAACTCAAAAAGTAAGGGTGAATGAGGAATACTCCAATGATGACGATGTAACCTCGGGAGTACCACAAGAAAGTGTCATCGGGCCTTTACTTTTCCTACTCTATATTAATGACCTTCCTGACTACATTAACTCAAATATCCGCTTATTTGCAGATGATTGTATCATTTATAGAAAGATAAAAAATAACGAGGATAGGGATGCGCTACAGGGGGATTTAAACTCGGTAGAAAAATGGATTAAAAAACATAAAATGAGTATTAACGTGAGCAAAAGTATGCACATCACATTTACAAACAAGAAAACGATTTCATCCCATAGATATCATCTAAGTGGAGAAATTATACCAACATTTGATCATTGTAAATACTTAGGAATAACATTTACCAGAAACTTGAATTGGGAAAAACACATAGATTATTTGGTAGCGAAAGCATATAGGATATTACATCACGTCATGAGAAACTTAAAATGTAGCAGTAAGAAAGCAAAGGAATTGGGGTACCTAACATTAGCTGGCCGATATTAGAATATGCTACAACGGTGTGGGATCCTCATGAGAATTGTCGCACAAAGAAATTAGAAAAAGTTCAAAGAAAAGCAGCTCGTTACGTTATGGGTAGATTTAAGAAAATAGATAGCGTGTCAGAAATGTTAAAGATTCTAGGATGGGAATCGCTGGAGAAGAGGAGGAAAATAAACAGACTAGGCTGTATTTACCAGATAGTTGCAGGTAGTAAGGGATGGGAAAGTTTCAAAAGTTTATTAGAAACACCAAACTTTTTAGGAAGAAGTCATAATCACAAAATAAAACTTAGACCGCAAAGAACCAATATAGCTAAATATTCTTTCTTGAATAGAGGCATAGCAGAGTGGAACAAGTTACCTGGGGAGCTCTTTGAGTCCCTTCCTAAAAATCCAAAATCATTTAAAAAGAAATGTTCTGTATTGTTGTAGTGTGAACTTACTAGTATATGCTCAAATTATTGTGGAATTGTGTAATCATATTTATATATAAAAAAAATTATAAGGTATTGGTAATTACAGTAATGTGATTTTTTTTTCTTTTATTGGAATTATTAATTCATAGTATTATTTATGGATTGTATATTAATTTATTAATTGTATATTTTATATATTGAGATTAGCTGCCACCAGACTGCTGTCTAACTGCGGCGAAAATTGTAATAAATAAATAATAAATAAATATTACACAAAGTGCTTTATATATACTTAGATATTACACGAAGTGCTTTATATATACTTAGATATCTTGCTATGATAAATAGAAAATAATTAGAACAAAAATTCGTTTATTAAATAAGTCCTATATTATAAAATAAATGAAATTCGATTATCTTCGAATATACAAATTAAACTATCTTTAACACAATTCAATAATTAAAAGGCGGGAAAATTTCCTGTCTGACGTTTTCTACGGCATTTCGCCATATTTAAAAATGTTAAAGGACACGTGAATGTAAAATTAGAATGAATTAGCTAAAAAAATTAACTTGAAAATTATTTCTTATTCTGGCATTATCTCATTAAATATTTTGAAAGTTCTAAGGATAGGCGACGTTGAAAGTAAAACGAATTAGCTAATAAATCTAGCTCTTGAAATTTTTATTTCTTAAATTGGCATTTTATTTGCCAAATTCCTCGGAAATCTTGCCGTTCCGGATTAAATTTCCATTTTCTGGGCCGAATTCCGTTACACATTTCTTTTTCGTACTGGCTCGCCGAGAAATGTGTCATAAATAGCAGAAACGGGTTTACTTCGCCGAAAACGAACAAATGAGCGGAACGCTGTCTGTTTCACAAGTTTCTCGGAAAACTAGCAATAACTGAAAAAATTAACCACAGGTAATTTAATATAGCATTGGAGAAGCGTGGAGAAGTATGAGCGCTCCTTCAATCTCGTGCAATTTCAACTTGTGCGGCAGTTACCATTCCAATTTCAGACTGACCTTCACTCGACCCGAATTTGCCTTGCAGCGCATTGGCGAAGTTCTGTAACTCTGGCGGTGCCTCGTCATTGTCGAAGACCAACTTTTATAAATATGAATAAAAATCGCGAGATATTAGGTTTTTATTGTAAATGCTTATAATTAATATGGGCCCCATATCGTAGGAAGAATACGGCAAGTAAAACTCAACTTTCGTGAGCATGATTTATCAAGAATCGTTCGAGAGTAGAAAAAAATATTAGTAGGTACTTGAGAAAAAGATTAGCTCGTCTTTGGGTAGAATTGTATTTCCAAATAATGCTAAATTAATTCTTCTTCATTACATAGCTCGTCTTTTGGTAGAATGGCATTTCCAAATAATGCTAAATTAATCTTTCTTCACTATAAAGAGTAACTTTGGCCGTAACTAGTTTGCTGAAATTTTTAAGCATCATTTAAATGCAACTTCAAAGCAATTTTTTCAGTTAATTCTAAATACTTTTGCACTAAAGCAACTCAAGACTTCCATTGATCTAAGACTTTACATGATTATTATAAATACATTCTTATATAAATTCATTTTATCTAGTTACACTAAAGAGTAATTTACATACAGTAGAACCCCGGTAATCCGGACACTCGCTAATCCGGAACCCTCGGTAATCCGGACGGTCCATTGGGAGTTATGCAAACCCGCAACTTCTTCTTGTGAACATATAAACACGCATATTAATAACAAGAAACGAGAGGTGGACAGACTATTTGAAATATTTCTCCATTGGCTGCAATTATGTGATGGAGAGCGAAGTATTTCGTTTACTGTGATAATACATCTAAGTTGTGATACTTTTCTGAGACAGCATTTTTCCATTACAGGAATGCTTAATATGTGCGAGACTAAACAATTTCGATAGACAATAAATTTTCAGTTGCAGCAGGGTATCACTTCTCAAAACATCACGTTCATTAAAAAGCTATGAGAGAAGAGGCGTAAAAAACAATCCTTCCCTTTGGTAGACGTACAATGAGGATGACCATGCATAGAGATCGAGGGCAAAAAGACACTTGGGTCACACGAGAATTATTTTTGGATTGGTTTAAAACAGAATTCGTTCCAGCAGTTCGACAACATATGAAATCCGTGAATTTACCACAACGTGCTTTATTGTTGCTTGATAATTGTCCTGGCCATCCTTCTGCAGAAGAATTGTGCACTGATGACGGTGAAATTTCCGCAATCTTTTTACCCCCTAAAACGACTGCGCTGATCCAACCCATGGATCAAAATGTTATTCGAAGCATTAAGTTAAGATATCGTAAGTTCCTTCTTACGAATATTCTCAATGATCCTGTGCACAATTAAAATTTGGAAAATGAACTGCAAAAGGTAAATTTAAAAGATGTCGTGTTCAATCTAGCTAACTCTCGGGCATCTGTGTCTAAATTATTGATCAGTAATAATTTAGAAAAATTTACTCCCAAACTTAATTGGTTCGGAAGTTTTAGAACATGTGCAAACTGAAGAAATTCAGCTTGGCCACTCATTAATCAGCAACAAAATTCGAACCCAATATCTAACCCTGAAGCTCTTCGGTGGGCTGCTGAGGCTGACGACAGTTTGGCTCGAAACGAAGCTTTAACAGTCGACGAAATTATCAGAACAGTAACGGCAGAAGATGATGAAGATGACGACGACGACGACCACCCTGTAGACTCCGTCAAAATTTTTCATTCTGAGGCTTTGGCGGCACTCAATACATCATTAAAGTGGGCCGAGGAGCAAAATTTTGAAGTACATGAAACGATGCTCTTTAGATGTTTTAGAGTCCGCGCACTTGATTTAAAAAATAAGAACGGTCGCGCAAAAGAAAATAACTGACTTTTTTGCTCGCTGATAATATTCATTCACTTTATATGCTGTAATACCTTATGTAATATATACATGCATTATCTGTACAATATAATTTTTGAGAAAAGATGTTTTTTTCATTATTTTTTGAAAACCTCGCTAATCCGGAAACCCCGCTAATCCGGACGCCTATGTACCTGAATTCGTCCGGACTACCGGGGTTCTACTGTATAATGTACTGTATTACTTTAACGTCATTTTATTAATTAACTGTTCACTTCATTGTAAGTACAAAATACTGCACCGAAAAATATTGGACATAGGTCTTACGGACCAACATTGACAATAAAAAAAACATTTACAATGTTTTTAAATATTACTCTGCTTTTATTAACACTAAAATCAACGACGCTTGCTACATTTACTTTCCAAAAGAGATAAAAAAATTCATAGTAGGCTCGTTTGAAAGCGGATTTTTTTTCCTTACTTAGCTGTTCTACGACAATCAATAGTGTACTAAGTTGACAAATTCACACGATTCCAAAATCCATTCGATATTTCCAATTATATCATATTCAATATCTTATCGACAAGGATTTGATTCCTTGTATGTGTTTTCTGTGATCTTTGTGAAAGTTGTATGGATATTGTCAGTTCCAATATTAAGATAAAAGGGAACAATACCTGTGGATTTACATGAAAGAGTTACTACATTTTGCACTATAAATTTATATATTTTATATACTGTTTAGGAAAATATTTTCAATCTATTTGTGCAGTGCAGGTACTTCACAAGTGTTGCTGTTATTTTAGATGGTAAGAATAACCATCTACGGAGAAAAAAGATACAATTATTGTGCAAGCGATTCCTCGACCAATTTATACGCTGCCAGTAATCATACCATAATTATTCCAATTCTCTCTTCGTTTCTTATCAAACAAATTTAAAGAGTACTCTCCCATATTTGTCGGTGCTTGTAATTATCTTCGAGCCGAGTAATTCCTCTCTCCCAGAATTAACAATCATCCCGTTCCGAAAGACTGATTCTCTTTTCATCGCGTTGATTGAATCCAAGAACTTCCCGAACGCGGCCAAATTAGTAATAGAAAGCAAATACTCGACAAGGAAGAGCCCTGTGTTAATTTGATTGCGGATGAGTGCGCCTCTGCTAATCGAAATGAACATCCTCGTGATTCCCTATTATTAAATGAAGCCTTTGATTAAGCCGAGTGCATCCGCGAGTCTTAAATAAATATTAATAATGTTCGCTCATTAAACCGGCGGGAATAAAATAATGACAACTTCGATGGGGAACGCTTTCTTTTTTTTAAGGACAAGGAAAGTTTTAATGAGCTGTTTAAACTTGTAAAATGCGAGAGTTATAGGCATAACAAGGTCGTTCATTTTATTGCGTGATATACTGTTTTGTTTTTTTATAATCGAACGAATTGCTGAATACTAATATTGCATTTACATGGAAATAAAGTGGAAATGTTTTAACTTGACCCTTGATAGATAGTCTAGAGAAATTACGAATTTTACGTCTTATACATAAAATGGTCAACCTGAGTATATAACGAAACTCATTGTTGAATAGCTTTTACTTAACCACAAAATAATATACAGCCTTTAAGTAAAGTTTATTCACCAATGAGTATCGATGTATCTCACTTCCACAAAGTTGACCTCATCACTTGCTCATCTATTGCACTTATTCATCTAATACATTTAACAGTCTGACTGATTATATAACGAAACTCATCGTTAATTAACCTTTATTTAACCACAGAATAATATTAAGCAGAAGTTATTTAACAATGTGTCTCGTTCTACCTCACTATCACAAAGTTAAACCTAACCTTCTGCTTATGCACAGGAAATAAAAATACTATCTGTGGTTTAGGAAATTATAAAAAATATATTTTAAATAACCTTTACGTATCTGGGTGAACTACTTTTTAGATCCGAGAGCCCCTTGATGAGCAAGGATATGCTCAGGGGGTCTAAATCGTTTCTAATTCTCTACCTATTTTGTTCTTAACTTCATGTATCTACCGATTTTGGTAGCCAATGAATAGCATATATTTCAGTTATTTAAACATATGTTGTATTCTTTAATTGTTAGATATTTCTGAATATTTTTACTAGCAAATATCTTCCTCATTAAAACAATTCTGTAGTAATGGAACGTAGGTAAGGAAAAAGAGGGAATGGTTATCCAATATCCTTTTAGTTAGTTAAGGAGTGTAAAAAGAATATCTAAAATATTTCACATTACACTGTATCAAAGAGAGAATATGGCGTTCTGGACTTTTTCGCCGGCTTATGAGTCCTATTGGAACCTATAAAATAATGGGTGTGACCTATATAACCGATGTGGTTCAACGCAACTTTGTTAAAAGCCTTTGGGAAGAACAAAGGGACTTGGCATTTCTTCGCAAGTGGGGAATGACTGCCTATTTAGAGACTGATTTCGCTGCATGCCAACCTACCGTGGAAGGAATAAAGTCTCTCTTTGTTCCTCTGAGAACAGACCTATTTCTGGAAGCTGTGATCTTTTTGATGCAACTAGCATGTAATGTCTCACAGAGGAAAAAACAGAGCGAAGTTAACACTCATTTTGGACATAAATCCCTTTTTATAAGAAAATAATGACGTGAGTGTAATTTACTCCATTACACTGAAATAAATAGGGGTGATTACACAATGCTGAATAAACTGAGGAAATCCAAAAGGGACCAAAGCCACCCACTATTCCGTTCTCACGCTTTGCGAATATTTGTGTGTATACATGGGAGTGAGGTGAGGTTTGTCGTAAATATTTTAAAGTTGGAAAATCCGCGATTTTTTTTAATCGAGAGGATTCGTTGGGTAGAGTTGGTCGGCCGCAGGTACCACAAAGGTCTTCGTCAAAAGTTTAGCCCCAATAACTCGACCTTGAATAAAACTTCATACCAATCACCATTGCAGGCCCGTATTGATGATTATCACATCCTGAGACCGAAGTTGAAAAGTATAACACGTAATACTACGATTCTAAAGAAATGTTTTTAAACAAAAGAGAATCGATATCTCGAGTACATTAAAATTATCAAGATAGTATATTATTGAAATAAGCATTTATAAATATAAATCAAATCAACAATATTTATCCTTTCTTTCCTAACGTTAACTCTTTAGTAATTATAAATTTTTCATAATATGAAGAAAATCGTCATTTACCTACCTACACTGATAAGATTGATGCACTATTATGCACATTAATTGTATCGCTTATCTAATTCATTCGAAAAAAGAGAAGTATATTCACATAACAATAATTACTATCTGTGATTAAAAAGCATGAATGAGACATATGTTTGCTTTCCTCACACTATCAGGAGCTCAATAAGAATCACCAAAAACATCTTAACTTATAAGGCAAATAAGGCAAATTTTAAAAAATATCCACGTGCATTAAAGCTCATGAAGTAATTAATCAAACTCTTCCAAATATAAACAACTTGTAAATTCATTCGTTTATCTTCATTTTGGGAGAGATATAGGACATCCAGGTTTTAATGAGAATTCTTCCGAAATCGATGAATCGCTAACGTAATGAAAAATAGGCTCATGATAAATCGCAGCTTAAATATCTTTTACATCATCCTTGTTGTTACACTGAGATGGAATTCTTATTACATTCTAAATTTAGAATTCTAAAAACAAACCTGAAGAATTATTTATAGCACTCTCATATCAACGTATATCCAGCTCCTATGTATGCCCAATGAAGCCAAACAAATACTCTACCTCGGATTTTTCTCAGACAAAACTATTAGATTTGCATAAAGTTCCCCCTACGTTAATAATTTTAAAAGCAGGACCGTTTGTTCATGGGTTCAATTAAATTAAGTCGAAGAAATATTCTATCTTGTCTTTTCACAAAGACAAAATTATTCGCTGGACAGTTATTTAATTTGTGTGATGATAAAAATAAAAATAACACTAAATACTATAATTAAACAATAAAATTATTGTAAATAGCACAATTGATAATTATTAAGAAATTCATATCCATTAAAACATGCTTCTCTTAGCGTATAGTAGCTTCCTAAAGTACCGTTTCATTTTTAACAACTAACTCACAATTCCAAACCACCAAAAAATATCCCAAACATCGCTTAGGGGGAAAAAACGTAAATTCGAAAATAAATGTTCGACATCTATTGAAACGTCGAAGCATTCAATTATATCCGAGCCGATATCAACCAATAAAAAAGTTAGCTCGCAGATATCAGTCCGTTCTGAGGGCCGAGTTGATACGGCTATAAATATCCGCGAAACTTAATTAAGCGTTGATCCTTTACCCATCTTATAATTCTCCGACAATGGGCTCCGTTTCGATGGACTCGCCCACGTCCTGTTCCGAAAGGATCAGACGAATGCAATCGCATTGGATATCGAGCAAAAAAAGAGACGGCTTGCCCAAATTAAGATAAATGGGCGTTTAAAATTCAGCCGGGATCGCAACGCCCAAACCGATTAAAAGAAGCCGAGCTCCCGCTTGGCATTACGGTCCCGAAATGCGTTTTGGAAAAGCGACATCAAAAGAGCCGTACCGTACTTCGCCATTTACGGAAAAATGTCCGAAACGTTTCATTTGATGCGGCCCCAAACGCTCGCCGATCAAAGCGTGGGCGGGACATCTCCTTTAATTATTGCGCGACGTAAATACAATTTTTCGCGGACCGAAAAAGCTTCCGTTGAAGATGGATTTTACTCGTCAACGTTCGCTCTTTTGGTCGGAGGGATCTATTACGTCACACGTGGAGCAATTAGGTCTTACTTGAATTGCATTTTGTTTATTATATATGTTATGATATTAAGGCTGTGAATGACCACAATAAACTATACATTGTATAGTATACAAGCTACAAAAAATATGCGATATATAATTAAAGTAATGTTATAATTTATAAGCATTATTATGATATCTAATCAAATCGTTTCAAAAATTCTTTTTTTCCGCGAAGTATACTCGAAAGCAACCGTTTAGGAAAATAGTCAAGGTGCTTGCACCCTCTGCCACACGCCGAAAGGCGGCTTGCAGGGTTCTTACATAGACATAGACAAATCTCTTGGTATTAAACTTTTGATCAGTATCAGTATTAATTTTTCGTCTACTTTAAATTTAAGCTATAAAAATTCAAGGTTCATACGAAGAATTTGGGATCTTTAGGCTGCATGTAAAAGCAGCTGATAGAGCTTGCTTCCTATGTTGTTAATATCAAAGTATTGCTACATAAAACATTACACGAATGCAAGGTAATTTAATCGCTAAGTAAACTCCAGAACAATTACATCTCCATTTTATCATGATACTATTAATGTGACTAATAAATTGACCAATTTCAACATCTGTATATATTTAAAATATAGAGAGGAGCTTTGAACTGTGGATAAAGTCGTATGTGGCTAAGGGTCATACACAATTTTGTTCGTTAGAACATTGGTTCCTTTCCAAAATACGGTGTAGGTTCTCATCTGGATCAAGAAGTAAACATTGCTTGAATCGCAGACATAACCAAAATGATAGTGGAGTAAATATGAAAATAAAAGAACTCCAATGAAACGTCAGTCAATCATCACTTCAACCAACTTCCAGGCAGCCTTGACAATGCCCCTATAGATCAGGGGTCTCCAAACTTATCAACCCGAGAGCCGCATTAATTATCAAATAGCAGTTTGGGGGCTGACTACACAGTCGAGGTCCAAATAAAAAAGAATCAAAACATAGATGTTGTTTTTAATTATTAAATTAATATTATTAAATATAATGATTATTCTATCTTAATTCGGTAAAAACGTTACGTCTACGTAAGCGGCTGATCTTGGCAGGAAATACGTAAATTTCGGTGTTTCTTTTTCGTAGATAAAAAGGTATCCACGGGCCGGATGAGAAGGCCTCGCGGGCCGCATTTGGCCCGGAGGCCTTATTTTGGAGACCCCTGCTATAGATGATCAAATGTGGACAGGATATCAACCAGTTCTTTCATAGATTTTTAATGATTTTTAACTTTCGCATAAATCATACGTTATAAGTAAACAATTATAATTACACTTATTTCAATGTTTTATGATCATTATGCTTCAACATAAAGGAAAGACAGTAACGTCTGCGGCATTAATGGATTAGACAAAGTCAACGACCAGCATAAAAGAGTTCAAGTAAGTTGGTATGGAAATGATTTAAGGAATTCAAATGATTAATATACATTGTGGTTCCCTCATTAAACGGATCTAAATATAGGTAGACCTCTTAAAAATATTCCTTTTACCGATATTTACTAATGATCAAACTGTAACCAGGAATCTAATCCGGAACGTCAATGCTGCTAAAATGGTACGCAAAGCATTTCCTTGTAGACCGAGGATAATTTAGAGGCAGTGAGTAAGAGGTAGAAAGGCAGAAAAAAAGCTTTTAGAGTGAGAAAATTGTGTTACTGAGAAGAATAGTCGCACGTAACTTTAAGGATAAAAGATAACAAACGAAAATTTAAAAAGGATTTGAATATATTCTGGGGGTATGTTAGAACAAACGATGTATGCATTGATAAGAAATAACGAATTATATTTAATAAAAGCGGTAAATAACGTGATTACTCCGAAAAATATAGAATGATATACAAAAATATAGGTATGTATTTATTGAACTTACCGTCACCCCCTTCTTGTGGAGTAGAGTCAACGGCCTGCCATCCTCCGTAGCATTTCGAAAGGTCGGGTTTAGCCATCCAAAGATAGTGCCAAACACGTGAATTCTATACGGAGTTCCTCTTCATGGTAACTCACACAACCTGAAAGAGAAAATTTTTTTATTAAAATGGTTACATAGATTTTTATATTTCAGAGAAAAATTACACTATTTCCTTTAAGGTTGTACAAGAAATGAAAAATAGTGACTTGACTGGGCCTTGAACCCAGGTGTTCCACTTTTTGAGCAGGCCTTCTAAGCCTTAAACTACGAGTCACTTCTGTGAATGAATCTTCGAGACACTTAGCAATATAATGAGTTACTCCCTCCAGGAAATTTTACAAATGATGGAATTAAAATTTAACTTAGCACAGGAAGTGTGTGACTTAGCCCAAGATTGTGTAAGCAGTTTTTCCAGTTCTTGTACAACCTTGGGGTAAGTTACACACTCCTTTATCAAGTTAAAATTCAATATCATCGTTTATTTCCTATAAAAGTAGCTCTATTTCTTGCCAAAAGGATAATACATAGATAATTTAAGCACAGCAATGCTAATTAATTACAGAATTTTCGAAAAATACGCCATGTTCTTCGAGAACTGGTATACAAGTGTGGCTCTCTGGGCCCCAAATATCTAGCCCGCCGAGTAAAAAGTTTGGGCAGAAATAACTCAGATCATTCCTCAAACTCATCCCACTCCTTCGCGGCGTTACAGAAAATTTCGCCCGAATGAGAGAGAGAAATGTTAAAACCACACCGTTTCGCCATTTCGCTCCGAACGATAAATAGGAGTTATTTTTTAGGCGATCCTGACGGCCACACCTCACGCGGCCTGCGTGAGAGGGGACGCGGTCGTTACGCCGCCCGGAATGACCGCGTAAAAAATATAACGCGGCCCTATACGGGTTTTAAACGATCCTGGAATCCCTCGTTGATGAATGGGTGTATTTCGACATTAGAGATTAATGGTGGGAAAAGTACGGAGCGATGTAAAAAGCTCACTCGAAAGGGAGTTTAAGGTATTTGCCTCCAAGGTTTAGCGGATACGATGATCGGAGACCTAATTAATGCCGGAAATTAAATCCCTAAATACCTCTTTTATCCAGCCTGCGTGGTATTAGTGGGCAAAGATCCCAACTGGAGTCAGATCAATGAATTATTGCACTCTTCTGCTGCCGTATGTTCCCGGAACATTTCGACAACTTGTGACAAAAAGTATATAGGTTCCATTCGAAAATTACCATAAAAATAGTTTAAGAAGCATATTTCGATTCACAATTTAAGACAGAGAAAGTTAAAATACTAGTACATATAATTTTAAAAGTATAATAAAGATACCTTTACTAATTATGAGATAAAATATAGGTAAATACTTGTACAGTTTTACGTTATTTTGTTTATTCGATTGCAATAATGTATTTCTCTAATGCTTTGAGGCATAAGCTAAAATGTTTTTATTGGCATACCAGGTATTAAGGGTCCAGCCTAATACACAAGACAGAGAGAAAATTAGGAAAATAAATGCTAGAGCTATTGCTAAATGCTAAAACTATTGCTATTTCAATGATTTATAATTTTCGCGGGCCATACACGACAGTAGTATATAAAAGAAGTATTGTTAGATGCACCGCTGTTATTTGCTAATAGATAGCTTGCAGGATACAAGTGTGTATGTTGCTGATAAAATAAATATTTACTATCCCACGAACTTGTGTTGTACAACGTTTTATAGCTTGCATAGATATGTTACTTTCAATGGATATTATTAAAAAATTGGATTATGGATTAGTTAAGACAACTGGTGTTCACACCTCCCGACACAAGCCGGCGGCTTGCAGGGTAATGGAATTAGTGTAGATGTAAAAGAACCAATTTACCTGATAGAGGTTTATAATAAGATTCAATAGATTTTTTATTCAAGAGCATATATATTCTTCTTCGTGAGCTAGAATTCAAATGAAATAATTTTACAACATTTGGCACTCTGAAGATTGAAAAATATGTAATTCTTTTTAAACAAAAGCTAAGATCTAAAGCTAAATTCTGAAATTAACGAGAACAATGAAATAAAAACTTCCTGGAGTTAGCATACCTAAACCAAAGAGAGACGACCTCAAACCTCATACATACATTAGCAGACCTAAATAAAGTACTTTCTACATTGTTATCCGCTTCATGCCCGACATTACAGAAATATTCCATTAATCTAATGGAGCATTCTAAAAAGCTATGGAACTAGTAATTATCCTTTGACACGCACGCATTTGTTTGCAATATTATATGGTGTTAGCCGAGAATGATTCCAAAAAATGGAATATTCTTCCTTTCATGGATGCTCTATGAATCGATAATCAATCAACAGTTGACCTTTGCATTCGGGATTTTAATTTACGCTGGATAAGCAGGAATTGTAAAAATAAGAGCAATCCTCCAATTGTTGGAAAATATGGATGCATAAAACATAGATAAATGAGCCCTTACGACCTCATTCTATCAGAGCTCAAATGTTTCCTTTGATACTGAACTGGTGCGTGAGGAATTGGAGATCTTCCCTCTAACAATAGTTATAAGCAATAGCTCATTCTAAATTAAATACAGCACTTAAACGCATAAATATCTTTCCTAAAATAAAATCAGTGATGTGATATTTACTTAAAATTAAAAAAATAGACACATTTATTCATTCCAAAAAGAGAAGAATGTAAACGAGTCATATATCTCCATCAGGACTACAAAATGGATGCGTGTCAAATTTAACCCGCTATGATTCAGAATTCCGCGGAAATTCATAACTACAGGTCACTTTGAGGTCAAATCAATAAATCAGCCTGAAGTTTCGCATCTCTCTGTACATGGAAACGCCTACGTCTGAGTTTACCTGTAGCCGACCTAAGAGATATATAGACAAAAGCAATAGTAATAAAAACATCAATATAAACTAAGGATAACAGTGCAAGCTGAAGAAATGATTGGTTCAAAACAATAACTGCATATTGTCACGCAATTACCGATCTCGCAAATAAGAAGTGAAAATTGAACTAGATTTGACTATTTGTTATCAAAGAACATTTTTGATATTTGATTTTTCTGTGCACTCAAGATCTAGGGATGTTACAGCAATACTACCTTGATTAATTTTCAACGTAAAATAATGGGCCATTAATGTGAACGGGTGAAGGGCTCACAATGTTTTGATTAAAGTAACAAAAGAAATTTCTGATATCAAACATACAAAAAACTCTCAGCTGGTCAATATCGATTTTTTCAACTGAAAAAAAAATATTAAATACGTAAAGTTGGCATGCAAAACATCCATTTCTGAATTTTTATAAATTTGTATCATCAAATATTTTTTTACGAATTTTATATTTCTTTTAGAAAATATCTCAGATTTCACACCTTTTATATAACTTCGCTGAACAGATCGTTATTTGTTCATAAAAGTCTCCTTTGTAATAAATACCCGTAATTCTTTGTTTGCTAAAAAAAACATTGCAAAGCCGAAAGAAATATTGATCCGATACTTATAAAAATTCAATAAAAATTATCACCGCAAGACTTGAAAAAAATCCACAAAATTAAAAACACATGCACGCTTTTAAGATTAATCAATTCACCAAATAAACTACTTTTACTAATTAAATAATATTATTTAAGACTTATTCTACTAAAATATCTGTAAATATAAAAATATCTTCTCAGGCTCTTATCTCACGAAAATACCCGCACAACTTTACGCTGCTTTAATTAGAACTTGGTTGCTACAGGCACTTAAGCAAATTGAAAGAAGAAACTTTAATCCCTCTCCCTTCTTTAGGAATTTATTAAGGAACAGCTAAATCTGAGACAGCAATAATGATCGACTTCGCAATTACCGAAAAGAGAACGAAATATCCGATAAAATTATAATTGAACGGCAAATTTTACGATTAAACTAACGGCATTAGGTTAATGAATCGCAAGTAAAAGGTGGCCTGGAGATATAGTCGTATGAAGCAAGAATGATGAGAATCCATTTTCAAATACCTATTTTAATGAAAGAAGGAATAAAACCTTTCTGTTTGATAAATGTAAAATGGTATGTGATATTACGAAATTGTATCACAGGACCCTGGGTACGAAATCGAGTCTTCTAAAAATCAAAATAATTTTTGTTGAATTTTGTATCTTGTAACACAATACAGTTTGCATGTAGCAATGGACGGAGGGAAAGACACTAATCAAAGTATATGCAACATTTTTTCCTTCATCATTTTGTACAGTATACTATGAAATATATCTTTTATTCACTTCTGCTTCGTTCTTATTCTTGACATTAATATAACAAAATGTAATGGGGTGTAGGTAACGCTTAAAAATGCCATACATCTTGGTATCTTCATGCGTAAATTATTACATGGATTATATGGATTACATATAAATTGAATGCAAATATTATTGTTTTTCATATTTATTGTACTGCACCAACTTTCCTAGATGGCTCATTCTCTCTCCAAAGCTTTTCATAGCTAATATAAGAGATGCTGAAGATTCAACAAGACTTTGAAAGCCAAGCAAAATGGACACGGGTATACCATATCGTGAAAACTATATCCGAGTACTTTTCAGTGATATCCTCACATATGGACAAACGAAAGCTGAAGAAATAACAATCCTCGTCGGAGTGCCAAAGTTCATTTGTAAGAGTACTCTTTTTGTCTATTTTTCACATCTGAATTAGGCATCGCAGCACGGACTACCTTTGCGTCGGGGGGAAAAACGGTATGAGAGCGGAAAGAGATATGGTAGTGTACGCTAGTTGTCAACGTGTGAAAAGTATGATAAAGGGAGGATGGTACGTAAGCGACTCTACGGAGATGTAAAATGGGGAGGTGAGGAAAGGTGGCAGAGGATGTGTATGAAAATTATATGCAAATGAGATAGAGGCTCTCTTGATAAGTAAAACGAATAAAAATGGTGAGAAAAATAGTTTGGGAAAGAAATTGGAGTGAACGCAGCGAGAGGAAAGAATCCACCAGCATGAATATATTAAGTAAGAGGTAACACCTTGCGACAAATAAAAACGTGTTTTGGGTATCTTTTTATATTTACAAGTATATAAATTGGAACAGCCTCTATTCGAAAAGGTACTTTACTTAGTAAAATGAGAATCTGAGAATGTGAATACAAAGTATCATGTCATAAAATATTGAGCAAGCATATCTAAATAATTCGACGTGCAAGGCACATATTGCTTCACGTGGTGAAGAGTTGATGATATTTATTATTATCGTAAGCTAAATTTGCTTTTAACATAAGCAATTTCTTAAATCCTCAGTTGTATATTCTCATAGCGGTTCAATGAGAGTTAATACACAGGTTGACCTATGAAGTAGTGATAACACAGACCTGCGAATTTAAACGTTCCGATTATTGCATAATCTTTAAATGGTGATCTATTATATAGCTGGTATGCTGATTACAAAACTGCAATCAGATTTTCTCTATCACATCAGGTTTTTTTTACAAAATCAAAATGAAAATATGAGAAATATGAGGCACGCGCAGATGTAAGATTACTATTATCACATGTAAGGAATATTTCTTTCTCATTATTTCACTCATCTGAACAATTCTATATTACACTGTTATACTTATGAACATAATATCGTATAATTATATAGAATCCCCCCCTCCTCCCCTCATCACGGTCGTATCAAACATCTCTTCCGATGTTTCTACTCAGGAGGTGACAACGCTCATAAAAGAAATTAATAAGCTCTTTTTTGCTAAAGAAAACCAAAATTATGGATGGCACGCTTCTAAAAGAGGTGAGCTAGGTGATCTCGCACGAACAATCTTCTTATGGGAACATAAACCCTCACCTGTAACTCGTGGCCGGCGTGATGTTCCTTCAATAACCTATTTTAATATACGGAGAAAGGAAACGGAGGTAAAGTATGTTTGGGTGTCAACAAAAGTTTTTTTTATGTTTTCCGAGCCTACAATCCACTGTCTACGTGGTCATTCTTTTCGGGTTCAGTGATGTAACCTTACTCTACTGTCCCACTCACACAGAAAGTAGGGGTGCTTTGTGTAACCTGTTTAAACCTAACAGAATACCTATCACATTAAAATCACCAGACAATTGCCAGTTGTGTTCCTGGTACTTCAATTTACACAACATCATCATAGCTGAATGTTTATTGGTCTGAAACACAACTAAAAATTCCTAATAATTGCTAAAATTATAAATCATTATTAACAAATACCGAATGATTCTCGGGAGCATTTTTACGAACCATCACTCATCATACTTTTAGCGAGGCTCTCCGTCATCGAAGTTCATTTGGTTGAAATAAGGTTAATCTATCGGATATCGGGTGAAATAATGGAAATATTGCCTTATACCTATAAGTGAGTAACAGGGAAAATATATATCAAAATAAATAAAAATAATATTTGAGAATTACTCGAAAACAGCGGGTTATTCCGTACACATTTGGTGTAGCGTTGGTGTGTAATGTGGGGTTGCCTATACTCAGGTTGTCAATTTTAAATTAATTATTGCAACCAAATTGAGGCCCATTTAGACGAACAGCAAAACATTTTTTCATTACTCTACTTCCTGCATCACTGCAAAAATTTTCATCAAAATCCCCGGACAAAAGTGAGAGTCTCCACTTGTAAGAAGTGCATTAGTGCGTGTTGAAAAAACGTAATATGAGATTTAAAATAAAATGTGATGTGATATGGGAAAATTAACGTTGGATACTGATTCAGGACGCAAAAGTCACCCTAAAAAGCAATACAGGATGGCGGCAATGAAACCATCGTAGGACAGTGATAATTGGAAGCACAGAGGAAGAGGAGTGGACCCGCATTTTATTCGTTTTCGAGTTATGAATTGTTTTCGCATTCTTTTTAACCTTAAGGATATTTATTGTCATGGCAAAGTCAATAATTAAGATACAGTTTATTATTTTCACTAGAATACCTGAATATTTGTTTTAACCGATTC
Organism: Sympetrum striolatum; assembly: GCA_947579665.1. Lineage (NCBI taxonomy): Eukaryota > Metazoa > Arthropoda > Insecta > Odonata > Libellulidae > Sympetrum > Sympetrum striolatum. The sequence goes on along the minus strand of OX388348.1, from coordinate 16,901,325 downwards.
AAACATATTTGTTGTTACAGCTGCTTCCATTCAGTCAGAATCAAACTTCAAATTTCGAAAACTGTGACGTCATGAATTTGATCGAAATCTCCGAGGCCAATTTAAAAAAAAAAAGTCCCAAAAAATTTTATGGTTTATTCAAAGATATTTCAAAGGATTTTTCTTAAATGTCAGCGTAGATAAACTTTCCAATTGTAAATGGCGACTTCATCCGATTATATTATGAAGTAAGATACATATTTTCGCACTTAAAATGCATTGCGTACCGCGTAAAAGCCGCCTAGAAAACTAAAATAGGTTCATGCGGAGTACTTGTATACGTTTTTAGGGAAAAAAGAATTACTAACATGCAGAACGAGTTGAAGTTGGAAACTCTTTTTGATTGAGAAGAAGTGAGCACTAAGATGAACGCTACAAGAATATATAAGTGAGCAAACATTGAAAGAGTTACGTACACCATAAATAATCACCTACTGGTTTTCTTAGAAAATAAGACCATATACATAAGATTAGAACAGAAGTGATCACGAAACGAATAGATCACGAATTTTTTAATAACACAAAAATGAATTGCGAAAGCTTTTTCAATTTACTTCCAGTATTTTCCTCAATAGTAAATTAAAATTTACGTGTGATTTTTTAAAAGATAGCAGAATGCGAGAATAGTAACTAGAATATAGCTCTTGGCTATCTATGATATGTATTGTTAGTTTATCTTTTAGCGTTAATTATTAATTTATGTTTGGGGAGGATTTTCAGATTTTACCATGTATGAAGGCCAAAGGGCATGATAGATTTTAATCAAGCTCTCATATTTCCATTGTCATAGCAACTAACGACTATCTACTTAATATAATTTAGATAATAAACATTATAATTGGAATTTGCTGCATTATTCTCACCACCTCCCCTCAGTTTGCAAATTAATAAAGAATACTGGTGCGAAGCAGAGTGCAAAATATAAATTTGACAGCTTTTATTGCCACTTCATGCACATGTGTATATTTACAACACCACCTTAGGGCTTATTTGATTTTAGGATGATTTATTCTCCAAAGGTTTGAGTCATTAACCTGAGCAATAAAATCATCGTATTTTCCAGCATCGATTCCTCGTCTACCATGTTAGCTAGCGTGCGGGAAAATGTTTTGGGAACAGATTTTTCGATCCATAAATTTTGCCTGAATTCACTGCAATAGTAGCAAAACTAGACACCATAAAACCCAATCTCGGAAATTTACGACGTCCTTCTGGCTTTCTACGTAGGCTCACACCTTCTTGAGTTCATAAAATTAACCGGAGACAACTGAAAGTTTGAATTTTTGACGTCTATGCTCAAATCCAGCGAAATCAGTTGCGATGGATGCATACGAGATGCTCGATTTATTTTAGATCATACTTGAATATAGTTTCTGCTACCATTTTCTGATGAATGGATTATTTTCATTTATCATTTGGTACAGGATAGAGAAAAATGTATCTTTCATTTACTTTTGTCACAGTCTTGATCATGCCTGTGATAAATGAAAGCTTCAGAGGAATAAGTGGATAATCATTATTATTACATATATACATCGCAATCGGACGACAGTCCGGTGGCGACAGTCTTGCAATTTACAAATACATAGCTTTTTGCGATTCATCAGTCACCAATGCTTGATCAAAACAACAATAAGTAATCAATACAAGATACAATACATCAAACGACTCTACATTTCGTTCAGAAATAAATCAAATAAATACAAAATCGTCCAGTAATTCCTTGTAACTCGTCTGAAACATCATTTTACCGGCAATCATATCATCCAATAAAAAACATCCACATTCATTAAAATCCCATCCACAATAACAACAAGTAATCATTTCCGAATAAAAGAATCCACTATTACTTACTTTTCGTCTAAAAATAATGGTCTTAATAAATACACCCTAGATATTACTCATCAACAACTACTTTTCATCTAAAACAATTATAAATACATTTTCAGCGTTTTTCGCTAAAAGTCTTCTTCAACTTTACCTTGAAGGAATGTACACGAGAATAATTGCACTGATCAAGATCCCTCCTTGTGGACTGACAAGAAAAGTGTTTCTCCTATAGAGTTGTTGTTCTTACATGGATGTGTTCTGCTTATAGCATTCTGGTTCAGTGAGGAAAGCAAGGGCAAACTACCTCACTCATCCTGTCTAGAAAACCTCATTCCTCTCTGCAAGCTGTTAGTAAATTCTGTCAGAGGGGACGACCAGTCTTCGGGCTGAATAATTTTCAGACAGATTTGAACATAGGAGTGACTCCTGTAATACCTGAGAAGTCTAGAAGGATCGTTTTATTTAGTACAAACTAAAAAAAATGTGGAAAAAGTACCAATTTATCTCCTTCAATTCGCATGGTGGATTTCCACCATATCTCGCCCGATTCTGTGAATTTTAAGAACAAACTACCCTAAGATGTGTGGGTATGGCTTTGCAGCCTAAAAAAGATCCCTTAGATATGATGCATAATACATTATTTACTTTTTCAGGTTTTCACTATGCAAAAGTAACAGTCACTTGAATGATCTCTGGGCTCTTGCGAAATCATTAGAATACCAAAATCAATTTATGCCTCCTATGATCCAGTGAAGAGTAGTCCCATTAAGGTAAGATGTAGAGAAAAAAAATTGAATTTATAGAATTAAACTAACTACAGTTTTGAAATCATCATGCCTATTTACTTGGTAACAGATGAAAAATCAAACTCAACAGAAATTGTATTAAAAATTGTTCTACGCTGTACTTATTATAATGAATCGACTTTCTACACAAGAATTGAGAATGATCAGACTCTACTTACATCTAACCCTTCGACTCATAAAATTTAGAAGAAAGATTAAGTTTGATAAACTTGAACAGAAGAAAACTGCGTCATATACTTGATATTTTAACATTACATTTAGGAAAAATATGCCAAAGTAGAAATATACCCGTAAGATAGGGGATGTAAAAAACCAGCAAAACCTACTGATAGTTAATTAAAGTTTGCAGGGAATGTAGTTTAAGTCAGACCTGAAAGAAAACCAAATACCGTTCATATACGCTTTCATATATATGAAACTAATTGATATAACTTCGCATTAAATAATTAATAGAAAAATTAAATCATGAAATACTGTAGGTTTTGGTATGTGTAGGTTCAATAGGCTTTTCTTGCATCTTATTAATCTTACTGAGAGGAAGATGAATACAAGATAAGCCTATTAGGCCAGCATAAATAGCAACGTTAGAGATAATAAACTTAAAATGAAATAACATCAGTCAAGGTTATATGTATATACGCTTTGCACTGAATTGTGACCGAATCAACCCTTTGCTAACTTCTCTATCAAATACTTCCAACTATGAATTTTAACACCCTAATGTAAGCCTTCCATTACATGTCTATTCAAGAAATACAGCATCCTAGTCCTACACTTTCTCATGATTGACAGATGCATGTTTATAGTTATATAAATCCTTATAAATACATACACAATATTCTATTCATCAATCTTATGAAAGTATCTTAATAAAGTAGAGTTGATATCTCTGGAAAGTCTCAAGTGGGAAAGAATTATTCTTGAGAAATTACGGAGAAAATCCTGGAGCATATAAATTTTTGAAGGGGAGAATGGAGTGACGGAATCATGGGGGATGGAAAACAGTAATCATGAGGACGGAGTGAAGAGTGGTTCCTGCAGTTATACTACCCCGTTGATTCTCGCAATTAATTACATTCTTACTCAATTATTCACGTCGGGTGGAAAGATGGAATCCCACAGGATCTAAAAGCTATATTTTTTCGCTAATAAAAACAGCATGCCAGGTTCGTGGCCGGAATCAAGGGTTTCATTGTATTGCTGTGGGTTAATTGTGGAAAATGATAAATTAAGGGGGAACGACATTTAAATAGGACCATTTATAATTGGAAAAGAAATAAATGGATACACAGTTTAAGTGTAGATTTAAATTTTGCTTATTACGTTGAATGCTCATACATTCCCAAGAATCGGAAGGCGAATGAACTTGGTATATTTTTCGAAAAGGTGAGCCATCAATCAGGGAGATTTTAGGCAAGTACTTTGCACGTTAAGAATAGCACCTTGGACTAGGGTGAAACTCGTTTTCAATTTCGCGTTGTAGTTAAGCGGTTGGAGCCTTTGTCTATGGCGGTTAGATAAACATGCTAGTCAAGTAATCCTTAAGTCCAGAGTTCGAATCCTGGTTAGATTATGGTTGGAATTATGACTGAAATTTCAATTTTAAAAAAATTCAAGACTGAAATTCGCCTAAGTCGTAGTTATTGTTCTGATTACCTCTCCTAGAAAGTAGATAACCGACTTCCAGTCCCAGTTATGTCAATATATTTCCCATTAGTTCATCTCTCGGCAGATATTATTGACCGAAAGTTTTCTTCTATTCGCCTTTCGGTCTTTCATCTGTTAATATTTTACTATCCCTGTTATCGTTTGATTATTTCAATTAAAACACTCTCTCCACCACTATTGCCTTACACATGTCTAGAAGGCCTCCAATTGTATGTTGCCCTTCATTCTTCAGGTCCACGTTTCAGACCCATAAGGCAAAAATCTCATCAATCTCTATTCCTGATTTCCTTGCCAAGACCATTTCTTCATGAAATTATTCCTGGCTAATGCTATTCTTTTCCTAACCTCATCTGCGCACGGAATTAAGTAAAATAACTCATTTGTTTCCACAAGAAATAAACGAACTACCGGTTTTGACTCTCACAAGTCATCATTAGATACTTTTAACCGAAACATTCACTAAGTCCACATCAATTATCATCTATACACCTTTACTTCAATCAGTACCTCTTTTTTCAAATGGCCTCCTTCTAGAATCCACTGCTTGGGCCGTGACTTCGTGGTAAGTCGCCATTAGGAACAAATGAAAAGATTAACTTTTACACACCACAGATAATTTTTATTCAGGAACGACCATGGTTTCGACTCATGGAGTCATCTTCACCTGAAGATGCCTCCATGAGTCGAAACCATGGTCGTTCCTGAATAAAAATTATCTGTGGTGTGTAAAAGTTAATCTTTTCATTTGTTCCTACTGGCCTCCTTCTGTTTAATTTTCTCAACCAAACATATGAATTGTCTGTAAAGCATTCAGCCCGAAGACCGGCTGGTGCCTGACTATGTCTGAAATAAGCTGCTAAGGGCTTGCAGAGAGGTTTGATGAGGAGTGAGGTAGTTTGTCCTAGCTTTCCTATCGGAGCCAGAGCTATAAGCGGAACATGACCACAAAGGTGAAGCACAATGACTACACAAGTAACACTTTTCTTATAAGTACATAAGGAGAGGCCTTGGTCAGTGCAATTATTCACTCATACCTCAGTAGATTTCATTTCATCAAAGCAATGAGCAAGACTGGGACATAAGAAATTGAAAGATAAATTTTTCTCTACCCTGTACCAAATGACAAATGAAAATGTACATTTAAACTAGCATGTAATATAAAACGAATAGATAAAAATCGCAGTTTGCGAACCTGACGACAAGAATTTCCGCAAAAACAAGAAAATTCCTAGCACTCCGCAATGCTCAAAGCAATTCCTCAAGCACCGCGACCGAATAAGTTCGGGAGGACGGGAGATATTTCACAATCACACTTCTAATATGATGTATTTTGGAAGGTAGAGGGGAGGATTCTAAAAGTGAAAGCACGGCGGGGGGAAGAAGGGTATGTGGGAAACGTGGAGCGGAAAGGAAACCAACCCTGGAAAGGGAGCCTTTTTCCGAGAGAGAGTGTCGCCAGGGACCTTGGGTGTGTAATTTTTCCGAATGGGGTCAACTACTCTCTCCGCGTCCCCGTGGAATTGCCGACCTCTGTCAGCGGAGAGATGTGGCCCTCGTGTATGCTTGATTAAAAACGCGGCGAATGAGTGGCAATAAAGGATACGAGGTGGGGAAGAGAGAGAGGAGCAATGAAAAGAAAGGGAAAGAGAGGGACGACGAAGATGCGCAAGGAAGATAATGTTGGGCACGAAGATAAAGGGCGCTAAAGAATGGAAATGAAAAGTAAATTGAAGGACTGAGTGAAAGTTAAAGGGTGAGTAAACAAGGGGGTAATCTCGACTTTTCCGGTGGGCAAAGACTTTGGCGAAAATAATTTTTCTGTGGCAGGGCGGTAATTAATGATGATGAAATTTGTGAAGTGTTAGTATTAGATTACTCGCATTTCGGAGACTGCCCAAGCAATACTGGATCAATTTGCCTACCGTCTGCTTTTCAGCTCGCCATTGAAGTTTATTTATACGCAAGTCGCTAGTGTATGGTTAGAATAATTATATTAGATGATTCTACGCAGATTTCTGACTCAAATTTGATATTAAACTAATGAATTCTGCCCTATTTTCCTGTCTAAACGTTCATTATCAAAGTTATGATATAAATATAGTATGGGACAACACACAAAATAAACCTGAAGGTCTTAAATCTTTATTTATTGAGATAAATTATTTATTACTTATCTTAATTTACAAAGATACTAGATATGCTTTATTCAAGTCGTTCTTGATGAAAATCTTAACAGTTGCTGCCAAAAGTAAAAATGTTTTGAATCAATTCATTTTTAAAAAACAAATATTTGAATATTTTGTTCACAAACTGTGTTCCCTATTGCGTTTCCCTATTTTTCTAAGCAATTTTGGCTAGCCATCTTTGCTTCCTGGTTAAAATTGTTAGCGATTTCCATGCGTTCACAATAATTAAAGGCATTTTCTTTACATATTTTTGTGTCGGCCTAAATCCTAGTTTTGACAGATGTAATATTCTTACTAAGAATCTTTTATCAGATTCGAGATCAACTACAGTTTTAGCCCCCCATGACTTGGACTATACCAGTAAAAGAAGAAACTCTTCTTTGAAGCGATGTGTAAGGTTGTGTACGGCAGCTTGGAGCGGAGTTATGGCTTTATATTTTACTTTCAGCACAACCACTTCCATGGCTATTTCTAACCACATATGCCGGGAATAAGGTTAATTAATAAATGTTAAAGATATACACATAAGTAACATTTAAGGTCATGATCCGTTTATCCCCATTTTTCGTGATCCGTTTAGCCCCGATTAGCAAAAGTCAATTACAAAAATCTTAAAAAATAACTCAATACTTAATGATTGGACCCTAATTAGTATACAATTGTTCAACAGCTACTACTTCATTATATTACAAAAAAATTTGAAATATAACGTACCCTGAGAAGAAAAATCCTTTGATGTTGTTCACAAAAATTACATTGACGAAAAACCCGTATACACGGTTCGGCGACTCTTCCCGGAATGGCCACTGACGTGAGCGCGACTTCCAGCCTCTTGTTTATGTAGTTCATATACGCACATATAGATAGATGACTTTCTCAAAATTATAGCCAGCAATACGAGTGATATTTATTCTTGGATTGGAGAAGCGACATACCTTAGCAAGATCCGTTCAGCCCCATGATCCGTTTAGCCCAGGTTTACCCAATAACACGACAAAAATATAATTATAGTTCACTGAACTACCCCTTTGTAAGGCTTTTCTTACCTTACAGTGAATTAAAAAGGTGAGATAATTTAATCTAGCACCAATCGCGATTTTCTAGAAAGTAGTTTTGGAATTAATTCGTTCGTGTCATCCATTTTCCTAATAAAGATAGCAACGTTAATTATTAATTTTATATCATGTTAATGATAAATTGTAAGTCTACTTATATCAATAATCTTAATAGCAAAAGGTAATACGTTTCATGATGGTCCCGTTGCCAAATACATCAATATTGATATAATAGCGTTATCCAATGTTATTTCATCATTGTATTCTTGAATAATTACGAATGTACTGTCATGGAATATGTATGTAGAGAATGGATAAATTTTACACAAATGTATATATTAGGTTTGAATATATCGCAGATAAATGTATGCATTAAATTTGCTTGGCATTTTTGCGTATTATAGATATGTACTGTATTTGAATCCATAAACTATATTCTTTATAACTTAACTAACTATATTTTAATGTATTCCATTTTTCAATACTGAAATAAATAAATTATATAACAGAATTTTCTATGAAGTATCCATAATTCCTCTCGCCTTGTACTTAATTTCCCATCTTTTCTGTGTAAAATATACATTTTTATCAAACATGAAAACTATGGATGAAATATATTACGATATCAGTTATTAGTATGCAATTGTTACACAAATTATAATTTACTAAAAGAGAATAAAAGTTTTCGTGCTGCATAATTTCCCTTTACCACTGGCCCTCCCTTTGCCACTCATTCGTACATTACCCAAGGCTCTTCATTCGTATTCGTAGAGAGAATAAGCTTAGGTATTAATTACCAAATGCAATTTTCGGTTACGTGCGCATTGTCATTAAAGTGGCGCGTGCGCACAAGAGAGCATTACTGAGCAGCTCTCCTACCGTTACTGCCTCGTGGCAAAAGCCGGAACAGAGCTAATTAACCCGAACCCATATAAGCAAATAATAGGTGCTTGCCCATATTTCTGAAGCATCCTCTTGTTAATAAGGCGGGATAATCGTTTGGATCCGAAGAACAATGAGTACCCATAACACACAATTACGTGTGAACGTAGGTTATTTTGCGATTAGAAAATCCTCAGAATTAGAAAGGGACATTCTTCTAACCCGATACTATTTTACTTAGCAAAAGCGGCACTCTGAATTAGAACTTAGGCTCTTCTCCGTATATAGCCGATCAGCCAACAAAGAACTGCGAAAACAGCAAAGTGGTTTAAGCTATTTAGCCACAGTAAGCCCATAAATAGACTAAAGTGAACTTAAACTTGATTTGAATAGAGCATAAAAGTTTGTTTCCTAAAGGTTCAATAGCTTGCTTGATAATTCTTACAATATTTCCGAAATTCTGAATAGAGACTCCTCAAAATTAAAAGGAAGGAACTCGCCTAGAGAGAGTTGTACATTTTTCGTTCACAAAATTAATGTGCTAACTACCGGATTTTAACAATATAATATAATGGTGTTAGATATCACTACTTCTCCTGATTCATTTAGACTATTGAATAGCTCGTTCTCACCCTTCTAAATCTTTATTTTTCATTCGTTCGTTCGTTCCGTCTCTATTTTCATTGATCTGTGTACTTTTGAATCCGATATCTGCGAGTGGTCCATTGTAAAAGGATAGCGATTGTAAAAGGTATACATTAAGGGGTAACTGAACGAGGTATCTACTGATTGATCAGAAAGTTAAGCATAATTATGTTCAGAATCCATATGAGAGGGCCGTGGGGAATATTAGATGCAAGATTGGTCAATCTAAGCTAAAATACATAGGCATTTTTAATTACATTAACTAAATCTCTCAAACAGTTGACATTCACGTTTTTCGTTCGCCTACTTTCAAAAGAATGAGATACCTACTATATAAGAGCACATTCAAGCATATAGATTGTTTTTTCACAAGTGCCGGTTTCCTTTTTCAAGCAATTACGCATTTTAGATACATAGGTATGTACTTAATTTCTTACCTCTGAGTGATTTAAGTAGCTGTTATGGGATTTAGATGTAAAAAGTCTTCATCCCAATGGAGATTTTTATAGAGCTATAAAACATCGTTCTCTCTTTCCACATATCAATGAACTTATTTTGGAATTATCCAAGTAGAATGTAAAGGAGAATTTTCAAGAGATATTCTTCTGGCTGAAAAACTGTGACCAACTGACATTTACACCTCACGACGAATCCCACTCCTGGGGCGCATCTACTTCAAGGACAAAGAAATGCATTTTACTTACTCACAATAGTGTCCCTCGGTATTCTCGATAGAAATCGCATTCTTGAATAAACTCGAGTCGGAACATGAGTGATTAAATCGTAAGCTAGTGGAAGTGAATACGATATAGTCACAATTTCCATTTTATGATATTACATTCCTTGAATACTAGATTCTGCGGATGCTTCTCACAACTTCGGATTTCACTCGGAAAGATGTCTTTACCACAACTTTGTCATGGCAACGAACAGAACCACAGTATTCGAATTCGTCGACTTCCCCTCCAAAAAAACAGTAAACTAGAGATTCACTTAGCTAAATAGTTTCGCAATTTCCCTATCATTATGATAGGTTTACTACTTACTCTGGTATCACTAATAATAATACACGCTCGTTTATACACGTCCATGCTACAGAACCAATTCTCATGCTTTGTAACTCATGCTTCGGAAGCTTTTCTTGATAAGAGATATGGCATAGAGCTACGCCAATAAAATTATACAATAATTTCTGCGATAGAATTTCATGAAGATTAGTCAGAATGAGAGATTCAAAATAAACATTCTTATCATAATTCAGTCCTGAATGTAGATTAATAATAAAAAATATCAAAACAAAAATTAAATTAACATAGTAGTAGTAGTATTGTTAGAAGTGCTTCAACAGTTTAGGTAATTTCGCACATTGGCTCCCACCGGGAATCGAACCAGGGACCGCTTTCACCAAAGGCAAACGCGCTGTCCACATGACTACCCGGGAGCCCTAAAAATAAACATACCATACAATAAATTTTAAATATACAATATTAGTTAATAATTTTCTGGTGATTAGGAGGTTCCGTAATTTTCCTTTTCACTTCTATTAAAATACTTTAAATTATTAAACGTTTTTTTAAGAACTGAATTTACCATGAACATTTATGAGCTTTTTATTCGAAGGAGAAGTGGTATTGCATCATGAATCACAAACCAACTTAATTGACTGAATTATGCAAGAAAATGAAGAATTAACTGCTTCACTCTCACATTAAACAAGCACGATAATCAGTTCTGCGTACGATTACGAAATTCCCATATTCTGTTAGATCTTTCACAAAGACTCATTCATGTGGGGTTTCAAATCGTTCCGTTACTATATCGTTATTTTTAAAATTAATCTTTTGCGTATGATATTCATCCAATTTAAAACGTTCGCACTCCATTATATGATGCCGCAAATTCATAATGTATCTAATATCACCTCTTTACATTGTAAATGAATGATTCAATTATCACCTGTAAGTTTATGATCATGAATGTCTCTCTGTATTCGTTGTAATAGTTTGAATTAAAATGAGGAGAACATTTATGGTATTCAATAAGGTAATTCTGTAAAAGATTCAAGATATTTTTAGACTCTAGGTTGTGGGTATGCGTAAGTGTATTATTATTGCTTTCTAGTAAAGAATAAAATTTAATATTTTAATTCGAGCGAGCATTTATAAGAGCAACTGATTCTGTTAAGTTTAAAAAAAATTCATTGTTTATGGGAACTAAATGCATTTTTAGGAAATATTAAACACATTTCCCAGCAATTGGCTACGCTGCGGATACTGAGAACAAAATCAAATAGATTGGGGACTAATTCTTTCCTGAATTTCCTTTAATAGTTTACACATATAAACTGAAATTATATATCAGTTGTTCGATGGATGATATTGGAATCCTAATGACAAAATTGTCTTCATAGAAGTGTTTTCATTATTGAATTTTTGTACATGATATTCGCGTAGTTTGAAACGTCCGTTCACCAATATCTTTGGATATAAATTAAAATTGGATGGAATATAATCTCTTTACAATGAACACAAATGAATGCTTTTAATCTTCACTTTGGATGATCATAAATTTTATCTACTGCATTTTGAATCAAAATGGAAACACAATATACTAACTCATAGATGTTAGCAGTTATTCAACACAGATGATGAGCTAACGATATTTAGTTTCAAAGATTATCCTTTAAATAGTGCACGCACGCAAAATTTGATATAAACTCTGCACGAAATTTTGCAAAGTAACTGATTCATCGACATAATTTGCTAAAGCATACATTTTCTCACTTCTGTTGTAATTGTAAATTTAGATTCAATCATAAACATTAGTCGTACATGAAATACTTGCATAAAAGTCTATTCAAAATAATTTTACAACTCAATAAAATATAGAATAAGAATAAAGGTATAGGTGGTGAAATCTTCGCTCTAATATCAACGTAATGTGCACGTTATAGGTACAATAATATATTTTGCACGATTAGGCATCCTCCTTCAAATCAAAGGATAAAATAGCGAAAAATATGATTATTGACTGGGATTCGAATCCACATGTTAAAATTTCTGGTCAGAACATTGCCGAAAACAGAGTTAGAAAGGGTTACAGCAGGAAACATCTTTCCAGTCCATGCTACATGAATATTTTTCACTTCTGAATATTCTTGACTAATAAACTGTGCTGCGATCTTGTTGAGAAGGTATGCTGAATAATAATGAAATAAAATTAGAGAAATTGAAGTATATTAAACACCGGTTTTAATAGAGGAAAAAATAAAGATTTCACGCATTTACTCCTTTGAGGAAAATAGAACGGTAGGAGATTTTCGGAGTGAGAAAAAATATCATAAAAAATTGTCATTCGGATAGTAGTGCATACTTTGTGATGAGTCAGATCCGACTTTGCATGAACCATAATCATATGTTTTTTACATAAAACATGCAAAATGTTGCCTGAAAATGTAAAAAAGGAAGAAAACGCCAATGTACGGGATGTGAAAGATTTTGAACAGCAATAAAAAATGAAGCAGACCATTCAGGAGATCATAGGATCCTTCCAAGAGTTGTAGAGAATTATAAATCATATATTTGCGTAAACGAACTATCATAGCACCGGCCATCGAGTAAAGTGTGCTCAATTTCGGAAAAGCGCAGAGAGAGCATCACTCATCAAATATTTCCATATCGATTACCACCGATTAGGCACTCGGCAATTATGAATACTCGACCGTTACACTGATTAGCTCAAAATTAACTGATTTTTGCTAGAAAAATAGAGCCTTGATACGCTCCAACACCATCCCGTTCTGGGAGACCATCACCTCACATAGTACACCTAAATTTCGGAACAAAAAAAGTGCAAAGTTTATTAAAAAGATTGAATTGTTCAAGTACATTAGAAGTAGAAAAACATCTAACAATAATAAGAACAAATAGCGTAACTATTTTTGTACTGTGGTAATGTATATATTAATTAAATGTACTAGTTACACTGCTCGTTCTTATTGCCATGGAATACCACCAGGTGAAGGACGACACTATTGATTTTAATCTAACAATAAGATTATTTAATTTTTAAGAACTTTTAGAAAGGTGATGCTGTATTGAAAAAAAAAGAATTTATTGTAATAGAGATAAGAAAAAACAGTGCAATTCTAATTAAATGAGTGAATTTTGTTAAGGCTCAAAGGTTTTTCTTCTTTCCAATATGGATAAGTTTCACAAAGTATCGCTTAATAACGTGTAATTAGAAATAATATTTGCTGAAACTTAAGTCGATTTCCACCGCTTCTGATTGACACTGCACGAATACTATTACGTAAAACGCTCCTCTCTTAGTTGAATTTATGAATCAATGAAAGGAATTCAAAAGTGTAAGTTATGCTAAATTATGGCATTTAGTATTTTTATTATACACTGAATGCTGTGAATAGTGGTATTAATCGGAACATAATGCTGCATGTAGTCAGTCTCTTTTTATTCATAGCGTTCTGGCACACTAAATAAGAAAAGGGTATCTACCTTACTCCTAATCTTGTCCTTCGGCCTCATTCTCTCTTCAAAGTAACTAACGGTACATGAGCTAAGGCTCAAATTACCTTTCGTACTAAATATTTTTAAATGCATAAGAAAATAACGAATTTTTTAATAAAACCTCAATACAGAGTAAATTTTACGAGTAGTCTTGTACGACTAAAATTCGCCCATTTAAGTCGTTTTTGGAGCTATAACTAATTTTCAATTATTATTATGATTAATAGTTGTTAATTAGTTGTAAAATATGTTCTATCATTGTCATAATAGTTGAATTGATCGTAGTTAGTATTGTATGCTATATTAATGCATATAATATTATAGAAATGATAAGTATAACGTAATGTATACCCGTATTTCATAATGTTACCACTGGGCTATTTCACCATCTGAAATACTTGAATACAATAAAGATAGTTCTCCTATTAAATAAATCAAGGATATACCCAGGTAGTAGAAAAGTTAGGTTCGAGGTTAATTATTGCTCGAATGCCAATTTACCGAGCAATCTCAAACCTCTACTACAAGAAGAAAGTCCCACAGACGACTAAATTATTCACATCCGCACTCATCCTTGCTTTCCATCAGACTTGGCCAGACAACTACTCCTACCGCGGGCATCTTAAAGTACCGAAACTCCCAATCGTCTCCCGTGTAACTTTAAACCGCTCGTTCCCCAAAATCACCCGAATCTAGCGGCTCCTTCCTAGACGCATAACCGTGACGTCAAGCCGATTAAAACTCCAGACGTTAGCCGCTTCTTTCCTCGGGGTGCGAGAGCCTTCTCGGGCGCTAAGCTCCGGATTAAGACCCACGGTTCCCACACTCTTTGCTCTTCTTAAAGAGGCTAATAGTCTTCGTCGCAGACGCAAAAACGGAAGAACCCGCAACAGGCCCTGGCTTATCTCCCCCTTTAAAAGCTACATGTTTCTGCTCTCAGATGCTTCGCGGAGAAGAATTTAATCCCGCCTTATTCGGCGTCTGGGAGCCCTCGTTAAAATCTGAGAAAGCTCTATTGAGACTGTACGGCGATAAGGCGGTCTCGGAGAGGAGTCATTCTATTAACTTGTCCTATCCTCCGCGCTCTTTTGAGTGCTGAAAGTAGCGGGCGTTGAGAGAGTAGATACGTACCAGATATTCATGAATGAACGTCGGTGGAATAGACGCTGCCGAAGGAACTCCATAACGGTTCGTGAAGTACGAATTGAACCCTTCGAGTCGTCCATTTCGGATACGTAACTTGCAACGACTTCAGTTAAGGGAAGATTTCGCTCCCAGAAGAAGCCATTTTCCGTTTAGAATATCACTGGTCCAGAATAATGAACCTCGGGCTCTGTGGAGGAAGTTTTAACTCATATGCGCTGAAATATGGTTGAAGGAAGAAATGACAGACGTGGAGCCTCCGTACCTTCAAAGGGACCTAAATGAATTTTATTAATTGGACAAAATTTGGATAAAGTTGGGGGTTCGAGATTGATTAGTTGATTGAGTAAGTTAATTAAGTAATTATCGTGATGTCTTTTGTCAGAGGGAGGTTTTCCGATGGGTTTCCTTCCACTCTTGTGCAAATTCCTGACAGACATTATCTTTTCCCCTTAATATAAAACTTCAAAAATTTCAATTTTTTTAGTTATTCATATTTATGCATCATATCCGTCATAAGTATAAGTTTAAGAAGTGTAATTGGTGGGCTATGAACGAATGCATATGTATGAATCTTGTAATATGTATCTATAGCCATCTAATCCACAATCGACTAGCAGTTATTAAATTTAATTACATTGTCTATACTTTAACTTAGCTGGGGGTAAATAATAATCGTCTTTATTTGTGTGAGATTGAGACTAAAAGTCTTTTCTTCTATCCAACCCACACATTAATATGAAAATAAAAAAATCTGATGTGGCCAGCAAATGACTTTCTCCATACATAAGATGTAAATATTTATCTACGACAGTAGTTTCGAACTCTATATTCCATCTAAACTTGGAAGATGAGTGATAAATTTATATATTATTATCTTTTACGTCACAAACATTATAAATGTTTTTCGGGACATGCTCGATGAAAAACGATGAATTTGGCCTTTCGCCCATAGAGCCCAGAGCGCCCACTAAGTACATAATCAGCAACTTCCAGTTTATCAGTATTTCATGAATAACTCCTAAAAAATCAATGATACAAAAATATGTTTCATACAAAAGTTATAGTAAACTACATTTTCTAAAACTTTTATACGGTATACAATATACCTATATATCATATTTATGGAGATATTTTGAAAACCGGAAATAAGCTTTGATGAATAAAGCTCGACTTCCGGTTAACCAATATACTCCAAAAACTAATCAACTCTGACAGCACACACGACAGTACTATATATGAATTTTGGTATTGATACGACTAATACTTTTCACGTTAGAGCGCCCACTATCACACACACACACACACACACACACACACACACATACACACAGACATCATTCCAAAAATGGTCAAAACGTGTTCTAGGGATCCCAAAACATGTATTTCCGTTGAAATTTCGAAGACGATTTTTTTCATGAAAACAATACTTTCTCTATACTTCGTATATGGAGAAAGTAAAAACACCAAAAGATAAGCACCATTAATTCCAATGGATCACATTATAAAAACACGAGAACCATTAATACCAATGTAGTGAGTAGCATTAACTAGGTTTGGTAATATAGTGATTTATGTTTGGGAAATATGATGAAGGGTATTGTGAAATAAGGTGGAAATGGATAGGCCGTTCGAGGCGATTCAATCAATTGACATGCATTCAGATGGCCATGTTTCCAAAAGAGGTCATTTTTACTTTCTCCATATACGAAGTATAGAGAAAGTATTGTTTTCATGAAAAAATTCGACTTCGAGATTTCAACGGAAATACATGTTTTGGGGTCCCTAGAACACGTTTTGACCATTTTTGGAATGATGTCTGTGTGTATGTGTGTGTGTGTGTGTGTGTGTGTGTGTGTGATAGTGGGCGCTCTAACGTGAAAAGTATTAGTCGTATCAATACCAAAATTCATATATAGTACTGTCGTGTGTGCTGTCAGAGTTGATTAGTTTTTGGAGTATATTGGTTAACCGGAAGTCGAGCTTTATTCATCAAAGCTTATTTCCGGTTTTCAAAATATCTCCATAAATATGATATATAGGTATATTGTATACCGTATAAAAGTTTTAGAAAATGTAGTTTACTATAACTTTTGTATTTAACATATTTTTGTATCACCGGTTGATTAGGAGTTATTCGTGAAATACTGATAAACCGGAGGTAGCTGATTATGTACTTTGTGGGCGCTCTAACATGAAAAGTACTTTTCGGATCAACACCAAATTTCATATATAGTATTTCGGTTGATGTTGTTAGAGTTGATTAGTTTTTGGAGTAAATCGGTTAACCGGAAGTCGAGCTTCAGTCTACAATGGTCATTTCCGGTATTCAAAATATCTCCATAAACATCATATTTAGGTATATACTATTATTTATAAAAGTTTTAGTAAATGTATTTTACTATAACGTTTGTTTAAAACATATTTTTGTATCACTAATTGTGTAGGAGTTATTTGTGAAATACTGATAAACCGGAAGTTGTTGATTATGTACGTTGTGGGCGCTCTGGGCGCTGGGGCGAAAAGCAAATTTCATCGTTTTTCATCGAACATGTCCCAAAAAACATTATTTATAATGTTTGTGACGTCAAAGATAATATGAAAGAAATTAATCACTTATCTTCCAAGTTTAGATTGAATATAGATTTCGAAAATACTGCCGTAGATACATATTTACATCTTATATATATGGAGAAAGTCATGTGCTGGCCACATCAGATTTTGGTGTTTTTACATTGTGATCCTATGGAATCTCGCTGAAGTACTGCTAGTAATCCCAATATGTCTGAATCAATACGTGAATACAAATCAGCATAATTAATATAATAATTTCAGCGATTGAGTCACATTAGTAAAAGAGTAAAATATTTGTAACGTTGTAGTATAAATTAGAGTTTATCGACTTAAAGAACCTCATTCACAAAATATCAACTCAATAAATTTCTAGTTAAATTTTTACTTTCTCCCTATACGTAGTATAGAGAAAGTATTGTATTCGCAAAAAAATTCGACCTCCAGATTTCGACAGAAATAGATGTTTTGGGACCCAAAGAGCATGTTTTAGACATTTTCCCGAACATGTCTGTCTGTGTGTGTGTCTGTCTGTCTGTCTGTCCGTGGTTAAAAAGTTTGTGGGCGCTCTATCTTAAAAAGTAATTATCTGATCATTTTCAAAATTCATATTTAGAAATTTCCTAACAATGCCAAAAGTTGATTAGTTTTTGGTGGTATTTATTAACCGGAAGTTACGGTTTATCCGAAACTAAATTTTGTTTCTTAAATATCTCTGTAAGAATGCAATATAGATATATACATTTACACACAAAAGTTGTAGATAATGTACTTTACTACAACTTTTAAATTTAACATTTTTTCATAACACTGATTGTTTAGGAGTTATTCCCCGATAATGGTTAACCGGAAGTTGTTGTTAATCCAGAAAAAGACTTTTTTCATACATATCTCTGTCAGAATGCAATTTAGGTATATACATTTACATACAAAAGTTATAGATAATGTATTTTACTACAATTTTTGCACTAAGCATATTTTCGTAACACTGATTGTTTAGGAGTTATTCTAAAATAATGTTTAACCGGAAGTTGTTGTTTACCCAGAAATTGAAGTTTTTCATACTTATCTCTGTCAGAATGCAATGTAGGTATATACAATTATGTACCAAAGTTATATAAAATGTTTTTTACTACAAAGCTTGTATGAAACATTTTCCTGTAACACTCATTGTTTTGGAGTTATTTATATATTACCAGCTTAGGCTTCTGTTTTCAGTAAATACGGAGAAAGTCATGTGTTGGCCACACCAGATTTTTAATGATAAAAAAGATGAATTGAAACTAATTTGTAATGTTTTGCGTCTAGATGCGTTATCTAACCATAGTCTAACTGTGGGCTCCTTGATATTACTATTTCTAGATAATTTAAAAACAGCTTCACAAATCAAGCAATTACTTACTACCGCCGGGAGGTTAAATTTTCCGGTTGTTGAAAGATGAATTTATTTACCGCAAAATGTCCTCACGGATGCTCCTGGACACGAAGAATGTTTTTTCTGGTAACTGAATATTTTGGACCAAAAAATAAATTCGACTTTTCCTCTCTCCGCGCCATCCGATAAATTGATTCTTCCTTTGGAAAGCACTGCGTGGTCGCCACTTTCGGTTTCGGGGGTCCGGCGAATTCCGTACGAATCGCTCGAAACCTTTTTTTCGTCATTCCAGCAAATTGCGTGGAAATCGGATAAAGGAACGCGAGGATGCACATAGGAAGAAAACAAGAGCCCACCTCTCCTTCAAACCCTCTTTCTATTTCCCGTCCAATGAACGGGACGTTGGGGTTAACCGCGGGAAAAGCCAATAAAGAAAACGAGCGCGGCGAGAGATGATTAGTGTAACGAAATTACTCGAAACTGCACGGAAAAAAGTTTTACTTTAAAGTGGTGAACTCATGTGAAAGAATAGCTATATGTACTAAATATAGCTAGCAGAGTAGTTGAGACAAGTTTTAAGAGATATGTTCACTATTAAACCTTATTTGCATGTCTATCACCGTGAGGAACCTCTATTAAAAATGATATGCTTATTAACTATTCTTAGCCTACATTCCTAACTTTGGTCGCAATATCTAGCAAAATAATTGGGCGTGGCCGAACAATATTTCAAACTCATTTTCATTATAAATATTTCTAAATATATTCCACAAACTTGTCAAAAATTTCAATGTTTTCACCTTGTAATTTCTATGTATTAGAGCAAACCTTAGTCTACCATTTCCTCGTTACATAAATAATACGACGATATTTTATATAAAAAATAGATGAGAATTTAGTAAACAAAAACTATGGTTGTATTCAAGAACAGGAAAGATACAGAATCAAGTACGAAAATAAATGACCGAAAGATTAAACAAGTAAATCAGTTTCTGTACTCACTATGCATAATCATTCATGATAATAGACTCTTTTTAGTTGTAAAATAAAGTATTGAATTGACTGAAATTGACTTATTGACTACGCTAGCTTTCTGCAGTAATTAAAGGCATTCTAAGCAGCATGCGTTTACATTTGATCCTAAGGAAGTTATTTGCGAAAAAGTTCCTCTTAAGCTCCTTGCTTTATGGTTGCGAATGTTGGAGTGGTAGAAAGACTGAAAGAACCTTTATAGAAGGAGCGGAAATTTGGATATCGTGGTGATTTCCAAACATTACTTGGATAGATTGGGAAATGAACCTTTAAATTTAAAACAAGTGAACGAACAGAGACTACTGAATGTGATGGAGCAAAAAGAGTTGACTCATTGATCATATACTGAGATATAACAGGCTGATTAAGGTAGTAGAGTAGTTAAAGAGAAAGGTTTTAGGAAAAAGGAGGTCGACTAAGAGGGAAATGTGGCATCCAGGAAAGAATTAGGGTTATTTCATACCAAGTATTTAAGAAAATAGAACCATATCTACCATGAACTGCTGTTCATGGTAGTAACCACACGGCTCCAGATATTGTATGAACGGATATTCTTTTTTTCCAATAAGCTTAAATTTAACGCTATTAAAACTGGAAAATCGAGGTATTGAGGAATTAAAAAATAAAAAGTTCGGATTCTATTTTCGTGATAAATATTAAATATTAAAAATTCTTGAAATATTGATTGGCATCATTCAATATTAAAATAATGAATGATATCAAACTTGAAGGAATTAATACGTTCATTTTAAAAAGGGCTTCATACAAACACAGTACAGCTCATGAGAACCCCAATCGAGCTAGATTAGGATAGATTCAAAAAAATATCTCCTTTCCTAGTTGCGTTATAACCTGAGAATATTGGAAAACTGAAATTTGATATTCCTTGCAACCAACAAACTTCCACGGCAGAGCGTAGTTTAACATTGCATCAACCCGACCAAGTGAATTCTGGTGATTTAGTGCTAATCAAATGCGAAGAGTGGCTTCTTTGATCGCAACCGGATATATAGCAATCGTGTTTAACGCCTACCCATATAGATAGATGCATCGATTGCAGTAAATAAGAGTCCTCACTCCCCTTCGCTACATCCTGACTCCGGGCATATAGAGGCCGTGTGCAAATACAAACTGCAGGGGAGAGGGAATGAGAGTAAACCTTGGACCACCTTTAACCCTCTCCGGAATCGCCTTGAGGTATCTTATCGAGCGATATCAACTTTAAGGTACAATATAAACTTCATCTCGAAAAATAATTCAAATACCCCACATATCTGAGTTAAAAGTAATTACATACCAAATTTCTCAGTAAAATTAGCCTCGAATTTAAAATTTAACCTAGGCGGAAATAATGGACATAGCTATAAGTAGTATTTCCGTAATAGAGGTATTTCTGAATGGAATAAGTTACCACTCTTAAGGCCTCTGCCTGAAAATACAACATCTATCTAAAAGAAATGTTTCAATGTATATTAGTAATGTAGGGATCTATGGAAAAGTAAAGGATTGCTTAACAGGGTGATTTACGGCGGGGTTCCATCCCATGACCACTACGGTAGTTGAAATGGCCTGTCATGAACCCCGAAAAATCCATTATAGATAATTACATATAATATTGCGCATAATTTATTTAGTTGTTAGGTAAATACTATACTTATATGTATTTAATTATATAAACATTCTACAATAATTGTGTTTATCATGTATTTATTGGATATTAATTATGTTTATATCTTTTATGTATATGTAGATAGAAAAAACTGCCACTAGGCTAACTGCCTACCATTAGTTTATAATATAATTACAATAAAAAATAGATAAATTATCCTAAGGAAAAACGAACTTGAAAAAAGTCTGACGGGGCCGGGAAACGAATCCGGGAACTTCCTCCATCCGAGAGGCTTAACCATCTAGGCTACCCGGCGAAAACGCTTTCACATACCTTTTTGTGGGCAAGTGTGGGTTTCGTCCGACTGTGCGGCATCGTCCCACGGCCATGGCCTCATCGAGACACCGGCAACACAAAGTGGTGTAAAGGATAAACCCACCATAAGGAATCACAAGGAAAGGGTTAAATAATTCTCAGATATTCTTCACGGATTCTCAACCAAATCAAATCTTTGGTAAAAGACGACGTTTAATATTTAATGTTTTTCTATTAAAATACTATTTTTCCAAACCTATGTTATTTCAGAGAGGACATACTCAACCTGCGGCCAGTTTGCAGCCCTTGAAACCCATTCGTGAGGCCTGCATCGCGTAGTCGGAAATATAAATGAACAGCAGAGCCTTTGGAGTGAATATTGAGTTGCATTTCCTCCAGAGAAATTTATTTATAACTTCCTTGATGGTAAATGACTTGGGTACCATTTAGCATGTCCCCAGAGTATATCATACACTATTTCATGTTTATCTCTGAGACTTCCGTGTTGTTTGCGAATGTTTTATTTCCCATTTTTTATGCTCCTTTCGGTCAATATTTTACGCAATTAGAGCTGACTAAAGTTTCTCTCATCATCATCAACGCTTAAACGAGCAATACTTATCTTTTGGGAAATAATCTTAAAAATAACTCTTTTAAACTTACCCTTCGTTCACGCTCGTTATCTATCTGATGACAAACTTTACTCTAATATTAGCAACATTCTCCATTTTTCCTTGTCATTTCTATATTCTTGCTACTGTACCTTAATAATTGGAATACTTTTCATTTATTTTTACTTTCTCCCTATACGCAGTATAGAGAGAGTATTGTATTCGCAAAAAAATTCGACCTCCAGATTTCGTCGGAAATAGATGTTTTGGGGTCCATAGAGCAGGTTTTCGCTATTTTCCCGAACATATCTGTCTGTGTGTCTGTTTGTCTGTCTGTCTGTGGTAAAAAGGTTTGTGGGCGCTCTATCTTAAAAAGTAATTCGATCCGATCCAAAATCCGATCATTTCCAAAATTCATATTTAGTATTTTCCTAACAATGCCAAGAGTTGATTAGTTTTTGGTGAATATCGCTTAACCGGAAGTTGCGGTTTATCCGGAACAGAATTTCGTTTCTTAAATATCTCAGTAACAATGCAATGTAGGTATATACAATTACAAACAAAAGTTGTAGATAATGTACTTTACTTCAACTTTTGTATGAAACATTTTTTCGTAACACTGATTGTTTAGGAATTATTCTTCAATAATGGTTAACCGGAAGTTGTTTATCCAGAAATGGAAGTTTTTCATACTTATCTCTGTCAGAATGCAATGTAGGTATATACAATTATGTACCAAAGTTATAGATAATGTATTTTACTACAAATGTTGTGTGAAACATTTTCCTGTAACACTCATTGTTTTGGAGTTATTTATATATAACCGGCATAGGCTTCTGTTTTCAATAAATATGGAGAAAGTCATTTGTTGGCCATATCAGATTTTTTGGTTATGCATACTGAAAAATGTAGCTTTTGCTCAAACGTGGACAGTAAAAAAGCTGAAATCTAACGTCAGGAGGCCATCGATACGTGGGTATGGAAATGCAGTAGAATGGAAAAGGCTATTGATATTGAATCACGTCTGAAGTTCTGGAAAATTTTGGGAGTGGAGGTTTTGATTGAAATATTAAGAATCGATAAAGGAAATGGATCACATGTTCGGAGGAAAGGGATCGCTACAAATGGTTATTGAGAGTATAATGCAGGGGGAAAAACCACTAGAGAGGAAGACAAAGGCAAAAGATATTAAATGACATAAAGAGTTGAGTGTGCTACCAATAAATGCCGTTTAAAGGCATATGAACCTACCTAAAGGTAGAATGTTTATGTATATTTAATTTTTTGTTTCGGTCTCCTTTATGGCCATAAAAATGCATATGTTAGAGAAGTTTGAGTAATCCTGAATGACTACATTTATCCTGATAATTACTTTTTAAATAGTTGATAATTTCTATGGAAATTATTATTCATATGGAAATAAAACTGCATGGACTTTTCCTGCTTATAGTTTGGCTTTTTGAGGTAATCGACGGCTAACTATCACAGCCTGCAGAGTACGCATTATTTCCTCCCCAAAGCTAATGGTCAACCTGGAGGGGACGAGTATCTGAACAACTATCGGGATGATAACTTTACAATCGTTATAAAGTAGAAGTTTAAAATCCCCATGGCCGTCTTTGTCGGCGTTTCACACCTCCTTCACCGGTATTCGGAGACACCGGAAGGCTAGGATTACCGATCTTTCAAAAAGCTCCTTTAAATATCAGTAATCCTAGCCAACCTGTGTCTCCTTCTTGTGTGAAGATTTTAAACCTCTCATTCGTTAAAAATCAAATTCCAAATTTTCTTTCCTTACACCATTATACGTATACCCAATCCCTATCCCTAATTATTTGAGTCTGTATACCCTTGTTTCTAGATATATAGGATCATTCTAAATTTCTATATATCTGAAATTTTCACAATTAAACTCTCGATCTCCTGAATAACTACCAATTTTGGTGCTCATTCAGAAAAAAACCAAGTTCACCATTAGTATGAAAAATTCTGACGACCAAGAACCAATATAATTGCAGATTTATCTATAAATCTAGTTAAAGATATGTACCAGCTGCACAAACGAAATCTTCGCGACCGAGCTCATACGGTAGCATCAGCCAAAGAAGGAAACAACGAGGTTCAGCTGTTGAAAAGTATCGCTCCACTTTCCTTTCTGCTTCTAAGCGTACGATGAAGATAAATTCGGACCGTCATGCTGCCCAATAAAAGACTGCGCTTTATAACTTCGGTGCAGGTGTGAATTTTATCGCGGGCAGTAAATGTCGAATGTTTCGTGGAAAAATGAAGGACAGGCAATAATAAAGCAATCCCACGTTTTTGTCGAAAACGCGTACCGAAAGAGAAAATCTTGCCATCGGCTGAATTTTCGAGTGATTAAATCACAACAAAACTAATGCGATGCGATCGGAAAAAGCGATATTATTTTCTTTCGCAGGCGGATGCGAAAAAATAACACCCGTTTCCAAACAGGCGATGTGAACGAAACACGAAATACAAAAATAACTTCGGATGTGCTTCTCAGCATATGCATCAAAGTAGGGCGCAATAGCGTGTTCTACTTTTGATGATTATTCGAAAATGCTCTAATACCATTCACTGCAATGCCGCTTCCGTTTGATATTCTTCGAGCATTACTCGTTAGATCATTTATTGTGATAAGCATGATAAAATAGCGACAAGTTTCAATAGATCGCTAGTCATGACCGTGGAAATTTATTGTCTACACAATTAGCTCAATATCAAAATCTAGGGTAAAATAAAAATCAATGATTTAATTTTGCAATAACATCCCACTACAAATTCAGGGTCCTACCCTGGAACTGCATCAGTTAGAGTAATTGTACAACTTAATTTTTCTTAGTGTATGTCCTTACAGTCTTAACTTTAAAATTTTGGCAGGAATTCAAATCAATCATTAATGACAATTTAATTAAATTTTCCGGCTTGGTAAATATTACCTAAATCTGACCACATCCTTTCAAAAAGGAAAAAAATCAATTGAAAGAGATATTCTTGATAATATTCAAGTATAATAATAATAATAACGTCTTTTTAAGGGCAAATTTTAGCCTTTGAAGGCTATTCCTCCAAATAACCCATATTTATTAAATTTAATTCCATTTTTGATTTTTTATTAATGACACACACACACAACATACACAGACAACCATTCCCTAACCGGAAAAATCCGATTAGCCGGGATTCGAACCCGTGACCGCGATGTTGGAGCGTTAACGCGCTAGCACGCTATCCACTCCGCCACCACGGCCGGCGATTACATATTCATTACAAAATTCATTACAAAACAATAAAAATCGATATTTTGAGAAACTCACTTCAAACTAGTTGCTTAGTGTAAATAGTATGCAAATCAAAAGCAAGAATCAAGAAAATTAAAACAAATCACAGTTCACAATGATAAATACCGATATTTAAATTAAGTTCGAAGCAAATAAAGAAAGACAATCTATAGATTAAGAGCTGATAAGAGAAATAATAAATATTACCTATTATTTCCTTTCTAAGGAAACGCAGCTTGTGAAGCTCAGACAAAAAGGTTTCCCAAGATGTAATTGGGGACAATAAAGTAATTATTTTTGCTTTCTTTTTCTTCATAGCATAGAACATACGAACAGTAAATGAATCAGGAGTTTTTGTTTCCCCTGCCACACGACGTAAGATCCCTCTCAGCGTATATATTTGAACGTAAACCGATTAGGAGTATAACATAGTGAGGATTAAAATACAGGAAAAGTGTAAAGGAGCCAAAATGGAAATCAGCAGGAAAGCGTGTATTAATTGGAGGATATCCGAAATAAGGTAAATATAATGTAATTCTTTTGTGGGAATAAAAGAAAGAAAACAGATAAGAAGTAGAATTACCTTGGTAAAGAAACAAAGGCAAATTAGCTGCACGAGAAGGATAAGTATTAGAGGGAAGAAATGATGATATTGGAAAATCAATGGAAAAGTGGGAAAGTAAAGGAAAGCGAGAGATGGTAATTGAATGTAACGGAAAAAGAAAGATAAAGAAAGGAAGTAGACCTTTAGAAGAAAGTAGATACGGAAGTGAAGGGAAGAGAGCGGTGGAAATACTGCCGGAACAAGCTAAGTCCCCCGGAGTAAGAGAGGTAGAAAAGTTTCAGGAAAAGGAAAAGAAAGGAGATGACAGATAAGGAATCGCGAAGATTAAGGAAATTTGAGGAAGAAATTAAGCCGCCTTGAAGTGATTAGTAGGCTGAGTTAAAATAGAGAGAGAACATTAACTGAGTGAAAAAGAGACCATTGTTTTCATCCGAGAACGTTTTGATCGTAAAGAAAAGAGTTTGGGGATCTGTAGAAAAATACATAAATTTGCTTTGTAACGGGAATAAATAAAACTTATTCAAATTTCTAACCTTAAACCGACCTTCCATAATTTTACATCTTTACATGTTTTAAATTATCCTGCTAACAAGCGAATCATAAATAAATACACTAATACTTAACTAATGAATAGTGATAACTTTGAAAATCGATCTGATAACATTAGTGGCAGACTCGCGTTTACCTTCTACATAAGAAATTTTTATGAAACAAATTTGGAAGATAATAGGCACCGATGATTATTGGTCTAAAAGGTGCTAATATTTCACGCAATTCACTTATAAAGAAGCAGGATTGATCTTTATCTACTTATGCCTAGAAGAATCCTGTCTAGTTGTGCCAGGGGGTGTATGTAACATGCAACATTCTTATATCGATTACTTTGGCATATCATCAGCGAAATAAAATAAATTCTAGAAGAAATAACTTCTATCATTTCTAAGAAATAACTTTATTGATTTTTTCACGATATCACAGCGGCCTATGAAAGAGTAAGGGTGCAAAATAACTGCAACACATTACAAGAGCGTACTTTTTTCTGAATTATTTGTGTAAATTGGGCTAAATTTTAAAACTTTTATCTCCTAAAGATTCTCAATTGGTGTTCTAAAGAATGTGTAACCTAACTAAATTATCCTAGCAATCATTCACAAAATAAAATTTACTTACTATTACTTTCGTTATATCTGTTATAAACTACGAATAAATAATTATGTGCATACTCAAGATGATGCCTAATTAGTGAAAGGTAATATCGATCGTAAAACAGAGATATAATAGAGAAAATGCAAGAAAAAGACATTTAAAGTACTTAAAGTATAATAAAAAATCCTTAATATAACGGGAAAAAATTAAGCCGTTGTAATATAGAATTTTTCCATATGTTTTCATTTTACTATTTTATAGTATGCAGGCGTTTCCATTTAATCAACAAAATGTTGAAGGGCATTTTAACGAATGATTCGCATATGTGATTTCCCTAGGAAATAACCATATTTACTATGGAAATAATTATTAGTATTGATTGCTAACACTTTAGCTCTATGAAGAAAGCTAACGTAAATGTCCTTTAAGGCGTGATGGGAAATAAGAACATTAATAAAGGTACGGTCGATAAGCGAACATTCCTTCAGGAAAGTACCGAGATTTATTTCCATTTATTTAAACCTTAATCATCGACCATGCGTTAAATTGGAAAGGCCATTTGCATTTAATTAGGCGTGTAATTAACGCTTGGATGGAATGCATTCCCTCCAACCCAGTGGAATACATTTCCATTAACTTTTTTATGTCAATTTTACGGGAATTTAACGAACATTTTATCTTAAGCTAGAGTTAAAATGTGGAATTTAATGCCCAAGATTAGAGCACTTACTTCATCAAATAGAATGTATTTACTATTCCTAGTGACGTTCATGCTAGAATAACACTTTATGTGATATACAAATATCATTGTTTAAAATTATCTTCATGAAAATCCTCTTTCAGTGCGATCTCTTCAAATTAATATTTGTTCTATTTTACTTCAAATTCCACATCTACTATACTATACTATACTCTACATCTTCAAATTAATATATGTTCTAATTACTTATTTCTTCAGATGTATTCTTATTGGGGAGACTTTTAAAATACAAGGAATAATTGCAAATGTATTAAGAGTGGAAGAAAAAATCACGCAAAATAGGAGCACATAACAAATAGAGAGAATTTTCCGGTTAAATCTAATATAATTAAAATGTGATGGAGATCAATCGAATAATCTTTTCTGAGAAAGTTGAACTAGTTTTACAGAACTGATGATCCCATAATGATGATGATGACGATTTGTGCAAGTTTTGTTAGTAAAAACTATTATGGATAAATCTAGTATTCTGAATGTTTCATTCTAGATTTGACTGTTAGAAATACAACTAGTATTAATGGAGGTATATACTACTTAGGAATTTGCTATGAATTTATATTGCTATTATTATACAGCAATAGCACCAACATATACACATATTACTGTGTAATTTTAGCAACAGCACCTACAGTTTCGTCCTAAAAATACATAATAATATCATATTATAATATATATTTTAATAATTCTTGCCGTGAAAATCCTAATACAATTCCTTAACAACTTATTTTTTATACCTTCGAATTTTAAAACTGTATCCTTAATTATGGAATGATTTCTTTTAAAGGTATAAATTTTAATAAATCAATAATTTAAATATAAATACAAATACATATATAATATCCACCTCTGGACCCCAAATTAATCTAAATGTTCCTTTTTGTTAAGTATTCTTCAATATATGGGACTCTAGCATACATTTCGCATTTTAATCTGAAAAAAGGATCAGATCAGAAAGAATTCGTGTATGCATGACTCGGAATCGCTATTATTCCAATAGAACTTTCACGCGCAGTTTGCAAACGTTCTTACATTCATAGGAGGAAATATGTATAAAAAACGGGCGATGAGAAAGAGAGAGATGGAGGGAGATTGATAGAAGAAATTCGACCAGAATAAGTTCGAGGGGGGGATTGCGTTACCTGAGCGGCGTTGAATAATTCGTGAAGGGGCTCATGGCGTGCACCTGGGCGGACTACAGATGAAACGTGAAGGGGGCGTGGAAATCGGTCCAGAGCGCGCACAGAAAGAGTTTAAAGAGGATGAGAGGAGGCTTTGGTGACCTGGAACACGAGAAGAGTCCCTTAGGAATCGGAAAGTAGAGGATGGGTGCTGAGAGGATGCACCAGAGAGCGAAGATGCGGTCGACGATCCCGACTGAGAGAAAATATCCGGAGATCGCCATGCGGAACGTCTCTTAGAACTTGGGAAGTGTATCTTTTGGCTAACAAAATAGATATTCATCTTTGCTAGGGCGACATTAAGACTAATGAATCAAATAGCCATTCCAATTTATTGTCTTATACAATTAGCGAAGAGAAATATAAAAATTAAAATATGCTGCAATTCTGTATAATAATGTGTTAAATTATTAGTCCAAACAGTAATGCAATGATGGAATCACATGTACCCTATGAATATTAACTGGCCTAATATAATGAAAATAATATGAGTATGCATTCAACTAGATTTAAAATATAGAACGGATTTATTGATTAAAACTTCATCATATAACTTGTGTTTTTATCGTGTTTTACCTGTATTTAAAAGTATGATCTCTATGAATGTGGATTATTCTCTTATGCATCATGTATCTGTAAGGTAAATAAAAATCTTTCACCCCAACCAATCCTATCTCAGTTCATATACTTCGTATTAATAAATTATAAAAAGAAGAGATTGGGTCGGTTTGGCAGTTTTTATCAAATATTTCAGGCCACATTTATTGCCATCTCAACGTCAAAGTTTTAACGAAAATAACTACATTTAAATGTTACAATATAAGTTTAACAAAATTGCTAAGAAGGTACAACCTTATAGATGTATAAATATAGACGAATCCCACAGCAAGAAAACACACGAGTAAGGGAGTGTGAATTAAAATCGATATATTAATAATGTCATCCTCTTTTTAAATTCAAAATATAATAAAAGTAGGAAGGATTACTTTGATTATCAGCTTACAGGTGACAATTAGTGCATTCATAAACGTTCAATGTACTTGATGTACTTTTAATTCGAAACTACAAATAATTAGCGATGTGAAAAACTCGATGAATTTCATATACAAAAGGTTTGTTTTAAAAATAATTAAAAACCGGGAAACACATCAAAATCGCATATAAATCTCTTCGTCATTAGGATTTCAATAAAAGCCATTGAAAAACTCATTTACATATTCAGGTTACGCGTTTTCCAATAAATATAAAATTCAGGAAATTTTTTTTTCCGGCTCTTTTTAATCTGCTACACTCGTTTTTCTCGGTATATACCGGGTTACTAATTGCCATGGTATGAGGGGATTTAAAAACTCTTCCAAAGCCGTCTTTTGTGAGCGTTCCGTGCCGGTTGCCTTTGTTTCCACCGGTTCTGGTAACGACGGAAAGTCCTGGATTAATTTAAATATCACCTTCAGGTAGTATGGCAGACACCTTGTAATTTTTTAGGAAAGTTTTTCAATCTCTACTTCATGACATCTATTTCCAAATTTCTTTCCTTGTGAAGTGAGACAGGAAAAGGATAAGTAAAATCTTTGATGTGGAGGGTTTTACTTTATAGGTTTGAAGTATGGACCTTGAGAAAAGAGGTTTTCAAAAGCTTAGAGGTATTCGAGATATGGGTGAGTCGTGGAATGGAAAGAGTATCTTGGGTTGATAGGAAAACAAATATGGAGGTAATGGAGATGGTTGGGGAAGAGAGGGCTTAAATTGAAGTGATTAAGCATCGAAAGAGGAAATGGGTAAGTCAAACAGTGAGAGGAGAGGGGCTGCTTTAATTAGCAAATTAAAGGAGAAATAGGATAGAATACAATGAAAAAACTGAAGGAAATACAAAGGCAAAAGATTTTAGACGACATAAAGAGTGGGGTAATTTAACAGGAAAACCGAGAAAATGGCGTTAAATAGGGAAGATCGAGAAATTTGAACTTACCAAAAGATAGTACACTCAAGTATATATTTATGTACTGACGCATAGGTAATCTTATGGGAAATATCTTTATATTGACATGCCTTATTATTATAATTTGTATGGATTCTAGTAATTTTAGAGTTCTTCTCAGCTAAAAGTCTCCAATTCATACTCATGAATTTAATTATTAAAACTGAATTTTAGCTGCGAGTACTTTAAGAAGGTTGCACGTAGTCTTTAATATCAAAATCGCTAGTAGGAATTTATACATGTCTGCCATGAGTGAGCAATTCGATAAATTTATTCATCTTAAAATGTAGGTTAAATGTTAGTTACATATTCCTTTAAAATATATGCTCGTTATGTATGATGAATACAAAGAATTTTCATGAAATACACAATACAAAAACAACGAAAACGCGAAAAATGCACGAAGCTACGAAGTAAACTCTTTCATTTAAAAAATATAATATAATCTGAATATCAATTTCTCTAGAGGTTCCTAGTAACAGCCTCATATTAGTTAAAATCACTCTACAAATAATCCCCTAAACGGCCTATTTTCCTTTCAATTACAAGCCGAGTTTTCATTGCCATTTCCTTATTGAATATTTTTTTCACACGGAAACGTAGTATCCTTACGGCTCACTCTTTCGGATTTTACGTTAGAGATCCCTGACCTCAATCACTGTGATGCGGAAAGAGGTAATCCTGTTTCAAAGGAGATCTGCCCTTCCTCATCTCATGCCAGCTACGCTGCATCCCTACACCGTGAAGATGCTATCTGGTTTCCGGAAATTCTACCTATCCATTAGATTACAGAAACCGATCTATCTTGGTCAAGAGAGACCTTAATGATCAATGCGACATTTTACACTTGACATCAGCCTTAAAGACGAGCTTTCTTAGAAGATATGGAAATGATTCTTATGAAAAGGGCGACCCACATCTCGGAAGATATGGGATGGACATTTAAAGAAGTGAACTCATTAGAGTAAAAAAGCAGCTTTGAATGTAACAAATAATATTTTCCCTTCGCTTTCAATGGTTGTTTAAGAGGGTAGGTAACTTCAAAAGTGGAAATTATTTCAGTTTAATTTTAGAATATTAGTTTTTTTAAATCGCATGTCTATATTTATACTCTGAAGTTTGCGGATAAAGTGTAAAACAAACGGGATATAAGATGTTCCTATAATTTATAAGAATCATAGATAGTCTCTTTTTATTCCTTCCAGCAAGCAAGTGCGACTGAGTTTATTCTTTGTATATTTTCTAAGGATTACATTTCTAGATATTCCAGTGAACAAGAGTATTTTAATCAGGCCTAAGTATTATACATTATCCATATATATGCATGATAAAACACTAATTACTTACGGGCGCTATTCTTAGCTAACTATGATCAAATTTAGCACTAATTAAATAAAAAGTAATTGCGTAGAACTCGCACAGTGTGTTTCATTCATGAAAAGGTCACGTAATCAAATTTTATCGAAAATCAAAGCATAGGTATCGGCGAAACAGTGTATGTATAAAATACATATTATTAGTATAATACTTATACATGTAAGTTGAACAAGGGTATGGGGATAAGCAGATAGGCTGAAACTATGATGTTATCAATCTATACGTATTTCACCTCTTTGTGATTACATTCCAGTCAATTTCGCTATTCATTTTTTTACATTCATTTACTACATTCTAAGAGAAACAAGTACCAAGATCCATTTTAAATTGCATATTTACTAATTTTCAAGGGTTCCACAAAAATAGTAAGAGTGGCCAGCATTAGCTAAGCTATCTACACTAATTATTCTTACATTAGAAGCTTTTAGAGGTGTATAAGAATACGTCTAAGTAACTCGTTATTTGGTTACCCCTATTTAAGAGGACACCATAAAAGCCTTTCCTTTTCCCAAGGTAAAAAAGAATTATTAAAAGTAATAATTGAATAAATGAGATGCTGATGAATGGCTCTCAAATTCCAAACACCTTCTGAGGAACTGGTGACATGGGTTTTTTCTAATCTCTAGCAAAACCATTCTTCAAGTATGAAGTGAGAGGAGAGCCGAGGAGACAGCCTCAGCAAGCAGAGATTAACCGTTGTTCTCATCTGCAATTCAAATGGGAACGGGAAGCTTCAAGCATGGCTGATAGGTAAATCCAATAGTCCACGCTGTTTTAACACATCGACTGCTCAAAGCTACCCCACGAATACATGCTGCACGAGCAGGTAGGTGTCGGAAACACCTTATTCGGCAAGTTTCTCGTGCCATTTAAACGCAGTGTTATTGCTCATACTCCTCAGGCAGAAAAAAGACGGATTGTCCCGCCCCTGAATATTTTTACGACTTTCCATTTCAAATAATACAACCTGAAACCTAAGTTCTCCATTTCTAACGAGAGAAATCGTTTTAGCAAAACACTCTTGGAGTTCAAGAGAAGAAAGCTCAACATTTACGGATACGATCAGCTCAACACTGTGCTGTAGAATCCGTCGAAGCAATTGCATTGTAAGGGAATTCCCTCAGCGAGCATCGCATTAAAATTGGAGAAGGCCTTGTTCCCATTCAATCAATGGAGATCCTATCAGTTAGGTCAAGCGATTGGGGCCATCCTATATCTATTTAAGGATATTGAGTGCGGCTATTTGAAAGAAATGGTCGAGTTCTCAAAACATAACATTTTATACTATATTACAACACTTACTAAATAGTTTCCAGTGATTTCCAGTTTTATCAACAGGGTTGATAAAATTTAATCCACAAAGATAACCGGTCGTGGAACAAACATATTAGCTTCAAACGATTCACACAGAAAGATGATTATCAAGGAAGAGATTCGATTGAATAATACAAAAGAATCTCTAAGAGAAATCTGTATTAAATGCAAGTCGATGTAAGAATGACGTACGTATGTCCTTTAATGGTCACGACAACATGCTATACTATCTTAGTATCTCCAAGTAAATATTGAAGCATTGCATTAAATTAGTAGTTTGAAAAATTCTGATTATGAAACACCTCAGTCGTCAGCTGCCGTATTTTTCACTAATTTAATAAAAGAAAATTACGCTTGGGCCTATTTTCAAACTTAAAATATTGACCTCTATTAATGCTTTTTGAGTACAGTATCCAGACTTTTACATTAATTTCTCGTAACAATATCTACTGACCCAAGAAAGGAATTAATAAAAATTGAATTGGGATAGTTATTTAAAAAATAAATATCGTAACGTGTACATTCAAAGAGCGCAACACATAATTTTGCTCTAAAACAAATTAAAATTTTTCACGATGATGGTATTTGAATAGCATCACAACTTATTGAAAATTCAATTCGTTTAATTTAGTTTCATCTGAGTTTCGCATGCATTTGTCATTACAATGATTAAAATTATATGACACAGTTTAGAGATTCCCCGAAGGCCTTCAATATTCCTATTCATTCCTCCGACTCCTTTTACAAAAATAAATGTATGACGTTATTGATTTGTACTTCAAATATGATGCTATAAGAAATGTGAGGAATAACCAATTTCGGCAAAAATTGTATCGATATAATTGGTACGAATTGAAATTTCATACTTTTTATTAAATTCAATTGTATCAAAAATGTTCTTTCTGAAATATAGAATTCTTAATTTGATGGCAATCTGTACAGGATAGCAGACTATGCAGGAGTAGTAGTTATTTTAGAGATATTTGCGCCTGTTTACAACTGAATTGGTGGTAATAAGAAGACAGTTATCACAATCGATGCACTTTGTGTATGATGGGTTATCTTCCATGCTATGGCAAACTCAAATAAATGAAGAAACAAACAATGGAAAAATACATCTCTTAACAATTTTCCCCCGTAATTTATCCTAAAGTAAACCTCATATTATTCGTTACAGAGTGTTCGCGCAAACGAGCGCTTTTTTGCTCTGGAAACTGCTGGATATCCTTTGGGGAAGTGGTCATCAAATAACATAGGACTTTTGACAGTCTTCAGAGCTACCACCCAATGGAAAAGGCTATTGAACCACCTGAGTTACTACCCATACTCGGTATTAGATGGTCACCCAAGAGGGACTTCTTTTCTTTTAGAATGGACCAGCTAATGACCTCGTCGGTCGTAAATAAAAGAATAATTCTATCACAAGTCGCTAGACTATTTGATCCTTTAGAATTGTATTACCCGTATTAATCAATGCCAAAATACTCTTACAGGATTTATGGATAGCTGGAATGGATTGGGATACTCCTATTACCGGCAAATACGAAAATACTAGGTCCTTGTTAACAAATCAACTATTAGACCTGCAGCACCTGAAGATCCCACGATGTTTTGGAGCCTACACCGAAGATCATTGGCTACTCCATGGGTTTTCAGACGCATCGGAACGAGCCTATGCAGCAGCCGTTTATTATTGTCCAAGACAAGGTACTGCAAAACTTATCTTTGCTAAAGCCAAGGTGGCACCTATAAAGACAGTCAGTCTACCCCGGTTGGAGTTATGTGGAGCTTTATTACTGGCTAGAGTCATATCGTATATTCTTTCAGAATTATCTTTTAAATCGAGTAGTGTTCATTGCTGGACTGATTCTCAGGAAGTTTTATGTTGGCTAAAAGGACATCCTTCAAATTGGAAGTCATTTGTCGCGAATAGAGTAAATGAAATACTTGAAACGTGCCCTTTCAGTCAATGGCACCATGTGAAATCAGCAGATAATCCGGCAGATTGTGCTACTCGAGGATATACTTCCGAAAAACTTTACAATTCACAATTATGGTGGAATGACCCAAGATGGATTTCACTTGGTAGCCAAGAATGGCCTTCCATTAAGTCAGTTCAAACCTCTACCGATATGGAACGAAAGTCTAAAGTTTTAGTCTGTAACGCAAGTGTTGACGAATCATTTTTACAAAAATCATTAGAATATTGGCTTACTGTGGTCGATGGCGTTAACCAAGTTCTGAGAGAAACCGTAAATGTTTAACTACGGCTGAGTTAACTAAAGCTAAGACTGTATTTTGGAAAATTTTACAACAGGAATACTTCATGGAAGACATCATTCATATTCGCAAGGGTAAAACTTTAACGAAGAGAAGTGCTTTAAGACGTTTGTCCCCTTTCCTGTACGAACAGGGCCTCTTAAGAGTAGGCGGCCGTTTGCAATATTCTTCCTTTTCTTTTGATGAGAAACACCCGATCATTCTTTCTAAAAGAAGTAAATTCACTAGGTTACTTGTTGAGGAAGCTCATACAACCACTCTACATGGTGGTCCTCAGCTAATGAGAATCTATTTAAGTACATTTTACTGGATTGTTGGAGGCAGAAGATTAATCCAGACAGTCTATCGAAATTGCGTTAAGTGTGCAAGATTCTTTTCAAAACCTTTATCGCAAATGATGTCACCTCTATCTGCAGTGAGTCTAACCCCTCAAAGAGCCTTCTCTTATACTGGGCTTCATTATGCTGGACCATTATTCTTGAGAACGGCTAAGGGCAGGGGTAATCGATCTCACAAAGGATATATAGCAATTTTTATATGTATGGTCACTAGAGCAATTCACTTAGAAATTGTCACCGACTTAACAACACAATCATTCTTCGAAGCTTATCATCCATTTTCTGCTAGGAAAGGAATATGCACCGTTTTATACAGCGCCAACGCCACAACATTTGGAGGAGCTTCGCAGGAACTCAAGCAATTATTCTCAGAAAACCTCATCTTTCAGTGCTGAAATGGCGTCGCGGATTGCCAAAGATGAGACTCATTGGTCTTTCATCCCTCCAAGGGCCCCTCATTTTGGCGGCTTGTGGGAAGCTGCGGTGCGGAGCTTCAAATATCATCTCAAGAGAGTCTTAGGTGATGCTAAGCTTACATACGAGGAATTGTTAACATTAATTCTACAAATCGAAGCTTTTCTCAAATCAAGGCCTTTAACAGTAATTGATAGTGAAGCAAGTGATTTTACTATTCTAACTCCAGGTCATTCTTTAATCGGATCGTCATTACTTTCTCCACCCTCATCCTTTTTAGAGGTCGACTTAAACCACACGTTTTCTTCCAGATGGAAACTGATCACTTGTATGCGGAATGCATTTTGGAAGACTTGGAAAAAGGACGTTATTCACCACATGCAGCAGCGAAGTAAGTGGCTGAAACATATCCAACGTCTCAAGATAGGAGATATCGTGCTCATCAAGGACGAAATATCACCTCCGACGAGATGGCCGATGGGGAAGATCATCGCACTACACCCAGCACGAGATGACCCAGTTCGAGTAGCAACAGTGAAGACAGCCGGCACTGAATTGATGCGGTCACTTTTAAAACTTATACCTTTGCCAGTCAATTCATTGGCCAAGGGTTGTTATGCAGCCTTAATTGGGAAACCAGCCCTTTACGGCGGGCGGTAATCCGCTCAAGATTGTTTATTTTTTCTATTGTTATTGTTTTCTTTATTCTTTTTATTTTATTATTCCAGTTTAAAGATAGTCGTTGCAGATGGACGCAACGTGGCGGGCGGTATGTTCGCGCAAACGAGCGTTCTTTTGTTTGTATCGTCTGCTGGAGGACGGAAGCGACACCTGGCGAGATTGCTGCTCTCATTCTTCATACGGCAGTCGTCAGTCGCCAGTCAACAGTCCGTCAGTGGAAGTCATTCTCCAGTCTTTAGTAAGTCATTGGCAGTCAATTGGCAGTCAGCCAGTCTTTCGGCAACCAGTCGGCAGCAGTCAGTCGCAGTCATCAGTCAGTCAATCCTCAATCGTCACTCACAATCAGTCACCGATTCGAAGCATTCATTTTTATATAATAAATAAACGTTATTTGTTAAATTTGACTTTATATATTATATATATTCGATGTATTCGAATACAGAGATTTCACTAAGTTTTACGCTTTCCAAAGATATAATTACTCAAACAGCCACTTCAACACAACATTGATATCGTTTTGAGAAATGTATCAACAAATACACGAAGCATATAGCCTGAATCAAATAATCAATGTCTAAATTTTGACGAGTTCCAAGAAGACTTCTATGTTCACCTAACACGTGAGAGAAAGAAAAGAGAGGAAAGGTAAAAAAAAGTCTTTATTTACGTAAAGTGAAAGTCATTGGGAAAACAGATAAGGATTTTCACGAGAAAGACTCGACAACGATTGGTCATTGGACAAGCAGTTGTCGCAATTTATCTGTTTTATGGTTTATTGAGCTCCTAAAAGATCTTGGCAAAGGAATCAGGAAAAGATTGGTGAAATCCTTGGTTTGGTGTGTGTTGCTTTATGGGTGCGAAACGTGTACTTTAAGAAAGCAGGGAGTCAAGATTGGAGGCCCTCGAAATGTGGATATGGTGTAGAATGGAAAACGTAAGTTGGGTTGAGAGGAAAACAAACGCGGAGGTGCTGGAGATAGTTGGGGAGGAGAGGGGTTTAACCCATTACTGGCCACCGTACGAAATTTCGTACGCTAAACAAGGAGGTAAACAAACCGGTGCCGTGACGCGATGTGTCATTGCATCGAGTTCGCTAGCTTATTATTTTTGCGGGAAAGGTCCAGCCATTCACCCGTGCCGCCTGGCTTGGGGCTGCGCCACTTTCCATCCATTTCCCACGCGGTCAAATTTCGTCTAGGTTGGCGCGCGACGCAAAATGCCATGCTAGTGAGTATTTGTTTATTTTTTATTGGTAAAACTAATCTGAATTCTGTTCCTGAGTGTGTTACTGGCTTGTTTAGACCATAAACTACATTCACGAGTGGTCATTTGATGAAAGGTTATAATAATGTCAGTCAGGCATGTGGTTTTTGTTGACTGTTCGAAATTTCGTACGGTGGCCGGAAGGGGGTAAAAAATGTGGTATTGTTTGCAGGTACAATTTGAACACGGATGGCGAGGCCATTCTTAATATATTGGAGCAACTTGACGAAGAGGATGAGCTGGCCAAGGATATTTCCGAAATGGACGCGCTTGAGTTCGTTTTATTCCCACCTAATGACGGCAATGACTCTGATCAAGACGATTCACATAGTGAAGCAGGGCCAGATGACGTCACCAGTATTCGCGATATTGGGAAGGGAGTTTTAGCACAGCCTATTGAAGTTAGGGGAATGCGATCTCGAGATAACCTTCGGCCTACTACTACCGCGGATGGGCGGTATGAATACATTCGATCAACAACGGGCCATATATCGAATCAAAATCCGAAAAAAATGTTGGTACTGGCCATTGATCAGGTTCATGCTAAACGGCAGTGTTGTAAACGCTTGAATGTTGTTCCGGTACAAGGAAAAAGATATTTCTCTTCTTGAGTTTGTCCGAAGAATTGTAATTGCTTTACTATCTACCCCAACCCTGCCGAACAGACCCGCCCCAGTTATTCCTAAAAAAAACGGCTCTTGTAACTCCAGAAATTCGTTTTGACGGTATTGACCATCTGGTTGATGGTATTGAGAAACCGAGGCGTTGTGGAAATTGTCACAAGACTGCTTCATTTTACTGTATTAAATGTAATATAGGACTTCACCCAAATAGATGCTTTGTCGCCTTTCACACGCGCTAAATTCGCAAATGAAAACAAGTGATTTGAAAATGATTAACAATGTGATTTGAAAATTGACAACAATGTGAGTTTGTTGTTCTTGATTACTTAGTAAGTATTATAGCGAAATGCGCTTGAAATCCTTAAGATATGATTATGTAAAACGCGCAGAATGGACTTTTCTGCTGATTTATAAAAATATATTCTGTTTTACTACCATTTATAGTTTTTAAAAAAGAGATTTTTAACGTTTACTGTAATAAAAATGATAATAAACATCATGACGTTCAATTTGTATATTTTACCCCCTTACGGCCACCGTACGAAATTTCGAACACGTCCAAAAACTAAGATAACGCAAAAAATTTGGATATTTCAGGACATCTATGTATTAAAGAGTCCCATAACGTCTAAAAATTTAAATAACATCAAAATTCATCGATGGCGAATAGTTCCGGCCGATAATGGGTTAATCGAAGTGATTAAGTGTAGAGAGAAGAAATGGGTGGGTCAAATATTAATTGGAGAGGGATTGGTGAAGACTGTAATAGAGGGTAAAATTCAGGGAAAAATCAGAGAGAAAGACAAAGACAGATGATTTTGAATGACATAAGGGGTTAACTATAAGTATATGAAGGATATGTCGAT
Source organism: Sympetrum striolatum (assembly GCA_947579665.1). Classification (NCBI taxonomy): domain Eukaryota; kingdom Metazoa; phylum Arthropoda; class Insecta; order Odonata; family Libellulidae; genus Sympetrum; species Sympetrum striolatum. The sequence continues at coordinate 16,860,947 of OX388348.1, read as the reverse complement.
TAATAGGGATACATTAACCTACCAAAAGGTAAAACACTCATGAATGAATCAATAACTACACGAAGTATATAGCCTTAAATAAATAACCAAAGTCTAGATTTGGTCGAGTTCTAAGAAGAGTTCCTTGTCCATCTAACACGTGAGAGGAAGAAAAGAGAAGAAAGGTAAAAAAAGTTTTTATTTACGAGTAGTGAGAGTCATTGGGAAAAATGTGTAAGATTTTCACGGGAAAGACTAGAGAACAAGGTCATTGGACAAGAAAATTATTAATGTATTCATTTTTGCAAATATTGAACTAATGAAAGAATATCTGAGTAAAAGAAATAGGTTAAGTTCAGGCAATGGAGGAATCCTTCAGTAGTACAAATCCTTCAATTCATTAGTACAGTATAGTAATACAATAAATGTATATAAATGTCGTAATTTATCTTCAAAACATAAAATTATAATGTAATAATCGGAAACATTGATATAACAGGACCGTTTGGAATCGATTGTGGATTGCGAAAGTGTAAGCATTGTAGGAGTTGTATTGAATATGTGATAATATTATTATTATTTTAACAGGGCTCCGCAAGCTCAGGTCATTTCGAACATAGGCTACCAAGGGAAACAAACCCGTTGCCATTTTCAACACAGCCAAACGCGCAGCCCGCATGAGCCACTCATGCGGGAGCTACTTGATCTAGAAAGGATTTTTATTGCATTAAAATGCCATTTTATCTGACAATATGTTGATAAGGCTATAGAATATCAGGTTTTTTATGTATACTACTATGTATTTTACTAATTCGATTCGTGCCAGAATTTGGGTCAGAGAAATTGATCTGAAACTCATACTCGGGAAAAAAAGCTCCTCACTGGAGTGAATAGATCAAAATTCTTCCGTTGGAAAGGCTGATCATACTGAAGAACGAGATATAATAATATCTTTTTTACTCTTGAATGTCCTCAATATACATTGAGAAACAAGGAAAGGGTTTAAGGTACATACTTTACACATAAGGGTGTGCACCCAGGAAAGATCCCAAGGAATTCCTTGGGATGTATTTAGATAATTCATACTGACTTAACTAATTCACAGCGCTGTTTTTATAATTCATATATTTGTTGCACATTTATATTGTTGAATTTTTAAAATGTTTATTTATACATGGTAAATTTTTTTAATTCCTTTTAATTAATTTTTAAACCAGTCCTTGCGACTAACTGCAGTGGTTTTGTACAATAAATAAATAAATATGTGTGAATTTGACTTTAACCCACGATTTTATCTTCTCGCGATACAACGGCCTATTTCAAACACTCGAAGATCCTACGCACCAAAATCGTGCCTTTGTTTCCCTCCCATTAAGAACTTGTAGCGAGCAGCGCAAAGAGAGCAAGGTTACGTGCAGACAAGAGCGTCGCCCCAATTTTTCCCGAGACCGCGCCCCGGAGCATCGATCCCTGATTTTTCGGGGGCGTAACTCTATATCTTATCCGAATGCAAAGTGCGCAAGAATTGGGGAGAGCGCTTTCGCATTCTTTTTGCCAACTCGATGTATCGCTTTCCAAATATAGAACGTATACGGTACCGACCTTTTTACCGCTCCACGGCGCGGGGTTCTTTTGAAAGGGGAACGACTGCGGGTCTGGAACGCCGGTCTCCGAATGGTTTTTGTGAGAACGTTTTTTGTGATCGACAGTCGTATGGTACCGCGAACAGCGAGCCCCCGAATATCCGAGCAACTCCATCTTTCACTTTAGAGGTTTAATATCTCCAATAGCCGTATTTATCGGCGTTCCTCGTCTCTTACACCGGTATTCGAAGAAAAAGTGCGGCTATCCCTTCCTGTTTTCTCCGAATACCGGTGAATGAGGCGAGGAAAGCCAATAAAGACGGCTATTTGAGATTTTTAACCTCTAATTCATTAACAGCCGTATTCCAAATTTTCTTTCTTTACTCCATCTTTTATTTCCATTTTTTAATTGATACAGCATAGAATCAAATGTATCTTTCATTTACTTTCCTCACAGCCTTGATCATGTAAATAAATAAATATTGAAACACGGCTGTTAATGAATTAGAGGTTTGAAATCTCCAAAAGCCGTCTTTGTCGGCGTTCCTCCTTTCACTTACCGTAAGCCCATAAAGCAAGAAAGGAATGCCGCACTTAAATCGTACCCATTTACAATTTACAATTATAGTGCGGCATTCCTTTCTTGCTTTCTCTGACTACCGGGATGTAAGAGGAGGAACGCCGACAAAGACGGCTTTTGGAGCCTCTAACTAATAATTAAGCCTTGATCATGGCTGTGATGAAAGGTCCCTCCATAGGGGCTGCCAAGAAGAGTGTTGCTCATGGAGTCATTGTGTCTCACTTACATGGATATGTTTTGCTTATAACATTCTGTCTCGGTGAGGAAAGTAAGGGCAAACTACCTTACTCCTCGTCCTACCTAGTAAACCTCATTCCTTCCACTAACTCTACATAGGAAATGCTGTTCGGGTTGAGGTTCTAACCGGACTAAGTGCTGAATACTTTACTGTCAGTATAGGATCAAGTAAGAAATCTCTTTCATTTAATTTTGTTTTACTATTGTTGGTAGTTGTAATAATTGTAAAGTACTATGACTGATATGACCGATACTAAATAATGACATTCATTCCATCCATCTTATGCCAGAGGGGATGAGGCACCAACCGGCCTTTGAGCTGAATACTTTACAGACCGACTCCATCTATCGCCTCGCCCATCACAGACTCCATGACAACCGTTCTCGCGAAGTCCTTTGGGGAGGAGTGAGTGGGAAAGACAGAGTGTGGGTGTGTGAGAAATATTGACGGAAAGAGAGACTTGAAGACCGAATTAGAGTCTGTGTTGCGGAGTAGGGAATAGGGACCGAGGAAGTGTTGTGAGAAACACGGGAAGATTTTGATGGAAATGGGGGTAAACAGACGATGAGACGTGGGGAGCGTTTTAAGATGGGAAAGTTGCGGATGGATGTAAGGCGACTTAAGGAGATTAGAAAATATTAAGATTGATTAACGGAGCTTATGCATGAGGGACTGCTTGAAGTGTTTAGAAAGGCTAGGAGAGTAAAAAAAAATAATTCTGAGGAAGACAGATTTGGATGAAGACGCAGAGAGTCAGATACGTAAGCATATGGCGGAATAAACAGTCAAACTATGAGAGCGCTTTTTGGACATCCCGTAAGAGATCACAATTAAGAGGTAGTCATCAGTATAGTAATATTAATAAAAATGAGTTTAAAGGAAATGTAACAAACATTCCTATGTTGGTTTATCAAAATATACTACGTAACTCCGTTAATATCCTGAAACTGTGAAGGGAATTAAAATAAGTCGCGATAATCAACAAAACAAAGTGATTGATCGATAGAGAACAATAGAACGGTACTCGAAATTCTACAAATCGAACACACAGGAGAACTGCATATTAGATTCAAATAATAGATTTTTGGCTAACTTATTCCCTTTAACTGTATTTTTAATGAGAATCACTACTTCCCTCGCCTGTTTGGGTGTCGTGGCTATACTATGTTCCTAGGTTCAAATCCTTAATAAGGGCATGCTAGTATATTTATGTTGTTTGCGAAGCACAAATAAGTTCACATGCAAAACGATCGCTGGTGACTATAAATGGATGTTTTTTATTCACAAGAATCATTACGCATAATACATTTCACCTTCCATATTTCTTTAATCCGTGAACGTAACCCCTGAATATATACATAAAATCATTCAACTGCTTGGGCCGTGACTTGGTGGTATGGATCCATCAGGAACGAAAGTGAAAATAGGGTATTATTCTGTGGTATAGTATTATTCTGTGGTATAGTAAAAGTTATTTTCACTTTCGTTCCTCATAAAATTATTCATTAAAGCAAAAAAAATACGGAAATATCTATGTCATAATTTTTTAAGGTATTGTTGCGGAAACAATCAAATAAACATATTCATAGGTAATGCCGCCTTAAGGTTGCCTTTAAGTGCGCTAGGGAATTCGCATTGCACGCCACAAAATTGCGAAAATGGTTCTACGTTCGCCTCTAGTGAAAGGGGTCCTGGGATTCAAGGTGGAGCCCTCGTGGGTTGTGGGGTTGGTAATTGTGCAAAATAACCTTCGCTGAGGAAGCACCTTCATAAAATGAACAGTACTTGCATAAACGTAATTTCTAGCGTGTATCTCTAGTTACCTATCTCTCCTTATAAGTATTAAAACATACATTCTCAAAGAAAACTTACCAAAAGCATCCAAAAAAGTGAAGAGATGGTACATCATATGAAGTAAAATAAATATATGTATATACTTATTTGCAAAATTTATCATTCATAAAATTATTGAAAACGCTGCACCGTACGTGAGCTGAGCTGAGCATGAAAGAGATTGGAAAAAGAGAACTCCAGAAAGAGAGGGTGAACGAGTTAAGGACAGAAAAAAATCAAGGACTGAAATGGGATCTAAAATTCGAAGAGGCAGTCATGTAAATTCTGCGAGAAAAATTGGGAGAAAGAGACCGAGGAAGATACTGCGTCAGAAACTGTGATACATCGAGAGGGGTTCTTGCGAAAAGGAATAAATGCTGCGAGATAGAGTGAAATTAAGGCAGAGATAGATAGTGATTGAAAAAGGAACAACGACATGCATGAAGGAGGGATGGAGTTAAAAATTTAAATTAAGCAGAATTTGGAGTATGAAGATATAAAATTGGGGAATTGTATGGAATTGAGCATTTACTACTTGGAGCACTATGGATGAGAATGGCGTAAAGTGAATCAGGAGAGAAAGGAAAAGGAATATTAATGTATTTTTGATCAAACATAGAGCTTTCATGGATGCATAAGCGAAATAGATAGAAATAATGAGAGGGACATCAAAGGAAAAAAGAGAACAGTAACAGAGCCGTGCTGTTAACACAAAAAATAACAATGCAATAATAAAAACAACAATCCTTTTTCCTTTTTAGATACAAATATTCCTGTAAACATTGTATTCTCTCTAGCTCTAAATTCGTCTAGTTTTGGTCAAATATGAAATAGGATCTATTTTGTATACATAGATTCAACTTCTACTTATCCAATTACGTCATCCCAGACCCTATTTCTCTCCTATCGGTTGAATTTTTCGTTCGACAAATTCTCGAAGATTATTTCTTAAAAAATAATATAAAATGATTTCTTGATATGGGTTAAAAATAAATTAGGTAAAATTATGCATATTATAACAAAAGTGGGTTATTGTTTGGGCAAACTACTCGTAAACAGATAAACGGAAAGAGAAAGTAATACGAAGTAGTTTTTTTTCTTGTTACACGTCTCCATTCGTTCCGTCAAGAAAAGTGTGGAAATAAATTTAATATTATGAAGCGGAAACAATAATGAATTAATATACCACATGCATAGCGGTATGACGGGCAACAGAACAAATATTAATAAATAGAGAGGGGAAAATTAACTCAACTCAAAAAAGCAGGCTGTACTTCAAAATAAATTTACGACATATATTCTAGGTAAAGGTTAGATCTAATAATAATCTTTAAATAGTATAATTGGGTATAGTTGACATCTTTATCGTCCTCCAATTAATTTAAATTTAGGCAAATAAGGTTGGATTTCTTTACACTCATCTCCTCTAAATATCGACTCTGTAGCAATGAATAAATTATGTATTGCATGAAATAGGGTCAGATAAAAACCATTGTTCCTCTGAGCGCGTTCCTCCCATTTAAACTGCGTATAGGGCCAATGAATACATCCTCCATCTTTCTAGATTTGCTATGCTGGACCATACAACGCAGCAGACAATTGAGAGTTGCCTCGGGAGAAGATAAATACTCATGTAGGCTGTCGGAAAAAGACTATTTATAGCTTGATCCAATCCTCATTGCCTTGCAATGGGACATGTTAGAGTCCGTTGGCAAGAGGACGCGGAATATTTAATGAAAACTCATGGAAATCAAGAATTATATTTGTTTTCTGGCTCCGGTTCCGCATTATGTCCACGATCGATAAATATTGGAAGGTTCGAGCGCTGTCATCGTCGAAGTCGCGATTTACAGTTTGCAGCGGAAGTAAACCCAGCGATATATTACCGATCTGAAGCATGCAAAAAATTTTAGAAGATTCAAAATTGATCACTTTAAATATTACAATAGATGGGGCGGAATTCGCGGAGAGTATAAAAATAGTCTCTACAAACATCCATATGAAACCTATATTGTCATGCTTTTAGTAATGTTTGCTATAACCGTATACGTCAAAATGCTACTTGCTATTTGATTTGGTGGATCTTTTTTTGTTTTGATATATACTAGGGACGGGAAATGTATCATTTTATAAGATTTATAGAAATTTAAAAAGTTTTGTGATATGCTTAAAGAACTATTCTAAATTAAATGGGAAACATTTGCATTAATTTTTGAATCCTCTTTTTCTATAAAGGCATATAATATTTCAAATAGACTTTCTCATGGATGAAAATTCTTTTTGTACCAACAATATATCCTATTGCTGCAGGTATCCTAAGGAAATCATAAATATTAAATTGCTGTTTCCATTCAATATTATTTTCATTATCTATTGACAATGAATGACTAATTCCAAAACCTATCCCTTTTAAACTTTACTTGATAAGCGGATGACATAAAAATATTAGAATTTTTTTAATTAAAAAGTTTTTTTCAAATATTATTTGATATAAATATATATATGATTTATATCTCTGGATTACTAATACAATATATCCGTCCTTCTCATTTGGTCTTGAGTAAAATACTATAATTACTAAACGTCCCTAATCAGTACCTCACTAACGTAAAAGCTAAAAATTACTGAGTTTACTAAAAAATAGCTAATATCGCCATAAATCATCTCTATTGCTAACGTAGGCGGATATGCAGCGAAAAATATTTTAATTTTCTATAACCTCATCACCCTATGAGAAACTGGGGCAATCGGATCATCATGAAATAATCCGATCATCAGAAACCGAGAACGAATACCCACGAATGATTAAAATTTCCAAAGATACAAGTTAACTTAAGGACTTTTCTTTGAACAATGGTACGAGCAACTGACGAGTGCGCTGATTCATAATTCAGGGAATCACGCACTGAAACATGCAGCTTCGCTGTGATGTATCGCATCAATCGTTTCAGTGCAGTGAATAATCCATGCACTCTGCTTCGTTCATGGTTATCAATCATCATTTCAGCGAGGGAAAAGGATGCAGAATAATAAACGCCGCGCGCCCTACATTTTAGGGAGAGTGTGTTTATCGAATTGCTCCCTCACGGCTGAAATATATACATTCATACGTGCTATTTGGATCTTAAAGACTACGTAGACCATGGACTATATGCTAAAATTCACTTTTAATAATTAGATTCCTAACTGTAGAATGGGAACATCTGACCGAGAATAATCATAAAACTACCAGAATTCATTTCAATCATAATAAAACTATAGATATAGCAATGAAAAAGGTATGTCCTGTAGGATTAAGAATAGGGCAGTACATGCATATATTACTAAGTAGTGCGCATTTATACATGCATACATGACAGTTCTCCATTTCGGTATGTTCATATTCATCTATTTCCTATTCTTTCGTTCTTGGTAGCTTACTCTGTCCTTCATGTGATCTAACATAATTTGCCTTTATCTTCCCCTTTGTTATTTGACTTGTATTCTACTCTCAATCAAGAACATAAAAATTATTAGTGAAGCTTGTGAAGTTTCAAGAGATTCAAGGGATAAAATGTGCAATAATCAATAACCTATTGTTGACGATTATTCCTTGAATGCTGGTTGTGAATCCGATTTTGCCCTGAGAAAAATTCAAGGCCTTTTCTTTGAACTGAATGATGGATTTAAAATAGACATCGCCCATTGCTGTGAATTTCAGTACCCTATATGTTCGAGGATTGAAAGTAAATAATAAATTTATAACTTGAATGTTTATAACAGTAAAACGTACGAGTTTAATTTTAAATAACCTCTAAATGTCTTAAAAAAGGAGTATGTATCAATGCCTCTTGATACATTTTTTAAGAATGACACTCTACGAGATATCATAGGACATGAACAATAACACTGAACGTCTAATTTCAAATGCAATGGAATTACAAATTTGCATATTTTCCCCCAATGGAAAATTATGACACTCCGATTAGACCACCATTCATTCAAAAGTTTACTCCATCTATGCATGGAAATTAGACCATTCATCTTCGGCCCGCAATTTCAACCCTTTGCTTACACGAAACATGACAAAATTGCAGTCCCGCCTATCTCGATTCGGATTCGAAATGGGCGAATCAACTTATTACACTTTTTTAGCGATCTCTGAAAGCTAAATCCCCTTTCCCACCCGCAGAACAAATATCGGACAACCCATAAGTACGTTCGACCTATCCCTTTCCACCAAACACTGACCCCAACTCTCCTTTATCGAGTTTGGTTCTGATAGATAAATTCGTTTTTCCGCTCTTTTGATTTTTCGTGGGTCAACCCTCTCTTTGGTCAGTGGTACGGGGAGCGGGTGTTTCGCCGAGGAGCGGAGGGCAAAGGCGAGGGGTGACAAATGAAACTCGTTTGGCGCATGACTCGTCCACGGACTTTAAAGGATTCGCCGAAGCGCGGCTGAAAAGGCAGAGTGGTGAAAATAGAGGGTGCAAAAACACGGGAATGAAAAGGAGTGAAGTGGATGAGCATAAAGCGAGAATTATGAAGGGAAGGGAGGTAAGGGGGGTGTTTTAAAGGGAAAATATTGGAAGGGGTAGAAAGGTGGATATTTTTAAATGAGTAACGGATGTGGGATACTTTTTCAAGCGATGTGAGGAATACATTTCAAAAGGGCTTAAATTTGGTAGGATGTATAATGTAGGTTTAAGTAAAATTTATATCTTTATACAAAGAGACTTGAAAAGCAAGGGAAAACAACCTCACTCCTCACCTTGCCTACTAAAAAAAGCTTACTGTAGCTAGAACTAGTTGGGGAAATAAGATAAGAACAGCTAGTTCCAACCGCTCTACTGACACGTTGCAGGCAAATGTAAAACGATATTGAAATGAATATATTACATGAGGCATTAATGTATATTAAGAAGCCGTTTTTGTCAACTAATCTCATCTTCTACATCAACAGAAACTGTTTTCAAATATATAGAGCTTGGTTTTGAATTGAAATTAAGTTTATTGAAACTAAGGATAATTTGTACCTGGGAAATACCCTTAACCGAGGAGGTAAAAAACTTGCACTTAACTACAAATGGTCTAGTTTTTCCCCATCCACCCTAATAGTTATCTTAGCTTTCTTTCCCTTAGTTAACCTCAAAACTTTAGTTTTACTTACGTTAATTTTCATTCCAAACTCCCTTGTTTTATTTCTAAGAGCATTCACTAATGTTAGCAAACCCTTTATGGAATCGCACACAATGGCTTTATCATCCGCATACCTTACAGACTTCACTACTTCCCCAAAAATCTTTACTCCCTTGTCTATTTCTTCCCAGGCTTCTTCCACCATTTCCTCTGCATATATATTAAAAAGAGTTGGTGACATAGGACACCCTTGTCTTACCCCCTACCCAATTCAGCCCAACCTGATTCCCCATCAGCTATCCTTACGCGAGCTGTTTGATTTAGATGCAAATATTGAACCAATTTCCTATCTTTCCAGTCTAACCCATATTTCTTTAACATCCTATTAGTTTTGGCCACAGGAATCTATCGAAAGCCTTCTTAAAATCTACAAAACATACACCTAAGCCCCTCTTAAATTCCAGGCTTCGTTCCGCAAATACTCTCATCACCCCAATTGCATCCCTCGTTCCTTTTCCTCTCTGAAAACCAAACTGGTCTTCTCCAATTTGCGCTTTAATTTTTCCCTCGACCCGTCTATTCAGAACCCTCAGAAGCACTTTTGCCGCGTGAGAGATTAGGCTAATTGTACGATAATCCCGACATTCTGTAGCCTTGTTCTTTTTCTGTAAAGGAATCAAGATAGTTTTGGTAAATCCTCTGGCCATTGCCATTCATCATAAGTTTTCCCAATTAAATCATAGAAACATTTCTTGGCCTTATCTCCAAGGTTCTTAAGGAGCTCTACTGGGATCTCGTCAACCCCCGTTCCTTCATTCCCTTTCATATCCCGCAATACCCGTTCTACTATTTCACTACCAAGTAACCCAGGTCCATCATCGTCTTCTTCAATTTCTTGCTCACTTTCTATTTCTATGCTGGTGGGTTTCATGTTTTTCCCATAAAATTTTCTCAACGTATTCCTTCTATTGTCCCCTAATGGTGACTGGATCCCTTAATATTTTTTCCTTGCTGTCTTTAACCGTCACCATTCTATTACTAATTCCATTCCCCGTCAGTTGCAATATACATCATAATTATGTTATATTTTTTAAGAAGGGAAATAACAAAAATATGACGTTATGTTGAGCCTAATGCAACAGATTTTTATATTTACATTTTGGTCACCATATAATTGATTGGTCCATAAAATAACTAAACAGTCCTTCGCTTCCAATTAAATTCGTTTTCTGATGCTCAAAAAGTTATGCTTATTAAACCCATAACCCATTCTAATTTATGCCTGAAAATGATTCTCTTCAAAAATACATAGGAAAGGATACATCAAAAATGAATTTAAGATAAACAATAAAAGTAAATTCACATTGACCTAGAAGTAAGAAAAACAGAAAGAACCTTTCAAAATCCCTTATACATAACGAATTTACAAGGTTAAGTTTTTTGTATAAGATTATAAATGTAACTTCCACTTTCAGTTTTATTCATCTCGCGTAGCCATCTGAATATAAACTCATATTGAAATATAAGAATATTAATAGAAAAACTTTGCGGGGAAGCGCGGCAAAGTCTTGTGGAACAAAACTCAATTTTGCTCTTAATAGATTTTGTCGGCCTTTCCTAATGATATTCAAGGCTTCACTGTTAAGTAAAAGCTTCCAAACTTGATATGCCTAAGGAGTTTCTTTTTAAATATCTTCGGAAGTTATTCGAACTATTCTAAGGTTAAAAAAAACTCTAAAGAAAAAAACACAGAGAACTTTTAAAAATTGGTTTTCGACTGCGCATGTCGAGGAAGGGAGGCTAAAGAAAAAAATCATAGACCAAAGTGCTCGAATGAAGAAAATACGTGACTTTTTATTGCAGTTACCGCCACTTAGTAATTTTTGATGTTATACGGAGGAAATGTAACTGAGGAACGAAAGAAAAACGGCTAAAATGAGCTGTAATAATACAGATTCAAGATGATGAAACTGTAACAATTAAGCCTTTTATCGATGTTAAAGATATTAATCCTTTTAGTCAACATAAAGAATAACTTGAATTAAATTTAAGCTTTTACTTCTCCCAGAAACTTCTATTAGCCTATGATCATCCTCACATAAAGTGAAGGTAAGGTTCAAATTCAACGATCCGAAACGGATTGGCAACCTACTGCTAAAACTTATCAAAACTATGCAAAAATATACTGAAACCTAGTTTACAGCTATCAAACAAATTAAGTAGAAACCGGAAAAGAGTTATTAAAAAGTGAAGGTGCGTGCAAGCATAAATCAAGGGAAAGCGGCGTGACATTATAACACAGTTTAGTTAAGGTATGAGAAGACGGAGATATGAATCTGGCTGAGGAAGACGTTGATTTGCGGAATCTGCAGCTGAAAAATTGATGGTGAAGGGAAAATGAAGAGGAGATAAAATACGCTATTTTGGATCGTAAACTACGAGACGCTGTACCAAATAAGGCGAACCTTCTTAATCACCGAATCTTGCGTGCCCGAGCAGACGTTCCTCTCATATTACGACCCAACTTCCACGCCAGATTGTTCCCTTCCATCCCCCTATCTTAGAACCCTTGCTATCTCTCCTCTCGGATAGCACTGATAGTGGACGCAACTTTGTTTGAAGGATGGAAAGCAGAAGGTAGAAAGAGGGATGATATGGTTGATAGAGAAGGGATGTAATGGAATAGAATACAAAGGTAAATAGACTATCATCCATAATTTCGATCATTTATCTTTCAATTAGAAAGCGAAACCTCCAATCGATAAATCAACTATTTTACTCCTATAATTCAAACCCATCTTTGCTGCTTACTCCTTCCAATGCCTCATAACCTCATTGGGCAACAAACCTCATAACGAAATGACATGCACCTTTTAAGACCGGTTTCATTTAAACACTGTCTCAGTCCTTACGTTACAATTATACAAATTAGCACTCAAACCTTTTGACCGCGTCCCATTTCTTTTTTCCCACAATGTATTCAAGTCTTGAATCACACCCCCTTCTGTTAGTTAATCAGTTTGATCTTTAACTATTATTTGGTTTTGATCCGCTGGCCTACGTAATATATATATATGTGCACTCCTGGCCAAAATTAACGCAGCACCTCCCTATCGATCCTTACGGCCGGTGATGCGTTAATTTTGGCCAGGAGTGTACATAATTAACGATAAGGTAATTTAGGTTATTTTAAAATTTTATTTTTTTTAAGTTTTTCTTATTATTTTTGTCCAATGTTATATAAACTCTATGTTATTGATCATTTTATTCATTCTCAACCTAAATGTATGTAATCGTTTTATTATTCTTGAAATATTCTTATGTGTTTTATTTTTTTATGCTACAATTCTTGTAATTTAGATTTAGTGTCATTTGTGAAGATATTTTATTTGATTTTATTGCTTGTAGTGAATCTGTATTTTTCCCCTGTATCTTTCGCATACTATTTATCTATTCTCTGCTTGTATTTCATAGTTCTTTTTATTCTCCTTCTTCACAAAATATAGTTGTCTATCTGTAGGTTTTGCAGGTTTTTCACACTCCCCTTCCTGTGAGTATTTTCCTGCAGTGGAAATTATTTCCTGAGCCCTCAGCTTAGGTTTTCTAAAATCCAAGTACTAGTTTTCTTCGTGTACTTTTACAAACTATCCCTTTTTTTCCGTTTCGCATACGACGATGGGTTGTGTAAGAAGAGACATTCTAGTCTCAATCTCGCCCAAATAAAGGCCATTTTTATTATTATTATTATTATTATTATTATCTGCTTATTGGAGATAATTCTTATGAGTGGACGCAAGTGAGATGAATAAGCCTTTTAAAAGATGACTACTTATAGATAACATTTTATGCTATGAATCTCTGGTAACGTTTAAATCCATTATAATAATTTGCACAGTATGGATGTGCGCAACGTAATTTACAATTCGAAAAAAATGCCGTAAATGAATTTCTGATAAATATATTAATTGAACGACTGGGTGCGATATAGAAAATTTTCCTTAAATTGAAAGCCATCCTTATTTATAAATTAATGAAAATTTGAAGAATATGCTGATGTTCAAAGTTAAATTCCTGCCTCTAGAAACACGCAAATTGTCGAAAATTATTTACAGTTCGTTCCTTATCTGCAGCGTACTTTCTTTTTTATCTTTACGCCTTAGTTTTAATACCCCTGCAGTCTTCTCACCTACTCGAACTAACAATCGAATCCCACCTCATAAAACGAGAACATTCCACGGCCATCAAAACCCTCCAATATAACGGATTAATATATATTCCGGTGGCAATTCCGACCTATAAAACCTCTAAAAACCATTCGAGTGACGGCGGGAAAACGGATAAGGAACAAGGGAGGCGAAAGTGAGAATGAAAAGTGCCTACGTGCACGTTTTCTGATGCGGAAAGGTATAAATTCTTAAGGAGCGAGTGGTAGTGTTGGAAATGAGATAGGTGAAGTGTGAGCAAGGGTGAAAAGGGGGAGGGTTAAGGTGAAAGGGAGGAAAAGGCAAAGAAGGGAAATGGCGGGGCGGGGAAGTAATAGATACTGGCTGGAATGGGGACTTATCTGATTCCGTCGAGACTGCGACAGAGATAGCCGGTAAAGACTAAGAAGACATGGGCGGAGTTGGGATTTTAGGTAGAGATGGCTGACGGCGACTAAACCTTGCTTTTATTCCTTCTGATGCTTTCGTTTGAATCAGGAATGACTGAGTTTTTTTTACGAATCCGTTCAGTTTTGCCCGAGTATTCCATTTCGATGCAATCGGAAGCCATTAGTTTGAGAAAGGGTATTATTGCAATTTTTCCGAATCATAGCTCTCACACCCTAAATATTTCAAAAAATCATCCCCATTCTAAACTTTTCATGTACCTCTTGAAAGATTCTTTATTATGTCTCGACGTCAATTATGATTTTGAAAAACTAGCCAATCCTTCGTTCCAGAGATGTTTTATCATATTGTTAATTATTAATGCACACTTTATTCCCTCTATTGTTCATCAACCGTTTCCGGCGATATCATTCTTTAAGCTTTGGAATAGGTATATACCAGAGTATTCCACATGTGTTACGAAAGGTACGTTATACATTTCACAGAATATTCGGTTCTCTTCAGAAAACAATCAACGTGTGCTATCTGAGATAAAATACTCAGGCAATGAAACTTTGTGTTGCCAATTTTTGGGGATTTTATTTCGCAAAATTCTTTCTGGATCCATGATTATAACTGCAGAAAGTGAATATAGCGGAAAACTTAAAGCTTGTGTCTTCCATTTTTATAGAATTTTTTTGGGGGAGCCTAGCTCGCAGCCTTTTGAGAAAAACCCAAGAATATGATACAAACTTTAAAAAGTTGTTGTTTTTTTATTTTGTAATGAACTCAAAGTATCATTTGTAAAAGAGGTTTTGTTAGAGATATATCATACATATCAGCATTACTAATCAACGTGTATTTTAAATTAGAAAGACGCAAGAGAGATATTTTGATAATTTCGAATAAATAGGATAAGATTTTGAAATCATCATTGAAAGAAATAGATATGATTAAAAGTTATCCGGGGATACAATTTAAAGTCTTAACGTTGATCATTTGATCTGTCGTCACGTTGCCCGCCATTCGGATATCGTAACTCGTCATACTCTCTCCATTTAGCTATTTCACAGTATAAACGAGTGATTCTGGTTTCATTTGGGAAATATACTCTCCAGGGAGCAATCGCTTTTGGTCGTTTTGGCGATGAATTTTTGAAGCGATAAATCCAGTGATTTTAGCAGGGTTTTAAGGCACACCTTTCCACCGACGCGAAAGGGTGGTAGAATTAGCATGGCGCCTCACCTCGATGCTCGCTTGTCATTCACCCTTTTAATTTGAACAAATCGCCCCTAAAAAGCGGAAAATTTACACTTTTGTATGTGGCACGAATGGGTGACGAATCATGATTTTTAAGCGTTGCTGTGAAAAATGCTCCCGTTGACAACGCATTCGACAAAAATGCGCGACTGATGCAAAAGTTGCTTGTTAAAATTCGAATTCATAAAGGGTTGCGTAAGTTACCAAGAGAAGTATTGTGCGTTATTTAATAGGAAATATTGATGCATATCTACCTTCCGAAAATTAGAGCACTTTTGCAGGTATGGTCACAAAATAAACGAATCTGACATTTTTCTTGGTAATTTTTCTTTGCGAATGACATACCACCTCACTAATTTAAAACTAACCTCACTTTAGATAACAAATTCAAAAGTTTATGATTATTTCAACAATTAATTACAAGTTGCCTTAATAATGACCGAAGATGATATATGAACTATAATACCGCTTATAATAAAATACGTATTTTTCCAGAGAGTAAATATTAGATAAAATATGTTTTGAATAACTTTTTAACTATATTAGTGGTGAAATATGAAGATTCCTAAGAATCCAACCCTAGGGGGTTCATTAAAATACTAAAGGCTATAATACTAATATTTTAAGGACATACGAATATTTCACTAAATTTTGGCCAATCGCAGAATGGATTACAATTCTTTGACTTCACACTCTGCATTACTCACTTCATAGAATATGAGTCCAAAACTTGAAGCTTTTGTCTTTATCCTAATAATAACTAAGAGATTTGCATGAATATATGGTGAAAAATAAATATTTTAGATACTAATTTATTGCTCCAATTTAATACCAACGAAAACGACAGAATTAAATAGTTAGGAAGCTTGTGTTCTTTTAAATTATTTCCCTGAGATTATAATGGGGAGAGAGAAAGAGCTAGTGGTGGTGAATGGTTTTCAATAATGCTGTAAAAGAAACGCGAGTGAAATTGTGTATGCATAACCCTTATCCGTAACGGAACGACTGAAATCTAAATAGAAACAGAAATATAAAAAATATTCTGAATGTACAAAAGAGCAAATATGAAGGCTTGGCCTAAAGAGGTGGAATCGGAATATACAATAGAGTGCGTCTGTCATACCATACAAGTAGCTCCAGACACAGCAAGATCTCTTCATGGTTGACATGAAACGTGAATGATATTGAATTCAGGCTTATGTTCAAGACCATATTCAAATCCAAAAAGAGTCTTTTAAAGTCTAAATATTCAAATTACTGCCATAAGCGATATATTTATCTAAGTTTTCATCATGATGACACGCTTCAATCGTGAAAATAGTTATCAGAAGAATGCAACACTTAAAAAAAGTAAAATCTTTTCATTTATATCAAATTAGTACTACGCAATATTCTGTTTTGGTGATACAGGAGTTGATATATTAGCCACGAGATACAAATCTAGGCTAAGTAACAAGTTGTTACCTAGGGATATATGTACGTATTTAAGATGGAGAGGTTGTGAAATAGAGTTAGTCTAATTTCTATTCTAAATATAAACAGATTGGATTTATATATTGAATGTCTTTTGAAATTCTTATTTAATTTGCTCGTTTGCTGATGTATGTCAGCAAATACAAATAATAAGAATTTAGAGATGAAATCAAATCTAACAAGCATGCGATAATATCGAGTACAGTCACAAAAATCCCAAAACTAAAACTGAATTCTATCCTCTATGTTATAAAAACTAAAATATTTGTAATAAATTTAAATTTTGATTTCAAAGTGTGAAGAGTTATTGATTACGTCGATTTATAATTTCCACATCAAATACAATGTAATAAACAAAGATGTATTAAAGGTTCCACTAAATACTCACAGATATTTTTATTTAAATTTAGTATATTATCCAGCAAAAGCCGTACTCAAGATACTAAAAATCGAGAATATAATATTGACTGTAATTTAAAATTATAGCTTTAAGCTCCCTAAAGGAAACCATATTCTATTACTCAGCTAAAATAAATATAATTAATGATTTTGAAGTCATTTTTAGTCAAATAGTTTTAAAGATATCCATTTTCTAACTGGCGTATTCCTATGATATCTTCCATTAATGCTTTCCGCATTGATAAACTGCATCCATGAAATCCAATATCCTCTAGTTAAACGTACCATAAAATTTTCCGAAAAAAGGAAACCAATCTGTATGTAAATATAATTGAGCACCCAACGATGAGTGAGAGTTGTTTTTTTTTAATTAACTTGAGTGACCTTTAAGCACGATATCTGCCTTTGTGAATAAGACCCAAGTTTGGTTCGTTTATTACCCTCTTTAATTAAACTCACCACAAACATCCTTTCAAATAACCAACTTCTTTATCTTCGTCCATTAAATTGCTTAGCAAGTTGATTAAACCCATTAATAAAGCAATTAAATTTAACGATCTTGGAGAATGGGATTGATTTGTAGAGACGCAAGCGCCATCAACGGCTACTTAATTAGCAATCTGACTCCTGCATTTATCATGTAATTTGCGCGTTTCGGAAAATGGCTATTCTGAGAATAGTAATCCCATAAAACTCGACTATTTTAATCAAGTTTGATACTTCGAATAAAAAGACGAAGTTTACGCCCGTGTTGATTTGTATTTTAGTATGGAGTGAACACAATATTTTGGGTAGTTTACCATTACAGAGGAAAGTTTGAAATTGTTGGCATAAGAAAAGCTGCTGGCTCCATTAGCTATGATCTTATAAAAATTACGTCCTAATCATGCCAGATTTATCCTAAAATTTTTGAGAATATTTCATCTGACATCATTAGATTCATTTAAACTATCCAACACATCTTAGTAATTTTTTTACTGTATTTTTGCTTATTTCCCTCGACATAATTAACAGTCTCTAATGAAATAAGGTGCATCGTTATTAAAAAATTCATTAAGATTCATTCAATTCATATTCATTCATTTATATAAAAACATTGTTTTCAGGTTTTTGATTCAAACAATCATGGTCAGGATGGTGGTGTACCCAGCTCCAAACCCAAACTCATACAAACTACGGTCGTTAGAATAGTTAACCTGTGGATTTTATATTTCTATTTCATGTGGATGTTTTTATTTCCTTACATTTTAAAATAATACACGCATAATTCAGGGAATGTTATTTCTGATGAGTTTCAAGGATTCAAACTTGCCCATGGAATTTAAAGTTTCGAATAAGGATTTTACTGTTTTTCGTAAAATTGCTCTTCATTGTGCAATTATTTTCCATGATATGTATAAGTTTTCTTAGCTTTATCAAATTATATATTACGACTTTTAAGTCTCAATCTCACATTAATAAAGCTTTATATACTTTATAAACCACATCTCAGAAAATGTAATTAAACTGTGGACATTTAATGTATCGCGCATGACTTCTTAATATTCATAGAAAATATAATATTCAATGAAGCAAAATTCTTTTCACGTGTTTCACCAAACTTTCATAGTTATTTAATTCCTGTTCGTTCTTCTAAGAACCGGAAATTGAAAGCGATGATTCCGGAATAATGAACACCACAATAAATTATTTGAACCTAGAATGATTAACCACCCATTAATTAATGGAATTAATACCAATTTCGAATGCTACTTATTTTCTGTTATCAGAAGTTTATTCAGTTCAGAGAGTGAATTTAAACCAATCGTTAGCTTTTAAAACCTGAGCATGGATTCCATAACATTAGACACGGCAGAGCCTCTGCATCTTATACAACCAGTGGTGTTTAAGTGTAGTGCGCAGTGCATGTTTATCAGGATACATATAACTGCGTGAAAAAATTACTGACTAGATAGAAAATATAACCAATTGCGCGTATGTTAATGTCACAAGTGATAGTTAGCTCATTACGAGAGGGGTAATAGATTATATATTTTTTAATTTACAATTAATATCGCATTTGAATATCTAATAACTGATAATTTTGAACGTGGATTTAGAAATAACAAACAAAACAGTTATTCCCAAACCTTATTGGGAACTTTTCTGTCACTCTTTTCCGTTCCTAGGTTCAAACGTTTTTCTAACTTACAAGAGAATATATATTACCACTACCACATCAGAAATTAAATTTATCAAATTAATGAAGGAATATCTACATGAACATGATGACGTTGAGATTTTGTTTAAGAAAGTGTATGAAAACTGTATTATGTTTTATATTGTTATAATTTAATGTAATATTGTGTGATTTATTACTTTACAAATGGTCTGTGTTAATTTATTAATACTCTTGGTTTATTAATTAAATTTCTGCTGAAGTCAATGAAGAGTCTTAACCTCGAAACAGCTGACTGTCACCTGAAGGATCCCTATGTTCCAAATGATTGTTTTTTAATGTAAT
Source organism: Sympetrum striolatum (assembly GCA_947579665.1). NCBI lineage: Eukaryota > Metazoa > Arthropoda > Insecta > Odonata > Libellulidae > Sympetrum > Sympetrum striolatum. The sequence goes on along the minus strand of OX388348.1, from coordinate 16,841,392 downwards.
GTATTAAGGGGAATAAATAGTAATATATTATTATAATTTGCTAACGTATAGTCCAAAAAACAAGGATGAAATAAGAAAAACAGTGTACCTAAATAAAATGTACAAGATTACCCAAAGAAATGACCTGTTAGTAAGAAAGTATGCATACATAAATGTAGCAAACGTTAGAGACCAATATTCTTAAATATTACCATTCTAGATTACCAAAATTGTCATAAAAGACGTCTTAAAAAAGTTTTCCCAATTGGCCTATCGAAATATTAAACAAGTCCAAAAGAAAATGCTAGTAGAAAATCATGATTAACGAATAGTCATCATTCAAGTGAAACGCCGTCAGAGGGATAGGAAATCATAAAAATACTGCGGTGTTGTAAAACGCAACACGGAAAAATGTTAAAGAATGGATATCGAAGAAACGGTTTTCGACGGATATTCGGCCGGACGAGATGAATGCTTTTGGATCTGTATCTTGGATGTGGCGGAATAAAAGGAGGAATCGAGAATGAGAGGGGCTGCGTATGAGAAATGGTCCCGTCGCATGTGGAGTGCTTGCGGAAGATGGAGGGATTTAAAGTTGCATGCAGCCTCCGGATGAATTCTTGGCGGTCATAGAATGGAGGATATCTCACTCGCAATCTTAATTCCGGGTTGTCTCTTCCGAGGTTTTATTCTCTGATGCCGTCTTTAAGAGAAAGCCGGCCCAGAGCTCACCATTAACGAAAGAGGAATTCTCTCACTGCTAGATTTCAGCAGAAAAGAATCTCTTCTAATGATAATACCAGGTAATGCTCAAAACAATACATCAAAGCTGCACGCTGTCTTGAGAAAAATAAAGATGGTAAACTTAGAAACTGCTTTGATGTAGATGAAAAAAGTCTGCTAAAAATATTTAATTATTCTATTACATCGTAATTTGAAATTATTAATGATTCCAGTTATTCTATCCGTATGGTAAGGCAAGATTCCCTTAAAATGTTGCAAATATTAATTCTCTACAGACGAATACTTAAATTTCAAAATAAAACTTCTTTTAAATAAATAAAACCCTTTTTAGACAGATAAGAATTAAATAACATCGTAAGGTTTCGCTAATTTATTATTACGTATAAATTAGTGAAACCCTTACTTTTTATGAAGTTCACTAGTGACGGCTTCAACCATCGACCATGTTAAACACCCCTAGGATGTTTTTCCGAGCTTTTGGGGCAAACTTTTAAAAATTGTATAATGTTACAGTATGATTGCATCAGTACAGTATTATTACATATCGCATCTAAAGATGAAGTCACAGATCTAAATGAGTTTTTCTAGTGTAATTCCTTCTAATTAGTAGAAGTTTCTAGTCCTAGTTCCTTTCATAGAGGGCAAACAATACAATTCAGTGACAGTCATCACATTTCCAGCGAAAGACCAGGCATGAGCAATAGGAATTTATTTACATCTTTTAATTTAGTCATAAAACATCGTTTTCTAACAGCCATCAAATATCCACATGTTCTTTGCTACATACACTACTCTGTAATCAAATTATAAATTAACTATAGTTATAGATCATTTATAATTGATTATAATCAACTATAAAAATTCTATATCATATGTTACTACAATTCCAATCCATACGAAGCTAAATGAGCTATTAGGCTATATTCCATTAATAAATACACCATGTTAGCAATGCTAGAATTGGCTCAGAGTCGAAATAATGTTATCTGTAACAGTTTCTGAATATTTGTAACTTAACATTATGTTCAAATTAAATCAAAACTGACACAAATCTTTAAAATTTCCCGCCTTTATGGATATAAATAGAAAGGAATACTTATTAGAGCTCTTCATCTTCATATAAAAATTCTCCATCATTATTATTAAACCTTTCCTACCTAGTTAGATGAAAGTATTCGTATAATTTGAATGTATCTATTTATCCTAATTTGTAATCTATTTCAGCGTAATGTACGAATATATTAAGGTTAATTGAAGGATTAGCTACTACGCTTTTCGAGATAGTGGAAGTTTTGGAGGATATATGCTGTCACATACTCAGAAATGGGGAAATCTGAAGATAAACATAAAGGAAAATCCACGTCAAACGGAATGCAATTCCGACAACGAATTCAATCTCCCTGGAAAAGATACTAGCGCTCTCTGATTTGCGGCAAATCACAAGCCTGAAAATGGGAAGAGAGAGAGGTGAAATGATATGAAAGGAACCAAACGGAACGAGAAAAATAATGTCCACGAGAAAGAATTCCATTGGGAGTGTGAAGCGAACAACCGTTTTCCGGAGCCCTCCTTTCTTGCAGCTTCATTCCTTCATTCCTAAGCCTTTCCAGTCCCCTAAGAGCCATTCCGAACAAATGCATTACTGCGAATAAGGGCATCAATCTTAAAACGAAGAGATAAAAACGGCATGGCGTTGTTTTTCTCGGAAGACTAGCGGTCCGATTTATAAGAGAAGTTTGGTATAATACAGCGATTAGGCCTGCTTCTTTTTCCTCCGTAAATTCGATAAGGAAATGGGTCAGGGAAGTCTTTCATATGCGACTGCGTTGGAGATAGTTGGGAGGAGTTGAAACGGCCGAATTAAAATTCAATCGAGGCGTGATGAAAGTGTCTCCAGCGACTTTTAACCACAGCGCGCCTCCTTTCGTAATTGCGCAGGGGTAATGGATTGCCTTCGACCGAATATTCTGAATCTGCTAGCGAGATGCTACTTTTCGATCTCTTTATTATGAGAGCGCTAATGCTAGGATGATTTTGGTCTTCCCTGAGATAGTCAGAAGATAGGAATAGATTCCGGAGTAACCTACAATTTTAAGATAGATAACTAAACCAGTAAAGGTCGGTTATATAAAACCTCTGCGTAGGATCTAATGTCCATTTTTCCGTTCTTCAAATCTTTTCAAGGAATTTACCAACTCGGAATTTATTTTTTAATAATTATGTCTAAAAACTCTTGGAAAAGGAAATTCAGTATTTAGGTACCAGGAAAATCATTAATGGAACTAGATAATAATCAAGTTATTTCTACACAATAATGCAGGTAACTTAATGATGAAAAAATGGAGGTTAAATGCATATTTTTCTGTTAATACGTTTTAAAATATGTAATAATTCATTATATTTATCTTATGATATATTTACAAATATATAGAAATGGAGGTTTGGAAAAGTGGAAAACTTCGTAAATTTTATTTCAAATCTTTAGTCATTCATTGCTGATTTCTTCTTTACACGAACGATTTATATTTTTTTAAACTACCGATTTATAGAGGGTTAAGAAGTGGCTCACATAAGCTGTACATAGTGCTTGCATATAACGGTGGATTTAACATCTAAACTCTCCTACTTGTTCGAATAAATCGTGCTTAACGCGTATAAATTTCAGACATCCGTTTAAGAATGTTCACCAAATTATTCAGGAAGAAGACACTCCGTCATGTCTTGCTTTGCGACCATACGTTTATGGTTTTATAAGTTGAGCTATATCTATACAAATAATGTTTCAACCTTGATTACATACTTCTTTTGAGTATTTCTAATTACCTATTTTAAACACATTTTCTTCCGGTAACAGGTTTCACAAGTTTCACAAAAAATAGGTACACAGTTTTCAAGATGAATGATAAAATTAATATTCAATTTATTGGAGGTTCATGTGAGCTTACAGCCCCTTTAGTTAATTTGGATAACTTCCTGGATGATATCAAACGGAAATTAAATGAAAAATCACTTGAAGCTTTAGGTAGAAAATGTATGCTGTCAATATGAACTTTTGTTATCAAGTCCTCGTATTCCGTAATGTTAATTCAAAGAATAATTTATAAACTGTAGCAATCGGAACTTTATGAGAGGTTCAAAATCTCTTCTTTATTTAAATCGAAATTTAATAAAAGAATATTTGAAGCTCTAAGTGAAATGTTTAATTAAGGAAGATTGCGTGTGAATACAGAAATGAATTATTTGAGCATAACGAGATATTGTAATAGAGTACTCGCTCACTTGAGTAGTGATTAATTTCTCAAGAATTACCAATCTTCCCGAGATCATTAAGAGCTCAAGGTCAAATTTCTCGTAATCACGGAAGCGAAGACAATGAAATGCACAAAGCAAAAATTTTGACTCGCGCCACAAATCAAACCTTGAAAGAGGAAATATCCCCTTTTTACAGTGTGGAGCATAGAAAGGCTCTATAAGTAACGATCCATCACTGTCGAGACTCCTAAAGAAATAAAATTAGGAAGGCTTACGAACTTCCCCCTCTTAATCAAAAAAAGGTTCTATTTGAATGAATCCCGTCGACTTGATAAACTCGGATTCGACTTCTTTTGATGTGCGCTGCGAAACGTCAAACCTAATTTCCCTCGTTCTTCCGAGCCGACCATTAACGGGCCACTTTTTTCCGTAAAATATCTCGGAAATAAGTATCGGACGAGAAATGAAATTGCCGAGCGTGTTCCTCAAAGGAAATACTGCCCTTGATGAACGATCACTAATGTTCTACTGGATTTCTGGCGTAGTCGAAAAATAAAAGCCTGCTTTCGTCCCCGGAGACGGTGGGAGATAAAGAAGGATTAAAAGCGGAGAAGGAGTAATGGAAGAGAGACGGGAATGGAATGCGAGAGAGTCGGGGGATTATATAAAAGAAATCCTTTCGAGACGCTAGGTACTTCCCACAGCCGCCGTTCCTTTTTCCGCTATCGCGCAAATAAATGGCGGAGGGTGAGATTCTTAGTAATACATCGCCGTTAAGAAGGTGGGCTCAGGATTTAAGGGGAATAAGAATCCTTCTCCTAAAGAATAGAATGGAAGATGGATGGGGAGAAAATGAGAGGGAAGGGGAATGCTGGTAGAGAAAGTGGTTTCTCGGAGAGAGAATGGGGATGAGGATTAAAATGAAGAAAGGAGGGATTACTAGACCGGGAGCGAAAGAGAGTTCTTGGTGAGGAGGTAATGCGTCGGATTTGATTGGGTGCGTTTACCAGGATTCTGTGGGAGCACCAAATGCGTTACTTTCCCTGGAACAGCTGTGGAACCGGAAAGCAGCTGTCGACCAAAACACTGGTGATATTGCGAGCTTTTAAAAAAAGCCTGTTTCTTCGATATACTGCCCCAAGGATTAAGGAAGAGTTTAACGCCTTGTAACCACACTAAGGATGATTTGACTTAAATTCATGCTGCCTCCTGAAGACTACTGTATTGATACACGTCAAGACAAATACATGTACTGAATGTATATACTCTATAATGAGTGCTTCTCGATTAATAATAGACTGCATATTTCTTGTTTAGCTTTTTTTATCGATTGTATATTACGCATACGTATATGGTCAGAGAAAAAAATATATTATAAAACTAACTCATTTTTTGATCAGGTTTACTTGATAAACCATATTAAATTGTACTTTATGTATTTCGTGAATTAATACGCCATAAGGGAGTTAATTTAGTTCTAAGACGGAAGGTTCAAAAATGTTTTCTAAGTTAAACTTCAGTGAATGTTTTACCATAGGCTAATGATAACGCGGATGGTATTCCGTAGTAACGCGAAATATATACTCTGTTAATCTTTACTCATTGGTTTAACATTAAAAAAAAATGACCTATCCTCAAGGAATGTCTAAAAATCGAAAACCAAACCCATGAAAACACGCAGGATAATTTAATATTAAAAATATTTGCGTACAGCGTAAAAAGATAACGAAAAGTTTTCTGATTATTTCATCAGGAAGTGTAACTAATTTGAAGTGTAATAATTATTCATGAAAAAATGCTTTCAATAGCAAATAAGTCTAAATATGGTTTACGGTTTTGATGGTGTAATTAGATCATATGTCATTCTTCAAGATACTTTTCTTGTACCCTTACGTGGAAAAAGTATTTTGGCATTTAAATTTTGTTTTTTTCGCTACGGTTTCCACGCGTCTCAATCTACTGAGCAACTATCTACTTATCGAAAGAAGTTAGTATGTATATTAGTATTGAATCTCTATTTACTACTGTCCTCATTTGATTTTCAAATTTTTTACACTACTTTCTTTCATAGTATTATAAAGTGCGAACCAAAAATACAAGTTATTCTTAAAACAAATTTCTAATTTTCTTTGGAATATTAGACGGATTAATGGGATAAAATATGCAAAAAAGTGCACCTTTTTATAAATTACACCAACTGACTTTTAACAACAGCAACGTTTAAATCGATTTCAGTGTATCAGAATCCCAACGAATTCATAGCGAGACAAGCAATGACGTGCACAGCACCTCAAGAAGAATCTCAGGGAATAATTGCACGAGAACAACCCTATAATCGCCTAAAAAGTCCAAATATATTTTCTCCTCTCCATCCTGTCTTTTCTGGATATAATCCAATTGATGAAACAGGATTCCGGAGCGCGGAATCAGGAAATAGAATCAGAGATGAAAAAATAAAAAGTCTTGGATGGATTGGCGCGCGTTCCATCCCGCGGAAAATGGAACGGTATCAAGGACTTAGGAAAGGAAAGAGGAATGAACGTCCTAAGAAGATAACAGTTGATATTAAAAGGGACGGTAAGGGATGAGTCTGGGGACAGGGAGGTGAAGAGGTTAAAGGGAGCGTGAAAGCCTATCCTTTAGTCCTTATTGATAGGAAGAGGGATAAGATTAATAATTCAGGAACCTCGATGTACTTATCATAGTTATCCACTGCCGGGGAAAGTTCCTGACCGCGGAGATAAGTCGAGACGGGGTCTAAAACCAGGATTCGGTTTGAGAGTAATTGCTCCGGCAGATAAAGGCACTTTCCCATTTTGCAACAGCTAAGTGGCGCCACCAGATGTATGATGACTGGAGATAAATCTAATCTTTTACGAGCCTCGGGTGTTTTCGACAAAGTTCGGGAGCGAGTCAACTGAGAGTCGTCGTAAAACAAAGGAGGAGGGAATTGAGGGGGAAGATTAAGATGATACGATAGGACTATTGGAGAAATAAAGGTAAGAAATCCGAAAGAATGAATAACAATGGAATTGTTAATTAAATACGTTATTAAATGTAGAATCAGTAAGTTTGAGCGTAAAGTTTTAGTGAAATACTTCATAGAAAGAACTTAGATAAGACCACGTGACAAATTAAAAATGGATAAGATATATGGCATTACGCTTGTTGATAACGTAGATTTTTGGAACCCATTTCTTTAAGCAAAATGAATTTAGTGATAAATTCCTGTATTTTTAGCGCCTTTCTATGTGTTTTAGGTAGCTTTACAGATAGCCACGAATGATAAGAAATCTTCTTCTTTTGAACTAGTGAGACTTTAAGTAGTTACTGTTTCATTCGTAGAGAACTCGTTCGTTCTGACCTTAATTTAAATATCACCATGTCTCTCCATATATACAACTTAATACGAGGCACATAAGCACGATTTAGCTTTTCATTAGTAAAAATTGTGCATACACTATATACCAAGCAAAAATTCTTATTTACCCGTCCATAAAAATGTTAAGAATCCACAACTTACAGTGAGTTCTCAACACGTAAAGCTGATTTTAATTTTAACCGATAACAAGGTGATCCTATGATATTTCATTATGGGTCGATTTAGGTCAACGGGTCAGAGCAAGTTTAAATGAATGATCACCCTGAATGACTAACTCTAATGTATCCGATTATTTCATTGCCCAGTTTACAAACGGATTAGAAGCTTTAAATCATGTTCGCAAACTCTCTATTATTAAATTCGTCAAATTACGCCTTGAAATCGAGTCGTTCATTGTTATTATATTGTATGTAAAAATGAGAACCAAATCAATAAATTCGATAAATAAATACAAGACAATACTGGAGGTCATATAACGCTAATGAAATAAAAATTGAGTATTATAATAATATAAGATTTGATAATCTTTTGTCGTAAATCATAAAAATACCGAGTCAAGATCTGCTTTCAAAATGATGATACGTAACAACCAGTTGGATGCTACGGATTCCAAAAGACAAAATCATGGTACTAGTTCCTCTCTGAATGGAACTAGTTGAGGTAATTCAACGCAGAGATATCCCAAATCCAATTTTACACCGTGTGAAATATTCCAAAATCCCTAGAGTTGCATTGGCCTGATTCTCAGTTCATAGTTGTTGAAATACCTTCCGGCTTACATCCAATGGCTTCGAATATCGAATTCCCATGTTTTACGCGCGTTCTTTGGATGCTTTAAAAATGGGAAACTCCCGCGAACTTAATCTATTCTTCTGTCTATTATACGCCACGTAGACAAGGAAGATAGAGAAGGGAAAATGTCTCATTTTTCACTACCTCCGTAGAATGATAATCTCAATCACCATTTGTTTTCGGGGAAACAGAGTACTGCCCGTAACATAAGTTTCATAATCTTACGGATAGTCCCAAATATCCTCGTGCAGTCATAAACAATAGTTTCCTAACCTAATTTTTAGCTTGAACCCCGTGTTTCTACCGTATCACACGTAACTGAAAACCAATCAAGTTTGATAATTGCATGAATAAAGTAAATCTTTTGAGATAAATTTATCGAAAACAAAATAAAAAGGGAAGGCAGCAATAGCACTTCCTTTTTACCAATATCAACAAAGAACTTAAGATGTTTCTTGTTATATTAATAAAACGTTAAATGCTATTTCTTATCGGTTTTTCATTACGGAATATGAATATACTACAGTCAAAATTATATATTCTAATAAACAAATAGTAATCAAACTGATATTTTTAGACTTCGTGGTACGCTATTGTATAAATAAAATTAAACTTTATGTTATTCCACTAGAAACATTTATAATTGAATAACGATGATAATGGTTTTGAAATTTCCCTAAGTATATGTTTATATTGTGTAAAATACTGCATTTAATTTCATTAGAAAAATAAAATTTAATTTATTTAAAAATTTACGAAGAAGATTATATAAACTCTCACTAAATAAACATAAAAGTGAACAGATAACAGTGAACTGCTTATGAAACCGGTTCTCACTAAATCTCGCTAATTGCGGTTCATTGAAACTATTATTTTAATATCGTATTGATGTCCAAAAAGGCAGTTTCTTTTCGAGACTATGATTGGCTACAAGGACGTAAGTCCAACGTAAAATATTTGATCAATTATCGAAAAATTATTTATCTACTGTACAGTATTGTCCAGAATTTATTCATCTCTATTCAGTGATATAAGCCAGGTTTTAATCTTTTCGAAGCTATGATTTTCTACATTGACGTTAAGTCAAACGTAAAATTATTGAATAAAAATCAATAAAAGATTTATTTACTGTAGTGTAGAGTATTATCTCGAATTTATCCATCTCTATTCAGTGTTATCTGCGTGAATCGGACAGAAAAGCCAGTTGAACGATGGACTAAGATCACGCTTCGTGCAACCTATTAGTGGCCCTTATTACTCTTTCCGCAGAGCAAACACAATACACCGCAATTCACTTCCTTTCCCAGGGCACCGCTCAATGTGCCCCACATCTGATCGGGTTATTTTTCCCTCACTTGGCTCTGGGCAACCTTCCAATATCCACTCTTCATCATTCTCTCTCTCGTACCATTAAGATCACGCATCAACGTAAACCCTAAGACCTGCTGAGAGAGATGTTTGCCCAGTGATTTTGAAATGATTCTCCAATTCAATACTTCGATCCGCAAATGAAAAGAGGTCCTGGCTCTTTTCCTACTCCGTCTAGGAATGAATAGCTCGATATCAAATCTCAATCTTTTAGAGGCCACCATAACAATACGCCAAGAATGGTTTTCATGGAATTTTCGACTTAGCAATTCTGATTATATCAAGAGAAGCGCCTAGATATAGTACTTCTATTCGCTTTACTCCTTTAAACTATTTTAAATCTTCTCACGTTCCAGTACTCTATTTCCCAGTTATTTAAGAGATAAGTTTAAATCAAGATTGTAATTGATTCCAGTATCCAGGGATTAATAAGGGTTTTCTTATCAGCTCTAGTTCTCAGTGCTGATTTCTTTTAATTTTTCACTTCCTCTACCACCAAGGATAACATCAACTGTTACCACGTCGAAAATAGAAGATATGCTCCATAAGAATTTAATTTATAGGAGAACGTCAGGAATTAAACATAGAAACCATACGAAAAAATTATTTAATTTGGTAGATCTAACTTAAAGCGATTCAAACCATCATGAAATAATGTCAAAGAGAAGGGTGTTGTAGTAGTACTTCGACAGCTTAGGTCATTTCGCACATTGGCTCCCACCAGGATTCGAACCCGGGATTGCTTTCACCAAAGACGAGAAGGGTGTTATTTTAGACATAATAAATATCCTTTACCCGAAATAATTTCACAAATTGACTTAAATTATAAAAATATCTAGTTTTAATTCCTATATGCTTTGGTATTTTATTTTTATGAAGAATATACCGTGAAAACTGTCTTTAACGGAACCTGAATAAGGCGGAAACCTGTCTTATGCGGAAAAAGAATTTGGTCCCGACCACGCCCCTGAAGTTTCCCTATGATGACTGTACAATCGGCTGACGTCCTTAATGTCCGCAGCCGCGAGATGGCAGCACTGAAGCTCGCCCTTTGAAACCATAATCTCATATGGAGTAAATGGGAAAAACAGCACGATTATAATACTTTTTCCCTCTTTTTCTTTGCGGGAGTAGTATATGCCAAAAATGGAATTCAGAGTTAGTGATTTATCCTATTATAAGTACTTAGAACAATTGAATAAAATGGGCAAATTAGTAAATCCGAAGAATAAGTGCAGGTTGCCTTCAGGGCACACCACAAGTAACTTCGTCGCTGTGAAAACATTATTCGTAGATCAGCGAAGTGTTCTGCTTGGATACACAGAAAATAATTGATCCTTAATAAATTACCAACGATAAATACTTTTAACTTTCCCTTTTAAAACTAGAATCACAGGATGTGTGTACATGGGTGGTCTGAAAAGTTTCCGACATTTCAACATTTCTTGACATGTTTTCTGAAAATTTCTGAAAATTTTCTGAAGATGTCTGAAAAATCTGGGGTTGGAAACTTTTCAGACCACCCTCGTATATACATTTCCTGAAAAAAATCGAAGTTCCCTGAAATAGTCTCCAGGAAATGAGTAAACGGTCAAATATTGTTGAAACATACATAAATCCAAAAGTATTAAATTTTAATGACTGGCGTGGACTTCATTTTATCTTGGGGAGGCTGAAATGTGAAGTTAGGTTATACAATATACAAACATAAAGGATAGAGTGGTATAAAAAATGTATTGACCAAACATTAAGTTTGGTTAATAAAATTGCATGCTTTGTGATTTGTGCTTTGTCATAAACTTTGCATGCTGTCTAATCCTCATAGTTACATAATATTTTATTATATATGCTATGATTTCACTTCCGTACATGGGAAAGTTATCTCTTCATCACCTTCAAGTAACTCTGTAATTATGCACTCAAGCACATCATTTGACTCACAGTGCTTTACAAATTGTTCCTCCACTTTGAGGATGAAAGTACGAAGGTTTACATCAGGATGAACCAAACCCCCAAAGTATACTTTTCATATTTGTTAACTTTGCTACTGGATGACAAGATGACCCCCGGATGAATTAATGCTGCCTGGCAAACAGCACACTTGCTGTGTTTCTTTATCTGGTGCAATACAACGATGACCAGGCATTTTTAAGATTAAGGATACCTTAAGGATATCTTAAAATATTTTCATATAAAATAATTTCACAAAGTAGCTATTTTTTCCTGCCCTTTAGAATTTATATTGTCTTGACATATCGCCAGCAAATCCGTCTTGCTCCTTGCAACATTGACAGTACAATTGTCATTGGGAACTAAATTGAAAATCGTGCATTCTCGAGACAAGTCTACGAAACCTCAGTCTGTTAACTTCTCTCAGTAACACTCAGCAAGATGGGAAACATTTGAAGACAATTGGAGGCCAAACAGTGCTTCTTCTTGAAAAAGAGATTAAATTAGTGGAAGTTCTGTTAAATTTATTATGAGTATTCGTGATATCCAAATTTTAGTACAAACGTATTTGAACAGTAAAAAGTAAATGTTCAGTGCTTTGACAAAAATTCCAGAAATTGTTTGGGTTCGGAGATTCATTAGTAGAAACAAAACACTGAGGTTTTAAAAAACATTTAATAGGGTTCGAGTGATAGTGAGTAGAAGTTTTCTACAATAATATTTTATTATTTTTGTTTCTGGAAGAAAAAAATTAAAAAATGTAAAAAAATTATTTTTCTTTTGAAAATTTATAAATAAAGTGGAAAAACGTTATAATGTGCCAATAACTTCTTATCTCAGTACCTATTAAACAGAGATTAAATATAATAATAATTTAAAGATTTTAAAATATATTAATGGTCGTAATATTAGTCATATATTTAATTTTATAGGCGATATTTAGGAAACATATTTAGTAGCCGAAGTCACCACATCGGTTGGGGTGCCTACGGTCGCTATTCTTTATTTTTTAAACAAATTCCGTTGCTTAAGAAAAATATTTAGATTTGCATGAGTAAGAATTACCTTAATGTAATTTAAATTTTCTGAGCATAGAGAATGTAATTGAATACAGAAATATTTTTAAAAAATCTAAAAAACGGCCAAAGTCACCCCATTCTACGGTACGGTTCATCACATTTCAGTGATTTACGAAGAATGTTTTTACGGCGACAAAGTAACCTGTGTTTTGCACAAAAGTTAAGCACCTATTCTTCTGATTTGCTAATTTGTCCGTCTTATTCAAATGTTTTGTATTCAATTCAAGAGTACCTATTGATGGATAAAACAATTACTCTTAATTCCATCTTTGGTAAATATTACTCTTTATTTCATATGTATCATAATCGTGCTTTTTCACCGTTTACTCCATATAAGATTATGGTTTCGAAGGGCGAACGTCAGTGCTGCCATCTCGCGGCTGCGGACATTAAGGGATCCAAAAAATGTCAGCAGTTTCCAGTCCTATACTTTCTAAGTTCGTGTTCGTATTTTATTTTTATGAAGAATATATGTATTTACATTCTACACCATTTTTTTCATCAATTTAATAATCCTTTTAATAGTAACATTCTGATTTTTTTAATTTACAAATGTTTCTGGTAATATCATGATGAATGCAATATTGCATTTACGGTAGGATCAAAGAGAATGCATCTCTTTTTTCCTTTAATTGCCTCGTCCGTAACTGTGACCTTATGGAAGCAATTGAAGTATGAAGATTTTGCTTAGTTGCATTCATCCACCTTATTGATTACTATGGTATTCATAGGGAGATGTATACATAAATAAGCAAAAAGTCGATCCTGAAACAGCTTAGACATGACGTCAACTTCATTGCGTAATGCATTACACAAAGAAACTAGTGAAGGTCTTTCGTAATCCGAAGAAAATGGCAAAATTTCATGATGTCCTTTGGAAGGGAAGAAGTACCTTGTAGTAAACACATCTGAAGAGTATTTTTAGCCGTATGCGCACTTACTCAAAAGAAAAATCGAAATGGTCCATATCTAGAGGGTGGTAAAAACAAAAATGTTTACTAGGATTCTCTTTAGTAGGAAATGTCTTAAATGGAGCGGTACTAGAAGAGAACACAACATACGAAAATGGATATTTCCAAGAACGAAAGGAGCTATAAGGCAGAGCGTTGAAAGCTATGGGTCGCCTGAAAGGTTATGGGAATGAACAAAGACATTGTCCGAAATGTAGTGGCGAATGACGTAAAAGGAGGATAAACGAGAACAACGTCCACATACGATTGGAAATAAATAAATAATAAAACGGAAACGGAAGTTAGGGCCATTGAATGGCAGGTAAGGGGATCATTAAGAAGGAAACAGCCTTGGAAATAACTCGGGGGAGGAAAAAGGAGAACGTTAGAGAAGAAAACACGAAATATATATGGAAGGAAGGAAAATAAAGGTTATGATGAGAAAAGGAAGGAGAATCAGGATGAATTCAATATTAAACAACGAGAAGATCTGATACTGTGAATTCATTGGCATTTATCTCGTCTTGTGTCCGCATTGTGCATACAGTATATGAAATGTACCGTACCGATAAAAGTATATGGAAACATAAGAATGGCCTTGGAAACAGTTGAAATGATTCATATAAAGAATAAATATACTAAGAAATGGAAATTGATCCATTTTAGGAGGTAATGAACGAAGAAACTAAAAGTTATACTATGCTAAAGAACTGTTACTTACTTAAATTTAAATTTTTTCACGAGTAAATTAAGAAAAATGCCTGTCTCCTTTAAATTAAGTGGCCCTATATGGAGAAAAGTTAGGATGATAGCTTTCCAACACCAAGGTTCAGGGTTCCATTACAGGAAAACGGGATTTTTCAGGTTAGAATTTTTTTTTCCAATTGCTAAAGAAATATTGATATAATTTTTATTGATATGCCGAAATTATAGAAATTATGATTCAAATAAATCACTTTCATTATCATTACATATTAAAATAATTAGAACTTATTACTAATGACATAATGAGAAATACGGAACTAGGTGAACTTGTGCGCAGGAGATATGAAATACAAAATAATGAGTAATGCTTCACAATTCCATGGACGAATTCGATATGAAAAGTTAAAATAATAAAATAAGTACAAATATACATAATTATGTAAAAATATCGATATATACACACAGAGACTAATAAATAAGGTTTTCTGAGATAGTCCAGTGTAATGAATCCACTAATATGAAAATAAGGCCGTTCTCAAGGGCGCTATTTGATGTAACTAAGTCGTACGTATTTGTCTTTTAAATTAACAATATGATCAAACTCACCGATCAGAGCAATCTTAACTATCTCTTTTACGACCCATGTATAGTTGTATTATCATTCTTTTTAAAATTTTGATGTCATTTTCTTCATTAACATAGTAATTTCAAAGAGAAAACATCGTCTTCCAGTCTCAATCTCTCTGTTTTCCCTCAAAAGCTTTTCAGTGATCTTTTGGTCACTAAATCAACTTCACTTTTCTCGTATTCTTAACTCAGCCCTTCTTAACCAAACGTTACCTCCTTTATTGAATTAATAATTTTATATTAATTTTTTATTGAGTTTTTATCAATCAATCATCGTATATTAGTTCCTTGTTCGGCTTTAATTCAATCCTTCCCCACCACCAATAGCTAAATCTACTCTCCCAAGACTTATTTACAATTGCTGATCTAACTAATGTTGGTTGCTTCTTTGGCGAACGATTTCTAGATATTTTCAATTAATTGTTTTCTGTCCAATAAGACTGGCTTATTGCTGTATTAAGTTCTTCTATTTTTCTGATACTTTTCTCTTCAATTTGATTATTCTATAATAAGGACTAAACTGAGAAGAGGATTTTTCATGATGAATTTTCTTTCTTTAATTACTCCTGTGATTTCGCGGGTTCTTTTCGCTCCCCTTCTTGTGTAGGAATTTTCGTGAGTTTTCCTCCGTAGACCTTCAGTTGAGGAGTTTTTTTTTCCTTAACCAAAATCTTTTGGATATAATTTACATATCCTTCGCATTAGTGTAAAACTGTGTATGTTGTTGTTTTTAAAAGTGTATACTTCTCTTTGTCTATCTTGTTTTCATTTATATTAGTTTTCTAGTCGTAAGTTAATTTTAGATTATAATTTTAAATTTTATACATATTATATAATATCTGTAAAGTTTGGGTGGAAAAGAGGTCTTAACCCCACCAAAAGGGTTAAATAATAATTTTATAATTAATGACGAAATATTAGATGAAAGAAGAGACTTTTTGCCTCAATGTCGCTCAAATAAAGACGATTTATTATTATTATTGACTTTGCATGTCACACCAATAAATATTTTACTCATTTACTTTACTCATGAGAGTACAACACAAAATAATTTAGTTCGGACATCTAGCTCTCTTTTTCTCTCAAAGAGACACCAGTAGCCTACAATTGTCTAAGTGGGTAGCAAGGAAGAAGGACAGACAAAAAGGATACGGAGGGAAGAGGTGTGATGACAGGGGAGGAAGATGGTGATGAAGGCATACGTGGGATGGAAAAAGATAGAAGGGCCAAATGTGTGGAAGCATGCAATGGGACGAAGAAACGGGAACGGCGAGAGAGGACTTCCGCTGAGACAGGCCATGTCAGCAGCGACGGAAAGCTGTAAGAGCACTGTGTCCGAAGGAGGTCGAAAGGTCGATGGCCACGCAAAGGATTATGGGTGCTTCCGAGATTATCGCGAATGGTGGGGAGAGCACGAATGGAATAAAAATCCTCAAAAAACCCCCTCAACCTCCCCCTCGGTGCATTCCCCCAAATATGATAGCCTCACTTTGCCACCCTCCAACTTTTCTTCCTTTCAACCTCGGTCCTTTATAGCCTCCTATTACCTTCTACCCTTTTTCACTTTCGTCCCTTCAATATCTCCACCCCTTTCTTCTTCTCTGCGTTAGCATTCATTCTTTTCTCTCGGCGCCACTTCCCGTTCTTTGCACAAATTTTGTTTCTCTTGTTTCTCTGATGTGGTCTGACGTTTCTCCCCCAGGGATACCACTCGCAGTTGAGATACAAAACGAGAAACCACTTCCGTTGCAGATATTTAAGTTTACAAAGTTATGAAAGCAAGGAAAACTCTCAGGTTTTGAAAACAATGGAATGCGAATGCAGCCTCCACCCCTGCCCATGGCACATGTTTTCTTTTCTTCGTACTTCTTGCACTCGTAGTCCCACACAATTTTAGCATTTGCAAGTAAGTTGTATTGTATTATGATTGAATATTTAATGTATGGTATTTTATGTTTAATGACTCTCCTATTTTCATCATAAAAGCAGTACCAATTCTTGAATTGGTTAATAAAATTTTACTAGCACCCTATTGCATTGATAAAGACTACCTAAACGCCTTGATTTATCCTTGGCTAAGAGAACAACAGACAAGCGTGATGAATGCAGGGTTAAATTTATAGTTATAAAAAATGATAGCATTACTTAAAATAAAACCTTCTCTTGTGCTTGATAATTTTTTGGAGGAAAAAAACTTGGTGACAGTTACTATTTTTTTTATCCGTATTATAAACCAAATTGTAATTCATTCATAATTAACAGTTGTTATCACAGTTCATAAAATCGTGACACCAGTCATATGAATAACTCATAGGTTTCAAAAATGTCCAACATAATTTCAAATCTCCATCCGAGCGTTTCCGTAGTTTTCCAAAACGCGGTGCGGATCGCTGACAAAGACGGCTATTGGAGATTTTCGAAACCTCTAAGTCATTAGCCGTTTCTAAATTTATTTCCTTACATGAATAACCCTTCCCGACACAGGCGACGTAAAAGTAATTCACAAGGTCCAAAATGCATGGTTACTATAACCAGTCCAAACCCTCGGTCATTATAAAAAGAGAAAACAGAAAAGAATGAACCGAGGAAAATTTTGTTTTATTTTATTTCCACAGGTATGAACGATAGGAACACGGTAACGATGAATAAAATGACAGAATATCACCTCTTCACTCAATTCTTTTCAGGTGAAGTAGATTTTTATCCCATAAAAAACCTATTCGATTAATAAAACGAGGGACGATTTATCAAAACGAGGAACGAGTTATCAAAACGAGTCAACTCTTGGGTCTTCTTTCCGAAGCTCCCATCCATTTCGCGTTTCTTTAGCTACTTCCAGCATCCTCATTTTCCTAGCCCCACTCTGCCCTTACCTGAAAAAAGACCCTCCCAATTCTTTACACGCACGGCCGCAAATAGCAGTGAGAGGGCATGTCACACACCTATTCCTCTTCCCATCTACCCCTGCCACCCTCCCGTTGTTTCTCCATACCCGCACGTCGCAAATTTACTAACAGCAGGTATCCCCGATGGTGGGTGCGGCAGAAAAAAGGGAGAGATGCGGGCGTTGTCGGCGGAATATGAATCTTCCAGAAAAAGTGGAAAAATGCTCCCCTTAAAGACAATGGACCAACGACGAGAAGGGGCGATGGGTAAATATTTCCCGAGTTTTTTCTGTTGCTTTCCACTGACGTGCAACGTCAGTGGAATTTGCAAAGGCTATCAATATGGAATTGCAACAAGTGCACCCTGGCTGAGATGACGCCAAATATGCACAAATGACCTCAGGGAAGATTTCGCGTCCCGGAACTAAGCTAACATTCATCCACCTCTTCCAACGATTCAGAGAATATTAGGATATTTGAAAATCCATTTTTGAAGGCAAGCTAGACTATCACCATTCCGCCATTCTATTGTCATTGCTACAACGTAGTAATTTTTTTAGGAATTAATTATTTTGACCGATCTTTAAATGAAATGTTACTAAAAATGGAAATTTCACGATTAACTAAAAATCTTTACATAAAGAATCAAAAATATTTGATTTGTGAATCTTATTCGCCTCCAATGTATAGTTGATTTTTTTCATCTCCTGCTGTTTCCGCTAGAAGAATTATGCTGTATATGATTGTAAATACTGCAAAATAGTGTTTCTAAACGCATTTCTATAACGATTGGCAAAATAAAATATTTTGGCAAAAAATCATCCGCTTTTCACATGCTGCAAATCGTCTCAACTCTATCCATTCATTATTAAAATAATCGTTAATTTCCATTATTTTTTTCAAATTCGTAATGGAGGGAATATATTAACAATATTTTTACGATATAATCGATTTTAATGTTAATGACGAGTTTGTATAAAGATATATGATGGAAATAATTATAATAAGGAATATTAATATGTAATACCACCTTTGCTTTCCTAGCTTTCAGTCATAATGCCGTAAGTGTGAAATTCCTAGTCAGTTAGTACAATGACCTTGTGAGTATTTTCATCGTGCTTAATAGGATTTAATAAAAACGAATTGAATTAATTTGCATCATTCTAAATAGGTGAATTTTCTATCTACACACTCACTTAAGTCTCTGCGTGACCATAGTAAATGAAAGATGAATTAACCTCTATCTAAACTAGCCAGGAGAAAGGGATAAAAGGTGTGATTTTTAGTATTTGATATCTTTTAAGAACTTTTCAATTGCATAAAAAATATGTTAATGATTCAATTAAATCGACCGTTGACAGAAAAAACAATAAATAAAGATGTCTGACCCGTTTTAATTTTTATGATATCTTGAATTTTAGTAAGTCGGCTTGTAGAAACTATTGCAAATTCTTGACTTTTTATACCCTCTGGAGGTCTCATATTTTCTCGACTGCAATTACTAGGTTCTTTGCATGAGAGGGAACAAAACGATTATGTTGATATTTCATGCCGAGTCCGATATGACTTGTCATTCCAAACAAATATGTTACGTGTAAAATTTTACTGTGATAACAGCAGCTTACTGTTGCCTTCAAACAAACGAATGGAGAAGAACGCAAACTCAACAGATCGATAGGGTAACTTGAAATAACGCGGCGGTCAAAGAGACATGCAGAGCCGCGGCACGGTATTTAGTGCGTGAGCATGCCCACGCGTGTCGTTTAAAAAAAACTGCACGCAAACCACAGGCAAACTGAATTTTACGACGTGGAATTTTTCCCTCTCCTGTGAGAAGGAATTCCTTCCCAAACATCAAGGGAACGGAAAAAGAGAAGACATATTTAGAGGTCGGGAGAGTTATTCTACACTCAACGAGGTCTAAAATATTGTGTTGGGCGGTAAATAAATTCTTTTCATATTATATTGAAGAATATTCAAAGAGAAAAATCAGCCATATTAATGCATATATTATAGGAGATTCTTCCGCAAATTGACGAAAGTATTAACCACATTTGTATAAAATTAGATAAACGAAAATAAATAAATCAGAAATAGGCTATTGAAAATGGAGTATCACTCACATTTTTGAGGAAAAGAAAGAATTGAATTAATAGGTTCCTGCAATCGTTACAAGAAAACAGATCAAAGCTGAATAAATTACTAGGAATGCAGTGTAAAGTAATTGAAACTACAGCACTACGCTAAGAATAAATACCTTTTAAAAGGAGTAGAATTATACAGAGAATACCAAATCGAATCCAGAAATTCATTAAATTTCCTTATTCTTGGAGCAACGGTGGCAATATGAATCTATGGCTTAATAAATTCATAAACTCGATTCAAATACGTACTTCATAATTTTACTTGATAAATAGTGAACCTTTTACCATACAATGGCATTTAGAAAAGATTTCATGTAATTCCACATAAAATATAACATGAAAATCTCATTCATATTTAAATTTTCATCAAAATTTCATTCAATAGCAATACTTAAAAACCAAAACTTTATGCTGCAGAAGGTATTTAATCGCTGATTCAACCAACATAGGATATTTTTATTTTATTTCCACTTGATGTAATTTATGTAACTGGAAAATAAAATTATCTCAATTAATTGATTGAGGGACCGTTAGTTCGCCAGCACTAATAAAAGTTATTTTTCCCAGCCTAAGAAATTTAGTAGTGCCTACCGCATTGGACGAAGGCATTCCTGAATTGCTTTTCGTTTTGAAGGTGGAGTAATATATTTACAGGAATCGCAAGGGGAAATATTTTCTGTAGCACATATGAACAAAATTCAGGATCTTCTTTAATTGTACGCATAAAAACTCTAACTAAAGGTAAGTATCTAACAGAATTTAGGTAAAACGTTTAGGAAAATCATAATCAAAAATATTTATCAATTAATTATATACTCTAGCATAAGAAAATTAATAGCATACGAGCCACCATATCTAAAAACTCGTGAGAATTGCAGAGCAATCAAAATATAAATCATCTTATAAAATATTATGCATGAATTTTATGTCTATCTGTACTCATCGCATAAATGTTATGTTTGAAAGATAACTGAAGGGCTGAGATTTAAATCATTTCCCTTATCTGAATTCCATTTAAGAGCTTGCACAAAAACTTTCTCGGAGAATCTAAGTATTTCCACAAATCGGAAGCTATCAATGATGATAGGAGATGGAATCGAAGTTACTAACGACGACCTGATGATTAATTGGAAGCTAAGCGGTTATCAATAGAGAAGTCAACGTGCAGTTGACCGAGCTATCTGCTTATACAGAGGATATGAAGCCATCAACTGAGCCCATTTATATAGGTTGCTCTCAATTGTGGGTTGATGTATGAAGCTAGCTAGAAGCTAGTTCCTCCCTATCACGACACCTAGCACTAAACAAAGCCTTCAAGCAATGCTAGGAGGATATCGGTAGGCATGAAACTCCTGCGATATTTTAGCCAACTTAATCAACTGAGCACTTCTTTTCTGAGGGTAAGACACTTTGTTATCCATACCTGCTATATTATACTACCCCTAGGTTGTTATTTAGTGGGCTTACGTACGAAGATTCTTCGAAAAGAATTGCCTTGAGAAGTGAATAATAATAATAAAAGGACTTTATTGGGGCGAGATTGAGACTAGGAAGTCTCTTCTTACATCTAACCCTTTGTCGTATGAGAAATGAACGGAAATAGATAAATTGAAAAAGTACAAAGAAGAAAACTACTATATTAAAAAATCTAAGCTAAGAGCTTAGGAGAAATTTCCACTGCAGGAAAACACTCACTAGAAGGGGAGTGTGAAAAACCTGCGAAGCCTACAGATAGAAAGCTAAATTTGATGATGAAAGTAGATTAAAAAAGTTATAAAAGACAAGAAGAAAAATCGATTGAGGTATATAAAAAAGAAAGAACAGCTGATGGCATATTTACATAAAAATCAGCATCTCAGTAATTAAAAATAATTACGAGAGAGTTTAAAATATAACGATAGGATATGTATCAACAGTAAAATATAAAACTTATATACATGGATGTAACAGTATGGATGTTATCAAAGAAAAATAGTTCAAAGCTCTCAAATTTTATTTGACTCCATAGTAGGAGAGGAATTATGTAGTATCGGAGAAGTCTTTCAATTGTTAGAATTTGCTTCTCATAGTTAAATATTATATAAGCTACAAACTTTTCATTCGATCACTTTTTCTAGCAATAATAACTGTTTTTTCTGTGAGATTGTACCCCAGTCCAGAATGGAATTTTAGAAAATAGAAAACTCGCCTGAAGATTTCCTTTCTTCGGGATTTGGTAGAATAAACGTTGGTTACCAATAGTAGAATTTCTGTTTAACAAAGTAACATGTTCATCAAAAGAAATAACAAACTGTAATTAATAATTTTTAATGCATAAGAAAACATAGAAATCATAGGCTTTTCAAATTTGATTCAAATCCTATTTCTATTTCAAAAACAATCGTTACACCACTCAACAATTGTACCAGATATGAATGGATCGTTCTTAAGGAACATTTAATAGTGTTTTATGTCCCAAGGAAAAACGGGCTTGAAAAAGGTCTGACGGGGCCAGGAATCGAATCCGGGATCTTCCTCTATCCGAGAGGCTGCCGTTCTCATCATTATCCGTTCCTTATTTTACGTTTTGTGTTTTTAAAGAAAGTAAACAGTTTCGGCCGAACAAACTATCACCAGATGAACTTATGATATTAATATAGGCAATCACACTTTAACATATACGCGTGTATTCCGACTCATATTAAAACAATACAAAAATACTTAGTCTCTTTTTAATTTATTAGTAGTAAGAGTTGATAATTTTTGACTCGCCATTTAAAACAACATAAGTTATGCAACCAACTTTCGAGGTTCGGTAGGGGTACAGGCGCAGGTCAACCTCTTTTGTTACCGTTTCTACCGCAGATCTATCACATACAAAATTTTAAGCCATTCACCTAATCTTTCAGAGAAAGAAAGAGTAACCGGCTCCTAACGTCTCTTCCCTTTGCATTTAGCGCTGCGTGTCCTACACTCGAACCACACTGAAAATTACTTGCCCACGCTCCAATTTCCTCAGCCGCCCTTCGCATCAGCATTTCCCTCGGCGATTGGTACAACCGGCCAAACAGCTTCGCCCGCTCCATTACCTACCATTACCGCGAGTTACACCTCCACCGTACCCCTATTCCACTATCCCCTCGATCTCTTGTCTCCCGTTGAGAACAATCGATAAGCCCCGCACCACTGTAAACGAACCCTCCCACTGTTTTCCTCTTTAAGTGTTGGAAGATTCGCTCCTTGGAAACATTCGCAACCGTATACTTAACAGCATTGTGTATATTCCATAAAATAAACTAATCCATGTGGAACGCTCTCCCTGCTGGTATATTACAGCCATATCCTCCCCGAGTGCGTCACTTCAAAGCGAAGTAAATTGCAAGATGCTGCTGATCCTAATTTGATCTCCGAATCTATTTTTTATAACCTTTAAACGAATGTTGTCTTCATCGAAGAAATTGTTCATTCAAAGAATATGAAATTGAATATTTAAGTGATTTTGTAGACGTAATTATAACTTTCTCTTCTTTGTTTAATGGTTTGGAAATAATTAAAGCCTGGTATTTGCTATGTACCTAAACTTATGAGACATGTTAAAATCAAGGTCGTTACACTGGTATTTATCAATTTTAATTTCCCTGTTGAGAGTCAATAGGCACTTCTGTGGATGTGGATTTTGTTTTATTTCAATACGGTTCAAATAAAATGCAAAATTTAAGTAGAATTCCTGTTTTCTCAAGCAGCCACTGAGATCAGATCAAGCTGAGATATATATATTATAATCCTTTTGAACTTTTTATTTTAAGTACCTATTTCAATAACATTAAACTAAATTGACTAATAGAGTAAACTCAGAAAGAATCGTTTTAACACTCATAGAAGCAACTCTTATTAATCAAGGATAAACAAAAGAAAAATATACTGAAATGACAGAAACTTAACTAGGCCTCTCATAATTAGAATTCCTGCTGTGAATTTGGGAGACCTTGGTTCGAGTCCCATTCAGTTCGCTGATCATTGCTACTACTTATTCTTAAAACCTTTGACAACAAGTATCAATTAATTTAAATATTAATTATTATATTACTTATTCAATTGGTGACCGAGTGGATAGCTATCGTTCTAATTCCTAAGTCCCGGGTTCGAATCCCGGCTGATCGGATTTTTTCGATAAGGAATGGTTGTGTGTTCGTTGTTACTGTTGTCTCGGTGAAGCACCTCCTGACAAGTTCATGAGAGCTTAGGGAGACTTCACCGGTGAAGGGCAACAGTAATTAGGCATTAAAAAATACTTCAAACGCCTTTTGATGCTGGGAAGGATACCGAGGCATTTGAGGAGATAAGATTATAAGAAATGTAACGACAATAATAAAAATAATAATATAAGAAATGGAAATAATATAAGAATGTAACGACGTGCTGTAAAAGATTATTTCTTCAGTCATGAGTAATATCCGATACAATCGGAATAAATTACGGCTCCCATATTTGTTTCAGGCTAAATTTTGACCTAATAACATAATGCCTGCATAAAAACTGTTCCTTTTCTGTTGCTTTTACTGTTCCTGCCTTTTTTCAGTTCGACGACCTGATTTAAACGAATCCCTCCCCTTTCCCTGTGTTTTCTATTTCACGTGCCCCCCGGAAACATCCGCGACCGTGTGCTTAACCCACGCGTGACCGCCTTACGCCCCAGAGTTTTCCTCCGTTCCCCGGATCCGCGCAATTCTTTTCTATTTTGCTGAGCGGGAACTCCATCTCGAAGGCCAACTTTTCTTCCTTAATCTTCGTGATACGTGACGCGCCTCCTTACGGACGTTATGGACGAGTTAGGCGGGTAAAACTGTCCCAAACTAAAGCAATATTCTCGGAAGATTTTTCACCTAATGCGGGAGACGGAAAGTCAACGCGCAGAATAAGTAAGGCCTGCGACGACAAAATCCGATTTCCCAAAAGTTTTCGAAAGTAATTCATCCTCGGAACTAATATTCAATGGACTTCTAGAGGCGAATGACTAACTTTTAGGAAGAAATAGAGAACTCAAACAGTAACAGAGCACCGGCTCTTGCCGAGGAGATGTAGTAATAATATATTAAACATTCGGAAATACCTCAGTTGAGGAGTCTAAGTTAAGTGGGCGTTAAGAAATACAGTCAACATATTATGAAATCCTTATCCACACATGAATGGAAACTTTAGATATATTTACACCTAGCTCACACGAAAAAAGGCGTTTCTACTTTGAAAAGTTGCAAAACCCAACGACTAGAGATGAGTCAATCAGGAACTTATATTAGATATCTCCTAGAGAGTTTCAGCACATCATAATTCTCTTCAAGAAATAGCTCAAACTTAATCAAAGAGCCTACTAGATGCTTAAAGAATTTGCTACAAGATACTACTATTCCATCCTTTAAATATTCTCTAAATATGGTTGGACCTAAAAAACTTCTTCTATAATAAGTTGAGATTTTATTTCAAATATCTGAGATGGAATTTTCGATGGAATCATCGGAAAGGGGGTAAATATATGTATAGTAAAACATTAAGAGAGTGAACTCTAAAATCAAATTTATTTCAATAAAATTCAAACCGATATTTAATTAAAAGTAATCATATCAATAGGGGAAATGGTTTACCTTGATGTGAACCTCGAAGTTTCTAATCAAAATAGAGTCAACGTAAAATAAAACACTCACTGGAATCTTAACTTTGTTTTGTGATGCTAGTAAAAGAACTGGAGTGATCACAAGAAATCATAATCAGCCAGTCAAAATTTATTTTAATAGCAGGGAATAGCATTTTCTGATTTATACAACGAGGATAACGGTATGGATAAACAGCTTTAAAAATATCTTAAACAATAAATATGATGGTCACTTTTAGAGAGATCATACGTTCATTAAGCAGATGTCTGATTAATGCACGAGTGCCTGATGCCTCAGTTTTCTTCTTCTAAGTTTCCATTTTCATAAATGAATGAACCATTTCCGAACACTCAGAAAATTTTATAGTTAATTTCGCCATTTGTGATCAAGAAAGCAGTAACTAGAGAGGGAAGAAGCAAAACCTTAAATAGAGAGACTTACTGCGTCACACAAAAGACCAAACAGAGTGGTACGATTTTAAAGAGAAGGCAAGTGAGAAGGTAAGGGAATATATTCAAATAATTTTTGGAGAACACTCGATGAAAGAAATAAAATATATATTTTAAGAGCTATATTACTTTAGGAAAGAATATAAATGACAATGTTTTGCAACTGAAGGAACAACAGATACTACCTCCAAAATAGACTCATGGTTTTTCAATAATTTACATGAAGGCGTTTTTTCTGCATTTCTCCTAATATTAAATGATTTTTTAATGAAATTGAAATAATGTATACATTTTACAATCATCTACGTAATATAAATTGCATAGTCGAATATCTTTCAAATCCGAGCTAACTGTGTAAATCGATGTATATTTCATACCCATATTTTGAAATAATAATTATTATTACATTAACACTACAAGAAGATTATAAATCTGGTGGCAGTGGTTGGACATTACATATAATACAAGCATACATTCATATATTCCAACATGGTCAAGCAATATATAGATAGTCAATATAAATATAAATTGAGGGGTAAACACTATACCTGTCAGGCATTGCCCACGGAGGGAGGGAAACCCCTCGGAAAACCTCCCTCTGACAGAAGTCAAGAAATGTACGTAATACAAAATGTACAAATGTTATCCCATCCCATTAAAAGAAAACATTAATAGAATTAAATTAACAGCCATTACAATTTATTTAACTTCGCCTTGAAGGTACGCACTTGGGAAGGAAATGGTTCAAAAATACCTGCAGGGAGAGCGTTTCATTGATCTATTGTTCTATTTAGGATTGAGAATTTAGCAATATTCCTTTGATAGGAGGTTCAATTTTATAACTATGATCTTTCCTGCTTAAATAAGTGGGGTTTCTAATTCTTCTCTTAATATCTGCTCATGCTGTCATGCCTGAATAAGCGTTGTATAAAGCTTCCTAACCTGTACACTTTCCTTCTGTTTTCTTAAGTTTCCCAACCTAGCTTTTCTAACATTTCTGTTAGACTTGCAGTTCCTTTGAAGTTATTTTTAACATATCGTGCGGCTGTTCTCTGTACCATCTCAACTTCTTTAATCAGTCCTATTGCTTGTGGATCCCAAACCGTTGCGCCATATTCCAATATTGGCCTAACTAATGATTTTTTTTTAGTTTAGACTACCTTTTTCCAAATGACTTAAGTAATTCTATAACATTCAGCCTGCTGGAGGTTTAAAACACTTTCTTTCTGAAAAGTTTAAGTACATACCTAATAGTGTTATATCACCTCTAGTATAGGTACTTGACTCCTATATAAATTGCATAATTACTGTCAAGGAAGCAAAGAATAAAATATAATACCTAAAGATAAACTATTAATTCTTACCTCACGTCGGTAATAATTATCATTTAAAAAATCGAAGTTAGAGCATGTTACTTAATTTTTAACTCAATTAAAATCAATTAGCTCAACTTAGATTTGCATAACTGATTACTTTCCCGAGGAAAATAATTTACATATTCTCCTTTCCTCCTCTTAAATAAACCCATAAACTTCTTAGGCCCGTTTTTTTTCCGAAAGGCAAATAGATCCCTGGGGCTTGCAACTTCCAACTTTGAGGATTACGTCAAGTTTGCTAACTAAGGCTCTTTTCGAAGAAAAAGCAGAGGAAAAGCGGGAGGAATTCCGTGACCCCGAGAGTGGTCCACGCTAATCATATTGGATCAGAGATAAAAGACCATATCGAAAGATCAAATTAAATCCTCTTACACGCGGAATCATTTAATTACAAGCGGCCGCAGGGAAAAGGGGAGTTTGGCTGGCGGACTGTCTCCAGTTAAGCCTTTAGCCAAAGTCTTGTCTTTTTGGCCGAGGCTTCTTAGGATCCTCCCACCATCCTCCGCCCCTTCCGCTACACGAGCATCCACTCAAACCACTCTGCTCGGGAATAATCCCCTGTGACGTGGAGAGGGCATTTAGTAGTCCACATACAACGAAAACCATCCCCTTCTGCTCATTTCTCTCTCTTAGCTATGACGTCATCTCTTTAATCATTCCCCTTTCTATCTTTTCCTGCCTCGCCTATCATGACCTTTTCCCCCTCGCTCTCCCCTGCGAACTCTACACACTTGGTTCTAAAATAATCCTATCTTGGGTCTTTCGCGGATACTTTGGCACTGAGCTGTCACACTGAGAAAATACGGAGAAGGAAGTTGGAGAAAAAGCGACGGAAGCAAATAAGGTAGCGGCCTGTCAGAACGATTCCATCAAAAAGAATAAGTTTATAAAGCGAAGAAAAGTATTAAGAGAGAAAGGCAAGAATATATAAAGAAGTAGCCACAATAATGCTGACTTATGTGTCTGGGAAAAGACCTGGCTGAGTAAAACTAAAATTAACATCATCAGGGAGTTGTAACACGATAACGAAACCTAAATAGATCATTTTAATTATATCATTGACTCAAACGAGTTGTATTCCTCATAATTAAAAAAAACAAGGAAAATGTAGAACCTACAGAAATTTAAAAACCTAAAAAAATATTTCAAAAGTTTCCTTCAAAGTCTCCTAGAAAAGTTTCATTCAAGATAAGGTTACTTCAAGAAACTAGCATTGAAACAAGCGACAACAACCGCATTACAAAAATTATAGTATAATTACTTTACATGCTCATTAATTTCCTGAAACTTTTTAGAATTGGTTCGTTGGACTCTAATTGCAATCTTACCAGTCTGTGAGGTCCTAAATTTTGGTTCCTGAGCTATGAAGTACGTAATCTACTTAGAAGTAAAACTACTGGAACAGAGTATACTGCGATGAAAAACCAATTTCCATCGATTTCAAACTACAAGCGAAGGTGTTCGCAAGTTTTCCGGAAACAATATTTCAGACAAAAACTTCGTACATCATTGAAAATTAATATTACGTGAAATCTCGCGATTAAAGTCTTTAGTGTTCAGTATACGGACAATGAGTTTGATACGGACTGATAAAAACTGATTCAAGTTTCGTTATTAATATTTCGTAAGAATCTTTCCTTCCTAATTATTAATAGTGATTATTTAAGAAAATAAATTAAAGAAATGCCAAAAGGTGTTAAATAATTGAAGAATACTTACTTTGGTATGCAAAATATGTCGATATGAACAAGGGAAAATGGAACTCTACAATCGAATTCTCACTGGGATATATGTAACAATTAAAGCTAAAAGGACTCACTGTCTGTGTATAGCGACATTAACAAAGGATATTCAGAAAAATAGAATTGAAGAGCCTGCTCATCCTACCATAGCGATGTGGTTGTAATTGGCATATAATCAGTAGAATTCAATGGTCGGTTATTGGTAACAAGCGCCAAAGAGCGCATTAATCAGAGGACAGACCGAAAGTCAGATACCAAAATAAATTGCTATTAGGAAGACTTGGAAACGGCGTAATTTTTAATGCAAAAGAATGAAGACATTTTGAATAGTGAAGCTTTTGTGATATCCGTCAATCATTGAGTTGCAAATAATACGAACGAAATTTCGATTGTAAATTCATGAAAGAACCAATGTAACGATACGTAACGGTAATTGGCGCCGATATTGGTCTTCTATAATTCAAAACATGCTACATTTAAGACAAAGACCTAGCAAAGCGTTATGAATAACAAAATATTAACTGATATGGATTAAAATTTTGAAATTTTTCTTGAAAGGAAAACGTCAGCAACTAAGAAAATGACTCAACGTTGGGAACGACACCTATGGAACAAGATCTGCCTCACTACAGGAGAACCTTGTTTTCCATAGAATTTTTTTCTAAGAACTTATCGAGCACACCTAATCACTAATTTCCTGTAGTGCATATAATTCCTCCAGAACATGAGTCGCAAGTTATTCTGTAAACGAGGTATTCGGCGATCTTCAAAATTTCAGCGGCCAATGTGAGCCTTGTTTTCTTGCCATTATAGTCCAGTCTTCTTGTTGTAAACCCTCATGAACACGACTCAAGCATTTCCCCTTTATACTTTCTTAACTCAAACCGCGCATCCCTAAGCCCAACTCCGTGCAACCTACTTCACTCCCCTAAGGTGGCAAAAGTCCATTGTCGCAGACCTCTGAAGAGCCCGCGGCCATCGAAGTTCTGCTCCCGACACGCAAGTAATATCCCGAATAACAGGAGCGTTACGTATATAATCCCTCCTCTCTGTCCCATCTTCCTATATCTTCGGTCCAAGAGTTTTCGCCGCGGCTTTATCGCAGCCCACTGACCCACTTTCAATATTTCAAATTCTCCGGAACGGAAACGGGCAGTTCGATTTATCTTTAAAAGAGACAATGGCAGACAGTGGGCGCATTGAAATACATTTCGTAGGAGTTGGTGTCAAAAACGGACGCTATTCATTCGATTCCTTCCTCTGCGGGGAGTGGGCAGTCGGGAAATTTTTCCGATCGCGATAATTTACGGTTGGAGCGGCCGCTGCGGAATTAAGGCTGAGATGGAATATTGGACTGATCGCGCTCGGACGTTCTTGTCTTTTTTTGCGACGGCACTCGAATCGCTTCAGTTTGTTTTTTTTAAACTGAGATCATCCTTTGTCTGGATTAAAAATCACGTCTATATATGGCACGATGTATTGTGCGAATCCAATCGGAGATTTGAACAAAATTGAGTTATCTAGTTTCCACTATTCGAGTATAGTTTTCTGAATAATGAAAGAATGTACCAGGAATTTCAGACTGTGACTACATTTCATGCTAAAAATATTTCACATTATTAAAGCAATGCTAAGTGATGAGAGATGCAAGAGCAAACTCTGCTTCAAAGAACGGAATCGATATATTTTACGTAGAAATTAAAGAAAAAGGTTACCAGGTTGATAGTGTTTGGACACATTCCTTATCGTTACCGCAGAATGGGTATAATATGCGTATATAATTAATTACGTGGATAAATGTGCTTATACTCGAAAATCGGATCCAATATATTATCGAATTGAGGCTTTACTAGTTGTTATTTTATGACAAACACAGAGATAAAACTAAAAATATTTATACCAACCAACTAACTAACAGCGCTATCAGTGCGTCTATGCCTGGCATCACTATCAAATAAAAAATGATACCGTAACATGAAATTCCTGTTATTCATAAATAAATCTCTTTCGTTTACTTCCTATGTTCCTGATTTATCTTAAAATCTATCCACAGAAAGAGACAAGATTAATTAATTCTTTCATATGGTGCTGTATATGAACATCAAAAACATGTGTCTGCTGCCTTTTAGCACACGGCGGAGAGTACAACTTCCAAATTCTCTATACCCATAATTGGTAATTTTAGCAAATAATTTGACAAATAATAATGTTTTAAGCGACTAGCCGTATGATCTATTTTTCTCTCAATATTCTATCGACCTATAAAACATGGTGAAAGCATAATATTTGGTAGTAGTATTGTTAAAAGTGCTTCGACAGCTTAGGTCATTTCGCAAATTAGCTCCCACCGGGAATCGAACCCAGGACCGCTTTCACCAAAGGCAAACGCGCTGTCCACATGACTATCCGGGAGCCGGAGCATAATATTTATTAAAAATAATAATTATACCTCTTAAAGTGATAACCAATAGTAATATCGTATTCTATACGATTTACTACTACTAAATATAAATAAATTGATGAATCTAAATTTCGATAGTTTGATACAGCGTATTATGCGTTTCTCAGCTAGTTCTTTTCAGTTTCATTAAAAATTAAAATAAATTTCAATTTATAATCACCATCAGTTTATACAGTAACCACACAAACTTATTGATGTACCAAACTTGAGGAGGCTGTACAAATAAACGAATTAAAAATGAAACTATAAATTTTGGGATCCTCATTTTGAAAGATTGTGATATCAAATCACATCAAGGGAAATAAGAGTATTTTTTATGAGAGGAAGTGGGATTTATGCAGATATCAAGCAAGACAAACAATTCAATCACGTGAAATATTCGAACCAGGGTACCGCAAGAGCCTTATTTTTTATTTATCCGTAGGACAGAAGAGGAAATGATATAACCTTGCTGGTTGAAACTTTAAAGTGCTTTGAAGACGACTTCGAATACTTCTAAAAAGCCTTATTTCTGCGATTTAAAAACTCCTGAGATATATAAAAACTATAGGAGATAAATACTACTACGTTCAAAAATTTCCCGAACTAATTTTTTCCCGCGAAAACGCCGATCAGGAGAAACGTAACATTCTGGTGGTAGATAGGTATGTAGTTGAGTAATAAGGAGGTAGCTGTACTCATTATATGTGGCGCTATCTACCACCCAATTTTTATATTTCTCCTGCTAGGCGTTTTCGCGGAAAAAAAAGGTCAGGAACTCTTTGAACGTAATAGTATACGTCTGAATTCCTGGCATCTTGTCCTTCTTGTCTGACAGTAAGGTAATGGAAATTTTTATCGTGAAAAACTTAAGGTCATTACTTTTCTGGTATGCAGTTTGATGTTTCAGGGACACTGGTAGCTTCGAAAGGGCTGTGGAACAGACTTTATTTACGAGGGATGGAGAAAATTTTGGAGACACATATTTCAATAACAGATTCCTTCTCTCAGACGAAGTTTACGCGGAGCCCAAAACATTGGGGAAGCTCGGAACCGGCCGATAGTCCTTTGCAATAAATTCCGTAATAAAAACGCCGAAAAAGTGGCTCCCAATTTCCAGGAATGTTTGGGACGTTTTGCCGTTTATTCTCTGGGGAACGGAATCTTTGGAGCTCGGAAAAAAGAGAGGGATACGGCGTGATTTAATCTCCAGCCCTATTTTCCTACACATGTGGGAAAAAAGCAGAAGCGAATATTTATCCTATTTAAACGCGAAATTATTAGTGGTGTAAAGACTGGAAAATGTTTGGATGCGACGTATGGAATGCGATGTACGGGTCATTGAAGAGGAGTACGAATAGGAATCTATATATCCTCTCCTATGAAAAAAAGAAACCCTACTCAGGTCAATAATAAATGCTGGCAATCTAGGTGAAGCAGCCATTTCTAAAATGACAGCATTTTGCAGTAAGTACATTCATCTAATGAGCCTATCAGATTCTCTGGTTAGTAATAGTAAAATTCCATTTCAAAGAGGAATGAAATTAATACATTTTGCTATTAATTTACTAACTAGCATATCTCCGAGAACTTTTACTATCATAAGGCAAAGAAACTAACAAAAACAAACAAAATAATAATTTGATTGGTATTGGTAGCAATATATTGACAATGCTGTAATTTTATATAAATATTTTGAATAATATATAAATAATATGTGGAAATGGTTCTGAAACTAAATTTATATAACTGAACTCTTGTATACTTTTGTGGTGTGATATACGGAATATGAAGCGGGAGTTAATGAGGAATAAGAATAACAAATATGAATACACGCTTGGCTACGTCACTAATTTATTTTCGAATTAACAATGAAGGTTTACTAATAATAATATTAATAAATTATGTCAATAATCTTTTACTCAGGGTAACAAATCATCCAGTTTCGATTACAAAAAGAGGAATCACCACGCGCCGAAATCATTTGGAAAATAGTTTATGTAATGTTTGTATCTACGTGTAGTGTAATAAAAGTCCAAATACACACGCCCTATTCTATATACGATTCTGAAAATTAAATTTTTTACGAAATTAATAAATTTATATATGAACGAGTGTACATATGCAGTAGATGCAAAGGTGATACAGTATAGTTTAGCATGAATTGAGATTGCGATAACCTGATATACAACGTTGCAGTTGCCGATTTATTATGTTAACACTTTTTTCAAGCATATAGAATTCATTAAGTATACTTTTATTTCCTATTGGGGTTTAATTAGTAAAGGGAAAAAAACTCATAGAGAATTCATCGAGGATAGTTTGTTTGGGACTTAATAATTTTTATAAGTAGTAATTACTTGAAAGTAATAATAAGAGAATATAGTTAATTAGGTAATAAAAATTTAATGAAATATAAAGATAGTAATTAATTAGACTAAGGAGACATCAAGAATTTAAGAGATAAAGGCATAACTACGTTAACTCCAACTTCCTAACGATTGCATTAATGTAATTAGGATATAAGTTAACGATAACAAATCAAAATAGTCGTTTTCATCTAAAAATATATTTTTAATACCAAAGAAAAAGGAAAAATTATTTAAGAAAGATTATGACAATGAAATTTCTCGAGAGAGAGATTAAAGAGAGCAGAAATTATTAAACATTTCGCACACAGTATTTATATCTTATTCAATAATTCTAATGGTATCTTGATAAAGCGCGAGTGTAAATTCACGTTAAGAATCAATATCAGAAGCTGAGATTGAAGTTTATAATTAAGCTAAGTTGTAGCAGAAATTGTAGAGATTATAATATATTTCGATGCTGCCCTTACAATTACATTATATATTCTAATACCTCGAAACCTTGTTGCCAGTAGATTTTGTAAGTAAATTTGTTGACTATATTTGGAAGAAAAATTTAGCTGAAAACCCGTGCATGAAAAATTCGAGTTATAATATCTCGCGCTCCATTGAAGGTCCCGGAATGCAAAACACAAAATCACGTTGGGAAGCCACGCACGCACATATCACCATTCATTTTCACAATGTTCATTTTAGGGAAAGGATGCAAAAAAAAAAACTCCGTACTTAGGCAGTACAGCCTCCTAACTGCACTAACGCGAATTTGGATGGTAGTACTGCAGCAGGTAATGTAACAGCCTTGGGGCAAAGGTGAGTGGGAAAATATGCCGTGGGAATGGCCGTACAACGGAACCCTGCGGTGATGAGGGGGAGGTGTAACGTCGGACTGGATTCAACAATTTCTTTTCGGGGGACGTGAAAACGGGGGACTTCTCCCAAACGATGATAAATGTCCTGAGAGGCGACCGCTGACCTCCCGTTGATATCCACTGTCTAAATGTTCGCCTGAAAGCGGGGTCCAGAATGCAAGGTAAGAGGGACCCGGAATCTGGAATGACCTCTACTGTTACCTCTCTCAAGTCCATTAGTTATTAAACATATCACAGAGGAACCTATGTTACGGAGTGCTAACGGATATGGGTTGGAATACCAAGAATGAATGTTCCTAAAATATTTCCGGGGTCATTCTTAAAAATTTCAAACCACATAACAGTGGTTTCCAAACTTTCGAGTCCGTGGACCCCTCGAAAGAGAAAATGAACCCAGGGACCTTATCAGTTTTGGCATGTACCAAACAATAATATATCGTATATAAATATGTATATATACGAGTTTTTATATTATTCTTTGGTACATGCCTGATAAGGGGTCCCTGGGTTCATTTTCTCTTATATATATATATATATATATATTTATTTATTTATTTATTTATATATATATTGTTTTTTATTCAAAAGTAAATAATATTACTTTAAGATATTCGCATAGAAAAATGAATGTCATTATCAAAATTAAAAAGCAGATTTTAAAATTTTGGGTATCCTCTATTATTTTGTTAAAGCATCTGCGGACTCTAAAAAAATACTGTCGCGGACCCTCGGGGGTCCGCGGACCATACTTTGGGAACTTCTGACGTAACAAATTATAAGGTAAGTAATTTACCAATTTTACCAATAGTATATGTGTTTACACCATCTCTAAGATTTCAATATCGCAGTTTTCTCAAAGAGTTCCTCAGCGATTCAAGATGGTAACTGTACATTTTTTTACCATAAATCTCTTCTTTCCATAACCTCTGGTTTATTTCCTTCTTCTATTATTTTTTCTCGAGAGCATAGTTAAATACTTTCACATAAAATATACGTTTTTATATATACGCTCACCAGATTATTTTTTCTTAATACTTTTTTAATACGTAACTGATAACTCTTGATATGTTTGCGACATTTATAGCTTACTTTACATTATTTTGATCGTTATGAATTTCTTACGCATCTCAAATAGCAGGTAGTCCTACAAGACGACTAAATACCAAACAACTTAATAAAGTCTCCATTAAACTGAGGGGAGAGTTTTCACGAACAGAAGATGCTATACCTCTATTATTTGAATAGGAACAAGAGAAATTATACTTAAAATTAGAGGTATAAGGTACATAGGAAAGAGATTAGATCTTCATAGTAAATTAATAGCCTATAAGTATTTGAATCAAACAAAAAATACAATTTTCAGATTTGCTCTCAATTTACCTTAATAGTAAATTTACCAAATATATCTTCGATTCCCTTGATATTCTCAGGACCACCTAATTCCAACACGTAATCCTCTTGTCAATATGGAATCTTATTTATATCCGAACAATTTACAATTAGACTGGCTGGCTTAGTAACAGTAATAATCCCAAAAATATTCGAACCATTTCATCCTATTTTCTGTGGACGATATAGCGTAAATAAGCATATAACAAATAATACTCATAAATTGTCATATCTTCATGACTAATTTTCGTGTAAAGTAAATTTCTCAAATTCGAGGAATTTGGCTTTTCCATAATACTTTACATACTTTATGATTAATAGTATTTCTCGTAAAATTCTCTAAAATACAAGCTCATTACGTCTGTGCACGAACTTAGAAAGTATAGGACTGGAAACTGCTGAAATTTTGGCTCCCTTAATGTCCGCAGCCGCGAGATGGCAGCACTGAAGTTCGCCCTTTGAAACCATAATCTTATATGCAGTAAACGGTGAAAAAGCACGATTATGATACATATGTAATAAAGAGTGATATTTACCAAAGATGGAATTAAGAGTAATTGTTTTATCCAACAATAGGTACTTTTGAATTGAATACAAAATATTTGAATAAGACGGACAAACTAGCAAAGCCGAAGAATAGGTGCTTGCCTTATGTGCAAAACAGAGGTAACTTTGTCGCCGTAAATTAGTAAAAATAGCAAATAGGATCAAAAATTTTCTTGAACAACGGAATTTGTTTAAAAAATAAAGAATAGCGGCCTTAGGCACCGCAACCGATGGGGTGACTTCGGCCACTAAATGTTTCCTAAATATCGCCTATAAAATTAACTATATGACTAATATTACGACCATTAATATATTTTAAAATCTTAAAATTATTATTTTATTAAATAGGTACTGAGATTTTAAAAAAAAGTTTCCGACCCCAGATTTTTCAGACATCTTCAGAAATTTTCAGAAAACATGTCAAGAAATGCTAAAATGTCGAAAACTTTTCAGACCACCCATGTGCATCCTGCGATTCTAGTTTTAAAAGGCCTAGTTGAAAGTAGATGTAACGTTGGAAATCTATTAAGGATCAATCATTTTCTGTGTATCCAAGCAGAACACTTCGCTGATCTACGAATAATGTTTTCACAAGTTACTTGTGGTGTGCCCTGAAGGCAACCTGCACTTATTCTTCGGATTTACTAATTTGCCCATTTTATTCAATTGTTTTAAGTACTTATAAATGGATAAATCACTAACTCTGAATTCCATCTTTGGTATATACTACTCCCGCAAAGAAAAAGAGGGAAAAAGTTTCATAATCGTGCTGTTTTTCCATTTACTCCATATGAGATTATGTTTTCAAAGGTCGAGCTTCAGTGCTGCTATCTCGCGGCTGCGGACATTAAGGGCGTCAGTCGATTGTACAGTCAGCATAGGGAAACTTCAGGGGCGTGCGTCTGTGATAGCTACAGAAATCTATTCAAGTTTTCCAATTCGAGGAATTTTTGTTTTCTCGAATACATTATTTATTCAATTACATATACTTTTTTCTCGTAATTTTCTCAAAGATAGAAGCTTTTTATGTCCGCGATAGCTAAAAAACCTAATTTAATCATTACTACTTTTTCTAGCTCTGAAAATTCATATACTCCCTTGAACTGAGAACTACGCCAATGTTAATCATAATTTCGCCTCTGGATTTCAAATTAACTGGTTTTTACCAAAATTTAAACTAAGGTGCTACTTAATATTGCCTCGTTGTCATTTTTATTTGCTTAAGAGGAGCAGAAACAATATTCTCCTCTTCTCGTAGCAAACAAAATTCTCTTTTTCGTTGGAAGCACAAACAAGCTCTGCTCGCCCGTAGCCTTTTTTCCCTCGACCTGCCCCCGATCACCGTAAGCACTCTTCGCTGGCAAATATCTTCCTCTCCAACCATTTTTTCTCTTTTTATACAGCCTGCATCTGTTGGTTCACTTATCCCCCACTCATCCAATAATGCATTTTCCACAGAGGCGCTGCATTCGAGTGTTACTTCCCTACAATACATGTCAATTTTCTACATACTGAATTGTTTCTCACAAGTGGATTAACGATACACTGTAAACCTATTTGGTCAGATAGACTCAGCATTACATTTTGGGAAATAGGGCAACTCATGCAAACTGTGGATGATAAGGAATCCCTCGGGCAAAGTAAAAGAGTAAGAATTTTGTATTCAACGCATACTATCAGGGTTATTTTCAAGACGGGGTAACGTGTAACGACTACACAACAACTAGTACAACTTACGTAAACAAATGCCTATTTAACCTCTACCTTTTAACTGCGATAATATTTTGAAAATTTGACTTTTGCATCAACAAAACAACCCCTTACAATAGCGATTCATCCAGCGATATAATTACATATTTAATCATTGTTTAAAAGAGGTAGCAGCTAATTTATTTCGTCACATTCCTATCAATTACCAGTGAAATCCCGATTTACATTTCATTGAAAGAAATCAAGAAAGGAAAACAGTCTAGCATCGTCTAAATGGGATGGGTTAAAGCTTTAAAAATTAAAGCTTTAAAACCAGAAATCATATCAAGTAATGCAAGAAA
The DNA here is from genome assembly GCA_947579665.1 of Sympetrum striolatum. Taxonomy (NCBI): domain Eukaryota; kingdom Metazoa; phylum Arthropoda; class Insecta; order Odonata; family Libellulidae; genus Sympetrum; species Sympetrum striolatum. The sequence continues at coordinate 16,802,677 of OX388348.1, read as the reverse complement.
AAATTAGCTTTTTGCCACGAAAAACTATTAATACGTTCAACAAAAGAGAAGGTTTTGGAGATTTAATAATCCCTAATAGCTGTCTTTATCAGCGCTCATAACCGTCTTGCTGTCGGTTTTCGGAAACAACGGAAAGGACCCGATTAGTGGAGTGGTCATACATATATTTTATATGGAAACAACTTTCTTATATTAGCACTACCTTATCCGTTTTAAAATTTCAGTGGGTCGAATTCAGTCTCTGTCCAGCGGGCTAAAAGTTGAACAGCCCTAGTTTAACAAATATGCTCATTCATTAAATCTACTCTGATTTTCGAAAAAATTCCATATCGTAAAGTTAGCAGATAGTATCCAAATCTACCTCTACCTTCATTTCTCCTTTTGAACTTAGAATACCCAAATTTGATGGTTCCATTGTTTCCATTTCCAGAATCGCGGGAATAAAAATTTGGACTTCAGCCCGGGGCTACAATCAATTTTCGCGTTCCGCTGAGCGGAAAATAATTTGATTTTCTCCTCCGAATTTTAACTCCAGTTGCTCCCATCGCATATGTATTCCTTTAATTCATTATCGACACTCAATAATCGATGGAGTCTTTTTACGAGCCCATTTACAAACCAAATAATTTCAGCTAATTCGCAATTCATCCAATTAGTTTTCCTCGAAATGCTTTCGAAACTTACGTTCTTTTGGTTTTAATATGGCGGCGTTTTAATGCATTAAACAGTGGATTAATTTCATCTGGACATCTATTTACTTAAAGTCGAATAGAAATTCATCCTAATTGACCTGAAAAACGATGAGCTACTAGTTATTACAATTCAATCTCTTTTCTATTATCAACTCGGTGTGGAGGGATAAATTAAAAAGCCTACTATGCTGAAAGAGTATTTGAGATCACATAATTAATAAAGCTTTTCTTGAAGGCATGGGTTCAATAATAGCCAACGTAACTTAAACCACTTATATTTGTCTTGACGTAATTAAATTAGAAGGAATAAAATGGGCGAGTTGAAAAAATGAACTTATAAAGCAAACTATGGAATAGGTTATGATAACTTCCAAATATTTAACAAAAAATTACCTCTATAATCTTATGTTTTAAAGCTTAACCTGTTCAAATTAACGTACTACATCGTGCATTCTTTTACAAAATAAAATATCCTGAAAACAGTAATTCATTTGGGCCGTAATTTTACAGATTAGAAAAGTAATTCCTCATCAAAACTGTTTCTACTTGATTGCATATAATTAGAAAAGGCTTACAACGTTTTATATATTCCTAGCATTAATGGACGTACGAGTGAAATAGATAAAAGAGGTATATGTGAATTACTAGGTACCGCTGATCTTGTTTTTTATGCTTGCTAGATCATAGTCTATCGAAATACGGGATATTCTAGCCCTAATTTCAACCCATAAAGCATCGTTTATCCATGCATGTATAGTCGGAATCGATTCATTTACAATGATTTTCGGTTTATATCGGATGCTTGTTAGACTTGACATAGGCATCAAATCATTGTGATTAATTATGATCAAACCAAATTATCATGAAAATCTATTTCACAACTTTTGAAAGGTGGGAGATCGAAAAAAATGCATAGTCGTAGTAGCTATAGTCAAAGCTGTAGAAATAAAACCTGTAATGTGAACTCATTCTTACGAATATTTAAGCACATAGCACAACTTGTATGCCCAGTGAACGTCATTTGTATTTCAATGCCTATAACTTTAATTTTACTGCAGGTAATACTATCCCAAAGCGAACCTGCATTAGGAAACAGTACTTCCGTTGTACCTGCTATCCAATTTTAGACCTATTAATGCTCCGATTTCAACGACTAGCCTTAGAAGGGGACTCTATAACAATGCACTTAATAACTTTACGAACACAAACATAGATATAGATATAAACTAAAAGAGTGCTTCAGAAAACGCAATTATGCTCATGCCGGAGTTGGAATACGCATCGTCAGTATGGGATGCTTCCATAAAATCTGCAAATGCTACAGAGGAAAGCAGGCGGTATAGCCGCTTTCCTCTGGACCTGGACTCTGGAATATGTTCGGCGACCTAGAAAGAAATGGGCATAACCTGATGAGCCACCCTGGAGGGAACTGCAAGATGGGGTAATGCCTCCATGTTTGTTTTTGAGAAAATTTACCATAAACTTAAAGTAAGAAGGACAGCTCACAGATAGGATGTGGAAAATATTCTCTTTAAACGGTAATTATTTGGAATTGTCTATCCAAAGATATTCACAGTCCCCACGAAACCAAGCTTGTTTCCAGAGAACTTTAATGACTGATTAAAATGAAACAATATTTTTACCAGTACCTAATAGACTAAGAAATATGATGTGAAAAATCTATTAGTTAAGCAGAGAATTATACTTGTGATATGATATTTTATATCTTTTTCTCTACATTATGTTGCTAACTGGTATTTGCGTACTCGTGATGACGTATATACAATATTAATCAAGTTGAACGACACGAATGGTGGCTGATAGCTTAGTTACGATTTGCACTGTTTTACAGAGGTGACTTCCACTCGTGATCTGTATACCAACCCCGTAATGAATATGCACAAGAGGCGATAAAGCAACTAATTGCCATTTTGAATTCGTCCTTCAAATGAAGTACTCTTTCATCGTCTCAAGCGAGAAAGGACTACAGATGGGCGTGGGTGTAATTGATGAAAGGGCCCGGGGAAACAAAAGAAGGCGATGCAGCAAATGGCTGACGTGCTCCGAAGACAGCCTCGTCAAACCGTTGCAGTGGCTGCATCTAAACTTCATGTAGGCCTTGAATAATGCAACGCCATTCACGGCTGACTAGAACTTAGGCGAAAGATGTCACGCAAGCCTAAGAGTTCAACGCGTCGGAGAGAATCCGTTTTACGTATTTACGACGCCGTTTGTGCAGCAGCTTGTTTAAACATGCTCCGGCTCTTCGATTAATGAAATCGTGACTGCGCTCGTCCTAATTTAGAAAGAAAGCCCTCTGGGAAATTTATTTTTTTCCGAGGCGAATATTCAAAGTGCTACTTTATAAATTTACATACTACTTTCAAGATTTCTCTCAACAAACAGGACTCAAATATTCACAATAGTGTGTCAACTATGGCCTTATGGCTTCCGCAATAACAAGTTATAAATTATCAACGGAAAAATATTAATGTTATACAAAAACATTAACTGTTAATAAGAAAGCTTATTTTAAATTCATTGTTGTCATGCCATTTCTCAGGCCCGATTTCCACGTATTTTCTCCAACCATAATTGTATTATTGATTTCTCTGATTGAATATTGGGATATCGCATATGAGTGAAAAATTTATTAAACACCTACATATACAACTGTAACCTGCAAGCCACCTTTCGTTATGCGGCATTGGATGAACTTAGAGCGTCTATTTTCCTAATGGATTACTTTCGCGTATGGTTTGATGTAAAATGAATTCTTAAATCGACTTGCTCGAGCACTTACTCTTATGATCTTCTTTGCAGCGTCTGATTGGCCCACATAACAGGAAAACACATAGCATTGCCTGCATCCTTTGAGAACGTACTTTCTCTGAATTGGATTTATTGATTCTATTACCAATAAATAAAAAATCGTATTATCATATAGGATTTTATTGCTATGCCTATAGTAGGAAAATGGCCTATATAAGAAAATGCATTAGTGCTTAAACTTATTATTAACCATAAATAAATATGTAACACAGGTCAATTAGCTAAATTTAAATAACAATATAATTTATAAATATTTACTCGAGCGAAATTACGCCCCCTAACGAGAAACAATACGAGAACATGCACTATGGCTCCCGGATAACCAATTCAGTGGATTCGTCAGAGATGAAAGCAGTACTGGGGTCGACCCTTGGTGGTGGCACATATGGGTGAAATTATCGATGCATTTATAACAATACTCCTACAAGAACATTCGGAGCATAAGGTCTAACCAGCGTACCTCGGCAGCGTCGTGTACCGCGAATTAGCTCTCGGCGTGTCGCAAGATATCCAAGAGTTCTGAGTTTGCCTTATATCCGCAATTTAATTTGTGATTTTTTTGGCACAGGAAATTCATTAAAAGTATTTCATTCTCAACTTTTTTTCTCTGTTAATTCAAAGCGAAAGTATGATTTACTGTGCTGGACGCATGAAGAAATCAGCTATCTGCTTTGTCAGTTTAACCTATAAATTTTGTCAATTCAATTTTGAGAATTCCTCTGACCATTTCTTGGTGAATTAAATAATTCAACTCATCTGTTGGTACAGAATAGAGAAAAAGGATGCTTATTTTACTTTGATATCTTCCGAGGATATTTAATTCCGAGCAATCGTCAATGATGACATTCAATTTGGTCACTCCTTAAATGCTCAAAGTGTTACAAAGTATCTATTTCGACTTGCACAATTCCGTTTCTACGACATATATTACTCGTTAAGTCATATTACTCATCTTTAGAGAACTTCTTTCCACTCAAAGAAGAAAGAAAAAGCAAATTACCTCACTCCTCATTTAGCCTAGTACACCTCATCACTTAGACATTTTAGTAGGTGATGAAAGAGTGAAGAGTTTGCCCAACGTTAGGGCTGAATGCTATACAGGCAATATTGAGAAAGGATCCATTTCTATTAGTTAGAGAGTAGCAACTTCGTTTCGTTAATTTTTTATTTGCTACTACTAATTAGTTCCACTAACAAATACTTCTTATTTACTTCTAGTACTACTACCTAAGTACTCAAATGGACCGTTCCCTCTCTTTATTATCCATCAACTACAAAATCAGAGTAATCGTTGCAAATCAACTTCCCTTTGCGAGTCCACATAGCGGCTATCCCAGTAACTGTTCATCAAACAGCAACCTGCTTTCATTTGAACAACATTAATTTAAGATGGACGCGAAGCGTCAAAAAATAAAAACACGGGAACAACCCGATGAGCGCGGACTTGAGTTAGAGCCCGCTCGCGAAGTTTTTTCTCGACAATAGTGTAAATAGATGCGGAAAAACTCCCCTGAAATCGAGGCAGTGTACAAGCTAGTGGGAATTTTAAGAGCATAAGAGGCTTTGGAAGCGTGGTTTACCGTCTCCCGATGAAAAAAGTAGGACGAGGGATAAAAAGCCGTTCATAATGGCTGGAAGTTTGATTAAAGTAAGAAGCAAAGCGTGGGGAATATGAAGGAATACTCCGGGGAAAGCGTTATTTGAAGGGTATACTAACGAGAAAATGCGGAGACATAAAAGGGCTTAGAATAAAATAAACGAGATGCGAGTGCTGGTGAATGCACGCGGGAGATTGAGTTTCTCGTTCTGAAAATGACATTTCAATTTATCTGAGGTTTTACGTTCTTATTAATTTCGTTTGGAAAATTTGGAAATTTGCGTCGCAGCTGAATTGTCGTAAGAAAATCGATAATACGTCTGCCTAAATGTAAAGTAATGTAGTTCATTAAATCGAAAGTAAGGTGCAAACATTTGTTCATAGAATCTTTTTTTTACATTGAAAATATAAAAATTGACCTATTCATGCATCAATGACTAATATTCTTACAGTAACGTGGGAAAAATTAGTTCATATATCCTGTTTTTATATTTTAAAATTAAAACTGACTTATATATACTTCCAAGACTACTTACGTCAGAGGTGCTTCCATAAAATGCTTGTAGTGTTTGAGTGAGCTATAATGACGTTAGATAAAAGAAACAATGGTTAGGCAAGAATTATTTCGTGATTGAATTAGTGAGAGACGTGAGAAAGAGAATTTCAAGATTTAATTTTTAATGTGAAATAAATATGGTTTTAGTCCGGAGTTTTGTATTTCCTCCCTGTTGAAATAGAAATTTTAATTAGCCCTTCCAATTTCTAGCTACATACCTCTGCCTCTATATGCATAGTGAGCCATAAATGCCTACAAATTTGCGACATGAAGAATATTCTTAAAAGGCAAAAAATTGTGAGGAAAGGGTTGAATGATTGATCGAGCGAAATATGAGAAGCAATACGAAGCAATCGAAAGTTATTTAGCCATATGGATCACAATCGCGCCTCTGTAAAAATATTTTAAATTTTACAATTAAAAAATATAAGAACCAGATAAGTATAATGAATAAATTGTGAATAACATAAATGCAGACGTCTTAAAGTGGGCGTTCCCATCGAATTCATTAATCAAAATTGTTAATTCTCGTTTTAATTGCAAAGGAATAAAGGTCTTCCAGAGTGATCGATATCACGCGAAATAAAATTATGAAATTAATTTTTTTCATATACTGATATATCTTAGAGCTAAAATTACAATGAAGTATCTTTTACATGAGACGGAATGAGGAAAACAAAGTAGCGTATTTCTCTGCAGAAGTTCTTACCTTCTCCATTAAAAATCTTCCTTTAATAACAGAATTCGCGATGGTCTATTATCTCTGATACATTTATCTGCACAAATAACTTCCTTTTCTTAGCTAAACAGGATATTCTCGAAGCTCGTAAATTAAGCCAGAGTCATAATCCATTATAAATGTTAATTTTGAAATGCGCATCCTACCTTTTAACTACTAATGACTCAAGTCGCAAGTTGTATCTCGACAATATAGGAGCACCGTTTGAGGAACGCGTGAGTAGCATGGTTAAGCAGTCCTCGGCACTCCAGTCATGTACTAAGACCATGAACCACTTCAGTCGCTGATAATGAGGAATAGAAAGGGACTTAGGATGTTGCCTAGAGTAACACCACATTCTCTGCATTCAAGCCTCCGTCACACCCATATAAGCCCTGCGGTCCTGCTCCTGCTAATAAGGACTACACTAAGGATGTCTTCTTCCTTACTAACGAACAAGTAACCACAAATAAATCGCAAGGTAAGTTTAGTTTACTAACTTAACTACCGAAAATTTACCCATTCTTCTCTGTGAATACGGTTCTAAATTTTAACTGACTAAGCGGAAAATTACAAATAGAAATATTCCCTGCTATACTTTAAGACCCGCTGAAGGACATAAAATCATCATACATAGGTAGATGAAATTTAAATATTTTGAGTTAGTTAATTAAGCTATGAGTCAATAAGACTGATTTAAATTATTAGTAAGCCTAAATAATTTCCTTTGATGCAACACTTTCACGTCAGATTAATAATATATCAGAAATATTAACAATAATTTTAATCGAATACATTATTATGGCCAACTTACCCTGAGTATAGAGAGAGGAAGCTCTACAACTCTCGAACAATCGCTTTAATATATACAAAGTAAAAACTTTAAGAGATTCTTCAATTTAAATCGTCGATGCATATGGCCTTAGTTGTTGAGGAACCAATGAATGTAGCTCTACTTAAATCGTCGTTGATAAAATTTAAAGCCGTGGTATAGCATACTTCATTTACCACCAATTTTTCATTTAACTTTTCAACTTTTATGAACCCTGTTGACTTTACTTCTCCGTAATTAAAATAATAAAAGTAAAAAATACTCATATATGTTTTTTTTAGGTCTACACTTTACTTTGCGTACTACTTATATTTGACAAATTTCATATAATCATTCGATTCTGTGGCTATACTGTTTTCCACTAAATGGTAATTCTATATGAGCTTTATTAATAACTTAAATAATATTTCCCCCACTGGTCCCTAATCGATCATTACGCGGTAATTGCCCCTTAACAATGACATGTCGACATTTTTGGCTCTAAATCGATCACTTTGCAAACCCCTGGAAAAGTTATTCCACTACGTTAACTATTATACGGAGTAATCGAGGCAAAATTAATTAAGCTCTGAAATTATTTACTTGAAGTATCAGGTAATTAATCTTCAGCTTTCGATACAAAGAAGAAGGCAAGCACAGAGGTTACTATTCTCCCAGATTCGTTAATTTCATTCGAGTCCTTAAGCAAAAGAGCCCATCTAACATTACGTGAGTCGCAGGAATTGTCAAAGGAGTAACCTACAAATATTTAATTAGGCCAATGTTAGAAGATGATCTGGGGCGCAAACTTAGTTGGATATCAAAGCTAGAGTACAAAGAGCAACAGCTAAGTGCAAGAGGATATTAAGAAAGAAATCAGTTCGACAGAATGGATTTATAATTAGCGTAGAGCTCAAAACGACCTCGTGCAGCTACGAATTAATTCATGCCTTGCTCTTTCTCTAATAAGGAAAAAGCATTTAAGAATAAAAACACAGGGTAAAAGAGCCAAATTAAGTAGGGAGAATGTTCTTTCCTATTTAAATGCATCTCCGAAAAACAATTCCTGAATTAAAGTTTCAAAATTATACATTCAAAGTTGAAGTTTGAGAGTTTATGGTATACATATTATCAATTATTTCAGAATTGAAACATCTTTTAATTTGTTTTTTTTTAATATCAATAAATACTAAAATTTGCCATAGTATGAAAGTGTTAATTTAACTGTATAACTGGCGCCAATTAAATTAACCAGTGTTATTTTTTTAGCTTAGAAATTATGGATAGTAAAAGTTATGCATTATTAGGCTCTATGTTATTATGTGCCAGAAATTGTGGAGGTAAAACATGTTTTTATTACATTTAATTCTTCTTATTTGTTTATAAATTCGTTCCTTAAATAAAATAACACTTAAAAATTTAAATAGATATATATCACCGTATTTTGATCTGTTAAGATGTTTAGTGGTATTTTCCTAACTGACACTATTGGGTACCATATGAATAGTAGCTCTATTTGAGATCAGTAGTCTTGGATGTTCTCGTATTACCCTATTGAAGGATAAGAATTTGAAGATATATCAGATTCGGAAAACACAACAAAACGAAATTAGTGTCAGTGCAATAAATCCGATATTCAAGGTTTAATATTCTCCAATAGTATTACTGAAAGGCTCGTCTTGGCAAACTTAGCGGTAATTTCTCATGACAAAAAATTATTTCCAATCATAAGAGAATGAACCAAGTGGTTTAAATGGTAGTTATCGTGCCAAATAAAAATTCATTTTATCCGCGAACGACACCCCGCAAATAAACATTAAAGACGGATAACATCATATTAATGTACATGTAGTTTAAATTGAAATTAAATGTGCATCCTCTAAATATAAAATGTTAAAAATACCACGATATAAAAGAAAAATATAAAAAAGATATTTAAATAACCCGTATTTTAGCATTATGTTTAGTTATTTCCTTTAAAAATGGAAGGATTTTCCTTTCAGTCACATTTATCTTTAAGCGTTGATGTAATTTCTTCTGGGCACTTACTGTTAATCCATTGCGAGTAGTGATAAGAATGCGAGTGGTTTGATTCCAAGTCAAAATATAATACGTAAAATTATTGAGAACACATATAGGTATCAAATAGAAGGCGAAATTCATCTAAAACTCAACGAAGAACATTTGTACGTAGTACATGTGTATCATTCACATGGATCTTCTTCCATACCAGAAGCGGCCTTTGTTAAGTTTAAAAGACAAACATAGCAAAAATGAGCACGATGCTGCAGTGCAAACCCTTAATAATAGCTCCTACACCAATTAATCAATGTGCATAATTAATTGCATGGGAATATAGCGAGAGTATGAACAAAATGGAGGAATACAGGATTTCGCGGACGTCGAAACTACGAACGGTAAAAAGAAATTGATGAGCGCTAATAGAAGCTGAATGATTCCCTATTTCTATAGTCAGTATGTTGGGCAATCCACCAGTCATACCTATCATACAAAATTAATTACTCTCTTAAAAAGAATTCTAGGCAGCCGAATAATTAGTCACACTCCCTCTACAGCAGCAGAACTTTTAATTGAGGAAAACTCCTCTAACCCCCACTTCACAATTTCCAAATTCGTATAAACACGCTGATGGGAAAACAAAAAGGCTCGAGGAAAGGGTTCATTAATTAACGTTCGACGACCTATTTCATTAAACGTCGCGATAGAGCTGTTCGGCGAACACCGCAAGTCACGAGGCGAGATACAAATTCACTCTTTGGGCTGTAAACGAAAGCCCCGCTCGTGGCGCCACGCGGCCGCCTCCTGAATTATTGAAACGTCTGTGATATAGGTCACGTGAAGGGAAAGAATTCGGGAGAAAGATCTTGTAATGGTGTCACAGGGAACGAGGCCACGGGGGCATTTGCCCTCAGGGATGCGATTCGGGGCGTGCGGAAGATGCCTTATGTATTTATACGTGAGCGAGGAAGGGCCTGGAGACGGGCCTCGTCCGTCTCGGCCCGGATCCATTCGAGGAGATGGTAAATAACGAGATTTTCATTAATGGTTAATTAAGGAATGGTACTGGTTCTTGGGGGCAATGAATTTTCAGCTTTCGAAAGGATTTCGTCGCGAAGGAGGAGTTGGAATATTGTGCTCATGCATTAAGTTATTAAAGAGCTGCACCATTAAATTGATTTAGTTTCTTCTTGGATGGCTACATTGATGTTCCAAAAAATGCATTCACCAATGATTTTATTTTCAAATTATTTTTCAGCTGAACACCTAAATTGTCCATAATATTTAGAGAAGAAACCCTTATTCACCAAGTAAATAAACCATATATATTCGGCTGAAGGAACAAAATCAGACGTAGTAAAGCTTACATGTAATAAATATTTGTAATTTAATTTTGAAAAAATTCCATCAAATATCGCTCGAATCAATTTTTGCTAAGTATCTCGTTAATTTATCTTAATGTTGATTCAATAAGCACCGACGTTTTTGCCACTTAAAAATAAGCAATTTATGTAAGATAACAAATTATGCCGGGTTCATATTCACGATATAAAAATGCCATGATGACATTAAATGTACATACGTGGCAAGAACAATTACATATTCAAATAGGCATTAGTCATTTTAGTTACCTATGCGTGCGGTAGCGTTTGTATGAATCGATATAAGATGAGAATCTGGGTGACCATAATGAAAGGGAAAAACAGAAAAATCTGACTGAATATAGTGAGCGAGATTCTATAAAGAGAGTCCTAAGAAAATTAAAGAATAAAAAGAGAAGATATGGATAAAAATATTGCATAAATAAATCACAAGTGAAAAATGGATACTAGTGTAAGAAGGTAAGAAGCACTATTTCCTAACCGGTAGGTAGTATATATGACGCGAGTAGGGATGATTTCGTTGTAACATATTCCTTTAATCATTATAGCTCATTAGTATTAGACTATTTTCAAATTTTAAATTTAGGAAAATTCAATTATAGACTATATTTTCCAAGAATTTTGCAGATATCCATCGTATCCCCAAATTATTAAGTGCTATCAAAATAACAAGCTTCCTGCTACTTTGTTATCTTAAAGAGGTGGAAATTTTTCTTGTGGAACATTATAAACGCCATTAGCACACTTACTTACAGGAAGCAGCGATATAATTCATGCATTCATACGTCAAATAAAAACTCCATTTAACCCTTATTGGCCACTGGGGGTAGCTCGTTACCCCAGGCTCAGAAAATTTGAAATTAGAGTTCTAAAACGTCTGAAATTGATACAAGTAACTACATCTGTCGGTAGCAGACAAGTGTGACTTGTGATCCCATTTCATAGGAATCCGAAAAAAACGCGTGGGGGGCGCTTTAAGCGTTCCATTAATCGGTGTGGGGTAACTAGCTACCCCAGTGTGGCCGCAACCGTTGCTCGAGTCAGATCTTTTTTCTTCGAAACAACTTTTTTGTGGTTTCAATCGACAAAATAAGGGTGAGTTTATAATATTTAAGTGAAAAAAGAAATTTCTCAATCCTAGTCGTTATGAAATCACGTCTAAAAACGCTGGTTGGGTGTTCGTCCTGTAGAAGGCCGGCTTGCGAGGAACATCGGTTACCTCTGTGCATGACGTGTGCTGATCAATAATTTTTTTTGTTCAAATATCATGAAAATAATATTTTTCACTTTCCTATAAGTAAATATGTATTTAGAAGCCAATAAAAGCCCAAAAAAAAACAAATTTATGATGTGTGATTTTTCCACTTTTCCCGACAGTAATTTTGCAAGATCGGCGGATACTGTTATTTTTATATGGTAATGGTATATTGTATGCCTACAACTCTAAAATTTAAACCCTTAATATTGAAATATATAGCGGAGTAATGATTTTTTTCTGAAAAAAGCAGTTTTTCGGAGTTCTCACATAAATGACCGGTTCCTAGAACGCCATCTATCAATTGAACGATAAAAATCATTAGGATTGTTGAAGAATCATTCAAAAAACATGAAGCACCCGGTTAGAAGTCCTAAAATAACCGTATGTTTTGTACAACAAGGTTTTTACGGCGTGGGGTAACGAGTTATCCCGTGTGGCCGCGATGTGACCGGGCTGAGGTGTGGCCGCTAAGTCGCTATTGTTAAATAAATAAATATACTTAATTTTAGAGAGTCGTCAAAAGTTAGATTTTAAATAGACGAAACTGTCGGCATGATATTAAGATACGAGAAAGAATACCTATAAAAAATATCCTTACTAAAGAGAAAGAACTGCATTCCCATTCCACGTAATTAGTCTGCTAGAAAGATTCATTTCATCTATTAAGGTAATGAAATTCATGTTTCAGCGAAGATTTCAAAATAATAATACGAATTTGTAACAAATGAATCCACCGAAAATGAATTAGATTATCTTTCAAGTCCGATTCGCTTCTTCGAAGAGTGCTGCTGGAATAAAGCTGGGTGCAAATGGCTGAATAAAAATGCAGCAATAGTAGCCAAATGCCAAATAAACAAACAACAAGATCAAGAAATTTCGCTTGATGACACTTGCAATAAATGTAATGCTGCTTATAATAAAGTGAAAAACTTTTGATAAGCAAATAAAAAAAAATATATAAATCTTCCTATCATCGAAATAGGTTTATAATTAGAAGAATTATCAAAAAAATGTCTGAATTTATTTTCGATTGAAATCTATAATCGCGCTCTTGACGTAACGAAGAGAGTTAACTTAGATGAAATACTTATTTTCTTAAATGAGAATCCAGATGATTTTAGCTTTTGTGTGAAATCTACATTTATAATTTACAGGAATGATTCCAGCTTGAAGTCATACCATTATTATTATAATTATGTGTGCATTATAATCATTATTTGCGAACTATTCGCAAAACAATGTCTAGAGGAAAATACTTGAATACTTTAAAAAGATTAGTGAACACGTGAATGAAATATATTGGTTTGTGAAAATGAAAATTAATCATCCCATCGAATAAAGATATGCAACCCCTTAGTAAGATAAACTGTTAGATAAATTTTTGGAAGGATTAATTACTTCTCCCTCAATTAATTGCTTAGAGATATTTTAGAATTTACTGCTTGTATTTGAGATTTCAAAAATGTTTTTCTCCGTAAAATACTAGAAAATGTCAGAATTCAGAGCTGTTTTTTATTAATAGACCCGTGACTTCAAAGAAGAATCGAACTGTGACCACAAGAATCGAGGTCTCACGGAAATGTGTAGTTTTTAAAAACTTGGAAGCGCACGAATAACGGGTTTATTCAAAAACGTCTGCGATATAGTCTCTGAGGCGGCTTCCCGCTCAAGTTAACATAATCAAACAAATGAATTGAAGAACTTTTCTCTCGGAAAAACAGCACAAATGGCCCAATATCCCACACAAATGATACGAGCGAAATGCATAGAATTCTCATTCCATTAAAAAAAGCCGCTCTTTTAGTCACATTGCGGCTGAGATAGAGAGAACGAACCAACGTGCACACTCCTGAGTCCGAGTTTTTGAAGCCGCTGAAGCAACGAACACTTGATGGGGTCGCATGAGAATCGTCAGCCCGCGATTTCCCGCAGGCGCCGTGTTAAACGGGAGGGCAGCGGTCGCTCGTACGTCCCTCCGAAAAATTCACGGCAATTGGATCGAAATCGTCCCCCCGAGAGAAACTGGGAAGCATCACGTTTTCGGGCGATCTTACCAAACCGCCATCATTCGAAACGGACTGTGAACTAGCGAGGTGACCTCGCCCACTCACTCCGAGGAATAGGAGATTGGCGGAATGTAGGACGGCTAGAGAGATGCTCAGGATGAAATGCCACTTAACATCTCTTACTGTTGCCTTGGTTTCTCACCGACTTACTTATTCTCATGGTATGCATTCCCACAGTGATAGGCATGTAAACGTTAAGAATAAATTGAAATATAATTCAAATAAATATTATTCGAAATTATTTGGTGGAATTTAATATTCACTAACTCAATAATTGCGAAGAAATTTGTATTTTTTGTGAAATAAAATTCTTTCCGATGATATGGAATCCTAATCCTAAATCTCTGAACTTGATATATCCACTATCTTAACAAGCAGCGACGAAATTGATTAGTTAACTAATTTTAAAGAAACTTTTTCTGGTATTGAATCGTATATCCTAAAGGAGCCTATAATTAAGAATGCAATTTTTAATTATTTTACCCAAACTTATGCACGTACCTAAAAAATATATGAAATTCATCCTAAAAAATTAATCAATCAATTCAACATCAAATAATATCCATGAGAATCAATGAAACGTTCAGTTTATTATCTTCTCCGTTCTTAACATCTCAATACTTCTATCTAGACTTCTAACTATGCAGCAATATATTTCTGCTGAATGAAAAAGACTGATTGAAATTAAAGGTATGACAAAATGCACTTAATCCTTCACAGTTATTTATCTTAACTGTTGAACATAGATGATTCTTCAGAAACAAATATCAAGTGCACGCCCCTGAAGTTCCCCTATGCTGACTGTACAATCGGCTGACGCCCTTAATGTCCGCAGCCGCGAGATGGCAGCACTGAAGCTAGCCCTTTGAAACCATAATCTCATATGGAGTACATGGAAAAAACAGCACGATTATGATACTTTTTCCCTGTTTTTCTTTGTGGGAGTAGTATATACGAAGGATAGAATTCAGAGTTAGTGATTTATCCATTTATAAGTACATAAAACAATTTAATAAAATGGGCAAATTAGTAAATCCGAAGAATAATGGCAGGTTGCCTTCAGGGCACAATACAAATAACTTCGTCGCTGTGAAAACATTATTCGTAGATCAGCGAAGTGTTCTGCTTGGATACACAGAGAATAATTGATCCTTAATAAATTACCAACGTTACATCTACTTTCAACTAGGCCTTTTAAAACTAGAATCGCAGGATGTATGTACATGGGTGGTCTGAAAAGTTTCCGACATATCAACATTTCTTGACATGTTTTCTGAAAATTTTCTGACGATGTCTGAAAAATCTGGGGTCGAATACTTTTCAGACCACCCTCGTATATACATTTCCTGAAAAAAATCGAAGTTCCCAGAAATAGTCTCCAGGAAATGAGTAAACGGTCAAATATTGTTGAAACATACATAAATCCAAAAGTATCAAATTTTAATGACTGGCGTGGACTGCATTTTATCTTGGGGAGGCTGAAATGTGGAGTTAGGTTATACAATATACAAACATAAAGGATAGAGTGGTATAAAAAATTTATTAACCAAACATTAAATTTTTTATACAGTTTCACAATTTTCCTTTTCGATGCACTTTCTTTAAATTTATAAACTTTGCATGCTGTCTAATCCTCAGAGTTACATAATATTTTATTAAATATGCTATGATTTCACTTCCGTGCATGGGAATGTTATCTCCTCATCACCTTCAAGTAACTCTGTAATTATGCACTCAAGCACATAATTTGACTCACAGTGCTTTACAAATTGTTCCTCCACTTTGAGGATGAAAGTATGTAGTTTACATTAGGATGAACCAAAACCCCCATACTTTTCCTATTTGTTTACTTTGCTACTGGATGGCGAGAGAATGCCCCCGGATGAATTAATGCTGCCTGGCAAACAGCACACTTGCTGTGTTTCTTTATCTGGTGCAATACAACGATGACCAGGCATTTTTTATCAAAAGTCTTCAAGCGCAGTAACGACAATGAAGATCTCCAACTCACGCAACGTGGTCGCACTTTCCAACTTACATCAACGTTACCGTAGAAAGGGGTGACTTCAGCCACGCGTGAACTGCTCCACAAATTGTAAATTTGTAGTACAATATCTAAAATTTCACAATGTGGCTATTATTTCCTGTCCTTTAGAATTTAGATTGTCTTGACATATCGCCAGCAAATCCGTCTTGCTCCTTGCAACATTGACAGTACAATTGTCATTGGGAACTAAATTGAAAATCGTGCATTCCTGAGACAAGTCTACGAAACCTCAGTCTGATAACTTCACTCAGTAACACTCAGCAAGATGGGAAACATTTGAAGACAATTGGAGGCCAAACAGTGCTTCTTCTTGAAAAAGAGGTTAAATTAGTGGAAGTGCTGTTAAATTTTTTATGAGTATTCGTGATATCCAAATTTTAGTACAAACGTATTTGAACAGTAAAAAGTAAATATTCAGTGCTTTGACAAAAATTCTAGAAATTGTTTGGGTTCGGAGATTCATAAGTAGAAACAAAACACTGACTCTAAGGCTTGAAAAAAAAATGAAAAGGGTTCGAGTGACAGTGAGTAGAAGTTTTCTACAAGAATTTTTCATTCTTTTTGTTTTTGGAGGAAAAAAATTTAAAAATGTAAAAAATGTATTTTTCTTTTGAAAATGTATAAAGAAAGTGGAAAAACGTTATTATGAGTCAATAACTTCTTATCTCAGTACCTATTAAACAAAGATTAAATATAATAATAATTTAAAGATTTTAAAATATATTAATGGTCGTAATATTAGTCATATAGTTAATTTTATAGGCGATATTTAGGAAACAAGTGGCCGAAGTCACCCCATCGGTTGGGGTGCCTACGGTCGCTATTCTTTATTTTTTAAACAGATTCCGTTGCTTTAAATAAATATTTAAATACTATTTGCTATTTTTACTATTTTACGGCGACAAAGTTACCTGTGTTTTGCACATAAGGCAAGCACCTATTCTTCGGATTTGCTAATTTTCCGTCTTATTCAAATGTTTTGTATTCAATTCAAAAGTACCTATTGATGGATAAAACAATACTCTTAATTACATCTTTGTTAAATATTACTCTTTATTACATATGTATTATAATCGTGCTTTTTCACCGTTTACTCCATATAAGATTATGGTTTCAAAGGGCGAACTTCAGTGCTGCCATCTCGCGGCTGCGGACATTAAGGGAGCCAATAGTTTCAGAAATTTCCAGTCCTATAATTTCTAAGTTCGTGATCGAGTGCTACGATTGGGTGTTTTAATATCAAAATTCAACTGGATTTAATAATTTCTAAATTAATGGAAAGGAAAGAAAAATTAACTGATTTTATTAAATTTATAGGTACTTTTTTAATTTGGTTCCAGAAATAGAACTATTAATCCGAATTTGTTTGCAAATTCCTTATCACCTAAGTAGGACATTTCATTTTCCTCATTTCCTGGAATTTTTATGTAGACTTATAATGTCGCCTTTCAAGTAGTGAATATCGGTTAATATTTTATTTCCCCAAGAAACTAATAGGTTTTCTCAGTTATTTATTATCTTCAGGCTTTGCAGTTACGCACCAATCGATAAAAATTTATTTTAGCAGTAACGTAATAGGAATTCAATAGTAAATAGAAGCTAATATCTCTTGAAAATTGTCCCCTTATGGCTCAATTTATGTAAAATTATTACAAACCAAATTAAGGGAATTGATATAAATATTCAAAGCGAAAATTTAATTTTACGAATGATATGTTTTTCTAACCATTACTCGATCAATTATTAATTAAAATTCACGTAGCGTACCAAATCACATAAAATTAATTGAAATCCAATCCGAACGTCATGCCGTGTTTGGCTAGCTTTTATAAAGATTGCTTATTTTAGAGGCTTCATTTCCTGATTAATATGATATTAATGTGGATTTCAATATTTAAAAAAGCTCCACACACGTTAGATCCGAAATTGGACTGATCGCATCCAAATTCTGTAATGATCAACATATCATGCTAATAAAATCGGGCCAACATAGTAGCAACCAATAGTAATAATGCATAAAACAACACCATATAATGGAATGAAATAAAAGGAATGTATTTAAATTCGCAATAATGCTCGAAGCCGATTACATTTTAACGAATTGCGATTTGAAATTAACAGCTATGACCTTCAAAAAATTGAATCAACCTTGGCTGATTCAGTTGGAGAAATTGGCAAAGGTTTGAATTAATGTTTCGACTTCACTCAAGTAAAAAATAACTTTAAGAGAGGTTTTATATTATAGATTGAGTCCTTCCATATTAAAATTGAATGAATACAGAGATCGAACCTGTTCCTCGACTCTTCCTGTTCAGTGAAAATAGGATTTAGATACCTGCTGTAACAAACTGGCCTTCATTCTATTCAAAATTTTCCTGAATGACTAATATCGTAGATATATTTTCAGATATTTGGATAAGTGCGTATAAATAAATATACACTATGCATTTAGTAAACAGCTGTGTTGTTAAGCGATATAATCTGAAATTGACATAAGGGTAAATAACTTCTCACTTTATTCACTGATAAGCCTCACAGCAACACTAACCCTTGTCATTCTACTTCGAGTATTCCTTCTGTTTAATGGGGATCCAAGAAATCTATCCTTACAACTTTACTTAACCCTTCTGTTTCTTTCCTTCTTACTTAACCCTTCTGTTTCCTTCCACCCCTTCTTCTGATTTAATTATGTGTGTTCAGGCTTCTTCTTATGCTTATGCGTTGTCGTAACTAGTATTGCTACTCTGGTAAGTGACTGTGAGGAATTTTGGAAAGTTTTCTTTATTAAAGGGCTCCTAAATAGCAAAAATGGACAGAACGTTCCCTTTTTGTGGAAGCCGTCCCGGGTTCGATTCCCAGTGAGAGCCAATATACGAAATTAGCTGTCTAAGCATGTTCAATAATCACTTATGCTATAATATATGCTATGCTTATACTTATAATATGCTTTCAATATTAAAATAGGATTAACTTTTCAAGAGAATTTTTTCCTTCTATCCCTCTACCGCAAATAATGCACATATTAATTAATAATCTGTTGAGTTTCATCACCCACCACTATTGAATTTTATAACGGCCTTTAGTGTACTTCATTCCTAAAAATAAATTTTAATTTAATCTCCATTCATTCATCTTCATGCACTCGGAAAAATTCTCGTTGACATAATACGATCCGCGCCTGTACAATGAGTTGTTAATTCACTAGGAATTTTATAAGTGGGCAATCTGCCATTCAACTCGTTAGCCATATAAAAATCGTCGAGCACATTGAATCGCCAATAAAAATCTCGGATATTCAAATTCCCTGCCTCGCTCGTGACAAGCGATTTCGTATTCAATAAAAAAGCGATTTGCGGCAATTCTATTCTTCTTTAAAAGAAAAAAACACTTGAAATATTCCAAAATAATGGGGAGTAAAGGGGAAAAGTACTTGTAAATTATCAATCATGGTGATGACTTGATTTAAAACGACGCTACTTTAGAAAGTAAAGAAAGATTGAAGAGCGTAATTCGAAGCGAGGAAATCTTTCATAATTCCTACAGAAAATGTGCAGCGTGAAAATGATTCTAGAGTTATTAAAAGTGACTGCCAGAGTGGCAGGAATAAACAACTGTGCGACAATATTCCTCGCAATGCGACATATTCTGGAGGAAGTATCGCAGAATATTGCACGCGTCGTGGTTCATTACTTTGATTGTAGCTGACGTTAACAAGGAAGTGGTGAGATCGCACAAGCTTCAAATTGGGGGAAAATAATTCGAATCGAATTACAATCGACATCGTGGTGGAGATATCGCTTAATATTTATTTTCGATATTCAAATTTATGATCGATAAAACTAACAGATTATCTTAATTTCCGATGAGATATAAATACTGGAGACATTACAAAAGCACATTTTAGATCCTTAGCTACAAATGATAGCGTATACAAAGGCAAGCAAAGAGGGCATACATCCATTTAAAACGACAAGATGGCTTTTAAGAAATAAACGAGTGATTTTTAACCTTAAATGCTCTCACACCCTGAATTCTCAATTTGTGTTTTCGCACCTCATTTTAAATATAATAAATTAATATATGCTTTAAGGAACTGAAATTACGGTCTGCGCGAATAAATTATAATAATAAATAAACTAAATAAATAAGTAAGGCTCGTTATAGTATTTTCGTGTGTTCTAATATTATTTGTAAATAGAGTGATGTTTTTTCGGAATGTTAATCACTGGGAGATTTTCTCCTGCAAACGATTGCTCAGATTAGACAATAGCTGAGATCATTTAACGACCATCAGAGAGAAGCAAATAATAACTAAATAAAATAACTAGGAAGCAATTTCTATTTGTCAAAACGTTCGTTCTTGCTGAACAAGTTAGCCGACCCTCGATGTGTACCTGGTTATAAATCAGTGCTTTAGTTGTGTATTAAAGTTAGGCTCTGAGGAGTACGTAGGAATTCTTTAGACTATACTTAATAAATAATAATCATTAATTGATATTCAATCTACTTTACTCTGTTAGTTCCAGGGTAGGCAAGTGACACGTTCGTACATTCCCGTTGGGGGCTCATGAGTAAATAACTTCAGCTGTCGATACATATTTATGTACTCACTATATGTATACCATGGAAAGAAAAATTAATCGATGATTCTCTACATTTTTACGTCAAAAACAACATTCTTATCCCATTCCTCGCGGCGTAAGGATTCAGTTCCATGTACAAGACAAATTCGTAGTTTAATCTCACATAAATTCCTAAGAGGTGCTAGATAGACACATTTCCCACATTTATCAGATCTTTCGAGAGAGAAAAACATCCATCCAATCCCGAAATCATCTTGCAAGAACTTCTCTAATCTAGCTTTTTACTCCCACTCCTATATCTTGCAAGGGTTGCAAATAAATCACCGATGCAAAAACATAAAGTAAATAAATTACCGATGAAGTGTTCCTAGAAGGCAAGACCTCGAAAAAGTACAACGACCATAACAAGTGCATGTCCAGCGATAAAATGTAACCAAGAAGGAAGGAAAAGGATCTTCAGCTCTGCACTTCCACTAAGCATGATTAATGACGACCCGGTATTCCTCCCTCAACTTCGAGCTGTGCACACCCGTTCCGATGAGTCATTTCTCGTGTAATAACCTCGCGATATAGCACAACCCCTCCGAACACCGTACTACAATTCCTTTCGCCAACTTAAGCACAAAGCGATCCCTCTTCGAAATAAAAAGGGCAGGTGTCTCTTTGGAGTTGGGGTCAAAGATTTCTGCTCTCTTCGCCGCGTGGCGGTGGAGAGAAAGAGAACGATTCTGAAACTTTTAGAGGATATTGTGGCGAAGGAGTTTAGGAGAGGTTGGGAGTTTAGCGGAGAAGAGGATTGGAGAGGAAGGGGTTAAAGATGGAATCAAATCTCCTGCTCTTCCATTGTAAGCTGTTTCAAAGACTTTCCGAGCGAAAGGAGCTGGATGAAAAGTGATAGGGAGCGGCGGGCGAAAGTAGAAAGGGTTGCGTTGAGGGTGGAAGAGAGAACTGCATAGAGGAGAGTACAGAATGAACTAATTTATTAAATCCCAAGATAAGATACAACAAAATAGATAGGTATCGCAAAAACAAACTAAAGTTGATGTTTTTCTAACGCGCTTCTTTACACCCAAAAGTGCGTTTGAGCTATTTTAGCGTTTTTAAACGATATCTAGTGTTAAATAAAACCATATTATTATTTTTCTTATGGCGATTTGCAATTATCATCTCTCTAAATTTTAAAATTATGACCCAAATTCCAAGGAATTTTAGTTAATAATGAACTAATTTCGTTATATTATCCCTGTGACGAAAGAATGACAAACTTAGCGTACGTTTCAATTCTTAAATCCTCAATGCTAAGTATGAACAAGACTGAACTCAACATGCTACACTCGGAATATAAAATTTATTTCCGTAACTACTGCAAGTGTGCTAAGTAACTGAAAAGTTGCGAAATATCTTGATTCAAATTGAAATGAAATTTACAGAAAAAGCGCAATTTCAAACTAGGTGAAATGAATCATTAATAACATCATGATAGACATGTCTTTTAAAGGTGTGTCTCAAGTTTTTTGCAAACTCTCAAGATATGAACCCTGGAAATTTTGTATTTTACCTTGGCTTTAAAAAACTCATGGAAGATGGAATATTTGCTCAGCCTGTTTTCTTATGATAAATAACTGATCACTAAAAATGCTGAAAATGTGAAACTGATGCTAATAGCCATCTGTATATGTATCTGTATCGTCAGTAAATACATATAACTATACCAAATATTTCGTGAATTATTTACTAAAATGTACAATATTTCCTACCATAGCACTCCTTTCCTATTTCTACTAATACTCATACTAAACAAAATTTTCAGCTAGTGTAACAACAACTGATGACGCAATTCAAAGCATGATTCGATCGTAAAAACGTAAAAAGCCTGTATACAATAAAGTTTCCAAATTTTCTTCCATTAATGAGAACCACTATGAACAGAATCCAAATTACTCGATTAAATACAAGTGATACCGGATTCACGAATATCGTATGATTAAAAATGAACTTGGAAATCACTATAACATATTAGTCTTTAATTTATCATAAAAATCGGCAGTTGATGCAACAAATACATTTTTCGGAAGCGGCTTAATTAATCTCTGTTCTCAAAATAGTAGAATATGAGGGTAATATAAAGAGAGGATCAAAAGACATGGGATGCGAATAGAATAACTGAGATGAGTCTGATAGAGGTAACACGCTTAGTTTGCAAAAATGGTACAAAAGCATTCAGCTGAGAGCGTCATCAATGAATTACGACCCATTCTGCCGAGTTGATTCGAAATCAATGACTCTATTTTCCATCCTGCCATTTAACGGCTGCAGAAAATGGGTTACCCCTTAAACTATGAAAAGTACCGTCCATATGGAAGGATGAACCTCACTCTGTGAACAATGAACGTGACGAGATTTTCATGACGAACGGACTCGGCGCCAATCCTTCCAGAGATTGTTATTGAAAACCCGGCGAGTTATAATAGTGTTATACAAAATAATGAAGGCGAAAAGATAGCATACGGTAAAAGTTAATACTGAATGGAGATATTGTTTGCCGATATCTACAAATCACGCTTGGCACAAGATACATTCCTTTCTTCACGAAAGGAACATTAGAACACACGAAACAACTCCAGAAGTATCTTGTGGCAAACGGTGAAAAAAGCGCTTGCAGACAGTGAAAAATCAACCGAAACTTACGATGATTATATATTCACAGAATAAACGATGAAAGTGAAAAAACACGCTCTATCATCAACTTCATGAAATTTAACTATAACTTATCGTAATCACCTGAATTTAGCGTATCATCGCAAAAATTATTTGTTATACTGAACGTTTACATGTTATATTTAGATTACTCTTGAACAAAGATCGTAGTACTTATATCTTCTAAAATTTTTCCTAAAAGATATTCCAAAAAAGCACTCCTCAAAGTTTTTTTAAATCAGGTGATAAAATTCATTTTCACAAAATTAAGACTGATAATTTTCTGTAAATTCAATATTTTTCTGATATCTTTATCTTTGAAGTACGTTTAGAGTAATTCAGCGAATGCTAATCCTTGAAATATTAAAGTCAATGCCTGGAAAGTAAATATCAACAGCTGCATACTCAAGCCATTTATTCAAGACTCAAAAGATTAATTTATATCACCTAGGTGAACCCACATACATAGAGATCTACTCCGATGTTCCAGCATTTCATTCTTTGTCATAAAAAACTTAAATGATTTTCGAAAATTTAATTGAACTCCTTTGGGTTTTATCCCATGTGTTCATACAGAAGTTTCTAAGTTTCTTAAGCCTCTAGATCTCGGTGAAAGACGGTAACATCTATCTATCAATATCTATCAAAAATCTATCAATTATCTATCGGTATAAGATAGAGGCTTTGAAAGAGCTAAAGAAAAAGACATAGTAAACATTTTTTCTTTATAAAGATGGCGAATGCAGTATCATTTATGTGCACACGATACGTCGAGTACGATTAAAACCTAGGTGTCCCTGTAATGAACATTTAAGTGCAAACGCGTTTCTGCTTTGGTTCTTAAATATAATTCTAACTCAATTATTCAAGTTTCGCAGTTTTTAATTTTGGATATAATTCATAACTAATAATTGTATATTGCTAACCTTAGTTTATTTCTATGACGCTTGATGCTTTTAAGGATACTTAAATTTCCTGATCCTCTTGCATGAATCCAGATATTAGTTGCCTTTTATAGTACAAACAGGGTAATCTGTCATGAATCCTCCTAAATCCTAATAATAAGTTATCCCCCGAACAATTGAATCCATCCCCTCACCAAATGCCACACAAATTTGGTTCAAAGGCCTCGGGAGCGACGAAAAACATTGAGCGACACACTTCATTAACTTTGAGTGATTTCAGAAAACGATAATTTAGCAAGGGTCCCATTAAAGACTTCCCACCGCAAACCCAAGGAGAGAACGAGGGCGTGTTAAGAAATTATGGAATCCCAATAATGGAAAACAGAGCGCGATTGAGAGTGGTAGAGAAGTTAAGCTAGGGGAGCACAATTAAAGTTGGGATGTTGAGGGTAAGGGGTTTCGTTTCCCAAACCCTCGATGTTCCTTGGGCAAACTTTCGAGTCCCTCCAAACTAACATTCGAGGGCGCAAGGAGAGCCGCCCCCGCCCGAGTCCGTAAGAAACCTGTCAGTCATCCGCTTCCCAGAAGGAAAATTCCGACCAACCATCAAGATCAGGTAACGCTCTGACGCCCAATATTCAACCGAATGTTTTAAAAAGCCTATGACGCGCAGCCAGGAGTAAAGGTGCGGAAGAGTGGGAGTCAAAGTGAGAAGTTGGAGTAATAAGTAGGGACTCGAGAGGCCCGTTCGAGATATTGCGGGAAGAGAAGAAGACGTGACGGCGGGAGTTTTCCAGAGGTATCGGGATATCGCGAGTGGCGAAATTCCTTTAAAGGGATTTACCGTCGTTAAAGCCACGCCAAACATTTCTATACCCCGCTTGTCTTCTCGAATTGCGTAATTCTGGCTTCTTAAGCTTGGTATAATGTCGTGTAAGAACTCCCACATAGTCTCTCAAAACTCCCATATCTTATCCTCCCAATAAAATCGTAGCTTTTGATTCGCGAAAGCATTTACTTCCATAACAAACGTGACACAATAGTCTATCTACTATGGTCTAACGGCTTCCGCTAAAACATGTCACAGATTGTCGAGAGAGGTACCAAGGTGATCTACAGACAATAACTAGTTAGCACGTTAGTTTTTGATTCATCACTTAGGTCAAATCTCTAGGGCTCTATTTCGAAATAATTTACCTTTTTCAATCTCGTATAAATTCTTGCTTTCTATTATATTATATTATGTTTACAGAAAGAAAAAAATGTTAGTTTAGTTAGAGAACAAGAAAATATGAAAGAATTTCACCTGAGGTATCAAAAAAAATTTAATTAATGAATTAAACAAAAAATACATTTTAGCACTGCGTGCGCTCTAAATTTAACAAAATATACGATTATTTTTTAATATGTCAGAAATAACAACAGAAGGAAAACAAGTAATTAAAGCTAAATGAATTAATGCTTAAATTATGCAAATAATTACGTCATTAGTGATGTTTGTTTTGACGCTGAAAGGTCGGCACTTAACGTCTTTCTGAATAATCAATGAGGTATAGGGAATTAGTAATCTGTCACACTTTACAAAATTTTGGTATGCTACACAAGAGTATGTGCATTATACCACTAAAATCTCATTGCAATGTGAGTTACCTGTGAGCTGTAAGTAAAGTATCTTACTTCGAATTAACACCTTATGCAAATGAAAGTAGATCTGGATGCAAGTTAAAGTCACGATACCTATTTTCAATTCCGTTTATACCTCATTATTATACATATATTCATGTTTATAAACACACATTCATAAATATGTGAGTTATTTATATGTTTGGCTGCATGAGACCGAGCCAATCTGACAAACTGTTAATACAATCTTAGTTGCCCATGACTACGCTATGAAAGCTTTTTTCTGTATGAGATAACAAGAAGAGACACTATCTATTAGTTTCTATAATGTATAAAGTGAAAATAAAAATAAAATGTGACTACTTTTCTCGGAGATGATAGTTAGTTTAACAGCTTGAGTCTAAAATGTTAGCTGACAAGAGATTAAATTCAAGATCTGTCTCTACGAAATTCAACCATGGATATATCTATAAAGAAATCATTTAATCAACAGACAAGCAAATATAACCATTACATATTTCAGTAACTATAACGAAATCTGTAAGAACTGGTATCTTCAAGGCTCCCGTATTCCGTCATATTAGCACTGATTATTATATCCTACAGAAGTCTATAGTTAAAAAGGCAATATTTATTTTTAAAATTTCAATATTTCTCACGATATAAGGAATTTATTGGAAAGGCTGCTTTAAGCATGCTAACGAGATTAAGGCGAAAAATCTATGTCTCCCACCACTGAAAAGGAAAATATTCGGAAGGGCATAATCGACCGATTGATCCTCATTGAAGAGATGTTTTGTATCACAAAGCGGATGTGGAAGGATAAAGCGACGGAAGCGCGTGAGCGGTGCAGCGGCGGGAAACGGAAGCAGAGGTGGAGTAATTTGAAGGATGCGAGAGAGGTGAGGGAGGAAACGTAACTTAAGGGGATTTCACACAGATTGGCTGTAAATAAGTGATCGGAGCCCGAGATGGTGACGTGGAGCACGCACGCCTTCGTAAATAAGAAATCGCGTCTACCTGAATCCTGGTGACAAAGTTTGTGACCCAGTTTACTCCGTGACTTGAAAAACAAGGTAACAGCGGCGAGAGATGCGAAAGAAAACGCTATCCTGACAGCTCCACTCCAAGAGCCGTCAACGCAGGAAACTATTTCTCTTTATTTTCGACAAGACATACTCAGACATATATATCTTCTCATTGCTATTCAGTGATTGATTGAATAAACTATGGCATTGCATAGGATGAATTTTTTATGAGGTGAAATTTTTTTTCCGATTCTCCTAGCATATTTTTCTTCGCTACTGATGAGGTATGAGTAATGAATAACGTAAATTGAACATCTAACTACCATTTTCTTTGTTAATTAAAAGCAAACGCTCAACATTATATTGAGGAGGCTGTTAAGGCTCGCAAAGAGATATGAATCTCTATACTCGTGTGGAATGCAACATGATATTTTTATCACTACCATTTCATAAGTGATTTTTCTTTGCTGTAGTTTATTATATACTTCCAAGGTTTCGAACAAATTCCGAGTAACATGCATTAACTTTTACTCCAAAGAAGTAAGTTTTAGTATATAAAAACAATATTGAATACCTTCAATTTTTTACCTTTCTAAATAAAAATAATTTATAGCACAGTATCTAAAATTTAGTACAGTTGGTTACGTCTATATTTAAGTAACAGCTAAGGATACTGATTACTATTTATGTAAACAATAACACGTGTTTATGTTAAGGTATATAATTAAATGATTTTTAAATCAAATATTTGCAATAAGTCTCGAATTTTGATTTCAGAGTTTTGTAGGAAATACGCAATAACTGAGATTTCAAAAGATGGATGCTTATTTTGCTACATAGAGAAATAATATTGCTTTTTTATTATGTAGCTAGAATATATCTTTACTCATGATACCTATTCCTTGGGTGATACTTAAGTTACTGGTTACTGGAGTTACTTGTTTCAATCTTTACGGTTATTTGTCAACGTGGCTTAAATTGATTTAAGGTTTAAATATCCAATAAAAAGATAAAAAACGATTTTAATGCAAAATTTCTATTTTGCTGGTATATCCTTTTAAAAATGATGACACAAAAGTTCAGAAGAATATTATACATAGTAAGATGTAACAAATTCCGAGATTGAGCAGAAAAGGAATCATTGAATTTCTAATTTACAAGTTATTAATCAAACTTTTCACTTTCGTAAGCATGCACCGAAGAAATACCAAGACCTTTTGAAGCAGTGACTATGACGCAGTATCCGAGAAGCGTCTTGCGCACATGAAAATAATACTAAAGTTGAAATTTTAAAATTTTAAAAATGGAAAAGCTTCACCCACTTTCTCACTAAATATGGAAACTTGGAGCCTCAATTTTACTAAACCCGGTAAATCGAAATGGGAAACAAAATCATGAACATGTTTGACCTTAATACAGGGATCATATATAAAATGAGATTTCACTATTACCTTTCATGGGCTAGTCAGCCATAATTTATCAATACCCTCTAAAGGAATTCAAATGAAACAGAAAGGTAGCGTATATAATTTTATTACGTCTCCGAAATATATAAAACGTAACATATCTAAATAATTAATTAATAATTTTCAAGCCTTTTTTACGGTTTTCAGATTATTTTAAAGCTAACGGTACCGAATAAACTTATAGTGTAATAGGGTAGTTACAACATATTATAGTGTACGCATATATCGTCATACAGGCTTTAGAGGTTGAAACTCATTTAATCTATATCTCAGAATCCTAACTCATTCAATCACGAATGCAATCATTCACTGCCGGTACAAATCTCATTTCCATCTACGAAATTACCTTGGAAATCGGTCTCGAAATAGCATCAACTGCACAGCGGATTTACTCTACGTACAATGGGTATTGAATAACGCAAAGAAATAAAACGCGATAACTCAAAATGTGCTCATCCCGACGGTTTCAGTTTCAAGCTTAAGCATCGATCCGAATCAATTTAAAATGCAAATGGAATATTAACTGCATTGATTCCCCTTGGCTTTGCCGACCTCCATAAAGGCATGGCATCACAAATCTAGGCGACGTGACTCGTGGCCCAACAAACAGAGTGCTTATTCGATTCTGACCATCACGGCACCTCCAATAGGCCAAACTTTGTAACATCTTCCCTCGAACTTGCTTTATTTTCCTCGGTACTGTACTTCAGAATCCTTTGAATAAATCAGCATATATAGTTTCCCGCGTGTTCAGACTTCGCCACTCATGTTCAAACTTTTTCCCCAATCTTACAATTTTCCAGGATATCATCGAACTTTTCCAACTGCATCACCCCTCTTTCGTTTTCCTTGAAAAATCGGTGCTTCTATCGTGCAAGAGACGCGAGTCATCGCAAAGAATAGCAATGAATTCAATAACTTCCCCGTTACGACGGTATCGGTGATATAGTGGCTACAACATATGGATACCAAAGATGAATACTGACATCTGTTATCGTAAAAGTAACAGGTGATCTATCCTTATAATCAAATTGGTGTACTAGGTTTATGCGAATTGCGGCGGAAAAACGAGGTAGACTTCTGGAGCGACGATTTCAGAGTCATTTTCAGTGGGGGAAATACTAGCCAGAAGGGAGTGGCTGTAGTGTTAGATAAGAAAGCGGGAGATTCCGTGATAGCCACCGAGCTAATAAGCGATCGAGTTATGTCGGTGGAAGTAAAATCTGAACCAGTAAACACGGTTATAGTTCAGATATACTTGCCCACTAGTGATTACAGTGAGGATGATGTAGACATGGTTTATGAACAAATAGAGAAGTTTATGGGAAGGGTTAAGGACAATAAGAATCTCGTTGTTATGGGAAACTGGAACGCGGTAGTTTGGCAAGGCAAAGATGGGGAAAGGTGGAATAATTCGGATTAGGGAAAAGGAACGACAGAGGATAGAAACATAAATAACACACTCTTTCAGCACCACAACAGACGGAGGTACACGTGGAAAAGTCCGAGGAATACAGGTAGGTACCAAATTCATTACACTTTGGTAAGAAAGAGGTTTTAAAATAGTATTAAAAACTCGCGAAGTTATCCTGATGATGAAGTCGATTCGGATAATAACCTGGTCATGATGAATGCCAAGCTTAAGTTTTAAAAAATCGGCCAAAACGTATACGAAAATGGAATTTAAAAGCTCTAAGGGGAGGGAAGTCAAAAGAATTTCAAGAGTCAGTCAGCAAGGCTCGTAATCGTAAAGGAAGGGAACTAACCACTGACGAGGAATGGGAAAAGTAAAAAAATTGTGTTAAGAGGATTGTGCTAAAAACACTATAGGGACGGTTAAGCAAACCAAAATTAGGAAAACATTGGTTACTGTAGAAATTTTACATAAAATTGAGGAAAGAAGGAAATGGGGAAGAGTCAACACCGACATTGTGCGTAGAATGTACAGAGAACTAAACAACGAACTAAGAATGGAAAAATAAGGCTAGGGAATAGTGGTGGGAGAGACAGTGTAGTGAAATAGGAAAGCTGGTGGAAAGCGGGAGGGCCGATCTAATGTATAGTAAAGTTAAGCAACTGACGGGGAATAAAATTAGTAATAGAATGGTGACGGTTAAAGACAGCAAGGGAAATATATTAACGGATCCAGTCACCATAAGAGGACGATGGAAGAAACGTTGAGGAATTGTATGGGAAAAACATGAAACCCAAAAGAAGGGATGATAGCAACGAAAAAACCCTAAGGGAAACTATACCATTATATTTTTATTGATACATTTTTGCCTCAGTCTTAGTTTCTTTAAACATTCTTATGCACTAATGTTACTATCTCTATCGATGGATAAACATTCATTTCTTAGATATTATCACAACGCCGAGTATTCTCCTTTAGCAAGAATTCTTTTAGAAAACATAAGTTTTATTCTTTCCTGCAGGTTTCTTTAGGTATTTAATAATAAAATTTGATTGGCCAAGATCATGTAGGAAGATAACTCATCATATGATCCTTTTGTATGACCTTTGCTGGCATGGGGAAGTGAAATTGGAAACGTTCCTTTTTCTTCCGAATATTTCAAAATCATTGTAAAATATAAAATAATTTCATGGTAGGGAATTTCTGAATACATTTGGAGGATATAAATTGAAAAGTGAGTCCTTCAAAAGAAATTTAGATGGTAAAAACGTATTTGCATTGAACGCCGTATATTGAACTGTATTTAATATTTCAATTAAATAAGTACTAGCGGAATTTCGGAACAGGATTCTTTTAAAATATAAATTATCGTTGCGAAAAATATGCTAAGGCATTTGCATGATATTTTATTATTTAGAAATAATAACGAGGGCTATAAATTCAACATTTACGGATAAAGCACCGCTAATTAATCAATTTAACTCAAATATTAACTGCTTACGTTATATGTTTATGCATCATAATTATCAGAAGAGTTATTTGTATATTTCTTACGCTAAATCACAATAGAATGATGTCACGACCTGAAAACAATCTTTAGATCATCATCATAATCATTAGAAATACGGCTTCTCGTGAATGCGACGACTCTGGTAAGGGACGTAACGCCACTTCATGTTTTTTCCTCATTATACTGCATTAATTGATAAAGATTCGATTAACATGTAATGTTACAACTTTGTTTATACTATAGTATTTATTGGAGACATTTTCTCAGTCTTAATAAGAACCTCTTATTTTATCTGTCCATCATCAGTACTTCTCATATTATTTTGGATACTATTGTTATTTCTCAGTTCTAGGGATCCTTCGAATATTCAATTTATTTATTTAATCATTGGGTTCTATTTATTGGCTACTAACTATTTATAAAAACTAAAGTAGTGATTCAGAATGTCTTTCAGCGATAAGCCAATTGTTTGATTACGCATTATATTTTGAATTCCCTTGAATGGATTTATATATTTTTAAGCGCATAAAAGTTAAGAAATATCATCATTATGTACTTGTACATATTAGATGCAGATTTTTATGTGCTGGGTCCAGTACTTTCCTTTCCCTTTGTCTGTTATATATTCTCTTTGGGTGTCAACACTAGGTTGCGCTATTAAATGGACTAACAGTGACTAATCTCAAAATATTTCGTAAGGTAATGTAATCCTACTTCTAGGGAGTACGGTTTTCCTGTTACTTACCTGTGTTAACTGCTACGAAAGACGATTTAAAAATGATGGTTTCCTAAAAATTAACCTTTATAACTTTTTAAATTCTTACTAATTTAACGTAATTTATACCTCATTATAATAATTAATGTTATTATATAAATGTGTTTTAGGCGTCAGTATTCAAGGAAGCTGGAAATTATAGGAAGTTGGAAAATGTTGGGTCTCCTCGTAACGAGTTAAGAGGAATCTGTCTTTAACTTACAGCCATTGCCCCTTTCATAATACCTTACTGTACACCGAAAAAGTCCCAAAAATCGCTGATA
The DNA here is from genome assembly GCA_947579665.1 of Sympetrum striolatum. Lineage (NCBI taxonomy): Eukaryota > Metazoa > Arthropoda > Insecta > Odonata > Libellulidae > Sympetrum > Sympetrum striolatum. Next base: position 16,770,435 of record OX388348.1, on the reverse strand, counting down.
TCGCATTACCTCATGATAAGAGCCATCCTATCTCACGGCCATCCGGTGTTGCCAAGTCCAATACTTCAAAAACCTTCAATCTTATGCAGCTACGACCAAGCCGTTCGTTTTTTTGTGGTGAGATGTACGTACTTTAAAAGATAAAATCATGAGCTTTGAAAATGGAATATTACGCAGCCCAACTAAAAATTAACACTAACTCCCTTGTGTGAATTTCCGTCGTTGTAAGGTTACCTATATATGTCGCGGGGCTTCCTGAAATGCTCAATTTTAATATGGCTTACAACACAGGAAACGATACAAACGTGTTTTACAACATAGGCAATCAGCTTACTACGAATGCACATCCTACTTAATCGTACTTAAATTAAGAGAAATACTTTTTTAAAAAAAACCTTTTTTATAAAAAATATTATAGCCATTTGAAAAACTTTCTAAAGACAACTGTTGCGACTTTTCAATCAAAAACAGTTGTTTTCCACCAACTTTAACTTCTCGTTTAAGTTATCGAAAACCTTTTCGGTAGGAACACGGATGCCTACCTTCATTTCGTAGACATATTAATTAGTAAAAGCAGGGTAAATAATTAAAAAATATAATAATTATTTGTTTGCTCGTATGAACGATGCCACAATATAATTAACAACTTATATAGAACACTAGGATCTATTTAATAGAAAATGAATCCTCATTTGTCGCATACGAAAATTATGTAAAATTAAAATTATTGAAGTAACTTTACGACTGACAAAAAAACGCATTACTAGAAATTTAACGCTCAAACAAACGATAAGATACATTTTGTTTCAACTCAAAGAGTAGATTAGAACTGCTTAATTTAAGAGGCTGAAATTAGAGTAAGAAATTCATTGTTTATAAAGAACCCTTAACGGAACGTAAAGCTATTTGGTAAACTCTTAATGGAAACGATGTTTTATTCTGCTCGTAAACCTCCATTGACAATGCTTCTAAGTACGGCTGCATCCTAGCTCTAAATCCTGCCGACATTCTACTTCACGTGTCAGATTAAGAATACGTCAGATCGGATCAAATAAAGGGAAACATACGAAAATACGAAATCTAGTGGAGAATATCGTGAAGAGTGAGGAAAACCGTACTCCATAGAAGTAGGATTACATTAGCGTTTGCACTCCGAAAAAACCTTACGAAATATTTTGAGATGTCGCTTTTGGAGTACATTATTGTTAGGAAAAAATTGAGAAATTCTGAGAATGTAGATGGAAAGCAATCAGTCTAGCATACCTATTCGAGTAGAAGTGAGAATAAATTTCGTATGTCTTCAATAAGATGAAAAAAAATGCTGGTATAAGCAAAGCAAGGCACTATTCTGTGAGGATTGAAGATAAAAAAATATCTAGTAAAAAGTTATTGACACCTTCATAAAACTATATAACCTATGATAACTATTTGTCTATCATCGAAAATTGAAGTAAGCAAGGTAAGGAATAAACATTATTAGGAAGTTTAACGAATAAGGCTACTATCAAAGCACTATTAGCCCATTTAATAGTGCAACCTAGTGTTGATATCCAAAGAGAATATATAACAAAAAAAGGAAAGGAAAGTGCTGGACCCAGCACATAAAAATCCGCATCGGCAGCGATCAACTACTATTTGCTACTGGGAATTTTAAAAAAGTAGTGACTAGCGCAAATATATGATACTTTTCATGGTAAAAAAGTAAAAAACATAAGATTTAAATGAGAGATTAAGAAATCTATCGATCTGTATTTAAGAACTTTTCCATCGATTATTCCCATACATTATCTAAAACAGCATCTTAAAATTAAAAATTAAGATGAATTATATGATTTCCGCAAATTTTCAACACATTCCTTTTCGAAACCTAAAATAAGGTACTATTGGATAGGAAGGAAATGCTAAATTATGAACAATAGATTCCTCTAGAGTTCGGTCAATTACAAAGAATCCCCCCACTAAGAAATGTATTCCTATAATCAAAACACTTAGCTAACTATTAATATTCCATTGGGTTCCTGCTAAGTTTTAATATTTATACGGCCAGAAAACCCAAAAATGAATACATAATTCACTCAAAAAATTCTCAATGAGTTGATTTGTCTTAAATATTTTTCTTTTATGAGAGCTCTACCTTCTTTTTCTAAGATAGGATAAGATAGGATTTCACAGGAATATAGGTCCTAATTCAGTCATCATAAACACACAATTGGAAAATCACCAAAATCGTTGATGATACTAAAGTTAAACGTACCATTTTGTGGAATTTCTGCCTAAATGATTTTAAATATTTAAAAATGATAGTTTTTGCATTTTATAAACCAATTTAATTTATAGCTAATAACTGAAAATATTAAATCTTCATAAATATAACTGGAAAGAATTCCGCAAATAGCGTGTAACTTCTATCTAAATTAAAATATTTATACATAACATTTTAAAATAATACAGCTAGACAATTTATGAATTAATGCTTACAATTAAAAGGATCATATTTAGACTGCGACAAATATACGCTTTTGAAGAAGTTATATTAAGATCATTCCTTGTCAAAGTAGGCCAATGTAAGAATCGTATGGAGTAATAGGTCTGATTTTTTCACCTGATTTAAGAATTATTCATTCTGAAAGAGATAACTTTATATTAAGCTTGATGTTCAACTTCAGTTCAAAGTTAATATGTTTACCTCAACATTTAGTAGAATATATCCGCTCATTTATCAACTAATTAATTGAATTTCTACGATTAGTTTCGTCTTTTTGGGGTCAAAAAGTTTGTCTTCCTTCTTTATCTACTCTTTTGAAAAACCCATCACCTGACTACTCATAACTAGTGAAATTTCCTTGTTATTTATTCAGATCCACATATAAATCTACGTAAATACCAAAAAAACCGCTCGTCGGCACGTTGCAACGGCAGTGATCACTAACAGATGTGAATCTACTTTTATCGCTCTCATGGATTTGCGGAAAAATAGTTTTTGGAACTATTAGGGCCGTATTTATAGTCGACTCCTTCACCTATACCTAACGAACGCCTTATGAGTAAGCTGCCAGGCGAGCGGCACCTATTGGTATTTATAAACGACTCCCAGCAGTCCTCTGACAAGGAGACGGACCGGTGATAAATTTGGCAACAACGTTGCCAAAAACTTGTTTCGCTATTCAGTTTTTTTTATATTCATTTCTGCTAATTGTTTTGGTTCACATGAAATCTTGAATTGATGGCAAAGTTTGCATAGGTATTGTAAATTCTAATAACATTTAAGCTCTTCCTAACGATAAAAATCAGTTTCATGTCAATCCTCATCCATTTTCAGCTCTACATGTATTTATTTTCATGTTTAAACCAAGGTTCTGTTGAGCTCAATGTTCCTGTTAATGACATTGACAACAGTCCAAGGAAGGAATGTATATAAATAAAAAATGACTTCAATTTACAATAAAACTATTAAATTTATTATAACGTATCAACTATCACTACGGAAGCTGTCACTTCTTGAAACTGCATTATTATAATCAAGATAGAAATAGGTTTATGTTTGCGAGGTTGTAGTTACTTTGTATCTGGTGTGATTTTTCCAACTGTTCATGAATGTTTAATTTGCATACTTTGGGTAAATGTTTTAAAAGGTGATTATAGGTGTAAGCATTAGATGAATGAAGCAGCTGCTTCATCCATCTAATGCTTACACAAACAATAGAAATGTCGACTTCATAAGACATTATATAGGAGACTTTTCACCAACTTTCTTCACATTCACAGATAAATCCTGAATGAATACATTTTCACACGCCCCATTAATTTCAACTGATTCCATCCATGAAATTTATTATTAGAATAGGAATAGTTTATTTAGAAAAGTTGTTCGTTATTATTATTTTGTTGTATTGTATTGTTCAAACAATACAATAATGCAATGTAAATAATATCCCCTGCCTGTGAATGGCTTACAAATTAATTTACATGACATTTAAGTTCAAGAAACAGGATTGTAAATATTCATCTTTTTGGTCCTCCTGAGCCAGATGTAGGCTCATCACCAAATTAAATAACCACAAGCCTAAGATTACAAATTATTTAAAATTTGGAATATTTCATAAAATAATTATGAAATTTAAAAACAATTTCAAACGTTTACAGCAAAATAAAGCATTAAGTTTAGAAAAGCATTCACAAAATACTACTTATGATTCCAAAAATTGTAAATACTGCATCTACTTATCTATTTCACTAATTATAAAATGAAAATCAATATCAAATTCAGCAATTATATAATGATTCACAAAAAACATTGAACATACACTAAGTATGTAATACACAAGACTATAGAAAGCATTATATATAAAATCACAAAGTACAACAGCAGATATAAACTTAGAAAAATCATTAGCATACCATAGTTAGAGAAATAAATATACAAAATCATCTCAATACAATTTTGATATATATCATAGTATGTATTAAGGGATCTGTTATATGTTTTTCAAAATTTTTGAAGCAAATATTTTTTTGATTTCTTTCTTTACGTTGGACATAGTATTTCTTAAGTGTATGTTATAAGGTTAGTCATTAAATAACATAGGTATTATGACATTAAGTCGCTTCCTGCCATACATTTTATAATAACTTGGTACATTGTACGTAATTCTATCCCTCCCTATCATGCCATGTTTTGTAGCAAACTTTTCCTTGTGCTTATTGGAGAAGTAATTTTCTGTAAGCAGGATGTAAGTGTGTAGGCATTGTAGAGGTTCCACTTTCTGATTTATTTCCTCTCTAACTCTAATTTTCATAACTTTCGTCTTGTGAAAAGTTTGGGTTGAAACGGGAAATTTACCAAATTTAGTTTTAATTTGTTATCATGGCACCATTTATTAATGTTATTTAAGTCAGTTTGTAGAGCTCTTTCAGCCTCATTGAAGTATTTATGAACAGATATTAATACAGCGTCATCAGCATACATGTATAGTTTACAGCACTTTATAACAGAAAATACATCATTGATATATATTAAAAATAGCAATAGGCCTAATACTGTAATAATAACTTGTGGCATTGCTGTAAATATTTACTCTTTCTCCATGGTAGCCATCTGCGTCAAAGGTTATATATCACGACTACGACAACGAAAGGCCACAAAGAATCAGCAATCAAGACTAGGAATAACCCGTGCACAGCATAAACATATCTCTACAAATAAGTATAGTAATTACCAATAAATTCAACCTCAAGGAAATCACGTAATAAAACTAATAACTTCACATTTCTTAACGACTACCCAAGCTGAGGTTTTAAAACATCCGTTAGATAGTTATAAATGCATTAGGATAAAATAAATATATACCGAAAATATGCTGCTGATTTGTACCATAATTCTAAGAATTTTTTAAGATTTCACAGTCCACTATTTAATTTTATTCATCAATTGTTGAATCTAATCGAGCGAATCGAACAGATTATCCGCCATGTTTGTTGTTTACAAAATTAGTACGCAGTTTTGCCACCACCGGTATCACGCTTTAGGGGTTCTCTGGATCACCCATAGAGTAAGGATGGGGTAGAGTGCTGGACAGGCTGCGCAGTAGCCGAGCCGATGTTACAGCATTAAACCACGTGACTTTTCCGTTTTCTAGCGGCAATTCAAATACGCTGTGGAGTTTCATCTTGAAAAATCGAGTTTTTAAGTAACTCTGAACTACGTAGTTAATGCGTATATTATTTTAATAGATAGTAGAGTTTCCACTTAAAGTTTTCTTATTATAATAATCAACGTCGGGTATATATTTATCATTGTTTAAGAATATTTAGATACCTCTCGTCGAGTTCTTCGGAACGAGTATCAACTCATCAAGGTTTACTCGAGTAACAAGCAAGATAAATACAAAATAACAAAATTTCAAATAAATTCCCAGTTATCGTTGAGTTTTTCGAACATATCCGGAGAAAATTTAACGTTAATAAAACGTTTAAGTGGAATATTAAGATACTTCTCGTCGAGTTCTTATAAAAAAGAGAATCATTTCGACTAGGTTTACTTGGATGAAAAGCAAGATCAAGCAAGAAAAGGAAGAGAGCAAAAAAACTGAAAGTTTCGAATAAATTCCCAGTTTTCGTTGATTTTTTCGAACATTTCTGGAAAAACTGACGTTTAAGTGTTGTTAAGTTTAAATTACATATATAGCTAGAGTAACGTTTAAAACTAAGGCAAACTTGGGTTTAAGTGGTCGAATATCACAGTTAACATTTTCTTTCATATTTAAACAATGTGGAAATTTCATGAATAATTTAATAGAAACGCACTCAATTTATTTCAACGAATGAAAGAACAAGATACTTAACTTCCTCCATTCAAAAGTTACGAGTCTTCAAAACGAGACAGGTTCGTCGATTTTTGCGAATATTTGTAAATTGAATAAATTGGAAACTGTACCTTGATTTACCCATCCTTACTCTATGGGATCACCTATCTCGGTTAACCAGCTTTTCACAGCTTGTGAAGCTCTAAGGGGGTTGTCAGGGGTAGAGAGAAGGACTATAAATACCGTTTTTGGCCTTGGGGGACTGCTAGGCGCTGGGAAACTCCTGGGCCATTCCATGCCAAGTGGTCTAGTGGTCCCCGCTCGACCATCACGGACTTCGATGGAATTTTGTATGGACATTCACACATATCTCTTATGAACATTTGTAAAGTTTTACTTTCGCCGATGATATACTTGCTGAGATATAGAAGGTTGTTTGACCCCGTGTCGCTGCCTTCTTCAACATGACTATGAGTTTTCAGTAACTTTGAGGCGTTGTATCTCAGAGAATTGTTTTATGAAGTAAACACACTTTGGCTATCTTAAACAACTTTTTGCATTCTATTAAAAAAGTAATAAATATAACTGTAAGAGCGACCTCCTTGCAGAATATTCTGTGCAAATCTGGCCCAAATAATTGCGGATTGAAAAAAAATTAAAACTTTGGCTTTTTATATTTCAAGAAGAAATGATATAATCAACGTGGAACTTATCGCATGATAACATATAAATACATAGTTTATAAATATAAAATTTCATATTCCTAGTACTTTCCATTATTTTAAAAATTGAGTCAACATTTGACAATTTTTGTAAAAAAGCCAAAAATAGGCTATTTTTACCCCGCTTTTACAAAAAAAGACCCCCCGGAATTTCTTTTGAAACATTTTTATTAAATAGAGAATGATTTCAGCCCTCGAAAAAAGTATATTTAGTTTTTCATCTCGAGCATATAAGGCCCTAGAAATAGGGGCAACTATGAGGATGACATTTGTAAAAACGGCAAAAATAGGTTATTTTCTGCCCGCTCTTAGAAAAGAAAGACCTTTTCGATACTCTTGTAAATTATTTTCATTTGAAAGAGCATGTTTCAAACCTCTTAAAAAAGTACACTTGGTTTTTCATCGCGAGCAAGTACAGCCCTAAAAAAATTAACAAAGTTGATAACGTTGCTATGGTGGCGCCACATGTCTTCTGTTGTTTATCGTTCTGGTTATTTTATGTAGACATTTTTAGTATATAGCGTTGGTCCATGACTGGTACTGGTAGTGACATCGTCACTACCAGTATCAGTCATGGCCCGTAGGGGTCACGCCCGATAGCCATGCAATACCGGCCGTGCTGCTTTCACTGTACGTTCTGATACCCCAAATGTTTTCGCTGTTAGTGCTATCGACCAACTCTTTGGGGCCAATGTCAATAGTTGAACTTTAATCGATCCATCGGATATTTTAATTTTTGTTTGAATTTCTTTTATTAGATCAGCATGACGAGCATTCCTCAACATCACACTGACTAGTTTGTCCTATATCTTCAGCTGGTATCCCAGCGGCTAACGTTATCTTGTCTGTTACTACATTCGTTCAATTTTTCGTTACACGTAGGTTCACTTTATCCCTACTACTCACTCTCCGAATTCTTAACGGAGTAGATCCCAAATCAGTAAAACTTCGATTTACCGTGTCCGAAATATCCATATCGCAATTTTCTGAAGACGAAGAGTCAGTAGTGTTTTGGACCATAGAAACATATTTGGCTGTATATTTTGGAACAAATTTTTTGACCAGGCTTCACATTTGTTTTTACCCATTTTTGCAAATCATTAGACAAGGCTAGATTGACTTTCAGCAGCCCATGTTTAGCTGTATGTTTTTTTTGTTAAATGGGTTGCAGCATGACTTTTGCTAAATTTAATACTTTTTCTAAATACATTGCATTGTGATGGAAACAGATTTGATCGTGCTCTGTGTTCCCAACCTCCGATCGCAGAAAAATGAACACTTTTTCCTGCAACGATAAATTGTGCACATATTGCAGCCCGATTTTATTGGAATAAAATGAACCATGATGGCAAATGGACGAAAGTTTTTCCCCAACAACACAGAAGGGCAAGGTGGGATTTTCATCTGACTCTTCGACATCCATTTAAAATTAGTGAAATCGCAATATTTAGTGCAATAATGCAAATTCTGGAAAAAGAAGTTATAAAAATATGATGGAATACGACAAATACGACAAATACAACAGCTCAGTTCAAAACGTGGCCATGCGAGAGTGCTATGTCAATAAAATACTTACTGAATACTAAGCAGCTGTCAATTTTCTAGAGGAACGTCAAGTGGAGTATGGATGAAATTTGATGGATCCAAAAAATGAAAATATGGCAAAACTCACAATTAAAAAAAAACTCGAAGTAACACACAACAGAATGGCCACATAGCCACGACTTAACCGAAGTCTGTACTAAAGATTCTTTACCCATGTTTCAACAGAACCTTTGTTATAATTTGTTACTTTGTTATAATTTGTTACTTTAGTAAATTAACTAACTTAGAAGTTAATTTAGTTTACTAATTATTCTCCCATTCTGTCCATTGTTAACCCTCTTCCTCCTCCCCCTAACACCTCTCCCACTATCAACAGTAGCTAATCTGATTGGTGCCTTGATTTTTTATTCTTTGTGTATCTATTATATATAGACGCTTCTCCGGATATACCTATAAGTTATATATAGGGGATCAAAAGTCTAACCATGTTCCACAAGTGCCACCGACTTGAAATTTTTACAACGTTATGGCCATCACGTGTAACCTCCAGGAAAAAGCCGACTTTGAACCTAGGTGTCATGGGTTCGATTCCAGAAGGCCCCAAAGTCGCGATTTTCCCCATAAGATTACATGGCGGGGATTTTCGAAAATTTTTTTGAGGCACTTCCCGGAAGAGTTCAGAGTTAATATTCAAGAGATCGTTAGATGCCATGTATATCTCAAGGAAACCACAAAGACATCTACAAATATTATCCTTGGTTCGATGCTAGGCCAGGGCAAATATTCTCCCGTTTAATTTACATTGCGATTTTTAAGATTTTTTTTAATTACTTACAGATGACTTGGAAACTTGAAACTTGGCACGTGGATATATATCATAAATATATTTCATAATAAAATTTTAGAACTCGCTGATGGTCCTTGGTTCGATCCCAGAGGGCCATTTACATCCTACAATGCATTTCTTATGGAGATAACGGAAGCAAATTTTAGGTACTTCCTGACAAGATGTTGACTTCAAACTTTGTATTTAATAAGATCAGGTCAAATCAAGTCATAATTTTTTTTACAGCTGCCAGTAGGTCCTGGGTTCGACACCAGGCGTCTCTACAATCAGTAATTGATTCAATTTTTAGGAACTATTTTGAACCCTTTCCCAATAATGTAGAAATTTCAAATTCGGCATGTAGATAGAGATCATAAATAACTTTCAGAAATATGATTTAGATTTTCAAGATCATCCTTGGTTCGAATCCAGAGAGCCATTTGAATTCGTGAAAATTAGAACGTATTTTGAGGCAGTTGTAGCCCATATTTCTGCTTAAATTTTCACACATAGTTATAGATGGTGATGTTCTATTGCGTTTCATAGTAGGTTCACCAGTAAGACCCGGGGTTTCAATGCCAGACGATGGAATTTCAGCGAATTTTAAGAAAAATTTCAATCCATTTTTTTCTTTTGATGGCCGTCCCGATATGATGCCGACATGAAAATAGTGTTGTCGATCTGCTTGCAGTATGCAAGCAACATTTTACTCGTATATATATATATGTACTCCTGAATAACTCTTGTGCTTGATAATGGACTTAAGTCTGAAACCGGTCGCAGATATTAAAAACTTTAAAAGTGGGATTTGTGTAAGTTATTCCCACCCATTTACTAGGAAGGAGTTCCACTAAGTTAAAGCATACCAGATTGATTTAATTTGTTACTTTGTTGTCCATGATGTCTCGCCGGCACAATATTTTGTCTTAATACCACCAGATAAATAACGCCACAACGATTTACAACCTCATCGAAGAAAACAAATTGCAGGCTTGGGGTCCTCAACCAAGAAACCCACCCGTGGCTGGTATTGCATGGCTATCGGGCGTGACCCCTACGGCCATAGGGTTACTGGTTCAAATACCTGAACTGGTAGTGACGATGTCACTACCAGTACCAGTCATGGACCAACGCTATATACTAAAAATGTCTACATAAAATAACCAGAACGATAAACAACAGAAGACATGTGGCGCCACCATAGCAACGTTATCAACTTTGTTAATTTTTTTAGGGCTGTACTTGCTCGCGATGAAAAACCAAGTGTACTTTTTTAAGAGGTTTGAAACATGCTCTTTCAAATGAAAATAATTTACAAGAGTATCGAAAAGGTCTTTCTTTTCTAAGAGCGGGCAGAAAATAACCTATTTTTGCCGTTTTTACAAATGTCATCCTCATATTTGCCCCTATTTCTAGGGCCTTATATGCTCGAGATGAAAAACTAAATATACTTTTTTCGAGGGCTGAAATCATTCTCTATTTAATAAAAATGTTTCAAAAGAAATTCCGGGGGGTCTTTTTTTGTAAAAGCGGGGTAAAAATAGCCTATTTTTGGCTTTTTTACAAAAATTGTCAAATGTTGACTCAATTTTTAAAATAATGGAAAGTACTAGGAATATGAAATTTTATATTTATAAACTATGTATTTATATGTTATCATGCGATAAGTTTCACGTTGATTATATCATTTCTTCTTGAGATATAAAAAGCCAAAGTTTTAATATTTTTTCGATCCGCAATTTTTTGGAGCAGTTTTGCACAGAATTTTCTGCAAGGAGGTCGCTCTTACAGTTGACTTTATTACTTTTTTTAATAGAATGCAAAAAGTTGTTTAAGATAGCCAAAGTGTGTTTACTTCATAAAACAATTCTCTGAGATACAACGCCTCAAAGTTACTGTAAACTCATAGTCATGTTGAAGAAGGCAGCGACACGGGGTCAAACAACCTTCTATATCTCAGCAAGTATACCATCGGCGAAAGTAAAACTTTACAAATGTTCATAAGAGATTTGTGTGAATGTCCATACAAAATTACATCGAAATCCGTGATGGTCGAGCGGGGCACTTCTCTGAAATCAGACCACTTGGCATGGAATGACCCTCTTAGGAGTCGACTATAAATATGGCTTATAGTCTCCGCGTCTTTCTCCCTTATCTTGCGCTCTGTCGGATCTGCCAAAATAGTATAGATATCGCATAAATTCTATCAACTCTTCCGTGAACACTTTCTGTGAGTTGATTAGTTTTCAAAACCTAGATAAAAATATATCATGGAATTCCAACCCGCATTGGAGAGCATTTTCGTGAAGTTTGCTGTCTTATCATAGCAGTTTTAACAATAACAACTGCCTTACGCTGCACCATCTCAACTTCTTGGAAACAGGTTTCGAATCCTGTATATTCACTGCATATTTATATGGGACAAGAATAATGAAGTACCATCGTTCTCCCAACTTTTCTGCGCATCTCCTGAATATTCACTAAAGTAAAACCGAGCTTTTCATTGCTTTACCACAGTTCTGGAAAATGCTAATAATGCTTCAGTTAAGGATAATATTCGTGGACTTGAACCCGAAATCTTCAACTGCATTGTTTGCTTATCCAAGAAATTTTCTACTTAAAATTGCTACTTTTCGGAGAGAATGTTAAGCAACTGCGATGATTTCAAATTGTCAATTTTCGTATCGCTTACTTGAAACAACGAAATCGTTGGGTAAAGATTTGTCGTTTGACTTTCTGTATATTACCAGAGTGCCATCCTCAAACATCATTATAAAATCTCGTTTTTTAATATATTGATACATATTAAATACATCTACCATGATTATCTCCTTAAATGGATCCCGTACAAAAGCGACATTAATTATCGTAGTTCCGAAACTTGGAAATCACGAAGTTTGCTTTATATCCTTATCTCAATGAGGTGGTAGCCTGAAAGTTTCTGGATTGCCTTGAACCATATGAACCAGCAATAGCAAGAGTTTTCAATTAACGGAATTTTTCGCTGGCAAACCAACTTTTGAAATTTTCATTATCCTCTAAGTTTCGATCGATGACCTTTTCTCAAGAAGTAACGGTGGTGGATATTCATATTTATAGAGGAAGGTGGGCTATCGGCTCGGTAAAAAAGGAAACATTCCCTGGAAAGCGGCGATCTTTTGCAAAGCCAAACTTCTTTCAATTAAACAGACGACGTACGACGGCGGGAAAGAAGTTGACCTGATCAATGAATCAAATCGATAGGGTCAAATGAAAGAGTTTCAGCGCGAGGAGAGTTGGCTGAAAGGCCTTTAAAGTAGGGCACATGAAAGTACGGGACGAGGGCTCGCTTTGTTCCTACGATAAACTACAATATGCGCAACTTTGTTGATTTCAGTCCAAAGATTTCATAATTGTTTTATCTCTCCAGATCAGGCGGGACAGTTTGGTTACGATTTCCGATGGTAATGAGTTCCCAAAAATGTCCATTACTGAAACTATTTTTTCAATTACCCTCTTATGTTTGAAAAAGATTAGAAATTTTAATCTATATATACGTTAAGGGTACTAGTAGCCTCAGCTCATTATAAATTATTCTTTATCACACTATGTACTTCGTAAAGATAAGAGTTTTACACCTTTTTAAAATTGATAACTACTACCTTATATCGTTATCGTCATTTTAACTGATTAGGTTTATCTGCTATTTTAACTTCCATAGGATTTTAAAGTCCGTTTTTCCTTGGGATTTTTCCTGGGTGCACGCCCTTATGTGCAAAGTACCTTTAACCCTTTCCATAGGCGTTTAAATTTCCGTACTTAAGATGAATTAATCAATTTCAAATTTACTTTGATATTTTTATATTAAATGAGTTAAAGGTAACCATAGCCTAGTTTTTTCCTTGGCTTATCCTGTGTCCTGGAGGAATCTCGATTTCTATTTAAACTTATTCGAATGTAGTGCTTAAATTCATGTTTAATTATTTTAAAGGGCTTGATTCGACATAAGCACGTATAATTAGTCCAAATTAGTAACAGATGTCAGAACCACAAAGCGATCAATTCAATCCATGAAACTATCAAATACTTTTTTAAGTTAAAAGAAGCTTTGAAATAATCATAAAAAAGTAAGGAAATTAAACTCTTTGAAATAAATTGAACTGTAAATACGTTAGCTTTAGTAAACATTTAAATCTTTTGAATGAAGACTCACACATATCTTATCTCTTATTATCTATCTATCGCATCGAACTATTAAATACGTTATTTTTCTTTCACATAAACATTTTCAGACATTTTATCGCATTTATTCACTTTTTATTAGAAACATCTGCTCGAATTTCATTAAAGTTCTATTAAACGTGATTAAAAATACATAACTCATGCTTAATTATCCAACCTAGAATTCAGCAATGGCACCTCATTCTTAATCCATCCAAAGTTTTTTATCTTTCCTGTTTAATTAAATCAGTGGTGAATTCAGAGGCTCACAGGACTTAATTAGCATGAGATTAGCTAGAAAAAATATGCAAGCTAAAGTGCTTTTTATTTAGATTAAATCCCACTTTAATTCGCCATCACTATCATTTCATCATTGTAAAATATATATAAGCAGATTTCAAAGTTTAAAACTGGCCTCCAAAGTACGAAAGATTAACATGCAGATAGAAATAACGAATACGCCTGAGATTGCAATTGCTGTAAAATTCTATTTATCGCTAGATTATAGGCACAATCTGTACCCCTCCCCGTTTAGGGATTTTGGACCTCATAAGGGTTATCTTGGACACGATTACTGTTTTTCATTCTTAGCAAGTCCATCGCCTATGCTATTTCAAAATCAAGTAGCTAATTGACAACTTCACAACGTAATAGAGTTCGATGTTCAGGAGTATTTCAAAATGAAGAAGGAAGATCAAATCACTTTATATTAATAATAATAGCTATTCCTTCCTATAATTACTTCGATAATATCTGAAGACTGAACTGAAGTTCGAAAGACTCCAATAATTCTCCAATACCAAAACTAAATACAAAACCAATACAAAACCAATACAAAACAAAATACCATTACTATAACGTGCCCGGTGCATGTTCAGTAGAAATGCCTTAGGTTTTGTTTGTATTTCATTGTATAAATGAGAAAAAAAATTATATATTCACCAAGTTTTTTAGGTTCTGACGCTAACTGGTGAACGGAAATATTACTTTACATAGTTTCTTTCAACATCTATTTGTGTTGCGCACTATCATTTGCTTACATTTGTTGTACTAAAGCTCGCCTTAGGTTATTAATCTTTAACTACTGCTTCGTGAGATACTTTTCAGATGAGAAATTAGGATTAGCTCAATCAAATTATATGAAACTTTCGCATTAGTTCCCACAGAATTTAGTAACGGAACGACCATCTAAATTTACCTATTTACCCCACAAGCCGCCTTCCGATGCATACACTACTTCTATAGCTCTATATATCTTTGATGGAAGACGTTGAGGGTTCCATTATCCGAGCAGTCTTCATTCCGAGTGACAAGGCTTTACAAATATTTACCACAAAAACTGAGCAATCGCATAGGGCATAAAAATAAATTAGGGAATGTCATGCATAGTAAAAATATATTGATGACATCGTTTTATCTCAAGATTGCCAATGACCGTTATTTTCCCTAATGAGATTCTCCAAATGACAAAGAAGCTATGTTTTCATGCTTTTAGAAAAAACATGACTTACCAGATTATTTAAGAGCATCTTATTTCACTGCTTTTTATCATGAATATCGTCTCTAACCTTTAAGGCTAACTTTGGAGTTGCGGTTATTAGAATCGTCAACTTCCAAGTAATCAGAAAATGTTTTCCGGAAATCAATTTTCCCATCGTAAATTAGGCAGTTCTTGAAATGAAATGGAATCAAGGAATGGTTTCACGTTGCAATATTAGTTCGTTTAGTTTTATTCACTCTATTTGAGATTTAAGATATTTATGGGTTAAAGGAAAGAGTACTTGATAGTCTGCCGAGACTGCATAAAGAGTTCATCTGCAAGAGAGTATTAGAACAATCAACAATTATTTTTGTAATTTTTTAAATCAATTTAGCCTATAATTCAATTATTAACTATTATCTGCCTATGTCAGCTTCAATTCAACTATCATCTGAATATAATATCTTGCTTTTAATAGCATTTGGAGAGAAATTCTTGTTTGTGGCCCAATGACGCCTAGAGTGGACACTAAGGTAAACAGAATTTATAGCTTATGATAAATAATTCAAAGAAGAGTTTAGATAAATACGTAGGCCATCTGCATAGAGAATATATTTAGTCTTAAAATTATCAGAGACATCAGTAATATAAAGCGAGACTACCACCACTGTTTAACGGTAACAAAGATGGCAAAATCCCAAGGATAATATTTCCAAAGCAAATCTAATGAGGCTTACAATAGAAATAAGTATATTCGAGAATATGAAATTCCAAAAATATTATCGAAGAAGCAAATTGATAGCTCAACTTGGAAAAGGGAACCATTCTAAAATCGAAAAACGCTTTCGGCAGACACGGAAATAAGAGTAAGAAGTTTCCTTGAGCGGCGAATATTCTCCCAAGGGAGGGTCCTGTGAGAAAAATCCCACGTAAAATTCCAAAGCCTCTCAAACCTTTCTAAATCATCCTTCCTTAGTGGAAACAGGGACGGGTGAACGTATAATTCCCTTCAGGCAGTCGTCTTTGCCAAAGCCCTCACACTTCCGCTCGCGACCTCACGAGAAGATAATTCCAAATCCGACGTTTCCCACCTCCGCCAAACTTGCACGGGGGAGTAATTCCCGTCTTCCCTTATGAGGGGATTGATACTGCGCCCATAAATTGGGGGCGGCGAGTGGAATTCCCGCGCCATAAACAACCGAGCCGTCTCCAGTTCTAACCTGAGAACATTTTTGCTCTCCCGGGCACCAATCGCCTTTCCCCTATAACCTTTCGCCGCCGATGTCAGAAGAGGATTTGCACGAAGATGCATGACAAAGGGAAAGAGGAAGTAGGTGATTGAAGGATGGGTTAGGAGAGAGAAGGTGGAGTGAGAAGGGACGAAGATTTTGGAGAGGACGAAATGGAATTCTGAAAAGATTTATCGGAGTATGTGGATAATATGACAAAAAATCGCGGTAAATATTGAATCGAAATAGAGGTCCTTTACTAATACCACACAATCTGTCGAAGTATTAGTAGAATAGTGGAACCTAATCCGTAGATTTTGACAGTCATATGAGGTAGTTATGCTATGCGAGGTTAAAGATGATATAATTTAGATCTATCTTAATGTGGTACAACATTTAGAATGGTAAAATACAAAACCAGAGAATAAAATTAATTTTGCGTAGTATGTCGAGAATCAAAACCCGGGTCATGCTATTATAATATCATATAATATGATATCATAGTTTCTGTTGTGTTTTAGCAGGATTAAATCATTTTAAGTTTTTTCTGTGCGTTTTTCATGGAATACCTTCAATTTAAGGGCCACGCAATCGAAATTATTATTGAAATAATCTATTTGTTTTGATCAATTAATCTCGATGAGTGTTGAAAATATTTTCCCGTCTTAGAAAAAGGAATGATCGATAGGGTAAGTTCATTACTTTGAGATATGTTATCTAGATTGTCCTCGCAGTGCATGACACTTGATGGACAATATTATGTACCTACTCTCCTTATTTAATACAAAATTCCGATGTTAAATTTAAATATTGATAATTTTAAATTATTAATAATAAATTTAATAAATATTAATATACATACCGTTACTCAAACGTGAACACCTCGTGTTTGATATAAATACTTTATTCTCAGTAGTTGCTCTTAACTAAAGGAAGTTTGTTATAAAGTTAAAAGCTTACTTACAATAAGCACTATATCAGATATTAAAAGCATTTTTAGGAATATTAGGCATAATAGGAATATATTAACTTATTTTTAATTACCTTAATTAACTATTCTAGCAATAGAATCGATCTTTGAATTGGATATTTATTTTGAAGAAAAATAGTTCCAAATAACTCGTTTGAGCGACAAAAACTAGATTATCTTGAATACGGACAGTTTTCATAAATATGTCGCCCGATATCTTAATTGCCTACTGTCTAATAAAAGGGAGGGGTTCACGTGAATTCTTGGTTAGAAATATGAATATTTTAGATATGCTTATAGTGAAGACAGACTATTGTGTCCGCTACATCGCCAACTTTATTTTGTTTCAGTATGTCAATAACATAAAATTACAGCTAATAGGGAATATGTGGATCTTCCGAACCGTAGTCAGTTAAAATTCCCAAATAAATAAGTGTTATGAATGAAAAACTTCAGCATATCCATTAATTGTTTTTATAATGATAAGGCTCTTCAAAAAACATTTATTTTTAGGATGCATTAGTTCGTGAATTCGTCAATATTAAAATGCATTTTCTACATAGGGACTTCTTTTAAGTGAGGATATTTAGTTGAAGAAATTCAAAGAAACCATGGCTATAAACAAGTAAGAGGCTAAGTCTTCATTTACTATTCATAGACCAGTGTTAAGGAAATGGTTTGTCGAATGACCTAGACTCTGATATAAAGACATTCACAGCAAAACATTTTCTAAGAAACGCCTTCCGATCGATACAAGCGATTATTTCCTTGGAAAAGGCTCTGAAAATATAACTCTGGTCCTCTACCGTCGGGGATCATCTCTTTGGAGAAAAGAGAATATCATATCAGCCAGGCATCTTCACAATAAAGCGATCTTTCGAAGGAGAAAGTTTCCAAATATTCTCCTTATTTTTCGAAATGACGAAGCAGGGGGAAAAGAAGGCTCCCTTAGGCACTGACTCAACGTCATTCCCCTCGAAACATGGACGCGAAAATATCTAGGAAATTACATTTCCCTGCTTCTTCCTACACTAAAATAATTTCACGGCAAGTCTTGGGAAAATAACTCCGTGTCTCTTATCAAACGGCGTAATTTTGTTCAAACCTAAGAAATAAAAGCGTAGAAACTTTTGATTCGGGAACTGTTATAACCTATGCCAATATAATTCTACATTCCTCGCTATCATCCAATATTGTTACACTTCTTTACATAATCTCATGTACTACGCGTATAATGGCAAAATACTGAGCATTAATCAAGGTGTCACTCAAACTCGAGTAAAGAATAAAATGGAAAATGAAAACAAGGTATCCTTCCGAAACGATAGACTCATGGATGATAGAAATCTTTATGAAGTTTCCTGTGTGCTTTTTACGAAGTACCCTCAATTATTAATCAGTATATAACGTTACTTGCAATAGCTTTTATTGTCATTTTACATGGCTTACCTCAGAGCATATTCTAAAATATTTTAGCTATCTTTATTTATAACAATATCCGAATAATAAGCCGTTTGCTCATCCTATATTTAGTTACTTTTCGTAACCTAGGTCTCACTTAGTAGTATATTCTAAAAAGTGTCATCATTCATGAATTAAAAAAGTAACTATACTGTTTGTAAATTAATGCAACGATTAATCAGGGAGAGATATTCAGATGATGCGGGGTGCAAAATGAGAATATTTAGAAGACTGAAAATAATGCTTAATATATTTCATAAATTCAGATTCAATACGTTTTCAGAGGATGTGGACGATTTAAAAATTAATTTTTCCAAGAACGATACGTGAAAGTAATCCATTAGGGAAACAGAGTCACGGTGCATATGCTCCCTGACACGCCGAAAAGCGGCTTCTTGTATAAATATGTATACGTAGATTTAGCAAACATAGACCATGTATTCCCTTATCCTACTTCCCCGACTTTTACTCTCTTAAAATTGAATTAATAATTCCCAGTTATAATCAAGTTAAAAAAGATTTATTTATCTTAATAAGCTATATATATGAAATCTATGAATTTACTTCGAAGTAAAATTACCGATAAATTAGCTTTCCATGATATTTTTTCCTCAATATTATACCAGATTATTACGGTATAAAATGTTCGATTACCGTAGATTATCGTATATTTAAACCGGTATTCCGAAGATTAAATTTTTATCTTTTAGTTTATTCATCTATCTCAGTTCTTTACTAAACTATGAATGTTAATATCAACGTAATAATGTGATAATAGATCAACAGTTACAGGTAAAATGCGTTTTTGCGCAGCAAAAAGAGAGGGAATACATCATATAATGTTCCATATTAATTTCTGTGACATTTATAAAATGTTTTAAAAGAAACTCAGCTCTCAATTACATAATTAAACTCAATTCAAACTCAGCTCTAATTGCAGTATATTCCTGTTTTAATATCTGCTTTTACGGTATAAAATGAATAGTTAATACTAAAATTCAGCTTCTCAAGCATTAGCTCAAAAATTAATTCAGGGAAATTTTCAATTGCTGATTTGAAAGCTCCTTAAGCCTCTTTTCGGTTACAATAAGATTAAATAAAGCTCAAAGGATCGCAACTCAAATGAAGAAAACGACGTAATCAACTTATATTCAGAGCAGGAAACTTTTTAACTACGTTTTGAGTGTCTTTTAAACTTATATCCGGTAATGTGATTTGGGAATTCTAAACGTATTCACTTCCTTTCTTTCCAAATCCGAAATATAACTTACAGGAGTGACTGGATGTTTGAATTTAGTAAATTATAGGATGCGGTAGAATTCGAGATTTATATAAATACATAGTACATATTATATACTGACGACAAGAAATAATTCAATCGATTTGTATTTTAATTGCATATTATTAATTTGATGATTTCATTATTTATCGTAGGAATTTTAGATCATATTAATTCGTGTAGTCCATAATTTTTATAGAGAAAATTAATTCGTTTACTGGCTTTACATTTTGAATATTATTTTGCTGCAAAGGATTTAACACCGAAACCTATTAGATTTAACAAACTGTCTATTAATGCTATTATTTTTTGCTCGTATTCAGTATGATTTACCTTGACATAGAGATAAAGAAGATCGCTCTAATAACATTGTTTCCAAAAAAGTTCATAGAGTAGAATACTGACTATAGCCTTTCTCATGCAGAAAAAGAATATATCTCATTCGAGAGCAGCGTAAATAACGGGGAAATATGGGACTCCACTGCATCATGGCGCTATGCACTGTATCTCGTAATATATTTGAAGAATCCACGAGCGGTATTACATAAAAATGTCCAAGCTTCCGCGATGTAAACACGCTGCTCGCAAGCGTTTGTATTTCGGCGCAAGCTCTTTTATGATGGCGGAAAAGAGGTGCCCGGGGACGAAATTGAAAGCGTAAAAGGCCAATACGAAAAGGAGTATAACGCAAACGAGGAAAACCGCTGGCGAAAATAATGTTCGTACGCCCACGAAGTCTTTGAATCCGATTTTGCTTGGTAACGCGTTATCCGGATTTACCAGGAATAGGGAAACCAATCTCTTTGTGTGTATTGTTAAGGAACTATATCTAAAATCCTACTTTCGGATTCGTTTCGTACCTAGTCAACTTAAATGGGCTTCCAAAGGCCTTTGTGTTCTGCTGAAATGGCCCAGGCTAAGAAGCAACTAAGAGCTCGTAAATTATAAACGTTTTTCCGTATTAGTTGACGAACATCGTATTAACATTGCTGCATCAACTTGACTGGGGAGATACTCCAAGCAGATGAGAAACTGTGCGAAGTAAAAAGGCTATTTAGAAGTACATGAAAAGACCCGAGCCAAACATTAAATTACAGCGAGAATGAAGCAAATAAAAACACATTATAAAAACAGTTAACATCAATGAAGTAAGAAAAGTGATGGATGGATTTATTTCAATGCAAATTTTTATGCTTTTATATTTACGATAAGTTTACTATAAGTACCATTTTTGGAGTATTTGATACGTGCTTAAGATTTAGAAATATTAAAAATCAAGAATAACATTTTCCTTATTAGTACAGAAGTAATTCAGTAGCCATAAGAGGAGAGACTTCTACCGCTGGAGCATAACCAAGAGAGGAAATATCGTTTGTTCATCCGTAGGAGAAGCTACTAGTTAAGTAAGGAAATATATATCGCTTATTTAGAGAAAATCAAATAAATATTACACTTCGATCGCCAGTTTCGCCGACATGTAAAAATTTCGGAGAGGTTACCAAGAAATTATCAGAGGGGTATGTGGATCATCAGACACGGTGCCCTGTCTTCATATTCAGGTGAGGGTCATACCCAATTCTCATAGCGTATTCCGTGCCGTCACTCCTTCGGAATCAATTAAATTGGCACCGATCACTCTTCTCAAAACACCCCTAATAGAATGAGCATTTGTACCTATCGCTTGCAATGGTTATCGGTATTACTCACTGGATGACGTCAAGAACTAGGACAAAAAATAAGTTCTTTTTACGATTGAATATGATTCCGTTTTCTACTGCTAAAATTTTAACCACATTAATTTGTAACGCAATAAGCAAGTTCTGTAAATCCAATTTTGTGCTTTAATCAGTTTTCATTAAGGAATTTATGCGTGGTGCATTCAAGTTATAACACTTCCGCTTTTATCTCATAAACTAATCACAGACAAACTGTGAAACTTCTGTCACTTCTTGACGTAATCTCCCTGCAGCGGTAAACAATTTTTACATTGACGATGCCATGATTCCATGACCGCTGTGAACGCTTCTTTAGGCCGGGCGCCCACAGAGGCGCCCGGCCTCTGGTATTACACACACACACACTACATACACAGACGACCATTCCCTAACCGGAAAAATCCGAATAGCCGGGATTCGCGGAATTGCTGAAGAAGTAAAATAAATGCACTGTTTCTAAAGCCCGTCATACACGGTACAATCTAAAATAAAATATTGTGAAACATGGCCGCCGTCTTCTTCCTGATTGGCTGATTTTTGAGAATCTCTCAGATTTTCGAACATGTTCTATTCTAAAATTATTGCGAATCGGCCATTTTCACAATTTAGACTATCCTGTCACCTAGGTGTCAGGAAGATGAACCCGTTGAGTTTGAGGATGTCAAGGATGATGTATCAGTCTTTCCCATTGGCCACAGTCGATTTCCGCCACTTGCAACACTGTCTGACGCGCTCTTTTAACTTCCTCATTGCCTTGTTTACCTTTTGAAATTGCTGCTTTCTAGATTTCTTGTGGGGAAAAAGTTCTTTTAAAAACTCATACCCGTTTACTTTAGTAGTTAATAGATTAGTTACTTTAGTTTAGTTTAGTTTTATACGCTATTTAAGAGTTAATCTACATATTAATACGTGAAGAGAAAACTTTGGATCCCTTTTTAAGGATATTTCGCGAACGGTGGAGTTTGAGATTTGGCATAGTTAAAGTTTATATGGAGAAAGAATGCAGAAAGCTAAAATCTATGTCCAAATATCCTTGGTTTGACTCTGGACCAGTATAATCGTCTCTCATAAGAAATGCACACAAAGTTCATTTTGATCGATATCAGGCATTTTTTATTTTGAAGAATTAGATCAAAAATAATGGTAGTACCAAATCGAGATCAATACCAAAAGAAAGAAAATTGAATAAAGATTCTTATTTTGGTTGTAGAATATCGCATTCGAATCGAAATTGAGAGAATGTAGACAAAAATTGTGAAAATTCTGTGGGCATAAACAATTCCCTAACGACAAAGGTGATTGTTGGACTCAGCTCTCATACGAATCAATGCGAAAGATAGGCTCATAAGAAATGTATAGAGAAGAAGAGCTGAAATTTTATGGCAATAAAACGATAAGTAAACTTTTGAAATTGAATTGATTGAAGCTATATATTTTTATGAATAATATCACCTTCTAAAATGTGGATTAATATTTTCGGCTTTGTAGATAAAACTTCAAACGATGTATGTTTACGTTCTAAAAACAGGGAAAATTTTACCGTCAAAATCAATCGAAAGGCAGCAATATGTACAAACGCGATTTGGTTCTAGCAACCAAATAAACAAATACTCTATTATAATAGTTAACAAGCACTATTTGTGTAAATGGAAAATACACGTATCTTCACAAAAATGAAATGAATTCCAAATGCAATATATCTTATACCTCTATGAATATCAAGTCTCATTTATATTTGCATTAATTTGATTCAATGATAACATGAAAAATTAAGAGTGACATTGAATTGAATCAAACAATAATTTAAACTACAAGCCGTAATTGTGTTTCTTTTATTGTTACTAACATTTCATTTTAAATTCCATTGGTATTGCAGGGATTTAAGGCAAACAACACCCAACCTAATGGCATGTTTGTACACGCTCGCAGCTGACGTAATAGAACAAACTTCAAAAACATTATAAGCAATAATCATAGAGTTATAATAATTGATTAAAGATCCTTAAAATTGTGGTATTTTTTTGGTATTTTCTTTGTTTGTGGATTATTCCAGGATGGTTTGGTCGAGGAATCAGACCGAGAGATTCATTTCCATTGTAAGTGAGCGAGTTTTGTATCTATTTACATGTGTGAAACTGTTTCTATCCCGTTTTGTTTTAGGTGGCCAACCACCACACAATTAACATTATATTCTAAGAAAAATCTCCTTTGTTCAGCCCTTCCCTGCGTACTTAAGCCGAGATCCTTCCCTTTCATTCTAGCGAGAATCAGGTTTCGCAGATCCACCATGTTGGATTTCAAAAACAGAATATTTTATTTTAGATTGTACCGTTTATGAGGGCTCTCGGAGATGAAGTGAAAAATCAAATATTGTCGACAATATTTTATTTTAGATTGTACCGTGTATGACGGGCTTAAGTTCGGGCCGGGCCGGGCTCGGGCTCCAAAAGTTTTTCCTACGGTCGGGCCCGGCCGGGCTCGGGCTCAACAACGGACGGGCCGGGTCGGGCTTGGGATGAAATTTTCGGCCCATGCAGGCCTCTAATATGAACGATGATTTATTGCATAAAATTAATTATAATTGTAATAATATATTATTATTTAACCCTCCGACAGTCGCGCTGTTGTATTTTGTACAACACAGACGGTTTTTCGGGTCCCGTTTCTACCTGGGTGGTCCCTTGAACCTCATACCCGGGTCTATTCTTTATCGCACTTACCATTAACTTTTAAAGTCGTGAAATGCTTCTTTTTAGTCTTGAACCGACTGCAAAAGCGAGTAAATCTGTGAAGTGATGGCTGTTGAAACACATACAACGTGCGACCGTTTGGGTAAGTTTTTCGTCGGTGAACTTTATTTTTGCATATTATAACATTTACATGGAGTTTTTCACTTATTTCATCTTAAACTTTATTAGACGCATTTCAATTTCGGAATTAATAGAATCTAGCTTTTTAGGTACTCTCTGAACGCATGTAAATAAATAATGGTGAACAATAATATTTTTACTATAAGTTGTTTACTTCTTAAATTATCCTCTTAAATTATGTTATTACCTAAAGTTTAGTGCTCAGAAATAATAATTAGTTCAATTAATTTTACAATTTTGGCCGAAAAACGATCTATTGTATGGAATAGAACGCGCGACTGCTCGTGTTATGAAAATAAGCGCGACTGATGAAAGGTTAATCCCATTCATGAAAACAGAAAAAATATAATTTGTTGTCAATCGCTTAACTGTTTATCAAAGGTCCGATCGGGTGGTTGCTCGCTGTAACTTACGAGTACAATAGCATAGAACAAGAAATCAGTAAGTTAAGCAGGCGCGTTTTATTTAACGTTTATATTTCATTGAATCTAGAAAGACTACAATATACCGAAAATAAAATTTGCATTAGAGTTATTTTTAAATTTGACTGATGTTTTGATTTAAAAAACTAAATTCCACCGTATTCAGTAAATAAAACAATACTACACTCCTCGGATTATTTTAAAACCTCCCAAATTGCTGAAAAATAACCCAAAGGTTTATAAAAATAATGAAGCTATGCGTTGTTGTTGACTCAAGTGAGGCTGAAGAAAATTAAGGAATGATCAATTCAGTTAACCACAATATAGTCAGACAGTTTAAGTTAAATAATGGCTTTTCTTACGTAAAACGCGATGCAAGTGTTCTCGGACATGTATGTATATTGATGTTGACTAGAACTCTTTTGTTTCTCGCTTGGTTTTAGTTCACAAAGAGCTAAATTGATCTTATCGATCATCTATACACTGCAGTTTATTGGCGAATGTTGTCATTGAAATTTCGAAGTAATCATGCTAAGATTAATCGAATGTTTTCTCTTCAAAGCCGGTTACTACGTATTCCCATCTTGTAATTGGGATTTATTTCAGGGTCGGGTTTTTTATTACTACTACTTTTATATTTAAATACCGAATGTTCCCCTAAGCATTATATAAAAGGATTTGAACATTCTCTCCATGCAGGTTCAATTCTTTAAACAAGTTGTAGAGCAACGTAATCATTCATATCCCATAAATATAACTGAATCCAAAATTGAATACTTTTATGACCAGCTTTGTTTTTATCATTGTCAAGTTAAATTCTTTGAGCAAATTGAACGTACCGCAACCTTTATTTTTCTCAAATAGGGATGTACCCAAAATCGCCTTTTTCTGATTCAATTTGTTTAAAATATTGACAATAACCAAATACG